>JAWNON010000140.1:1675000-3090000 GCA_035045945.1 Drosophila anceps
AAGAGACGTTAAAGACTTGGCTGTTCTAAGCTACATAAATGCAGAAAAATTTTGTATTTTTAAGACTGCTGATTGATGTAAGCTGTGCTGCTCAGCAGCTCTATATAATATACTCGAAAGTGCAGTTTGTGCAAATAGGAATTTCACAACTATAGTCTGAAGCTCTATCAGCTAAATATATATAAATATATGACATTTTGAAAAGCTTACTAATGAACAATATATTTTATTTTAAGGCTTGCCTGCACTTCATAAAAATGAATTGCTTTGTTATTAAAGCTAAAAAAATAACACAAAAACACAATTCAGAAAACAGAAGATTCTAGAAAAGGATTAACCTAAATTCAAAATAGACTTTGATCAATTTGTGCTCATTCGTTAAACAGCATATGGAAGATAAAGCTGATTATGATGATGCGTTAAATGCTGATTAAGGTGTGCATAAATAGTATATAAATAGTATATATATATATATATATATATATATATATATATATATATATATATATATATATATATATATATATATATATATATATATATATATATATATATATATATATATATATATTATATAAGAATCACGTTCACTTTAAGCATGAAGAATAATCTTGGACAAAATTTTACTGAAATATGATAACAAACAGTGAGCACGCTGCCAGCTTTATTATTCGAATTAAAACAAGAATTAGAACAAAGTATAATTGCAAATATTATTAAATATATACATTCATATTATTTAAATATTTTTATAATAATGATAATAATAATAATAATAATAATAATAATAATAATAATAATAATAATAATAATAATAATAATAATAATAATAATAATAATAATAATAATAATAATAATAATAATAATAATAATAATAATAATAATAATAATAATAATAATAATAATAATAATAATAATAATAATAATAATAATAATAATAATAATAATAATAATAATAATAATAATAATAATAATAATAATAATAATAATAATAATAATAATAATAATAATAATAATAATAATAATAATAATAATAATAATAATAATAATAATAATAATAATAATAATAATAATAATAATAATAATAATAATAATAATAATAATAATAATAATAATAATAATAATAATAATAATAATAATAATAATAATAATAATAATCATAATAATCATAATAATCATAATAATAATAATAATAATAATAATAATAATAATAATAATAATAATAATAATAATAATAATAATAATAATAATAATAATAATCATAATAATCATAATAATAATAATAATAATAATAATAATAATAATAATAATAATAATAATAATAATAATAATAATAATAATAATAATAATAATAATAATAATAATAATAATAATAATAATAATAATAATAATAATAATAATAATAATAATAATAATAATAATAATAATAATAATAATAATAATAATAATAATAATAATAATAATAATAATAATAATCATAATAATCATAATAATCATAATAATCATAATAATCATAATAATCATAATAATCATAATAATCATAATAATCATAATAATCATAATAATCATAATAATCATAATAATCATAATAATCATAATAATAATAATAATAATAATAATAATAATAATAATAATAATAATAATAATAATAATAATAATAATAATAATAATAATAATAATAATAATAATAATAATAATAATAATAATAATAATAATAATAATAATAATAATAATAATAATAATAATAATAATAATAATAATAATAATAATAATAATAATAATAATAATAATAATAATAATAATAATAATAATAATAATAATAATAATAATAATAATAATAATAATAATAATAATAATAATAATAATAATAATAATAATAATAATAATAATAATAATAATAATAATAATAATAATAATAATAATAATAATAATAATAATAATAATAATAATAATAATAATAATAATAATAATAATAATAATAATAATAATAATAATAATAATAATAATAATAATAATAATAATAATAATAATAATAATAATAATAATAATAATAATAATAATAATAATAATAATAATAATAATAATAATAATAATAATAATAATAATAATAATAATAATAATAATAATAATAATAATAATAATAATAATAATAATAATAATAATAATAATAATAATAATAATAATAATAATAATAATAATAATAATAATAATAATAATAATAATAATAATAACATTAATAATAATAATAATAATACTAATTTAGATAATAATTAACAGACATGTTTACAACCGTTTAGAAGCTACAAATTGTGCGAAATTAAATCGCAGATTTTTAATTAAAATATTGTCTGTGCCTTATGCAAAAGGAAATCGCGAGGTCATTTTGTGTTATTTACGCTGACATAGCACATAGCACAATCCAATCTATTCTCCGACTTATCGCGCACTATACAATTGCGACTTAACAATTATCAATTAAGCTGCATAAAAGCAGATAGAGAGAGAGAGAGAGAGAGAGAGAGGGAGGGAGAGAGAGAAAAGGATAAAATGTGCAAATGATGATGCTTTCCTCTCAACAATCCTAAAGCAAATAGCAAATAGATACAAACTTGACCCACTTCTCATGAAGCTGGTTAATATATCTAAAACATGTCTACATTTATTTTTATCTGGCATATGCCTTTATTTGTACATGTATCTGGTATTCCCCGCTCAGCCAGCACTACACTGGGTCAAACGTCTGAGTGCGTCAGAAAATCAATTCTTATCACTATTCTTATCGTTAAGTAGTAATGCGTCTCAGGCTAATTGGACAACAATAAGCAAACGAAACTAGTACAAGTACTAGTTGAGCAACCTGGTTAGCTCAACTAACATATACCCTATATATATATATATATAATCTGTATATAAATAAGTATACTTCTACTAAAAACTGAACATCGTTGATAAAACCTGTGAATGTTTGTTTATTAGCTTCTCTTTATGAAAAGTTATTATAGTTTCTATTAAACCGGACATCAATTGACTGTATGATGCCGAACCAAACCAAAACCAAATGTGCAACATATTTCGAAATTACAATATAAATAATATTATATTATATGATATATTTATTTAGACTTCGTTCGCTCGTGCACCAAATAGTTTCATTCGCCTATAGCAATGCCTCATTATACCTAATCAAATATATTTTTATTTAATTACTTATTTTTTGTTTGGGTTTACGTACGGCTCATACCAGGAATCGTATTTGTTTTTAGTTTTTTGTTGACAAACAACAGCTGATTAGGCATCGACAGCGACTTGAAGCGCGAGCTATGGCTTGATAAGCGAACTGCTAAACATTTCCTGACTCACAACCATAGAATACACTCCAGTCATAGGCACTCATTCATGCACACTTACACTCACTCAGGCACTCTTAAACTGACTCACTCACTCACTGGCTATTCGACTCCGAATTGAGTGTCTAGCTCTGGGCTCTTATCAACATTTGTTGAGCGCAAACTCGGGAAGCGCTCGCCGAACTGCCTGTTTCTGCTTTTGCTGCTGGATGCTGCTGGGCGGGCAGATTTATATTTTTAAGTTACGCCGCGTTGCGCTCAAAACTCAGTTGGCAACGAACTTTCCATCAAAACGGACGTGTGTGTGCAACAGGACGAACTTAGAGACAGCAGACAAGGAGCGCAACAAGAACTGAGACCAAAAAAGGCGAAGCTAAAGTAAACTAAATGAACTAACTAAAAAATGAGTTCAAAACAAGTGACGAAATTAAATAACTAAAATTAAAAATAATTAAAAAAACAAATAATTTACAAACTACAAAATATAAAAATAATAATAATAATAATAAATAGTTTGATGTGCGTGTGTGTTTGTTGTGTTTGGCATCGCATTGGCGCCAACTCTAAGCGGAAACATTTTTGGCTTTTGACATAGCGGAAGCTTTGCCTGCCTTTTTGCCTACAGTGTTCCATTTGGCTTTTCACGCTTCTGCGCGTCGTTTTGTTGTTTTACTTAGTTGATTTCTCTTAGCAGCTGCTCTTAGACAGACGGACTTCATATTTTGTGTTTTGATTGTGGCTTTTGTTGTTGGCATTTCATGAACTTGACACAAATATCCTGTTCATGTCCTCAACAATTGCCATTGACACTTATGCTGCTGCCAGCGCATCTGTTTAGTGCCATAAGGTGCATTAGTGTCACATTATCATGATTAATATTTAAAACAAAAAAAAAAAACAATAACAGCAAAAATGGAAAAGGCAAACAAACAAACTTGAAACAATTGCAGTTGAAATTAAACACACAACACACACTCACACACACACACACACACACACACACACACACGCACACATTAAAAATAAAGATAATTATTAAACAAATACAGAATTGAACCGCAGCTTAATTAAAACATTTATTTTATGCAACAACAAGAACTATCAAAGGGAAAGATTATAATACAAATTCAACAAGCGTAAATTATATTTTCATAAAAAAAAGTGCGATAAATAAAACTGTCTATGGAATTAAATACGTCTAGCATGAACGGTTGGCTGTGAACGTGCGAATTAAAAATAAACAACAAATATTTTAAACTAAATAATAATTTAAACAAACACAGCAGCAAATCAAATATTTATGCTCAAAGCAAAGCTCAAACGTTCTAAAACGTCAAATCAATTATTTATAATGTCATCAATAGGCTCTGGCAAATGGCAATTTATGAGAAATAACTAAAAAGATAAATATTAATTTTGAATAATTAAATAAAGCTCAATAACGAAAAACAAAGAAAATAAAATAGCTAATTAGATAAATTTTATTTTTTAAGCCGAAATCTTTTACAAAATTTAGTTTGCGTGAATTTAGTTTGATACATGTTTATATAAATTTCTATTTCATGCCTAAGCTCAATTTATTCTACTCAAAGTATTGAAATTTTATTCAAAAATAATTCTTAAAAATTTAATTAAAAAAAACATAAACGTAAAAAAATAATAATAACTACATAAAAAATCTGCAGCCTTAAAAAAAGTCTTATAATTGCCTTAGTCAAATTTTTATGCTAAATAAAGAGTGTTGCCTACTTTTCAGCGCCGATTAACATAAACATTTTCTTGGCTGCCGGAACAGCATAAAAAGAAAAGCATTTAAAACAATTACGAAAAGCAAACAAGAGGCAGAACAACAATAAACAGGCGAAACAACAATATAATTGAATAATTCAAACACGCACTTAGGCCACATTATAATCTAATACAATTTAACGTTTGAGGCCTGGCGAACAAGCTGGCAAAGTTGGCAACATGGGACTAATGCGCAGCTACCCGATTTGCCAGCTGCTTCTCATCAGCGGATTATTACAGCATGTACAACAGCACACATATGCCATCTCCATTGATACGGGTATGAGTTTATAATTTAAACAAAATATCATGCAAAAAAATAGAACATAATCGTATGCTAAACACCTGAGGGGCCCAAGTCTCTGCTGCTCGAAAGCTAACGAAACTTTAATATATATATATATACTTAAAGTTTACTTTTTGTTCGCTAGAATAGATAGGAAAACTTTCTATATTTAATATACATATATACTTAAGTAGACCTTACTTTAGCTGAGATTTGAACAGAAAATTTACAGAAATTTAACGCATCTACTCATTTCCTTAAGCTGAAAGCCATTAGGATAGGATATCAGTAGTTGAGCTCAGTTAAACTTGAGCTGGTTCGAATGTACTTCGATTTACTGTTATTGTCTTCACTCTGTCTGTCATTTACTGTGTGTGGGCGTTTCTGAAGCAACAAAAATAATGTCAAGCTTTAGTTTTTTTTTTTATGTGTACAAATAAGATATAGACAAACGGCCATTAAGAGCAGCGTACAGTAACTTAGCCAGTTGCCACGTTGCGCATACGCCGCGTAAACAGCTAAGGAAAACAAGACGAGCGCTGCGACAGAGCGATGTGGCACGACTTTTAAGCAGCTTCTAGACAAGTGCTATAAGTAGCCAATATATATATAAATATATATATATACATATATGCATATATCTAGGGCGTTCAATATCGTTAGCATAAATATTCATGCAGTTGGAAGGAAGAAAAAACATATCTAGAGAAATGTAAAAGACAGCTGATAAGCCACACAGCACTGCTGGCTTTATATATATATATATACGTATATATATATATATATATATATGTATATGTGTGTTTGTGCATACTCGTGTATATACACGATTCATGTGTGTCTGTGCGTTGGCTGCCAGTGTTAGATAAATTCAGTCACATATCCTTGGCTCCAGCTCCCGCTGGCCTTATAAGCCATAAATTATGCATGGCTCACTTTTAAGCAGCAGCAGCAGCAGCGGCAGCAGCGGCAGCAGCGGCAGCCGCCACCGCCGTTGCCATCGAATTCTGTGCGAAAGGTTGAACGTCAGCAAATGTGGCAAATTTCTTGCCACTTGTTTTTTTTTTTTTTATCAAATCGCCTCTTTCTCTAATATATATTTATAGAAATATCAGCATATTTCAAAGGATTTCTGTTTGCTCGATTCTTGCTTTTGTTTTCGCTAGATAAACATTTAGCTCGAAGGGTCTTGAGCACACAAAGCACACAGCTTGGCCAAGCTTTAAAGTCTCTTGGTATTCAAATTCAACGGAAATATTATGAAATGCCAACATTTTATAGCTTGGCAAATTTGTCATATGTTTAATATTAAAAAAAAAAGAAAGTATTCCTCAAAGTACTATATGTATATGCCCATGTCAAAGTTTTGTAATGATTTCGTTTTGTGGAGCACAGCAAATAATCTGCTAGTCTTACCAAACACTTATTTCTAAGCACCTTAAAGGCGCTTGAGCTGCGGCTTAACAGCAGCGTTTCATCTGGCGAAATTATAGCGTAAGCAGATTTTGGAATATGCCGAAACACAGCTATAATTTCCGAGCCTTAAATAGCTAAGCAGCTGCGTGCAGGAGCCGCACCAGCCAAATTGGACAAAACTCAATTCAATTTGCCTAAGCTTTCCAGTTCCGGGCCGCAGCTTTTATTTAACATATAAATTGCCGCGGCATTTAAAATGCAATTTTAACGGACTTGCGCTGGCGATGGCTACCTATTTGTTATGTCCATTCAACAGTTAAAACAACAACAGCAACAAAGATTCGAGCATATGTAAAAAAGTTTGTCTCATTAGGGAGAAGGGCCTGCTCTCAAAGCTCCAAGCGCGCCAAGCGCCTCTTCAAATGATTTATGATGCGTCCCTTAACCCGCAGCTACCAAAAAAAAAAAAAGAGAAAAAGAGAAAAAACTCTTGTTATTTTTCCCATTTTTTTTATATTGAAATACTTGAGGCAGAAGACAAAGCGCAGCGCACAACTCCAATAAAGTGAAAAAGGTGCCATAAACAACAAGCGGGAATTTCGGAACGAGCCTTTTTTTAGTATCCTTCGCTATATAGGATACACCCTGCAGTGCGCAACAACGACCAATGGCAACAATTGTAAACAATGGCAAGAGGAAGAAATCTTCCTTACAAACATTTTTCATTTATTTATTGAGACGCGAAGGCGAAACGCAAAGCAAAAGTTGATAAAGTACAAGAACAACAAGGAACAACATGAAATTTGTGCACGTTTGCTTCCTTTTTCCGCCTTTTAAATGAAACGGACAATTCAATTTATGTTTGTCCGGTGCCCCAACAACAACAACAACAACAACAGCAACAACAACAACAGCAACAACAAACAGCAGACAAACTTCATTAGCAGCGGACACGACTCAAATTCAGTGGATAAGCATTTCTCAATTAAAGACCCCAAAGGCAAATGATCCAAAAGAAAGGAATTCCAGCTTTCGATCAAGTTTTAAATGGAATCAAAAACTGTTTCATCAATAAGATTTAATGAGATCAGATTTGTTTAAGAATTCTTAATCTTAAATCAACAATTTTAAACCTTTTTTTTTAGTACAAAATTATAAATGCTCGAAGTAATAAGAGTTGAAGCAGCAAAAAATGGTATTCATTTCATCTCTTATAAGACTTTTTCCTGGTTATCTTTATTAAATAAATTTTATATAAAATATTTCTAAATTATATATAAATTTACAGAGTATTTTTCAGTCAAGCAACGTAAAGTTGAATTTTCTGAATATATATATTCTTTTCTTAAATTGTTTCTTGGAATATCTATTAGCTTCTAGCAATAGAGTACAGCAATTTCTGAAAATACAATCGGCTTAAAGTGGCTAAATCATGGCAAAAGCCAAATATTGAAAGGCAAATAGAAAATGGGAAATGGGAAATGGGAAATTTCAGACAAAGTTTTAATGCGCTAAATCGATGAATGACCGCAAAAGTTTGTTTTTTTTTTTTTTTGTTGTATTTTTTGCTGCCTTGTGAACACTTTTTGTGCGACAAGATAGCTTTTTTGTTGCTTTAAGCCGGGCACTGTAAATGAGTACCCAGAGAGCCGCTGAAAGCAGGCGTGGTAGGTGTGGCAGTTAAGTTGCAGTGTGCCAAAAGTTTTGCCTGGCATTTGGCCATGCATGTGCGTTAGTGTGTCAAAGTGTGTGTGTGTGTGTGTGTGTGTGTGTGTGTGTGTGTGTGTGTGTGTGGCAACTTTTTCATGTTTTACGTATTTGACTTGGGTACGGTTTTTGGCAACCTTGAGGCAGCTGTAGCCATTGCATTGATAACCCCCGCCGTGCAATGCACTCAAATCAAAGCCAGGTGATAAGGCGCCACACACACACACACAGACACACACACACACCCGTTAATAGGTGTGCTAAAGTGCAATTCATTATCATGCAAAAAGACGGGCAGCGAAATGCCAGAGCGTAAACGAATTGCATAAAATGCATGAGAATGCAAAGCACTGGCAGCTGCTACTGTTGTTGTTGTTGTTGTTGTTGTTGTTGTTGTTTTTGTAGTTTTTGTTGTTGTTAGTGCGGGTGTCGCAGGAGTTGTTGTCAGCTCTCACCTGTATTAGAATTAAAAGGCTGCCGCCCCAATGCTGCCACGCCCTCCTCCGTCGTTTTTGCCCCGCCAAGTGGCACATAATCCACGTTGTCGTCGACGCGACGCGTCAGACTGTAAATAATGAAGTTTGCACCTGGGCGCCGCAGTGATTCGCGTGGGGCGTGGCATGCGACAAAAATATATCTATGTGTGTGTGCGTGTGTGTGTGTGTGTGTGTGTGTGTGTGCGTGTCTATCTGTGTGTGCGGCATGCTTTTAGCTCGGAGCGCGCGAGCAACATAATAAATATGCGTAACAAAAACGAGCGCAAATTTATGAGCTTTGTTTAAAAGCAAAACGAAACGCCAGAAACATATAAACAGAATGCGCGAAAAGGTGGGCGTATAGAGGATGTGGCATAGGCCAATGTCTGTTTGCTTATGCATTGAATGACCCACAGAGAATGTCAGTTTGGCTAGATGTATGTGACATTTAGAGGCCTCAGCTGTCAGTCTATTAAGTCATAAATAAATAATTACGCATAAGGACAAAATTGAGCTTGAAAAAAATGTAAACAAAAATCTCGGTAACTGAGCTGCAGAGACTTTGCCATTGGCAAACACAATTTTATGGCTAGCTTCGCCTGCCAGACAGGCAGATGAGAGAGAGAGACGAGAGAGAGAGAGAGACGAGAGAGTGAGAAACGAGATGCGGAGAGCTTAAAAATGGCCACAAAGTCTAGAATCTCGTTAATATGCAATATCATATTTCCAGCACCAGATTCCATTTATTTTCAACTACACTAGACAACAAAGTCTCGATTCATGACAAAACAAGCCATAAATTTAAATAAACAAAGCAAACGTCTTTTCTTAAGTTCAAATACATAAAAAAAAATTAATAAAATACACTCTTTTTAATTCTTGAATATTTAACTAGAGCTTATTAAACAAATTTCATAAAAAAAATATTAAATAAATATAAAAAAAATATTTTACACATTAAAAAGTTTGAGAAAAAAAAAACTTATTCAACAAAATTTTCTAAATCCGAATTACTCTCATTAAAGTGGCTGTAAAAAGTTATCTTTGATGAAGTAACGGTATATATATAGTAATACGTACGATTCATAGAACCAAAGCTAAAAAACATGTTTTCGTTACTTTTAGCTTTGCGAATGAAAAGTTGATAATCCACAATGAAAGAAGCACAGACTGATAATTAAATATTGAGAACGTAACCCAAATGCATTTCGTGGCTTACAGCTCAATCGCGTAGCATAGTCTTATACGAGTTTTTTTTTTTTTTTTGTTTTTTTGTTTTTCGGCCAGAAAACTTGATTATGACAATTTCATTAATTTCGAAAATGTTCAACTAAAAGTCCCCATGGTTAGGCCCTAGGGTGCAATGTTGGGTCTGGTCATTAAATGCTAGACGAGCAGCTATCCAGCTACTGACTACGGCTGACTTCCGACTCGATCCTTGTTTAATGTTGGCGCTAAATGCCGCTGCTAGGTAAATACGTTAGGAACGTCGCGAACGTCCCCAAACACAGAACGTGATGCGCATTTTTCGCAATGCGGAAAGGGTCGACGAAGCGGGGTCCATGCGAAACACACACAAAAGTTGCGCAAAAGTTTATGGCTGCCAGCCTGAGCCCGGTCCAAAGGGAACGAAAGATACGTACGGCTAGGAGGTGTACGCCCAACTCCCAGTTATAGTTGGCATCATTGGACTTAAAGCTCAACCAAATTTCAAACGTCTGTCGAGGGCGCATTCATTTGCGCTGCAGCGTTAAATTGAGTGCAGTCACAGCTAAAAGGTGCAACATTTTAGCCAACAATATGCAGATGAGCAGCAGTACGCTTCGCTCTTGAGTTGTTAAAAAAAAAACAAAAAAAAAACAAAAAACAAAAAAATAGAAATAATAAAAATAAATTAAATGGAATGGAAAAGAGGACTTAAAGAATTTTGTGAAAATAGTTGTCAAGCAACTTGTTTGTTGCACTCACCGATGGCAACTTGACTAAATTATAGAGCTGGGCTGAGCTGAAGCTGAGCTGAGCTCTTAAGAAAATTTTGTAGCCGAATAAGTTGCTTATGAGAACTTTGTTGCAGTTTTGGCAAAGTTTTTGGTACCATTTGTAGTTATGCTAATAGATTTATATCACTTTAATTGCAAACGCAATTCAAATACTCTCTACTACGACTACTACTACGACTACTACTACTACTACTAGTATATTCATGAGGTACTCTTGCATAACATTTAATATAAAGTCGGAAAAGCTCGAGTACAAAAGCATAAACACAATAATGCAGATCACTTAAATTAGGTTTGGTTCAATAAAGTTGTAAAACACTGCTGACTGTTGGTCGAAAACTTAAATTATTTGAGTTATCTGAGTTATTATTTGGATCATTTATTTATTTATGCTTTTCCTTTGAAAGGGGAACCGATTTCAGCACATCGATAGTTAATCCGTTTGCTAGTTGCTTTATGCATAACATCACAAAATCCAATTTTTTTTTTATATTGGATTGTCTTTAAACTGTGTTGAAAATTTCGTTCCCGAAACGAGCCAAGTCGTAAAATAAAATGACCATAAAATGGCCAAACTAAACTTTTTTTCATGGTAGCATAAAACAAAAGCTCAGCCAAAGAACGCTAGGCAGTAGTAAAGGAAGCAACAAGACTCCCCCACATACACACACACACACACACACACACACACACACACACACACACACACACACACACACAGAGCGAGAATCACAGCAAGTGGCAAGTTTTTGTTGCCTGTGGCATCAACACAGCCCGCAACATAAAAATCACATTTATTTTTGACACAGAAACTTATTGATGCATAAAAAAAGTTGATTTTCCATGCTCATATTCTTCATATTTTTAGTGGCAAGCCATTATCAGTATTTTGTATACCCTGCAACTATTCCAATTGGGTAATAACGGCCATGCAAACAATATAGACTACATGCATAAACATATTTAGATTGTGACTTGACTTCAAGTCACGAGAGGCTCAGTAACCTTACTATATATATTCTACTACTTTCTATATATATATTTTATCCCTATATGATCTTAGCGAACTCAGAGCTGGTTGGAACTATAAATACAAAATATATTGGGACAGACACAGCTATAAGAATTGTTTGAATGTTTGAAAATCATTTATTAATGAGTATATTCAAGTTGGGTATGCTTTTGTGCATAGCTCTCAGTTTTTTGCCCCCTTTTACATGAGTTGTGTGGGCCCGCCCGCAAGCAATGCCAAATTGGTTGGCATATTGAAAGCAAAGATTTTCAATATATATTTTTGTACTTTTGCAGAATCCACTTGCGGCACTGAACAGTTCCGCTGCAACAACGGCAAGTGCATACCCAACAAATGGCGTTGCGATCGTGAGAACGACTGTGCCGACGGCTCCGATGAGGCACCGACTCTTTGCAGTAAGTATTATGCTCTTATCAACTGCCTTGGGATTGGGTTGCTCAAATTTCAGCTCGCATTGTGCAGTGAACGCGTGCAACCACTTCACCTTCAGATGCCACAATGGGGAGCAGTGCCTGCCGCGCAGTTGGATTTGCGATGGGGACCCCGACTGTCGCGATGGCTCCGACGAATTAGAGTGTAGTAAGCAAAAAAAAAAAAGAAAAGTTATAGCCAAATTTGCATATATACCTACTAACCCGGAGGATTTACTCAGGCCCACTAAAAAACCAAACAAGAAAAAAATAAAAAAAAGAAAAAGAAAAAGAAAAAAAGAAAAGCATCAAAGGAATAAAAATAAGAAACACTCTCACTCGCAAATGGTTTTCATAACTTAAAGGCTCATAAAGTCGCATTTAAAGCATGATATTTATTTCAATGCATGCCATGTATATCCCCATATCCCCAGTCCTCCACTTCCTAAGCCCCCATGTGTATCCGCAATGTATCTCAGACTTTATGACTTGAGAGGGCGGGGCGGGGGGGCGCCTACAACTTGGGCCGACTTGTCCATAAATTAACGTCAAAGGACTACGCAAAAACATCGCGACGTGCGCATCAAAAATGCTGCCAGCAGCGGATATAATTTGTATTTATGCATTAACAAGCTCACCGAAATGTTAAGCCCTGCTTTCTCACATACCCTGTAATACCCTGTAATTATAAATGTGCCATCAAAGAGGCTCAACTGTGTCAGCAAATTGAAAATCTTACGTCATTCAGTGACAAATTGTATGACAGTTTGTGAAGCGTATAACCAACTTATATTCATCTGGCCAATACTAGAAAATTCTCTAATAAATTGATTCTGACGTCTCATTTAATCACACTATGATTGGCTCTTCCACTATGTGAATATATTCATCAAGTTGAGAACCAAAAGATATTAATTTGCTTAACAATTCTATTTATCACTATGATGCTTACTTCACATGATTGGCCAGGGCATTTGTCAGTTAAACAACCCGCTCAGCTGGCAACATTTTTATCATAGGATGCATTTGGGCGCTATCAGCGCAATTTGCGAGCCAACTTATTTAGCAGTTTATAGTCTGTGTCGCATTCGACTAACTATTTATGCCACATCAAACTTCGCATTTTTTATTATGCGGCATTTTATTCCTTTTGTTCATTCGCGCTGTAATTGAAAAAAGGAAATGATGAGATTTTTATGATGTTATCCACTCGTAACTCATCAGCGAAGCCTGTTGAAATAAAAACTGGTAAGCAAAACATATATATATATATATATATATATATATATATATATATATATATATATATATATATATGTATATATATAAAATCGCGCTAAAATTCTGCCTGTGGTTTATTTGCTGCAAAACGGCTCAACAGAAACTCAACATGCACAGGATTCACAGGATACTCGTTCTCCTGCTCCCATGCTCCACTCGCCATTGAACACGTGTGACATTTTATGGCTTTTATACGCTTCGAAAATAAAAAAAAAAAAACATTTTTCAACGATACTTGTCATTTTTTTTGCAACTTTTTATATCGTTGGCAACGTTGTGAATGTTAATTGAAGTTTAACGTGCCCTCAAATATAAAAAAAAAAAAAAAAAAAATGTACGAGAAGACAATTTTTTTTTTTTTATGTTTGATAGACTAGCGTGAGTTTTTCCTAGGGAACACACAGTGCTGTTTAGCATATACAAAAGATAAAAATATGTTGAACGAAATTCCAAGAATTTCAAGCAGCAATAAAACATAATTGAAAGACTTCATAACAAAATAAATGAGTTGTTCGCAAGAAACTGTTTTCCTTCCTATTCTCATTATCTTTGATTGATTCAAATGAGATTTCGATTCGGAGCTAACTACTATAGCAACTTTCTATGTAGCTAGGCTGCAATCAAAATTTATAATCTCCTTAATTGAAGCAATTATTTAAATATAAATTAAACGCGTCCGTGATCATTCTTTATGAAACACGTATTAATGCCTTTCAACTGCTCGGCTCTTCTTCCACATCAATACGAATTTTGTATGGCTTCATTTCGTATTTACGAACACTTTTCCTAAAAGAGAAAAGAAATTAACTTTTTTTTTATTAGATTTCCTCTAAATAGAGACAAAGAGAAACTACAATGTGAGTCGTGCAACTTTAGTTTATTGTGAGAGAAAAAAAAAATAGAAAAGAAAAAGAAAGAAGAAAACCAACTGCTGCTGAACAAAGGCATCAAACTTCATTGGCTTTGATGTCTTTGATGCGAAATGCCCGAATGGGGGCTAGCAATGGAAATGGAGGGGGAGAAGCTCCAACTACACGGCTCGAACATAAACTAAAAGCATTTTAAATAAAATTAAAATCAAATTGCTAGCATACTCGCTCTGGAGCCAAGGCTTGACTTGCTCAAAGCAGGCGGCAGATAACAGCAAAATGCTATTGAATACAATACAAAAGTTATGTACCAATGCGTGTGTGTGTATGTGTGTGTATGTGTGTGTGTGCGTGTGCGTACACTATTCAGGCTGCTATGAGCTATTTATTGTAGCTAGCAAATTGATTTTGCTATGGCTTATACCAGGCGAAGCCAAACGAAGTCTGCAGCAGCCTCAGCCACCTGCAACTCAAGTTGGGCGACATATTCCAGTCGGCTCTACGGCTACTTGACCACATTTTGTGGCGGGCATTTAAACTTTCAAAATTAATGTTGAATGAGTTCAAGCTGCCACTAGCCAGCAATATTTGCCAATTTGCGTGTAATTAACGCTTCTTTGAGCACACACAAATTTGATCTGAGTTGCAAATGCGCCACGGCTTCAACGGCGCCTATCATGAAATTTAGTTTTTCATATTTATTCAAACTGGTTTCAGTTCATAAACTCTTCCGCGCCATAGTCACTCCAATTTTCAGCTTTACTGAGCTTATCTAATAATGTTCCATTGTTTGAAACTAAGCTGCTCTTGCCGTTGAGCAAACTTCAGTTTTAATACGAAATATGCTCAAAGGAACATATTAAACTGAATGTTAACATGCTTCAGCTTTAGTTTAAATACATGCTATGCAAATCTGTATTAACTTTTTTACATTTTACAAACAATTTTCGGCGCTCTCCAGTTTCACGTTCAGCGTGCGATTCCTGTTGAATTCTTTTTGCCAAAACAACAACAACAACAGCAACAGCAACAAAATGTATAAACACGCTCGTGCGCGCTCTCTAGCTGCAATAAATACCAATTTAAGTCATATCACGCATACGACACGTTGTGCATGCAAAAATAATATCAAGCAACAAAGCGTAAAATAATAATAAATTAATTTATTTGCAACGACGTTGAAGCTTGAAAAAAAAAACAACAACAAAAACCAAAAAAAAAAAAAAAAGGAAAAGGGAAAAATTGCGAAAAATATTTTTTTGGCGCAGGGCACATAACTGTAAGCAGGCAGCTAAAGCATATATGGATATATATATGTGTAAAGCTGTGTGTGCATGTGTGTGATATGGTGTTATGAGCCTTTATAGCCTATAGCACACACACACACACACACAGTAGGAATTACATAATCTTATCAGGAAAAATCAAGCGTAGCCGCACCAAAACAAAGGACATTCAGTTCACGCGCCTAGCGGCAGGCAACAAGAACAAAAAGCAAGAAAAAAAATAATGCGTATTTAGGGTTAAACACAAACGTTTTTATGTGTGGGTGTGTCGATTGTGCGCGCGGGTGTGCGTGTGTGTGTGTGTGTGTGTGTGCGTGTAAGTGTGTCTCTGTCTGTTAAATATACGCCTCGCAAAACTTCAATGAAAGTTTTCAGGCTAAAGCGTGGATGTGTGTGTGTGAGTAAGTATGTGTGTGTGTGTGTGTGTTTGTGTGTGTGTGTTTGTGTGTATGTGTGTGTGTGTGTGTGTGTGTGTGCATTTGGCTGTGTGTGATAATTGCTTTAATGCGTACGCATGTGTGCGTTTTAACTTTATGGAGTGTTGGCTGATAATGTCTTAATTACTGCCTAGATAAAATGCCGCTCGCTTAACTTCAGCTCCCGTTGCCCCATATCTCTAAGTGTGCACCAGTGTGCGTGCATGTGTATGTGTGTATGTGTTGGCATGACAACTATGTTTATTACTTAGCTGGCATGTGCCAGCCACAATTGGACTTCGACTTCAATTTCTGCTGCCGCTGCCGCTGCTGCTGCTGCTGCTGCTGCTGCTGTTGCTGCTGCTGCTGCTTCTTATAAACTTAATTATAGTGGCAGGCAACGTGAAGACGCCTTTTAAGTCTGTTGCATGCTTTAAGGCGTCGCCCCTTAAAGTACCATGGCAACAGCAATCAAAGATTCAGCTGAGCAACACCATTAGACAGACAGTTAGAAGCCACTCGACATAAAGACAAGAGGCCTGTAACGCAGTTTATCAGGCACTTGATTTTTACCGCCCTTATTCATGGGTTGAGTCGACAAAAATTTTACCAAGCTTATCTTTAGGCAATTTTTACAGCTATTTTGTTGCACATAAGTGGATGTGAGTGTGAGTGTGTGTGTGTGTGTGTGTGTGTGGATGCGTGTGGTGAGATATGCTTCCATTGGGCATGCCCAGTTACCAGGTTTTCAGCCCACTTTGGTTTGCGATATACCAACAACATTTTCTTTTATTCGAAATCAAAGAACATGAAGAGTTTATGAAGCGACTTCCAATTTGGGCTTACTAATTTTATTTTTAACTTACAAGTTATATATTCCGATATGAAATCTGCCGTAACTTTTATTCAACATACAAAAAATATATAGAGCGAAAGTCTTTTATTCCTTTTTAAGGTTTTATGCAAATTGGCAGCACTAAAAAAAACTTTGTTGTTCACACAGAAGAAGAAGAAGAACATGCGTCTTTCTATAAGCTACAGTTGATAAAATTTCAAAAGAATTTACAAGCACCAAACTGTATGTGGGAGCGACATGTGCTGTCTTGCATTCCATCATCATATTCAGCACCAACTAACTCCACATTTCTTCCAACATTTATTTGTATATTGCAGAGAGCAAAACGTGCTCCCCGGACGAGTTCGCCTGCAAGAGCGGCGAGGGCGAGTGTATACCACTCGCCTGGATGTGCGATCAGAGCAAAGATTGCAGCGATGGCAGCGACGAGGCCACGTGCAGTAAGCCAGACCCAAAAAAATGTTTCCATACCTAGCTGTACTTTGCTTGTAGACTGTAACTAAAGCTTTCGCTGTAAAAATCTGTGTGTGTGTGTGCTTAGCTGTGTGTGTGTGTGTTTGTGTGTGTTTGTACATACTTCATCTTGTTGCCCATAAGTATGCTACACATTGCTGCAAGTATTGTGTAATACTTACCTAAACAATACCCATGCAATAGAGCACAAATATTTACACACACACACACACACACACATACGCACACACACTGAGACAGACAGCTACCCACTTTAGTTTTGCAATGCTTTTGTTACATAGATGTAGTTGGTGTTGGTCTTCTGGTTGTTGTTGTTATTGTGGCAACAAATCTCTTTGGTTTTTATCCCCTGACGCGTTGCGTTGGCAATTTTTATAATGGTGTTGGTTTTGTTGAGTTATGCCTCGCATATTTCAGTTGCTTTTGTTGCTGTTGTATATTTGTATTGCTTATCTAACTCTCGACAGTAGTTAACCATGGCGTTCATGTTAACAGAAGCACTCATTCTCATAAGTACACTTGGCCAAATCCTCCTCACACACACACACACATACACAGACTGTGTCTAATATGTATTTCGATTGAATCGTAGATACCACCTGCCGCTCGGATGAGTTCACGTGCAAGAATAGCCGCTGCATCCAGAAGCGTTGGGTCTGCGATCAGGATAACGATTGTGGCGATGGCAGCGATGAGCTCGCTTGTCCCAAAATTGAATGCCCCAAAGATGTCTCATTCACCTGCAGCAATGGCGGTTGCATCAGCAAGAGTTGGGTGTGCGACGGCGAGCAGGATTGCGAGGATGGCGGCGATGAGCGCGTAAGTTTTGACAGTCTATAAAACTAGTTTAAAGTAAATCTCAACTTCAGGGCAGCACAAAAATACGTAAGCGAGGGCTGTCCAACAACTTGTTGCCAAAAAAAAAAACAAATATAAATATAAATATAAATGTATATCAAATAATTTATCAGGCATTCGAAAAAGTTTTTTAATTAAAAAAAATGTCCGCAGTGTTAAGAAAACTATATTCAACTGTCATGCAAAACAATTGAGAAAACAATTGTGTCTACCAGAGCAATGCCAAACTTTCGAAGCAGCCCTCGCTCAAAATATTCATTTTTATGTGCTTGCAAGTAAAGCATAAATTATGCAACACACGCGCATTACTCAACACTGGCGACGTCGACGGCGTTGTCAACACTCGAACCAACTGGCAACTGCTGCCATCAACATTTATGTGTGTGCAGCAAAGAGCCAAGCGATGTCTAAAATTGCTTTCCAAAAAAAAAAAGAAACAAGCAAAATAGTGCCCCTTGAGACTGCCCGACTAAAAGATACTCTGTTTAACGTAACATAAAATCACTATACTCTGCGCTAGCCTCTCTGTTAAGGGTACAGGGTATAGCGGAATGAAGAACTATGCGCAAGAAATGTGAACAATTTTGGGCGCCATCTCCCGCCCCTGAAAAGTATGCAACAAAAGATATAAAAGCCATGGCGCCAGGGCAAGCAACTGTCCTTATGCCAAGCGTACATAAAATAATGTATATGTATGTGTGTGTGTGTGTGCGTGTGTGTGTGTGTGTGTGTGTGTGTGTGCGTGTGCGTGTGCGTGTGCGTGTGCGCGCATGCTGTGTAGTAGCTGCTTTTTATGGCATATTTCAAGTGAATTTCCCTTTGACAGGCGCTGTATGAAATGCATTTAAAACCAGCTACGCACAGTAGACAAGCTATTTCATTGACTACTCCGCACTCACTTATACTCAGTACTCCTATCTCTCTCTCTCTCTCTCTCTCTCTCATAGGACTGCGGCACTGTTTCACAGATTTTAACGCCCTGCCAGCCGCTCGAGTTTCAGTGCAGAGATCGCATCACCTGCCTGCCTCACAACTGGCTCTGCGATGGCGATCGCGACTGTCCCGATGGCGACGACGAACAGATGTCCAACTGCAGCAATATCACCTGCCGGCCAGATCAATTCCAGTGCGGCGATCGCAGTTGCATCGCCGGACATCTAACCTGCAATGGTCTGAAAGATTGTGCCGATGGCAGCGACGAACACGACTGCCGTGTGGCAGCTGTACTCAAGAGCTGTAATACGACCAGCCAGTTCGATTGTGGAGGCGGACAATGTATTGCTCTGTCGCAGGTCTGTGACAGGCGCAAGGATTGTCCCGATGGCGAGGATGAGCCGGCGAACACATGCGGCATAAACGAATGCGACTCCAAAAACGGCGGCTGCATGCATCGCTGTGTGGATCAGCCGGTGGGCTATCGATGCGAGTGCCACGATGGCTACAAGCTGACAAGTGATGGCCATCATTGCATGGATATCAACGAATGTGAAGAGCCGGGCGTCTGTTCCCAGATCTGTGTGAATGAGGTCGGCGGCTTCAAATGCGAATGCGAAGCGGGCTACATGAGAGATTCACACAATCGCACGCGCTGCAAGGCAACAGAAGGACATGCCTCGCTCCTGCTAGCACGTCGTCATGACATACGCAAGATAGCGTTGGATCACATGGAAATCACATCCATTGTGAACAACACCAAGGCTGCTACTGCTTTAGACTTTGTCTTCCGTACGGGCATGATCTTCTGGAGTGATGTGAACACGCAGAGCATCTACAAGGCGCCCATCGATGAGGGCAACGAGAAGACTGTCGTGCTGAAGAAGTCATCGGTTACCTCGGATGGCCTGGCCGTCGATTGGATCTATAACCATGTCTACTACACTGACACTCACAAGTGCACTATCGAGCTGACCAATTTTGATGGAAACATGGGCAAGGTTCTGATTGAGGATGCGCTCGATATACCCCGCTCCATAGCACTCGATCCCATTGAGGGTTGGATGTACTGGTCCGACTGGGGTGCCTCGCCGCGCATCGAACGCGCCGGCATGGATGGCTCCCATCGCACAACGATCATCAACTACGACGTGAAGTGGCCCAATGGCATCACCCTGGACCTGGTGAGGAAGCGCATCTACTGGGTGGATGGCAAGCTGAATGTCATCTCCTCGGCCAACTACGATGGCTCGCAGCGCAGACAGATCTTGTACTCGACAGAGTATCTGCGCCATCCCTTCTCCATCAGCACTTTCGAGGATTACATCTACTGGACCGACTGGGACAAGCAGACGGTCTTCAAGGCTAACAAATTCACTGGACAAGACGTAGAGCCCATCACAGCTGTTCACATGGTAAGCCACAGACAATGACTGAACGAATGTCTTCTCTACTTATCGATCTCTTCTCCTCTTCGCAGTTGCAACATCCCATGGTCATCCATGTGTATCATCCTTATCGCCAACCCGATGGCATTAATCACTGTCAATCAGTCAATGGACACTGCTCGCATCTCTGTCTGCCTGCTCCGCGCATTAACGAGCGCAGTCCGCGCATCTCCTGCGCCTGTCCCACGGGTCTCAAGCTTATGCCGGATGGCCTTATGTGCGTCGAAGATCGTAAGTAGCTTTGCCAATTACCCTTTTTGTTTGTGGACGAGTGTGGGGCTTAGTGCTCTTTCGAAAATCCATTCAATGGATACAACAGCAGCAGCAGCAGCATCAGCAGCAGCAGCAGCAGCAGCATCAGCTGTAATTTCCAGCACGGCCCGTTGTATTCGCGGTTTCATGCTGACGTGTTTCTGTTGTGGTTGCACCCATCACAGGACAATGCAGCTGAGCCTTATTAAGGCCTTTAACATGCGCTCTTTTGGTTTTTTTCTTTATTATTTGCATTTTAATTTTATTTTCATCATTTTAATTTTATTTCACATTTAAACCTGATCATATAGTACGCATACGCACCGTTAAGCCCACGAAGCGCTTAAATACAATTGCGACACCAGTCAAAGTCGCGACGCCAAACCGAACACTCGCAAAACTACCTCAAGATGCGCCCAGCTTACCGTCTGGTATGAGTTCAATTATTTTTTTTTTTTTGCTTATTTATGTCAGTGGTGTTGGACTTTTGTTTAAGTATATAGCATAACAATGGCTTCAGATGATTCATAATTCTATAATATTTAAAACCATATCAAGAATATATGCATAGCGTATCAACTAGTCAATAATTTTCTAGCTTTCACCTAGTTTCCTCTGACTAGTCTATGCATAGAGTATCTATCAGTCAATCATATGCAAGCTTTCCCATAATTTCCTGCGACTACGCACACCGCTCAGGTGTTCTTTGTTGTGTATATTAATTACAATCCATCATTTTAGCCCTGTTAATGCTGTTTTTGCTTCTCTGCTTCTCTTATAGATTATGCTAATTATTATTATCGTTTACTTCAGATTTGCTTACTATCTGCAGCTATTTTATCTTATTGTTTGTTATTATTAATGTATTTGTTAAACGCTTTTAGTAGCCCATAACTGAATGTCATATTTTGATGTTCACGAATTACTTACACTGCGTTTATGCGTATGTAAATGCTTCTTCTTCTGCATTTATTTCGCTTTGCCTTCATCTATCTTTCTCACTCTCTCTCTCTGCCTTTGTCTATCTCTCTCTCTCTCTCTCTTTTAATTTTGTATGCCATTTGTCACGCCAATTTCTTACAGTGCCAACACTCACATGTCATCATCATAAATCAACATCAATGATATCGACATAATCACTCAAAATGCACACACACACACACACACGCATACATGGACACACACACACACACACAACCATGTTGCGGGCTTTCACGTAAAACGTACATAAATATTGCGGTTCTGGGTTGGGTGGGGCATAAACCACCAAAAAGGAAACGCTAGTGACATGTTTAATGGCAACAATGGCTGCCACCCACAACATGATCCTTCCCTACACACAGACACACACACACACACACACACACACACTCACACACATACACACTCGCACATAACGAAAGCTCAAAGGCTGTTTAAGCTTAAGCGACAACCCTATGACACTTACACCCAACGAATTTCTGCATGCAATTTGTGCGCCAGCTCACTGTCAGCAGCGTTGACACTGCGGATGCGAATGCGAATGCGAATGCGAATACAAGTGCGAATGCGAATGCGAATGCGGATGTGAATGCGAGTGATATATGAGTGGCAGTTGGCTGACGGGCTGCCTGACTTGTACTCATCGTTGTCCTCGCTCAACAAATCGCCATGAAATTAAATTGTACACAAAACGACATGGACAACAGCAGCGAAAAGGGCCAAAAGGGTGTATGGGGTCAGTAAGGGCCGGAGGATATGGTGGAGCAAATAGTTTAACCAGAAATTCATCATCCGCATCAGCCGCACACTCAGCCACATTCATCAGCGCGAAAATTGGCACTGTCAACACCTACAGCTGTGCCAGTGCCAGTGCCAACTGAGATGAATGTGTGGCTGGATGGTTGCATCAATTTGCACAGTGCCTACCAAAAATATGCGTGCCTGCATTGATTTACCATACAATACCAGTTTCAGTTAATTGTCTCCGCAACAGCTAATCAGCCCAATTAGAAAGTTGTTCCGCTTCAATTTAACAAAAAGGCTAAATCCGTCTTTTCATCTTTTGATCAAATGAGATGAAAGCATTTGTCAGCACCCAACATAAGAGACAAAAGGAACAATTTGTATTTGCATAACATTTCCGGGAAACACACACAAAATAAGCACAGAAACACGTACAGATATTTACTTTTGATCTATGCAAATCAAATGCTGAGCATTTTCTGTTTCTCTTTCGTTTGCTGTTGTCAAACAATATTTTTAATAAAACAAAATCAATTTGTCGCCCAGTTGCAATTGTCTCTATGTAGCTAAAAGTTTTATCCTTGTAGAGTAAACAGATTTACGTTTATTTCGAAATATATTCATAAATATATTCTTAGCTTGTCTGTTGACTTCTAGCACTAAATGCAGTTTATTAAGACTCAAGCCAGTCAGTCAGTCAAATGAGCTATTTCAAATATTTGCTGAGGTGGCAAAGCAGAGACTCATCTCCTGACCATCCTGCTTGTTCATTAAAAAAAGAAAGCATTTTAATCATTGGCTGTTCAAATTTTAAACATGCCTTTCAATTTCTTACTTGACGTTCATTGTCCGTCATTTTTGACTAGAGTTGATATAGAAACATGGGCAGCATTGTTGCTCAGGCTTTTGCTAGTTTCCATGCCTGCACAAATCAGCTGCTTAACAGTGGGCGACCATATAAAATGCGCCTAATTACGTCAATTTTAAAAGTAAGCGCACAAAATCCAACAAAATAGAAAAGGACCTCAACAAGAAGCAGAGGAAGACGAAGAAGATGATGATGAAAAAGCAGAAATCGTTAAGCGGCTCAAGCAAATAATGCTACATTGCCCGATGGGCCAGGTCCAAAGGCGACTGCAATGCGATTCCAAGAAAATGACGAGCGAGAGCAGTTAAGGACTACGCAGCGACTCGTGGCCAGACGGACGCACAGCAAGTGCTGAGTACTTAGGAAAAAGTTTGTAGCGCAGAGAGCGGTAGCTAGGGGGCAGGGGGAAGGAGGCGTGGTTCAAGTAAATAACTATAAACTAGTTAAGGACTATTTCAATTAGATGACCAAGCCAAGGCAACGGGCATGCTGGCCATAACTGCAATTTCAATTAGCGGTTTGTGCTACTTTTTCTATAGCCACAGCCACCCAATCCCACCACCCATTTGCCAGCCCTTTCCTACATTTCAGAAAAATCCGCCTCACCATGCCTTTGCCGCACTTCAAATTGCTTAATTAAGCGCAGGCAAAGTTCTGCAAATACACGGCGGACAGCTTGACAGACAAACAGACAGACAGACAGACAGACTAACAGACATACAGACAGAGCCACGGAACCGCCATAAACTTGTGCAGCCGTCGAATGTAACGACTGGCTTTTTAATAGCCAACACATAAAGTGGGCGTGGTGTGAAGGGAGATGCTGACGATGCTGGTGTTGCAGCCAGCGGAGCTGCCTACTGTGTGGGTCAGCAGCTGTGTGCAAATTTTATGACTGCAATCGGTCAGCATTGTTCCCCATCTCTGCTGTAGACAGCCCAGCAAATATTTAAAAATAGCTATATACATACATATATATATATATATATATATATATATATATATATATATATTTATATATTTATATATTTATATATTTTTATTCAAGCAATCTGGTCACACTTTGGATAGATAAAAAAAAATTGTAGAGCTGCGCGCGCATTTGATGCGTTTTTATTTCATTTATTCACCGGCAACTTTTTGTCATGAGTTTTTATGGCCTTAGGGCTAGTAAGGCCCCACAAAATACACACACGCACACACAGAGGCACACCTGCTGGCTGCCATTGTCTGGCGAGCTCTTTAAAAAACATATAAAACACATGTGCAGAATTATAAAGAAAAAAAAGTCCGAGGGTTGGCAAGAAAAATTGGGGGAACATTACTTTGTTTTGTGCTGCGAAGCAGGCAAATTGCATTTTCTATAGATTAGGGTAGAGGCAATAATATATGACATTTATGGAAGTACATAAAATATGGCAAAGTGGAGCAGCTTAACAACAGGCAGCTAACAAGATGTTCCCCAAAAAGGTTTACGGTATTGAAATTTGAGAGAAGCAGAAAGAAATCATTTAAGAAACATTCAAATAGACATAGAGACAAATAGAGATTGGCTAAGAGAGTGAGAAGATAAAGAGAACGAGAAAGAGAAACAGATGGGAGGAGACAGAGAGAGAGAGAGAGAGAGAGAGGCAGAAAGCGACACGGATAGGTAAATAGAGAGAGGGAGAGGGAGAGACGTACAAGTAGAAAGACAGAAATATGTATCTAAAATTGGAAAAAAGATTACGAAATATAGAGCAATATGAGGAGAAACAGTAATTAGATGAAAGACACACGCAGAAAGAGAGACAACTTTCGCCTAACATCACATTCTGTTCCAAAATCTCCTAAAAAAGATTCTTAAATCATGCCAAATTCAGCTCATAGAAACTCAAACTTCAACTAACCAACAAAAATATCAAAATATCCGGCATAATCAGCGAAAATGCTTTACGGAACACCTTCGCTTTGACAACAGCAGCTGTGTAACCTTTTTAAGTGTGTTGAAAGCCGAATTTAAATTGTAGAAAAAAGTGAATTTCGCCCTATTTCTAAGACCATTTGAAAGATGCTTATACTGTAGCAAAGGCAACCACACACACACACACACACACACCCACCCACGCACCCACACACCCGCACACACACCCGCACAACGTGCAATTAATGTGGCAAATATGCGTAGAGCTTCGCCAACTGCTTTTTCTTTTGCCACTTGACTGTCTGTTAATGCCGCAAATAAATTGCTAAAGCCCACGTAGCTGCGCAACCTCAAAAATTTACCCCCCCAAGGAAAGCGTTCTGTGTGCGTCCTCTTTGGCGCTGACAATCGATGCTGTGCAGCTGTTGCCACTGCCAACTTTTAATGATAATTCCTGCTGCTGCTGCTGCTGCTGCTGGCGTTGCCATATGCGTCACATTCGCCTTCATGCTGATCCGCAACAGCACAGCGGGCGGCCAGTTTTCAGTTCATGCAAATTCTGAGGCATGAAGATTGTAGACCAGAAATTAAGAAAAAAAAAAAGAGAGAATTATTAAAAAACAACAAGAAGACGAGCAAGAACAATAAGAAGAGGCGACAGCTCGTGCAATGCTGTGTTAAATGCGGCACATCCTTTGCCAGGCGAACGCGCTCTGCGTCCTACGTCCTGTGTCCCGCGCCCCCTGTCCCGTGTCCCATGTCCTGTGTGCTTAACTTTTGAACAAATTCTAAACGGAAAATATGAAAACGAATTATGTTGACAGCGGAAAAATCCTACAACTTCCTTTACCGCAAACAACAACAGCAAAGCTTACAAAAGGCGAAAAGCGTGACGCAAAAAGTTGACAACAGCGGGAGAGTCCGGCTGAAGAGTGGGCGTGGCGTGACAACGGAAATATACACCACGGGTTGTCGTCGACTTTGTCGCTGCAGCTCTCCAAAAAAAAAAAAAAACAAAAAAAGAAAAACGAGATATTTTAATTATATTTGAGTTGAACAAGCAAATAACAAACAACAAAAAAAATACCAATTGCATGAGTCGAGGCTATGAATTGATGAAAACTCTGCATTAATTAATTTTCTGTTCAAAGGCGTTCTGAGACAAAAGTGAACCGGAATTTCGATAAAATTCAATGAAAAATCAGTTATTTGATTTAAATTGCTTTAAAGATTTTTCAAAATACAAAATACAATTTAATTATTGCATCTCCAACTTTGATATGTGATAATAAAGAAACTGTAAAGTCTTGTAAGCAAATTATTAAATTAAGTTCATCTTGCAGCTCTTGTAAACCAATTCATTGTTACTCTCTGTATTTGGTTCATCTTTTTAAATATTTATGTGTATTTTTTAATTTTTAGCTTTGCTTTCGGTTTCGGCTTTGGTTGTGGCATTCAAGAATCGTTATTACTTGTTACTTGTTTACTAACCTCAAATCTATTTATTCTACTTTCTTTGTTCAGACGCTGGAAACTTTGTGAATGCGACACATGCGGATGGAGACAGTGCTGAAACGGCGCAACCGCCGGAGGGCAATGCCAAAACAATAGCTGTGGTCATCGTCGGCACTGTTGCAGCCGTAACCTTAGTTATAGGCGTAAGTAAATACTGAATTTTTATTATATTTTGCTTGGAAAACTAATTCGTTGTGCTTCTCTAGGCTTTCTACTGGCTATTAAAGCAATATCCAAAGCGCGGAAATACAATGAACTTTTCGAATCCCACGTACAATAAGACAACAGAGGATACATTTAGCTTGGAGAAGAATGCGTCTATCAATAGATGCGGCTCAGCCATAGACGAAGAGGTAAGCGGGTCATTGGTGCCAGCAGCGTCAAATCCAAATGATTTTAGCTATGTGAGATTTTAAGCTGAACGGATAGCAAAGAGTTAAGCCTAAGATAGAACTAAATGTTGTATATAGATGGATAAGATAGATTTAGGTTTTAAGACCAGACAGGCAAACAGACAAAGCGGGAGGCAGCCACAGCGAGAAAGAGAGAGCATATCTAATTTAAGTTAATTGTTTAGTTCTAAGCATAAACTAAGCATAGCTAATCCATGTACAAGTCGGTAGAGAACGTTAACTAAACTAGTTCACACTTCTGTACATTGTTTGGTGATCAACATCCAATATGTGAGTGTTTATTACAGCTAAATACGTGTATTCTACCATAAATTTATCATATTTAAAAACCAAAAGAAATATTATCATATCAATGTGCTAAAAGTAATAGTTGTTTGTGTGTGCTTATCCATGTCCAAAGAGCCAAAGAGTTAGGCGCTGAACAGAAATTTTATCTATGATGAAAAACCAAATTCTCAACATGTTTTCGTTTTTTTTTTTTTTTTTTTTTGGAGTTTTAAGAAAATTTATTAATACTTTAGCAAATTTGTCAAGTGATTCAAATTTTGTTAAGTTAGAATAAAGATGTTATTAACTTTTCTAGCTTTACCGTATCCGATGAAAACTTTCGTATGCCAGTTGATAATAGGTCTGTGGCCATGGCATCTTCGTTCATTAGCCATCTGAATCGATTCTCATAAATACACATTTTCTTAACATCCGCTTGCTTGGCAGCCTCTTCACACAATTGGACGGGCAACTCGGATTGATCATTTTCCAATTCACTGAGCAATGCTGGGCTAATGGTTAGTAGATCACAGCCAGCTAAAGCTTTGATTTCGCCCGGATTTCGAAACGATGCGCCCATAATCAGAGTCTTATAGCCAAATTTTTTATAATAGTTATAAATGTTACGCACTGATATGACGCCCGGATCTTCATTGGGCTCATATTTCTTAGTTTCCGTATTTGCTATATGCCAATCCAAAATACGGCCCACAAATGGAGAGATCAATGTTACTCCAGCCTCGGCGCAGGCCACAGCCTGAGCTTGGGAGAAAATGAGTGTTAGATTACAGCTAACGTAATGCTCCTTCTCCAGGATTTCTGCTGCCTTAATGCCCTCCCACGTGGCGGCTAGCTTGATGAGAATACGTTCTTTGCGTATGCCAAACGTCTTGTATAAACAAATCAGTTTCAGTGCTTTATCCACACTCTGTGCCGTATCGAACGACAGGCGGGCATCAACTTCTGTGGATACCCTGCCAGGTACTATTTTCAAAATCTCACAGCCAAACAAGACGGACAAATAGTCCATGGCCTCTGCCACACGACGCTCCTGCGTTCCGTCCACATTCTTGCCATACTCAACAGCATGCAGCACCAGATGCTTATACCGATCCATTGTGGAGGCATTTAGTATTAATGATGGATTGGTTGTCGCATCCGTGGGCCTATAAACATTTATGGCCTCAAAGTCGCCCGTATCGGCGACAACAGTTGTCACCTTCTTTAGCTGTTCGAGAGCTGACATTTTACACGACTTTTCACTGCAATTTTTCCCCTGCTTAAATACTAAAACTATAGGCGAATTTAAAAACAATTTATATGCCAAAAATTTAGTATTCATTATTTGTGTAAAACATTTCTAACTAGTTTACTAGATTGTCCTGACAATATATGTCACATTATTGATTTCAATCAATGATTTTATGAGCATGCTAAGCATGTCTCCTATGAGAGTGTGATCTGTGGACTAGTCCAATTGGACTATACGTGTTATATTAGAATGCAGCTAGACAAAGAATCCGCTACGCCATATGAGTTACATAAAGTCAACTGTTTTAAACTAAATTTTGAGTAGCTTTAAACTAACTCTTCTTGACTATGGTCACATTTTAAATATATACGCAAATAAGATGCGCTTACATACCAAAATCAGTTCAAATTACTTTAAACTTGATATCTGTGAACTTGCCATATACTAAAGTTGCTATATACTAAAAGTTTCCAGTCACTATCTAGGATCTGCCACGCCCCCAGTGGGTATATTCAAAATCTTGTGACTTTATCAGATAAGGTTTATACGGTATCAATCTGCTTTATTAAGCTGATGAGTATTTCATTTGTGAAAGGCTCAGCCTGCTATTTATATGAGCACAGAGTATAGCTGTATAGCTGAAAGGGTATTCCAGATACGGCTGGCCAAGTTTTGCTATTTTTTGTACTTAACATAATGAAATTATGCAGAAGTGTGCATGGGTGTGGGTGTGTTTGTTCATAATCCCGTAATCCGACAAAACGTGCACGCAATTTATCCACAATTATTTATAACTTTTTACACGCGGCGTGCGAGAGAGACAAAAAAAAATGGTGAAGCGTAAAGCGTGGGCCACAGGCAAATTTATTCATTTAGCAAAAAGTTGGTAAGTCTTGTGGCCAATATAAATAATTGGCCACATTTATTATTGTGCTATTAGCACATTTATTTCATTTAATTGCAAATTTATAGTTTTCTAATTTAATTTATTATCAAATTATGAATCAAAACCAAAAGCGTGGTAAATTCTTTTGTTGGGCAACTAGCTGACACGGCATTTTCGTCAGGCTAATTGTGTGGATGTGGCCATATCAATTGGCCAATTAACCAATTCTATAAAAAGGGCCAATTAAAATGCATGAATGAAGCGTCAAAGTCTGGTTTTGATACCTATTTGTGCGCCAGCAGACAAACGCCAAACGCCATTCAGTTAATATACAAAAAATATTTCAAAATTAAATTGAATTTCGCATTGGGCCAACTGCTGCCATTTTTAATCAGTGTACTTAATTTTGCTGCAACAGCAAACAGCAAACAGCAACAACAAAAGCATAATTATGCCAAATTAAACAAAATGTCATTAAACGAGATTTGCCATAGCGGTTGAATGGCGTTGAAAATTTGCATAATCAGAAAAATCAAAGTAAATTTATGCAAATTTATAGTAGAAAATCTATGCCTATTTATTTTTTTTTCTTGAATATTTTATAGTTTTTTTTTTCAACTATTCTCTGTGACATTCATAAATTATGCTATTTGCAATTAAAAATTACATTATCGTATTTGCAATTTTATTTTGTATAATCTACTTAATGCGTATAATATTTAAAGCTTTTAGCTAATTTTTTTATGAATAATCTATACCAATTAATTATTTTATAACGTATTTTATTTTCAAAATGCAACAGGAATATACAGTTTTTTTTTATATATATTTATTTTTATATATTTTAGGTATTTTTTTATAATAATTTTATCAAAAGTAATATATCATCTTATAATTTAAAATCTACAGAAAATATATTTCTTTTTTTAAATATATTTTAATGAATTTCTATTATTTTATGCCAATATTTAAATATTAATATTTATTATAAACATATTATTTAAATGAAAAGTTTTTAACAATATTTAGTTTTATCTTTAAAAGTTTTCACTATTCTAAACACTTTATAATAGTTTATTTGTGAAATAATATTTATTCGAACAACTTGTAGCACTTGTAAATTGTGTTTAACATTTTCTCTCTCTCTCTCTCTCTCTCTCTCTCTGTTTTCTCTACTTTTTACAGGCTCCACTTCAGGGCACAGAGTTTGCCTAAAAAGACACCATAAGTAAGCCATATATATGTATATTTATATATATATATAATGAGACATATCCAAAAAGTCTGCGTCTATCAGCAGCAGCAGCAGCAGCAGCAGCAGCAGGCTCTTAGCTACAACAACAAAGAACTCCTATTATCAAGTCCTTTAAGTTTAAGGCACCTCACTCAAAGAAACAAAGAGCAAAACTTTTACTTAGCAAGTAGAAAGAAGCATGCCAAAAAGAAATCAACAACCAACAGCACACAACCTACAACAACAGCAACACCAGCAACACCAGCAACAACAAACAAAAAAAAGAACCCAGAACATCCACTAGAAATTTCAATTGCATAAACTACAAATAGAGCCTCAACAAGAAAACTGTTATCATGGGGGAAAAGAAAATACTCAACAAATTCAATTTGTTGCCTAGTTTAAAACTTAATTTTAAATTTTAACGTAAAACCACATAAAACACGCCCACATTCACACGCCCATAACTAATACGAAAAACTTTGTTCTAGGCGCAACGTTTAGAGATCAACTAAAGAGCGTCAACAGACAGATACACACACACACACGCACGCACATACTCAACACTCGCACACGCACACGCACACACACACACACACATTTGTATGTACCTTCACAGTCACGCACTCACACATACACCCACAGAAGCGAGACACACACACACACACATCCTGTAACTCAACATTTCGTTTTAAGTACATGAAATAAATTGTAAAAAGTTGAAAGTTAAAATAAAAAATAAAACAATATGAAGTCAGAAAATTACATTAAATATTTGTAAAAAAAAATTGAATAAAATTTAGAAAAATATGTTTTGTTGAAGAGAAACTTTTAACAGTTAAAGTAAAATAAATCTAAATTTATTTAGCACAAAAGTTGGTTCAAATTTAGCAAAATATTTAAAACAAATTTTTGATGTAAATACATTTTCGGAACAAAAAGAAAATAAACAAATTTCTTCGAAATATTGTCAGTAATTCTATAAACAAAACATATATTTAATATTCTGCTCGTTCTGTTACTAAATTTCTTTTATTTGGGTATTCAAGACAATTTGCTGTGATCAGTTTTAAAACTTATAAACAAAAAAAAAACAAAAAAAAAACATTATTTCGCAATTAATTTTTAATTACTTAGAACTTTTTGGAAAATGTTTCTCATTTATTTAGTATTTAGCATATATTTAAAAAAAAATTAACATTTTATTTATTGAAAACATATTATAATGAGAGGTTTTTTAGGTTCCTATTTTGAAAGCGATGCAGCAGAAATTGGTAATTGAGAAATAATTTAAAACTATTTTAAATATGTGCATTGAATTTTTTGAAATTAATATCTAACAACTGAATAAAATGGTACATGTCAAAAGAAAACTAAGTAAAATTTAATATTAATAAAAACAAAAATGAAAATGAAAATAAAAATAAAAACAAAAATATTGTAAAAAACAGTTTATTCAAAAATAAAGTGAACTCAGAAAAAGTAATGCAACGTGTTGACTGATTATTTGGATATGATAAGGGTCTGAAAGAAGATCTTACAGTGAAGCCTCTTACCAGAGGAAATCTAAGCATCAGATTGAATATATATATATGTATAGTCATTAGATATTGCTACATTGCTTACTTTCATAATAAGATAGATACATGTATATTCTGTTTATATATCTAACAAGTCATTCAAATATTATTGTGTCTGCATCAGAGAAATACATTTATCTAAGTAGCAAACTGCCTGGCTATATTATAATGATTGTCCTTTAAGCTACGATTCGGGCCACAGTCGGCAAGTTAAGCCGTCTGACAATTGAGTTCACAACTTAATAGCCTTGACAGCGAGACCAGCATGACTCTTGGCTTACACACACACACGCAGGCATAGACAATGAATTATTAAACGCCATCGGACAACAGCGCCAATTATTTCACATGAGGGCGCATCAATACACAATGAAGACGCAACGCTCAAATGACCAGCAGAGCGAAGGGGAACGGAGTGCAGACTAGGATATTTGTGGGACGGTAACAGATATCAATAGTAGCCATACAGCAAAGCTGGCCAAAATTAACTGATTGCATACCAGCTGAAACGGCGCGCCTGCACTCACTAATGGCCATAACACACAAAGCAATTTTGGGCTGGCCAAAGAGTGTTCAGTAGTATTTTTAATTTCACCCACGAGACCCAGACGGCAGCCAATAGTCAAAGCTCAGCTAATGTGCGATTGTGCCTGTGTGTGTGTGTGTGTGTGTGTGCGTGCACGTGTGTGTGTGTGGGTCAGTAGTACGGCCAAAAACTGGTTAATTTATGTGCGCAAATTATCAGCGAACTGTTCGGGAAAGTGAAACGCAGCGATTTTTGTGCCCAAATGCGATTGCTGTTTATACCCTGTAATGCTTCAGAGTGGATATGATGATTCAATGTTAAAGTTAATTTTGTCTAATAATTTAAACTAAAAAGTTAGGGTAATATAATCAAAACCAAAAAGACATTTTATATATTTTGCTATTATTTGCAACATAGTGAAAGAAATTTTTATATATATTATACATATTTTTTTCTTACTTATATATGTTACATATTATTTAATTTCATGTCTAAATAACACATTTCTTACATCATAAATAGAAAAAAGCAAAAATTATCTAGTTTATTTATTTTATTCAATAACAAGTCTTAGTTATAGAGTAATTGCGAGTCGGGCATTACCGCCTCGTGCAGCCCGATCCTTTCATATTTTTATACCTTTCGATGCTTAAATAGTTTGTAATTTATGTGCGGGTGCCATTATTTTTGTTCACTGTTTGGCTGGACGTTGCAATCCTGGACGACAGGCGATTGTCAACGGATGGGCGCAGGCAATAAGCCGCTTACAGCAATTTGATTTGCCATTAAATCGACTTCGCATAAAGCTGTCATAATTTCAACGGCTTCTTAACGGGTTTTTAAAGTGTGTGTGCATGCAACCATAGGCGAGCATGCAAGCGATGCTGAATTCCAGCAACATACATGTATGTGTATGTGTGTGTGTGTGTGTGTGTGTGTGTATGTGCACGTGTATATGAGGCAAGCGTGCACTGGACAAATCTACAATTCAGGCGGAACAGCATACATTTTCGGTCGGTTTCTCGCCGCAGGCGCAACACAGCAGCAATTGCTAAAGCAAAATACACAGTATATATAGCCCTATCTCTCCTCCCCACTGTTAGAGCTCACCAGGATCTCAGCCCCCCCCCCCCCTCCCATTTTGGTATCCAATGAGGCGCAACAACTGCTGCTGTGACTGTGGCAAAGAATGTGGCAAAACGGCAAATGTGGTCGACTGTGCATATGTGTGTGTGTGTGTGTACGTGTGTGTGTGTGTGTGTGTGTTTGCGTGTGTGTGTGCATAGAAGTCTATGTGACTTATGATGCAAGCAACATGTCTGACCCGGGGGCAACTGTACTGCACTCTGTTTAGTGATGGGCAGTCAGCGATAACAAGTTGACTGCCAACTGAAAACCGAATCGAGCATTGCATTGCATGGCATTTATCAAGCGCCCAACTTTGACAGCGAAATTTCCGTCTAAAATGTTGGCAATATTTGTAAAAGGTTCTACGCTAACGAATATTATCGAAAGAATATTTCGAGTTGCCATCGTAGTGCGGCCAAAGTTATCAAAGAGTTCTCTCACGTTGTTATCTTAGTTCACAGATAGTTGAAAATCGAACTATCGAAACTTAATTTATTCATATTGTTAGCCTTCTTCGTTGACTCTCAAAGTTATCGTTGCTTTACGTTGGTAAAGGAAACTATGGGGAGTCTTATTAGTTATGAAAATCTTAGCACAATGTTTGGCTGTTATCGAATGGATTCGAATTTACTTTGAGATATATAAGTTATATAAGTGAAACATTAATTACAACATTAAGAATCAATTATAATTTTCTATAAGTCAATGGATAGCAGAAAAAAAACTTTATTTTATTCATGATGAAAGTAAGAAGAATCAAAATTAATACAATTTTTTTACTGTGACTTTTGGCTAAACAATTTTATTCGTCTATTTTCAACTACAATCGCAGCTTAGTCAAACTGTAGTTGCGAGCGCTGTTATCGACGATTGCCACATGGAAACAACAATGCAAAAAACAGAAACCTAGAAAACATGCACAATGTCAGCGTAATTAACTTGATTACACAACCATATTCGCAACGAGCTTTGGCAATAGATCCCATATCGCGCACTGCACTGTTTGCACTGTATTGTTATCGCAGCTTTTGTTTGACTGTACCTCGTTAGATGCACAGAAATTCTAATTACAGAACTGAGCATCATCCGCTTTTGTCTATAGGGACCCGCCATTCTGCATAAGTGCCCAGTTTCACTGACCACGGCGGCTATCGAAATCTCGCACATTATCAGCCGCTCCTTGCTGTAGTATGCAGCATGCAGCATGCAGCATGCAGCATGCAGCGTGTAGCGTGTAGCGTGTAGCAGGCAGCATGCGGGCATGTTTGTGCAGCTTTTCAATGCGCTGCTGTTTTGTGTAGAAAGTGCTTGTTGTTATTGTTATGGCCAGCATTGCCCTGAGGCCAGTTGCATGCTACTTGCACACAAGGTTAGCCAGCAAGTTCATACGCCAAATATGCTGAGAAGCCAGAGCGAGACAGAGAGAGAGAGAGAGAGAGAGAGAGAGAGAGAGAGAGAGAGAGAGAAAGAGAGAGTGTGTGTGTGGGTGTGTGGGTGCGGATTGATACAGTGGCTGGCCTGCCCGCTGCGTCTTACATGTGGCACAGGTTGTTTTGCTTGTTTGCACCACGTTCTGAATAATGGATATGCATCGTGTGTGACACATTGAATGTCCCAGCGGTGAGTGACATTACATGAGGTGAAACCCAGCTGAGCCCAGCCGAGCCGAGCCGAGCCGAACCTCGCAAATATTTTCGGAATTGTTAATGTAATTACGGCTGAAAGCCGTCTCAGCGTGTTGAGGTACCACAGTTTGAAGCCGCCAACTTAGGGGCTAACCAAGTTAATCAACTCAACTCGATAAGCGGCTATGGGTATGAGTGTGTGTGTGTGTGTGTGTGTGTGTGTGTGAGTTGAGTTTAAAACGAATTTTGCAGAGTCATTGGAGAGCTTGGCTCTGGCAGCAATTTGCCTAATTGCTGTTTGGACCCAACACGAGAATGAGCAAAACAACAAAAGGACTGCAGCAGAGGCAACAACGAAATGCGACTTATCTGCATGGAAATTTTCTAATCAAGCGATGAGTTTTTCTTCATTTTGACACAGTATAAAATAACTTTGCAGACAGCAGCAGAGCGTGCGGAAAATTCATCAGCCCAAAGGCAACAGAAGTCAAATGGGTACGGCAAAAGGGAATGTGAAGTAGATGGAGGAGAAGGGGGCGGAGGAGGTGGGGGGTGGCTGGGCAACGGGAGGTCTGTGAACACTTTGTGCGTTTTGTGTGACATGGAAAAATGGTTACAAAATGGCGGCAGCTGACTCAACAAACAAACAGACATATGTGTGTAAGTGTGTGAGAACATGTACGTGTGTGTGTGCGTGTGTGTGTGTGTGTGTGTCTGTATGATACGCAGCGTCTCGGCCTTGATGCAAACTGTCGCCTGTCTCTCGCGCCTTTTTCTTACTCTCATTCCCATTCTTTTACCCTCACTTTTTCGCTCTGTGTGTGACTTAAATTCAACTTTTTAACATTTTGCGTTAAAATGTTTGCAATTTCTTATACTCTACTCAAGGATTTGTGCAAATATATAAAAAAAAATATACATATTTATATATATTCATATAATTATATATATTTAATTTAGCTCTAGACTAGTATAAACTAGCTCGAATATGGTTGCAGTTTAACCTAATGTCCAATCTAATTAAATTTGACTCTCATCTAACATAAATAACCATACACAAAGGGTATTGAAATAATTTTATAAATTTCCTTTGGTCTCAACTTAACCTCACATACACTGACATATGCATATGCATATGTGTGTGTATGCGTGTGTGTATGTGTGAGTGTGTGTGTGTGTGTGTGTGTGAGCTTATGTATATATAGTACATATAATTTCGTTGCGTCTTTGGCTTGTTTGCAAATTTTCAACTTGAAACGCCAACACCAGACCAAGAGCCAAACTCAGCGGGTGAGCATTGCTACGTCTTCCTTTTTTTTTTTTTGTATGCTAAAAAAACTATAAGGGAAAAAGGCAAAAAGTTCGCTGCGTTTGGCAGCTGCTTGCAGTTTGTGACTGCTGTGTGGCTGCGTGTGTGTGCGTGTGTGTGTGTGTGAGTGTGTGTCACCATTTTGTTAACATATTAACATGTGTGCGTGACACGATTTACAGTAGCTAGGGCCAGCAGTCATAACAACAACAACAATAACAACAACAACAACAACAAGGAGAGCATTTTGTGCCATTTGCAGCCACTTGACAAAGTAACGTTGCATACTTCGAGGGGGGGGGGAGGGCGAGGGGAAAGTGCACCAAAAAACTAATTAAGTGCTCTACAGCAAACAACTTAACATCTAAATAAACGCAAGGCACATATAAATCAAGATGTGTATATACAAAGAAAGAGAAGGAGGAAGAAGGAGTGACAGGGAGAGAGAGAGAGAGTAAGACAGTTAGAGAAAGAGAAACAAATTAATTACATTTAATCAAGTGCCAGTGGTCAGTGTCAAAATTAATTTGCGAAAGTTATTTGAATTAAATAAGACAACAAATCCAACAACAAGAATAGATTGAAGTGTGCATGTGTGTATGTGTGTATATGTCCAGGTGTGTATGTGTTTATGGCAGCTGAACAGTGTCCTCTTAGTGACAGACAGAACAGCAGGTGAATTGCCCGGACAGCACGTTTAATACCAAAATTGACATTAAATTGCTTGTGACCTCCGCCCAGCAGCGATTTAGCTACAGCTACAGCTTCAGCTGCTCCTACTACAGCTGCTGCTGCTGCTGCTGCTGCTGCTACTGATGTTATCGACTTTTACGACAATTCCAATAAAGTTACTGCCCAGACGATATGCCATGCCTGCCACTGACATTGCTTGGGTGGGTTTTTAGTTGGGGTCGAGAGGGGTTAGAGCGTGCCCTAAAAATGACAAAACGGCTTTTGTGCAAATTATTAAAAGATTTCTCTATTGTTGCAAGTTGTACGTGGAAATAGTGTGACCGCAGAGCGCAAGCCAATAAAATGTCGAAATTTGATAAGAAATCTAAGAAATTGCTTTAATGCATTATGAAATTAAACATTTGCTAGTTAAGGCAAAAAAGTAGCTTTAAGTTGATATGTATCTTAATATTTGTATAAAAATTTATAACAAACACAATCACATTTGATAATCTTCAGCGATCAATGAACTTTATTAAACACAAGATATTTTTATCAGTCCCTTTGTTTACAGAACGATCACGCCATTGTATTTAATATATAAATAGGCCATCACGTAATACAAAAATAAAGTAAAGATTCAACAACCATTCTTTTCAACTTATAACCCAATTATAACACGCTCTTTAAAAGTAAAAGTAATGCACACACACATACATGAATGCATATACATATATATGTATTTATACACATATACGAAAGAGCAAGCTTACCTTATATGAAAGCTCCAACTCTCATTCTGCAGCGCTCATTCTCGCACTCTTTCTCTCTCGTTAATGCGAATAGTTCTATTCAAAAAAGCTCTGCGCTGAATGCTTTATCACTTTACTAAATATATTTATTTATTTAATATTTAACAAAAAACACGCAAATGACTACGACAAATGGAATTAAACATATTAAAGGTACTTAAAACATTTTTGTATGCTTAAATTCTAATAAACAATATTTTTATATACATACATACACACATGCAGACGTTCATACAAGCTTGGAAGCAACGACCGATCGAGAACGAAGACGCGCACAAACTGAATAGCTTTTGCGAGTTGTCTATGCGTGAGCACTTCAACGGGAACAACAACAATCTAAAAGAGCAATGCGGATAACGGCAATTAAAGCGTTTTGACCAATCGTGTGTAAGCAGTGAACATCTGACAAAAACTTCGGCTCCCTTACATGTGTATGTACCCGATCGTTCGTTTGCCCACTCATTGGTGTCGCTGCCGCGATAAGTCGAACACGATGAAGATAAAGAACATCAATAGCAAAGAGTCGTAAATGACGTAGAGTGAGCGCAGTAAACGCTGACCAGACGCAAAATGACTCAAATATGGGTTTAAATGAAGTGCTTAGTAAAGAAATATTTACTGAAGAGCTAATAAACAATCGATTGCATTGGAAATTATTCCAGCCCAAGTACATTATTCAACAAAAATCCCAAAAAATGGTTATTGTTTTGCCGCACCCGGTCACACTGTTAGGGACACACAAGAGGACAGGTGACGAAGTGTGTGACGCACTTGGCTAATGTTATTTTCTTATTACTTTTTGTGACATGGCACAACAATTGTCAACAATTGGATGAGACGCAGCTCAACTACCATTAATTTTGCCATTGACTTTGCTTTTAGGCTAGCCGAAAATGAAGCTGTTGGCTTGTGTCGGACACTTGAGCACGTGCCCTTTCAAGATGCCCACCAATACCTAACTCGGCCGCCTAACCAAATAGACTGGCATATTGGCATGTCATTGCCTGTGGTCTTGGGCAAATCGACGCATTGGCATGAGTAAGCGTTCTGGCTTGAGTGTGGCCAGTTGAGAGCCGCATGAGTTGAGTTTCCTCTTCACTTACGTCACGCAAATGTGTTACGTAATTGTCATAACGTCAACACTAGACGTATAAGCAATTCCCTTTACAAACATAGCTAACAACTAACCCAACTAAAGCCCAAAGCAGGAAAAGTCCAAGAAAAAAATAAAAGGAATATGGTCAAAAAAAACAAAAACAAAAAGTAAACTGCAAAAGTGAGAAAGAAATGAAAGAAAATAAAACAACAAAAGCAAAAACTAATTTAAAATGACCTTATAGTCTGCACAATAGACAAGCCGCATTACATGTGCGCCTGTGGGCGTGTTTGTCGGCCACACATACTTAACTTAATTTTGGAAACACAAGGGCTGTTCGACAAATTGTAAAATTCAGAGGATGGAAAGTTGTAAATATATCAAAATTAAAGAATAATATAGGGAAGTTAAAGAATATTTTTATTTGAAATCAGCATAAATTTAGTTATTTCAAATTTTTTCTTTTGTTTTAAATTTTTGTATAAAAAACTTTAATGTGTGTATCACTGCTTTTTTTTTAATTTTTTCTAATTTTTCTGCCTCTTTATTTATTTAATATATATTCTAAATTTTACTATAAGTATTGATATATTAATGTTTCAAGTTTTCATTACTTTTATTTGAATTGTTTTTGTATATATATTTTTTTGTTTTTTCTTTTTTTTTTAATTTTAGTTTTATTTGATCAACTTCATAAACTGCCCGCTAGCCTTATTTTCGTTGCCTACTTTTGGGTAGCATTTCCACCGCTGCAGTTATTTTCATTCATAGTTTAGACAGGAAACTCACTCACACACACACACATTGCCTTTCTCTCTCTCTCTCTCTCTCTCTCTATGTCGCCTTCTCTGTCTTACACGCACCTCATTCAACTATTCCCAAAACACGTTGATCTTAGCTTTAGCTCTTCTCTTTCTGCTGACCGCCACGGCCAGCCAGCCTTGGCGGGTCCAAGCCCACATTTAATGCTGCTTTGCCATTGCTATAATTTTTCCGTTTTTCGCCATGCTAACGCTTTTGGCCCGCTGTGCTTGACTTTGGCCTGCCTTGCTGTGCTGTGCTGTGCTTTGCTTTGCTTTGCTGGCTTTATGCTCCTATATACTTTTTGCTATTTTAGTTTTCTAACCAACAAAACAAATTGAATCACGTTCGCCTGGGAGAGAAACGTGAGTATTTTATTTTTTCCCGTTAAACATTTTCATTTTTCTTTCCGAATAGCGGAGACTGGGAGACTGAAAGAGTGGGAGAATGGGAGAGCCAACTGCAAGTTGTTTTGTCTGATAATGATGCCATGGGGTCAGCTGTTGTTGTTGTTGTTGTTGTTGTTGTTGTTGTTGTTGTTGTTGTTGTTGTTGTTGTTGTGCCTGCTCCCAGTGGCTGTTGAGTGTTAGCCAGTGGACCATAGACAACACCATCATTTGCCTCATATCATACAGATATCAGACTGGTGTGCGTGTGTCTGTGCGTGTTTGTACTTTTGTTTATTAAAAAGAGATTGGCAGTGCGCAACAGAAGGAAACCAAATAAAGATTTTGTCATGCCCAAGCAGAGTTCGTTCAAATGGACCATTCATCATCATTTCTGGCCTGATGATTTTATTTTGATTTCGGTTTTGCAAAACGTTTGGGGATTACCAGCCTAATGATTTTATTATAGTTTTGATACCCCACAGCTATCAACAATTGATTGATGGTCGTCTGCGTTGCAGCGTCCGGTTCATTGTCTCATTCAGTTCATTCATTTGACGCCCTTTGTAGTCGAGGTCTCATTTAAGTGCTGTTTTATTACATTAAAAGCACATTAATGCCATACTAGCTTTGTGTATATATATGGAAATTCTTTTAAAATTTGTAATAAACTGAACCTAGTTGGGCCATAGACCAAAAGCCGAAACGTCAAACAAGGGCCAAACAATTTGAGACCAGAAATCAGCGCAGCCTGCACAAAGTTTTGTTCGGCCGACACTTTGCCATTGTCTCGAATGGGTCCAACATTAAACAAAACTGTAAACTCTGCAGACTCTTGAATGCGCTACAATTGAAATTTTCTTAACATAAAATAAAAAAAATACAAATAAAAACAAATAAAATTATGCTAAAGTACTTTATAATTACTAAATAAAATATGAAAATGTTTTTTTTTTTTTTTTAATTTTAGGCAAATACAAAATCTATAAAAAATTACATTTTTATGGTATTTTTATATTTTACAGATATAAAATATATACTTATTAATATATTTCAATAAATTAATTTTTAACTTAAATTATCAGAAATACATCATAATAAAAATCGTACGGATTACTTGATGTTTATGAAATTTAAGCATTATGATGTGTATAAATAAAGTATTTATATAAATTACTAATATACACATTGTGAACTTTTGGCTTGAATAAAGATATAATACTAATATATATTATAAATATCATACTTGAAAAAATAAACAATTTCAATACGTTTTAAGCTAACTTTGTATCGAAATATTAAATTTTTAATTATTAAAAAAAAATTAGGTTATATAAGATGCATCTTATATATATTTAAAAAAAAAACTTTATAAAATTGGCAGATATATGATTTGAAAATGTCTTAAAAAACTATTTTTTTCTTTTAATAAAGAGCTTAGTACAAAAAATATTTCTTAAAATTTAAATCAAGTTCTGTTCAAACGGCTCTTAAAACTAATACGCCAACTTCTGTCTAGGGTAGCGTAGCCAACATAAACTAAACCAAAGCCCGCAGCATGGTGCCACTTTGACTGACTGCCACGCCCCTAACGCCCTGTAACTATCTGTCTCTCTTTCTCTCTCTCTCTCCCTTTCTCGCTCTTTGTGACTCGCTCCCACTCCGTCTCTCTCTCTCTCTCTCTCTCTCTCTAGCTCTTTCTCTTGCTCTCTCTGATTCTGTCGTAATTACGCGTAACTTTCGACAAGTGTCGCCAGAGAAATCGCCAACGTCCCGCCATCTCCAGTGGGTGCCCTACGTGTCCCTGGTGTGGCTGCAAAGTTTTTGGGGCTATGGCGTCTTTTGATGTTGCCCAAGGAGGCGCCACAGTGAATGGCCCACATGGCGACCAAGCCAGCTGCGGTTTAATCTTCTTTTAAATTGTGTACAGCCTCCGCGTACGCCCCCTCCCCATCCACGCCTTCCACACGAGAATATGGACCAAAAGTTTGCCGGCACTTGGGCTTGATAAGTTAGAACAAAAGCGGGCAGCAGTGGGAAAATAGTTGAGAATTCTTTGTGGGGGAAAGTCATTGTTACACTTTTGTGGCACTGGTGCTGCTGGTGCTGTTGCTGCTGCTTCTGCTGTTATTTCTCACTCTAATTAGCCGTCATTGGTTTGTGATTTGTGTGGGCGTTCGCAAAACACCTGACGAAAGGTTCAGTTCGGTCAGCAAAATGCCAAGTTAAATTTGCAGCAGATTTTTGATTTAGTTGCACAGCCACATAAATCTAAAAGGCCACTTGGCCAATTTGCCAGCTTACGCCACAAATAACTTACAGCAAATGTGGCTTGGCCACAATTTATGCTCGACTAAAACCACATTAACCATGTAGCCGAGAGCAGAGAGCGACAGACCAACGTAAAGTGTATTTAATTAAATTAAATACACACAAATGCGGTGCAGTGTAGAGACTTTGCTTTTATGGTCGGCCTTAAAAGCGTTAAAGTAAATCATTTAGAACGCAACACAGCAGCCAGTCCAATGGCCAATGGCCAATGCACAATGCTTAATGCTTAACGCTCATTGCTCATTGTCCAAGCCGATCGCGCCCGCCATTTGTGGAACAACATTAAAATAGACTAAAGTGCTCAGTGACCTCTGCCTTTATGGCCACTTAATGTAAAACAGTTAATTAGCAACGCACACACACACACACACACATATTCGTTTACGTTTACGTTGACTATACAAAATGGCTGCCATTTTTATACTCATTCACAAAGTGAAATGAGTTTATTGGTTTTGTGCAATATACGTCTTGCTGTCCGTCCGTCAGTCTGTCTATCCGTTAGACTTGAAATTTTGAATGCATAGTCATGAGTGATATACTTATAGAATTCAATATTTTCAAGCTGGCAACTTTTTGACCGTGACTGAGTATTCTGCAGCCGGTAGCGCCCGACTGCAACGTTCTTACTTGTTACTGTTGCTGACATTTTCGCCATCTTTGCTGGCAGGTGGCAGCCGCTGGGAATCTGAAATGGCCGGCAAATTGCTTTTGATTAATGAAGCGGGCAAATATTGTAAAAAATAAAAATAAAATTAACTCAATCAACGGTCAAAGTTATGCGCACAAAGGAGACAGGAAATTGCTGTTACAAGGCAAAAGCTATTTTCAAACATTTGAAATATACCCTGTACCCATTGAAAATGCAATTTCAGGGTATGATAGCTTTGCTAAAATGTATGTAACAGGCAGTAGGAGACGTGGCAGATTTCTTAAGGTATATTTATTCTTGATCAGAATTTCAAAATTACTATGCTAAAAAGTGGGGAATTTTTTCTATTTTGGATTTTCTTTTTTGTTACTTTCGAATATTATATATTTGTATACTTGACAAGCATTTAGCATTAGCTACCCATCTTAATATATGCTTTAAAAATTTGAATACACAACGGTCTAAATTGAGATATTGTATACCTTAGCTGCTCTAACTATCACTCGCACTGTTTCGCTCACTCGGTGATAATAGCTGATTTCAAGCTACTCAGTAGCAGTGGCTGAAATTACGAGATGTCCGAAATTAACATGCTTTTGTCCACACAACATAATGGCCGACATGCCCTGACATTGTTGTCGCTGCTGTTATAGTTGTTGCTACTACTGTTGCTGTTGCACTTCATTTTTTAATGCTGTCGGTGAGGGCGTTAGAGGGGGTCAGCTAGAGCGAGAGAGCTACTCAACTGTCTGGCAAGGCCTCAAGGCATGCAATTTCTTTTGGCATTCTACTTTTGTCGCCTTGTCCTTGTCGTAATTATGAACTTAAAAGGCAGCCAGAAGCGTGTCATCAGCGGAAGCAGCGCCAACGGTGATGCCATATTGTGTTAATATTTAATGGATGTCATTTCAGCGATGCTGTCTGATTTTTAATTGAGCAAAATGTACAAGGGTGCAGTTGCATTTTAAATATTTAACGTGCTGTATTTGCTTTGCTGTAACACATTTCATGTGCATGTGCATTGGGGGTAAGAATAAAGCTTGATGATATTTAAATAAATGAGCAGCTGTTCCAGCCTCATCTTTATTGGCACTCATTACGGACGCACAGATTCTTTGCGCTACTTTCACTTAATTCATTAGCTGCGGTTGCGTAGATAAAGCTGAGGAGAAGGTCATAACCTTGGCCATGGTTGCTATTTAAGTTTGTATACAGTAATAAACATTTACAGCGAAATCATTTGCATATCCAAGGAGCTTGCTACTTCTCTATGCCTCTTTTGGTAACTGAGAGCATAATTAAATTTAATCCAATTAAATGACTGAGTAGGAGAGTTAACTTGCGGCAAGCCGTTGTGCACTGTCTGACTAAAAATTAAAATAAAAAAAGAGAATTATCTTACATATACATGTCTGTCCTCTTTACTTCTCTCACTAACCTTTATATCTACTTTATTATTAAAAAAAAGCATAACAAAAAAATTTAATGCGCAATATACTTCAAGCTAAAAAAAAAAGGTTTCCTACCATTTGAAATGTGCGCGCCAATCGACATACGTTGTTATCGCAGTGCTGCCACTGTAAGACACGACAATCATATGGCAGCACTTGTAAATAACGTGGCAACCTTCCGCTTGTGTAATAAAAACATTTGATTGATTAAATTATTGTTAAAAATTTTAATTAATGTAATTTTTCAGCAGAAGTACGTACACACTAGCTGTGTTTGTATTTCCCACCATCTACTTAGGTTGCCCGCGGACAACAAATGGTATGGATCCAAAATGTAGAATGTCATTTGATTACTGCGTTCAAGGCCGAACAAATATAAACACTTTTGCTTCATTTTTATTTTTGCAGTGCGTTCATACAAACCACAATTCCGTTCAATTTGTTGAATTGTTAGCTGACAAGCCAACAAGATGCTGCCCGCCATTGTGTTCCGACAAGTGTACCGCCCGCTCAGCGCCGGCGGCCTGCATCATGGAGCCGCAACCACATTGAAGCATGTGCTCGGTGTTGGAGGCAGCAGCTTTGTCAACTGTCTAAATCGCTATGCCGCTGCTACCGGCTTCATACGCATCTCGTTTTTGGATATCAATCAGCGTCGCAATTGGGATGTGGCTAGACTACGGCTCTATGCGGACGCCAAAAAGCAATCGCTCCATCTGCGCACACTCCAAGGCAGGGATTTGTTGCAGAACGTCATCGATAAACAGCGTGCAGAGTTTATTGAGCGCAAGAACTTCCTGGTAGATGATATACGCGAGGCTCGCCATAAGGTGCAGGAGCGTGTGCGGGAGAAGATTGTAGAGATACGAGAGGAGCGCGAAAATATCATGACCATACCTAATATGTTGACCATAAGCCGTGCCATACTCTCGCCCTATATTGGCTACGTTATTGTCCAGGGCGACTATACGCTAGGCATGAGTCTGCTCGTCGTCGCCGGCATCACTGATCTGGTGACTATGCAATTCGGTCTGATATAGACATCAAGTTTATCAATATATACTCTTTTTCCCAGCTCGATGGTCAGATTGCACGTCGCTGGCCTTCGCAGGCCAGCAAGGCGGGCTCCTTTCTGGATCCCATGGCTGATAAGCTGCTGATGGGATCCTTGGTCATTTCGTTGTGCTACAGCGAGCTGATGCCCATGTGGCTGACTGGTGTTGTTGTATTTCGTGATGTGTTCCTAATTGCCGCTGGCTTTGTAATACGCTATATTAGTCTTCCACCACCAGTAAGAATATAAAAATACCTTTGCGACCTTTTCTCTAATGAGCAAATGGTTTTTCCTTTGCAGAAAACGTTTTCACGCTACTTTGATGCCACCCATGTGACCGCCCAATTGGAGCCAACGTTCATCAGCAAGGTGAACACAGGTGTGCAATTAGCCACAATTGGCATTAGTCTAGGCGCACCCATATGGAATTATATCGGTATGGTTATATATCAAACTCAAAGTATATTCAATTACTAGTCCCAATATTTAAATTTAACAGATCATCCGGCCTTGCATGGACTTTGGTATTTAACTGGCGTAACAACAGTCGCCGCTGCCCTCAGCTATGTCATCAATCGACGCAATACTTTTAAGATTATAAAAAAGAAGACGTAGAACTGAGCATTTCATCCATTATCAAAACTAAACAAAACCCCAAAAAAAACCCCTAATAGTAATAGAACATTAATTGCAATGATTAGTATATAGTCATTTTGTAAACAAGATAGCTATTAATAAAATTATATATTTTGTTATCAAATTTGCATTGATTTAAAACAGTCAGTTGTTCCACAACTGTTACGCTTAGCGAACGGGTGGCGTTCTATGTAGGGTTGCCATATCGTTGACTTCAATGCACACAATCACTAACCATACAATAGTGATAAAATACAGCCACAATCTTTTATAAATGTGTCTTTAGATGTACTTTAATTATTTGAAAGTAATTGAAAATTTTAGTCTCTTAGAGAAAATACGGAAACATAGCTATACGGACGTCAGCACTGTTATCGAAATGTTAAGCATTCTGACAGCAATATATCGAAATAAAATATTTCCAACCGTTTTCAGTGTTGCACAACGACATTTCTTGACTGCGCGCATCATTTTGTTGTAGCCAGTCGAGTTGTTTTTGAAACGCCAAAAGGAAAATAGACTAAACATATAATAATAATAAATACAGCCAACAAAATGTGAGATAATCGGAACAAGCTACTTGAAGATGAAAAAATATAATATTTTCTATTTGCTTGCAGGCCCAAAGTCAGTGATAACACAATGCGCGAACTGGAGGACATTTTGAATGAGAGCGAAACCTACGCGGATCGGTTGACGGCATTTCTTAAACTTAAGACCGCACCAAAACCAGAAAACAATGCACCTTTATTTATGTGCGATGTGGACACTTGCTTTGATTTTGATGTTGATTTGATAAAACTTCCACCAAAGCCGCAACCAGCAGCTCCAAAAGATGCGATAGCAGCTGTACCCAAGGAGCAGCCACTACGTGAGATAACCAACCAGGCCACAGCTCCACTTGATCGTAAAACGGAAACAGAAGGTCCAATTGTTTCAAGCACACAAGAGAATACAGCACCGCCATCGCCTGTATCTATTGTCTCTGCATCTGGTATTGGTCTAACCTCACCTCGCAGATCCACATCACGACGCAGCGGGCTTTATGTGCCGGGCTCGGATCGTTTACGTCGTGCTGCTATACAAAGACGCTCGCGGAGCTGTGGACGTCGCGATTTGCTAAATGAATTCAATAGTGTGTCGAGGCTCAGCTCGCATTTTGTAAGTTCCAATGTTACGCCTCCTAACTTGAGAAATATCCAGCTAATTAATGTGCCCTAACAGGAACCCCCCGTGAGCAGCACGCCAGCCATAGAAAAGAAAGACACGGACAAACCTCAACAGTTGCCAGAAAAAAAATCGCAAACTGAGTTGCAGCAGGAACGACGCGATGAACTGCTGTCACAGGTATCCAGCTCTCAGCACTCTGTAATGCTGACATCACAGCGGTCAAAATCCTGCGATGGCAATAATAAGCGTCGAACCTATACCATTGAAATGGGCCCTGAGCCTGGGCAGCTGCTGTTGTCTCCGTCGAGAAAAAGCAGCCAGAACATCTCCATATCAAATGCATCACTGAGACAGACACGAAGTCGCCTTGCACAATATAGAGAGCAGGTTGAGCTCTCAGCTGCCCGGCTGGCGATATTAGCACCTGATACGCCGCCGCGTGCGCTTTCACACACACAACCTAATCCAGAATACATTGTGCCCGAATCGCAGCCACAGCTGCAGTCGCACCCAATGCTACAAAATGTATCCAAGAACGCTTTGGTGGCACCCTTTATGGTTGTACCCATTGGCTCGATGCTATCGGTTAATACTCAGCCGACTACTGCAACGGCGGCTGCTGCACCAGTAGATGCAGCAGTTCAAGTGAAACCGGCTCCTGCTGCAACGGTGGCCAGTCGAAGCATGCAAACCTCCTGCAGCCCGGTTGCCGTGCAGAAATTAGCGGAAATCATGACGGACGATGATAGCGAAGAAGAGAGACAGTCAAGTCGAGCACCCTTGAATCTGGCAGCTGTGGCTGGCAACACGAGCAGGCGGCATCATTTGCGCAGTCGTGTGCAACGCGTGGACAGCTCCATGCAGCTGCTCGACTTGCATCGGTCACGCTCAAGGGATTCACGCAAAGGCGATAAATACAAAGCACGCCAAACGGTCCTTAACAAGCCTTCCCAGCCAGCTATCAATGGCGAGCAGTTTGCCTACGAGCTGGCACGCATGAGCAATTACGAGATCTTGGATTTGCGTAAACGGAACTCCTTGAGCAGGCAGCGTCCAATGAACGGTCATCGGCAGCAGCCCACAGAGCAGGAACAGCTCCTGCTGGATCAGCACATCGAATTGGAAATATTGCGGCGCAATCTGGAAAAGCCAAGCGAGCAGTGCGAACTCTCCTCTACTGCATCTATGTCCGAGGATGAAACTATGGCTGCAGCAACTTTAGTACAATCGCCAGCGGCACCTCCAATGGGCTTTAGGGACAGTCAACAGGATAGTTTCAGGCAGCAGAAACAGCGTGTGCACATCAGTCGCCGTGAAACCCTTAGGGTAAAGTTTTGATTCCCAATATAATTATTATTTAATTTTGAACTCTTCATCCGTAGCAAACCTTATCGCCAGCAGCACCTCCCGCTGAGTTCAGTAACAATTTAATGCTGCCGCAGAAGAAGACGCGACGTTTGCGCTCCAGTTATCGTGAGCCGTCAATGGTAGTTGCTAAATCAAATATCACACAAATTATGTTATATTAATCTTCACCTCAACAGAGTCAGGATGAGCGGTTGACGGTGTGCACGCCACCCGCACAGTTTCGCAGATCCAAGTCCAGGCAGTGGGATAGGCGGGAGCAGCAGCAGCAGGCGGAACCTATACCGCCTCCGTATGATTTTAATGACGTGCCCGAAACGGATGTTGGGGACGAGGAGAATCAGCAGCAGGAGCAACAGCTCTTGCCGCCGGTCCAGTTCAGCAATGAAACACAGCAGATCCGTTCGTTTGTGGACGACATGCGTATCGAGGAGATGTTGTCTGATGAGCAACCAAGTACCAGCCAATTTGCCCAAGTGTCCATGAGGCTGAGAAAAAGCCGTCAGCTGAAAAGGCAAGACAATCAGCAGCAGCAACAACAGTTAGAAAAAGAAAAACAGCAAAAGGAGCTTCAGGAGAAGCAGCAAAAGGAGTTGCAAGAGAAGCAGGAATGGGAAAACGAAAAGAAAAAGAAAGAATTGCAGGAGAAGCAGGAGAAGGAAAGGGAGCTGCATGAGAAACAGCAAATGGAAGAAGAAAATAAGAAGAAACAAGCAAAGGAGAAAGAAAGGCAACAAAGAGAACTGCAGGATATACAACAAAAAGAGTATGAAAATGAGCAAAAGAAGCAGCAGGAGAATCAAATCAGAGAACAGCAGAAAAAACAGCTGGAAGAGAAACAGAAAGAGCAGAAAGAGAAAGAAAAAGAGAAGGAGAAACAACAACAAGAGAAGCTTCTGCTAGAGCAACAGCAAAGAGAGGAGCAGGAGCTAGAAGAGGAAAAACGGCAACAAGAAAAAGAGCAGTCGAAACAATTGAAACGGAAAAAGAAAGATCAAATGCAGAAGGAGAAACAGCAGATGGAGCAACAGGAGATGGATCACCAAGAGGACGCCTTACAACTGCCAGAGCCAGCACCGCCAGAAGAAATCTTCAAGAAGCCAACGGCTCGAGCGCCACGAAGCAAAGCAAGCAAAAAGAGTCAGCTGGAGAGAGAGCTGAGTATTTTGCGCATTACAATAGGTGGCGAGGCGCTGCCGCCAGATGAACATGACGTCAACACAAGTAAGTAAAGAACTACCCAATAAATAGGCCCAATCATTTATGCATACACAACTTCCTCAGCTGGGGTTCGTCGTTCCAGACGTGGTCAGGTGCCGCTGTGCAATACCTGGGTGCACAGTGTAAGCGATCCCTTTCAGTTTATGCGCAAACTGATCGACCCAACCAAGAAGCCATCGACCAACAAGTCCAAAAAGCGAGCAGCTTCAACTGTGGATAGAGCCAGTTCCATGTTAAACAAACCGCCGCTGTCTACCAGCACGCCGCGTAATACACCTTCTTCAAGCAGCAACGGGACAAAAAACAAACGCATGAAACAGCAGAAGCAGTCGTATCAAGAGCAACATCAGAACAATGTGTCACACAATTCCGATGCTGTTTCAGGCATCAGCAGACTTAGCGACTTACCAGAGGAGGATGAGTCCGATGAGGAGACGGTGATGGATGCCGTTGAACCAACAGCTGTGACCAAAAAACGGGAACGCAGGAAAAAGACGCCGGACGAGAGCACAGTGGCTCCCAAACAAACAAAAGATAAGGAAAAGAAGAAAAAGAAGCAGCCAGGTACAACTGCAGTTGAACAAATAGCGAAGGAGCAGGAGGAGGAGGACGCGATACCTGTATCTGACTTCCCATGCGCTTCCCCACTTCCTAATCAGTCGCAAGCACCTTCATCGGAAACGCTAATGTCTTGGCTATGCGGTGCGCGCGATATGCCATCGGATAATACCGATGCTAGCGAGACAAAGACTGATTCCATGACTGTCTGTAGGTTTTCCACATAACCGGCTACACAACTATAATATGGAACTATTTGTTTATTATTTTTAATTTATATTTCTTGCTTGCAGCGCGAGCAGCCAATTTGCACTTTTCGAACATTGATGGGATTGAGTATGCCTTTTATCACACTGAGGATCGATATTCTATGGGCTACATGCGCTTCCAGCCGCTGCAGCAGCGGGGAATGAAACGTGCCAAGACCAACACATTGGTTCGTCAAATTATATTAATATAATTCATAAGCAAATTCTTAATTAGCTTTTAACCTTAGCGTTTTGTGGCTCTTCATGGAAATTTTGAATTTGAGATAATCAGCCCGGAGTCAAAAGAAAGCTGCCATGATATATTGTACACGGGCGACACTATAGAAATTAAGAAGGGTGAGCAATTCAAATATTTAATAGCATTTAAAATTTTAATATTTCTGTTTCTTTTCAGGCAGTCGCTATAACATTAAAAACCGCTTGAGCGCGGTTAGCGTCATAATGGTCTATCGTAACTGATTCTGTACAAAAATCTTGATATATATATAATAATGAATATGTTGTTAATTACGCGAAAATCTTTAAAGATAATGATTTAAACATGTGCTGTTTTTGTACAAATATAATAAATAATTAGCTACGCCTTTAAAATCCGTGTATATTTTTATATTAAATTATTGCAGTTAAAACTGCAACTGTTTCGCGCTTCTCAACTGTTCGACAACTGTTGGGCAGAATACGCGCCTGTTTTTGATTTTAGTGCTGCCAGACCGTTGCCAATGATAATTGCACCCAGTGTGGTAACGCCAACTGTGCTACCAGCTGTCAAAGTAGCTGTCATTCTTTTCTTTCTTTTCCGGTCAGCGAACAGACCTGTAAGTTCGCGTAAATTTTGTGCCTAAAATAAAATCATACAAATTTAGTGTATTTACCAAACAACGCCAAATAAAAAAGGCACAAAAAGACTGATAATTGTGTAACCTATGCCAACATATAAATATTTTTGAACTGTCAAACGTATTTCAAAGAGAAAAATCAGTTGTCAAAATGTCTAATCAAAACAAAATAGTCACAAAAAGAATAATTGTAAAAATGAAATGCGAGTGCAAATAGTTGGCGAACATCATGATTGTTGAAAGTGTTATTAAGTGATTTTGTGCTAATTCTTTGCATTTCTTTTACATTTACTTTGCATGCACGCTCGCTGCTGCCGTCGACGTCGCTGCCAACTACCAACAACAACAATAAAATTCGAATGGGTTTTAGCCGCCAAGATGAGGAAAATTATGAAACAGGGCAAGATTGTAATCGTCCTTAGCGGACGTTACGCCGGCCGCAAGGCCATCATTGTGAAGACTTCCGACGATGGCACGCCGGAAAAGCCCTTCGGTCATGCGCTCGTTGCCGGCATCGACAGGTACCCCCGCAAGGTAACCAAGAAAATGGGCAAGAACAAGTTGAAGAAGAAGTCCAAGATCAAGCCTTTCTTGAAGAGCCTGAACTACAATCATCTGATGCCCACCCGTTACACAGCGCACGACATCAGTTTCGAGAAATTGTCGCCCAAGGATCTGAAGGATCCCGTCAAGCGGAAGACACATCGTTTCCAGACACGCGTCAAATTCGAGTCGGTGTACAAGGAGGGCAAGAACAAGTGGTTCTTCCAGAAGCTGCGCTTCTAAGCGTTACAACTGTCTCTGTGGAGGTCTTTTGATTTAATTGTCAACGTTTTTCTTTAAGCTTCAATAAAAACCCAAAATTATTATTCAAAGTGACCGTAACCATCAATTGTTTTTTTTGTGTTTGTATTAATATTAAAATATCTAAATGATCTATTCTATATCTAGCTGTGGATTAGGCACATCTGAAAGATATTTTGTTAACCCACATTGGCCAGGTATCAGGCCTAGGCGTGTGTAATTGGCTTCTGGTATGTTAAGCCAACCAGTGCTGGCAACTGTTCAGGGCTTCGACACGCCAGATCAACTAGTCAAAAAAGGCAGAAATATCTAAGCATGAATTGAAAACTTCAGAAAATTAGCTTCTATATTATTATTGTTTCACTTTCAATGATTGATAATAATTTAATTTTAATATTTTTTTTTTTTGCGTTTTTCTCAAATGTGCATTCGCTTCGAAATCCAGCCCAGCTTCATTGAATTCTGATAAAGGTAACCTTTTGTGATCTCAAATCCATTAAAATGTGGCAACACTGGTTTTGACGCTCATTCGTGTACAGTAAAGATGCTTAAAGCAGCTGGTGGTCTCTTAACCCTTATGCGCCAATCACACAAAATTTACATACTTTGTACTTTTTCATTATATCATTTAGATATAAGCGTTGGTCAGTTCTTGTGCAATTATGCAAGATCAAATACATCAATTTAAGAATATACTTTATATCAGTTCCATTTGAAGAACTGCAATGCAAAAATATTCAAATCAATTGATTATGCTGCAGTTCGTTTGTACGTTTTTCTTATAGAACGAACATATTTCCAGATTTTGATTTCATTAATACTGTACTAATAGTATAGTACATGAATATCCAAATAGTCTGAAATTTTAAATTATTAGTTACACTTCATTAAAACACATGAATAGAATTTTTTCAATTATTTAATAAATATTCGAACAGAATAATACATTTTGTTTGAATTTAATTTAATATTCTTATAGTCGTGTCTATAATATACAATTCTATGGCTTCACTGTACACTTTCGAAACTTGACAATATTGCTGAAAGGAGTTTGTTTGTTTAAGTTTTCTTTTCGCTTAAGGATTTTGCTTTTGCCTAGATGGGTCAACAAAAAAGTTCAAAGAGTCAAAGTAGTTGAAAGCATTGCTGGGTCGAACGTAGCTCTGTGAAATAGAAAACAATTCAAATGAATTAGAGAATTGCAGATTGAAGAGCTTTGCCATATTTTAAGAATGTTTCGCAATCAAAGTTCATATATATATATTACCTGTATAACACTTGGAGCACTTGGTGCACAGAACACATAACACATAGCCGGGGCGGGGAGATTTGTTTGGTAATTGGTAAAGCAGCGCAAATATTTTGACCACATTGAATAAATAAATGGATTGCTTCTAACAATATTTATTGACATCACAATAAACGCTTTATGCATTGGCTTTGAAGGTGAAAAAATTCTTAACAATTGTTGTTGGCTCTGATTGGCTTAGTTGTGGGTTAATATGAAATTTATTATATTATTTTATTAAATTTTTTGTTTTATTATTATTATTATTGTTATTATTATTGCGGTTTAGTAGGGCTTTGGCTTTCGTATGCGGATAGGGTGCCTAAGATTGGTTGAAATAGTTTCCATGTGGCCTGTGGAACGGTTAAGCATGGATTTGTTTGTTTTGTTTTGTTTTTTTGTTTGTTTGTTTGGGGAGTAGAAAAATAGATGTAAATATGTCAGTTAGATTTGTACGTATAATACTTCTTGTTATACATTCAGAGGGAATAACAATGTTCTTGTTGACGGAGAGCTACATACGTGTGGGTATTTGTGTGTGTGTGTGTGTTTATGTGTTGTAAATATGTCAGTTAGATTTGTACGTATAATACTTCTTGTTATACATTCAGAGGGAATAACAATGTTCTTGTTGACGGAGAGCTACATACGTGTGGGTATTTGTGTGTGTGTGTGTGTTTATGTGTTGTGGGCACTACGGGAAGTACTACTACTTATAATAGGTAAAAAAAAGGAAAACAAAGAACAACTTGAGGCAAAACAAAGTTTGGTTATAAAATTAGTAAATTAAGTGTGTGTTTTTGTTTTTGGGGTTAGGCACAATTTGGTGGATTATAACAGTTTTAACGGAAACGGGTAGCAAACTTATTTATAACACTTACAGTTCTGTTCAACTTGAAGTAGGAAAAATAATACAAAAGAGCACGAAATACTTATATAATACAAATTAAAATAACGACAGACTGTGTAACAGTGAAGTAAAAAGTAGGACAAGCGAATAGATGGTACACATATATGTTATATATAATCGCTATAAGACTAAATATAGAGCAATAAAAGAACGCCAACGGAAACGAGCATATCTCGCACTTTCAAAAACAAATATGCTTAAATATTTAATGCAAGTTAATTATTTTACCAATTCACACGCTTGGCACTCAAAATCTTGAGTATATTTTCAACGACATCGGTGCTGCTGTTAGTGCCGCCGAGATCTGTAAGGAAACAAGGGAAAATATGAAAATCTTTGAAACTAAACCAGGTCTCTGTGTGAACTCAGATTGGTTTGGCGCTCAACAGACCTGGCGTGCGAATGGCATCATTAACAATCGTCTGGTAGGTAGCGTCATAGATAACCTTCGCATGTTCCTTGTGACCCAAATGATTCAACATATCAATGCTGGCATTGATCATGGCCACCGGATTGGCTATATTCTTGCCGGCAATGGCAGTGCCTGTGTTACGGGTGCCAGGCTCAAAGACAGCATACTAAAAGCAAATCAAATTTACCCAATTTATGACTAACTATATAGATAGATATAGAGCTCACGTGATCGCCATAGTTGCGGCCAGAGATGAGGCCAGCGCCGCCAATCAGTCCACAAATCACATTGGACACAATTGTGCCATACAAGTTGGTCATATTCATGACATCGAACTGGTGGGGATTCGACACGGCCTGCATGCATGTGTTGTCAATAATCATGTTGTTATGCTCCAGCTCCGGATAATCCTTATGTACACGATTGGCCACCTCCAAGAAGAGACCGTCCGACAGCTTCATGATATTTGCCTTGTGGATGGTCGTCACACGCTTGCGATTGTTCTGACGAGCATATTCGAAGGCATAGCGTGCCACACGCTCCGCATTATCCACAGTAACCACCTTCATGCTCTCCACTACGCCTCGCACCGACTCGTGCTCCAACATGGCATACTCACCGTCTGTGTTCTGGCGGATGAGCACAATATCGATGTCCTTGTGGCGCGCGGGAATGCCTGGATATGACTTGCAGTGCACCACATTCACGTAGAGATCAAGCTCGTTGCGTATGCCCACATTGCGAGAGACTTCGGTTAAACTTTGCGACTTCGTTTCAATGTTGCCCTTGAGCGCAACGCCATTACGCTTGATGGAGGTAATCGCATACTCCAGATCATCGTTGCCCTCGGTGGAGGGATCAATGTCGATTACCTCAAAATCAATGGGAGCACCACAATATCTAAAGATCTCACGAACATAGCCCATCAATTCGGGTCCAATGCCGCCGCCGGGCAGCATGGTGACACCATGACGGCCACCATATTGCGCCGAGGGTATATCAGTGCCCTATTGGAGGAGCAGCGCCAAATGCATTTACTAATACATATATACAATTTGTATAACCTCAAAAACGTACCGTTAATTTCTTTTGCAACGCAGATTTGGTGTGTGCCACGTCTTCAGTTTTCTCCTTGGTCACGAGCAGTGGATATCCCTGTAAATAGGTTATTAAATGTAATTTATATTTAACTTTTTATCAATGATCTAGCCCCAATGCATTATGTAATTTGCAATTGCTAACCGCTCCGTTGGCCAAATATGCATGTGCACTTGAATTTATAACTTACGCGTGTTAGGAAGGGCACCTGGGCTTGCAGCAGTTTTTGCGTTAATCGAATAGCCATGTTTCGTTATAATATTTTCCAAGTGCCCCTTGTTAAGCTGATGAGCCCTTTTCTTATTTGCTTTCTGTAGCCACGGCCGAAACGCAAAATCATATGTTTATGAAGCGATATTCTTTTCGATAAAAACAAATGCTAAACTATCGATGTGTAAACAAACAAGCTATCGTCTGGTAGCACTGGCAAAAATCCGTGACGTCATGGATATTCTTGAAACAAGCAAGGAGTTACACACACATCATCAGGTTTGCAACCCTTGGTTTCGCTTCGTATGTACGTTGGCAAAACTTTAATAATTTGTTAAGAATTTATAGCCCCAAAACATGAAAGTCTACTTATTAGCTCAAACTAACTGTCATTCTTTATTTTTTTCATGAAATTTTTACATTTAGCCACTATGTATTTCGAAGCGTATTAAGTCTTCGGTGTGCTGCCACATTATTTCCACAAATTGCTGTTACGTTAACAACCACACGCATTTAGAGTTTGTTTTTAAATGAAAACAACTGTGTTGCAGCATGTGGTCATAGGATAAGCAATTTATACGCATTGTTTTGACAAATGGCAGTGGAACTTGCGCCCGCCGCACTTCCGGCACAAATCGATATGCAGGAGCCGGTCTCAAAGATCACATTTGTACACGCGCTAATCGTAAGTTACCAATTGAAATTTAATTTGTTAGTATAGATATGTACTTCTCTAGGCTGGCGGCGTGGCGGGCTTCGTGGTGGACATAGCTCTGTTTCCCATAGATACGGTTAAGACGCGTCTGCAAAGCGAGTTGGGCTTTTGGCGTGCCGGCGGCTTTCGCGGCATTTACAAGGGACTGGCGCCAGCTGCTGCTGGCAGTGCGCCCACTGCCGCCTTATTCTTCTGCGCCTACGAGTGTGGCAAGCAGCTGCTAGGCTACGCGAGCAACACCAAAGATTCACCCTATGTGCATATGTCAGCTGCGTCCAGCGCCGAAGTTGTGAGTAGCCAAAAGTTGGTCAAGCTAACTTTGTTATTCTCGTATATTGCTTTTCACATATCTATGTAGCTCGCCTGCCTCATTCGTGTACCTGTTGAAATTGCCAAGCAGCGTTCCCAAACACTTTTGGGCCACAAACAGCATCAGACAGCGCTACAGATCTTAATGCGCGCTTATCGCACTGAGGGCCTGCGCCGTGGTCTCTATCGCGGATTTGGTTCAACGATTATGCGTGAAATTCCTTTCAGCTTAATACAGTTTCCACTGTGGGAATATTTTAAGCTGCAATGGACCCCAGTGACTGGCTTTGATTCGTCACCCTTAACTGTAGCTCTCTGTGGTGCTATCGCGGGCGGCATTGCGGCTGGACTAACAACACCCTTGGATGTGGTCAAAACGAGAATCATGCTAGCAGATCGTGAAAGCCTGGCGCGACGTCGTAGCATACCTGCTGTACTGCATGGCATTTATATAGAACGCGGCATAGGCGGGTAAATAAAATTGGTTTACATATGCTGACTTAATATAAATATTTATTCTTATATATGAATGTATATATTCCAGTTTGTTTGCCGGCGTTGTGCCTCGCGTGCTCTGGATAACACTGGGCGGAGCGTTTTTCTTTGGTTTTTACGATCTGACAACGCGTTTACTGAGCGCTGCAAATGCTGCTGATTAACAGCTTAAATAGGCACGTATTTTTTTAATGAATGTACAAAAGTCTGTGGAACATTTAGACATAAGTTTAAGCTGATATCAAAAGCAAACAGATAACATAGACAATAAAATACAAGTTTATACAATATAATATAAGCTATAGTGTTTAGTCTTTCTTTTGCATTTCGAATTTCTTGTACCTAATTAGACACGCAATGCAATATCATTAGCATCCAGATGCACTTGATTTGATTGCGGGTAGCTCCCTGTGCGCAGCAGCTAAATATATAGAATTAAAATGCAACATAAACGCAATTAGTTCATTAGATACTCACAGGTGCTATATGCAAGCGCGCATCGAGCAGACTTGTAATTGCATTTGGTTCGTCTCCTCCAGCCATGGATACATCTGAGTCGTCATCGTCAACATTTGTGTAGCCATTACGCGTGGCAATACGACGCTTGAAGCACAGAAAATTGAATGCACGGCGGCTACGTGACATGACATATACCTTAAAGTAGTTGATTGAAACGCATATGCAAATAAGGAAAACGCAGGTGAACAAATAGCGAGATAAGAAAATTCAAATGAAGTTTACCAAACCAGCGAGCAGAACTACTCCCACCAGCACCAAAATGGGTAACCATATGTATTGGCCATCATCTGGATGTTCCAAATCAGGGCTTACAGTTGTAATGGGCTCAATATCCATTATGATTCTTTGGAGGCTGAACGAGGATTTAAATCGCCGATTGAATGTCGAAACATAAGCCGGTGCCAGTGTGACCACAAATAAAAACAAAGCTCTTTAGAGTTATCGTTAGTGAGCAAAAGCAGTGAAAGTAGTTTGACAAATATCAGATATTCGTTACACATATCAGTGACTAAGAGATTTTATTTTCTATTTTTTATTTTTAAATTGTGTTTGTCACATATTTTCCAATTAATCATTTAATTTGTTTGACTCCGTGCAATTTTTTTAGCTAACCTGATTCGATATTAACCTATCGATATTTTTGTAAGTTTCTACTTTTCACATCACTTATTGCGCTGTGTTTGGTCTCCTTTACCGCAAAGTTTGTTTATATTTACAGTTAAAAAACGCGCGTGGTTGCATTTCAAAATCAAAATGACTGTCCCTATTGGTGAAATTGTAATTGTAGACTTACGCAATTGCTGTCGCATTTGCCTTGAGCAACCGCATCCTGCCCAGATGCTAGATATGAATTTGGTATATGATGAGCAAGCTGGGCTTACATATTACGATTGCTATGAAATATGCACAAAGGATAATCTGCGAGAATGCGGGGAACATGAGCCCACTACATTGTGCAAGCACTGCGGCGTCGAATTACAATGGGCATATGATTTCTATAAAAAGGTTGCACTGGCCAACAAACAGCTACAAAATATCCAATCCGCTGTGCAAAGCGAATCCGAAGTTTCGGAACAGATCGAAGAAGATAAAGATGAAGTGTTACAGGTAATCACTGTTAAAGTGGAGCAGGAAGAAACGTTGGAGGCCGACCAATCATCCAGTGAACTGGATACTCTAGACTCTTCACCAACAACAGTTTACACGAGTGTCAATGATGTTTTACCCCGTCAACGTTATTCGGGCCCATTCAACTGTCAATTCTGCCAGAAAGTCTTCCGCAATCATTCCCATATGTCGAAGCATCAGCTGATACATCTCTCGGATCGGCCGCATTTCAAATGCAACGCCTGCGATCGCTTTTATCTCACCAAGCAGGCGCTCAAAGTGCACGTGGACACGCAGCACAAGAAGTCCGGCAGGGTGTGCGGCATCTGTGGCAAAGTGTTTGCCATTGCCAAAGGTCTTGAAATACACATGCGCTATCACAATGGTTTCTTTCCCTTCGATTGCGATCAGTGCGATCGCAAGTTTGCGCAACGCTCTCACCTGAAGGTCCATCAGCAGGTGCGGCACAGAAGCGCACGTTTCCACTGCGAATTTGCCAGCTGTGGCAAACTGTTCACGTCGTCATCGGCGCTGCGTAATCATGAGTGTACCCACACCGAAATGCCCTTCGAGTGCAACGTCTGCCACCAAGGATTTCCTGCTCGTTATAAGTACAAGTCCCTTTTGTCTTTGTAAATAATGCCTGTCCATCTAACCAATTTTAATCTCTCTCTGTTAGATTGCGGCTGCACGCACAACGCAAGCATAACATGCAACTGACACTGGACCAGCTAGAGACCATGCGCAAATTTCACATAATGCGCTCAAAGCGTGTTCTGGCGAATGCAATACAACAGCAACAGCAACAGGAGGAATACGAACAGAAGCCGATTGATGCTGCAACTAATGACAACTAAGACCAAATGAAGTACTGATGATTCACGTCTTCTCCTGCCAGGCAGTCAAAGACTAGTTGATTAATTTTTTTTTTACAAATATCACATTGAATGTATTTCACGTTTCTGTTGAGTTGGTTAACAATGACTTGGTTGCACATATAGACATATAGATACACATATATATCAAATATATGATTAGAATATAGACATCGTAGGTGAGGAGCTATCAAAATATTGGAATTTCAGTGGCTCAGCGTCAGAGCCAGCGGCATAGCCTTTATGCCAGTGGTTGTTGTATATTCTTCCGGATTCTGTGAGGAGCCCGTCGCAGTGCCGGTTGTGGTATTGGCCACATTCCCATGTCCCGTCTCCGTACGCTTGCGTGACGTTATCTTCTTCCAGCCGCGCAGCAGGATTTGATTACGATACTTGGGCGTAGTGAAGGTATAGAGCAGCGGATTGACAGCCGAATTGAGTGGCAATATGAAGACTACCAGCCAGGCATAGATATCATCGGAAATGTTGTACTTGAAGAACACCCAGATCTTCATCGCTATAATCGGTGCCCAGCACAGAACATCAGTTAGCACAATGAAAAAGAAACGCACCGCAAACTCGCAGTCCAGCAGTGATAGGGGCGTGGCACTGCGCGTACGCCAAATGGAGATCAACAGTGCCGTATACAGTAAAGCAATCATCAGGAGCAGCAGCAAATTAACGCCGAGAAAGACAAATGCCGAGTACTGCCAGCCCAGTGGATATGCCTCGTGTATGAACAGTGGAAAACAGGTGCCGGAGTGAGTGCCATAGAACTGACTGCTGGAATACCAGATGACAAGGGGCGTCACAGCCAGACCGACCCCAGTAGCCCAAATGCACAGCAGCGAGAAGTAAATGATGCGCACGCTGATCGCGCGATGGCCGCGAAAAGGATCCGCTATGAGCAGGAAGCGCTCCAGCGACATGAAGGCCAATATGAGCATAGAGACCTCCGAGGAGCTAACAGCCAGCGTTCCAATTGCCTTGCACTGCCACGACTTCAGCCAATCGCGAGCCACCCTAAAAAGAGATTTTCAAACTATAATTTATATAAATTAGGAGCAGCCAGTCACATACACATGATATTCATCCCTGTAGCGATAATCCTGCACGCCGAGTATGAGCAGATAGAAACCCATGAGCATATCGGCTAGCGCTAGATTCCTGATGACCATGGTCACCGCCACATTCTCATCGCGATAGATGAAACGACCCCAGAGCACCATCAGATTACCCGCGATGGAGAGCGTTGCCATGAACCAGGTGGAGTGACGCAACAAGGGCTTGCTCAGCAGATCCTTAAACGAGCTAACGCCATCCGTGTTGGGCTTACACATCTGCACATGCGGCGTCATTGAGCAAAAGTAGAAGCGACCAAACACTATGTACTTCAGGCTGGTCATCCCGTTGAGCGCATCAAAGTCTATGCTCTCAAACTCGATGCCTGTCAGATTCAAAAAGGAAACGTTCAGCGAATCTATCAAATTGCGATCAATTTGCAGCGGCATGTAAGCCAGGGAGCTGTTTAGGGAAGAAAATATGAGGAAGAAATATTTTTAAGTTTTGAAATTTGGCATTTAAAAATATTTTTATATTTTTATCAAATTATTTTTTTTAGCGTTATTTTTAGTTCCTGATTAAAAATCGATTTTTATCATAACAAAGTTTTCTTAATTATTATTGAATAAATTAAATAATTTTATTATTAATTAATTAATTAGTTTTCTTAATACGTGAATTTTTCTCTATTTAGATTTTATTTACACTATAAAATATATATATTGTAATTTTTAATATATATTTAAACATCGTCAAACTTTTTTGTATATATTTTTTTTTTAAATTTAATGAATAAGTTTTTAAAATAAAATTTATTTGTTATATTCAAAGTAATTTAAAGCTGCTTAAACTTAGTGCAATATAATATATTTTTTTAAATTTTTTACTTTGTTAGTTTATAAATTTTTTAAAATTATATTGTTTTCCAGATTTCTCATATAGTTATATGAAAATAATTTTTATATGCAATTATTAACAATATTTTTACTTTATCATTAAAAGTATATAAAATCATAGCTGTTATTGTACGTGAAAAAAAACTATTTATATTTTTTATTAAATTTATTTTCTTATTTTATTTCTAATATCTTACAATATCTATAAAGTATCTATTTGTATTATTTTTATAAAAAAATTTAATTTAAACATAAATGCTCAAGTGTCAGCTAGAAACGCTGAAAAGTCTAAATTTGAAAGCTGCGTCTGAATTCCCTGATAAATACTTAAGGCTCTACTTATATCATATTCACCACATAAATCCAAGTTAATTCTTAACCCCAAATGGCGTATGTCTGGTACCCAAATATAGCCCAAAGCATTTCTCTTTACTTACAGTGCCTCCAGGTGTGTGTTGTACATAAATGTTTCGCCAGATAATTCCTTAATGGGATTGCCAATGAGGCGGCTGTAAAACAGAGAAACAGACGAATGCATGAAATGATGCGTCTCATAGACAAAGTGGAAGATTGCGCATACGCGGCATAAGCCAAATAATAGGCACACACGCACAAAATATTTTAAGCTGATAAAAGCAAACGGAGGACAACATTTGATGACGCGCTCATCTGCCTTCATCTGGCTTACATGTGTGCATTTAGTTGTATTTTATAAGCCTGAGCAGCAGATCTTTATAAAAACATTTGCTTTTCTTTGTACAGCTAACTTTAAAAGTTGCAAAGAAATAAAAGAAACGTAAGTAACAAAAGTGCGACATAATAACGAAAATTCTTATTTAATAGCTGAGATTCCCACTCCCACTCCAGCTCTTACTCTCTTTCTCTCTCTCTCTCTCTCTCTCTCTCTCTCTCTCTCTCTTTATCTCTGTCTCTCGTTCACTGTGTGTGCTTGTGCTATAAATTACTGCACACAGTTATAGTTTGTCTTGGGGTTTTGTTTTGGGGTTTGGGGCCTGTTGCTCAGTCACAGGAAAAAGCGCATCATTCATGACAGCCAGCAGACGTAGTCGACATCCATGCTGGCTCCAGCTGCTGATTCTAACGCTCCACATGCCCTCTGCGTCTGTGAAGTGCAGCAGCTGATGTTGATGCTATTTAGCTCCATTCGTTGCACTTGTCTGGTCAATCAATGCCGGCGTCAACTGAAAACAGTTTGTTTTTATAGCTTGCCGCACATAGACAATACTATACGAACACCATCTCCATGCCCCACTGCTCCAGTCTCAACCTACTCAACCTACTCTCTAGCTGGTAATTGCTCGCCAGCTATAAAGTTGCATTGAGCGTTAGTGGCAGGAGTGGGATACGATGCTGTTGGCACTAGCTTAACCATAAAGTAAATGTTTTACTTGTAGCATAAATTGCTTTTAGATAATGCTGCCTGCCACCCTTGCGCGGCTCAGCCCACTCGATGGATGCCTGTCCAGCAATTTTATGTAAATTGTGCGACATTTAATGCCAGGCTTTGTGCCTTGGTTGTCCGAGCATTAAATACGCTACTTAATAACTGACAACAAAATGTTCGTTTTTTTTTTTTGGGGACAGCTGCTTTGGGCCTTTTGGCAATTGCAGACGACAATTAACATATTTCGCAAGAGGGGCCAACAAGTTGTTAAAGCATAAGTATGCCCTAGCCCTATTTAACCAACAAATAAGTAGCTCAAGTAATATCTTTTGCTCTTGCACAGGCACACACACACAAATACAAAACTGAGTGTGCGGGTGTGAGTGTTGTTTGCCTGTCGCTCTGCGGTTGCCTGCGCACGAAAGTAGGCAACATAATGCGTCAATAGAGCCCCCACACGCGCACTTACACCGACACACACACAGTCACACACACACACACACACGCACAGCTGGTCGGTCAATGTCCAACTTACAACATGTCAAATAGATGCGCATAGTTGTATTGCTGCAATGGCAGAACACGAATTGAGGCTTAATGTTTGAGTCAAGTGGTAAACAACGAATAAACAAATACTCTGCTTTACAAAACAAGTCGATGAAATTCTTGAACATGCAATTAAAAAAAGCTGACGAAAGTAAAACAAATTCTGAGAGATTTTTAAGTTTTGGATTATTTTTTAAATGAAAAATGCCTGATGTTTTGAACATAGTATTAAATTGGAGCATTGGAGTATCTTGCTTAGAAGAATTTATAATTTCTATATTTTATTTTATTATATATATATTATTATATTTCAAATTAGTTATTTAGTCAATGTTTTTTTTATGAATTTATTTAAATCTTTAAAATATTTTAAATAATTGAATTGCTACAAAATTTTTAGTATTATTATAAAAACATGCAAAATTAAACACTTTTAATTTTGCTGAAATATTTTGAAAAAAATAGTTCAGATAAAACAGTTATAATTTATTTTAATGAAGAAATAAGTTACTTTTAATTTGGGAATAACAAAAATAAGTATGACAACTGAATCAAACTGATTTAAGGAACATTATGATGAATAAACATTGGCGTATGGGTATTTCTATTGTGACTAAAAAAACAATTGTGTCTGCGTTACATGAGACTCGTATAGAAAACATTCTCATTTTATCCTATTGTAATTAAATATATGTATATCCTAATAATAACTAATAAAAAAATATAAAATAAAATTTCTTGGTATTAAAATATTTGATTAAAATCAGATTAGTTATCTACAAAAAAAAAAAAAAAATTAAAAAAAAAAATTAAAAATAAAAATAAAAAACTAACTATGTTAAAAAACTTTAAGGTAACTTTCGATATTGTTTTTTTTATCTAAAAATATAAATGTATGTATGTATTCCTATTATAATTTAAAAAAAAATTAAAACTCATTTATATAAATCAAAATATATATTTAATTTAAGGTCAATTTAAATGATGTGCCCAAAATAAATAAATACCTATGAATGCTAAAATTTTTTTATGTAAACTAATATTTTTTTTCGCAATATTTCTAGACCTATATGGGTGTTTCTATTATAATTTAAATTAAATTAAAAAATTCTTTTTACATAACTTTAAAAATATTTTCATTCGATTTCAAGCAGTTTTACTAACATTTTATTATTATTTTTTACTTTATTTTTTAAGATTTATATATATATATATATATATATATATATATATATATATATATATATATATATATATATATATATATATATATATATATATATATATATATATATATATATAGATAGATAGATAGAAAAAATTGTTTATTATTTTAATACGATTTGTGTAACAAAAATGTGCATCATTCGGTTCGTTTGTAATACAATTAATAACAACTGCGTGGGGTTGTGGACCCTTTGCTGCCAATTGCAAGCCTTCAAATGAAGGTATTAGGCCAATCAGTGGAAATGGCACGTACTGCTGCGAATCCTTTGGAGCAATGTGCTCGCGTGCGAGGTTTTATTGTTTATTTTGGCATTACAATCATGTTGGCCGCAATTAACGTCATGGCGCTTAAATATCCAAAGGACAATCAGAAAAGACACCCTGTAAACACACACATACACATACACACAAGTGTTAGAAGAAAAGCAGCTTAGACAAAATGGAGCTGTTTGTGCGAATTTCGTTGGGAATGGCAAAAATCAAATTAGTGCAGCGATTTTTTATATCCAGCTGGACAGGAAACAACAAGTCAGCAAAAATGTGAGCAGCATTTAGAGAAAGACGCACGCACATACACATACACATACACATACACATACAGATACTGATACATGTAGCTGTGAGATACAAAACGTTGTGCCATAAAAGTCGCATTTGTTTTATGAACTTGACGCCGAGCAACTGTTCAAAAATTCACAGCACGCTTGCAGGCGCATCATATGCATGCAAATAACAGACACAGACTGGCGCACGCCCTTGGGGGCGTGGCCCCATCAACAGGCAAGCAAAGGATTTCACTCACAGCCAACGATGACTTTAGGGATAATAATGGCCACACACAGCGCCAATTTCAATAAACTCCTTCATTATGGCAGCACAGCACAGTACAGCCAAGAAGCGCAAGGACAGAGGCAGGACCTGGGGCCAGGACTTGAAGCTCATGTAGTTCATGTTCCTCATATTCACATCAGCCGCTGCGCTGCTTTGTTGAAATTGTTTTCGCATAAAATACAAATTTATTTGCATTTTTATTTGGCCATAATACAGTTTGTTTATTTGCCGTCCCAAAAGTCCAACATACAAAAGCTACAGATACATTTGTTCAAATAAATACATTTTTGGTCAAGTGACAGCCACAACATACACTCCGTATGTGTCTGTGTGTGTGTGTGTGTGTGTGTGTCTTGGCATTGATATGCTGATGCTGATGTCTGTGTTAGTTGAGTTGGTAAATTTATTAACGCCTCAGTCTGATGCCAGAGTTGACTAAATCTAGGACCACATTTATTAAATATGATATTGATATATTTATGTTCAACAATATGTATATATATATATTTGGGAGTGAAACATTGTATGAGTAAGGTTAACAGCTAAAGAAATCGAACTGATTTAGGCCTGTAAACCCATAAATTGTGAAGCTGTAGCACATAGCTGGCGACATAAAGATACAAATGTATCTCAAAGAAATGTTAGAGAGAAAAGTAGTTTAAGCTTATGTAAATCTTGTGTATAAAATATTAATAAATTACAAAATTAAATATATATAATTAAAATGATGAAATGATGAATCTATTTAAATTTTATCTAATCAGGTATTGATGTATTTTAAAAAAATATCTTTAACTTTCAGCAAACTTGAAGATATTAAAGTGTTTTAGGGTAAAAAAGATAAAAAATTTCAGTTTTTGAGAATATTGTAAAAATATATGCAATTTGTTCTAAATAGGAATCTATGCAACGCTCCCACTTACTTATAAGTAAAATCGCCTCTAAATATTTTCCAATATATTTCAGAATCTTTGCATACTCCATGTGGTGTTTGCTTCGAAGCCTGAGTGTTCGTCACAGCTATTAAGATTTTTATGAGCCACTGCAACATTTTGGCTTATAGATTGTATTTGTTTTTTTGTTTCGAGTTGCCACACACGCACACACACACACACACACACACACACACACACACACACACACATATATAACTTTTATACGAGTTGGCCATAAAGCCTCGACTAGGCTTATACAATAAGTAGTCAAATTAGAAGGCGTGGCTGATATCATAAAAAAGTGAAAGGGAAAGAGTGATCGATGTGGTCATAGATATAACTATAAATAGATCTATTAACGATTACACCAAGGCATAAATTGCCTAAATAAATAAAAACAAATAAAGTCTATATTTGGTAGCCGAAGGATTAAGCAGAAAAGAACTTGATGATGTTCCTTTGTGAAAAGATTTCTTTTATCTTTTCAGTTTTTTAATCTTTTGTGTATTTTCCAATTCATTCCACAATAACTCTGCGTTCTTTTTTATTGTTAAGCTCAGCGAATGTCCAGCTCTGGCTTTGTTTGCACCCAGACGAGTTTATTTACCCCGCCCAAAGGGATATATATTTATATTTAAATGCTAATTAAAGCTGTGGCACATAATTCTTGCTTAGGGTGCGCTTTCCTTCTGCTTTATATGTTTATTAATATTTGCTCATACTCACATATCTAGAATGGCTTTCAGATTTACAAAGGCTTCCAAGTGTATGTGTGTGATAAGGTTATACTGCAGATTCCTGTGAAATATAAGTTAGTTAGGAATTAAGTAGTAATAATAATAAATAATAAATGAATAATATGTAATCTTAAGTGGAGCTCTACAATTTAATCTACAATCTTACAATAAAGTGAAATTTCAAAAGAAATTTCTCTTTGCATTCAAAGTTTTTAGCTCAACGATTTATAACATAAAATAGAAATAAATTTAGATTCATTTCATAACCTGAACGAATCACAGATCTTGATGAAATATCTGACTGTTTTCCTAAAATTTCCTTTTCGAATCAAACTTTGAATCGATTGCCTGTAGTTATTAAGATTTCAATAAATGGATATTGGTCAAATAAAGTTGAATCTTTGAATATCGTAAGCCTTGCATATTTCATAAATGTCTCTTTTTATAAGGAATCAATATTATTTTTAAAAAATGACAAAGGTATACTGAACATATTTTTATCTTTAATGTTATTCAATTTTTACTTGATTCATATGTATTTAAAAAATATAAATAATAATGGACTATTTCTAGTTCTTTCAGTTGGAATATCGCATATTGAATTGTTTGAATTGAATCTATATATTCAATTCATCATATCAATAAAGAATAGAGAATTGTCTGTCGGAATTCTAAAAGTAACTCCAAATATTATTTATGTTCACAATAAGCTAAAGACAATTGATGTCATTTGGCCAAGAGACTAGCCGGTTTAATTATAAATATATATTTTATCGGAAAAGCAACCTATCACTCACTGAAATATGCACTCAAATTGTCGCTACTGTAATTTGTCTAGGTTATTTTTCCAATCATTCGTGATGAGCCGCAACAAATATTGCGTATACGCAGCGTGCGTCAGCTTAAGCCAGTTTCAGCTATTGCAGAGAACAGCCAGGAGTGCGTATGTGGCGTGGGCAGGCAGTGTTAGGGTTACTCAAACACACATTTATTTACGTGCGGCAATTTGTGATGCTGATTTATTTTCACTTACCAACGCGCCGGGTGCCCAGACGACCCATTGACTTATATTGTCAGTTATTGATGCATAAATTAATGATTATGTGTAGCCGACGCGCCGACAAAGATGCCTCTGATAAATGTTTTCAAATTGTCACACAGCTAGTGATATGAGTGAAACCCACACACGCACACACACACACACACACACACACACTCAATTTGCATGACTCGACTTATGTTTAAATATTTGCTATTGCCCATATGCTTTGTGTAAACAATTGAAAGTGAAATTTATGCTTATTGGCGCATAAATTCAAGCGTCTGAGGTGTCGAATTCAATAACATATACCAAATATCAACTGCGTCAACTATGCGTGTGCGCAATTTGTTTGAACGTCTCTGCTGATTCAATTTTGCTGACTGTTAGCCTAGGGATAGGGAGAGGGAGAGGGAGAGGGAGAGGGATAGGGATAGGGAGAGGGAGAGGGATAGGGATAGGGAGAGGGATAGGGCTAGGAGTGGGTGAGGCTGCTGGGCCTTGCCAGGCAAATGTAACCCATATAAATCTTGTAGCAGCGCCGATGATAGCGCTGCCGAAAACGAAATGAAAGCAAAATGCAGTCAAGAGTAAAAATTACGCATACGCACCATAAAACCTAAGTACAACATATTTCAATAGAGTTTTCGACACTTTATGTGAAGAGTTCAGGGCGAAAAACATTTAAAGCATTTGAAAAAAAAAAACAAATAAGTAACCAAAACAAACGAAACATGTAATGAGGCCGCCTTAAAGTGTGCGTCCTTGCCGCATAAGTGCGTCGGGGTATTCTCTTTCACTTACAGCAGCTCTAAATTATCCAATTGCGCAAACATTTTCTCGTCAATGTATTCGATGCGATTGTTATCCAAGAAGCTGCAAGAAAATTAAATGTAATTGCAATTAAAATAAATGCTAAAAGAATTGAAACTAAGTTTACACTATCAGAGAGAGAGAGATTGAATACTCTTTGAATAATTTGATCTATCTACATATATATTATATAATATATATAATAATTACATATATGCTCTATTAAGCTTTGCCTCGTGCGACTTCATCTTTATCTTTATGGAAATTTTATTATATAATTTTTTTTAATTTATGCCTACTCTAAATTCAATATCAATGTCGATAGATATATAAATGGGAAGAGATGAATGTAAGCCTTTAGCATGTCCGTTGGCCTAAGGCTTAGATTATTGTTAAAAAGTAGGAACTTTAGAAATAAATTATATAAAATTAAGACTATAAATAAAATTTAATAAAATAAATAAACAGTGCGCGCTCAGCTATATATGTATATGTATATATTTAAAAAAAATCTAAATCTGATATCTATTTAAAATATATAATCAAGCTGCTTCCTTATTCAAACCCGCTCTAGCTCTCACAGTAAGCAAACGTTTTCATTTATTTAAATTTGCCTTGGTTAGTGTATTTGAACTCCAGCCTAAAGCAAATGTTCGCAACTAACTGCTTCTTTTTTGTGGGAGTACTTAACTGTTGGTAGCTGTATCTTAGCTAAGGTTTGTTTATATCGTTTTACGCTCTCCTGGCCAAATGATATATGAAGGCTCTTTAGTTGGTTAAGCCTGGTTTTTTGACCAGCACTATAAATTGCGCTCGTTTCATGGTGTTTAAAGGCTATATAAAGTGCTGGTTACAATTGCTTAGGAACAATTTATGTTAGCTATTAGCGCACTTATTGATAAACATAATACATATGTTTGCTTGACGCTACAGCTTCAATTTCTTTATAAATTTCGCAAACTGTTTCTGTGACAGCTTTAAATGTGAAATGTTTAGTTCGCTGCAAATTGTTATTATGGCCATCCATGGCACATCGTAATGGCATATAACTGTTACACCCATTGCCAAATACTCTCTATATAGAGGAGCCCAACACATGCCCAACTGCACTTGATGGCCCTCCGGCTCCGCCATTGCCTCAGCCGAAAAGTTCTGTCACAGACTGTGACGCAGACACTGTAAAGCATTTCACGCTTGAATACATCAACTGAACGCGAGTGTATGAGACCATAAAATCTTTTGGGCGTGGCACTGGCCAGCATACCCAATTCCTTGCCCTTTTTTTTAATCTAACAAATAGCTGCAACATTAAGTCGCAGTTCCATACCCAGTCCCAGCACCAAGTTTTTACTTACATTTCGAAGAGCTTGGGACTTTTGGTCAGCTGCTCGTTCCGCAGGGTCAACCGATTGTGACTCAAGACGAGCCACTCCAGCTTGTGCATTTCATGCAGCTGGTCCATGGGAAAGTAAAGCAGCTGATTGTTAACCAGGAAGAGCCACTGCAGCGACGGCAAATCCCGGAATATGCCATGTGGCAATTGGCTAAAATTATTATGGCCCACCTCGAGACGTTCCAGATGAGGCAGACCGCTAAAACTGCCCAGCGGCAGTCGTGATATGTTGTTGTGCTTGAGTGTACTGCAGATAGATATCACCTGTATATAGTATAGACAAAGATCAGGTCACTGGGATCACTTACAGTTTCTGTAGACGCGTTAGGTTGGCAAACAGATTCTTTTTCAGTGTCAAATTGTTGCGTATGATGAACAGATTTGTCACCTCATCGCTGATGCGCGGCCAGCGACGCAGCTTGGCGTATTTGCCACAGTAAAGCATCGTGCCACCACCGCATTGGCACACACGCGGATATGTTGTTATAGCTAAGGGAATGCAGATAAAAACGGCTACCTCCGTCAATTAAATAGTTCATATAGTCAAAAACTGATTTGAGCCAAATTTAAGATTAGAAAAATTAAAAAAAAAAAAAATATAATTTAAAAAATTAAAAATAAACTGAAATTTAAGCTTATATTAGTTAAATAAAATAATAATAAGAATTAACTAAATAAATAATAATACTAAAATTTTCATTATTATTGAATTTATAAACTTAATGAATAAAAAGAATAATTAAGAATATAAAACTAATATTGGCAATATTAATAAACAGACACAAAATAATAAAAATAATAATTTTAAACAAGTAAGAAGCCTTTAGTCTAGCATGGGCTCTGCCAAGCCTCCTTCTGCCTGTTACATACATTTTTAACAAAACCATTATATTAACCATTATTTATTGTATAAAAAGTTGTATTTTCAACTGAAATTTTAATTATAATAATTTGTGTTGATATACGAAAGCCAACCTCAAAATAATTCAAAAAATTAACATATTAATATCTTTATCCTGATTGATGGCTTCACTGAGTGAAAGATTGATTGTTGCATCAGCACATAGCGCAAGAGAGCAAACTAAATGTTGTCTAAAACTAAATTTTATAGGTCTAAATTTTATATTTGGTTTAAAATATATTTCCAACAAATAAAAATAAGATATTAATTAATAATTACTTAATGTTTAAGCCAAAATTATTCTTACAGCCACGTTAAATATTTAAAGTTGCCTTTAAAGTAAGAAAGTGTCAAACAGCTTGACGAAATAACAAGAATAAACAAGAGTACAATTACCTTTAAAGACAAAATCAAACAAATGTATCAACTAAATAGTTTAGGTCTGAGCAACGCAGGCCTATTCTAGATTTTCATTGCTGGCTGAATGTGCTTTAAGCGGATTTTTCTCAAATCTGTCAAATACATACCGCAGGGCATGAGCAGGCTTTGATTTTTGCTGCTCGCCAGCGATGACAAATCCCAGGCGTTGGAGCTTGTACCAACTATGGTTTGTCGCTGCTGTTGTTCTAGTTGCTGCTGCTGCTGCTTCTTCTTTTCAATAGCATTACGCACAATTTTATCGGCCAGCTCCTTGCTGCCGTAGAGATTGCCACACTCGACCGGATGCTCATCGCTGCCATCCGTACAGTCGTGATGCGTGTCGCACATCAGACGCTGCGGCACACACTGTATGCCATTGTTGCACGCAAAGCTGCCCGTAGGGCAAGGTCCTTGATAACAAACAAAAAAAAAAAAAATAAATAAATAAAGAGAAAGAGAAATAAGAAGGAAAATAATTAATAACGCCCAGCGCAGCATTGGCGACGCATATTGACCTGAATCGACCAGTTTCTTTGTAAAGCGCTTCATATTTTTGAATTACTCATACGTCGCGTTGGCCAAACAAAAGTTCGCATATGAGTAATCCCACAACTAGATGCGGAACTTGTTTTGTCTACACTCTTTCTTCCTCTTCGTCGAGAGTTAACAAAAGTCACATAAAACAGCAAGTCAATTAAAATTAATGTACAAAAAACTTTTGATTGCTTTTATTAAAATATTGTGTTCTCAGCTTTGTTGTCTTCTTGCCTGCATTAACATTTCATGTACTTCAATGCAAAAGTTAGTGTATTAATTAGCATTTGTATAGAAGCTTAAAAAACACTTGACACTTATTTGTCATCAGCATTGGCAATTTCTGCCAGTGCTCAACATATTTTTGCTCTGTCTGCCGTTTTTTAGCGAATGACTAACAGAAGTCATCAACAGTTTGATGAGCTCGCCAAGCAAATATTGACAGTTTTCGCCGTGCAATCAAATTTAATTATATTGAATTATGTCCCTTAATAGCAATTGGGAATTACAGCTGCAAATTATTTTGTATTTTTTCTAATTTAAAAAAGCATACTGATGGTGACACAAAGTTAGATATTGGACAACTTCGATCAACTTTTATGCTACATAAGTGTATAGGGGCCCAGACACAGTTGAATCGACAAGCCACGAAAGATGTCTTTCCTTTAACAATTGTTATTTGAATTTGTTGTGTTGTCTCGATATATAACATATGTATGTAAGCGACAGAAGTAGTTTTATTAGTTGCCATAAGCTGTATATGCTCTTGATCCATCTGGACAGTTAGGTGCTTACGGCAATATCTTTTAGTTTTTGCTCTTATAAAACATTGCAGAATCAGTAATCGGTAGATCGGTTCACTACTATAACATATAGTTACCATAGAAATGATTCCAAAAAGCAACTTTATATAATCATCTTCTTATCTTTTTTTAGTGAAAAATTATTCTTTTTTAAAGATAACAGAAATGTTACTAATCAATATTTTTATAACTAGAAATTTATAATCTGTGACTGTGAATAGTTTCATTCTCGGGCTTTTAGCAAATTATTTACTTTGTTCTAAGTTTATTTGACTATAAATTGTAAAAATTGTTTCACTAATTAATTTGCCTTTCAATAAATTAACTGAAATAGTTCGTATAATTCTGTTCGCATATATTTTTACTCCTCTTGTGCTCGTCTCTATCAAAACTGCACAATCATGGGGGAGGTGCTCATTTAATTAATGACAACTTTTTGTTCGACTAACAAATCAAATTGCGTCACTGTGAATAGATTTAGCTGGCATAACAGCTGTCATATCCTTGAACCTGATGCTGTGTGTGTGTGTGCGCGCTAGGCACGCGCTATGCATTAGTTGCAAACACTTTTCATTTCATTTTCACTTTGCGCCAGCAGCCAAAGCGCATAAATACAAATCTAGGCGGCATTTGGCTATTTGTCTGACTCGGGTTTAACACGCAGCGCCCAGTCACATGGATCAGCTGGTTTAATATAATAATTCTTATGTCCCTGATGATGGTCCTTAATAAAATACACAGACGCCGAGCCGCGTTAAGCCAGAATATGACATTCATCAAACATTTCGCCTCTGGCTATGGCAAATCAATAGGCAAATTGGCAGTGGCCATACGAAAATCTGCCAACACGATGCAAAAATTGTGAAAATGTGAAAATTGTGAAAATGTATTTCCACATAAAACAAAATACAGGCCAAAAAAGCACGCAACAGCAGCAGACGCTTGTAAAATAAATGCGAAAATTGTTTTTGCTCGCCTGCAAAGTTTGTATTTTCGATTTTTTTTTTTTTTTTTTTTTTCATGAAACGCTTTTCATTTTTTTATACCCTATAAGTTCACAAATTACTTTCAAATACTTTAGAGCGCTTCAATTTATGTGCGATATTCGAGAGTCGAGCCACATTTTTGCCATTTGATTTAGGTTTATGTTGAAATAGAATAGAAATCAATAGATAGTTTAGAAACTTTGAGGGCAACAAGCATTCTATTTAAAACTTTTTACAGTTTGTTTCTTTTTCATTGATGTAAATTGGAAAATAAAGATTTTACAAGAAATCACTAAAGCCTTAAATATTAAGCTGAGGTAAGAGACTAAACTAATATGATATGAACAATAGATAAAAATGGGATTGAATTGGTTCAGGCTACAAATTTAATTACATTTTTTTAATTGAGCGAAACTAAAACCTAATTGCTTTATATACTATAAAAGAGTTTTATCAATTCATTAGTTTGAATCTAAAAATTATTATTGGCAGCTATATGTAGAGCTCGCAGATATTGCTCCTTGATATACCTATATAAGAATATATATATGAAGAATATTCTTTATATACGCAATGACAGTATACCCTTTCATTTGATGTATGGTATGTATTCGTTGCAGTCATTTCTACTTACCCAAACTTAGATAGAAGACAAGACCCGACAGAAACAAAACAATTGTGATAAAGCAAATGCCAGCTGCTATGCTCCGTCCATAAACCATTTTGAAGACAATATTTTATGCTTAACGGTGGGCTTTTTCTTTTTCCTTTTCCTTTTCTTTTTTTTTTAATTTTTTTGTTTGGCTGGTTAATTATTTGACAGGCATTGTTTGTTTGGCTGAGCCTGGGCGGAGTTCATTTTTTGTACGTTTCGCAGTGGTTTGGCCATGGCCCAAGCGATTTTTACTGCAGTTGGAGACACTTCATTGAGCTAATTTAAATTTGCTTAACTGTTGCCTAAAAATAATATATGGATATATAATATATTCAATATTTTACACTTGAAGTGATTTTAGGAATTTTATGTGAGCGTGTAGTAGCAGTTAGTATATATATTAAATATTTAACAGCCGTCTATTTAGCTGACTTCTTAATTTTATTTAACCTAATCTCATTGAAGGACACTTTGTTATTTGTCATTTTTTAATTGAAGCTTAATTGAATTTAAGGACATTTTCTTCATGTCCGTAAATTAAATATATTTGTAAAGCTGCAGGCATTCTTAAACCCGATTGGTTTTAGCGAAATAATTGAGAGATTTGCCAGCGATATGTGTCTAAATTTAATATCAATTTATTTTCTGTGTGCTTGCAAAAAAAAAAGGAAAAGCAAAGGAAAACCAAAGGAAAAGTGAGGTATGGAAGAGATACTTAAACTTAAAGAAAAGCATACATCATCAAATAAAAATATGTCAACAGGCAGTTAAAATGTTTACAATTCAGAGAAAGCTCTTAAGAAAAGAAAAGAAAAGAAAAAAATAATGGCTTTACCAAGCAGATAGAAACTTGTCAAGAACATAAAAACATTTCGAGCATATGAGAAAAATTTAAATAGAAAGAGGAAATGGATATAGCTCAACTCAGCAACAGTAGCTGAACAAATTATGAAACTTCATAAGATTCCATAAATATATAAAACAAAATTGATTTTTTTTAATAAGGTATCCCCATCAGCAAGTCTTTATTTATGCTGCGTGTTGGTCCAATTTGTTCACTTGATTAAATTCATTTAAGAAAATATAAATAAGGAGCAATGTTTGCCGCCTTATCAATGGGCGCAAGGCCAGGGCGCACCATATAGACAGATCATAATTTCCGCAAAAGGTCGACACTCGGCCCAAATGTATGCCAAAATGTTGCCTCATTATCTCAATCATCAGAATTGAACAGCATTTGGTGTGGAAAGTGTCGTAAAAACGTAAGATTTTTCTTTATTTGAATGTCTTTGCCTCTCGTTGTGCTTCTCTTTTTCTTCTATTTTCTTCTATTTTCTTCGTTTTTTATTTTTATTTTTATTTTATTTTGTTGCCTGTGGCCACTTAATGCTGTTGACCATGTCAATGCGATAGAAGCCCGAAAAAAGAAGTGAAAGCGAGAATCCCTGCCGGGCGACAATTCAATTGTGCGGCAAAACACGCACTGCAAGCTGTCGGCGCGTTTTAAAACGCACGCGAAACGCCCGCGCGATACGTTGACGCGTGTCAACTTACAAAGAGACAAGACAAGGATAAGACAGGACTAAACAAGTCCGTGCACAGCGGGCAACTGAAACAGACAACAGCAATTGTTGCTGATTTTGTTTAGCTGCGGCGGTGGCAGCTGCTGCCGCCGCTACTGTTGCTGCTGCAGCGAAGTCCTTGCTTCGTGTCCTGTTCGGTCTACGCTGACCGTCGCGGCGCATTCGTATTGTGGCAAGCAATTTGTGGCAGGAGTTGGCCGTTAGCCCAAGATGTGGCAGCAGCAGCAGCATGGGAACAAAACACAACCACATTTAATATTAGAAGGAATTTACTTGCCAGTTAATGCAGAGTCCTTCAATATCAAGCAACTACCCCAGTCAACCAAACATTAAAAACGAATTCGGCATTTTTGTTTTCTAGCTTTTGAAGAGCAAACAAAGAAAATTATAAAAAAATGTTTTGTTTATTAGCTAATAGTTATAATGCAATTAGAATTTGTTCTAAAAATTTGTGTCTTTAGTTTAATTAATAGTTATATACTTATGTATTATAAACATATAGTATGTATATTGCTGTGACATAGCCCTAAGCAACAAAAATGCTTTTGCTATAAACGTTTTGTTTAATTTGTTGAATATTTCTATAATTATATCAAATTTGAATTTGAATGCATTTTGCAAAAAACAGCTACAAATATGCATTAAGTACTAATTGTTTAACACATTTCGCAATTTTCGACTATAGTTAAGCGTTTTCTAAACACTTTCCACGCGGAAACAGTTGACAACAAAGCAATTGCTAATTTGTTCATTTGCTAAAGCTGCGCTAAGTGCTAAGTACATATTTAATAATAATTATAAATATAATTCTATTTAGAATGGAATGGGTTATCAATCACTAACAGCACAACTTAAATGTTAAATCAAGGCGTGTTTTACAGTTTCGTTTAGATACAATTATTGCAACAATTTTCAATTTCTAATGGCGCATGGTGAATGATTGAAATACATTTTTTTATAGACTAGCAACAAAATATGTTCTATTAATTAGGCATATTTCAAAGTTTAAAGTTAAACGAGTTGTAGGTTATAGCACAAAAGATTAAGTACATATAAATTATAAACATAAATTTGTGGGCATGTGATTATCGTAAAATTCAACTAGTTGAATAAACATTATAAAAATTTAGCGAAATTTGTTTGTGCACTAATAAATTATTATTGTGTGGGTTGTGTCTAAAAATTTGTAACAATTAACATTGCTTGAAGAGATCCATAAGGTATTTTTGTTTTGATTTCATTATTATTATTTTTTGTTTAAGAAGAAAAAATATGCACGTTATCGTTGTAAATTTGTGTCTTTTGAAAATATTGTGATACATATATATATAAATATATGTATATATATATATATATATATATATATATATATATATATATATATATATATATATATATATATATAAATATATGTATATATATATATATATATATATATATATATATATATATATATATATATATATATATATATAAATATATGATATATATATATATATATATATATATATATATATATATATATATAAATATATGTATATATATATATATATATATATATATATATTTAGAGTCCGCGCTCTATGCATACTAGATATGTAAATCATTTCCTCATCTTTTGTTCCCCCAAGTTGCTTGAGTGTAAAAAATATTTCGTTGCATTTAAATGTTATGCTCCTTCTTAGACCCAAACGCCGTGAGGATTCTTGCTGGTGGGCACTGCCGTCTCCAACTGTCGTGGTGAGCCTATAATGCGACGACTACTGCCCTGCTTATTGGGTCCTTCAAGCAAATGCTTGATCTCCTCGGTGGTGGTTACGGTCAGGCTTTGTAGATTTACTTCCTTCATTTCGTTGACAAGCTGCTCTACCTGCCGCTTCTTCTCGACAATGGCATGCTCAATCATGAGCAGCTCCTTTTTGAGATTGTCAGCGGTTTTGTTGGATGTGTCTGTGTTGTGCAGAGCCTGATCAATATCACTTTGTATGCGCTCCATTTCCATAAGAAAGTCACGTTCCACAGTTTGCCTATACGAATATATAAATGTGTAACTGCGTTTCAAATTGATCTATGTAATATGCTAACCTGTTGCTCTGCTGTTGCTGTTCCAGTTCAATGTCGTCCATGAGCAAACGCATTTTGTTCTTGCACTGCAGCAGCTCCGTCTCACAATTGGCCAGCTTGGAGCGTAGCAATGCGATTTCTGACTTTAGTGTCTTCTCCTGCTGTTTGACCAGTTCGTTCTCTTCCTCGACATACTGCAGGGTTTGCAACTGTTCGCTGCCTTGACGAAATATTTGATCCGCCTTGGATATTTCCCGTGATATGACTTCCAATTCAATCGCATGATCACGCTCTCTGCTCTCCAGAAAAACTATTTCCGTATCAAACTGTAATTAGAATTAGAATTTAATTACCTATGCTTATAGTTAGTTATAGTGTCTAGAACCTTTTGCAGCTCCAATTGCTGTGCGGTAATTTTCTCGCGCTGAAACTTGATTAACTGCAACAGATCATTATATTGCGTGGCCTGAAACATGCTCTCCCCCTCATCCATGCACTGATTGCTTGCATTGTTATTATTATTATTGTTGTTGTTGTTATTGTGCGCCTCGTAGTCGCTGAGGAACGGATTTGTTGTGGAGGATGCATTGGATATGGTCTCAGCAGCGCTGCTGCTGGGCGGCAAGCGTGGCATCTGGCACATGGGACTGTTGCGAGGTGGCGGAGGATCACGATAAGGCGGCGGCACCAGAGCACCATTTGATGAAATTGTTGGCGTTTGCTTGTACAGTTCTGGTGAGTTGTTATTGTTGTTGTTGTTGTTGTTGCTGCTAATGTTGCTATTGACATAAATATCGCATAGATGCTCGCTGCTGCTGTTGCTATTGTTGTTGGTGTTGTTATTATTGTTGTTATATTCATTCGGACTAGCGCGTCGCAGTTCATTGCTGGATTTGCTCAGCTGACTGTAAATGTGTTGATTATTGTTGTTGTTGTTGCCATTGCTATTGTTGATATTATTATTGTTGTAGAAATCGCTGTAATCATTTAAAGCATTCGCATTGCTGCTGCTGCTGCTGCTCATGTCCAATGGATTCGAGAGAGATTTCTCATGCTTGGGCAATAATGACACCGCTTTGCTTGATGGCGGCAACTGTTGTTGCTGTTGCTGCGTAACTTGTTGTTGTAGTTGCTGCTGCTGCTGCTGCTGTGGTATGCCTTTAACTATGCCAATGTTGTCGAATTGTTTGGCATCATAGCCGCTGCAAAAATTAAGTACGCTTTAATATTATAGTTGAGATCTATTAAAAATGCGAGCAAAACTAGTTTGCAATAGTTGAGATTATGAAAGCTTAACTGCATATTTGCCTAGACGTAGGGGGTATATTTTGGCCAAAATTTACAATGCGGACATGTTTGACTCTAAGAAATAAACAGAACTGAGGCAGTACCTACAATACAGTCTATATGGACTCGCCTGTTTATGCTGATCAACTATGTCTATGTGTAAAAACTTAAAAGATTCACAGAGTTCTAATATATTCTTAAAAAAACATTTGTGTACTCTCTCTTATTATGGTCGCTTTAACCTTTTGTTGCTACGCACCCAAAACTTTTTTTCAGCTCTTTTGTTCGATAGCCCAGCTCTACGCTCGACTTTTGTTTTTGCAATGTGGGCGGCGGCGGCAATTTGCTCTCAATAATATTGTTATTGTTGTTGCTGGGGCCGAGCGGCTTTTTAGTAGTCATGACTGCATAGTTGTTATTAGGCTGCTGCTGCTGTTGTTGTTGTTGCTGCTGTTGCTGCTGCTGTTGTTGTTGTTGCTGTGGTGTGGGCTGCTGTTGCTGCTGCTGCTGCTGCTTGTTCTCGGATCGCTGCAATATAAATTGCACATCATTTGCATACTCGCCCCATTTCAGCAGCAGCTTCATCGGATTCTCATTGGGCGCGAGATGTCGCTCATTATTACGCCAGCGTTCGATTAGCGTAAAGCGACCCACTTTGCCGGTGGCATGCGCCAAGGCAAAAACGACATCCTGCAAGCAATTACATATATATTAGATAGGGTTGCTGACATATGTATACGTAAATAGAATAAATTACAATTATCTACGATGCAATACCCTTGCAAGCGTATACCTTTGTCAATATGGATTAAAGGCTGTTCTATGACTTTTTCAATAAGCAAACAGGCAGTGCAGAAAGCTATATATATTTTATATATATTTTTGTATTATTAGACTATATCACATTGGTTGACATAATTATGTTGCTCTTTTGCAAGGGTATTAAAATCAATATAGTTAATACGCACCTGACAGGTAGTGTTTACCGTTACACCACACACAATACGCTGTATGCCCTCAACCCAAACTTTCAGCTCCATTTTGTATGTATGGAATTAATTAATTTTTGTTTTCGATATTTTTTTGTTGTTCTTGTTGTTGTTGCTGCTGCTGCTGCTGCTGCTGCCAGAAAATTGCTACTAAAGTGGAGTCTAATTATTTCCAAACGCAGCGCAGCGCCGACGAAGCTTGAAATGCTGTCGCGACTCGCGAGGGCAGCGAAGCGTGCGCCCCGTTGTTATTGTTGCTGCTGTTGTTGTTGTTTTATTGTTGATAGAGCTGCGCCATGGCTCGAATGTGACTGTTGTTGTTGTTGTTGTTGCTGCTGCTGCTTCTGCTGCTGCAGTACCAAATTGGGGGTGGAGCCGCACTTCCACTTTTGCTTCTCGTTGTCACGTTTGTTCCCTTTCTTTCTGCTTTGCTGCAGCTATTTTTCCCCAATTGCTTCTGCTGTCTGTTTGTGGCCGTCGCTGCTGCTTCACTTGCACTTATTTCTGGTTTCAGAGCGAGCGGGTGTTGCGGGTTGCAGGTGTATATACGTGTGTGCTAGTATATGCTTTGCTTTGTGTATGTGTGCGTGTGTTCTGATTCACTTTTTGTTTGTTTTTTTCGCTTATTAATGCTGTTGTCTACTAGCACACACTATTGTTCACTTTTATTTGCACCTTACAGTCACTTTGATAGCATTGTGCACGCACGATTTGTATAATTTTTTAAGTTATTTAAAGCGAAAAACAAATGCACAATGCGCGCATTGTTGTTGGCATGCACTTGTACTCGATACCCGTAACAGGGCTGCACTGACATTAAACACCAGGGCAGACACTATTGCTGAATACGATATATATTTGTATTCGTTTGGCGCGCAATTAAATTAAATATGATAATTAAGTAATTATACAAATTCTAATAAATTTAATCATATATTCCATTGTATCCATTTCCATTCCATTTATAAATTTCATGTTTTGAAGCTTTATTACAGTCAATAATAATAGTAATAAAATATATAATAAGTAATAATAAATCGATACATCGCATCGTCTAAAACGATTGTCCAGCGTAGGCAGTGTATACACACCATTTAAAAATATATCAAACTACTTATCGATAATTAGTAGATTTCATATAATGTATCGATAGAATATCAACAATTCACTTCGCGAGTTGAACGAAAACAATTGCAACTAGCGCAGTAACACTGCAGCACTTGTAAAAGCAAATAGTATTCACACAATTTATATTAATTTGGAGTATACCACGAATAATATAAATATACTCAGTGAAGTTCTGCCTGCGGGAACAACGACAACAATTGTTGCTCCCTCTGGGGCCAAGTGTTTCCACATCGCCTACCATCGTATGCGTGTATTTGTGTGTGTGTGTTAGTGTGGAGCAGCAGCAAAAAATGGCCAGTGAATGTTACACAGCTGCACAAACATGAACTCGAGTTAGGCCAACCAGATATAGCATCTGTTTTTGGGTGCAGACGTAAATACTAAGTATAACGCGTTTGAATTTCGGGGCGCAGCGGCCACAGCTGCTGCTCAGTTACGCTGAGTGTAAACAAAACAAAAGTCTAGAAGTGGAGCAGCGCGAGCCAAGCTAACAACAACAACAACAACAACAACAGCAGCAGCAGCAGCAGTAACAACAACAGCAACAGCACTTATCACAATGACCAGTCGCAGTCGAGCTATATTAAATGTTAATCTCGATACGGTCATGGCCAACGATCCGTTGCGTGAGCTTTTCGAGGCCTGTAAAACAGGTGAAATAGCCAAAGTGAAGAAGCTGATAACACCACAAACGGTTAATGCACGCGACACAGCGGGACGTAAATCGACGCCATTGCATTTTGCAGCGGGTGAGTGACAAAAATACTTTGGAGGATTTGAAGCACACACCCAGTCAGACGCTCTACATGCTGCCAAAAGTTAGGGGACGAGCTGTCAAGCAGTTCCATTCATAGTGCTGCGCAGTTGGCCATTTTTTCAGCGGGAGTCCTAGTCATTTTAGCATAATGGATGTAGCCTTCCTAGGCTCTTTTTTAGCCTTTATATCTGTTGAAAATGAGTTTGTTGTCTGTTTTAAATTGGGCTTAGGTTTATTTATGGCAACACTGCGCCCAACCCCCATCCACCCCTATTGATTCACACATATGCACTCGCTGCTGCTGCTGCGATTCTGGCCTTGATCTAGTTTTGGTTGCTGTGACGAGCGTCATTGTTGCCTGGCTAAAAGTCGGTTCGCCGCTCGACATCCACACACACACACACACACACACACACACACACACACACACACACCCAACCCCACCCCCACTCGCCCCGACAAATGTCCACTGGCCCTGCGCACGCTCGGCTCGCAGAGTTGACCTAGTTTTTTGGTTGGTTTGGTTTCGTTTCCGGAACCCTCGACGACCGCCCAGCATTGACTATGTGTTGCATTTGGCATTTGTCCCAGCCAACATGTTTTGCTATTTCGCGCCTGGTCAGCATCCTGCTGACGTCGTTTCTGCATCTGCCTTCTATATTGGCCTTGTCTACGCACCCTTCTGAAACGCACTGGCTCAAATCGCACTCAGCTTTAAGTACGAATTTCACTTTTTGCTCTGTTTGCCTCGCCAGTCACGCCCAAACGCACGCAGTTCAACCGCCGCCCCAACTCCTTAACTAATTAAAAAATACCTTTTGTCGCTTTTGGAAAGGGGCGTGGATGGTAGCCGTAGGTGGAGGGCGGGAGGGCGTCGGTGCTTGTGAGTTTCACGCCCTTTGCATATCAATTTTTGCTGTGGCTTTTTACTTTTGAATGCCCTGCCAATGGGTATTTCAATTTGGCCATCACGTTTACAATTCAATCAAATCCCATTTTTATTTTTTATTAAACTAAACTAAAATTTTAGTTATAAAATATCTATTGACTATGCCAGAGAATAGTTTAACTAAATTTTTTGTGCATAAAACTCAATTAAATTTTAGAAAATCCAGAGAAAATTTGTTTATGAATTAATGTTAATTATTTTATATTTTAATATCAGTTCAATTTGTTTTTAATTGTAAATTGTGTATAGGTTATACCAGGCTTGACTCAATTAATTAAAAATAAAAAAAAAAGATGAAGTCTTATTTGGTTTCAGCAAACTATAAAAAGTTTTGACTTTTTCATATAAATTGTGGCATTAATTTAATAAATATAGAAATATTTATTTAGATTCAGCAAAATATAGCAAATTTTTTTTTTTTTTTTAACAAAATGTTTTTACCTTTATTGTTGTTTGCTTAAAAAATATATTCTCAAAAGTTGTTAAAGATCTGGAAAATCTAATGAAAAATTTAAATTGATATTGTATTAGTTAGTTTATTATTTTAGCAGAACCTATAACTTAAACCTTTTAAGGTTTTTATAGTTTCTTTCTAGTGTATTTTTAGGTTCGTATTGAAAAATGTTCCGTCTTTTGTTGTCTATGATTCATGCTTAGTTTTTTTGTTGGTTTGGTTTTTTTTTTTTTTTTTAATTTTGTCTTGTTTTTTATTTTACGTTTAACTGTTTACTGTTTTGACTGTCTCTCTAAACTGGTTTTCCAACCGATTTTTAGTTGTTGTCATTGTTGTTGTCATGTCTTTTGTCACGTTCTGAAGACAGACGAAAAAAAAAAGTGAGATCTACCAGAGCTGCTATTGACGGAGTTTTCACCTTGTTGCTGGCCATGCTTAAAGTCTGAGCAAACTAGCAAATGCTGCTGCGCACCGCCCCGCCCCAGTCTGCCCGGCCCCACACCTGTTGCAAATTGTAACACGTTTTTGTATAAATATCAGAGCACACCTTCACTCAGCCAAGAATTTCATTAATTTCATTTCATATCCGATTCACTGTTATCTTTTGTTTATTTGCACAGCTTTCTTGTTGGCAAATGCGATAAGAAACTCGATAATTATTGCTGACACGTATCGTATGGCCAGAGTCTCGGAAAGTCTAGTTAGACTAGACCTTCTTAGCCACAGCTAACATTTGCTGTTTGTATTAGTCAACTAGCAATTGTTGCATTAACCTTCACACTTTTTTGTGGCTTTTATTTTGATTATAAAGTTAGTCAAGCTCTTTGTGCTCAAGGAGTTTGCTTTATGTTTGAAAACAGTTCAAACACAATAGACGTAACAACCATAATAATAATAATAATAATAACAATAACAATAACAGCTGTTGCACATTGAATTGCCCAACTCGCATACAGCTAATCATGTTTTCCATTCTATTAATTTTTCGCGCAACATTCGTAATGGTTTTGTATTTTGACCAAAACAATAAAGTGAATGGTTAACAGCAACAAATTTCGCAAAAAGTCTTCAGGGAAGAGTTGGCTTATAAAGTCAGCTTACGCTACGGTTATCAGTGTCTCGCTAGACAATTATTTAATATACATTAATTATTTCTTTAATTGAAATTCAATAAGTTTTGACTTGCTGCTGGTCGAAATTGAAATTGCATTCATAATATCTAACTTCAGAATCAATTGTAAACAATTACAGTGTGGCACCCTAATGCTAGAAACAATAACAGCGAATGCCCCTAATGTATATAACAATTGATAAGCTTCTATATCTTTATCTATATACAGTGTATTCCTTCGTACAGCCGAACAGTTAAACTATTGTAAGATTTATCTTTATGCGCTTTGCGATGTTCAAAGTCTTTTTATATTCAATATACAAGATATTTGTTCATTTTATATTATCTATATTATATACCTAGTCTTATCTGTGTATTAAACTGTCATCTTGTGTGGGTGACTAATGCGCCGGACACACGTATTATAGGGTGAATAGATTAAAACGAAAAACCTCGATAAGATTGATGTTTATATAAAAAAAAATAATAATACATTAAATTTATCGAAAGTTCAAATTATGACCAATCTCAACTGCGAAGGTCTTTGGTATAGAAACAGTGAAACTGATGTGTGGAATAAGAACTTCAGATGTCGCACAAGCTATATGTGATATATGCCTTTAAGTATGGAAATATATTTTGCGATTCTTTATTTAAACATCAAAAATAATCATTAAACTACATTTTAATTAATGTTGCTACAGCTTTATTAGGCTTTTTTGGGCTAACCTTTAGCTTTGCACTGTGTTAGGTTCTTAGGCTAGATCAAAGAGAACGTGTTTATACAGATGTGTCGCGAGGTGGCGGTGATGGTCTTATGTGTTGACAGCTTTCTTTGGCTCTGGCTGTGGCTTTGGCTCTGCACTGGATTCTCTTTTCGTTGTTTTGTTATCCAAACAATAACCTAGACTAAGATTTATGACGACGGCCCCAAGGTTGCGCGCTACGTTCAGCTAAGAGAGAGAATGTCGTGGCCGGGGGGTGGAAACTGTTGGGAAATCTGTTGGTCGCGAAGGTCTCAACCCTCCAGCGAATGCAGAGACAAAACAACAACTGACAGTTAGTTAACCATGGAAGCCACTTTTAGGGCTTTCTGTCAGCTCATGTTTAGCATTGGTTCTAATATGATGCACCACTGACTGTGCCTTCTCTGATTCGTCTTCTTCTTCTTCCATTGCAGGCTATGGCCGACGCGAGGTAGTTGAGTTTCTGCTGAACAGCGGCGCTTCCATACAGGCCTGTGATGAGGGTGGGCTGCATCCGCTGCACAATTGCTGTTCCTTCGGTCATGCGGAGGTGGTGCGCTTGCTGCTGAAGGCTGGCGCCAGCCCGAACACCACCGACAACTGGAACTATACGCCGCTGCACGAGGCGGCCAGCAAGGGCAAAGTGGATGTGTGCTTGGCACTGTTGCAGCATGGCGCCAATCATACCATACGCAATTCGGAGCAGAAGACACCGCTGGAGCTGGCCGATGATGCCACACGGCCAGTGCTAACGGGCGAGTATCGCAAGGATGAGCTGCTCGAGGCAGCACGTTCCGGTGCCGAGGATCGTCTGCTCGCGCTGCTCACGCCGCTCAATGTCAATTGTCATGCGAGCGATGGACGTCGCTCGACGCCGCTGCATCTGGCCGCGGGCTATAATCGCATTGGCATTGTCGAAATACTCTTGGCCAACGGTGCCGATGTGCATGCCAAGGATAAGGGCGGTCTGGTGCCGCTACACAATGCCTGCTCCTACGGCCACTTCGATGTTACCAAGCTACTCATTCAGGCGGGCGCCAATGTCAATGCCAACGATCTGTGGGCATTCACGCCGCTGCACGAGGCCGCTTCCAAGAGCCGTGTGGAAGTGTGCAGCCTGCTGCTCAGTCGCGGAGCTGATCCAACGCTACTCAACTGTCACAACAAATCCGCCATCGATGCGGCCCCAACGCGGGAGCTACGCGTTCGCATTGCCTGTAAGTGCTACTTGGAGTAGATAATAGATATCTGCATGACAATTGAAACAGGGCTAGAAAGACCACTAAAATGTGACTTTTTTTTAATTTTTAATATGTATTTTAAATTATCACCTACTCATTAGTTGGATTTTACGTCTTGTCTACCTTAGATTAGGCGCTAAAAAATAACAAGTTTAAAAATTCAATTTAAATTGAATTACTTAAGTTATTTGCTAAGAGTCTGAGACTCGTTAAGTAGATAAACTGGAAAGTTAAGTTTATGTTAGTTAGCTTAGCCAAAATAGAGCAACATTTCCTTAGTGTACTAAAAACTTAATTTTAATTTGTTTAAAATCATATATTCATACATAACTTCTTATGACAGAAACGTATGCGTGGCTTCTTTGAAACCTGAGTCCTTTGGGCATGTTTCTTCTTAGCTGCAATGGAGCAATTACCTAATCATAAACTTAATCATAAACATACTTAAATCATTCTTAAGACAAATTGTTTTGAAATTTGCATTTTTAATTTATTTAAGACCCTTAACCAAGCTTTGGGAACTTTTTTATTGATCTTAAATCATATTTATAAGGAGATATTTCAGTTAACTTATTTTATAAATTTTTTATAAATAGTTTTCGCTTATTAAAATTTTAGTTTATAACAAACATTGACACAATTCTATTATAATTAACATTACTTCACTTTAGCATTCATTGCGCCCATTCCAATATTCAATTTTATTATTAATCCCTAATCGTTCTTCTGTTGCAGTTGAATACAAAGGACACTGTCTGCTTGACGCATGCCGCAAATGCGATTTGTCGCGTGTGAAGAAACTCGTTTGTGCCGAAATCGTCAACTTCGTGCATCCGTACACGGGAGATACGCCGCTGCATCTGGCTGCCGTTTGTCAGGATGCGAAACGCAAGCAGCTGGTGGAGCTGCTGACACGCAAAGGATCGCTGCTTAATGAGAAGAACAAGGCATTTCTTACTCCACTGCATCTGGCCTCTGAGCTGATGCACTACGATGCGATGGAGGCACTGCTGAAGCAGGGCGCCAAGGTAAACGCCCTGGATAGCCTTGGCCAGACGGCGTTGCATCGTTGCGCACGCGATGAGCAGGCCGTGCGCTTGCTACTCTCCTATGCGGTGGACACGAACATTGTGTCGCTGGAAGGTCTGACAGCGGCACAGCTGGCCTCGGACAGCGTGCTGAAGCTGCTCAAGAATCCGCCAGACAGCGAGTCCCATCTGCTGGAGGCAGCCAAGGCTGGTGATTTGGACGCAGTGCGTCGCATTGTGTTAAACAATCCACATACGGTCAATTGCAGAGATCTGGATGGACGCCACTCAACGCCGCTGCACTTTGCTGCTGGCTTCAATCGTGTGCCTGTCGTGCAATTCCTGCTGGAGCATGGCGCTGAGGTCTATGCAGCCGACAAAGGCGGACTCGTACCGCTACACAATGCCTGCTCGTATGGCCACTACGAAGTCACTGAGCTGCTCGTGAAACATGGCGCCAATGTCAATGTCTCCGATTTGTGGAAGTTTACGCCGCTGCACGAGGCAGCCGCCAAGGGCAAATATGATATATGCAAGCTGCTGCTGAAGCATGGTGCAGATCCTATGAAAAAGAATCGTGATGGTGCCACGCCCGCTGATCTCGTCAAGGACTCAGATCACGATGTGGCAGAGCTGCTGCGTGGACCCTCAGCGCTGCTGGATGCGGCTAAAAAAGGGAATTTGGCACGAGTGCAGCGACTCGTTACAGCGGAGACGATCAATTGCCGGGATTTGAACGGACGAAACTCCACGCCGCTGCACCTGGCCGCGGGCTACAACAATTTTGAGTGTGCCGAATATCTGCTGGAGCACGGCGCTGATGTCAATGCCCAGGACAAAGGCGGACTGATACCCCTCCACAATGCCAGCTCCTATGGGCATTTGGATATTGCTGCACTACTCATCAAGCACAAGACGGTGGTCAATGCCACGGATAAATGGGGTTTTACGCCACTGCACGAGGCCGCGCAGAAGGGACGCACGCAGCTATGCTCCTTGCTGTTGGCCCATGGAGCTGATGCCTATATGAAAAATCAGGAGGGACAAACACCCATAGAGCTGGCCACAGCCGATGATGTCAAATGTTTGCTGCAGGATGCCATGGCCACATCGCTCAGTCAACATGCGCTCAATGCTTCCACGCAATCCCTGGCAAGCACCTCGCCGGCACCAGATGCAGCAGCTTCCAACTCGGCTACAGCTTCAATACCATGTGCTGCAACTGCATCGGCATCTGCATCAGCTGCATCTGCCTTGCTTGCACCCACCACAGAGACAGTTTTGTTGCCCTCGGGCGCATCCATGACGCTCAGTGTGCCAGTGCCGTTGCCTCTGAATAGCTGTGCGACACGTCTCAGTCCGGCACAGGGCGCTGAAGCGCATGGCGCGGAGAGCTCGAGCAGTGAGGAGCTCTTGTCCGATCCGGAGTCGATAACCAATGTGTCCGGTTTCCTGAGCAGCCAGCAACTGCATCATCTGATCGAGCTATTTGAACGCGAACAAATCACGCTGGATATACTGGCCGAAATGGGTCATGATGATCTCAAGCAAGTGGGCGTGTCCGCCTACGGTTTCCGACACAAGATACTCAAGGGCATTGCCCAGCTGCGAGCCACAACTGGTAAGTAGGTAACATCCTTGCCAAATTCTCTCTGCTCAAATGTAAACTCTTGACAGGCATTGGCAACAATGTCAATCTGTGCACGCTGCTGGTGGATCTTTTGCCGGATGACAAGGAGTTTGTCGCTGTCGAGGAGGAGATGCAAGCCACCATACGGGAGCATCGTGATAATGGACAAGCTGGCGGTTACTTCGTACGCTATCACATAGTTAGGGTATGTTAGCAACAACTAACGCTTCGCTAGCTTTTATTAACCTTTTGTATTTTTAGGTACAAAAGGTGCAGAATCGCAAGTTGTGGGAACGTTATGCGCATCGACGGCAGGAGATTGCCGAGGAAAACTTTTTGCAGTCAAATGAACGCATGCTCTTCCATGGCAGCCCCTTCATCAATGCCATTGTGCAACGTGGCTTTGATGAGCGACACGCCTACATTGGCGGCATGTTTGGTGCGGGCATTTATTTTGCCGAGCATAGCTCGAAGAGCAATCAATATGTCTATGGCATAGGCGGCGGCATCGGCTGTCCATCGCACAAGGACAAGTCCTGCTACGTGTGTCCCAGGTAATGTTTAAGCAATAGTTGATTGAGGATCTCTTACTTATAAATAATTGTGGTTTGTTTCATTTAGACAACTCTTGCTATGTCGTGTTGCATTGGGCAAATCCTTTTTGCAATACAGCGCCATGAAGATGGCACACGCACCACCTGGCCATCACTCGGTGGTTGGGCGCCCGTCGGCAGGCGGCCTACACTTTGCTGAATACGTTGTCTATCGCGGTGAACAAGTGAGCGTAAAATGAGTTTTACTTCGCTATCAGCTTAAGTAACAATTTGTACTTTGCAGTCTTATCCAGAGTACTTGATAACCTATCAAATTGTGAAGCCGGATGACAGCGGTGTGGAGGAAACAAGATGATGGATGCCCTCGGTTGGCTCGACGCCCACAACATCATTGCCAACATTGGCAACAGCGCAACAGCAACCACAACAGACCTCAGCCACAGTCAAAGCCACAGCCACAGTCACACATATAGCTCCAGTTCCAGCTCCAGCTCCAGTTGCCAAGCGGCGGCATAAGCTCGCCCAGAAATATCAACAGCCCGTGCCGCGTTTACCAATGTCGTTGCAGTTACAGTATCAGCACTATCAGCCGCAGCAGAGGCTGACGTTGCCGTTGCCGCCACCGCAGCCGATGGTGACCACCACGCAGCCGGCACCGGCAGGCGTTTTTAATACGCACAACAACAACGTCAGTCATAGCTATAGCAATAATAACGATAACAACAACAGCAGCAGCGGCGGTGGCAGCGGCGGCGGCGGCGGCGGCGGAAGCAGCAACAGCAACAACAACAACAATGATATGTCACCCATATCGAATAGCAATAGCTTCTCCTCGGTCGATACAAATCAAACACTATTGAACTCCATTTCCAATCAGCGAAGTGGCGGCACCAATCAGAGCCACAGTCAACATCGTCCGGCGCCGAGCCACAACCGTAAATATAGTCAATTCATGATCATCACGCCCGCCGTTTCCATTGATCGCGATTTTGAGAATGAATCGCATTTGGATTTCGAGGACTTCGCCAATGCAGCGCACAACAATGGCAATCTGTTCCGCTTGGGTCTGCGACGCAGCGACAGCAGCAGCGGCGATGACAGCGGCAACAGCAGCGACAACAGCTTTCGCTCCAACTATAATCCATATGTGCATCACAGTCGTCAGCCCTTGCTGGCCAAAAAGGGCCACAACAGTAACGGATCCCATCAGTTTTATGCCTTCTCCAGCTGGCGCTGGTGTACACTGCTGTGTGCGGCAATGCGCTGTTTTGGCGCCGGCCATGGCAGCCAGGCGCCCTACAGCAGCTCCTTCGTACCACACCATCGTTTGCGTCGCTGCAGCTCATACAATGCGGATATTGCCTATGATTATGAGCATTTTGCGGCGCCGTTTAAAGCGCGTAAAACTCGCGATCATATGAACAATATCACGTATGAGTTGTGACGTTGGCCGCTGCCAATAATCGTTATTATGCATTTTGATCTCTTTGTCGACGTTGTATTTGTTGATCTAATCCTAAAATTTCAGCTCCTTATTAGACTTTTTATTACAAATTATCATTATTAGCTATAAATGTCGTGTACTGTGTGTCGTCGTTTATTCTAGCTACAATTCCGATTATCAAATGAAAACAACAACAACAGCAACTACAAAAAAGAGCAGCACATTTTTTGAGTGATTTTAATTCGAACTTACGAGTAATTAATAATACTATATAAAAAGTACGATTATGCGAAAGAAGAGAAATACGAAAATGAATATGAATATGCATAATGAAAGCGCGTTTACTTAAGTGTTTAAATTTAGCTAATTAATTTACAAAATAATGACAACAATTCAAACTCCAATTAAATTTAAATATACAATATATATACACAAATAAAATAATGGTATTTTAATTTAATTTTAATTTAAAAAATTGCGCCTAGTAGATGCGTAGCAGCTAGCTTCGAGTTGGCACGCGAAAATGGCAGCAGCCCACATCGCCTTGCTGGAAAAAAGAAAATGATTAAAAAAAACTAACTTTTACCTGGAAGTTTAAATTAAGCTAAGTAGTTTTAAGCAATATGACAGCATTTTAAACTCTACTAAGATATTAATATACAATATAAATATTTTAAATTTTCAGCATCTCTTATAACTGCGTAGCAGTGAGCTTAAAACTAGGTTAAGCACATGCTGTTGGCAACTCAGACAGCATAGCTGCTGAAGCTGATTACTATGTCACTCAATGTTGTTGCTGCCTCCGCTGCAGTCGGCGTAATTTGCAACTGTCAAACCGCTGTCAAGTTTAAGTGCGCCCACAAAAATGTTTCAAGCTGGCGAGCGAAGTTGTTTTTGTTTTTGTTTTTTTTTTTTTTTTAAGAATAATGATGATGAATACTAAAATACGCAAATATCTTTCTTTTGGCCACGCACACATAATCACATTTCACTGTCAAAATGCGGCACTTAATGTTGTGGTCTCTTCGGTTTTCACTCCTCTTTCTTATTCTTTTTCTTTTTGGTTGTTTTTTTGTTTGGCTCTTTTTCTTTTTTGGTAACATATGCAAGTAATTTGATTAAATTATATAATTACAGGGCAACAGGCAGCAGAGAGGCGTCTGCAGACTGGCCAGATGAGACGCACACAGACGTTGTTTGCGACACTCACTGCAGGCCGGGACTAGTGCAATTTGTATTTTCGCATAACAACAAATAAGCACCAGGCACGACCTACATCAGGTGACGTTTTAATGTTGCACAGCACTTAACACACACACACACACACGCGCAGACAGACTCAAAGGTGGCAGCTACACACATTCCCATAACAATATCAATAAGCCAAACGGGTCGTCAGCCTGCCAGCCCTGCCATTACAACGTTCCATTGCGTGGCTGTAATTTAATTAAAATATAGACACATTAATAATCCAAATGCAGGTAAATGATGTGCCTGCGGCACTTGCCACAAATTGGCGTCACATTTACGTTAGCTGCAACCACACACACAGACACACACACACACACCCACGCACACACTCAAAAAAGGTTAATCGTTGGTTTTATTCAATTTGGCATATATAATACACATATAACATATATGTGGTAGTATATGTACATAATATAGGATAGCCCACAGTCAAGTTATAAAATTAATTTAAATTATATTTCTATATATTTCTTATGGTCTGCCTTAATCTCCATTAGATCTAATCATCTTCTAATCTTCGCATTCGTCAGTGCTGCTGATTTCGAGGGATTTGAGCTTCTGCAGTTGGCATTGGTCGTTCGCAATGGACGCTTGGACTAGTTCGTGCGTAAATTTTTCAATCAATCGCATGGACATTGCATGAGGCAGCTCATTCAGCGAATGCGAAACAAATTCGCCAAAGGCTCGAAACTTTGCATATGTGGACGCAGCAGCTGCTGTTGACGCTGTGGCAGCTGATATTGCCGTTGCTGCCGCTGTCGCTTTGGTTGCCGCTGCAGTTGTTTGACCTTCTTCCAAACGTCGTTTAGCTGTTGGCGTGTCCTCTTCCAACGCTAGCGGCGAACGCTTCGGCTTCGCTATGCGCAACAACTGCTCCGGCTGGCGACAATTGGATGAATGCTGCTGCTGCGCTGTTTTGTCATTAAGTATGTTGTTGCCATTGCAGCTGCTTTTGCTGATGCCATTTATGGGCGTGTTATTATTTGGTATGCTGCAACAGATATCAAATAAATATTAATATCATACGCATATAGCTGACAGCTGATCTCACCTGAGCATCGTGGTCACTGGCAACTGGCCATCGCAGTCAAAATCCTCGATATCCTCATAGTCGGCATCCAGTTCATGTTTGATGCATTTGGGCGGCTCATTGCTTTCGCTGTTCATATCATCCACATCGAACGGTTCCTCATCGTCTTCATCGTCCGGCTGGCCATCCAGCGATTTGCATTGCGTCTTATACGATCGTCTGGTGCGTATGTGGTCCGAGAGAAAACTAAGATTCTCATACAAGGGCCATTGGCTAGCTGAATTGGAAAGCGCATTGTTTTCCACTCGTCGCTTCTCAATATTATAGCGATTACGCAGCGTAATCATGCGATCGCGCAATATGGAAACTATATGGCAAATTAATCAGATGTTCTACATATTCTATACACATATGTTATTCAAAAGTGCTTACCATCATAGCCAAGTTTGTGAGCTATCTGCATCCAGAGCTGGGCAATATGTATCTTATCCTTGAAGCGCTTGTTCGATCGATCATATAGCGCTGGCCGCGAACGATATTCACGTATCAGACCCAAATCAAATTCCCCGGTCTGTGCGTAGGAGGCGCGCGGGCGACCCCGTCCCTTAGGCTGGTGGACGGGCAGCGAGGTGATATGCGTCTGCAGCAGCAACGGTGACACGGCACCCTCCATTTTCTCGTTCAGTTCCGGCTGCGTTTTCATTTTTATTTAGTTCCAATTCAAAACAAAAATTCGATTTTTTTTAATATTAAAAAATAGTTTCTAATTGTTTTTTTTTTTAGCACGCTGTTCGTGCTAGTAAGAGACAGCGAACAAAAAAAAAACTCAAACGCAAAGTGAAATAACAAAAATAACAAAAAAAAATATATGAAAAAATTTATAAATAAAAAATATTTAAATGGTGTATAGCACACTATTTGTGTGTGTGTGTGTTTGTGTTTGTGAGTATTAAATATGATGTGTATGTGTATTTAATATGTTTACAAATACGCGTTCGCTCTCTCGGGTAAAACTTACTTTTGATTTGTACGCGAAATATATTTTTCTTTTAACTCAATTTGTTTTTATATTTAACACACAGCAACAGCGCAAGCAACAACAATAAAAAAAATAACGAAGGCACTCACAACAGGCGGGCGAGCACGATTGCTCGGCTTATTTTTGTTGTTGTTGTTTGTTTTTTAATTTTATTTTTATTTTTTTTATTTCACTAGAGGCGACGACGACGACGACGCCGACGCCAATCACAAAAATACACTAAATGCGCGTCATAAAACAAATAGCACAAAAATACCAAAAAATTAAATACTGATAACAGCTGAGCGATGGCGCGCTGTATTTAAATTTGATGCGCTCGGCTATTTAAATGTTAGCAGCTATTTCAAAAAGTTACATCTGATTAAATTTAGCATTATGTTCAAATTCTTATATTTATTTATTTATTATGTATTTTTTATGTGAAAATCATAGTTCAGTCATGTTTTGCCATATAATAATAACAATATAAACAAATCAATTTGTAAGCAATTCTGCATTTCATTAATTGCTTTAAATTTTTAAATAAACGTCAGTTGCTTTATAAATTTGACTAAATTTGATTTGCTGTAAGATTACTGTATAGAAACTTACCAGATTATCCATGCTAATAAGAGACAATTGTAGCCAATTTGTTCGCAAATTTACACCTGTAATGGTAACAAAAATTGAAATAATGAAATTCGATTCTTCAGTTCTTCACAAAAAAATGTTAGATTTTTTAAATTGTAAATATTTCTTACGATTTATATAACTTAACATACTAAGTTATATATATTTTTATATATTTAAACTTAAGACTCTAGTTGTAACACACATACATATGTATAAATATATATATATATATATATATATATTATTTTTTTTTTTTTTTTTTTGATATTAGATCATTTTGATGTGGCCTAAACCGCTCATAGGCCGGGACAAGTGCAATGTTTGAATCAAAAAGCAAAACGTTGACACCTTCCCGTCCTGCAAGCAATTCATGATTAAGCTATTGCAGATCTGATTTTCTTTTTCTTTCCTTTCTTCTTTTTTAATAAACGTGATATAGAATTTCACAAGTGCCCCCGAACTTAAGAACCGAATTACAATATAATTATTTGCTCTGCGAAATAAAATTAAAAAAAAAAAAAAAAAACAGGTAGACAAAGGCAGATCAGTGCCTAAAAATCTCATATTTCAATAACAAGAAAATAAAAATAAAAAAAAAATCATTTCATATTAAATTTCCGCCCCTACTTGAACAGAAGAACTCGACTCCCCCGGCCTCTTCCTGGTTTTGGAACATCTTTGTGCGGGCGAGAGAACAATGGATCGGAGACCAAGGATCAGAGAGCTCAGCTCGGTTCGGCTCGGCTCGGCTCGGCTCATGAGAGCGAAACTAAAGTACCTTTGGCCTAGCAGGTAAAATTAAACGCTGCAAATCAAGCGTTAAATGCCATTTACTTACGCCTCAAGGAATTTCAGCTATACATATGAGAGGTTTTGGTATATGTAATTTGTGTATATGGTATATGGTATATGGGATATAGTATATGGGACATGGTACATGCTCTATATACTTGAGTTTTATGCGATGCTGTTGGATCCCATTAACAGTTGGCTAACATCGACAAATTTTGAAATCCAAAGCGTGACAAAATTCGTAGAAAAACGCTGGAGGCTTCAAAGAGCGGGCAATTATGAATTATGTGAGCTCTGCTGAGCTGAACGGAATTGCCACAGCAGCAGAAACAAAAATCAAAGTTTTCAGAGCACTTACATACGTACATATGTATGTGTACATACGTACATATATAAATATTTGTTTGTATGTATATTATGTATATACACTTATGTATAAGTGTGTGGGACTTGAGACGGGGCTGCGACAATTTTTTCCTCTCCTGTTTTTTTGTGGCTCTCAGCGTATTTCTATGTGGCTTATCTTTGGCATAAAAAAAAGGGGGGAGCTCAGAGCTGGCTTGCGTATATTTGTTTATATGATCGCAGTCGAGCATTAGCTTTAGGTTTAATGACACACACACACACACACACACACATAGGGAATTTATCCCCTCTGAAGGCGAAGCAGAAGAAAAAAAAAAATGAACGAACGCTGCAATAAATTTATATTTATTTATTTTTCTAAGGCAAATACGCCCCCAACAAGCCAGCAACAACATCAACAAGAGCTCCAAGTGGAGCTGCCCGAATTCGTGCTCGAGACTTCGGCTGCCCCCATTGAGGAATTGTAAGGCAGCCGGCCCAGAACGACCAATAATAACGGAAAGCGGAAACGCAAATAGGCGCGCGATAAAAAAGAATAAGAGAACGCAAGATAGAGCGGGTAAGGAGGGGGGAAAAACCAGAACGCCACATAAATTTGAAATAACTAATAATTCATTGAAAAGGCTAGCAATGCGGATCATGTAATAATATTTGCTTAAGCTAACAGCTGACAAGACTTTAACAACGAATCGCAGACTGCGGCCCGCGTGATGAGCCAGGCCAGCATGGAACGTGCAACATACAACTAGTGCTGACTTTTAGCTCTAGCTCCAGCTTTTTTAACTTAAGTTGCAATGGGAATTTTGATAATATTTTCGCAATGGTAGACATTTTTTTTAAAGATTAATATAGACATGTTAATTTTAGCTTAGTAAAAATGTTAAATAGTCTACAACATTAAAATATCATAATTATCCTTCTAATCTAACAGCTAAAATTAGCGTTTTTTTTTTTTTGGCCGCTTAAAACATGCCAACACTGTGAACCCACCACAGGCTGAAGCAATGAACGCGTGAACGCAGCAAGCACTTCGCCTACGATCAATGGTTTAGTGGCGAAAGTGTGAGAGAGGGAGAGGGAGAGGGAGAGGGAGAGGAAGAGGAAGAGCGTGAGCAGAGTGTGAATGAGTTGCCAACAGCAACATCAAGCGGCCAGTGTTGCCAGCTTGTTTCGATTATGCTGCACATGTATTGCGCAGAGCAGCCGAAACGGATGAGGCAGATAATAAACAACTATAACAAGAGACTGCATCAGCGTGTAATTAATATAAAAATATATATAAAATAATAATATAAACGAAAGCTTGATTTTAAAAACGTATAAACAAAATATATATGATATATGCAGGCATATATAATGCAAAGAAAATATAGTTTAGGCCATCTATAGGTCAAAAATAAGTGCTAAAGAATGTTAGATAAATAGACATACATACATAGCTACAAGTTACAGCACTTCGATATGTGTTTAAAGAAGAAATATTCACTGGTTACTAGTATTAATATTACAACTAACACTATAACGTATATAGAAATATAATTATTATTATTGTTGTAAAATTTCAAAATAGAAACAGTTTTAAATTTAAATGATGATATTTTTAAAAACTATATTTACACACATATTTATTTAAAAATTTTTAGAAAGTTTAAATGGAATTCATTCACTTCATTTTTTTATCAACTTTTATGAGCAATGTTTAAAAAGAAAACTAAAAATATATTATTATGTTGCCTCTGGGATTTGTTGTGTATGTATAGAGAAATTTATAAATAATATAAGTGTTAGGGGGCAACCAGAATACATTAAGGAACTGGTTCTGCTCTGCTATACACCTAAATTGTTATGCCTAGACATTAGAGAACTAAACAACAAAGATTTGGGTTCAAATACCATGTTGCTATGTTGCTACTATTCAAAAACTACTTAAATCTGATAGTTAATATAATTCTATAAGAAACTTTTATTATATATATGTAAAACTAGATTAGGTTGCCCTGAAAGGTCACAGAAAACAAACAAATTTTCAATTAAGAAAAAAAAAATAGTCGAACCCCTAGATTATGCTATAAAATTTTAATTCTCACTTGTCGCATCTTTGAGCTAACTATTTTTTTTATGGCCTATAAGCATTTTGAGCATTTAGTGTCTGGGCTGTAAAGTTGGGTGCTTCTTTGGGCCCGGCAGAGGGGGATTAATTAACAGCAATGCAATCGTAAAGTGAGCCATAAAAAGCGACTGCAAGAAAACGCAGCGATAAATACGAGCAAATCTGTGCATTTGTTAGGGTATATAAAGTGCGTTGCAACTGAACACATGTATGTATATGCATACATTTATGTTGAGCTCCTTTCACGACGTTTATGATTGCGAACGGCCTTTTGTCTGTTGCCTGTTTAGCCTGCTGCCTGCTCGGCCTGTTCTAGTTTGAGCGGGAATCATATTTAATGACTGCCAGCCGAGAGAGCTGCCAATGGTTCTATGGGGGGGCCAGGGACAAGGGAAACACTTGGAGGGGAGGCACGTTAATGGCTGCTAGCCAAAAAGAGTTGGCTCTCTGGCTGGCTGTTACGTCTGCGCTGGCAAAAATAACTGTATTAAATGGCCAATACCAATGGCAATGGCAATGGCAATGCCAATGCCAATGCCTAGGACAGCCTCAACGTTGGCTTAGAAAGGTTCTTCAGTGCGGCCTGTTACAATTTTCTTTTTGGTTTCGTTCTGTTTAAGCCATGGCCAACTAGAAACCCGTTTCTGTCGTCTGCAAAAGCCGTTTGGCCTGGGCCTGGCCCTGGGCTGTGCCTGTCTCATCTGTTGTCTATTTGGCGTGGCAGTGCCACAGCCTCCCATCTGCCAGTTGCTGCCTCCTCCTGTTGCTGTGGGCCTGTTCCCAGTGCAACATTTACTTTGTTGCCGAGATGCTTTCTCTGCAAGCGTGTTGCCAGGCTGCAACTGCAACTACAACTGCTGCTGCCGCTGCTGCCGCTGCTGCTGCTGCTGCTGCTGCTGTTGCTTCAAAAGCGAGCTCGCACTTTGATTTGCTTGCAAATTTGGTTCTAAGCCAACGTAATCGAAATGCAATTAAGAACTCGGCTTTTTGCGCTCTTTTTAATACCCTGTACCGCTTCGACCGCAAGGTGTGTATTACACCTAAGTCATTATTTGAATGAATATCATCAAATGGAAATTTTAGCTTTGAATCGAGAGCATCAAGAGATTTGTTAAAATTAAGAAAATAACTTCATATTCCATAAATTGGATTAATCTTGTATATATGAGCATGACTGATAGTCTTCATTGCTTTTGGAATATACATATCTGAGGTATAAGAAAATCTCAATATATGAAACGCATCTCAGTTTATAACGAAACGCAATTAAAGTTATTCTATATCAGCAGAGTACAGAGTAACTGCTAGTCGAGCACACTCAACTGGAACACTATTGTTTTACTACTCTGTTGTTGTTTTCTTTGGGTTGTGCAACAGTTGTGTGTGCCTGGCTCTCACACGGGTCTGAGTCCATTTTGATATGGCTTTTAGAAAGTCCAGTTGGAGTCCAACTTTGGGCGAGTGCCATTTGGAAAGGCGTTGACGTTGGCCGCAGCACTCGTTGCCGTAGATTCTGCTGATGCTGCTGCTGCTGCGTCTGTTGCCATAATTAAAGGGTTACGGCCATGGCCAAGACATGCCAATCGCTGGAGAGCCCGCCAGTTGTGGCCAGTTCTAAGAGCCGATATATATATATATATATATATATACATATATATATATATATATATATATATATATCTCTACTGCCATGTGAATTGTGTTGCTGATATGCATAACGGTGTTTTAATATTAGTTGGCGCAAATAAGTGGGCATGTCTCCTTCTGCTGTTACAGCAACAAAAGCAACAACAACATCAGTCAATGCCCACATTCCCATATATACAACTATATACTTGGATCTGCTGATAGTTGCCTAGTCATTTGCTTCATATTGTTATGGCATAATATACGTTCATTGTCTGCACACACACGCGCGCGCGCGCAGACACAGTGTGCATTACAGTTTGAGTTACACTTGTTGCCAGCAAATCTACAGTTTGGCTAGCAGTGCAATTGGCCAGCAATCAATTGGCTTGCAGTGCGCTTCGAAAGCGTTTAAACAACTCAAATTGTGGCCGTAAATTGGCATGCTTAAGACTTGTGTCTGCTTTTGCGCTGTGTAGGCTGCTGTGGGAAATTGCACGAAATAACATATGATATAAGACAAGCCAGAGCTAAGAGTAAACAGAACAAGGCAACAGTTGAAAAAGTTGATTTACAGTTGCTTAAATTCTTTTTAGACATTGCAGGCACTCAGAAGTTCTCATATTTTCTCCTCTCATTATTCTCATTTCGTATCTTAAGAATTTCTAGCTCTCAATTTATGCTTAGTGAATTTCTGGAAATCGCTGTTCTTATCTTAACACAAAAAAAAAAACAATGGCTACATGAATAAAAATGTTTCTAGTGTTTTTATAAAATTTTTCGGTTTTATCGGAACTATGCGTAATCAATATGCCTGATTAAATGCCAATTCCATTACAGTATGTCGGCTTCGAGCATTTCCAGATATAAGAATGCGTCACAATAATTGCCAAAAGAAAATTTCAAAATGTCAAAATCAATTTCCAATTAAAAATATTCAAAAATTAATGTGAACTTTGTCCACTTTGTACTTATTTTATATACATATATATTATAGTAATATATATTAGAATGCGCCAGAAATTGTTTACTTTAATTTGAAATTCCAACAAATAATGTTTAAAAATGAATATAAACCTTGTCTACCTTTTCTTTACCTAATATATATTATAATAATATATAAGAATCAGTCATAAAATATAGAGCTATTGTTTTTTTTTTCAAGATTTCAAATGAATATTTAAATTTTACAATATTTCCCAAAATTAAATTTCCCAAAATCAATTTCCTGTTACTAATATTGTAAAATGAAAACGAACTTTGACTATTTTTTCTATATTTTATATATATTATAATACATATTTAATGTAAGCTTCTCTCCATCAATCAAATCATCTCTAAAGGCATTAAGCATCAATTCTATTGACTGACAACAGATGGCGTTTTGCCAACATTCACTTTAGCTTGTGGTTAAAAGTTAATTTGAGGATTCAGTCAGAGTTATGGGTGGGGTTTTTAAGGCCAACTCATTTCAAATTTGCATGCAATGCGACTTCAAGTGATGCCAGCTCGTTAGCAATAAAAGTAACACATTCTCCACATAGCTCAGCGGCAGCGAGAGAGAACTATTTGGGTGTTTGGAGAGGGGGGGACAAATAAACGAATGCCTAACAACTCAATTACTAGAGCCTGATGCGATAGTCTGAACAGTTAGAAGTCAAGCAGCTTAAAATGCAATTAATAGACCCGAACAGACGCAGGCACACACACACACACACACACACACACACACACATACAGACAGACACCTGGACGTGAACAACCTGCCTGTTGCCAAGTCAGTAAGCAAATCATTAGCGGCTAAATTTGCGCCCAGTTATAATCCGCAAGCCATAGAAACCCAAGTCTCGAGCAAGCTTACATTTCACAAAGTTCTCACACAAATTTCAGATGCGAGATTTAAAAAGATGCTCTGCGATGCTGCGCAACGTGGCATTAAATGTGTACCAATTATGCTCTGTGTGTGTGTGTGTGTGTGTGTGTGTGTATTTGTGTGTGTGTGTAAAACTCGTCTAAGCAAAGTTTTGGCAAAGATCTTCAAGAATTTAAGCCTCAAATTTCGCGCAGGCGAACCACAAATTTTCAAAGAGCTAAGCAGAAATTTTAGTGAAACGCTTATTAAGAAAAGGCTGCTCCATAGTTATATGGGGCATTCCACTGTGCGCGCGCGTGTGTGTGTGTGTGTGTGTGTGTGTTGCTATTCGATAGCGCCAATTTGATATGGGGCCAAGGAGCAAGCATACAAATTAAGTTTCATAGGAAGCGCGAAGCAGAATATAATAAAAAAAAAATGAAGAGAAAAAATACTACCTGGACAGCATATGCCATCGCTTTCGCACTTTTGCTGTCTCTCTCTCTCTTTTCTCTCTCTCTCTCTTTCTAATTTCGGATGTGTTTTTTTTTTAGGTTTTGTTTTATGTGAGGATCGTAAAGCTTGAGCAGTTAAGGAAAGGCAGAAAGAAAGTTCGTTATGCCAATAAAATGACGCCTCATTTAAGGAATGGACAAAGCTGTCGAGCGAAATTGAGGAAATACTTAAATTTCAGTTTAACTTTACAGTTACGCTTAATGAGCAGTGGAAAGTCAGGCAGTTTCGTCTTTATCTTTCGCGCAAAATAAGTGAAGTCTTTAATAAATATTGTATATGAAATATCCCTGTGGGTCACGAGGTTTTAAAAAACTTAATATTGCTAATTTGAGTGGAATAGCCACTTTAACTTCTATATACATGTGTAGATACATGAATGTATATATATATATGCGCTATAAGCATAGCCATATTGATTCTCGAGAGAGCACACAAACCGAAATCAATATCCAATCATTAATCGTTAACTAATTCCATGAATTTTGGCAGACGGCCGGGGCACTCGGCGTTCGCCTTTAACTCGAGCTCCAGCTTCAGCTCCAACTTCAGCTTCAGCTCAAAGTCCCCCTCGATTCCATTTACCAAGTTCCGAAAACGCAACCAGACATGCCACACTAAAGACATATATTTATGCCCCGCTTGGCGTATTTAGAACGAAGTTCAGGCAAAACAAAAAAAATAAAAATAAAAAAAATATCAAGATAAAAATATTTTTCGGCTGCCCTTTTTTAGTTTTGCGGCAACAGCAGCTGCCCTGCCCGACTGGGCAGCGGACAGTGGCTCCTAAACCAGCCCATTTGTTGTTGTTGTTGTTGTTGTTCTTGTTATCGTCGCGTCGTCTGCGCTGCTACCAAGTTGCAGTCCTCAGTGATCCTGGGATCTCTTGTGGAGTTTTGCGTTTTCAATTCGATTCCAAGTTTTGTTGTTTCGTTTTCGATTTCGATTTCGGCAACGACGACGACGACGACGACGACGACCATGAAACAATTTTATATTTTTGCCCAGAAGATCAATAAAATTTTACCGACCAACTGTATTTGGGTATGCGGCCCCAACAAAATTAGTGGCCAAATTGTCGTGCAGAACGAGTTTTGGGTCACATTTTTGGTTACACAGTACAAAAACACACACACACACACACACACACATTAAATAAATATAATTTGAACTTCATAAATTCTTTGCGAGTGAGTGTTGAAATTCTGCTTAATTTATGTGAGAGACAGAGAAAGGGGTATTTATCTATAAGCAATGATCTGGAGCGTGTGGGGTGCTTAATAGAGATAAAGATCGACAGGCGATAACGAAAACAAAATTTGCGTCTTTTCTTTAAATTTAGCAAATTTAAATAAAGTGAGAAATCCTTATTCATCAACCGTTAACTATTACTGCTCATTATGTAATTAAAGACATTTCCAATGAAAATAAGAAAAGAGCTTGGCAACGCCGTGTGGGTTCCTGCATGGCCGACCTGAGCCGGGCTGAGCTGTAAGAAAGGTGCGCTGCATAATTCTCAGAAAGTGCAAGCGTGTGTGTGTTTTGTGTGCGTGTCTGTGTGTGTGTGTGTGGGAGGTAGAGGGAAGTTGGCAACACTGGCAGCAGAGCAGACGCTGCAATCAACGTTCGCAGGCCGGCACTAATGAATTTGTATGCAAACCGCAGACATTTCATGTTTCATGTTGGATGCCAATGATTTGGCACAAAAACAAAGTATAGTGGAGAGTGGAAAGAAAGAAAGAAGAGAAAGAAAAAAACAGTAACGGAAATGCGCAACACATAAAAAAAAGGATCAGCGGCAACATTTTGCGAAATTAGTGCAGGCGGCCACAAAGGTGTTTTTTTTCTCTTCTTTCTTTTCGAAATTAAGTATGCATATACATACATTCAGACATACATACATACACATTCATATACACGAACAAACATACAAACATACATACATACATACATATGCACATATTTTGATTTATGCATAAGTAATAAAAATTATAATAATGAAGGCGCTGACATGGGACGCAGAAGAGCGGCGAAAAGCGAATGTGAAGCAACAAAATTATGTTACTCTGGCAGCACACGTGATGTCGCGCTCTCGCTCTCTCTTGGTCTCATGCGCTGCCCTTTTTGCTGCTCTGCTTCTGTGCGTGTCCGTTACGTTGGCGCGCAAACTTTGTAAGGCTACAGTTTGACTAGCATTGCATTAAAGCAGACACTTGAGGATGAGTCACAATTACTTCAACACAATGAACTACTTCTTTGTACCGTTTTTTATTTATTTTGATTTTTTAACGCCAAACTTGTAAATAAATGTAAAGGCAACTGAGAGTAGCAACAAGCTTTTGCGTCGTTAGCGTTACGCCAGTATACAGCTTTCTCACTTGCTCTAACGTCCTGTTGTCGTTTAATTTATTGCGTCACAGATGTATGTATGTATGTATATGTGTATGTGTGTATGTGTGTGGCTGTCAAACTGCAAGCGTCAGTTATTTGATGGTCGGACATAAATACGGCATTTGGACTTTGTACAGGCTGTAAAAAGTTGAGAGAGCATCGCTGCTGCTGCTGCTGCTGATGCGGCTGCTGCTGCACCCAAACGCCAAACGGTTAAACATAAAAACTAACGGCAGTTTTATAACTCTAGCATAAGATTACCTTTTGAGTGCATAGACTACACTACGTTTGCCATCTTGGTCCTCATCGCCGAAAAAAAAAACAAAATTGAGTTGAGCGCAAAAGAAAACCATTTCGGCGACGAAAATTTTAGCGGACGAGTGGGCGCAAGCGCAGGCGCAGGCGGTTTCCAAGATCCCCGAAGATGATACACAAGCAATCAAAAGAAATGCAATGGCTGTTGCGCTGACTCTTTGCTTGTCGTGCTGCTGCACTTGCTGCACCGTTAGCTCCACGTTGTGAAGTTTGGCCTCGGCCTTAGCCTCAGCTCCAGCCTCAGTGCGAGTTCAAGATCAACGGCTGCCGCACCCACCAAAGCTGAATCTGCGTAGCGATTCGGCTTTTAAGTTTACAACGGCGACAGCAGCAGTCGAAACGTTGTTTTTGGCATATTTTCTGCATGTCTCTTTGCACTTAAAACACACACAATTAGTTTCTGTTCCTTACGTTCAGCACTTTGTCTATCGTCTTTACACTGTAAGTAACGGTTTTGCAGTTAACAAATAAAAACACAGAGCCACAAACACCAACAAACTATACCGAACTAAAAATCTACTACGAGAGATCAATTTTAACGGCACAGTACGCGCCGTCTGAGAAGAGTTCTTATTTCACAACCGTCCTCGCTGATGGTGCGCGCGCAATTGATTCCTGCTTCAGCGACAACGTCGCTCGTAAGCGTCAGCCACACAAAAACAAGAAGAAGAACCCCGAGCTGCTCGCCGCTGCCTTCGAGAAGGCAGCAGCGTAGCGACGTAGCCAGCCTGCCAGGCAAATATGCGAACACAAAGGCAGCTATGTGCCGTGCCTATACTTTCAGACCCAACATCGTACGCGCACGTTGTGTGTGTTGTTCAGAAGTGGTGTTTTTCAATCACGAGCTGTGTCGTGTTGCGGCCCGTGCGCATCTCTCTTACAAAATATAATAACGGACGTTTTTTTTTTTTGTTTTCTTGTGTTTCGCCTTTGCAGCAGCGACAAAAGGCAGCAGAAGCAGCAGCAGCAGCATTTGCTACAAACTACAAAGAGCTCATCGATCTTGCGTTAGGATTTAAGGTTTGCGCATGCGCCGACATGCATATGCCCTGCTTGTTGTTTTTTTTTCTTTTTTATAGAATATTATAGAAGTCTTTAAGGTATCAAAACAACTGTAAGGGCATTTTATAGTTTTAGATAACAAAGATTATATAAAATAAAGATTTTTTTAAAATGTACATATGTATGTATGCATATAACATGAGTACTTGATCTCTTTTCTATTCCTGGATAGTTCTAGATGTGTGTATTGAATGCATGCATACATACATACATACATATGTTTATATATGCAGTATATAGTTATGTAATACATATAAATTATGAAATTTTCAGAAATAAAAAGATAAGTAACTCAGATTTATATCTATGTATGTATGTACATACATATATGCATATACATACATATGTATATAATTCTAAAGCTATATACATACATATACATACATAGTTGATTAATTTTCTACAATATAATATATATCTATGTATATAATAATATTCTTTATAATTAAATATAAATTTATAAATAAAGCAGATGCCATCCTGATTTAGAAATTCTATCAGTATCTTCTATTATTTATAATCTTATTAAATATTAGTGTGTCCATAATTATATAGATATGTATATTTACAAAATCAGTTTAAAATTTGATGATAAATCCATTATAAATAAATACTTAAAAATTATATATTTTAAGGCAACGCAATACCTATTAAAATATTCAGCCACCCTTAAGAGCTTTCACTGTATAGTTGGTACAGTGTAGCTTTATTATAATAACTCTCAGAGCCATGCCTAATGAACACTTAAGATCTGCCCCTTTTCTGAATGCCCTTAAGGCGTTGTCATATAGTATATACAGATACCAAAACATATATATTATTTTATTTTAGACTTTAAATAAAATATGAAAATAATTAGCTAAAAAATGTACGTAATTAATGTGCCGAGCCCTGCAGCAGCAGCAGCAGCAGCAGCAGCAGCAGCAGCAGCAGCAGCAGCAGCAACAGCGGCAGCGGCAGCAGCAAAAGTTTGCAGCTTAAGAGTCCCGAAAAACTCGTATATCCAAAATCTTGCAGAGACAACTCCATTAGGGCGGCCCACATTTCGTTGGCAGGTGCAGCGTGTTGCAGCTTGATGTGGCAGTGGGTAAACAAAAAAAAAAAAAGAAAAAAAGTAAAAATCATGAGGAAAGTTTTTGTTTTTTGTTTTTTTTTTTTTTTGCATGGGCGCGTGGCTAGAGAGCACAGATCGGAGACCCGCATGTGGCAGGACATCGATCGATGACGCGCCGCATGTGCCACTGACTATGGTGACTCGCCACAGAGGTAGCGGAAGAGGAGGAGGAGGAGGAGGAGGAAGAGGAAAAGCAGCAGCAGCAGCAGCAATTTAGCATAACTGCGCGAATGGCACAGGCATCATTAAACACATTAACAGACACACACTCACACGCATGCACATACATATGTACATACAAACATACAGTTGCAGACTTGGCTAAGAGCTGGCAGGTGATGGCCAAGAGGCCGACAAACAGTTGCTGTTGCTGTTGCTGTTGCTGTTGCTGCTTGCTTGGAATTGAATGACGGACAAATTGACAAACGGACGACGCGAATGACGCTTGGGCAAAACTGTACTGCGCAGCCGGCGTTCACTTTAATGAGTTTAACCCGTGCCTGCGGCCAAACTGCTGAGATCCCCCGTCCCCTCTCCGCTCTACCGCCACTCAGCTCCACTTCTGCTGCCGCTGCTGCTAGTTAATTACAAAAGGATGCGTCGCCTGCCAGGATAACAGCTGCCGCGCTCGCAAGCCGCAACACGTAATGCCAATTGATTTGCGCAAAGCTCAGCATTGCCAGCGGCAGCTGTACAACCAGATCCTGTACAGATCCTGTGCAGATCGCTCAGACACTCAGAGAAATAACTGACAAGCAACTGTGGAGCTTAGCCCATTTCATTCAAACATAACTTTGTGTGCAAGAAGAGTAGATAGAAATTACAAATTATTTACTAAAATATTTATTTAAAATAAGTATTCAATATTTTCTTGACTTTGTATATGTATAGAGATATTTCGAGATTTTGTTCTCATCATTTTCGAATAAAGTACAAATTGTTTGTTTTTATTTATTTATTAAGACTTATAATAAATTAAAGCTAATAGCATAATACGAACTTCCATGCTTGAAAGAAGTAAAGGATTTTGGATATTCACATAAAATTACTAAGAAAATTTGATTAAAAAAGTTTGTAGTGTTTACTAAAGTTATTTTAAAGAATTTCGTTTATTTTTAGTACTTTCAACTATCTTAAATTTCTTCAATTTTGTTCAGTTTAAATGAGACTTTGCCGTTCGTCATAGAATTTATTGTCTTAAGATAGTATTCAGACAAACCACTCTTAAATATTTAAGAATATTTTTTAAGCAACTAATTCAAGTTAAATTTGATTTGATTGCAATTATAATATAATAATATAATAATATAATAATAAAATATATTTAATAGCTTCTGAAATAAGAAAGGATGCTTAGTCGAAGCATTATGCTCTAAGTTTCTGAATTTTTGAGCTTGTGAGAATTTTTATTACAATACTCTTGGTTTTTATTATGTGTGTGCATTTCTAATGAACCACATTGTCTTGCTCAAAGAAAGCACAAGGCACACACTCGCACACATACACTCGCACACCCAAAGATCTCCTGAAACTAGTTTGCGAGGCCTTTGAAAGAAACCGGTAACATTTATGAGCCCAGCGTCCAAGGTTTCCCTTGCATCTTGCAAAAAAAAAGGAAAAAAAAAAAATTTGAAAAAAGGAGAAGAAAAAAAATTCATTGAAGCGTTGGAAATTATGTTTTGATTTTCCATATGGCATAGCCCCGACAGAGCTCCTAACGAACCATGGCAAATTGTCTAATCTGCCAACTGTCTTCACACCTTTGACGCGTCGGCATTTGGTTGATGGGTTACGCTTCGGCTTTCAGTTTGCCTTTGGCTCGGGCTCTATGTCTGGGTCTCGATTGCATATTACATTGTCGTTTACAAGCCACCCTAGAGCCGCACCCGATACTGCCCTCTAACCCAACAAATGGGCCATTACATGTCGCCTGTCGAGCATTCAAAAATAAAAACAAAAAAAAAAAAAAGAGACAAAGTACACACAACCCAAATGTTTAATTAATTGTTTGTAATTTGTTTATGTGTTCGAAGCAATTTATTTCGTCCTGTCGGTTGAGCAAGGCAAAATGGTAGCACATCATTCAATTTAGCTCTAGTTAGCTGTCTGGATGGGCAGCGGACATTATGAATTGTGGGCAAGACTTTGGTATTTGTCGATCGTACTTGATTCTCTATACATGTCGGTATGATCTACACTTATTTCTAGAGAGAGTTGTAAGTATTTCATATTTAGTGTGATCCTCAGAGCTGATCTTCAAAGAGTTCCTTGGTGAGTTAGAGGGTCTATCTTAGCTATCCTAGCTTATTTGATTTTTGGTTTGTTCTCGTATTGATAAGTATAAATAATATTCAGTCAAAAGTATTGTTTTATCACTCTTTCTAACTATCTCTCTAACTTTAAGTCTAATATTTCGTGTTTTCATCACTTACTCATGGTTCCCAGGAATCCTCAAGCCATTTGCTTCAACTAGCTTCTCATGGAACTGCTCTGTGATCCTCGATGCGTGAATTTGAAGTGTTATGCGTTTCTTGAGCTTTTTAAATATTCTGCCTGATTATATGCTTAACCCTTTTTTTTTTGTCAAGCGAATAAAATATTTTACATAACAATAAAATTGTTAATTATTTTGAGCGATCTTGCTACACTTAAGGACTGCATCACCCCATTTGAAATAACCCAAGATCACATATAAATATATATAAAATTAACATAAGAATACAATTTGACTATCAATTCTTTAGCGATCTTGCGACCATTGATATTATTTAATCAGCTCGAACTTCGATCCCTCGTTGATCAATGTGAATATGAAGCGATCGCAGGCTGCGCGTAACTCAGCGTGTCAACGTCTTATATGTACATACATATGTACATACGTATGTACATATGTATGTGTGTCTGTGTGTGTAGACATACATATTTTTAATAAAGTTATAAATTTGATCAAAACATAAACGTGACATTGATCTACAGCCGCTGGGTGAATCACAAACGATCTTGCTGATCTTTTTGTTTCTCACAGTCTGAGAACAGAAGGAAGTATTCTTTCAGTACTTTGAGACAGTTTGCGTAAATTTCGGCGATTTTATAAAAGCAAGAGCTACTTAAAGTGATCGCAGGGCAACTTTATGATCACCAAAAAACAAAAAAAAAAAAAACAAAATAAATAAAAATAAAAGCAAAGAGAAGCATATCAAAGCAAATAAAATCAGACAAGAACAACATGTGAACGATTGCAAATTACAAGCAAAGATCCGCACTGAAAGCCCAAGACCAAACTCTCTGTCTGTGTCTGCGACTGCGTCTGCGTCTGCGTCTGTATTTGTGTCGGTTCGTCTGTCTGTGGGTCTGTTAATATCTGGCGATCAGGAGGATGCAATGGACCAAGTTACTTGAACTTTAAGTCATGCCCTAACGGCAAGTCTTCGCATTTTGTGATGGCATGTGTAATGTGTTTGTCATCTTTACTTTGATGATCAGTTGATATAGTCAAGTTCTTGCTACTAGAACTTTAAGCTAGGCAATCTTTTTTGCGGCTATCTTAATAAAGTTTGATACAGTCGTTTCAGGGCATGTTAACTAAAACATATGACGGAGTCTGAGCAGATCGGCTAGTATGATATATGATATAATAGGCGAGTTATCCTAGCAAGTACCTAAATCAGTTTTCACATATTTAACTTTCTATCTCATTCTGAAGAGCATTCGATTTTCTGTATCTGTAAGATAGTTGATCTTGTTTTTCTTTTCAGTTCCTTTTTTTGGGCTGCTGGCTGGCAGCTGTTTCTTTTTGATTTGTCGTCATTACGAAAAGGAAGCTAAAGACAAACGGATATGCGTTGCACATCAAGCAACTGTTTTTTGTTTTCTTCTCTTTGGGGCTTTTCACTTCTTGGCGTAAAATAAATTGTGCGACAGGTGCGACGATGTCGACAACTGGACCCAAAAAAAAAAAATAAAATAAAATAAAACCAAAAAAAAGTAAGCCCAAATATCAACCAAAAGGCAACATTAACCGCAGAATCTGTTGCAAAGCTCTGGCCGTGTGTTACGTATGTGTGGGAGCGAAGCTTTCGATCCTTTGTCGATCTTCTTCGATCTTACAGCTGCGCATAATTGCCAAGTCTCGACTGCAACTGCGACTGCATTTACAAGGCGCAGCTGTTACTTCCGCCTGAATGAGTTTTTAGGGTTTACTTAAGGTATCGGGGCACAATCGTTTCTCTGGCTCTGTCTAAGGCTGTGGCTTACAATAAGCTGGCTACTTAGACGCATAGCTCGTTGGCCTGATCCTTTCTCTTTCGCTCCAGCTCTTTCTAATGCTAATCCTGAACAGGGGCAACTCGCTACCTGCCTGCTGGTTTGCTCTGCTCTCGATCTCATATTCTTGCTTGCGGGTGCTCAGACATCCTATTGAATTAATGTGCGGCATTAGCAGCCAACAGGTTTTCGTCTACTGTGCCAGCCGACATCCTTTGCTTTTGGTCTCTTACTAGGAAAATCCCGCAACGATCGTGGCACGCATGGATCATGCAACGTTTTAGGGTTATACACTTTTTGGGCACGTAGACCAACGAATATTAGTACAAAATAACAGGTGTTGACTGATTAGTTTCAATGGATCTTCGCGGGTGCGATCGACAGATCGGAGGATCGGCTATGTAATGCCTTCTGGCACGTATCAAATTGATGACTGATGATCGACTATGTGGATTATGTGGCGATTGCCACCTGTAAGCCAATACAGCTTTGGGTACAGTTGCGATCGCTTCGGCCGTTGCTCGAGGCAGATGTTTGCATATCGCATTGAGGATCACCGCATACACACACACACACACACACACGCACGCTGGCAATTCTTTTTAAAAGCAAATACTCGTTGTGTTGTGTTGGGTTCTCCATGGACCTGCAGCTGGCCGAGGCTTCATATTTTGCATTTCGAAAATGCAAACAACGAGCGAAACGAAACGCAACGAAAACAACATTTTTGGCAAACACAAAAGGATCAGTCGCACAACAGACAAAAGGCATCCTGCTGCAGCCAGGACATGCCACGTTAGCCGAAAGTCCTGCATTTCCGTTGATTTATTATTATGTTCCATTGATTGATCTGCAGCGAAACTTGTTTGCGGCTTAAACGAAAAACAAAAGAACAGCCGAAGAAAGCGATAGTCCAAATTTGTATCTATCTATGCCTCGAATTATCTTCTGCATGGAATCTTGCGCAAGCGGATTTTACATTTCATTTACCTTGAGCACTAGTTTTTCAAGATCGATTGATTCGTTGTCCGCTGGCGAAAGGAATTTGTCAGAGTTTTCCTTGCAATTTTCCCAGGTGCAAATTGCTCAAATCTTTACCGAAGATCTTCATAACACACACTCCAAGTGCAATCAAGCATGCACTTTCAAACTAAGTAAAAACTATAAAAAAATCTTCTTGAATTACAAATATTTCAGCTTACGCCATAAATTTGTAATAAATTAAAACATAAATTTAAGTATAAAATATAAAAATCAAATAAATATATATTTAAATAGAACTCAACAGAAAATAAACATCAATTTAAATATAACTGAAAAGAAAACACGAAAAGCTGGAAAAAAAATTGGTAAAAATTATAGAAAAGGATAGCGCAAAAGTAATATAGAAAAGTAGTAGAAAAAGTAATGGAAAACTGTAGTAAAATAAAAGAAAGTACTAGAATAAAGCTACCAAATAATGAATGAAGCAAAAGGTACTGGAAAAAGTAATAGAAAGGTGAGATCCAAGAAGTAACAGAAAAAGGTAGCAGCGTTAAAGCTTTTTAGCATTTGATTCTTCTTTAATATTTTTCTTCTTTCACTTCACTTTTCTACTACTTTTTTCTATTACCCTTTTATTACTCACACTTCTGTTAGTATTACTGCAGAAAATTGAGCATTGATATGGTAATAGAAAAGTGAGAGAAGAAAAATATTACCGACAAACTGAATGATATAAAGCTAATAGCAAACGTCGTAAAAATGAATAACAATAAATTAGTAAATAAATAATCACAAATGAAAAGATCTATACACATAATATTTAAATATTTGACTGACACTAAATAATTTTCAATTTGATAAACTATATCTAAGCCCTAAAAACAATTTCGTTTTCTTACCATATTAATATCATTTCTTTATTCTTAAAATACTTACACTGTCATACAATCACAAGTCTCTCTACTGCACCTAAATTCCATATTGATACAATTTTATTGAAAGCTCACACAAATTCTCGAATGTATCGATCGTTCGCCAGATCAGCGTAACTTACGATCATTAATCGGTTACAAGTGATGTGTATATGGGACTATATCAATAGCTCTTTGGGGCGTCAATGAACTTTTGGGTGTATGTCTGGCAATTTCTACACGATTTCAGCCTGAAGATCTGTGTGTCGATCACTGATCATCGCCAGCTCCCAGACTCTGTTTGCGATGCCAGCTGCGATGTTTGCTCAACAAAAACAAGACCCAGTGCAAAAATGTAACTGAAATTGTGTTTACACTTACCTGAAAGCAAATCAAGCGCAGATTGAGATCGCTTTTATCTCTTTTAACTTTTTTTTTTCAAGTTCATGCGGCAAGCAGCATCCTTCAGCTGCAGTTTCACAAAGTATTTATGAGATTTTATAAAAAAAGCATAAGAAATATATAAAATAAAGCAGCCAAAAATTTAGCGAAGCTTTTTGAACTTTTTTCTTTTGATTTCAAAAACTTCCGGTTATTTTTTTTTTCGTTTTGTTTTTAGAGCGCTCGTAATTTGATCTGTTTATGCGTTAAGATATTCGCTTAAAGTTGGCAAAAACAAAAATGAAAAAAATTCAGGCAACAGCTGAACGCAATGTTTGCACGTGCAACGTTTACGAATCAGAGAAACAAAAGACAAATCTAGAAAAAAAACTTTTTCGCAACAAATAAACGGAAATGTCACAAATCTTGTTTGTTGCATTTTCCTACCTCAAATTTAAATATGAATGTACTTTAGCCGAGGGCAAATAAAGATATGAAAATATACTTATATACATATATATATATATATATATATATATATATATATATATACATATATATATATATACATAGGTGTATAATTATGGCTGTTAGTTGATCTTCAGGAAACCCGCAAGACACAAAGGCGCATTGCATTTGCAAAAAGGCCTACCCAACTCAAAGACGACAAGGATAAGGACAAGGACAAGGACAAGGACATGAGACTGAGCCAAAGTACAACAGGCAAAAGAAGCTGCGCAAAAACAAAAAAAAAAGAAGCAAATAAGAGAAAAGCGTGAGAATTCGTTTGTGCACGACGCAGTTCTACATTTAGCAGCAGCAACTTTTTGGGGATAGTCACAGCATCCTTGGGATAAACCACCCCATTTAACGTTGTCCTAGTGGGCCAATGCGTAACATTTGCAATTGCGTTGGGGGTTGCATAAATTATTCATAAAGAGTTCCAATTCAAATGCGTAGTTCCCAAACTCCTTTGATTGCCTTTTAACAAGTTTTACGCGTTTTTAAAATATTGTATTTGGTACAGTCTCTCTTCTCTGCTCTTCTCTTTCGCCTTTTCTCTAGTCTCTAGTCTCTAGTCTCTAGTCTCTAGTCTCTAGTCTCTAGTCTCTAGTCTCTAGTCTCTAGTCTCTAGTCTCTAGTCTCTAGTCTCTAGTCTCTAGTCTCTAGTCTCTAGTCTCTAGTCTCTAGTCTCTAGTCTCTAGTCTCTAGTCTCTAGTCTCTAGTCTCTAGTCTCTAGTCTCTAGTCTCTAGTCTCTAGTCTCTAGTCTCTAGTCTCTAGTCTCTAGTCTCTAGTCTCTAGTCTCTAGTCTCTAGTCTCTAGTCTCTAGTCTCTAGTCTCTAGTCTCTAGTCTCTAGTCTCTAGTCTCTAGTCTCTAGTCTCTAGTCTCTAGTCTCTAGTCTCTAGTCTCTAGTCTCTAGTCTCTAGTCTCTAGTCTCTAGTCTCTAGTCTCTAGTCTCTAGTCTCTAGTCTCTAGTCTCTAGTCTCTAGTCTCTAGTCTCTAGTCTCTAGTCTCTAGTCTCTAGTCTCTAGTCTCTAGTCTCTAGTCTCTAGTCTCTAGTCTCTAGTCTCTAGTCTCTAGTCTCTAGTCTCTAGTCTCTAGTCTCTAGTCTCTAGTCTCTAGTCTCTAGTCTCTAGTCTCTAGTCTCTAGTCTCTAGTCTCTAGTCTCTAGTCTCTAGTCTCTAGTCTCTAGTCTCTAGTCTCTAGTCTCTAGTCTCTAGTCTCTAGTCTCTAGTCTCTAGTCTCTAGTCTCTAGTCTCTAGTCTCTAGTCTCTAGTCTCTAGTCTCTAGTCTCTAGTCTCTAGTCTCTAGTCTCTAGTCTCTAGTCTCTAGTCTCTAGTCTCTAGTCTCTAGTCTCTAGTCTCTAGTCTCTAGTCTCTAGTCTCTAGTCTCTAGTCTCTAGTCTCTAGTCTCTAGTCTCTAGTCTCTAGTCTCTAGTCTCTAGTCTCTAGTCTCTAGTCTCTAGTCTCTAGTCTCTAGTCTCTAGTCTCTAGTCTCTAGTCTCTAGTCTCTAGTCTCTAGTCTCTAGTCTCTAGTCTCTAGTCTCTAGTCTCTAGTCTCTAGTCTCTAGTCTCTAGTCTCTAGTCTCTAGTCTCTAGTCTCTAGTCTCTAGTCTCTAGTCTCTAGTCTCTAGTCTCTAGTCTCTAGTCTCTAGTCTCTAGTCTCTAGTCTCTAGTCTCTAGTCTCTAGTCTCTAGTCTCTAGTCTCTAGTCTCTAGTCTCTAGTCTCTAGTCTCTAGTCTCTAGTCTCTAGTCTCTAGTCTCTAGTCTCTAGTCTCTAGTCTCTAGTCTCTAGTCTCTAGTCTCTAGTCTCTTCTCTTCTCTTCTCTGTTTTTCTCTAGTTTTCTCGTCTTTTCTTTTTTCTCCTTGAATTATAATTTTCCGCAGTGTATGTCAATTGTTTGGCAATAAAACCAACCCCATAGCGAATCGGCAAACTGGAACCCTGTTCAGAGATGAGTTACGCATAGCAAACAATGGAAACATGGCACAATAATTGTACCTAAATTTCGACTTCGGCTTTGGTTGAAAGGAATGCGCAATACAATTTTCTACTCGCATTTCAATAGCAAAGATTATGCGTAGCAAGAAGAAGATGACAATCAACAAGGAAACTCTTAGATTATATGTGTGTGTGTGTGTGTGTGTGAGTGCGTAATTATTATTTTTTTTTTTCAATTGGGGTTGCGCGGTTGCCAACAATCTCAATAGGGTTGGCCCAAGCTCAAGGGCAACTAGGCTGGCAAAGGCTAAGGGACCCTAACGAAAGTAGATCACGAACAATAGGGCTAACGCAGAGGCGAGGATCCAGATTATGAATTAATAATCAAGTTGGCTATAATAATGCCATAACCTTGAGGCAAAGGTAAATAATAATTAAGCCACGCACACACATGCAAGTATACACACGTGTTGCTGCTGCCAGAAGTTGTCGCTGTCGAACGGGATAGTCCTGCGCTCAGTCCAAATTGCGTACAGCTGCCAAACAACAACGTCTTGACGTCGATTACTTGAATACCCTCTAGCTATTGAAAGTGTTTCTCATAATTGGGTATAATGCCGTTATAATAGAAGTGTATGTTACATATATCTACTTTGACTATTCCCTAATGGAGCTATATCTGTCTGCCTGAGTGCTGCTGTCTCTATCACTAAGAATAAATGGGGCTAGAGATTGTTCAGATATAAAGATTTGTAAACTTTCTCTCATTACTATCCAGGGATCAGTTTGACTGAGTTCAAATTGGATAATATCTGATATCTCTACTTAGAAGATCTTCACTAAAGCAAATTAGAAGAGTTACCTGTAATTTACACAATATAAACACCTTTATTAGTTCAACCCAGAAAGCATACAGAAGTCTGAAGTTTCTATATATAAGATTTAAACTAACTTAGCACAATTCACAGCTATCTAGAGGGTATCGTGTGGTCAGTCAGCTGAAGCTAGAGTACTGTTTTGTTGACTTGTTTTCTTTTTGAGCAGCTGCAACCGCTGTCAAGGAGCGACACCACGTGCCAAGGTGAGTCAGCAACAGCAACAGCAGCAGCAGCAGCAGCAGCAGGAGGCAAAGCTATTATCCTGGCAGCCATTTTGTGTGGCGCTTAAGTTGAGCGAGTAGGCAAGGAGCAGCTGCTGAGAACACGATCAGCACACCAAAACACATTTATCTCTGTGGCAACCAGTTCGACGCCCTAAGCTTGCAGCAAGTCCTGCCTGCCAGTCGCTTTGTCCTTTCAGTAAAAAGCTGTCGGTCTCAAAAGAACAGATGTTATGTATTTCTTTTCTCTTTTTATTTTGTCTCCTGAAGGAACGTGTTTCCAAACATGATTTATGGCTGAGCTGCTGCTTCTGCTGCTGCTGCTTCTGCTGCTGCTGCTGCTGCTTCTACTGATGCTGCTACTCCAGTGGATTTTTCTTAGAGCATTGTTTCCCATTGACCAGCTGCTTGTGTCTTGGGCCTTGTGTCTTGCAACTGGTTTCTCTATCTGCTCCGCTTTTGTCTCGTTTTTATGGCGTGTTATGATTTCGTATTACAATTAGCTAGACAAGAGGCATGCTGCCTAGTTTTATTCTCTCTATAGCAGGGGCCAATTGTCTATAAATTTTGTCATTTTGCAGCCGCATTAAACTTGTCACAATTGTGCAGTTAAGTAGACATTAGAATGTGCGCCGAAATGTGAGCTCTTCATTAGCTTGTTTTTCTTTTCTTTTTTTTTTTTTGGCCATAATCATAAAAGTCAGGCGAACATGAATCGCTGTGGCATGCAACGCCTCCCGGCAGCACTTAAGACAAATAACTTACACACCTATCGACAGGCCCCACGCCCGGAGGCGCGCGCGTCTGCGCTCTTCGTTTAGCTTGACGCATTTTCAATTAGTTTTAAATCAGAACTAATTGAATTCATTTTTAGCCTTCGCATAGCATCGCATCGCATCGCATCGCATCTATGCAATCTTATCTTAACAGTTATGATGGTCTGCATGGCAAAAGCTGGCGCAGCTAGTGTTTTGGCATTCTATGCCGAAAATTTATTGACAAAAATTTGCAACACAGATTGCATAGGGTGTCCACTAGGAAGCTGCATGACCAGTAGCTTGGCGCGTAGGTAAGAGGCAGCCAGCAGTTAGAACCTGCCATCGGCACATGTGAAATCTATGACCATAGCTGTGCATAATAAATGGAGCATTTGCGCACCGGCTGGGGCCTTTGGCTGCTGCGGCGGCGGCGGCGACGGCAGCGGTGCGGCATCGGCTCATGCAAAGCGACAGGTAAATGGCACACAAAAAGGTAAGCAAAAATGAAACCATAGGCAGGCGAATGGCTCGCTGCAAATGGAGTCTAGGCTGGTTAAATTTGGATGCAATGCTTCCGTGCAAACAAGTGGCGCTGTCTGCAACAACAAAAGCAATAACTTAAAATGGGCAACATTCGTACGATTTTCTTTTGCATAGAACAATTTTTGTTTTGAATTTATCCGATCGTTAACTACAACCAGACTCGAGCTGACTGCTATAAAAGTAAATATTGAAACCGAATGCTTACGTTTAACAGCAAACTGTTATAAATAACATAAGCATTAGCTGTTAGAACATCAATCGATATATCGATAAGTTTGGTGATTCTTACATGGCTATAATCCCGAGAGATTACGCTTGACTAATGTGTGGTAAGGGAGCACAAATATTTACACTGACGACACATGCATGCATATATGCGGAAAAATCATGCTAATTATATACTAACATTTATTTTCAATGACGCAAACTTAATAAATATACTTAAGATATCCTTTAAATTGACTTTAGAGTATATATATATATACAATTATCTATAGTTAACAGTATTTTTTCATATTCATAGAAAATTTTCGTTACAATTATGATTGCGAAAGCTGCACTCGAAATATTCACTTAGCGCAGTTGTATTTGTGACGTCATGCGCCACAAGAGCGTAAAGCCGCGAACAACTTTACGTAACATCCTTCATCTGCATTCAGCTGTGCTCGTCCATTCGCTGTAATCAAAATCAATTGAAATTAATCAAACAGAACAAAAACACTCGCAAACATAATAATAGGTGAAAAGTATAGTTATCTGAAAATTGGAACTAAGCCTTGCCACTCGTTAAGGTAAGCGATAACAAAAGATAATGCGAAAAGTGATAAGCGACAAGCATTTGCCGGCACAAACAGCAATGACATTAACATTGATTTGTTGCCAAAAGCAGGTAAAAACGTTAGAAAGATGTTGCGAAGGCTTAGTTCATTGAAGGTCAGCAGAATGCGTGGTTTCTCGGCGCTGGTGCAAACCAAAGCTTTGGTAAATGGCAATTGGATTGATTCGAGCAGTCGGCAAACATTTGAAGTGAAAAATCCAGCTACTGGAGAGGTGATTGGCAATGTGCCCGATATGACAGTGGAGGATGCACAGCAGGCCATAGATGCTGCCAAACAAGCGTACGAGTCCAACGAGTGGCGTGCGTTAACCGCTAAGGATCGCTCCAATATGCTCAAAGTAAAAGAAATTGAAAATGATATTGTCAAGAGTTATATACTAAAGCCCTCTAATCTCTGCTCTGTTGCAGAAATGGCACAGCCTTATCGAAAAGCATGCGCAGGAAATCGCCGAAATCATGACAGCCGAGTCCGGCAAGCCAATCAATGAGTCCAAGGGCGAGGTCGTCTATGGCAATGCATTTGTCGAATGGTTTGCCGAGGAGGCCCGTCGCATCTATGGTGAAATTGTGCCCAGTGGACAACCCAATCGAGAGGTGATTGTCATGAAACAGCCCATAGGTGTGGCGGCGCTGATAACGCCCTGGAATTTCCCACTAGCTATGATAACACGCAAGGCAGGCGCTGCTTTAGCAGCCGGTTGCACAGTCGTCGTCAAGCCATCAGAGGATACGCCACTAACAGCGCTCGCTGTGGCCAAACTTGCCGAGCAGGCGGGCATACCCAAGGGCGTGATCAATGTGGTGACCACCAAGAAGGCTGCACCCATTGGTGAGCTATTCTGCAAGAGTCCCGATGTGCGTGGCATCAGCTTCACAGGCTCTACTCAGGTGGGCAAGCTGCTCTTTCGCAATTGCGCCGATGGTATTAAGCGTGTGTGCTTGGAGCTGGGTGGCAATGCGCCGTTCATTGTGTTCGATTCAGCAAATGTGGACAAGGCTGTGGATGGCGCCATGGCATCCAAGTTCCGTAACTGCGGACAGACATGTGTCTCGGCGAATCGCTTTTTTGTGCAGGAGGGCGTTTATGATAGGTTTGTGACGCAGCTGAAGGAACGCGTCGAGGCGCTCAAGATTGGCGATGGCAAGTGCGGAGATGTGCAAATCGGTCCGCTGATCAATCAGATGCAGTACGACAAGGTCAGCGGCTTTGTGGAGGATGCGCGCAACAAGAAGGCCAACATCATAGTTGGCGGCAAAGGGCTGCAGGAGGTGGGCAGTCTCTTCTATGCACCCACAATAGTCACAGATGTGCCAACGTCGGCGCATATCTATACCGAAGAGGTATTTGGACCCGTGGTGTCCATCATCAAATTCAAGGATGAGGCGGAGGCGGTGCAGAAGGCAAATGACACGAAACGTGGCCTGGCAGGTTATTTCTACAGCGAGAATCTGCAACAGGTGTTCCGTGTGGCCAAACGGCTGGAGGTGGGCATGGTGGGTGTGAATGAGGGCATCATCTCCGCACCAGAGGCGCCGTTTGGCGGTGTCAAGGAATCGGGCGTGGGACGTGAAGGATCCAGTCATGGCATCGACGACTATGTGGATATCAAGTACATATGCATGGGCAATTTAAAATATGATTAAATATCCTAATTGCACGCGCGCCATAGCTTTAAAATGCAGTCTTCCACTAAAATGCTTGTATGTTGTAAATTTAAATAAAAACTATTATAAATATGTGCACAAAAAAATAATGTTAATATTAAAGTTTTCAAATTTATGTTATTGCATTTTTGCCAACATAATGCTGTTAACAGGATTTATCGTTCGACCGCCAGTTACTTAACAGCGCTGCTATACAATTAACATAACTCGGTATTTTATCTGATTGACGTTTAGTTACATCGTATGGCCACACTTAATCTCAACTGTGTGCACGAGTGCCGCTTTCATTTTAAGTGCCATTTTTTTTTAAGAAATGTCTGGAAAAATTGTAAGTAAACTAATAATTAAAAAGTTAGAAAGCTATAATTTTGCAGCAGGTTAGTGCTGCACATTATAGCACTGTGTACTCGAATGCTGATGGTGAAGCCGTGCTGTGCTTTCTGATTTTCAAAATGCCGGCATTAAAATTTTTGCAAATACTTTTTTGTTGCAATGATTCGTAGAATTTGCAGTCAATGTTGCGGACCGACGCCTTCTACACTTAATCAAAGTAGCTGAATCTACGTTCAACAACAACACCAACAGCAGCAGGTCAAAACAACAGCTACAACATCATGTCCAGTGCCGCTTGGCTGCTAGAGCAAATCATCTACAACAAACGCGATTTCGTTTATGCGTTTGTGTTGCATCGAGTCCTCGCCAAAATCAAATCCTATACAGCTCTATCACAACGTACAAAAAGTGCTGATGATGAATTTAGCCTTGTCATGCTGCGAAAATTTGCCGCAGCTGTGTGAGCTAAGTGACAGCACTTTCAAACATGGCGGCATGGTTTCTTTAAAGCACTTCACTTCATCACGCGTGAGTTTTTCTTTATAAATCGTATATTCTTTAGTCCATATTATTATTAAAAAAATATAATACGTTTTAAAGCGCATATTCCTTTTTAAATATATTCCGTTTTAAGGCGCACGAGTGCAACAGCGTTTGATAAATTGTGCTTCAATAGCGCTGAAAAAATAAGTTCTTTGAGAAATTTGCCAATAGCACACATGTGATGGAGGATGAGGTGGATCAGCAGTTGTTCACATCTAGTGGCACCATCAAGCTTGAATGCGATATGAAACTGTAAGTTGATCAGGCGGCCAGCAGCTGGCTTATAATAATAAGTACGGATATACTAGCTGTTAGATATAGAAACCTTGGTTTAAGAAAAGCATAATAGACAATCATGTACGTAATGATAATGATCTATTATAATCAGGAATGTGTAATGTTTTCAACCAAAAAAGTTGATAGTTTCAATGCAAACATTACTTGCCATTTAGTTTATAAAATGAATCAAAGTGTAAAGAGATTCGATTATGTTATATTTCCTTTAATTTAAGCTTATTTTCCAAACAAATACTTTATTATATATTATATATTATTTTAATTTAATTTTCTTAGCCGTCATCACAATGCCAATAGGCGTTGCGTTCATTGTTCTCCGCTTGAACCATATAAAGAAAGGAACATAATATCAAACACTTGTTGTTCCATTCTTACATACGCAAGCAAACTTCGGGAATGGAACATGGAAAGTACTTTGTATTCGATGACATCAGTTGTCGCATAACGTCCAGCTGTCGGGAGCATCCACCATGGCCCAAGGGCATCTGTTTCAAGTGCCAGCCGTCGCTATAATGCTCAACCGGCAAAGCTATCGCCATGTGGACAATGAGAAAACAAAAATTGTGGAGCGCTTCTTTAATTATTGTCGCATCACGGGTCATCAGCGCATGGAGTCCTTGTATGGCAGCTAAGAGCAGCCAGCGTATGGATGTGCCAATACGGCAGCTATCGTCACGCGATTCAATAAACATCTGTCCAGATGAGGGTATCGATGAAGTGGATGCCGTAGCACTATGACTTAATTAAGTGAGCATTTGATTTATTTCTAATTTGGATTTCTCACTCAATGATGTTTTATCGACAGATTGGCTGGATCTTTACGGATCTAATTACGGAAGCTGCAAGACATGGAAAGTAGGGACGAGAGTGGTTTATTTGTGGTTAATAAGTGGTTAATTGTGGTTAATAAGTGGTTAATTGTGGTTAATAAGTGGTTTTGTGGTTATTAAGTCATCGTATTTGCTTTTGTTACTGTTTCTACTTAAGTTTAGATTTATAGTGTGTGACTTTCCGTCCACTGTTTGTTTCTTGAAAATGTTTGTCGTTCACTTGTTTGATTACTCCTGTCTTTTTGAATCGGTTATTAATGTTACTTGTTTGTAACTAGTGTGTCTACTTTAAAAGTATTTTTATATTTTAGAGTGTGTCCCTCTGTCTTTATATGTTGGTTAGGTGTAAAATTTGTCTGCTGATTATTCAGTGTTTTGATGTGTACCTTGATTCAGTTTTTGCTGAAATTCTTAATGAAATTACTGATTGCTTTCTTGAGAAGTTTGTTTTGCATATTTTTTTTTAAAAAAAATATATTGAAAAAACTTTCCATCTTTCTAATTAGTGTAAATTTGATTTGGTTTTGAATATCGGATATACTATTCCCTTTGAGCTAGTTCGTCGTTTTGATATAAAAAAAAATATATAGATATATAGTTTTATTTGTATGCATTTAATTTGCACTATATTGTTAGTGAGACCTTAGGAATTACTATCATTTTCTAGATTAAAAATGGGCAATTTGTTATTGGAGATCACCTTCAATTAGAATACTTATTGTTTCTGATTATGTCACTTAAGGGTAAAGTTTTTAGTAATGTTGCTTGTGTCATCTCGAAATTTGTTTCTTGTTGTTTTGTTTCTTTTGGCTTATAATAATTGTATATGTAGACAAAATAATGTCTACTATTTTATCTTAACTTAACTCATTCATAAATTAACTTTCTCATTCATAAATTTTATTCTTTACAAATCACTAAATGGTATCAGTGTTCTCAAGTTGATAATCGGCATGATCAGGATATATAATGGTTGGCCTTAAATCGATTTTCTAATTTTCCTTTATGTAATGGTCCCTTGTGATATCGTATGTCGACTTTGTATCTTTGACGGTCGCTGTTGTTGTTTTGTTTAAAATTTTCACTTTTTGTCTTGTGTGTATAAACTTGATCGTCCGCCATATAAGAATATGTTTGTGAGGGTTTGTCCAGTGGTGTCACGTGTCTTATGATTGTAAATGTAGAGAATAGTTTCCATTTCACTGAGCTTATTTTCTTCGTCGTTTAAAGTGTTTAATATTCGTTTATTTTTTGCCTATTGTTCTATGTAATCGTTCAATGTCTATATTTCTACTCCTTCAAGCTATCAAGCTATCTTTTAAGTGCTAAACTAGCACATGCAACGTCTCGGTGTACTTTTAAGGATATTCACTTTTCTAATTCTTCGATCTCTAGGTTTGATTTGTTCACGAGTAGCAAATTTTGAATAAATGTTAATGCAACTGAGATAGTGTTTGCCTTCTGAGGAATAAATGTCTCTTATAAATTTATCTTGCCAATACGCGCTCCTGGCGTAATTTTCATTGGCATTTCCGTATCGGAGACACTTATTTATTGTATTTTGTCTCGACAATTTGCTATTGGGTAAAAAATATGTTTCGTCAAAAAGTTTATTTGTTTTTTTTTTTCATTTTGTATGAGTTTTGGAGGAGCTCTTATAATAAGTTCTTTGTGTTCGGCATAGGAATTTATAGTTTTTAATTAAAGATTGTTCGGCTTTTTCGCTTGTAATAATATCATGTAATGTTTTTTAATTAGTTTTTGAAATAATTTTCCTTTTTTATGTTCTGAATGACTAGAAAATATAACTTGTCTTTTAAGTCTATTAACTGAGTTTTCTGTGATAATAAAATGTGTGGTTAATAAAATATAAATGTTCATATTACAAAACACATACGTTACATAACGTTTTTGTATCAATATTTGTAAACTATAATTAAATGTTAATGTGAAATTATTACATGATATAACAGTTGCTTTTGAATAAATGCGCTAAAAAAATACTAGACTCGAAATACTTATCGTTTGTGATTAGGTGTCATTTGCACATCTCGAAGAACTGGCGGTGGTCCACATGTAAGAAAATGTTTGCTGAAGTGGTATCGACGCGCCGCCACTTTCGTGCTTTAAAAAATATGTGAACGTATCGCATTTAAGTTATTTATCGATTAGTATTATCGAGTATAATTATTATCTCGTTCGTCATATCGAAATATAATTTGAGCCGCGCTCATTAACAAGCTCAGTGCAAATGTTTAAGGCGTGTAAGTAAGTCGTGTTTTTCTGTGAGTGCGCATCAATTGAATAAGGCTTATCAACCAAAAAAAAAGGTAAAAGTCAATTGGAACTTAATATTATCTCATTTTCCACCGGTTTTTTTTAATCAAGAGCCTCTTTGCATATGATTATCGAGCAGTTTTCGTAATTGCTATGAATAATTGTACAATCTTTGGAGAATTATGTACAGTTAATCAATCTCGTCTACTCCACTAAATAAGTGATTTCGAAATTATTTTGTTGTTATTGTCACACGCAAACACAATTCGCTATTGTTGTAGAGAAATTAAAATGGAGTTGAGTTAATTGCATTTTCTTTTATTATAATAGCCGTATGGACGTTGTTGTCCTGCTAATATACTGCTAACATATAATATACATATATTTCTATATAAATTTATGAATATATATGTACACATATGTATGTATACACGTCAGTGCTTGGTTTTACCCTCGCGGTTCAAGATTATGAAATTCCACTGAATACTTAAATAGAATAGTCTTATCAATGTAAACTCAAACTTATTGTATAATCAGCTTCCACTAGTGTACAGTTATTTCTTGAGAATATCACTTAATATAAATTAGATTTGTTACTGTTTCTCCCATTGACAACAATTACGTTCATGTTCAGGTAAACATTATGCATCGGCACGTTCAATACTTTGCGTCAACTTCAGTTGGAAATTCCCTGCAAACTAGTTGTTATTGTTGTTGTTGTTTTTTCGCCAGTGTGGGCAGCGCAGGCGTAAGTGGAGGCTACAACTGTGTTGGTAAGCTGCGCGCAAAAGCCCAACAGAAATGCGAGGGTGAGGAAGAAACAGAGAGACAGAGAGAGAGAGAGAGAGAAAACAAAACCAATTACAAAATCGCCAATACAGGGTCAAAGAAGAGCGCGTAAGCGTTAAAATGTTAACAATTTATGAATCACGTATACATATATACACGTTAAAAAGTGCACACAACTGTGTGGATTGAAACTGGTTTTGAAAAATGTTAATTTTCTGTTTTTATTTGGTTTTTTTTCTTCTCTTTATTTTTTGTTTTTTAACAAACTGTTTTCATTGCGTCGGCAAATCACGCAACTATGACGTCGCGCAGTCAGCTGCGAAAAGACAGAGTCGTTCTCTTTTTCATGCTCTGCCGAATGCGACAGCAACAGCAACAACAACAACAATAACAATAACGGCAACACAGACGACTTTGTTGTTGCGAATTCGATTGCAGACAAACTTTCACTTTCCGCTGTCAGCTTGAGAGCGACATGTTGCAATTGGCTGAAAGTGTGATTAAGATAAATAAGCTGTCACAGCTTTGGGGAGCATCGCAGTGATGAGTCACAGCTTAAAGGGTTTTTTACTAACCTGAAATCTTGTGCTGCATACAATTGCCGGCATTTATCTGTTTGCATAAATTAAGGCACAAAACGACGATTTTATAGCCAAACGATCTTTCTACGTGACGAATACTAAATAAGCATTAGCGAGGCACGTTTTTCCCAAGCTCATGTTAGCTGTCACTGACTTGCAAGCCATTTGATCTGCTTTGCAATGACATAAATTTGAGGCGGTGCCATGACGTTAGCAACGGAAACAAGTTAATTTGTATGTTTAGCTTTAAAGGATCTAAATATAGAGAGAATACACGCAGAGAGTGAAGTTATAGCTACATACATATGTAATCCTCTAGGCAAACAAGTGCAAATTGATTGACATATTTTATTTTAATTTTATTGAATTCTAGACCAATTTGTTTATTATAAGACACAATCTGAAATAACTATTAATTGAATATGGAAAGAATAACAAAGCTTTTCTTATAGCTTAATTAAGCTCTATAAGCAATAAGAAAATAAATGTATATATACAGCTGTGGTCAATAAAATAGTAGTGCGACTTGGCACTAAATGCTGGACAACATAATTTAATAATAAACACATGAAATGAATATCGCAAGAATAATAATGTTTTTTTTTTTTTTAAAGCCAATCAACCTCTATAAGCAATAAAATAAAATAAAATACATTTATATATACATCTCAATGGGTTCAGGGTATAAAAATGTTTGTAGAGTCGATGTACCTCCTTCATTCACGGCATTATACACATTCCAACAAATTTATAATACCAATGAATAATACCCGTCAAGGCCATGGTCTTGAATTCCACTCACGTAATATTTGGCAAGGTGAATGTTACTAATCCCAAACTCTCTCAACTTGTGTCTTGACAGAGAATGAAGGTGTTTTTATCACTGATGATGCTGGTGCTGCCGGCGCTGCTTAACGCCGATCTGTGTGGCACACCAACCGATGCTACGATGTCGTCACTGCGCTCAGACTTGTATCGCGGCCAGCAGGAGTTTTCGGTGGCCATGCTGGGTGCCATACGAAAGGCGACGCCCAATGAGAATGTGTTCTTCTCACCGTATAGCACCTACCATGCCCTGTTATTGGCGTATTTTGGTGCCACCGGCGAGTCGGAACAGGAGCTGACGAATGCGCTGCGTTTGAAATGGGCGCCAAACAAGGAGGCTGTGCGCAGTGCTTATCGCACAGAGAAGAAGTTGCGTGAGATGCGCACCAAGGAGATGCCACTGGAGTTCGCTTCCGCTGATCGTCTGTACTTTGATAAACGTGTGAAGCTGGCCGACTGTCTTGATTCGCGCCTACACGATGAGATTGTGCAGTTGAATATCAAGGATAATGTGGAGCAGACGCGTCAGCAGATTAACGGATGGATTGCTAATGTCACACACGATCAGATCAAGGACATGATTGGCTCTGGCGATATCGATTCCAGAACTCAACTGGTACTTGCCAATGCTGCTTATTTCAAGGGTCAGTGGTCCAGCCGCTTCAATGCTGACAAGACCCAACAAATGCCCTTCTATACGTCTAGCGACAAGTATTCCTTTGTGCCCATGATGAAGCAGAAAGGTAACTTCCTGCTGCATCCGGATGAGCGCCTAGGCGCCCACGTTCTGCAGCTGCCGTACAAAACATCGATGAAGGATGACGATGAGAATTCGGATATATCTATGGTCATCATATTGCCAGCCTTCAATAATGATGCACTGGAACAGGTGCTGTCCAAGCTAAATGCCGATACGTTGGACGCGTCGCTTAGGGAAGCTTCCATGCGCGAAATCGAGGTGTCGCTGCCCAAATTTGAGTTCGAGCAGCGTCTGGAACTCTTGCCGGTAAGTGTTCAAGCTCAATCCCATAAGTTCCATAACTATATAAAGCTATTCACTATTTTCAGATCCTGCGTCAAATGGGCGTCAATCAGATATTCGATTCCACCGCCAGCTTCAATGACTTCAGCACCGAGCAGCAACTTTCCTTTGGCGATGCCAAGCATATGGCCAAGATCAAGGTCGATGAGGAGGGCAGTACAGCGGCGGCGGCAACCGTTTTGGTCAGCTTCCGTTCGGCCCGGCCTGTGGAGCCAACTAAATTCGAGTGCAATCATCCGTTCGTCTTTCTGATCTACGATCATAAGGCTAGCGCTGTTCTGTTTACGGGCATCTATCGGGATCCCAAGACAATGAAGTGAAATGTCACGCCCAACCATTTAAGGCTCGTGTCAACTATGCCAGTGCAAAAGTATGCATGTGTGTGTTTTCGACTCTTGTTATCGTATAATCCCTAACCAAATTTCGTCTCGAATAAGCACAAGTACCTTAAAAGCGTTTAATTGTATTTGTAAAATAAATTATATGAACAAATCTTCAATTCAATTCATACTTTTCACTGCTAGTATTTTGTTTGTCAGGTCTTCAAGTCGAAATAAATCAATGCAAATAAAATTTCGTTAAAGACTGCGCTGTTAATTGCTATTAACAGGTTCTGTTATTTATGTTGAGAAATGCGTACATAACTCAACCAATTGCAGATTATGTTAATAACAGCCTTTTAACATAAAAATGAAGAAACTTTCTTCATTCACCCATTTAAATCAAAAAGTTATAGAAAAACATTCAGTTTGCTCTATCACTATTTTCTTTATAAAAAGAGTGCATAAAATCAATAAACATATTTAATTCGTTCTTTCTTTCGATTTTTAAGTAAACATTGCTACATAAATTAGGAATTTAAATGAGCTAATTAAGAGGAGCTTAGGCAACATAGTTAACAAGCACGCGTATGTACAACAAAGAAAAACTTTAATACTTAAGCAATGAAATTATTAATTTGTTAAGGTTCTAGCAGAAAACTGTATATACTTTTTTTGTTTGTTTGTTTTTTTTTTTTTTTTTTGGCAACTTAATTTGTTTGTCATGGCTAAAGCGAAAAGCACTGAAGGCACTTTGGGTTAGCTAGCGGCGCTCTTCTTCCATCCGTTCTCTTACTCTCGTCGCTATAAAGTGCATCAATTTACAAAATGAACAGATATACTAGTACGATAGTAGTGCCTGTTGCTCCTCGAAAAACTACAGCTTAAATTCATATATCCTTTTGTTACGGGAAGTTGGGGGAGTCATCAACAAACAACAGGCGAATATAGATGATTAGTTATTGGTTACTAGATCATCTGGCGGCATGAGCACCGCATAAATCGCAAAGCCAATGAATACAATGCCACCCACAATGGTGACAGTGCGCACCGAGATTTTGGAGGCCACCAGGCGACCACCAATCACAGCCAAACCAGTGCAAATGCAGTGGCCAAGAATGCCGCCAACAATCACGCCATAGACGTCCTGCAAAAAGACAACAAAGGTTACTTAGTAACTCAATTGAAACGATTTTAATCATGTTGGAATATTTGGATGTGGAGCTGGGACAATTATTAAGGTAACAGAAATTAGATTCAGTTTGGATATGAATGAAATTGGGATAGATAGATAAACTGAAACATCTGGAAGTGAAGCACCTACCTTGCTGGCAGCCAGAATGATAGTTGTTAATTGCGAACGATCGCCCCATTCGGCAAGAAAGGTCATCGTGAAGGCCTGGGCAAAGATGCGCATAGTGAAATAGGTGGCGCCTCGGCGTTGCACCTTGCTGCGACGTCCGCTCTCCGCATCATGCACCAGCGCAGTATTAACATCACGATCCAGCTGCAAGTCAGAAACGTAAAGCTCAATATTAAAATGTTAATCAAGTCGCTTGCAAATGGATGAGACGTATGTGTGCAAAGGATAAACAAAGAAGGAAATAACGTTAAAACGAACTTGCACAATTAAATATAGAAGAATTTGAAGAACAAAAATATTTATGTTTATCTCAAAGAGAGATTATTACAAACGATCACTTCAAAACTAAACGGAATAAAGAACAACACATGCACTTATATATTTGTATCAGGTGAGTGTGCGTGTGCGTGTGCGTGGATGTAGTTGTGTGCGTGTGAGTTGGAACGTTTTGGCAATGGCATAACCTAGTCGCAGCAATGCTTGAAATGGCATGGAAGTGAAACAAAGCAAAGTATCAAATGACAAATACCATTAACCGCTTGCAACATGGCATGTGTTATTCAGTTAGAAATAATATGCAATTAAATAAAACGCTCAATGAGTATGTGTGTGTTTGTGTGTAGGTGTGTTTGCGTGTGTGTGTGTGTGTGTATAATTTTGTTTTGGGGTTTTTCTTTGGTTGCTGATTGTTTTAAAAAAGCAGGTGAAACGTAGATGAAACAACAGCAGTAAACATTGTTGCTCGCTCTCTAACCCGTGCTTTGAGCGCGCTCTCCTCGCTGTCAACGCCCTCATTGAAGCTATACATGCTTTCGTGTCCAGCCAGTGGAGCACGCGGCTCAGCCGCCTCCACACCATCCGAATCGGGGTCAATGGCAGCATTGGGATTGCTGTTGTTACGGGGGTAATCACAATGAGTTTGTTCGGTCTGGTTCGATGAGGCGATCGATGCCGAGAGCGTCGGACTGTTGTGGAACGTTGTCATCTTTAGCTGTTCGACAACACGTCCACCATCCTTGAGCAGCACCTCGGTGTTGTGATAGTCCACATCGTTGCCAGTTTTATCACAGCTCGTTTGCTTATCACTAGTTGAGTTATTGGTGGTATTGTTATTGTTGTTGTTGTTGTTGGTACTGGTGGGCTTGCGCTGACGATGCTGCATCTCGGAACTGTTGCCCGAATTCGATTTGGGCAATAAGCTTGCCTTGCGTCCATGTATGAGCGCCTGTCCGCTGGCATCCTCCTTGTCCGAATTGCTATTCTTACGCTTCGCATCCGAATCCTCATATTTTCGTGTCGCTATGCGCATTAGCTAAGAGTTGGATTTTTTGTTGTTTTTATTGTTGGTTGTTGTTTATTTCGAGATAATAATTCGGGATTTAACACATGTTTATTGTTACGTTTTTTTTTTATGTGGAGTTTTGAAAGAAAGAATAATTAAATTTGACATTAGCTAAGTTTTGTAGACAAATCACAAAATAATTTTGTATTTTTCTGGTAAACTTGTTTTTTTTTTTTCATTGCGGTTAAGCGGTTTGTTTTTTAAAGTTGAAAATTGGTTAATTTGTTTGTTTATTTTGTATTTTCAAACTGTTTTACACTGCGACGTGCAATTAGTCACATAGGCGTGTATGTGTGCGCTTTGGAGCATATTTTATATAAAAATAATAAATTTATATATATATATATATATTTATGTATATATATATGCATATTGATAGATTGTATGTATGTGGCTCAACAAAGGTCAGCATTAAAATCAAAACAAAAAATTGCATGTGAATGATTGATTAATGACAAACAATCGATTTGTCCTGATGACACACTTCAGCTACTACAGCTTCACACAACTTGATTTAAGTTAGTTTGGGGTTTTTACATATTTCAAAATGATTTATAAATTAATAATAAGCATGCAATATAGCTATAATTACACTATGAAAGAGAAGAACTTCGCATTCAATTCGTTTTTTTTTTTTTTTTTTTTTTTATATATTTTTGAAGTGTTTGTTTTGTGTCGCATAGAGGCAAAATGAGTTAAGACTGTAAACAGGTTCACTAAGCTAAACTTTTTTTACAGGCAAACGTGTCAAAAAAGCAAATGAAGTGATCGCCTCTTCTTCTTATTGTTGTTGTTGTTATTTCGTTAAAAATACAATATATATAAAAAAGAAATATAGTCAATCATTAAGTACAACCAGTTAAGCGTAGCTATTTACAATAAGCACAAGTACAACTAAAATCAATTGTTAACAAAGCGTTGGTGTTCAAAAAGAAATAAAAATGATTTTCTTTCTTTTTTTTTTGTTTTGCGTTTACAAACTACAGTAACAGCTACCAGTAATATTGGGTTAAAACTATTATAAAATGAAGATAACTGAGTTAACTTACCTCATCCTCACGCTTACGCAAATCGCTTTGCACCTCCTCGAGCTCCTCTTGGGCATCGGTCGGTTTCATTTTGTAACCATCATACAACATTTTTAGACCAAATATTAAAAATAATGCAGTAGATATATAATACGTATAAATCTGTCGAAAGATAATCCTTTAAGTAGATACATGTATGACATTCGAGATAAGCAGCAGCGAGATATATACCTTAGGAATAAAGTTTGCTGCCATGCCAAATACGCATGAGAGAACCGTCATGAGAGCCAATGCGGTTATAGCACCGAAAAAGACAATCAAACGAGGATGGCGCATTGCCATTATGGCAGCAATAAAGAAAGTCTTATCACCTAGCTCTGTTAGTAATATAACAGAGATCGATGCGGTAAACGCATCGATAAAGCTGCCCTTTACTTTCTTTTCCCTTTCCGGTTCAATATTCAATTGTTTGTCTTGTATTCCATTTGATTCCGTGGCCAATTTAACTATCGATTGTTGTTCCACATTCTGTGCCGAAAACGGAAAACGGAAGTTGATTAGGATTGATTTGAAAGTCTTTCTTTAACGAAGTATATTCAAGTTCATTTACCTGCTGTATGTCGGCAATTATGGCAGCATTCTCATCGCCATCTGGATTGGATTCGGCCGCACATATGGTCGAGAATGTAAGCACCACCATCAAGGCCATGGCCATGTGCCATTTGGCGGATCGCTTTAGATATACATTATGTCTGGTCGTTTGCCAGAAATATGATTGATTTTGTGACATCTTTGGGGAGTGTGTGTCAGCGTGTAGTTGCCTGTATCTGCTACTCCAGCTGCATGCAAATCTATGTTGTGTTCAACGTATCCGTTTCGTCCGGCTTACTGTAAAGTAATGAATTGAAATTGCTTGAAACAAAAGTCAACCAAATAGTTAATCAGTGAACAAGTGTTCTCGCCGCACTATTTGTGTATGCCAAATACACACACAAACGATATCAGCTACAAGTCTGCGTTGTATTAACAAATCTGGCTAAGCAAAAACCGCCAAATCAGTCCGCAACAACTGGGCTGTCTAGATAAGCGTACACGGTCTGCGTCAAGTGTCGCTGATATGGTCACTCCAAGGTAGCTCCGAAAAGCCAAACATAAAGGTAATACAACATTGCGATCTCAAGAAAGAAAAAAAAAACCACATACATACATATATTTGCCATAAATAAATTGTATAATGACCACGACTACGTCAGTAGCCACTGACGAAACTATTGATTAGATAAAAATAAGTGCCAGAAATTGGCAAAAGTTTGTATACATGAAACGTGCTTACTCTTGGAAAGAAAAAACACTACACTGTTGTGTATTATGTGACGCTGTTTATGGCAAAATGCAACAGAAAGCGAACATGTTAAGGTAGCTCTGTTTACTTGTAACATAAACATTAATATTCTTAATTGTTTGACTAGCTTTCTATGTTTTACAAGCTATTTTATAAGAATAGATTTTAGATTTTAGCAGAGCACTTTTTGCTGCACTTCGAACATAATTCTCTGAATGTTTATAGAAAAAGTATGAGTAATGTTAACAGTGTTTGATCTGCTGCTAAGATATTTTAGATTATAGCAGAGCACTTTTTGCTGCACTTCTAACATAATTCTCTTTATGTTTATAGAAACAGTCTGAGTTATGTTAACAGTATCTGATCTGCTGCTAAGATATTAACATAATGCAGATGCAGATAGCTAACATGAATTGTTTTTACTGATATTCTCACAGCATCATATTATAGCATTTTTAACATAGCCTAAGAAATAACTTAATATTTTTTGTGAAGCATAATTTATACTTTGATTCTAAGCTAGTTTTACATAATATTTTATATGTTTGTTAAAACACATGCCAAAAGTAATTGATTCAGCCTATGATACCCTATTGTTTCATAGAGTATAGGAAGCCACTTAGATCCCCCATACGTGACCAACTGCCGACACGCGAAATCTTAAAGATTCCTATAGTATATGTATAGATGTAGATAGATAGATAGAAATGTGTTTGTGTGTGTCTATGCTATATTTAACATTCACTGTGAATGAACAAGCATTTCCCTTGCTCAGAGACACAGGCTAAATGCCCTTTGATATGATAACCAGAGTTTGCTTAAAGTCGCGGAGATAATTTAATCGCATTTGCATAGTTGTATAAGCAACTAGAACAAGATTTATATTAGTTTATGTAAATCGCCAACTGCACTAAAGCGTTTTATAATTCTTGCAATATTACTATCTTTCTACAATACATTTTTTATTCCTATATTATTCTCTTTAGAATTTATTTCTTCAGAATATATTTAGGTGTCAAATATGCGTAAAAAATTAAATATAATTGCTTTGAAAATGGATTCGCTTTAGTTACTTATTTATTTATTTTTATTTCTTTCCATAAACAAATCGAAGGTCTGAGCCTTTTTTATCTCTTTTGTGTAATAAAAAAAAAACCCCAGACATTGCTCATACAATATCTTAAAGTACGTTAGTGTGCTTTACTCTCAGTTCTTTACATTTGTTTATAATAAATCATTCGCCCACGTTTTATCTCTACTTTCAGCCACAAATTCATAAATATTTGTTATTGTGTGATAAATGTATACATATTTGTATAATATAGAAGATATATATTTAAGAACGCAATTAAAGCGTTTGCGTTTGCAGCTAAAAATGTTTAACGGTAAATATGACTGTAACTACGTAAGCAAACTCGTTACGTAGGACACAGATATGACCGCTGTAGCTGTAGACGCAATTGTTGCTGTTGTTGTTGATGACGTTACGGCGCACGTAAAGTGCGAAACGTAGAAAAATGATGAGCGAAGTCTCTAAGTAAACAGCGTCAACGACATCTTGAAGCACTCTGATTTCATATTAATTAAATGCATACTTATATTGAATTACAGTACGCATAGACATAGACGGACAAGAAGTCATATTACGTATTGTATATAATTGCTTTTTTTCAAAAGTGACAGGGAGAACAATAATAAATGAAAGGCAAGTGAGCAGTTGACCGACCGACAATCAATTGACCGTTTCATTGTGTACGTTACACAGTCGTTAATACCCTGTAACCGTCGTACTATATGGTATGCATGTGAAGGATAAAACTTTCAACCAATTATTCACTTAATATATATATATATATATTTGAAAAATAACAAATTAATTCACGTAGTGGACTATCATATAGGGTATTTTATAGTCATCTACACACTTTGTCCACTAATTCCAATTCGTTTATTTATTCAATTTTTTAAATGGGTATTAATTGCATCACTAACAGCATAAACAATTTTTCGTAATTATTTGAATTTATTTGTAAATATTTCCACTTGTTGGCATTGATTTTCATTTACATATTTATGAAGAAGTCTAAAAAGAGATATCTATATATATTTATATATCTATTTTCCGACTTGTCTTATTTATTTCTCGCAAACAACGGCATTAACTGTGCTGCGTTGTTGGCTATTATTCCGCTTAATATAGCTGTTTGCGTGGCAGCTTATTAGCGTTAATAAACACATTTTATTAAATTTGCTATCGAAAGATATAACTTTTTTGTTGTAGCCTACAAATGTTTTATTATGTATTTTATATTTAATATGTTCCAAGTATTTAGCTATTTAAACAGTTCTAACTTTTTTCACACCACTTGTGGCATCACTAGCATTGAGGCGCTGACGATAGCAAATTTTCATTGCTTGATTGACAATATCACTGCGTAAATTTCAAGTGCACGCACTTGCTACCCACACAAATAGGCACACTTTTTTAAATAAACATCTTAATTATAGTTTTCTATAATTAAATTTACATGCATTTTGCACTAATCAATATAAAACACCTCCTTACATCGCCAGAACTCTTATTTATAGTGATGCTAGGAAGTCGATAAGTCAAATTGATCGATATTATGTGCGCTTTTTGAATTGCTACAGTGCGCAAAATGCTCGCGTTGCGCAGAATAGCTCAAAGTAAACGCACTTAGATACGCGCATATTTTTTAATTGATCAATTTTAAATATTTTACAGCTGATTAAATTAATTAAAGTCACTGAACCATGTTTAAGCTCTTTATCAGTATGTACATTGCTAAGATATTGCGTCACTGTTAAATAGAGCATTTTAATGCTAAAGCAAGTTGCCTACTTTCATGCATTTCTTATCTTATCGTAAGGCCCCGCATTCACATGTCAAATTGCTCTAATTTCTAATATGGTTAATAATAAAAAAAATATATGTTGATTATACAGACTTCTCAAAATTAAAGTGGACATCAAATGAAATTGGTTGGTTTAATAATCAAAAATACACTTAAGAAACCAAAACAAATACATTAGAGTAAAAAAAGTTTTCATCTAAAATAATTATTAAATGGAAATGGAAAAATTTGTAATACAAGCTAGAATTATATAATAAGGACATAGGGCATTTGTATCTGCCCTGCATAACACGGAATATAAGACACAGTCAATAAGTTTCTTCTCCTCTGGCTGTCAATGACTTTCGACCTTCGCATTATCCGCTTCCTCGCCAGCTGCTTTCTTAGCGGAGTTCTCTCTGGCGCATTTGCGAATAATACTGTTGAAGTACTTGTGCAGGCCATAGCCGAAAAGACGCACTGGTCCAATGACCAAAGCGTGCAGCAGATTCGTAAAGAAACCATCCCAGGGCAGCAAACCGCCGGCCAGCATAGTAATCAGCCAACTCTCAACTCCCACCGTGGATATAAAGTTGCCTAGCTATGGGAGAAAACATGATTATTTTTATAAAAATATTGAATATTATAAGTCACAGCTTACTAGTGCATCTTTGAGTATGGCCTTGGCCATAACCTCGGGCTCTAGCAGCCCGCCGCCACCGGAAATAATTTTCGTTTCGCGTGGCTTTGACTTCTCCTCTTCCTCAAATCCCGGCGTATTCGTATCGCAGGGCAGAGCTAATGTCACTGAAACGCCATGGACACGCGACTCCATTGCAATTGTCTCCGCCATAGCGCGAAGCGCATATTTGCTGGCCGAGTAGGGTCCGTAACCGTAGATGCCAAACATGGCTGCCTGCGAGGAGGTGAGCACAATGATGCCCTCGCCGGCTTTTTTCATTTTGGGCAGCACATAGCGTGTGCAATTGTAGCTGCCGAAAAAGTTCACATTCATCAGCTTGTGAACATCCGCCACTGGCAGCTCTTCGAACACCCCACATATTGCCATGCCGGCACAATTGATCAGCGCATAGATATTGCCTGTGCTCTCCTCCAACTCGCTCAGTACGCTGGCCACTTGGTCATAGTCGCCGCCAATGTCCAAGCTGCGATACTGGAATTTTTGATCCGGTCGCTGGCGTATGACCTCCATTAACGCCACTGCGCCACCTGTGGGGACACACACACACACACACACACACACACACACACACACACACACACACACACACACACACACACACACACACACACACACACACACACACACACACACACACACACACACACACACACACAGAAAGAGGGAGAGAGAGTTGTTATACAGTGAAATTTATATAGCTTGTTTTTCTGGTTTTCCACTTACTCAACATTTTCTCGTCGCGGGCGATGACTGTGACATTGGCTCCTTTTATGGCACATTCCACAGCCAGGCAGAGGCCGATGCCCTTAGAGCCGCCGGTAATTACCACGTGACGGCCCACAATGCTCTTTGGCCGCTTGCCCATGACAAATATTATTATCAGAATATGTATTAATACCGCTATGCCCACACAAAAAACAACTTCCCAGTTCAGCTCCATAGTTTGTTGTGCCGCTGATATGAAAATGCTCGATATATTAACATGAATAAATATCGATAGTTCCTGCAACACGATAGTCAGCTGTTACGGCTGCACGTAAGCGCGAAATGTTCAGCGTTGCCAGGTAGTTTAAAGTAGTGTTCGAACTATGGTTGCAATGAATACGTGTGTACAAAATAAGGAATACTTTTTCCAAAAAGAAGTGAAATCAAAAATATGTAGTACATTAATATTAACTGTATTTGTAGCATATGCACGGCACGCCTCTGGCTGTATAACATATGTTTACTTAAAATGTGTTAAGCAGTTTTCCAGTGAGCGCAACACAACAGCTGCCCGAAAGACACTGCCCCCGGTCGCGCTGCTGCACAACTTCCAAGCGCTGCGTCAACTCCAACGCCGACGCTTTGGCTTCAATTGGGTGGCTTGGCGGCGTTCTACCGCTATTCGTTTACAGCCGACGGCAATTTGCAGCACATTTTCCGCTCAGTCGTGTACGTAACGTCGTCGAGTTGCAAACGTTAGCGGTGAAACGAAAACATTTTTATTTGGCCCACTAGAAGCAGCAGCAATAGCAGCAGTAGCAGCAGCAGCGACACCAACGTTTGCATTGAAAGCAAAAAATGTGTGTTCAGTGTTAAGTAAATTTCTGCAGTGGCAACTGAAGTAAACGGCAAATGTTGCGCTTCACTGCCCGCTAACAGCAAATTAGTGCAGCAAAAACAAATAATAAAAAAAAAGAAAATAAAAGTCAAACTAGCGGCAAAAGAAGAGTATTGCATAGCACACGGCTGTCATGAAAAATAGATATCGATTTGTTGGTTGACGGTTTGAGGAGGGGAAGAGGTCTTTATAGCTATTTCTGTGTGTGAAATTAAAAATTTAATATCAAATTGCTAAAGTTGCCAGGAGAGGCAAGAAATACTCACATTCGAACTTTGTAAATTATACATTAATTGGCTCAATTGTGTGTGGTGTGTGTGTGTGTGTGTGTGTGTGTGTCGGTGTGACCGCCTAGGTTTGTGCGCGTGTGTGTGTTTGTGAGTGGTTGTGTACGACTGTTTGCGTGTGTATGAGATCATCATTATAACGCCACTTGCCGTCGCCTGCTGGTATGCAATACTTCTTCTAACGCACTCTCCGCTTACATTTTTTATGTTTTCTTGTCCCTCCCACAGCTGCGGGCTATAAGACATTTATAAAAAAAGACAGAAAATTTAACCGAAAAGTTGACAAACACAAACGCACTTTCTTCGCAACGCATTAACTAGGTGCGTGTGCGTATAGAGAGAGAGAGAGAGAGAGAGAGGTGAGTGAGGAAGAGCGATAGAGAGAGAGAGAGAGAGAGTGAGCGAGCGAGCGAGGGAGAACGAGTGTTACGCGTGTGTTACTACTGTGTATGTGTTCTTTGCGGTTGTTGCGCCTCTAAAAGTTGACAACGCGAACAATTCACATAAAAAAAAAAAATATTCAAAAATTTATTGAAACAAGTAAACGCGCGCGTGTTTATTTAATTTGTATTTTGATCATTGGGTTCGACAACAATAAAAGCATTTCCCTATGATTGGTTCATTCTGGAATCTGTGCAGAGCGTGCCCATCAATGCCGGTTGACAAGGTACATATATCCTCATATCCTTACATACATGTGTATAAACATACAGTATAGCTTACTGTTATAGAACAACTTACATGTATGTTAACCCTTTGGTATTTTAACAAAACTAAAAAAATCGTTTTCTTAAATTTAAACTTAAATTGTATTTGGTTTCTTGCAATTATAATACATTAAACAATTTCTTGTTTCAATATTGCTGACTAGGCAGGCTATACTGTATCCCTTATGTGTTAATTACAGTAATTATTACAATAAGAAAACTGTGTTTTTATTGCTTAAAATATTTTCTAAATAATTTTAATATTTGAATAACATTTTAATTGATATAAAAGAAAAGCAGCTACTTTTAATGAGAGTCTAGAATGTCCGTTAAAAGAATTTCATTATATTTTAAATCATCTTTACGGATTCTCTTAAGAATTCTTCATTAAAAACAGCTGTCGAAAACGTAAAAACTGATTGGTTCTTCATGCTCAATACTCTGTATTCTAAGGCATTTCTTTTTCTCTCGGTTGCTGTTGCTAAATATAAGTTATGAAAGAGGTTTCTAGCTGCTCCTCATTTACAGTTTCTTAACCCACTTTCATAGAGCGTCTGTTTTTATTTATTTATATTGCGGATCTCTGTGCAAGTCGCTTGATTTATGCGAGACAGATTTTTATTGCATACCCACAGGCGCGACGAAGGGTGAACCGCACTCGAAGATGAAGGGAGCAGACCAAATGGGGGTGACTGAATTGAATTTATGACTCGAGAGGGTGTTGCACTGCTGAGGGATTATATCATGGGATTATGGGTGCAAAATATTTTTGATTTAATGAAATTGTGGTCAACAAATTGCTTGAGGGAATATTAAATATATAATCCATTACACATAAGGTCATCTTTACTTTCATCATTGCGTCTTACTGTCAAAGCATATAATGAAATATATAATGATAAAATATTGTAGTTTATAATCAAATTACAAGATATTTGAACTAATAAGACAGATTTAAAAACTCAATTTCCATACAATTTTCGAAAAGCAAGATTTGAGATATTGCAAGAATAAAAGCGTATGGGAATATATATTTGCATTATTTTCTACTGCCAAAGTTACTCTCGAGTGAACACAAATCGACACAAATTTCCATTTATATGCACCATATATAATTCTACCAGCTTTCAGGGACAATTCTTGGGAGTGTCGTGAAAAGGAGTTGGCTGTAAGTAAACATGCAATGCAAAAGTGAAATATGGAAAAAAAAAAATAATAAAAAATTCGGCTTGGCATAGAATAAATTAATGTACATTACGCTCAACACCAGACGCGTCAGCAATGGGACAGACAGACGGGACGGCATAAAAAGACGAGAAAAAAAATCAATAGCCATGTGGTGTAGTGTATGTGGCCTGAAGGAAGTGTACCACAACGAAGTACCGTTAGCTAGCGGGACCGGCCGGGCAGAGCGAACCGGCGACAAGGCAGCAAATACAAGCAAGAATACAAGCACGATATACAAAAAAAAAAAACGTCGCCTGGCTTTCCAGTCACGGTTTTGCAAAGCGACAGGTAAGGGTTGAGTGGGGTGTGCTTTGCAGAACAGCTGATTCATCAAATTACGAGCACTGAAAAGTTATCAATGCTTTCTTTTGCTGACGCTTCCTGTTACAGCTGTTGGAATGATGTAGAGAGCGAGAGAGAACGCGTGCGCGTGCGCACAAAGCTGTCTCTCTCTCTCTCTCGCTGCAAAGACAGAGAGAGAGAGAGAGAATTTCGTCTTCTGCCGGCTTTTCATATCTTGAGTTGTTGTTGCTGTTGGCTATATGACGTGCAAAGGCAGATTGTCTTGCGGTATTACATCAGCGCAGCGCAGTCAAAACTTTTATTGCACCACCGTCCACCTCCAGAGTCACTTTAATGGTAACAACAAGAACAACAAGAACAACAACAACAACAACAACAGCTACAACAGCGCGCTTGGCTCTGCGTGGGGCGGCATTGCGGCGTACTCCATGTCCTGGCTAGTCCTGGCTGGTCCTATCGATTCGCTTGCCTCACATATTGTTATTGCACTTAGTCACACACTCGAAGCAAAGTCAGCTGGCGACGCCCAGTCCAAATGCATTGCTATTGTTGCACTTATCTAATGCCATACACATAGTTACACACACACACACACACACACACACACGCACACTCAGTGTGCCTACACTTGTTGTTATTGTTGGCAGCACGTGTCCTTTGTCCTGCGGTGCGGGTTTATCAGACCACCTCATCAATGTGCAAACTGACCATTGTTCTATACGGGGTATCCTAAGCCGAGGCTTGATTTCCAGCTGAACTGCTATTCGAGCATTTACCACATGAGCTGGCATTTAGAAAAAAAACCCCATTTGTATTCAAAAGTCGTCCCAGTTGCTGAAAACATGCTAAGCTGTCAGCTTGATTAAGTTGCTTAGCTTAGCTGGTTGCTTAAATAAATGTTGTGGTTCGTATTTTAAACATGTTCTCATTTATTTAATGTTTGTATATACATTAAGTAACTGACCGTCAGTGTAAACGCACCTGTGCTTAAAGTTCCAAAGAAAACAAATCTATTAAGAAATAAAATTATATACTTTAAGTGTAAGCCAGAACTTTAATTCGTTTAAAGAGAACAATATATTTGAACTGTAGCATTAAGCTTCTTCTTCGTAAATATTCAGTTCATTTAAATATAAAATTCGTTCCATTTCCCCTAACCTAAATACTATCCAATAAGTTGCATTTCTCTTGAGCACTTGGCTTTCACACTTCACTGATTAGTTCCAAATAACGTCGCACATTAATTGAAATCTTTGCATTTCAACAGACAATTCTTTGTGCATTTCCATTGTGCATTCATTGCGCGTCGAATCAAGTAGTTTGCGCTCCCATTGACCACAGCAATTTGCGAACTGCCCTTGCTCTTCCGCTTTCCAAACACTCAGCAGCTCTCTAATCTCTAACGAACTGTTGGCCATAACCAAAAGGGAACCAAACCAAACCAGAGCAAATTCACAAGAGCCATAGACAATAACGAGTAAGTGAAACGCAGAAGTTTTTCTCGAATTCTATGTGGCCAATCTCTATGGAGCAGAGCACAGCACAGCACAGCACTGCGTCGAGTGTGAAACTTTTCTAATTATATGTGGTCCAGTTGCTTCTATTCCGAAGTCCAAAGGGTACTCAAACATGTAAAGTGACGAGTCTCGAAAGTGATATCACAGTTTGCATATTATATGTGAAGGTGGTTCCTGAAATTATAAACGAGAAGTCATAGCGTTCTGTGATTTCAGTTGTTCGCTTAAATTAGTTGGGATTTTTAGTAAATCTTAAATTTAAAGCGAAATTAAGCTTTAAAATAAATTGCTCTTTTTGAAGCTGTTATTTATTTGCACATATGTGGATTGTTTAATGTTTTTATTTATTTTCATTTGCCAACATGGCCGAATAATCTATATTGTATGCATTTTTGGGTTGACTCGGTGGAATTTTAACAGCGAAAATTTTTTATTTTACTGATTGCCTGCACGGGTTTGCATGCCAACTGGCTTTTCACTGTTGGGTAGACAATTCTATACGCTCACAAAGGGCATGACGAATGTGGCCAAGAATGTGGTCTTTTCTACCTAAAAAAGTATGTAATTATGGTATATGACGATAAATAACTTTGCATATAGGCCTATAAGTCCTATGGCTAATAAACGAAAAATTTACAATTGAGGCTTAGCTAGAGAGAAATATAGTCAAGATATTTATTTGCTATTTAATTGCAATCTACGCAATTATTTATTAAGAATATAATATAATCTACATTTAATTGCGAGAAATATGTTCTCGTAGGGTATTCATTCTTCCAAAAAATCTAAATAAATCCTTTTCTTGTTTTGAGAACAATAGTTTTTCGTTTCTGCCATTTAAATATTTGCATATTTCGCGCAAAAATCTGGCAATCGCATGCAGACCGCATATAACATTTGCGCCACATTGAAGAGTTCTTCGTTTGTTTACTTGCCTTTCTGCATTTGTCGCGTTTTAAGCGTATTTTTACGTTGAATTATTTTTTATATGTTTTTTTTTTTTTTGTTGACTTTACGAGTCTTTAATATTCGTTTAAATGTTTTCTTTTTACGATCGCAATCAGTGATAAAATTGTTTGCGATGCAATAAAAGCGAAATTCAGCAAAGAGCGAAAACTGAGAGAAAGAGAGAGAGAGAGAGAGAGAGAGAGAGAGCGCCTCTTATATAACTGCCATGAAGCCAATTTTGGTTGACTATTAATGCAAAAGAATATTTTGAATCAAAAACTAATGTTATAAAAAATAAACACTTTTGTGTTCCCAATTGCAGAAGAAAGTTAAATAAAAAACGTATAATGTATAAAAATTTCACATTGTCTTTTGATCTTCGTAGCAGTACGCGATTAATCCTTGACTTTGAGTCATTTAAACAAACGTTTTAAACTATCCAAATGGGAGATTAACTATGGACAGCTGTTTAGCTTCATGACTAGCGATTGGCGTGCGAATCAAAGCCATTAGCTCTATTGATTTTTGTGCCAGTCATTAAGACCCACACGAATTGCCAGTGAGTTTTGCCCAAAGCACGAAATGCCTGTCAAAACTTTAACACACACACACACACACACACACGAATACCTGAAAAACATACAGTAAAATCAGGTGCTTAGAACTACACACATACAACTTTTTCCATTAGCATGACGAGCTCTGTGTTTTATTTTTTATTTTTGCTCAGCTAATGGAAATTATAAGCAATTGACTTTTGCCATTGGAAAAAATGCAAGAAAAAATTTAATTACTTTTTTAATTAAATTGCAAAGTTTAAAGAGCAGAGCAAAAATGTCGTCGTTAGCAGACCATGTGTTGAGGTGCTGCATCTCCTGGCGCATATTACGTAAAGTGAAGCTGACGTGGCGCATCCGTCAGCATCCTGTCGCGTCCTGCCTCGTGCAGGCTTGCGTCCTGGCTAACAACGTCTAACGTATTTCAATTTCAATTTTCTGCCTCTGAACTAATGCAATTATAATAATTTCCGCACGTAAGTGAATGGATTATAGGGCAGGTGTCCTTACCCGCCCTCAACGTGGGGCCATTTTTTTTGTTGCAATTTGGCTGGCAACCAGCTGGCTGCCTTCTGTCAGCGTTGATAGTAATTCTATGAGATATTTTCCAGTGCTGCAAAATGCTGCAATGTGGCTACCAAATGCTTTCTGGCAACAATTTGAGGTCTTTGAATACGCTTGAAAGGTTCCAAATGGAAGGCTTAAAGCGGAAATTATGTTAGTTTGGCTAAAAGCTAAAATCAAGCTAACTGTGATAACTAGCTAAGTGAGAATTTAATGCCATTTGACAGTGTTGTCAAATGATATGCGCTATGCGAATGGGATTTTATGGATGTTACGCATTTGAATGAACTGTTTCAAAGGTTGAATAGAATTTAGTAGATACATGTCCACTATTTTCTGAGAAATGCATATAAATATTAATAGATTGCGAAAGCTGTTCAGTTAATACTGCGCAGTTATTGCCAATTGTAGCTCTTGCATACCAATTTTAAGCTGTCAATATGCCAATTTTGGGATGCTTTTTAGAAAAAGTTTGTTTATTGCATTCTAAATATTTGATAGTTTGGGGCTTACTAGAAATCCATTAGGCTGCCCCTGCCATTGCAACAATTGCAACATGTTTTATTTGATGGCAGTTGCCAACAGCGGTTCGTGCATTTGCCAAGTAAAAAATCTGCGAATATTACGTATACGCAAATAAGGTCATATATGCGAGCTACTCGCGCACAATGCCAAGCTTCCCCAATGTCCCTCGCCGTTAGTTTCTCCACTCCATATGCCACTTAAATATTTTACGCTTTTGTATTGTTAAGCAAAAGTTCTTCTTTGCGAATGAAAAATGCAAACGCAGCAGGGAAAAGGTTATATAATTTTTCAAAGTGTATAATACGCGTGTGTGTGTGTGTGTGTGTGTATGTGTGTGTGTGTGTGTGTGTGTTTGTATTTAGTAGAAAAAAAGTGCATACGGTTACAATAGCTCGGCATGAACAGGCACTTCAGAACACAAAACGTTGAACATTTAACATTTCACTCCAGTTTTTTTTCTTCGTGTAAATGCCAGCTTAGACATATGGTTGTAGACTTTTTAGTACACATTTGCTCAGATTTTATGCTTAGCTGTGTTTAAAGGTTTAGCTCGAAATAGGTAAATTAATTATTGTCTTATTTTTAGATTTTTTTTTCAATTTTAAATGGGTAATATAATTTTACTTCATGTTTAAAAAAAAGTAAATAAAAAAGTTATTGTAAATAAAACAATATAAGACGGTTACTTAGGTTATATTCTATGGCTTATTGATATTAGATTTTTAAGAAATATTTAATTTTTGATTTGACAGAATTAAAAGGGTAAAAGATATTTTATGATATTTTTATTTATATGATATGAATTTATATGATTTTAATTTATATTAAAGAACAAGTTTGTAAATTAGATAAAATTGTAAAAAAATATAAGTAAAAGAAAAGTATAAGTTAAAGAAGTTAGATTTAGATAAGTTAGAAGTTAAAGAAAAGTAAAAATAAAGAAAATAATTATAACATTTGAGATTATTGAGATAAACAAGACAGAAAATAATAAAGTCTTATGATTGCCAGAATAAAATATTATATATGATATAAAAAAGAAATAAATAAAACTATAATCCTTCAAATCTTTATAAAGTATCAGATTATAAGCGCACGCTTAGCGTAAACTATTATTCTGCTGCATCATTAACAAAATACTGCCCATTGTCTCAACTTTTTTTTTTAGTTGTTGTAATTTGTCATTGCACTTTTGGGTATAATTTCCTACGACTTTTGTTATTGTTGCGCACAATGCAGCATTGCGATTATTTGCAGCAGTTGTGCTTAGCCAGCGGCATCCACAAACGACTAGATTGTGCTTATATCCCATACCAACTGCATAGACATATATATATATATATATATATATATATATATATATATATATATATATATATATATATATATATATAAATTATATAGCTTAGTTCGTTGGCAACGCTGGCAATGGAAATTTGATACAAAGCAACGAAATGGAAATAGATATGAAGACGAAATAAGCGCACACAATAGACAATTATTTTGCTCAAGTATAGGTACACACATACATACATATATGTATAGAATATATACTTAAATACCTAACTGTGTAGTCATTGTTGCTGTGCAGTAACATGTGCTGCACGGCCATTGGATGCTGCATTGTCTCAATGGCATTCAACCGGAGTACTCAATTGCCGCTATTGAAGGATGTATGTGTAGCCACACACAACGAGTTCATCTCGGTTGAAGTGAGGCCAAAAGTCGTTGGATTAGTTAATACAATGGAAGTTATAAATATATATATGATTGTGCATTGATAAGTTTGGTTAAGTGTACTGAAGTTAGGTAAAGCTTAGTTTGCTTGGGTGAGGTAAGGCTAAAGTTAGAGAAGGTAAGCGTAGTTTTATAGCTGAAGTTGAGCTTGGCTAGAAAAGGTAAGGTAATTTCTTCGAATAGTAATCATAACTCAGTTGTGAAAATGGATTCATGGATTTGATTCATTCATGCACTCTTAACGAGTGTACACTGTATATTATTAGAGAGCAGCTGCAATTTCTTTTGCCTTCTACTACATTTATTCTTTGTGGAATAAATTTCAGGTAAATCGGCGCTAAATAAACGCTTCCGATTGCGCATTTCCTGCATGGATGCAAACACCAGCCAAGAAATGCGTAAGGGAAAACTTGAAATTCAATTTGAAATTCAATTTTTGCACTTGCACTGCTTGAGCTGTTGCCCCACCCACGTACATTTTCGTTTGGGAATTTGCATGAAGTTTGAAAGCATTAAAAAAAAAGAAAAAACGAAAAAAAAAATGAAATTTACAAACTACTGCAAAGGCTATTAAACGAGAGGTGTTAAAGTAGAATATTGTAGTCTGAAGAAATCTTAGCGTAATATTTATACATGAATAAGAATATTTTTAAAGAAAATACGTAAAAGAGTTTTGAATTATTGGTCTGCTGTTCATTAATATTAACTTATTGGAATATCTGCTACGTATTACGAAAATAATTACCAAAGAAATTACATAAAAGATTTTTGAAGGTCGTCGAATTTGTTTTAATTTTTGTACAAGTTTGTGCTCGTCACAGCTGGGATTACAATGTGGCCATTAATCAAATAAGCTAATGGTATTATGGCCAAGCACATGCGAATTTTTGATGCGATTTGCTCTAGCGAGCTACATGAATCGTTTGTCAAAGCCAAAAAAAAAAGAAAGAAACAAAAAAAAGCAAAACTTTTCTGTATACATATTTTATTTATGATTTGCTCAAAGCAAAAAACTTTTTGCTTGCAAATAAAAAAAAAAAATAAATATGAAATTGGCATACAAAGCCAAAAACAAAGATGGCTTAACTCGAGTCGAGGATGCTGATGGCGAAAATCGCAAAGACTTTGAGAAAAAGAAAGAGAGAAAAAGAGTGCTAAAATGACGCCATTTGCAAATGTTTGTCTCATTCTCATTTTGCACGCTTACGTCAGTCGCTGTTATATAAGCCAGTTAATTGGCCGCCAGCGAGACGTATGCGTAATATTAGAAAAGAGAAGTAGTTATAGAAAAGCCGAAAATTGGTTTCTCTGCTCAGATATTTAATTTTCCTACTACTGAATTTATCAAACACAAAATTTACTTATTAGTCATCATCGTCTTCAGTGGGAAAATTAGTAATAGAGAGATCGATCTCCATTTGAAACTGACAGCTCTTGGGCATCTGAATTTGTGGGGGCTGCAGGGCCGGCATGTCGACGAACTCTAGATTCGGATCACCAACCAATACGCGTGCCGCCCAGTGGAAGGGTTTCTCAAAATTGTGATTCATTTTGGCTGATATCGGAAAATACTGCAAAACAAAATAGTACAGTTGGGTTCTATTAGGAATACCTTATCCAGTTTCGTCTTACCTGAGTATTTTTTATAAAATATTTTTTATAAAAATCGAAAGTACTTGGTTTAAACTTAGAGTTTTTTAAGTCAATCTTGTTGCCACAAAGGACAATCGGTATATTGCCACAGATGCGAATCAAGTCCCGATACCAGTTAGACACGCTTTTGAAGGTGGTGCGCGAGGTCACATCGAAAAAGATAAGAGCGCATTGCGCCTGAACATAGTAGCCTTCCCGCAGTCCGCCATATCTCTCCTGTCCGGCCGTATCCCAAACATGAAAGCACATTGGTCCGCGATTTGTATGAAATATCAATGAATGAACTTCTACGCCCATTGTGGCCACGTAACTTTTTTGAAACTCTCCGGTCAGATGGCGCTTGATGAACGTTGACTTTCCAGTGCCTCCATCGCCCACTAGCACCAACTTAAATGTTGGCATCGAATCACCTTGAGCCATTTCTTACAAAAAGTGGAGCGAGCTTTAAAATATTTACATAAAACAAAAAAAAAAAAAAAAAACCAAGAAAAACTTATAATTGTAAAATTTATAAAAATGAAAATGTTAGAAGTGAACCTGTTGCCAGACACGACAAATGCTACTGAACTGAAAATACAGATTTGAGCTGAACTAGCAACAAAAGTAGCAAAAAAATGTATGTTGATTGGAGAAACTTTTTCTAAATTTGAAAAGACTCCTTTATAAAGTATAAAGTATAGAGTATATTGGTTTTATGTAATATCCGTCTTGAAATTTTGAATTGCATACTTGCGTTGACAACTCAACATTAAAAAGATATGGCGGACATATATACGCCCATTGGGGTCGTGGCAAGTCGGGTAAAACAGTATTTTCCATAGATTTAGAGGTAGAACCCCTGTTAAGATCCTATAAAGATCGATATACTCTATTGATTTGCCAAAAATAATATATATTATTTTTCATATTAGCGTTAGATAAGTTTTATTCTTTTTCAACACTTCAATTTAAAACCACAGGCGCCCATTCATTCTAGACGGAAGAAACTTACTTATCTCGATCAGGTTCACAACAGAAGTGAAGACTTCAGATTTAAATGAAAGACACTATACACAGACGATAGGCACTTAATATTAAAACCTTAATACTGCAGACTTTTATCGATATTTAATTAACATTAACACTTAATTAACATTAACATACGATATATAATTAACATTAACATTTTAAAATATTTACTAATTGGAGCCGTGGCAAATCGAAAAGCAATATCTTGCAATGCTCTGGAGATGTCAGTCTTTTGACCGTGAATGAGTATTCTGCAGTCGGTTGCATCCGACAGAAAGGTTCTAACTTGTTTTTTTGATATGTTTGAATACAATTGTGTGTGGTTATTACCATAAGGACGGTTATACAGAACAAAATTAAGAAGACCATGTTTGTTCTAACTAAAATCTTATATAAGAAATCAATAAGTTTTTTACATTCTTTAGTACAAATTCGAAAATGATATGTAAATTTCTGAAAGGCATACTTAGTTCACATTTTGGCATAGTTTGGCTACACAATATATTTCGATTAACTATTTTGTCGACTAACGAACGAAGTCAAATGATGGATTTTTATTGATCGAACAATAAGGAAATGAACAACTCGTATATAGGAATAAATATTTAATATTTATCTATTTGTTGGGGCTTACGGGATCGCTGCGTTCCTACGGACGGACAAACACTCAGACGGACAGAGTGGTAGAGAGATAGACATGACTATATCGACTCAGCTTGCTGCTCTGATCAAGAATATATGTACTTTATGGGGTGGGCCACGCCTTCTTCTGCCTGCTATATATGTTTCTACAAAATGATTTTAACCTGATTTACCATTTTTAATGGGTTCAGGTTAAAAAAGAGAGAATATACGTGTAAGGGTTACCATATACAGCAAAAAATTTAGTTTCATTATTATAGGGAATATATTTTTTTGGGCGACCGTTTACTGTATTCAATTAGTCCTCGGAAATGCTAGTATTTGAGAATTTTATATATTTCACTAACCATACAGAATATTTCTAAAAGTGACGATTTATTATATTAAACTATCATCTTAAGGCAACGCAAACTTAAGGCATGCTAAACATAGAGCGTGCTATCGCTCACATTGTTGTCATCAAAGTCGTTATCCACATGGATGCACCAATCTCAACAGACAAAGACTCGCTCATTCACTCGCAGACAATCTGAGTAGTCACTCACACACCCAGCAAATGCACTCGAGCGGTAAATAGATGGAAATAAAACGCGTTTGCAACACTCAAGGCAAAATGTTTTTGAAGGCCACAGCATAAGAGCATCGAATTTCATGATAATTGTTAAGATTTCAATCACATGCAAGTACTCGAATAATGTACCAACAACTTAGGCTACAAGTCATAGATATATATAGTCATATAGATATATATATGTATATACTCTTATTCAGACACATTCAGTTTGATGTAGTTGCTGGCAATGACACTGACAGCTTTTCATCTGAAGGCTTAGATGGAGAGCGAAAGCGAATGAGCTTGGAGAGGGGAGGGGACAGGAAAATACAATTAAGTGCAGCTGTTTGTTTTCTGTTGTTGGTGTTGTTGATATTGTGTGTTATTCAAGTTACATTTTGCGTTAAAATATGCACAAAGAATGTTTTATGGCTTGTGCCTGTTGTCTATGCAGAAGTTTTCCGAGGCTGTCTGGAATTTGGCACCGGAAGTGTTGCATCGTCTTTGTGTGTGTAAGTGTAGAAAAGTTTTGCCGTCGTCTTCTGTTTTGGCATTATATTTAAAACTATTGAGCTGAAACTTTTGCCACATGCAAACTTAATAACTTAAGTGGTTTTTAATTTGCAAATTATTTGTTTTCACATCTCAGGGAAATAAATAAAACCTAATACAAGTTTAAAGACATGGTGTACAAAAGCTTAAAATTAACTTATGTAAAAGCACAAATTTACTTTTAATTTTATTTTTAAATGTCTAGATGAAAAGTTTGTCACTGTAGAAGGCAATCTTATGCACTGCATTTATACAGAATCTTTTTCTTTTATGATTGTTTAAACTTATCAATAACTGAAACTACAAAACTGAGAGGCTTTATTATTTTAGTATCTATATATATATATATATTCATAAATTATGAGCGGAAGTTCTGAAATATATTAGAACTCATAAGGCATTTTCAACATCTACTTGATTATTTATTATATAGATTATATTTTTATATAGATATAGATTATAAATAAAACCCACCTTTCGCAGAAGAATGTTTTTTTTAATTGTATATTAAAAAAAATAACTCAAGAACAATTTAGATATGTTTTGCACACAACCCATTGAACCGTCACATGCATATGAACTGCTGAATGCTTGAAAAACATGTGTAAAAACTGAAAAAATGAGATTCCAATAGCAAGTGACAAATTGTGAATAGTAAAGGAAAATTATTTACGTGTATTTGGATTTTGCAAAAGAAAAGCCCATCTGAATGCACTTTGCATACGAAGTGTCTGACGTGGCTGGGTGTTAAAACAAACGTGCTGGGACCAGCCATAGCTGTTGGTGTTGGTGAATGAACTCGGAAAGTGCAGAGGATATTATGCATACGCCACGTTGCTCGCAGCTGTAGACGTAGCTTTGCCATTGGGTCTTTGCAATAAATCAGCCGTCGGCTGCAATGTCAACGCAAAGCCATCAAATCAAAGCCAAGCAAAGCCGTAAGCCGTAAGCCAAAAAGGATACAAATTGAATAGAGCAGGACGTTGGCTGACAGCTTGAGTGAAGTCGAGAGTCCGGGAGTTAGGGGAGTTGAGCTCATGTGCAATAAAAGCGTCTTAAAAGTTTAATGTCCCTCGATTTGCGGTCACACACAAATGAGTTTCGACTTGCTGACGCGGTATGTGTGTCCTGTTTGTGTCCATTGACATTTTCCTACTGCTAAAAGTTGCGCAATTTACCTGTCAACAACTTTTTCTATACTTTTTTTCAAACAGTTGTCCTCATGCGTTTGCAATAATCAGCTGTCTGCTTGCTAAATTCTATTTCAAAAAGTGATTTTAAATATAAATTTATATATATATTTTTTGTACGAATAAAGAAAATGTATCAACTTTATATAAGATAAAAGAAGAATTTTGTAATATTACATATCAGCTTTTAGTGGCACTCTTTCTGTTAGGAGTATTTGCAAAACTATCTGACTTAACCCCATGAAAATAACACGTAATAACAGCCAGTTTCTTAGGGCTTAATTAAATGCCACAACAATAGCAATTTGATTGCATCTAATTTGACATTCTCTGATGTTATACCGTAGCTGCTGTTTGCTCCTTTCTTTTTGCAATTTAATCCATATTTATGAACACAGACAATGTGGGCTTATTAAAGAAAAAATGAGCGGCGACAACAAAAATTGTATACTCTTTCTAGTTAACAACGATGGAAGATATATTCAATATATTAAATACAAAAATGAGCAAATGAGTTTAGACTATTTGTCATACAGAAGAAATAAATTGCTGCCAGATCAGAAAGATTTTATTTTTTTCACATTTTTTTTTTGATACAGCAACCAAAGAGATAGTTCCATATCAGATGACATAGTTATACTGTCCATTGAAGTGTGCTAATGCAAATGAGAAGCATTATTTAATTAAGCGAAGTTGGCCCCACTGACCGAGCCGGCAACTCGCCTTGCTGCTAATGTGCATTGGTGCTGTTGCGCGTCCGTTGGCAGCCTCATTAAGGGACGACACATAGACAACAGCTGGGAAATTAATAGCGCTGCTTTCTGTGTGCAAAGAGGGCGGCCCAGTTACAAGTCAATCTGCCTGTGACTGAGCTGAGGGGCGTGGCTCGTTGCTGTCATCTTAAGACCGAGCACTTAAATTTAGGCAAACGAATTGCACTGAAGAAGGAAAAAAAATAAAAGCACTAACATTCCGACAAGTCTGGGGTCATGTCGAGTGAATTAATTGCTGGTGCAGGCAACAAACACACATAAATACACACACACACACACACATAAACACACAGGCACACACACTCAGACATACAAGCATACGTAGTCTGATTGTATTGCGCGGTTAGTTGAGCAATCGAGCAAACTAAACCGCAGCAGCGGCCCCAGAGGCACGCATACTGCATACAACATGGCAGACAGCATGGCAGCCCCCATGAAGAGAGTGCTTGGAGGGATAGGCATAGAAGGGTTGGAGCGTTCGCCAGATGTTTGTGTTTGGTATGGTTTGGTTTTTGGTCTGTGCAAGTGGAAACCATAAAAGCAACTATCCTCTGTCACCTGCCGTTTCGTCGTCTGCACCAGACAAAATGGTGTCAAATGACAAAATGCAGTGTGAAATAAAAAAGAAAAATGGAAAAAAAATTGAAAATGAAAATGGAAATGCACACGTGGGCCGCCTGATCAGTTTTCGTGCATGAATACTTATTTGAATTTGAATTTAATTTTTGAAATGCAAAATAATCATATGGCTTAAATGTGTTTAAATGATATTTCATCTATTACAATTTCATTGATTTACATATATATATTTTTAAAAAAATATATATTATTTATTTTATTTGATTTATTTTATAAACTCTAAGTTGATGCAGAATAGTTTTCCCTAACTAAATTTGCTTACTTTAACTGTTTTTTTTTGCAATCCTTTTGTTCGCTTTAATAACTTTTGTGTATATGCACAAGCGCTCATTTTTAATCAGAGAGAATAGCTACCGTACTTATACACTCTTATGATAACTCGCAAACTCATTGTGCAATCCAGGACAAAAGACAAAAGAAACCCCTTTTGGACAATGAAATTTTATGCGCTTGTTTGTGCTTCATTTTCCTTGCACTTCACGCAATTCAAAGGACCTCAGGCAGGCTGCCAGACGATAACTGCGAGGTGTCCTACGTTCGCATAAAACCTAAAGGTCCCCTTGGGTAGATTAAACACGTACACGATATTGTCTATACATACACACTTTGTATGTATGTATGTATACATAGTTTTGCGGTTTTAGTTATCTAACACGTGTAGCTTAGTGCAATTGTTGTCCGGGGATTATGGCGCAGTGTAAGCTGACGCCTGCAAGTATGCTTTGAAAATTATTGCACTAGATTCTTGCCATCATAGCATAGCAACATATAAATATATATATACTTACATACTTACATCGATAAATTGTGTGGTTCATGTACTTTTATTTCTCGTAAATTGGATATTTTGGAGCGCCATGAAATATTGTCCTGCCAAAAGTGTTGGCTATTAAAATGTTCTATGGCCAATAACAAATTGCAATGATTTTGAAGGAAACACTTTGATATTGTGTAGGGTGTGTAGCTATTAGAGTTGAGTGCCTGTGTTGAGCAGATACCCTTTCTTTCTATATACTTTTTTTCTATTTTGGGATTTATAGGTATATACAGTTGTAAATTCATTGAGCATTTTGTTTTACACTTAATTATTTTCTTAGAGAAGTATAAGCTAAATAAATCTGAATGTTGTCCACTTGCAGATACCCTAGAATTACATTTGTGCTTAGTATTTGATATAATGGTTTTTGTTTTTATATCTGTGGTATTAAAATTTATGTTGACTTGTTCAAAAACATATTTCATAGCTATTAATTGGTACTGCATGAGCATTTACAGTGAATCTAGTATTCCTTTCCAGGCATTTAAGTCTTGTCTTGCCATTACGGCACTCTTAATTCAATTAGCTATCTTAATGAGCAATCGCATATGCAAATAAGCCTGCTCAATCATTGTCAGCTTCAAGTTGAGTGCAGTTTTAATGAAATTAATTAAAAAATTTAATCAATGACAGCCAGCTCAAAAGGTGGCTGGTTGAAGCAGCCAGTCAGTAGGCTTATCAGGATTTTAATGTCAATACGCTCGATGAAAGAACAGTTGCCCACGCAAACAAAAACTTTAAAATTCAATTGAATTCAATTTATAGAGTTTTCTCTTTCGGCCAATTCTGTGGAGCAGCTGGAAAACTGTGTTTAACCGCAATTGGCAAAAACGAATTTATTCTGCGGCCTAAAAGAACATCGTGAAATGCCGCACAAACTACATTTTAAATAAGCTTTTGGCGCACCGCAAAAAATAAAATGTTTTTAAATATTTATGCAATAATAAGGAAAAACACGTTTTGCATTTTGAGGCTGCAATCAATTGGGCGCGCAACGCACATAAATCAGTTGGGAAATTTATGCGCTGCCTGCCGCAGGTTTCCCTCATCCTTGACATGATAAATGGCTGCAGCATAAAAAAGTATGTGCTATAAGTAGGGGCAGCTGTTGCTGCCACGTGCCAACGCGCTGCAACACACCCGCTGCCAAATCGAATGACAAAGGTAGCTTAAGGGCAGGTCGCATACACTCACACGCCTTCAATTAATCGATTAAAGTGCTCATCCTTTCCATTATGCATGAGTTGCGGTTCTATAAAAATACTTTACTGCGGCGTTGCGTTATACCCGATACCAGGACAACTCCCATGAGGCTGGCTAGCAAATGCTTTGGAAATTGTTTGTTAAAGTTATTTATTGTGTGACGAATTGATTTTTAATGAAGTTTTTAATGGCTGTTCATTGGGTGGCCAGACTAGAATATATGTCAAGTGCCTGTCTAGACGGCTTTAAAGGGGCTTGCTGCCAATTAGGTTAATTGGGCGGGCGTCACGTGTTCATTAAATAACGCTTCGAATTTCATTTTTAATCGAATTAATAGTTATGGCAGTACATGTGGTTAAGAGTAATAAAAATCTGTAAAAGAGATAACCGTTGTTGGTAAGAGTAGGCAAATGAGAGCAGTAAGGTATAAGATACAAGGATTTTATCGAATACTAAATACCCTGTAAACAGCTCAGAGTTGTCTACCAAAAATAGCAGGAAAAAGCAGCGCAAAGACTTTTCAATTTAATTTTGTTTCTTTTTTAGGTATTTAAAGAATTTTAATGCCATCTATATTCAGTTTCAATTATAAGTTACCTTTTTAATATATTTTAAAAAATATTTGAATATTAAAAAAAAAATCGTTTTATAATTGAAGCAAGTTGGGTATTCAAGGAATTAGTCATCATCCCTTTTAAATGGAATAGTTAATGCACAAAATGAATTGAGTTAATTTTAAGGCTGTTTGCCAAATTGATTGAGTGGCTTTTTGGGCAATCATTTGCAATGCCACGATTAGCTGTTAAGCGTCGAGACCTGCTTAAAAATTAAAATTAAACAATGGAAGGTCCCTGGCTGGCTCCTGCATGAATAATGCCTCGCAGATGTCTTTGGCTGTGGCTTTGCGTGCCGAGTGGTAATTATTTGTACTGTGCCATAGATATGGAACGCTGTAAGACCGTCAAGAAACAATGCGCACTCCATAAGCAACTGCCAACACAGATAGCCAGAAAGGACTCGTGGCCAAGTTAGTACGGAAAACAAAAACAAAAAAAAAAAACAAAAGTAAATTGACGCTATAATTAACTCCACAAACTGTCCAACTAACCGACTGACTGCCTGGCTATCTGTCTGTCGGTCTGTCTGTCTGTCTTTCCGTCTGTCTGCTTTTCTGTCTGCCATTTGCAACTTTTGTCGAGTTTAACACAATTTACAGCTAGCATATAATCGAAAATGTCCTTAGTGTTTGCTGCAGTTGCTGCGCTTCAATCGATACGAAACATATGAACGCCTTTTGCCTTTGTCATAGCCATAAAGCTCTACTCTTCACTGTACAAATTGGCTAGAGCTATGGATTTTTTACTAGCAAGTTCTTCTTCGCTATTTGTCTGCCTCTTCTAGTTGCAATTATCAACTGCTTGCAGCAGCAGTTGAAGAAGGACATGTCCTAACGATTGCCATTGCTGCATTGCAAATGCGACAACCACATTTTGGCCAAGCGCCCGAACTGCCAGCCAAACTGGCCAATTGCAATACATATATGTATGGTTATATATATGTACGTATATATATATATATATATATATATATATGTATATGCAGATATTTGAATTAATTGTTTTTTTTTGATGGTGTGTGTACAAACACAGATACATTCTGTTGATTTTGTTTGTGGGAGTTGCGTTTGCCTAATTGTTTTATTTAGCATACAGAAGTTGAAAAATGCGTTTTTTGTTGGCATTTAGTAATTAAATTTTAATATGTGTCCTCTGCGATTATCAGGAATTCAAATGAGCCAAAGAGGATTTCATACTTATATAGAAATGTTTTTATTTCAATTGCTCTGTTTGTTTTGAGTAAACAAGCAAAAAATAACAAATAAATATAATAAATAGCTATTGTTCTTTTTGTTAAGTGTGTGTATGTATATCTGTAAGTGTGTATGTATGCTCGTATGCATGCATGTATGTAGCATGTCTTGTGTACATGTATGTAATAGGTATGTATGTATGTATGAAGTAATTATATATGTATATATGTGTACATTTTTTAGTTTACATTCCAAACATATATGCATATATCAAAAAAAAGAACAACTTTTAATCAACAGCAAAATATAACAAAATTTTCACAGTTGGCCTTCTCGGCGATTCTCAAAATTTCAAGTCAAGTTATGAATAAAATCTACTTATTATATAATATTTATCTATTCATATTTTATATGTTGTATGTACACATGTAAGCATATACATTGTGTTTATCTTTGCTGTATCTATTTTCTCATATATTTATAGATCAATAGGTAAATACTTTAAGCTTAAGCCAAGAGGCGTGTTTTATTTTAGTTATTTATATCATATCTAATACTATATGCGAGCAATGACTTTTATTGATGAGTTAGCTGCGACCCACACTTATTGATTGCATGTTCTTCTCTTATTTACCAGCAGCTCCATTCGGAGTATAGGAGCACTTATCGTTGGCATGAATTTACGGGCAATTCGAGGCCGGAGGTTGTGCGCCGTGCGCCAGCTCCAAATCCAAGTCAATTTGTTGGTGCGTATTGAGCAAAGCCTTATCCATTCAGCCTGACAGCATTGTCCACTTATCTGGCTATGTCATGGCAACTTATTGATTCCAATATATTATCTATTCTAACCATTTGTCATTGTGTGCGCTGCCTCTACCCAAACAGGTCCAACAAATGAGCCGCCATTGCCACGCCGGAAAAAATGCCCCGAATTAGCATATAAATCGCACGAGTTTATTATAGGATCCGAATATACAGATGCACGTCGAGATGCCAGTGCGCACCGTTCGGCGAGGGTAAGTACCTTATATATATATATATATATATAAATATATACATATATGTATAACAATGTGTACAATTCACCTTTGATTTGACCTTGCGAGAGGCGAGTACAAGTATTGCTAACAGTTGTTGCCTGGTGCCGGCTGTTGTCTCAATAAATTTGAGTTTAGGGCTCTAAAGCGCTGGTTTTCTAATCAAAATTTATTTCTGAGAATAATTTAATGAAAATATTCCTTTACAATTAAATGAGCAAAGGACACTCAAGCTTTAAATTCACGACTTTTTTAACGATAAATAGAAATTAATCTTGTATAAATTAATTTCTCAGCAGTGGCTATTTGTATTTATTGATAAGGCTTAGACATTAAATTTTTATATATGTACCTACTGAAATCCTATTTAAAAACGAGTATCTTATAATAGGAACCGTTGTTAGAAATATTAAAAGCATTTTTTTTTTTTTTTGAATGCAGTCACGTTCGGTGCTCATATATGAGCTGTTGAGAAATGGCTGAGTAAAATAAAATAAAATAAAATTAAATAAAGTCCAAGTGGTTATGCGCACATTTGTGGGCTCTCGGAAAATTGAGGAGCTGCCATTGTAAAAATTCATGCGCTGTTGAAACTTAAAGTGGAGCCTACAAGCAAAAAGAAAAGTGTGGGAAATATATAAAAATTGAAGCGTTTTTTTTATTCTTGAGCTGAATTTGGGGTATAAAGGTTATGAGTAAATTTATGTAACTGGCTGTGAGAATCTTCAAACTATATATATATATATATATATATATATATATATATATATATATATATATATATATATATATATATATATATATATATATATATATATATATATATATATATATATATATATATATATATATATATATATATATATATATATATATATATATATATATATATATATATGTATATATATATATAGGTAACTCAGCAAAGTTGTAGGAATCTGTCCATGTATGTCTGCTTGTCGACTTAAATGAGCTCAGAGCTGGTAACTACTCTTTACCTATAAGTAAAATACGTTTCTTTATATTTGTAATTGATTTATATTTGTACATTGGTTTATATCAATTTTCGTTAGAGGTTTTAAGAGGCTCGACGTTGTTAGCACTAAATTTTATGTTCTCTTGTCCTGTAAGCTCTCTCTCTCTCTCTGGTTGCAACGTGAAAGTTATAATATAATCGATTTAAATTGATTCGTAGATAACGTTTTTATAGTTAGCATCGCAACAGCTCTTGACACTAAAAAATACTCGGCCCATGTCTCATTTTAAGTTCTTAAGAGATGTATTTGGAGCGTAGGTTCTATTTTATCAATTGATAACTTATTCTGTTTTTGAAGTATCAAAACATATATTGTAGCTTGTTACATTACTAACGTGAATCTCACAAGAGGTGGACCAACCTATCTTGGTTCTATATACCGTTTCTAACGTGCAGATTATGCTATAGTGAGTAATTCTCATTAGGCACATTTTTTCTAGTTTTCTTTTTTGTTAATGCATAATGCGCATTTGATAAAGGGTCTATTTGAAAATACTATATGCGCGCAGGTTGACTTTTTGCTTAGTTTGGCATTGGGGTTAATTCGTTTATGCAGAAATACGTATGTACATATATGTATGTGTGTATGTATATGTGTGTGTGTGTGTGTGTGTGTATATATGGCCAAAAGCCATACTCAGTGGTTTCTAATGCCACATTAAAAGGCACGAATGTGGCTTGGTGGTTGTGCGGTTGGTCGCTCTGCCAATGCTAATTAAAAATGCGCACATGTTGCACACAAGGACACACTCTATACATACACACACACACACACACACATACTTATATATATTTATTTGATTATGTATGTACGTGTGGGTGTTTTTATTACACACCCTGACAATACATAATTAATTACGTTTCACTTGGGCGCCAGACTTTGCTACCTGATCATGTGCGTCAGCATGTCGTATGCGTAATATTAATGAGCTACTAATTAACTTGTGTGTGTCTCTCTCTCCCTCTCACTCTTACTCTCTTTCAATGTGCAGTCGGAGGAGCGTGGCACACCTTCGCGCCGCAGCAAATCGGAAGGACCACCCGTTGTGCCCAATGGCCGCGCCTATCCCATTGCAACGGAGATCGATGGAACTACAACTAAACAGGTACACAATTGTCAATTGGATGCTATAGCTAAATGTTATACGTATATAATGATGATCGCTCGATATTATATACCTTATATATGTATATATAGATATAGATATTTCCAAATATTCCTATGTGTGCCTACAGTTATGCTATTAAATATGATTTTCATCTATGCTGTGCATGCTTACTGCAATTGTGGACTTTAAACCCAATGACCATACCTGGTAGTAGCTGAGATTATAGAAATTATATAGATTATAGGGCAAATATCATATATTATATTGAATGGAGTTGATTGAGAAAGTTCCCAAGCAATAGAAGTATAACGGTTACCTGAGAAAATTAAAAAAAAACGTTTGTATTCAAAAGTATTTAAGTAAAACTTTCAGTTCTATGGGAGCTCAAACTCTAAAAATGAGTGCAAATTTAAAGTATAAGTTTGTGTTTTCTTTTTAATTTGATTATTGTGATATTGAGATTTGAGAGAATTTTAATTCGAATAGCAAAATTTAACTATAAAGTCAACAAACGCATGAAAGTCTCCGCAAAGCTTAAAAGTTATAAGCTAAACAAGACTTTAATAAAAACATCAGAAATGTCTTCTATTGTAATAAATTCAGTTTTATAATAATTAAAAATTTTACTATTATTGAATAGACTCACAGTTAAGTCGTATCGTTGTCTTAGTGACAAGATGCTAGAAATATTGTAAGAAGTTTGCTCAGCTATGGTCATTGGGAGTCAATTAATTTTTCATGTTTCAGTCTCTCTTAAGCTGTGCACTAGACCACGCTTTAAAACTCTTCTTGAAATATCCCAATGCATGTGCTGCATATATGTGTTTGGCCAATGGCTATTTATATACACAAATACATAGTACATGTACATATGTATGAATGTATAGATATGTAGACTGCTATAAGCTGCAATGGCAACGCCCTATCTCAATTGCGACACGTCCGCAAAGTTGTCAGCCGACAAAATTGCTAACCAGCATGATTTTATGCCTTGCCATGGCGCCACCAGATAGAAAGGAAAGAAAATATATGAGTATGAAAAGGAACTGTCGCCAATACCGATCTGAGATAGGGTGCGATTCAATGGTCCAATGGACCAGCCATTGGAACCAAGCACCAAGCGACGCGCAGCAATTTCTATTAGTATTTTTTCACTGTCGCTGTCTATCGTGATTTGCACTGCCACCTCATGCCCATTTTCCTGCTGGGCCTTCACACATTCTCTATTATAGACAAGTTCTATTAGAGGTGTGTGCGTGTGTGTGTGTGTGTGTGTTTGTTTGTAACACATGTCGTTACATTTGTAACTTGTTTCTGTCTCGCCATTGCAGCTATTGGAAACTTATGTAGTAACAGCCAACACACATCTCTCTGTGTGTGTGTCATTAAGTTGACTGCCAGAGCGTCAGTTAGTCAACCAGACAGATTGACAGACAGACAAACAGACAGACAGACACACATACACTCGACCTGAATGTAAATTTTTAATCTGCAAAACTCTTCAACATTTGCATAAGTTGCCTTTACTGCTGTTTATCGATTTTTATTTTCCGCCATATAACTACTTCTATATATCCTTGATAAACGTTTCGTATATTATATTTAAGTAGCTGTCATTTGTGCTCTGCGATTTGTTGTGCATGGGGGTTTTGCTGCATATGCTCATGATTGAGTACATAAAAGATTTCTTTTAAAGTTTGAAGGTCTAAAATCACAAATCTCATAATTTTTCCAAGTGCTTCGTGATTTTCGTTTCTTGTTATTTTATTGTAATGGAATACAGCATAAAAAGTTGGTAGGCTTTGGAACAGTTATGAGACAAAGGCAAAGGAATATTCTAATATATTTCCAAATATTCATAATTTTCATTTCCATCCATTATTATTTGCTGCTTTTAGTAAAACATGTACTTTTTTATATTGCCTAAATTAAATATTTATATATTTGGAAATAGTATCGTATAATTAATTTTTAGCTTAAGTCTAACTATTGAAGAGATCAAAACAATTTGCGATTAATATCAAAATTTACAAATTATACTTGTACTATGTGTATTTTTCTCTTTCTCTTCCTCTCTTCTCTCTTGTGCCAACTAACATGCTCTCTTTCTCTGTATTTTTCTCAATGTTAACTGTGCTGTGATCGTTCCGTAATTGAACATAACTAAACCGATTAATACTAACCTAATACTAATGCTAATGCTAATAATAATTGAATTGAATTGAATTGAATTGAACACTCAATGCGTCAATGCAATTGCTTTCTCTCTCTCTTTCTTTCTCTTTCTCTTTCTCGTTTGTCTTCCTCATTTGTTTGTTTGGTCTTCTCGTCTCTTGTGATTCTGCTCTTCTCTTTCGCAGGCGGGTGAGTCAAATGGCCTATTGAAAAAGACCATCACAAAATTGAGCACTGAGTATCGCCTGCAATTCGTTTGGCCCAATGACCGACGCATTAAGGGCAAAGATTCGACGACGGCGGCCCGAGCCGCGGCCGGCGATTATCCAAGAAAGTCAATATCATTGGGGGCGATCCGATCGGGTCAACAGCCACAACACACACATCAATATCAAACGATAGGTGCCAACGGCATGCCAACGGTGCATAAAAAACGTACAACAAATCAGAAAGAAGGTGCGACAGCAATATGTCGTCGCTAAGCATTTACATACTTATACTACAAAATACATATTTATATATATATATATATATATATCCTATTAGCGCATAGTTTCTTTCAATATCTCGTATATGTATCTACTTACTAAAAACAACAACAAATTAACCAATCGAGCGTACTAAAACATAAAATTTAACATTTGATTTGATTATTACTAATTTTCAACAACTAATGAAATTGAGATCAAACTAAATTTTTGACTAACTTTTACTAAAAAGTAAAAAGTAATTGCTGAGCGCGCAGTATCTAAAGAGTTCTACATATATAACTATTAGTTTCTTTATTTTTGAAGATCAAAATAAAATATATACATTTTCTGAAATGGCTTCAAATTTACCAAAAAAAAAAAAAAAAAAAAAAAAAGAATAAACACAAAAAACTATTTACAATTATTTCATGCCTAATATTTCGATGCGTTGACTAGTGTTGGTAAATTACATGTAGCTCAAACATTTATCTTTACAACACTGCCAAAAATAAAATAAGAAAAATGCTATAAATTTGCAAACAATTTTGATTACAAATATCAAACGATTTTCATGTTTTTTATGTATACGTCGTCGTACATTTTTGCTTTTCATCCAACCAGAAAAAATATTACTAGTTGTATATCGTATATATATCTAAATATATATATATATATATATATATATATATATTTATATATATATATATACATATATATATATATATAATATATATATATATATATATATATATATATATATATATATATATATATATATATATATATATATATACATATATATATATATATATATATATATATATATATATATATTATATATATATATATTTATATATACGTAAGTCTAACATTTAAGCTTAAGTCACCCTTAAAAATAAACCTTTTTTAAGTAAAACTATTTTGATTAATTTTAGTCTAAAATTGTTTATAGGTACACACGAATCTTTGTTTTTGTTTTACATTTGACTAAGGCATATTTTTGTTTAACGCTTTTGACATTACTAATTATATGTTTTCAAGCAGTTAGCAATCTTTACTCTTACTCTCTCTCTTTGGAAGTCTCAATATCTATTTCTATATAGAACGAAATTATGCTAAATTCTTTTCCAAAAGAAAAATAAACAAACACTCACACAAAAATACCTTTATAGCAAAAAAAAAAAAAAAAAAAAAAAAAGAAAAAAAAAATACAGCTGACGTAAGTGTTGAACTAAATTCATTTCTATTAGTTCTAAATAAAAGCAAAAAAAAAATACATCAACTACATGGTAAATTACCTGACATATTCATTTCTGTTGATGCAAAGCCGTAAAATTCCATTGATCGATACTTAATTTAATGAAAACAAAACCCAAATTGCTTTGGCTTGCTGAAAGTACACTATAAAAAACAGGACCGTACATGTGCGGCACGTATCAATGCAATTTTACGATAATGATAGCTAAGTATAGTCGGAGCATGCTGTCGCAGGTTGTGTGTTCTTCTTTTAATATTTCCTTTTATTTATGATTATTTTTGAGTTTGTATAAAGCGTAGGAGTTCCGTTGGCTTTAGTTAAGTTGCATGCGAGAAAAGACAAACTGGAATTAGCATTATGCATTACACATCATATTCATCATATCAGCATTAATCGTACATATCAAAAGGTGTATATGAGCAAAGCAGCTAGTCTAAAGAAGTCTAAAGCATAAATTGCCTAGCAGGTGCTTCAGTAATTGAGAGCAGTCTAAGACTTTAACTGTTTTTTATTTTAATTCAATGTTTCATTTTGTTTTTCTTTATTCATTTTTGATGTTTACCTCTGCAGTTTATAAATCAATGCAAATAGAAAAGCATAAATATAAGTATAGACAGAGTTATATTACAAACATATTGAAATATATTAAAAACTTGTATATTTTATTTTCATTTCATATATATATATATATTTCAAAATTAAAATTTTAATCAAAAGAATATACAGACACATTTTACACAACTCAAATTTACAGTAAAAGCCAAGTCGCTAGGTAAGACAATGCAAAAACGTAAGCCAAAATCGAATTGTATATCCATAACAAAAATTTTACATAATATATATATAGACACCTTATAAATATATATATACATATATATATATATATGTATAAATCTCATTTGCAATAATGATCAAGTGGCTTCTATTGCAAAGCTTTTAAGTCTTGCCTTTATACCTTGAGCTTGAAGAGCTTTTTAGTGCAGCCTGAAAATCGATTGGTCGTAGTGCTTAAAGAAAAACAAAAACAAAAACAAAAAAAAAACTTTTATATAAATATAAATTATAAAATACTTAAATATAATATATATACACTACGCTGCATTGAAATCGAAATGTTTATATTTTTGTATGTATGTATATTAAAAACAAAATTGGTTCGAATTTCGTTCTATATTCCAAAAAGTGACCCCAAGGCCCCCATATAAAGCAAACACGCTTCAAAACATGCAAGCAAACTGTATACAAAGTTTAATTTTCATAATTTTGTTCAAACAAAATGCTTAGCAAAAGATATGAAAATTTTAAAATTAATTTTTTTTTGCTTTTTTGGTTTTTTTATTTATTGAGAACTCCGAATTTTGTGCTAGCTTAGCCAGAATCACGACTAACCACTACTAAAAAAAAAAAAGAAACACTCACAACCCACCGAACCACCACGAACCCAGCGCCTATTTGCGGCTCATTTGATTTGCTGTACAAAGACTCACCCAAATCTCAGTTAAAATGTTTTTTTCTACTATTTTTTAGCCAAACACTTTTGCAAATATTTATAAAAAATTATTTAATTTTTTGGGTTCCTTCAAGAATACCTATGTCCTTTAGTTAACACTTGAAGCTAATTTAAACTCGTACATGTTTATTTTCTATCTCTATGTTAATGACGAAAAAAACCAATTGAATTGCTTTTTGTTTTAGATGGTACAGAGTTGTTGAAATCTTTTATCTGTGTGCTTTCAGCTAAACTGCATGAGCTGGAACCTTTGGTTAGCGATACGGATGATAGAAAAACACACGAGAAGTATGATAACAATTTAATATGATTTCATTTCTCAATCTCTCAATATCAATATCAATATCAATATCTCTCATATGCTCATGAGCTTGTACCATGCCAGTGATGCCATCAACCAAATATGTAACATCCAAGGCCAGACATCATAGACCCACCCACATATATCCATCCAAGCAACAAATAACCCAGCTGCAAAACGTGTCGCACTTGCCACCTACATTCATCTGAATATTATTATTATTTTCTGTCATATATTCTGATTGCCAATGTGTTTTCCACATACAGACAAGTGAATTTTGTGGAGCGCAAAATTGCAACACGTCCGTTTTCGCAAACAATCGATCAGGAGCGTCTCAATCACTTCATTACGAAAAGGGAGAACTTTGGCTTCGCCGACGCCTCTGCAGCTGTGAAAGAGGACAGCAAACAGGGCCAGCTGGTGGTCATGAATGGCAGTGCACCGCAGGCTTCGAAAGCGAATTTGGATTTGTGGTTCAAGGATATGGTTGAGCTGCGTAAGAAGGCCGGCGAATATAAGGTGAGTGCCACATACAGATTCATACTTAACTGTATACCTGAGAAAGCTATGCTTATATAGTGTCGCGGCTGGGGCATAGAGATCGATCCTGAGTTGTACAAGAAGCAACGCGATCTCTGGGATCAGGTTTCTAAGCGCAGCTCACTATCAGCACTGTCCTTAGCATCCACTGTGCACAGGTAAGTGTAAATCATAGTCTATTTAAATTAGTTTGTGACTAATTCAAAATCTGCAGACCCATCACCAAGGAGGAGAAGGAGCAGGAGAATAATAAAAAATCAACGCCATTGCAAAAACCGACACAGCCACTAAAGCCACGAGTTCCTGGCCAAGCCTATTTGATTGATAATAAGGATGAAATTTCAGCACTGCCAGCACGATTTAGCAATATACGCCATCATTTGGAGCGCACCACGGGTCCGGGTAAGCTAACGAAAAAACTTTACTTAAATTTGACAAACAAAAAACTATAAAAACTTCTTTTTGATTGAACTGATCATCTCTTAAAGGATTAAAAAGGAGTCGAGCATGGGGGCACATTTGCTCTTTGAGTAAAGTTTTTTTTATTGAAGTATGACTGAGCATACTAAAGATTTTCTTAAAGTACATTAAAATACCTCGCAAGAAAATATTATTATCAATGAGTACCTATTATTAATAGAATCCTTTGTGTATTTAAAGTGCAAGTGTCAGTAACATATATTGCCATACTCGACTCTTTAATAACCGATGAATGTTTAGCCCGAGCCTTTAGCTGCAGTTTCCTAATTCCATTTCACATTTACTTTAGCAGATGTTGAGGAGGGAGCCCTGCTGCCTTCACCAACGCGGGAGAAGCTGATGCCAGCTATGACCAAACGTGAGTCAGAATCTCAACGCGGCAGTCCCAAGAAAACGGCTCTCTCGCGTCACGGTTCGCCGCAGAAGGGCAGCCCCCAAAAGGGCAGCCCCAAGAAGGTCCTTAAAAGTAAGTAGTTGCCAATTTATATTATACGTACACTAGCTATAATTCAGACTGTAGCAAAAGGTCTACACGACAACACTTTAATAGCAAATTTATTTCTAAGCAAACGAATTTGATATATAGTTAACACAAAGCACTTTCAAGTATCTACCAAACAATACAGGTCTCAATCGTACACGTCCAAAAACAAAATAAGTATATGCCAGTTAAAAAGTTTTTCGTTTCGTTTTACTTTTTTCTTTTACCAAATAGTTTGCTTTAATGCTTAAAGTGTTTGATTTGCTTTTAACTCAAAGGATTTCCCGTTGGATTTTTTTGTTTGCCAACGAATTTTCAATCTACTCTTGAAGTGCACTGAACAAACGTTTTGATTGATGGGATTTGTGCACAACATTTGATTTAAAAGTAGCTTGCTTGAAAAGCAGGTTTTCATTTGTTAACGAATTTGTTTATTGCGATGTTTATTTTGATAAAAATATATGTTTTTTCTGTATAGAATGTCTGTACATATTTACATACATATACATTTAACCGATAAAAATGTTTTTAACGTTGAGGTAATTTTGAAGCAAGAATAATTTTTAAGCTTAAGAAAAAAAATAAATATAAAAAATACAAATATTTTAAATTGAGATCTTCGGCATTTGAATAAATAAAATAAATGCAGAACAAATGCGATAAACAGTAAAGTGTCGAAGATTACGAAAGGACCTTCCAAACTTTAGTTAAAAATAAATAACTTTTGACTTAAATACAGCAAATACAGATATCTAAGTTCAGTTGAAAGCTAGAATATGAGATTTAATTAATATAAATGTATTTCCCAATACTCTGCTATTATATTTATCTTCGCCATATTTATCTTGTATATATATTAGATCATTACCTGAAATCAAATTAAATTTCATTTAAATGGATTGTCTTGGGAAATATAAATATATATATATGTCTGATAATGTTGTACAGCTAGGATTAGTAAACATACTTTGTAGTGTCTTGTTCTGAAAATTCACCAACTATGTAGTAGATAATTCACACTCACATTCATTACTTAAGCAAAACTGTTTCAATGTCAAATTAAAAAAACTCATACTTTTGTCATCGAAACAAATCAAAAAAAAAAAAAAAAAACAAAAAAAAATCCGTATCAATACCAAAAACCACATCTCTTCATCTTCGTTTTGCGTGGTTCAGCACGCTCCCAATCTGTGGGTCCTGGCGCGGTCCTCGCTGAGAATGAGTCACCCAAGCGTCAGATACGCTCGGCGAGTCAGGCGCCGACGAACCGTAAAAAGGTACCGACTGCATCGGCTGGAACTGAACGTAAGCCACGCCCATGTAAGTAGCCAAATGTTGCGCAGATCCATCCACAACTAAAAAATATGAACAAAAACAAAAAAAAAAATATACTCCGAAACGCACGCACAGTCTAGTTGCGTGCGTTCGTTCATTGCCTTGTGTTTTATCTTGAGTTGATTTTGTTTTTGAATTGTTTTATTCCTAATTTGCATATGTATATATATATACATATACATATATGTATATATATCATTAGTTGAGATTAGATTTGTTTAGATTTTGTTGATTAGTTTCATTTGCAATTAATTTAACTATAGTTTTAGTATTTAATCACACACCGCAAGTTTGTACGTTCATTTCAAAACATACTTCAACTGGATATTTACATAGTTACGTGTCTAAATACAAAACTAAAAAATAGCTAAAAAAAATAAAAAAAAAAACTATACGTATAAGGTACGTTCATAATTCACTGTTAGCTTAGTCTCTGGTCTTGCGGTTCATTTTTCGTATTTTTTTTTTTAAGAATTTTTTATTATTGATTTTTACTCCGAGTATTATTTATTGTTTGTAATGAAGCGTTTGATTGGTCTTTCGAATAAACATTCTATAGTTTAGCATGTTGAGTGAACAAAATACTAACAAAACTAATAATACTATAAATAAGTACAAATTAAACTTTTAACAATACTATACACTAATATACCGTAAATACTAACATATTCAGTGTTGACCAACGGCTAACAATTCATTGATTTGTGCGTGTTGTGAATCTAACCCAGTTGATTTTGAAACTATGTATATGTATATAAATTATGTGTATATACATAATGTGCATATGCATATATATATATATATATATATATATATCTATATATATATATATATATATATATATATATATATATATATATATATATTTATATATATATTATAATTTATATATATACATTCTTTTTTTTCAATTTGGCAATAAGTGTGGGCGCTAATAACAAGATGTTGTTGGCTTTGATGTTTGTGAAACTGATATTTGTGTACAATATGTTAATTATATTATATTTTAAATGCATATTACAAAAACAAAAAGTCATCTTTGGCCTGCCAAAGTCTGAATACCTTTGCAGATATTAAAGATATTAACTATGTGCTCATATAAGATTCGATTTAGATATCTTTACTACAAACAGTTATATATACATATAAAGTATTGAGTTCTTTAGAATATATAACTTACATAATACTATTTTCCTTGAAGCGCAGCTAAGTTCGTTCTTTAATCTTCTGCAAGGGCGTTGACAATTTTACTTCCCAATGAAATACTTAGAAAAGTTAACTTGGGATATTAACAATGCTAAGACAATTGTGCGGATATTTATTTATTTTTTTTTTTTTTTTGGGAGCTCCGGACAAAGTTTCTTTACTTAACAACTAAGTTATCTTAGGTTAATGCAATTTTTGAATCTCTATGTTCCTGTTAACTAACAAAAAGTGGTGAATGGTAGTTTTCTTTTAAGTAGACTAACCCATTTGTGTACCTCTCAACATAAACTAACAACAGAAGATTATAAAAACGCGTATTTTATTTATTTATATGTTTATTTATTTTTAATACTTCAATAATTATTTGCCTTTATTTGAGTTGCATTTTTTCGCATTTTTCGCCGTTAAAGAAAAATTAAAATATACATTTTAAACAGAAATTCATATTCAAATTTGTTTTTTCATGTGCCTTTTGTTTTGGTCTAAAAACAAAAAAAAAAAAAACAAAAAAAAATATAACAACTTAAAACCGAACCTGACGCCAAAATCAAAATCGTAAAAACAAAATCAAAACCAAAAAAAAAAAACGCAAAAAATGTTTTTTTAGCCACCCTATCCACAACATTCCAATCCCGCATTAAAAGTAGTTCCCTACCACCGCCTAACGGTAAAGTAGCCGCAGCGCCAACAGCAGCAACCGCAGCAGCAGCAGCAACAGCTACAGCAACATCAACATCAACAGCCCGTACAGCAGCCTCAGCCCATGCTACTCATGCTAATCAATCACATATATCACAATGCAAGAGCTACAACAAAAGCAGCAACAAGAAGCCAGCAGCCAAACAGCAACTGCAACAGCAACAGCAACAGCAACAACAGCAGCAACAATTGCAAATGCGTAAGAAAGACAAAGATAGATCGAATATTAGTTGCATTAGTCAAGTTGGTGCTGGTAGCGAGATTAGTGCAAATAGTGCGAAGCATCAGCAAAACAAGCAGAGACAGCAACAGCTACAACAACAGTTACAACATCAACAGCAGTCAGCACAAGTTGGCGCACCGCCACCAACAACAACAACAACAACAACCACAACAGCAGCAACAACAGCAATGGCACCCACCCGACCTGTCACCATCAACATCAAACGGCTAACGGTACCAGGTCAGGATAGAAAATTGGCTGAAAGTGAGTAAAGTTTGTCCGCAAAACTTGAAAATCAAAAATAAAAAATTCTCTGCAATATAAATTTGATACACCCATAAAACAAAATCAAAATCTTATCTAAAATGGAAATGCTGTAAAATGACATCTGAAGCGCGAAATGTTTGTGTTGCAACTTTTGTAAACAAAAACAAAAACCAAAAAAAAAAAAAAAAAAAAAAAAAAACGTACTAAATTTAATTACAAAAAATAATTGCGCATTTTACACCTTGTCGAAAACTGTGTTGTACAACAAATTAGTGTTGAGTAATGAAATTAGAATTATAATTTACGAATTGGCATATTGAAATTGGGCGACAATTACCTATCTGTTATTTGTATCTTTTCGATCAGCCATGTGGAATTATCAGTGTGTCTGTGTCTGTGTTAGTTAATTGGTATTTTGGTATTTATTTTAGAGATTGGCAAAAGTTCTGGTATTCAGTTTGCGTCCCGTTATTCCACAGGGCTGTATTGAGAAATTTCGAGAAATTCTTGTATTTGTTGCAAAGTTGCCTGAAAACCAACAAGCGTTCCGTGTTATTTAAGTGTTAGTTGTTGTTGTAATCAATGTTTGTACTTGTTGTCTTTGCAGCCGTGTGTCTAAGTCAGCCCAACTATCGTTTCCATCTATGCCTCATATTATTTGTAGTATTTTAAATCTACCTTTATTTCACAAAATAGTAGTTTCATTTTTTTTTCTTGTACTACTCAGTGTTATGTGTCTAAAATAAACGTAGTGAGTCTGCCTAGTATTTTTAGATGTGTTCCTTTTTTATTTTCCATAATGTTGTATAAATATTTTCAACAGAACACTCAACATAAACAATGATACACATTTCGCTGTGCATAGGTGGTATATTTCGAAGTAAAAATAACTTTAAAATCAAAAAAAAAAAAAATATAAAAAATATAATATCAAATTGAAGTAATTTCAAATAAGATTTTGTGGTAAAAGAAACAGTTTGTATGGTCTTTATATTTATTAAACATAATTTTAGAGCTGTTTGTAGATGTAGTCTCTTTTATATCTATTTTTGTAAGTAACCTAAAAGAAGTTTTACCATCAATATAGAGTTAAATTGGACAGAGTCCATAGTCCAGCGAGTCATCGATAGCTTTATATTAAGACATGTAAAGGTAATAAAAAAGGAAATAAAATGAAAATGATTTTGAGATATAGGCTTACAGCTATTTAAGTAAAATGAGTTATTCAACTATCGATATCGACTATCGATATCATTTGCGCGCTGTCTTCGTTGCCTGTTACACATTCACAAGCTTCTGTCACACCTAACCGAAAACTTAAACACAAAAAAACTATTTTTCTTATCAACTCAAAACTGTTTTGCTCCTCATTTCGATGCGTGCTCTAAGTAGCTTGAATAATTGATAACTGATTTTAATTGTAATATTTGCTGCCTTTCTATGTGTTAAATGTTTTTTGGATGTGGCATGCTCTACCTTTGCCCTCTTGTGCGCTTTGTATAACATAAAAAAAGTTATATATATATATATTAAAAGCAGAAATTTGTTTATGATTTCAATTCAATTTTTACTAACAAATTTGGTTGCCTTTTAAGCTTTGTGCTTAATTCGTGCTTTATTTTGAATAAGTTCAATTAAGTTTAATTTTAAACTTAGTTCTTACGTTATGTTTAAGAAAACAAAAACATTTATTTTCACAAATAAATATTTACAATTTAAGTTACAACTACTAACCTACTATATAACTCAATCACAAAGTTTGCTTAATGAGAAAAAAATCGACAGCTGCAGCAGCCTAAAATAAAAACCAACCAATAAAGCGCCACAAATAAAGTACATGTAAATTATGGTAATCAAATATATTTCTTTTTTAACTTTCCATAAATATTTTTAATGCCAACAGACGATGCCGAAGATGGTCGAGAGACTGCTATTTCAATTTCTAGCTGCAGTCCACAGCCAGTGCCCGAGGTGCCCGATGAGCCATTGGTTAAATCGCCGCCGGAGCCCACACGGGTTAAGTCGCCAGAGCAGATTATAATGCGCTCTCCCGATCCAGTCAACTGGACGGTGCCCTTGGACACTGGCAAGACATTTACCGTCACACAAAATGTCAAAGAGGGTAACAATTTGCTTTGAAAACACTCCAGGATTTTTGTTTAATTTGCAAACAATTTTGAATGCTTTCAGGCGAAAACTATAGCCGACCTCAGAGCGAAATAAAAGCGTCAACACCGGTGGAAAAGCCACCACCGCCACCACAATCGGCACCGCCACAACTAACCGAACAGGCTAAAATGGACGGTAAGCCTTTAAGCACGCTTCAATAAACGCAACTTCCATAAAAAATCCAACCAAAAACCAATATGAAGTCGACATAAGTAAACACAAGAAACAAAAAAAAAAAAAAACAAAAAAACAACAAAATAAGAAATCGCTTTTACAAATATTTATATATTAACTCGTATTTAAATATATGTATCTGTATATGTATATGTATGTATCGCTACTCACAACCATCATCCAAAAATCCAATCATCGTTAAGCAATCTTCAAAATACAAAAAATCGCCACACCAGCCAAAGCCAAACTCAAAAACCAAGCGTAAATATAATGCAACAACTTTACCCTCTCTATCTCTCTCTCAGTATTAAGCCAAGATATTGCAAATCAAAAAAAAAAAAATATATATATATATAAAAACAAAGCAAAAAAAAAAAAAAAATCAATACAATCGTTAAGCCAAAATGCGTATTTCCACATAGCGTATCAAATGCGTAGTTCCTTTGCGTAACATTACAAAACACTATTTCCACAACTATTTCCCCCCCTCCAATGCCTTCACATCCACACACATACAGCCTGGAAGTCGATCGGCAGTCCCACAGCGAGCAGCTCGTCTGGCGCTGTCTACGGCAAAACATTGACGCCTACCACCCAGCCGGGCGGGGCGGTACGCTGCGATGTCAGCAGCAAGCCGGAACCGGTCCTCTCATCGTCCTCATCGACAGCGACTGCTTCGACGGCCCGTTCTGCTGCCGTCGATGTCCTGGAGAAGGCACGTGACCGTTTCGATCGCTTCTGGGGCGGCAGCAGCAGCACCAGCAGCGCCAACAAGGAGGAAAGTGTCTAAGGATCGAAAAATGTGGGTCGTAAGTGCTTCAAGTGCAAAATGTATTTGGCATAAAAGCGAAAGAGCAATTAGCTAAATTCAATAAAAGTTTTTGACACGTAATGTCCGCCTCAAGCATGCAAAAGCCACATACTCTAATCTCCTGCAAATTCTGCGCTGCGAAAACTATCGATAGTGCCTCAAATCGATAGCTGCGAAAGTCGATAGATAGTTTGATATACGTTCAGTTTCTTATATATAATACTTCTATTATATATATATGAAATGTTCTACCTTCTTTACTTTCTTACACATAAAATCTGTCACACAAACAGAGCAATAGATATTTATCGATAAAGAGCGCCAAAAGCGCGGTGACTTATCGCCAGTTTTGCAGCACCCCAAACTCTTTCGGCGCTAATTAGTTGTTTACTTGGAAAACTACCAAACAAAAATATTTTCAGTAAATTAAAGTAAATCTTCTTTAAGTTTTCATTAGAGGCATACTAGGATTTCAACTGAATTTAACTTACCTATTAATAATAGTCAGAGAAATCAGTCTAAAATATCATTTAAAGCGCTACACGTGCATTATTCCCCTAAACAAAAATATATAAAACACTTACTTTCACTGCCTATGATCCCCCAAAAGAACTAACAAGAATTTTGCGAACACCCAAAACACAAGCTGGAAAAAATACAAAAAAAATTCACGAAACAAAATAAAATTAGAAATCGAATTGTAATAGCATTAAAGCAAGGACAACATCACCGCAGAGACCCGTCCAACAAAGAGAAAAATGATGAACAACAAACATTATGATTAAAAGTGTTTTAGCTAAAAACGAAAACCTCAATTTTTTTGTAATTTTCATTAAGATGAAAGCAACACAGGTAAATCCAATGGCAAAATACTTATGCTGAGTATATTGGGTAATGCATATAGGGTGAACTAAACTGATCCGGCAAATAGAACACAAACTTGAAAAAATAGATTTTGCACATGAGCTACAAATACAACAAAAAAAAAGTAAATGATATTAATAATATTTTAAGTACACTTTTTGGCAATGATGGTTATAACACACAAAACACACACACACACACACAAACGTACTGTACTACACAAATAAAAGGCGAAATGTTATACGTTTACGGTATTGCGAGAAACTGTGAAACTAATTTTGCGACATACATTTCAAATACTTACATATATATGGCATTATGTAACGAAAATACAAAGTAAATGAAGCGGAAAATGTGTTAGTAGACAAACAAGGAAATATGCAAATAAAAATAGTGTTTGCTAACCTCACTAAAATGCTTCCCCAAAAGAAATGAGACAAAAACTTGCAAACAAAACTTGTCAACACTGAAAAGATATTTGCTTGAAACCGTGAACAGCATATTGATTTATTTCTGAGTACAAAACAAAACAAAAGAAATACAAAAAATAAAAAAAAAATCAAAGCATATTTAAAATAAATTTGCATTAGTCTTTACAAGCGAATCTTAAGTTGAAGAAGAATTAAGTTTATAATTTCAGAAATAAGAATTTAAAGCTTAATATTTAGTATTTATAAATGAAATATAACTGAAGTTAAAATTTTACTTGTGATTAACTTCAGTATTGAGCTTAATTGTTGCTTGCATACACATATTTTTATTAAAAAAAGCAAATGCAGAAATATAAAAAATACACAAAAAAAGAAAAACAAAACCAAAAACAAAGTTTCAGTGGTATTTATAAAAAAAAAAAAACAGTTAAAGTATGTATTTTTATATGTTTTTCATTGAAAAGCTTGTCTGTTAGTTGAAACTGTTGAGTTGAAGTCTAAGTCTTATAGTTAAAAGTAAACCCCCAGTTAAGAACGGAATCCATGTTATCCATGAGAAAAAAAAACTCAACAAACATTTGTTTATTATGCGCAATCTATGAGATTTCAAAGAAAACCAAATACCATACTCTAAACTGCATTAGTTAGACACGATTATAAGCAAAAACTTTACTAAAAAATATATAGCCTTGATGAAACTCTCTCTCTCTCTCACACAAACACATACATACAAAGTCTGCAAACTATCTTTCCAGTTACAATTCGATATAACAGAATGGCAAAAAATATGAATTAAAAAATTAATAAAGTAAAGATTTGGAACTCATTTAGTTTTAACTATCGTACTTACAAATTTTAGGCAACTTTAATATGAATCTACTTAAGAACAAACTCGATATATATTCTAGCTTGTTTACAACATAAAATGTATACAACTAAAAACAAAATAAATCTATACGTACAGTATGATCTGATTGGTGTGCTATATATATATATATATATATGTATGTATATGGGGTTCAAGCATGAAATTTCCAAAATAACAAAAAAATTGCATATTTGTTTTAAAGTCGAAGAATACATTTTAAAAATTTACTTTCACGGCAGAATTCGAAATGATTGGATTTTAATAAAAGGAAAGTTAATTAAATGCAATAAAGCTATCTAAAGAAAAATACTCAATAATTTTGCCCAAATGTCACACATAAAAAGAAAACCTAAGGCACACCAAATAGCCTTGCAAAGATTTAAACCAAAAACAATTTATAAAAGGTCATAAAGCCCTATGTACCAACTTTAAAAAATACCTACAGAAAGTGTAACAGAAACTTATAAAAATACAAATAAAAACAAATCAAGTGATGGTTAAAAAAAAAAAAATTAAAATAAAACTATGAATCAAATAAATGAAAAGTGCATATAAACGTTTTAAGCAATGTTTTTCAGTATTTCATTTTAATGGAAGGATTCCAGTGCTAAGTCTAAAGAAAAACAAGAATTATTTGTTTTGTGTTTTGCTTTTATTATTATTTTTGCTATTATTTCACTTTTCGTTAAGAAAATTTCTGTCTATTATAATTTGCGTATTATATGTGGGTAAAACATCTGTGGTTTGGATTAGTAAACATTTTTATACTTGGGTAACTTGTAGATTGTGTGTTAAGGTATCTAAAATTAGAATTTTAAATACAGCATTGGGTAATTCCATAGATTTACAGAGAGTGTTTCAGGATTTTGCATAGATAGAATGCGTTTTTTTTTGTTTGATTTAATTTAAATTTATTTTTTATATTTATATTATTTTGATTTTAGTTATATTATGTTTTCATACTATTATGCATTTTACAAAACCATTTAAATTAGGTTTTTTTAATGTTTAATTTAGTTTAAAGGGATTTTTTTAGAAAGCTGTTATCACAGTATTGTTGAAATGAAATTAAAATGCATTAGGTAAATTTTTGTATGTTCGAATGTACACAACAATGAAAATATATATGAAATAGTTAAAATTTATAAACGGAAAAGTTTAATGATAATTTTTATAAGTTTAATTTGGTTAACTTTTAAAGGTTCTTCGAAAATACATGTGTCGAAAAAATATTTAAATTGTGTTTGAGTTAGTTTTGATTGTTATTACTTATGTTTTTCTTTTCATTTCAAAGGATTGTTTTAGTTTGTGTTTATGACATTTGCTTAGTAAGTTCTTAAATTAGTTTAAAGTTTTATTTATTTTTTATTATTAATTATCCTTGTTATACGAGGGTGAATTGTAAGCGTAAACAGTTACACAAATATGTGTTAAACTTTGTGGAGTGCTACACGAAATCAGTGGAAATTAGTGGGTACAGCTGTACAACAAATCAATCGAGTTGGTCTGGGCTCATTTATACTTCGATATCAAAAAATATAATATATAGACGTCGCTCAAGAGATTTGTTGTGTATACATTTGTGTATTAATAGAGTAGTGTGTGCCATATGCCTTGCTTTCTTCAATAGAACTCACTCAATTTGGAGACAACTTGAGCAAAGATTTTAAAAACAAAGCAAGCAGATCTATATGGTTGATGTATGGAAACGATTGACTGATGATTGATAACACACAAAAAACACATGAACATATATGCAGCTATATATATATATCGTATGATATATATATATATATATATACAAAGGTATATGGTATGTAGTATTCGTACATATGCTATATTGAAAATAGGTAACTATCAAAATTTAGCACAATTTCTTAAACATTACACAGTTAGGACCGAGTAAACAATCAAAAGGTATACCAAAAAAGTACTGAAACACAATATTGTGAGCTTCAATGCTAGCTAAATAAGTTTTTTTTTTGCGTTTTTTTTTTGTTTTTGTATTCAAATAAATTTTGGGCGCTGGCGCCCCGCACCAGAACAAATCCCATTTACTTAATCTTAAACTTAAGAGCTAACTCTTGAATTAATTTAAATAAACATATTAAAAGTTTCGTTTTGTTTTTTGGTTATACTCAAAAAATGACACATTTAACAGACTTTTCTTTGTTACTTAAAATATTTGCATGGTTAGTTTTTAGAGTGGGCAAACATTTAAATTTAGTTGCATTTAATTAGAATTAAGAATATGTCAGGGTTGATTTTGTCTTTCTTCTTTTTTTTTTTTGCTTTTATAAATAGATAGTTTTGTTTTCTAACAATTGTAAAATCGAAAATTGCTTATAAATTTAGAATAAACTTTGTTTAAGGGGATCTTTTACTTTGTGTTTAATAATGGGGTTTACAACTTTTGCTAAGCGTAAATTGAATTTCAAACTGTACTTACAACTAAATGCAATTTGTTAATTTAGTTTTTATTTAGTTTTAGCATGTGCCACTACGTTTAAATTCGTTTATCTGCCATAATTAAATAATTTTGAATTTTGACATACACATATATATATATATATATATTATTTATATGTATATATTTAGGTACATATTCAAAAATGAAATTCAGTTCGCTTAATTAACTAGAACAGAAAATGATAGGTCTTATCAAACCATAGATATATCAATATATATATATATATATATATATATATATATATATATATATATATATATATATATATATTGCTGGAAAAATAAATTAGCTATTTCTATATATAGGTATGTATATGTATATGTATGTTGGGTATTAATATTTAAGGTTCTTCTTTTATTTTTGATATTTAGTTAAATATAGATAAATGTTTTTTTGCGCCTCTTGCAGCTCCCAAAATACAGGAAAAATAACGTACTTGGGAGCTTTATTCGTTTTTCCTTTTTAGCTAAGCTAGTCTACAAATAGTGATTGTTGTATGCATTTGTCTCATATAAAACTATCTCGCTTGCCTAACATAAACTAAACAGCCACGCCTTCTTTCAGCGATTTCAACTACATTCAAACACAACAAATTTCACTTTTAACTTAGCTTTGTACCATGCTTAATTCTCGCTGAGATCCTTAATAGCTTGCAGGATGCGCTTCACATGGCCCACCTTGACCACGCCCAGATCCTTGAGATCGCGCCTGCCAAGCGTAAGCAGCTCCTTGCCGCGTATGTCGTTCTTGAGAAAGCTATCCACATACTCCGACAGCTGCATCGTCTCTAGCCAGGTGACCACCTCGTTGACGCTCCAATTATTGGCCGCCTCGCGGGTGTTTGTGAGTGGAGGCTTGAACTGCTGTTGGCCGGCGGTAGAACCGGAGCGCAAACGCACCCAGAATGGACGCGATTTGCGACGTCCATCGGGCTAAGGATTAAGAAACGTTATAATAAAGCAACTTCAAGCAATTTCATTTAGACATAGCTCTTACCTCCTCGTTGGGCGCTAGCACGTTGAAGTAGGCGCGCAGCTTGCCATCGATGCACTTCTGCACGGAGCACTTTTTCAACTCCATTTCCATGTTGGCCAGCGCAGCACTCAGCTTTGTCTCTAGATCTTCGCGCAGAATTAGACTATGTCCACGATCACGCAACAGTGTGCAGGCATCATCGTAGAGCTGGCGCGAGGAGTCAATCACCTCCACCAACTTGGTACGCAACGAAGGACCCTCCAACAGTTTGCCCTGCGGGTGTATGGACTCCAAGGCTTCGCTGGCACGGCAGGCCACCTCATATAGATCATGCTGTAGTGCCGGATGTGAAATGATCAAGAACTTAACCCACTTGACCAGCGAGCTAACTGCCTCGATGAAATTCAATAGCACATAGCATTCGCGCTCTGAAATGACCTCATCCGTGGAGACGGCATGCTCGGAGGCAGTCGATGAGGTGTCGCGCTGAATGGATATGCTGTGCTGCCGCTGCTTCTCCTGCCAGCTCTTGAGTGACACTTCCAGGCTGCGATTGCGGCAAAGCATCTGGACGCGATTCTTATGCAGAATGCGTATCATGCCCGGTGGCTGCAACCAGGCCTCGCCATCCACCTGAATGGGTATCTCCTCGTCGCCCAGTATATTGATCTGCACGCTTTGGCACTGGGCAATGCGATGATGCTGCAGATTGATCAAACGCGACGCAGCCATCTGCACCGATCCAAAGACAGCGACCACCTCCAACACACGATCATCGAAACTAGGAGGCAGAAAGATGTCCTCCTTCTTGCTGCTGTTGCCCCAGAAATTGGTGCCGCCCATGAAGCTGGGTATATTCAGTATAACAATACCCTGGAGCTCTGGTAAAGGTATGCGCTGGCCATCGCACTCTAGCTGCACGCGCTGCTCCAGATTCTTGCAGGTCTTTTGTAGCAGCTGCTTGGAGCCGAGCACTCCATACCACATATAATTGCGTGCCCGGGAGCGACATTTCTCTGGATGCTCCTCGCGTTTGTTGTGAAAGTCGAGCGAGATCTTTGCATCGATGCCAATGCCAAAGTAATTGTTCATCACACACTTCTCATGATAGCCAGCCAGCAGAGTTTCATCCGGGTCCATCAACGGACTAACGGCGGCGCACAGCGTGTCCGCATTGGCCATCAAGCACTTGGATATGAACCCAGTGCCATTAGCCAGATCTGTTAAAGGGAAGGGTAGTGTTTAAGTAAACTCAAACAAATTGAACTATTCAAATGTGAATTTAATATGAATATAATAAAATTTCGATTTATCTTAAGTTTGAGTTTGTTTTGAATTCTCTTGAGCGATAGTTCTCTCAAGTTTCTGAAAACGAAACTTCAGGGAATTCTACTTACTGGGCCAGTTGGGCAAGCGAACTAGAGGATTGATAATCGGCAGTTTGCGATTGGTCTCTTCTGTGGGTGTCCGCTCTTTATCCTTGCCGGGTTTTTCGTCTTTCTCGCCGGTGCTAAAGTGTTCAAAGCCGAAGAGTGTAGATCCCATGAAGAGACTCGATTTGGAGCCCTTGAGTGTCTGCAGATTGGGCAAAGCTTCGTTCGGCTGCAAGAAAGAGTCAGCGATTAGATGGAGCTGGGAGCAATGCGCCATTGGTGTCAAAGAGCAACTGGAAAGTCAGCACTAACTACGATACAAAGAAACATGTGGATGTGGCTGATTGAGTGTGTGAGTGAGCGTTTGGAGTGTGAGATTATGTGCGTGTGCCAGTGTTGTGTAATGGGGGACGCAGGTTTCATAAGTGGGGTAAGTTTTGAAAGAAGGAAAGAGAGAGAGAGAGAGAGGGAGAGAAATAAAGAGAGAGAAACAGAGAGAGAGAGAGAGACAGGACACTACTTGGAAAAAAAACTGAAAAACTCATAGCGTATTTTAGCTTTTGTTAAGTAAATTGTTAAGTATTCAGTATTGGTTAACGATAGCTTATAATATTGGATATTAGGCAACACTACTTCAAGACGACAACACGTGTGTAAATCAAGAAAATCAAATCAAACTGACGCGTGTGCTTTAACCACAAACTGAAACGAAAGCTGAGACTTTTACTGGCACTTTATACAGGGGATAGTACTAGAATATATATTGCATAAATCTATGTAGTTATTTCATTTGCTGGGGTTACGGATATACATCGAACGAACGAACGATCAAACGAACGAACGAACGTACGAACGAACGAACGAACGAGCGAGCGCATGGAACGAACGAACTCAGGAACGCAGTAGAAAGGAGAGACCCCGACCTCTGGTTAACGGGCTTACCAGCGGTATTAGCGGCCTAATTAGCGCCAGGGTTGCCAGGCGAATGTCTGGTTCGGCGACCACAAAGAAACGCACACTGAACAGTCCGTAGGTGCGTTTAGTGTTAAGTTTTTGGTTTTTCTTCTAAGAAAATGCAATTTGTATTCGCAAAAAAATAATAATATTATGTGTATGTGTGGTTATATATATATATATATTCTTTTGATGTGTATATAGAATGTGTGTGTGTGTGTGTGTGTATGTATGTTAAAAGCTTTTCAGTGTTGTGAAACTAAAAGAGAAGTTCATACAAGTAGTTGACATAATTTTGAAATACGTACCAATTGATTTGTGCTTTGTTAAACATATTTTGTATATTTTTATATAAGTTTGTTTGCATATATATAATTCTATATATATGGTATTAATTGTAGTTGTTTTGATTGATTTTGTGGTATTTTTGATTGAAATAAAATCTGGATTTTCATAACTCAAACGCAACTAGCTAAATTATAGTAAATGTGGCAAATAATAGTAAAAACGTATATGTTATGTTTTGTTTAATTCACACGGTTCCAAAAGGTCGAACTTAAATTTCTTTGAGCATAATTAATGAGCCTGATTATATTACTCTATTTTTGTTTATACTAAATTTTATGAGTCGTGATCACTTTCTTTATCGATTCTTCATCAATTCTATAAATATAAACAAAAAAAGCATTTGAACTATTCCTTCTAATTAGCCTATATTTATAAATGAATTGAAGCCTTCAAGTCAAATGCTTGCCATGTGAATCGCACAAAGAACTACAAAAGAAATTAAAAAAAGTTTGTAAATTTGCAGCTGGAATACCCCTATGTAATCCGTATTAGCATTCCTTTTGCTTTTATTTTTATTTTTTTTTAATAAATACCGCGACAAGTAAAATAGAAACAATTACCTAAAATCGCATTTGTGTGTACGAGTATTTTTTTGATTGGATTTCTGCATTGCCATTGCTCGGCTGACATATATATATACTTTCACTTGCTGATGCAGTAGTGCCAACGTAAATCATATATATATATAAACATATATATAAACATATATATATATATATATATATATATATATATATATATATATATATATATATATATATATATATATATATATATATATATATATATATATATATATATATATATATATATATATATATATATATATATATATATATTTATATATATATTTGTATATATATATGGTATATATGGGGAGTGTGAGCTGTTTTGGGTCAGGACTTACCTTGAAGAGGCTGCCACAGCTAATTCTACGACTAGCCGCTGGTGAACTGCTGAGGAAGCGCGCATGTTCCGGGTCCAATGTTAGATAATTTGGATTGAAACCGGAATGTCGTCGATCTTTATCCTTCTCATAATCGCGGACAGCCAAGCTGGGCGCATGGCTCGAGTGCCGTCGTATCTCCGAGGAGTTCAACGTGCGCACACCGAGCAGCGACGACGAAGTCGCCAATATGGATGATGACGATGATGATGCTATTGGCTTAACGGAATCACCACGCAGTGGTGTTGGTGGCCTTACAACAACACTTATCTGTGGATAGTTGGGATTTACATCATCAAAGGATTCTTTCTTACACGACTCATCAAAGGTAATGCGCTTTACTTCTTGTCCATGGCCCGACTTCTTCGTGGGCGATGTCGATGAGGCCATTGCCGATTCAAGAGGTTTTGTTGTAGTCGTTGTTGTTGTGGTTGTTGTGCTTGTTGTTGTAGTGGTTGTCGTTGCATTGTTTAATTCAATTTTAATTGCAGTTTCCAGTTCGTCGCTAGTCGTAGTCATTGTTAGATTTCGATACGTTCTGCTTGGGGCTGTATTTGTGGGCGTGTCCGCCTCTTCGTTTTTGCCGTTGTCATTGTTGTCACTGCTATTGCTATCGAGCACTAGCTGCTGTTGAGATACGATTGTTGTTGTTGTATTTGCATTCAATTTCTTGAGTGAGATGCGCTTTTTGGGACGCTTCACATTAGAGAGAGTCGACAGGAGCAGGAGATATAGATATTTGATTGTTTTTTTTTTGTTTGGTTCGATTTTGATATATATTTATTTTTATTATTTAGAGTTCGAGTTGGAGATTTGGATTTGGATTTGAGGCAAGCAAGTGAACGTATTCGGTTTGTTAAATACACACGAAAAGAAAAGTTTGAAGAAAGAAGCAAACGGAGAGCAACAAAGAGTTTTTACCATAAGTGGCCATGTCTGAGCACTTTCGATAAACATAACATAGCTATAGCTCTATATATAAATGCATATGTATATGTATATATATGTATATATAGGTATATATATACACACAATTTACCTACTTTTAACCGAATAGGCGTTTAACACATACCTTGAAACTCTGACGCGCTATATCGTTACCTTCCACGAACTGCGCCAGGCTGCAGTAGCGCGGCGGCTCCCGTATCTTCTGATCGTCGCAACGATTATCGATTTCAAAGACAATATTCTCAAAGCCAAACTGCTGCGGATTGTCGTCGCTATCCATGCGTGCGAGCCCGGCCTTGCGAGGCGGCGACGAGTTGCGTCGGCGTGGATGAGTTTTGCTTTGGGCCAATGCGCTCAGCGACTTCTTGCGCGGCGGTTTCGGCGGTCCAGCATGCTCTGAGCATAGTGTGGTGGTGTCATCCGTAATGGTGTTATCCTGCAGAGCATTGGTTATGTCATGGCCCAGCACCGAGCTAATGTCATCCATCAGACTCTCGCCGGGCATGGGCTCCGTCTCATCGCTAGTCTCCGGCGAATCAATGTGCGTAAAGTTGTTCGCATCCAGGTTCTACTCACGAATATTGAGTTTAGTCATAGATTAGTTTCAATCGTATATTACTGCTTAGTGTCTTACTACTCACCTGTATAATGTCTCCCAGGCTGTGTACCGGCTCGGGCTTATCGAAGATCTCGGATGCCACGCTGCATTCCTCATTGCTAATGGCGGACAGCACATCGCTCGCCTCCCCGCCCGGATCGTCCTCCGACGACTGTTCCTGTAAAAGCAAAAGAAGAGCCACCTAAGTTTCCTTCTTGATCGATAGTCAGATAATGCCATACAGTGTTGGTCTGCGCATCGGTGTCAATGATTGTGAGGCTTTCACTCGTATAGACATTTTGGGATTGGGGGGTTACGACAATTCCGGGTACCTGTAGATTACAAGTGTGTACCAGAGCACGATGCGGCTCCAGCGATTCGCATTTCTCATTGACGTCGGCATCCTCCTTCTCGCACTCGATTTGACTGCTCGCAGTGCGCTCCTTATCCTTGTCCATTTCGCGTGTCATATAGTAGGTACGTTCAAATACCTCGATAGGTCGATAGTTAGACAAAGGATCGACAATCGGTTCGCTTGTCAAGATCGGCACACGAAGAAAGTCTACCTTGCGCTCGGTGGGCGTATTGTCGCCTCCATCGCTGTTTGGCGACAATCGATTGCCCGCATCATCGATGTTGGCGCCACCGCTCAACGAGAGGCGGCCAACGCGATAGATTGTCTCCCCGTTGGCGCCCTCCTCCATTTCTTGTATAACCTCCGGCACACCCGAACTGCGACGACTATCCGCAAATTGACGCGGAGCCGGCAAATTGATGCTGTTGAAGAAATTCTCATCCACTGAATCGCGACGCGTGTCCGGCAGTGGTGATATGCAGGTCAAGCGCGATGTCTCCATTGTCGGCGAGATAATATTGATGGGTGGTATGATTGGTAGCGGAGAGCTGCAGGGCGTCGAATCGCCTGAATTTGTAATAGGTATCTTAAGCGCCTCAAACGGTGTAATTGAGAGCTTACGCTGGTAGCGCTTGGGGCGACCCGGTTCCGAGTGCTCTACCACATTATAAATGGCGCGCTTTACACTATTCGCTCGGCACTGCAAAGCCTCCTTCTCACAGGAGCGTAGTGAACGGCTATTGCGACGCTCCTTTGTGTTTATATTATCCTTTTCCGTTTTTTCAATAGATATATTTGGATTGCTGGAATGCATAATTAAGACTTTTGTTAATATAATTTGAGGATTTCCAAAAAAATTTAATATCTGTTATGCTGTATTGTAAACCAATTCTATTTCAAATTTAAAATTTGGTCTGCGCCAATCAGAAGGAAAGAAGTGTACAACTGCTTGCATTTCAAGCAGTGCTACCGTTCACAAAGCAGTGCAACTCGTATATATAAAAGTATCGTATACTTTTAAGCTGTCAAAAACTTTTTCATAAAGCTTTTTAAACAATTTTAAACAGACAAATAACAGAAAAAAATAAAAAAAAAACGATAAAATCAAACTTTATAACATTCTCCCCCTCTAAAACTAAATTGCATTTGTTTGTACATAGCTCCGTTAGATGTGAAGATATGTATTTTACACTTACAGAAAGGAAGGACGTGCCGATGTTAAGGGCACACTACGCGTTATTAAACTCCTTATAGTGGCTACTAAGTCGTCGCCACTGTGCGTACCCAGTTCCTCTTCCTGCAAGGCATCCAGCAGCATTGTCAGCTTCTGCCTTAGGATGTCACATTTCATAGTCAGCTGCTCGTCGTCCTTGTGATGCTCACAAATTCGTGAGACCAGTTCGTCAATGGTGTCGCACAAGGACCGCGTGGAGGAGATTAAAGTTTGCGTATCGTTTGTCTCGACTATGAAGCGCAAATGATGATTGGCCGATGTGACCATGCCCGTGAGCAGAGCCTCCTGTTCCGTGGTAATAGACATCTTTGGTATCTTGGGCACAGTGATGGCTTTCTCAAATACCATAATGCTCCAACGATCCAGCATTTTGGTGCTGGCTGACTCGTAGCGCTCCAATATTTGGGGCAGGTGGGTGTCATCGTCGCAACTGGAGCCCCAGCCCAAGACTCGGGCCAGATCGTTGCCCGTGCCTAGAGGCATGACAGCCACTTGGCATTGTTTCTGTGAGAGAATCAGATGAGCATCGATAAAGACCTAAAGATATTGTAATTCAAACTTACGTGCATATTGAAACGATCAATTTCGCTGAGCACCCAGCCAACGGAGCCATCACCGGAACACACCAGTATGCGAAACATTTCAAAGTGGCGAAACAGACGAAGACCCAAGCTGGGCCCCGTTGAGATCAGATCGAATACCTGCGCCGGATTCAGCAGCTGCTTGAATCGGCGAAGAAACTTTACGCCCTGATTGTCGCCGGACTTGGAGTTGACAAAGACGAGCAGCGGGGAAAAGTTGCCCTTCGGGCTGACCACATCCCAGGCATCGTCCGTACTAATTGAATGAACGCTGGTGGGCGGCACTACAGAGAGCTTGGCGGGACCAATGGGACAAACAATTGCCATTTGTGGTCGACATGCCACATGCACCGTATCCCTGCACCACAAACAGCGCCAATCCTGTAGCCGCAACACCGAACCGCAGGTCTTCTTGCAAACCGCACACATGGCCGAAACGGGCAGATTGCCTTCCATCCACTGATGTGGCATTATAATGCTGCCATCGGGCTGTTCAATAATGTCTTTGCCCACCGTCGCCAACGTTGTCCATTTGCAGTTGGCAATTGCTTTGGCGGCACAACGTTTGTGCACCTTGCACTTGCACACCTCACAGCTGAGGCCGTGCGATGTGACGCCAGATAGTGCGTCCCGGCATACATTGCAGTAGGTGGGTCGCGCATGGGAGGTTGCGTACCAGTGGTGATGATTCGAGAGTATGTCATGCTGATCGATCAGAAAGCTATCGCCACGCGGACGCTGCGGCGCCGTAGCTGTCTTCAGAGACCCCAGCCAATCCTCCATGTCGCGTCTGGAGTCGGCGCACAGCACCAGAGAGCGGGTAGGTGTTATTATCTGAAAAAAGACAGACGGATGTCTTAATTTAATTTTCATTTAGTTCACTAGTTTTATGAACTATATATCACTTCGTTGACGCTTCCAGCCAATTTTCTATTTCTTTTCTATTTTCTTTTTTTTTAATTATGAATAATAATGTGGGCAATATTTAAAGTCGAAAACAGTTGCACATGTTGAGTTGTGTGCACATATGCTTATAATAAGACACCCACATATGCATATGCATATACACATTTCCCACATGCGAGACGTGCTTATTAGTTGTGTAATCAAAGATGGGTCTATTAGTTTCTATGGCCTCATTAACATGCAAATAACTCTCATATTTATGTTAATATGCAGACAGGAGCGCCCGCCACGCCTTTTCAATAGAGTGGAAACAAAACAATGCGCCAAGCCCTCAAAGTTCAACAAAAGCTGTGTGGAGCGTATTATTATACGCCTCGGCCACGCCGCTTGCCAGCTCCCAAGCTCCCACCACCCCGCTTTTGTTACAGTCACAATTAATGCGGGATCTACTCTGTACTGGAAGACGTAACAGTAAAGATAATAATAAGGCTGACTAAAGCACGTCAGCTACCTGATTATGATTCGCTTGTCATATTGCCTAATTTATGGCACGCATGTCCTTCACGAAGACCTATCCTTGGCCAGCGGCCAACGCTGTTGCTGCTTCTTTAGTGGCCAAGTTCATTCGGGTAATTGATGTTACAAACTTTCACCATATACACACATATATATTTTCTTGTATTATGAAATTAATGAGTTAACATGACGTCTAGCCGTGGACCTTGGTCATACCTTGGGTTGGCGAGTCATGCCAGCAACTTGTGAATACGTATATTTTGTAAGCAAAGCGAGCAATGAGCAATGATAGACTATAAGAAACCGAAAAGAAGTGCCTTTAACGCTAGTACATATTAGGAAATCAACCACAAATGTAAAAAATGTGTAACAATAATACGCCCTTTAAAGCCTGCAGTTCAATAGGTACAGTTGACCCATTTGACAGCAGTTGACATGCCATGCCACATGCCAATGTCATAGCTGACACACATTGACTGTATCCAGCATTGCATGCAGAGCATAATGGATATGTGCAAAAGGTTATGACCACGTCAACATTATATTCTACTTGCAAGGTCCGACCGAGAGTCCGTCTGTCGTCGAAGTGAAAGCAAAAATGAAATAAGCTGCCGGCAGTTAACGTCCTGTGGTCAAACTGACGGCAAAAGATGAACGCAGTAGGGGCTAATCCCAAGCTCGACTGCATGCATTGTGGCTTACCTCAGAAGCTCATTGAGCTAGAAGCGCACTGCTGCAAGTTTGCAAAATGAAAATCAAAGATGAGAGATAGCTATAAAAGAGTCTGGGTCCGTGACACAACTTGACACGAATTGGCTAGACTAAACGAAACTAAACACAACTTAGCCCGAACTAACACGATTTAACAGCTTATGACATATCACCACGACTTGACAAAGGCTTAACAAAATTCAACATGATATTCAACAAAAAAGCTTCACACATACATAGAAATACACGTGTATCGTGTACGATGTTCTGCGACACATGTCCATCGTTAGCTGGCATCCAGTGTTGCGGTCAGGTGTGAATTTTGATAACAGCATTAGAATGCAATTTAGATGCTTGATTTGCTTGGAAGAGCCAGCCACAAGTAAACCTCATCTCTAATTACATTCTGAGGTATTAATTGGACTTAATTCGTGTGCTGACTTTTGCAATGGAAAATAGCTTTGACTGTTTGAGGTTTGCTTGAAATGTTGCAATGTTGCAATTAGTGCCAGCAATGCCACAATCAAACCACATCAACAGATATTTGCATCACCTAAATCGCTTTTCTCTGTGAGCTTTTGAGCTGCGCACTCGCCCTGGCTTTGCCTGTGGTCTTTTGCTATTCAATTAGTGCCACATTGCACGTGCCTTCGCTCTTGCCACCTGTCTATGGCACTTGCAACATGAATATGCTTTCATGCTTGGCTGACGCCTGTGGTTTACCTGTCACTCACTCACATTCTCTTTGTCCGTATGCCAGCCAGGTAGCCTGGTAGCCTGGTTGCCTGGCTGCCTGGTTGCCTGTAGCGCCCCCAACAGCCACGCCCAGCTCTCCTTTCAATGGGGCGGAAATTATTTGCTTTTTGGCCACTGCCCATAAGTTGGCAGCAATGCATTATTGCATGGTATTCAATTACCTTTTAAACTTTTGCCCGTCGACTCTGAAGCTTCATTTAATTTCATTTGCTGATCATTTTCACTCCCACAATAGTTTAACATAGTTAATTAAATGTGAAGGAGAGCATTTTCTACCCATATTGATGTCAGCTACAACGTTTTTATTATATATTTGGATATTTAAAAGTAATAACATGTTAAGAAGCCATATATTTACTATGGATATATGAAATTATATGCAGATATATACGTAGATTGAAGTAAGAAGCGAAACAGTTGAATACTTCAATTAAAATATAAGGTTAAGATAATCGAAACATATTAAGCCAGATATATATATTTATTATAAGTGCATATAGTGAAGACATAAAGAAACATTCATATAAACGAAAAACGATCGCGGGTATATAGCTTACTTATTTTATTTTTTAATGCCTTCGTACAGCAACATCTTTTTTCTTTGGGAAAAAAACTTATTTATCGAGTAATAAAAGAAAATTAGTTATTGAGTAAAAATTAAAAAAATATATACAGTTTTATTAGCTAGTTCATCTTCTTTATCTAAATATCTTTATTTGACATTAAAAGATGTATCAATATGTTGATTAATTTAAGAGTCACAATTTGGATCCAAAAAAATAACTTCATGCAGTGAAACTAAAGGCTTTAAATATATTCTTAAGAACTTAAGAAATTAATTATTTTTATTTTAAAATTTTATTTTGTAGGGTAGTTTTTGTTGTTTATAACCGCTCTGATTAGGTTGGCATCTATATACACATTTTTTTAAAACTTAATGTTCAATATATTTTCAATTGAGCTAATTTCTCGAAAATTTAAACAGCTAAAGACGCAACAGTTTTGTTTATGAAAATTGATGAATTATTAAACTAAATTGTTAAAATTATACCAATCAAATATTATTTATTTAAATCAAAATATAAAGTATCAGCAACTGCTGGCACAAATATCGCATCCGTTCATTTCCTTGCTTAACTCTGAAATTCTTCTACATACGCATTCGCTAAAGCAGGTAAAATATATAGTTACACATAGTGGTGAAAGCATTAGCGAATTTCACAATGTGATGAAATCAAAACTTAGTACACTGAGAGAAACTATAGTTACTTATAACTTGTAAAAATAACATATTTGACAAATGTCTCTTCACCAACCTTATTCTCTCAAACTAAAATTGTTAAGAAACTTCCCATACAAAGTGATCTTTATTATTTTAACGTATCACAAAGGAAACTTATTATTAAAATACCAGTTTTGCATTTGGAAGCCTTTGATGTTCATGGAAAAGCAATCAATTACAAGGTTTCAAAACTTTTAGAATGTACGTCAGCAAGACTTAATTAGTTTAGACAGACCGCAAAGGGCAACAGAGCTTGCAGGTGGCTTCTATAAATTTATATTTTGCAGGTGGTATAAAAAGCTGGTGGTAACTATAATGTAGTTAAAGCTCTTTCAAGTGCAATGAGTGACATTGAGAGTCCATCAATTCTATGAGCATGAGCCAAAGGAGATGATATATATAAACATTTTATATGAATTACATATGCATACATAAATACGTAAAAATTTTTATATTTTAATAGGAAAAAATATAAATCTCATAAAAAAATTTGAAAAAATTACTAAACAATTAAAATAGAATATGTAAACATGACAAACGAAACTTTTGAATTACTTCTATACATAAATTTTATGGTTGAGAGCAATGAACTCAGTTTTATGATTTACAAAGACTGCAATAATTAATGTATAAAGTTGCGGGAAATGTTTGTTTTTAATGAGTTTCGACTGGAATATTTATGAGACTGAGCAGCACTCAGGGCAGACCATTCGAACAAAGTGTTTTACTAAGCTTTACCGTATTGCAATTCAAATTAGGAATTAAGTATATCTGTGTATGATAAATCAACATTTCTAATGCTTAAATTTAAATATTATTCTTTGCCACAGCTGAGTTGAAACTAATTTGTGATTTTAAAGTATTTCAATGCTGGCAAAATCCGCTTTGTTTTGCGACCACTCAGACGCCGTAGCGCTAAAATCGAGTGTGTGTATATGTGTTTATCCCCTCTGTGGCAGTAAATGTTAGTATAACTGTATTTAGCTTCCGGCTACAGACACAAGCCGTGGTACGCTCCACTCGCTGTGCACTCCAATCAAAAAAACAAACAAAAACAAGGCGGAGCTGAAGCTGGAGCTGCTGTCAGAATTCATTACGCTGAAGACGGGGCGTACATTGGCACTGGTCGTGGCTGCCACGCATCATCCTGCCCCAAAATATTCATGAGTTGGAGCAGTCTCAGCTGAAGAAGTCGCAACAGAAGCAACAGCCACATTACGCGTACGCCGAGTTGTCCCCGAACCGCGCCCGACTAACGGCAGTGTTGGGCGGTGGTCAGGCAGGCCAAAGGAAATCATATTGGAATACTTTAGCCCACATCTGAACATTGATGAACACATCTCTCAGTATCTGTTTGGTGTATCCCCAAGTGCACGCACACGTTTCCTGCATGTACAGACTTACATATAGCTTTATATATATATAATTTTTTTTTTCATTATCGCGCTGAGCCGCCCAGCGCAATGTTGAAATTACTTTTGAAATTTTAATGGCCGTCGGCTATTTCGCCAAATATATACACACACACACACACACATACACAGACACATAAATATATATGTATATATATATATATATCTATATGTATAAAAAGTTTTTATGACGCAACGAAAGAGGCTGTCAGAATGTAACACGTGGCGTATGAGCTGCAAGCATAAATATTTACAAGTTTCAAGCCGAAAGCTCGATTTGCATTTGCCAGCTTAAGATTTTAAAAGTAAAATAAACGAATTTTAAAAGCTCAACTTGAGGTAAATATCAAAGCCCAGACCAAGTATCAAAAACGAATGGGAAACGAAGAGGAAACAAATTCTGCAGGTCCTTGTGCCGCAGTATCCACAACATTTTCAAGCACATGACAACATTTTATTTTTTTTTTACGTGAATTTCAGCTAAATTTCAAAGTTCAAGGACACGAGGGTAGCTGCTCTTGTGTGCGTGTTACCTGGTGGTACCGTGCTAAGCTCATAAAGAAGGAGTGCCTACGACTCACTTCTTATTATTGTTTCAAATTTCATATATGCCAGCTGCTGTCAGCGCCACAGGACAATTGCCGCAAGTCAAGCGTTTAAGGAACTAATAATTCCAGCGTTTGTTCTTAAACATTTTTCATGGAAATCAGCACGTGAATACGCCTATTAATAAATATATATATATATATATATATATATATATATATATATATATATATATATATATATATATATATATATATATATATATATATATATATATATATATATATATATATATATAGCACATCGAAAATAAAATTTATGGCAAAATAAATTGAAAATAATAAATTTCAGTGTGAGCGGAAGAGATTTCGGAGGGCGCTGGGAAAATAAATGAAATGAATAAAGATTGCGAATGAAGGGTGTTAACAACAAAACAAATTTCAAAAACACATACGTATTTGTATTTCTTTTTTTTCTCTCAAACATATAGAAAATGTTATAATAAGTATAATTAATGTATAGTCGGAATTTTACATAAAATTTATTTTTCACTAACTTTTTCTCATTTCATTAATTTGTTATCCCTTTGTGTTGTTTGGAATTTTTCATTAGAATAAAAGCTTTGCATTCATGAATCAAATTTCTAAGCCCTTTTTGACAACCCCGTTCGCTGTTCTTCCATATACTTTAAAGCTGCCCTCTGTCTTTTATCAACCTAACAAATCTCTTATTTGGCACAACTTTTTCACGTTTCTACATCCATCTAGAAAAGGCAAAAGGGCCCAAAAATGTGCTCAGCTGTTTGAAAGCGACTTTCACTTGGCTTTTATTGCCAACGCTTTGTTTATTGTTCACTTTGTTCAATTAAATTATTTGTAGGGCATTATAATTATGGCCTGTCAACTACATTATGCCATGATATAATCCAGCTAATATGCAGACAGGATTATTTGATGGCTTTCATAATATTGGCTTGAAATTCTAAGTATTTGCGAGCTGAACTATTTGAATTTGGCTGTCAATCAGCTGAAGGAAGTCGCAGCTGGGGTCCTTGATTAAAATATAATTTACAACCAGCACTTAATGCTCGCTTTTCAAGTACAAGTGCATACATGTGTGCCGCACTGAAGTATGTGAATTTGTCTGAGTCAATCAAGCTGATTGATTGCCTGTGCATACAAAATGCCAGCGTGTATGTGCTGCGAATATCTGGCAAGGGCGCCTACATCAATTATGCAGGGCGGCGGCAGCTGTTGGGTAACAATAAAATAAGAGCGACGTCTGTTAATTGCGCCGCCGCACAACATGGCGTATGCGTAATGCGCAATATTTGTTCAACTTCTAATTGAGCGTCAGCAGCAACAACATGCCTGCCAAAAAGTTTAAATCAACAACAACAGCATTGACAAGAGAACGCCTCACAACCCAAAGTTTACCCGAGTTCTGTCAAAATTGGGCTTTTGTTAATTACGGATCACTTGAGTAAGCGAAATATTTGTCAGAGCTTCAAGAATCATTTTTAAATTGGCCTTGGCTTTGCTTCGAATAGTTGTTGCATGTCAAATGCCACGGACAGCCGCTGGTTTTAGTTCAATTATACTGATTGGATTTATTCTGAAATGCATTGTTTTTTAATAAATTTCATATTTTTCAGTTGACAGTTGTTCAAATGTCAAGCTTAGCTCAGCTTATTTTGTGATACTTTATATGTGAATTTACATATTTAAATTTTAGATAAGCCAAGACTGTGCATCTGTGTATATAGGGACTTTCAATAAGTTCTTGTTTGACTAAAATCTCCCATATTAATACTATTTTAGTTTTCATATTTAAATAAACTTTTTCAAACAATAATTTGTAATCGGCTTGAACAATGCCATGCAACACAAGTTGTTAAAGCAGTCATGGAAATTTGACAATAATAATAAAATAGTATTAAATTTTTAGCAAGAAAATATATATATTTAAAGTAACTTGAATAAGCGATAGATGGCTAAGAACACTCAGAGCTATGGCAAATATATATGCTTGATATACAGACGTAGCTCAATAGAACTATTTTGCTTATATATCAATTTAATTTACGCTGAGAAGAAAAGAAATTGTAAATATAAACTCGTACTACCATAAGCACTTGCAGTCACACATGCAGTCACATACGACTGCAGACAAATAAATGATACAGCATTCAGCAAACACAACCTTCTGCAGGGTCTTAGGTCGCATTGTGCGAGGTCTCCCAACTGAACGGTTGGGCAATCAGAGACCACAAAGAGCCTGTTAACAGAGTACTTAGCACAACAGTAACTACAACAACACACACTTACACTCTCAAACACGGAGACATCCCAAGCATTTCAATGCGAACAGCTTTATTTATATATATATATATATATATATATATACATGTGGCTTTCTCAAAGCTTGAAGTTTGAAGCTATAAGCAAGTTGTCTGCGTACCTGTCATAAATTTGAAGCTTCAGTTTAAAGCGCTCTTGAACATGCGAAATAAAATTTTGTATGGCAATAATCTATTTTATTTATTTATTTATTTTTTTTTAATTTTATTTGCTTCAAAATGGATTAAAGTTAATAGCATATAAAATATTTTAATTGAATGTGAATTTTTTTGACAGCAAAAATTTCATTTTTTTTAAGATCGGCTGTATGAGCATATTTAGTGAAAAAATGATGATGCTACATTCAATAAATATTTTATAATCGTATATTCAGTTTAACACGCATTTCGACACAGGCAACAGGCAATAAAAGTGCAGAAAATAGCGATCATTTTCTTTCGTTTTAATTTTAATTTTATTTTTGTGTACATAATTTTAATTTTTTAATTTTATTTGCTTCAAAATGGATTAAAGTTAATAGCATATAAAATATTTTAATTGAATGTGAATTTTTTTGACAGCAAAAATTTAATTTTTTTTAAGATCAGCTGTATGAGCATATTTAGTGAAAAAATGATGATGCTACATTCAATAAATATTTTATAATCGTATATTCAGTTTAACACGCATTTCAACACAGGCAACAGGCAATAAAAGTGCAGCAAATAGCGATCATTTTCTTTCGTTTTAATTTTAATTTTATTTTTGTGTACATATGGACGAGTCGATGGCATCAAAAGCGTTTTAATTGAATATTCATTGTTGCTTTATTTTCCAAAAAGTATTTATATTTATTGATAGCTGCTGACATGTTGTATTCAATTTATTGATATTGATTGGAAAAAAATGTGGTTTCTGTGAATGGCATATTGATATATTCAACGAGAGCTGTCAATAAATAGAGCTGAGTATTATATTCAGTGAATGCAAATATTTTTATAGATGTTCATGTATATAAATGTATAGGTGATACATTTATATACATATAGTCAAAATATAATATTGTTATTATTTTTTTTACATATATATTTATATATTATATATTATATATTATATATTATATATTATATATTATATATTATATATTATATATTATATATTATATATTATATATTATATATTATATATTATATATTATATATTATATATTATATATTATATATTATATATTATATATTATATATTATATATTATATATTATATATTATATATTATATATTATATATTATATATTATATATTATATATTATATATATATATATTATTTTACCATATATATGATTATATATTAAAGGCATACACATTCATTCTGCCTCTGGGAAAATCTTCGGTTTATCCATGCATAAGCACTTAACTTTTCGTTATTGGCCAAATGCTTTTGAGTCTTAAACTCGTATCTTGAAACTCTCACACCTAAGTGTATTTTCCTGAGAGCTGGAATTTGCCGCACAAAAGCTACTTTGCCATATAACCGATAAAAGAGAATAATAATAAATAAATTGCGGCTAATGCCATTTGTCGGCGCAAAGGCTTGCGGTTCTATATGCTGAGCGCAGGTTGGAAAATTTATGATTGATCTTCAAAATATATATCTTAGTATGTGCTTATACATACTTTTATCATGGTATTCGTGCTCGTAACAGGAGCGACAACAAGTGAAACGAATGTAGTTAAGCGGGCCTGGCTTGCATATGCCCTGTAGTCGGGCATATTGACAAGCAGATAAACCGAAACTTCATATTTGAACAATATATTTTGTAGGGCAAAGGGTATATTTTAGGCATTATATTCTATAGACTATCTAAACCAGGAATTTCTAGATTTAAAAATTTAAAATCTAAGAATTTAATGTGGCAAATATCATTGAAAAATCATTCTATGTATATGGCATACTGCAGGCAACATTTTCAACATTTTCACACTATAATTTTCATCTTTATAGGGCATAAGAATTACGTAGCCAAACGTGAAGGGCATTTGCCGAAAGCCCGAGAAATAAATACGCTAATTTTGCGCATCAAAAGCTGCGCATTCGTGTATAAAGTAATATAAATTTAAATATTTAGGCTCGATATGCTGCTTGAGCATAGATTTTATAGAGGTTAGACCTGTCTGGCTGGTTTATGTGTATATGCACAAATAAGTAGCTGTATATAGGGCATTGAGCTGCTTATGCTAATTTGGCATGCAGAGCGCGTCAAATGTAAACATTTTGCTTTGTTTCTGACAACTAATATCGATGGCATTTGCGTTTGTGTTTGTATTTGCTTTTGTACTGGTATCAGTGTAGAAAATAAGGGTCCTTTTCGCAGCTGCTCCATCGGTAATTGGGTGTATAAAGGGATAAGTTGGCGTTAGGGGATGCTTCTCTATCGACAAAAAAAAAAAAAAATACAGGAAACAATATTTGCGTGAGGCCAGACAATGGCAAACAGGAAATGAAAGTTCGGTTATGCTATGTTTGACGAGACTGTCTGTGGACCCACTAAGATGTGTAGCTCTATTTACTTTTGCCTTTCATCTCTTCACACTTCATAGCGGTGAGCACAAGTTGAATATATGGTGAGAATCTCGCAACTGGCTCTTAAATCATTTAATTTCAGCAATAGCTACAACTGTTGGCTTCATAAAAGTAAGTCGAACATTTAATTGCGGCCAGAAGCTGCCAATAAAATATATATGTGCCGCAAGTGTCAAAAGTTAGCAAATTAATATTTTATTACCATCTATCGTTCAATAAGACGATTATTTCAGCTGGCAAGGTAAATACGAAATGCAGGTGTTGTTTAATTACAGTGCCAAGAATTTGTAATAAGTAAGAAAATAAATCAATTTATAGCTGCAATCAATTTTCGGAATGAATAGAATCAGAACAATTGTTGGAGCTATTGATTTGCTTTTTTTTTGAACGGGCAGAGTTTTGCTACTTGCACTGGATGACGATTAGTCAGTTTTAAATATCGTATTTGAACGTCTATTTTACAAAAGTTGTCTTACAATGTCAATGACGTTCAATTTGTATATGGTTTTTATCTGGATAAATTAAAAAAGTTAGGTTTGTTGAGCAATGTATCATTGTTAAAGGGAGAATATGCAATGGCTCGACAATGAATTTTATATCTGGTTAGGCTAATAATACTTAATCTTGTATGCAAGCTAGTATATACAAATATTTGATATACTCTTGACTAACAAAGATCAAAAATATATAGTGAATACCTGTATGCCTAATGGAGGCGTAGCAAACCACAAAGAACTATATCTTCTAAAGTTTAATAGTCAGAAACCTAAAAATTTGATAAAGGGGTTACTGTTGACGTCTTCTATCGAAATTCCAAAAATAAATTTGATGCCTCTTTGGGCGCGTGGTATATAGAAATTAAACTGTATTTTCCACAGTTTTTCTTACTTCTTATAATCCCAATTTTGAGCGTTTTGCAAATTTATTTCAATAAACTGATTACTGTTGCTTATGAAAGGTGCTAATATGACAATATAATTGATAAACAATTGATATATTGATTTTATCTGGATAATCATAAAATGTTTTGTTTGTGGAGCAATGCCTATTTTAAAAGACACTCAGTTTGATATCTGCTTGAAATTAATTTTAAAATATCATATACCAATTAAAAAAACTTGTACATACAAATATTTTTTAATGCAGATCCGTTTCAGTTGTATTTTATATCGAACTTACCTGAAAGCTGTGATTTACGTTCTTGATGCTACACTCGAAATAACAGAGCTCCGAAAGATCAATCTCATCGAATACATCGCACTGCAAATATCACAAAGAGCGCAAAAAAAAATATATTTAAATTAAATGGATTAAAATACATGAATTATATTTAATGGAATCACCTTTTATGTAAATGAATTGGAATTCTGAAATATATGAATATGAAGTTATTTGTGCTATGAAATGTAAATAAAATATAAAATATTCTTTAGCCTTTAACATTTTGTATGACTGTTGTCGAGGCATGAAATCTGCTGTGGAAATGGCCACATAAATGTTACTTGGCAACGTGCCCAAGTCTACTCTTTTCCATTTTCTTTTCTATATTGTTGCATTTTTTTTTCTCCTGCTGGCTGTTCTGTTCTTTGGTTTTCTTTCGCTTGCTGGACCCTGCTTTGTTGCTTAATGAAATACACAAAAGAGGAGCCAGCGGCAAATTGTTTGTTATTTTTCTCTCTCGTGCTGGCCTTGTTGTATATATACATATAAATAAATATATATATATATATATATATATGTATATATATATATATGTATGAAGGATACGCATACTTGGCAGTCCTTACGGAAATTGAAATGTTTTACACACACACACACACACTCACATACGCGCGCGTATTTACGTGACAACAAAAGCCAACAGCAACTCTTTTTTTCTTTTTTTTTGCCATATAATAGAGGAAGTGTGACAATGGAAAACCGAATCGAACAACTTATGCCAAGGATTACATACACAAAACCGTTTTATTCCATTGGAAATTGGGTTTCTTCAAAAGTTTTCCACACCTTCTCAACAAGAACAGTAAAGCATGCAAACTTCTGCCGTGGCAGACATTTTTTTTTCAATTTATTCCATTTTGATTAATATTTGAGTGTTGTTTGCCTTTTAACTTGTCGACCAAATTAAAGTTTTTCATTGTATTCTGTATTTTATTTGCTCAGAGTATTTGTTTTGTCAACTTTTTGCGGCTGGTTTGATCGAATATTGCGCATACGCCATGTGTATTTAGACCCTTCGGTATACATACTTATGGATATAAACCAATATAAATAAGTATATATATAAATATATATATAAATATAATATATATATATATATATATATATATATATATATATATATATATATATATATATATATATATATATATATATATATATATATATATATATATATATATATATATATATATATATATATATATATATATATATATATATATATATATACATATATATATAACTAATAACCTAAGCCCTGTATTGGTTCCTTTTGGTTTTTACTTTTTGGTAACAGCTCGCAGGCTTTGCATAATTTATTTCCATTGGTATTTTTCAATGGACAATTCACGGAAGGAATTTGTGACTTGGGGCTTTCAGTGTTTGCATTTTTTCATATATTCAAGGGGCGCCTCTTTCTGAGCTGTGTGAAAATTCCTTAACTAGAAGTTAACTGTATTTCTTAGACGGAAGTAAGGTAAATTACGTTGGCTAACAATTTGAGTCGTTAGTTATTTTAATAAAACTTCTAGCGCACTCTTTCCCCTTAGTCGAGTCTGCAGCTGAGCAGAAATCAATTTGCTTTTTTATTATTCTCTTCGTCTAACACGGGTTTCCTTCATCACGTTTTTATAGAGCCCCAACCCATTTTTTAATCAAACTGTCACAAGCAGGAAATTGCATAAAAAAAATAATTATAAATGAAGTTTTCGCTTCTGCTCATTATTATTTTTTTTTTGCTGGACAGACGTTGAAACGGATGCAGACTGTTTTATAGTTAGGCTTCTAAGCCAGCTTGAGGTAAGGCCAATGAATATATATACGAATTATAAATATGCAATATAATTACAAACAACTCCCACACTCGGTATTATTATTGCTTTAAAGCTTCTTTTTGCTTAAGCTATAAGCTGGGTATTAAGTGTGCTGCATCAATAAATGGCAATGTAAACGGATATCCTAATGAACATAATTGATTGAAAACTCAGCAATCGCTCAAACCGTGAATGCCTGGATCCCCTGGGGGGGCGAAAACACAGAAGCAGCAGCTACAGCAACAGCAACAGCAGCTTAATCCAACAGAGTGAGCATTATAATAATTATACAAATACATATGTGTGTGCATGAATGTCTGTGTGTGTGTGTGTGTGTGTGTGTGTGTGTGTGTGTGTGTGTGTGTGTGTGTGTGTGTGTAATGGACAGCAATTTGGAAAATTGCAGGAAAAGTGCGAAGCAGCAAACTGTCAGTGTCAGTCAAGCAGTCAGCAAGGAGTTGGCTGAGTGAATCGTTAAACGCTTCGTATGATGACGGAAAAATCGTTAAAAATCAGCGAGGATTTCAAGAGCTTTTCACATGCACCGAGTAAAGTGGCAGAGTTTGCTTTTCCTCTTTGCCATTGACATGATTGCAGCTTTAATTTCTCGAGGCATTCTGTTATCCAGAAATTGGTGGCCCACAGATTTTTGATAGCCGTTTGCTCGATACGTTGCTTTGAGCTCAGACATTTTCCTCTTGAACGGTTTACATAAATCTTTGCCAGTTTCTATTGGAGTTCTGGCTGGCATCATTATGAAAGCCCACAACAAATATTCTTCCTGTGTGTTCGTTTGCCTTTGTTGTGTGTGCGGCAGCTGTGGCTCAAGCGTAAAATGCAAAAGAAATCAATAAATAAATACGCGTAATTAAAAGCGTTCCAGGCGCAGGCATGAAATGCCAATTCAAATAAAAGAAATCATCTTTTTATACCAAGCAAACATCGAGCGAACGAATCTTATAAATTTAAGGCGGAACATTTATATATCCTGTTTATTTATACCTTCAACTCATACATTTTATTAAATATATTCTGGCTTTATTTGTTTACCCTGCAATCATTCATCTGTTTGAATTTTGAATGATTCATAAAAATGTATAATTTATTAATGTATTTTCATAAATAACATTTGCTTGATAGAGTCGTATCACATACACTGCATCCTATTGGCTTTGAATAGACCTATCAATATGGATACAAATATATTCCATACCCTGTAGTCTGAAAAATAAACTGAAGGATATCATTTATATGCTTCAGATGTCACCGAACATTTTTTAGGCCCCGTGAGTTGTACACTTACACTGAATTTAGAAGGCTAAAGCCTTCTGTTTTTAATTTAGCTGAGGGCTATGATATGATAAGTATCTTTAAGCATTGTAAATTTCTATACATATATTTAGTAACATAGTCTTTATTTTCTAAGAGCTAAAAGTACCTCAGCTTCCCACATCTGCTTCCTTTCTGTTCTACTTCAGGCTATTTCCAATATGATAGAAAACGTTTTCTAAAATATTATTGAACGCCAATCTATTGATGTGCGTTTCATCACTCCCCAGGGTATTAACTAGTTAAACTTTGTTCATTTTAGTTTTTCTTTTTTATTTTTTTGCTTCGTTTGGATTGGCGAATCCCTTTTGACCTTTGGGAACTGGACATGAACTCAATGTTAGAAATTTCTTCGGAATTGTTTGGGATTTTCTCGCAGGTCAATCACAAACACATTAAGCAAATTGGTACATTACTTTTTTTTTTTGGGCAAGGCAATAAGCCCTGGAGGTGAAAAACTTTGATTGTATTATGCCGAGATTTTCTCATGCACACACACAAACACACACATTTACACCCGTACACACCTTAGACGAGGGCTAAACTGTATGGCATAATCATTAATTTGCGCACTTTTCGACGTCCAGTCCGCCAGCCGGTCCAGATGTAGATTTATAAGAAGAAGAAGACGAAGATGAAGAAACATTTTCCACTTATTTTCGTCCCTTTTCGCTGGCTTCGACTTTGCCACAGCTTGCAGAAAACTTTTGCTCATTCATATCAATTTCTTTGCATTACTTTTCGGGCAGACTTTTTTCGTTTTAATTTTGCTCTCCTCTTTTTTTCTGCGAAATCACTTAATGGCGCACACATTTCAGCGGGAAATACGCTTGGAAAGGTGGGCAAGAAATGAGAGAAAAAAAAACTGGCCGAGAACCTATTTGAATCGAGTGAAGGCAAAAGAAAAGTGCTGACCAGCCAGTTGAGTGCTGCGAGCAAACTAATTGAGCATAATATATTCAAAATGACGCACAATAAACGAAGTCGAGCTTCACTTAAATATCTTCTGAGTTTAAGCTAGAGCTCTTTCAATTTAATTGCTCTGCCCAAATATCCAAATTATCAAAAGTCACAGTTAAGTCTAAGTATAAATAAATTCATAGTCCATTCTTCTCCATCTGAAAACGACCAATTGTAAACAGATTTGTTTACTATTCAGCTGTGACTTGACCGCCAAGAAGCACTCAAATAAAAAGTTTTAGCACTCAAACTTTATCAAATATTTAGTTTGGTTTAAAGTTTATTTTTTTTAAATTTTTTTAAATGTATGTCAAAGCCAACGTAAAGAAATCAAGAACAAAATAAATATAGAAGCAGAAAACATTTAAAAACATTCTTCGTAATGACCTTTGCCATTTTCACTTTCCTTTTTTTTTCGTTTTTAAACGAAAGTTGGCAGCAGGAACTTTGGGAAAACTAGCAGAGCTGCATGTTACTTGAGAAGTGCCACAAAAGTTGTACATTTGTGCCTTTAAGCAGCTTAAGCAGCAAAAGGAACAATTTAAAATGCTACAACTGCCCTTGGCAGCTGTGGGAGAAATAGAAGCAGAAGTGGAGGCAGCACAGCTCAAGGAATCGATGAGTATTTCGGGTCTAATTTGCAGCAGCCAGATAGCAAGAGCTGCTCGAAACTGATTGAAGTCGAGTGTAGCCAAGCTGCTAAAGGGGCGTCTCCCGTTGGGCGTGTCACATTTCATTTGCCGTGTCGAAAATCGCGTGGCTACAAATTGTTGGCATTTTAATGGCATTACATTATAATGGCCGGCACTTAAGTGTGGCCCTCAAGCAAGTTATTAATGTGCCATAATATTTATATATATATATATATATATATATATATATATATAAATATATCCCGCACCGTGTTTGCCATGAGCAAGAACACCCTGTGCTCACTCTTGCCTGTGCATTGAATGTGCGTTTAAATACGAATACAAAATTTTAATGACTGTGCACCTTTTGAATACCATTTCAAATTATAATTTCTAAATTAAGCACAATTTATCAAACGTCCTCTGCCTAGGCAAGCGCTTAATGCCAAATTGGGCTCCTTGAAAGAGTTTCTAGGCGCAGACAAAAGAGATAAATATATTTCTATGGCTGAAAGGACAATCCTTAAGCAAAGAGTGCAACTGAGGTCAAAGGTAATGGAAGGCGTTTACAAATATAGAATTGCCTGGCTTTCAAGTAAGTATAAATAATGGTCGACATTGATGATATAAAAAATATTTTTACTTCCATAAAAATAATTATGACCATTCGGTTTGCTGACAAAATGCTATGCAAATAGGACACATTTGACAAGGGCTTAATTTACTTAACAATTGAGTGCTTATATGAAATCGTTTGCATTCTGTATTCTATATTTGACTGATTTAAATATTCAGCATAATATCTTACTGTCAACTAATCCCTTTATCAAATATTAATAAACACATATAAATACTTATAGTTATCAGTAATGTGTTTGCCGTTAAATTAAATGGATAATTGAATGAAATTTGTAAATAAATTATTATTATGTCAATCAATACAGTGATGGCCAGCTAATGTGCTTGCAAAAAGTAAATAAATAAAAAAAAATTATAATAAATAAAAATAACAGAAATAATGAAAACTGACATAAGGGAAAAACGACAGCCAACGTCAATTAGCAGTACGCCGTGGGGTGCAGAAGCTTTCTGTTCCCTGTCGCCAGTTCGCCTGTTCTGTCTGGAGCCTGTTTTGGGGACACATCTGGCGATGGCGATATTCAGGCCGATTTGCAGACAATAATTGTGATAAATGGCTGTATACTTCTGTGCCACAGTGCTGCAAGTTTGCCGCGCCGGAGACAAATGCATTATTAAGTACATGCCATGTCGAGCCATACGGAAAATATTGAAATGAATGAATGACAATAAGCCAGAGACAGCGCTCAAAAATGCTGCTGCCCACTTTAAATTTAAATATATACGTTAAAAATATTTTTTTTGTATAAGTAATTTTGTGATGGCTCCGAAATTGATATATAGATCTGCGCTTCAGATTTTTAGCTACATTTGCCGTCGCCTGCGCTGTAGATATTATGCGGGTCGAGTGTGTTGTGTGCTCTTGTCTAAAGGACTTTTCACATAAAGCTGGCGTACATTCAACTTTACCCTTTGCATGGAACTGCAGTGTGTGTGTGTGTGTGTGTGTGTGTGTGTGTGTGTGTGTTGCGTGTGTATTAGTCAGCGAATAAAAATCCATAAATAACACTTAAGTAGTGGCAGCTAACAAAGAAATATGCTCTTGGCTCGCCTACTCGCATGTTTTCAGCCCTCGGGCTCAGCAACAGCAACAACAGCAGCTTTGGAACGTAGCGAACGCTTTTAAGCCAACTTTGATTGGGCAAAGTGTGGCCGATGATTTTTAGCTTTCTGTGCTTTGTTCTGTGAAATGGAAATGGCCTTGCTGTGCCCCGCCACCTGCCCCAGCAGGCTTCCGCCGCCTGGAGAGCTGCTTTGAAGTTTTTATTTTGACGCCATTTGAATGGCATTTGAAAATTTTCATTTTACATTTTGTAAGCACTCAAAATGTCTTCTTCACTCACTAAAAACGTTAAGCCAATCAAATGCACTAAATTCGTTGAGAAACTTTCTGAAGCAGAGCAACTTTTTTGTCTGGTTGCATAGAAATAAATTAGAAAACTAAATAAAGTTTGAGGGTGTTTAAAAACAACTTGAAATATGTGTGTTTTGCTCAATTCAGTTGCTCTAAAAATCAAGTTTTTCTACCATTTTCTGTCTAGTATAATACGTGATTTAAGAAATTCAAGAGCTGCAAATGTATTGTGTAACATCTGCTAGATCTCCGCCTGCTGTAAGACATATTGTAAACAATTTAAGACAGTCGCATGATTATTTATATTATATTTTGTGTTTATTCATTTTATTCACTATTCGAATCATAATTCGCTATGATCTAAATATAAATAAATACAATATATATTATGCTGTCTGTTTTGCTCTTTGCTTGTTGTTTGGTCTGTTATTAGGCAAAATTAATTGCATAAATTTAGCACACTTTCGCCCATCTAACCGTCTAACCTTAATTACTTAATCTCGCATATATTTCTATACCAAAAAAATACACACCCACACACACGCTCAGACATATCCACGTGGAGAAGGCTGCACCGTGATTTATGCAACATAATTTATGAGTCTCATTTTGTGGCAGCGAGCGACGTGAAAACGAGTTTCCCTTCTCGGAGTATAACAATTTTTCAAATAACATTTCCCGAGCAGCGACACAAAATACACATGACCTCTTTTTGCGTTTGATAAAATGATGTTTTAGCTTCCGTACATCTATCCAGCCCGCGGCTCCTCCCCCTCATCTTGCCCTGCCCCAATCCTCGGCTGCCTGTGCAGCCTGATAAAAGGCAGAAAGGCAGATGTCGGAAATCCGACCAGGAGCGATCAGGCCACCATGGCAGTTGACAGCCCGCAAAACTTGGCCATGTGTGTTTGTGTCCAATTCGCAGTAGTCATATATTTGTTGAGTGTGTTGGTTGGCGCTCCCTGAAATGCCTGAAACACACGCATTAATTTTGCATAAAGGGTAAAAGTTGCTGCCCTATAGGCCTTCTATCACAGATTATAAATTCATTATAAATTCAACTTTCCCGTCCCATTTTCTTTCTTTTAGCCTGGCAGGGATTCGCACCTAATGCAAAATTTAAGAGCTATATCGTGAGCATGATTATAGGTTTTTCAAAAAATACAAAAAACACTTCAGTCCCGACGACATTGTTACCTTTTTTTATCCAATTGGTTGTGTGTAATTTTATTTAATTTAAATTGAATTTTTATGTCTAACGCATCAAAACCTAAAACCAAATGCTCTTTGTATAATTGATGGTAATTATTGGTATCAGTAATCCAAATTTTATAATCTATTCAATTGATGCCACTTTAATACCAATATTCATTAAAACTAAATCTAATGTATATGGCCAGTATATTAATATTGTTGCTGCCGCAGACATTAAAACCTAATTATAGATACGTTTGACAAGATTGTAATCCTGATATTTAGGTCACATATAATTGCATCTTCAATAGCTGACTTCGCTTTAATTCATTTCTAGCCAACGTAAACAAATATACATAAAATTTTGTAGGCAGGTCATAAATTGTTTATCAGATTTCTGTTTACGTGGGCCACAAAATTAATATTCATAAAAGTCGCCTCATCAAAACTATATAAACCAAATTATATACAAATCCTTTAAGGCCTTCAACTAATGGCTGGAGAAGCTGTAACCAACACGAATCATCTTAAGGCGTGTGAAAGATTTATGTTTATCATAAAGCTGTGCATAAATTTTAAGGCCACGTAACAGGCCACAGCGACGTAAGAGACGTAAAACTTAACGTAACACGTCAATGCGAGTCTTAGTCGCCTTTAGCCAAAGCCTGTCTGCCAACACCTTGTTGGCCAAGTGGTGGCGGCAGGAGCAGTGTAGCTGCAGGACCTTTAGGCCCACGTTTGAGTTCGTGATGTGGTGGAAATGTGCGGGCTGTGCAAACAGTTTGAAAAGCATTTGAGTTTTCGGGCCCTAAGCTGGATCAACGAGCTGTTAATGATTACGCGTCTGTTATATCTAGGCAAGGTTTTACCCAAACTTCCATCTTCTCGTCCTCTTCTTTTACATAAATCTGCCCCATTTTTTCCGTGTATGGGAGGTGTGCAAACTTTGCTATGCGCATTTTATTCAGCATAGAAATTAAAAAACTTTCAATCAATATGCTGTGGGCTACAGTATACCCTGCACCGGCGGCTCAACAATCGAAACTGCTCGAGCGAACAAGGCGAAGTAAATGAAATTCTTGAAAATGAAACAATTTCAATTCAGACTTGAAATATTTCATTACAACAAAGATGTTAAATGTTAAAGTTATATGTCAGTACAAAGTTTTACTATCGATAGTTATCGATTTGAAAGTATGCTTGAGCCAAATGTTTTCAATTTGCTTAGGAATATTGGATGAAAAACTTTCTCAAGTTATCTTTAGCTGTTTTTTTCTTGCTTCTTCCATGAGCTAGGTTCAATCGACATGCATTAGCATTATATATGTTTATCTTGTCTCTATTTATCTTTGGGTGAATATATAGACTCTTTACGTTGCTCTATATTCTTAGCTAAATGTGTTATTCTTACTTCTAAAGCAGGGTATAAGAACTATTTAATTAAGTTGCAAAGCCAATGTTATTTTTAGTTTCCAGGGTCAGCCATCCTACCAGCTAAGCCCGCCACCAGCCCACTACTCAAGTTTTCGAGGCTTTCTAATAAATGCTGTGCAGTTTATGTTTTGCATGCAAAGTGCAAAAGTTTGCAGGTTTCATTTAATAGTTGCTTCTATTTTGGTTTTACCTTGTGCAATTTATGTTTATTTTAAGCGGGCATCAAATGGGTTTTATTGAATGGGATGCTCTAATAAACTGTCGCCATTATGAGTGAATGCTGTGCTTTAGTAAATTTGATTTAAGAATCTAATGCTGTTGACATAATTCGATTTGGGACACTTGAAATTTGATTAAACACATATAAAGTTCAACGAGAAAATAATAATACAATATAAAAAGAAAACTGATCAAATTTGTAGCCCAAAACATTTTTGATTGATTTACGCTGCTTTATAAAAAAAAAAAAAGTAAAAAATGACACCCGTAAGAGGAGAATATACTTTAGTAAATAAATCAATTTTGGTTGAGGCGGAGGGCTGTTGTGTTGTCAACGAGCCTGTCAGGATGTAGACTTCTACTAAATAGCCGTATAATTGAAAGCTGACCATTCGACACCCTCCGACTGCGTCACTCGACGCCCATTTTGGGCTGTCAATAATTCAGGTTTCGCTTGCTTGCCCGCCGTCTCACAAAACTTTTCCCTGCACAAACGCTTTTTGTCATTTCCCATTTTCCTTATTACGTATCGAACGTAATAATGCGAAAATAAAGCAACGCTTACCTTTAGCTAAATTCAATGGCCTGCATTTGCCTTTCATGCGAAGCCCCAACATTCTGTCGTCGCACGAGCGATTCATTTTGCCCAGGTAAAACAAATTAAGGCTACAAAGTTATTTCAACCTTTTTACATTTTGAACGCTAAAAGAACGTTCTGCTCCTTTGCGTTCTGTGAGCTTATTGTGTATTATTCAAATTTTCATTCTGTGCTTTGAATGTCTTTAGAGCTTGAATGAATTTGAAAACTTTTTCAATAAATTAAAGTCTGCATAAATACAAAATAGCCGTGATGAGAACAATTTAAATTATTTCACATAAAAAATGACTTGAAAAAGTCTAGTTAAAGTAAGAGTATTTATATATATATTTCCTTTTAGTTGCAGGGGCTGAACAAACTTTAATTAAAGACGAACTACAATATAACAATAGCTTGGGTGTCTGCAGAAGTTAATTAACTAAATGAAATAGTTTTGATTAGACTGCAAGCTTCTGGCTTCAGGCTTTGGGCTTCAAGAGGCTTTTGCCTCCATCTTGCCCACAGTGCCAGCACAAAGGTAAAATTCCAGCGAAATGCTGTAGCCAACTGTCCTGCTATTGTTGAGATTATTATTGTTATTTTAGGAATGCTTTTACAAACTTAGCCAGGTGTTGTGCTCTAAAGTTTATTACACAATTTCTTGATGTAAAGATGCTAAATGTAGCTCATAGAAATATTTAGTACAGAATATTCAAATATATATAACAGAAAATGACATTTCATCTGTGTTTAGATGAAGAAGAAATTTGAGGCTGAATGATTGAGCATGAGTTGGTCTGCATATTTGCTTTACCTGCGGCTAGCTTGTGTCCCAGTCGACCATTCATCAAGGTGAAATGTCAGTTTGGTGGCCCATAACTCACAATTAGATTGCTTAACCTCGGTTCTCGTTATGTGGCTGCGGCACGTTGGAAATGTTAGTCTGCCCGCAAATGTATGCTACACAAATGGCCTTGAATGTGTGCCTTGAGCGCTGTAGGATGCTGCCACATGGCTCAATTACTGCGCCGCATTTTCATTTCCTGAATGCGGGTGCCCAATGCACAAACAACATTCCAATTCAAAAGCAACTGCCCATTACACCAGCAGGTAAAAAGGTAAACCAGTTGAGGACATATCGACTCAAAACAATGATAATTCGTAGCTTGGATAATTTCTTGAAATATATATTTATCCTGATGTTGAAATGGGCTGTAAGTTTAACGTCTATTGCTTACTCTTTAAGATAAAGTTTTTATTTTCATCAGTTTCTTAAAGTTGAAAGTCAGGTGGAAATAGTTTTTTGGAATGTCAAATGTTGACGTTTTTTTTTTTATTCTATGCCATCAGAATGTTGCACAAGCTGTGGCACACACACACACACACACACACATACACTAATACAGACATATGGTTCTTCAGTTGTGTTGTTGAACACTTCAACTGTCAACGTCAACCGTCAACTGTTAACCGTCAACGCTTTTGTAGTACATTTAGTACGCTTGTTAGCCAAATGTACCCTTGAGGCCATGTATGCATGTGAAATGGCTTTTCGCTTTCCCATTCTATATGCCTACAGCACTTATATACGCAAATACTTATATGATTCATAGAAATTCACGTCGACAACGGGCGCTGCAGCCGAGCTGTGGCTGATCTTCTGCTCATGTCGCATATATATAATTTATGAAATTCATCTACATCAGCTGTGAGCGTTCGCTTACTTAGTTGATTGTCAGCCCTTTGCATTTGCATATGTGTTTACAATAAAATAAAAGAAGCCTTGGATGAAGTACACTTGAAGACATATAGCAGATGCGCAGTATATTTCTACAAGTAGAGATTCAGCGAGATTGCTTCTGCCTCATATACAGCAAGCCTGACTTACGCCATGGCACAATTCTAAATAGCCTCCACGAGTGTTGCAATATGAATTGCAATCAAAATGCAAATTTTGATAAGCAAAGTGCTGCATAATGTGTGAAATAGTGGGTAAGCAAGCGTGCAAGTGACAGACACGTGCCTCAGCATCCTAAGAAATCTAATCTATTTTGCAGTTAGTTTTGCATTCTAACTGACATCTTATTTGGGAAAGTGTAAGAAGTAATTAAGTGTCACAGAGGCTTAAGACCAAAGAAAAAATACTCATTTACTATTTCCAAGAACTCAGGTTTCATTCTAAAGACCTGCGTGAGGTCCGGACACACTTTTATCCCAGCTCGAATGGCAGAAGTGAAAGGCAATGTTAACAAAAGTTAAAGACAAGACAAGACTTTGTCTGTAGATGTCGGGCTCACAGTTGTCATATGCTTAAATGTGATTGGCATCAGATAAATAATTGTGCACAATAAACGCTGCAAGCCATTGTGGAAAAACACGCAAACAAGGCACAGCTCTTGGCGGAGGAGTCTGACAGCAATTTAATAGCTGAAACGAAATATTACGCATACCACGCGTTGTCAACTGCCAATAACCGAATAAGTATACTTATTGATATACATCACAATGGGGCGCACAGTGGTCAATTGTCCTGGCCTGGGCACGCCCCTGCTTAACCTGCGTCCTCGATATTATCTATAAGGTCTTAGTCGCAGCTCCAGCCACAAGACCCCCGTCTTGTTAACGCTCGGGGCCTCAACTAATCTGTCGTTTGTATGCAGCACGCAAAACAGTTCGATCCAAAGAGGGAAACATAAAACGTGGCTACGATTCTTTTTGCCTAGACAGGCGGAAGCACAAAGCGGAACAAGCTAGCTGCCAACGTGTCTCCTCCCACAGGATGTGAGGATATGTGTGTGTGCGTATGTGTGTGATACTTATGACAATGACGAGGACACTTGGATATCTCTTGCTGTCAACATGCTTGCAGCCAAACTAAATGGAATGTACATATTTTTTTTTCTTCTATCAAATGAGAGCGAATCCATCTTGAGGTATTAAAATTAATAATAGATAAGCTTAAAATAAGCATGATGAATTACATTAATTCAAAATACCAATTTATCTTTGGAATGTAGACCAGGATGTGGCTTGTATGAAACACCTTATTGAAAGAATGACAGCATTAATTTAAACTGTGCCGTGCCCACCTCAAAGCCACGCAATAGTTTGTCTCCTATTCATACAAATATGAAAATTTATACAAAAAACAAAAACAAAGCAAGCAGTCAAATGGAAAATAAAAAGAAAAAATTGTTTTCAATGTCAGCTACGTGCGCATCACTCTTGAGCATCATCATCTAGTCGAGGGTTAGTGTTAGTGTGCGTGTGCGTGTGTGTGTGTGTGTGTGTGTGTGTGTGTGTGTGTGTGTGTGTGTTTCTAGGCCTGTCTCAGACCCGTCACGTCGCATTCAATAGCTGCAGCTATATAGAAATATAAGTTGAAACTGTCACGCATACTGGCATATCTACTAGTTATACACTCGCATCTCTGCGTAGATATTTGTTGTGCGAAACGCACTCTCAAGGCTTTTCATTCAGTACACGTGCTGCAAATAAACAAGTTCATTAGGCGAGTCAAGGGGCGTACAATTTAGGCCCAAATTATGCCCATGTTTGGCACTAAAACTTAATAAAGAGACAACAAGGCATATGCAAAGCAGGCCGACAGACAACATGTGTTGTCAATGTTTATGCTGATTAAACTAACGCCATCTGTTGGCAGGCAGCGCAGCGAAGACAAGTTTCGCAAAACTTTCACGAAAGCATTTATATTAATAAATGGAGATATTTTCATATACCCATTTATATGTATATATTTTATGTAATATTCCCTAAACATTGAACCAATTACATCTTTATGCACCTAAACAAAAATAGCATCTGCTGGCTACCAGTTGGGATAATGAGTCTGTTTCTAGGCTACGAGCTATACAATTTGTATGAATTGGGGTGTTATACTTTGTTTAATCAATTTATGAAAATGTCAGAGATCATTATAGGTTATATTTTCTATTGATATGCAGTGGCTCATATTTTCCATAGCAAAAGAAGTTGTTTATTTTCAGGCAGATTAAATAGCGCCATCTATTGTTTAACTGCCAACAAGCTATTAGAACAGTTTTTCAGGTAATATCTTTTAAAATCGTATCTTTTACCTGTTCATAGTGGATTTTATAAGCAATTATCTCAACTAAGTCAAGTTATGTTTAACCTAATACATTCCAATTCTTTTGCTCACTGTAAATAGAGCAAAAATCACTTCTATACAATTTATGTAATTTAATAATCTTTGTCGTTTTCTCGTGATGATGTTATAATATCATAATCTGCCTTTATTTTCAAAATAAACCCTGTTCGCCGCTTAACTTAATTGAATAAACTGTTCGTTTATTCCTTGCTCAACAATGAAATTCCATTGAAGACAAGTTCAAAGAACTTTGCTACGCATTTGTATGAATTGCAACAATTGGCAATTGTTTACGCTCTATATACACTTAACTCGAACAAAAATCAACAATTGGCCTGAATAATCCGTATGAATGTGTGCGTAAACATACAGAGGTATGCGGGTGTGTGTGTGTGTGAGTGTGGCTATACTCTTTTGTTTTAAATCAATGCATCTGCTGCCAAGTGACCTGGCACCCACGTCAAGGCTGTGCCATCGATTTTACCCATTGCCGAAAAAAAAACCCAAATAGGAAAAAGAAAATCAACAAAATGCTGAGCCCTTTCTGTGGCACGTGACTGTCGTGGCAGCGACCTCATGTGGCATTGTCGGCCATAAATTAGGACGGAAAAGCCCCAGCACACAAAAGTGAAAGTAGCCAAAAAATTACACAGCTGTGACGTGGCTCAGAATGTCTCGTATACACACACACACACACACACATATATATATATATATATATATATATATATATATATATATATGCATATACATATATATACATATATATATACATATTTATATATATATATATATATATATATATATATATATATATATATATATATATATATATATATATATATATATATATATATATTTATATGTCCTGTGCTCATGCATAAGACGGTCTCAGTATTTCGCACATTTGCAATTTACTTGGGAAAATATTTAAAATTCGTTTGTAAATAATTTTGCACACAGTGGCAAAATGCAACGTCAGCAAGTCAACTGTTTGACCATGTTTTATATAAGTATCCCCTCTGCTCGCAGGCCCCTCGCCCATGCTGCTGCACTTACAGTTGAGTGCGCCGGCTGCTAGTTAAGCATTAAGGCACGTTGCTCATACGCACTGTGTGCGCCAGTGTGTCAGCCAATGTGTCTGTTCATACGTGTGTTTGCTCTGAGCTTTATGTAACGCAATTACGACTCGGCTTATGCAATAAAAACAGATCCGGAATGGGGAATTTAGGTTGATGCAATCAGCCCAATTGACTGGAGACTGGAGTCAACTGTACTCACATTTGGTTGCGCTTGATTAATGCATAAGGTAAATAATTGAATACCATTTACTAGAGGGTCTCTAATGCACGAGCCAGCAAATAGTATCGTAGTCAAGCAGAAAATCCAACTTGCAAATAATACAATACATAATTGAATGTATTATATGTGATTTATATAAGTTTCATTTGTTCTATGTTTGTATATATTTTACTTAAGTTGCCAGCATAGTTCTTCTTTGACTTTCAGTCTACTATCCGTTCAAGCCCTCATCTATCAAGTGTTTAGCTTGTGTAAGTGCATTTACCTTCTGCATGATTAGCTCATCGCTGCTTATCTAACTCTCTGCCGTCTCAACTTCTACTAGTTTCTGCCTGACCTTGTATTTATCCTATTAAGTTGTTGTTGTTGTTTTTTTTTTTTTTTTTTGTAGCCTGCGGATTTGTTATTAATGTTGACCTTCATTTCATACCAATATATACTCTAATTTGACCTTTAAAGCATATTAGGCCAGAGAAAATCAATTCAATTTTCGGTTGTCTAAATGCAATTTTAATGCCTCGCTGGTCGTGCCAATGTGTCAACATGTTAGGATACTGCTTACTTGCCAATCAAACGGGTATATTCGTATATGAATTTTGATAAAGTTAAGTTAATTTTGTGGAGGATTTGTGAATCAAATTAACATAAATATACAAACTAAGAAAATGTTGAATAGTATATAATATAAGCAGTTATATGGAGAGGAATTTTTTGCAGCCATCAGCATTTTCTGTATGAATCTGATTTATGAGAAAATTAATGAAAATGTTTCAATGTATTTACACACAGAAGAGATGGTCAAAGTGCCCACATCTATGCCCTTCACACAGTCCGATGACATTTAGTGCTTCACATCTAATTGTCTCTTTAATAATTCAATACATGAAAGTGCACACACACACACACACACACACTCACACACACACACACACTCACACACACACACACACACGCACAATTATAAACTGTGACGTCAGAGCTGACATTCTGAGGTAAATCGGTAAAATGCGTTTGCATATTAAATGGCAATTAAGAGAATCGTGTATTTCACCAACCTTTCAGGCCATATTAAGTGCATTTGTTATTTGCGGAATTACTGATAATTATACGTGGCATTCGATATGTGCACGCAATGAATGGAGCATTTGGGCCTCGACTGATTGAATGTGCGCAGAAAAACAAAAAAGGAAAACATTGGAATGCCGTGAGTAATTAAAACCAATTTAATTGAAAGTTTATATATTTATTCAACATATATTTAATGGAAATTACGGATCATATACGTGCTTATGTATATATTGACAGAGTTAATGTTTTTGTTGGATTTCGCAACACAATAAAAACTTTTTTATATGCCAGGCTTATCTTTATGTGCCGCGGCTTCTTTACCAATTTGGCTTTGGGGCTCTCTGGTTTTCTTGTCAGCTTCAATCTGCAATTGTTTGATGTCTCTTTGCTGATGCTTTACGTGTGTTTTGGTCAATGACTTTTAGCGCGGCTTTGCCTAAAGCAACGTGCCGCGTGCAGGATAACAATAAAACAAGAAAGCTCGTTAGGGTCGGGTGCCAACGACTGCAAAATACTCGTTCAATCTGCAAAAGCAGTTGAAAGTCTTAAGAAGGAATCTTGAGTAACTTAACTAGAAAATGATTTAGCTCTACCTACAAAGCTTTGGATGATATTCATTTTTCCGATTTGCTGTGCCATCAATAGATATTATTATTGTCTTTTTGGCAAATCAATGGAGGAGTTCAACAGTTGATTAGTCGCCTTGGGTCGCCAACGCGAGTCTCTAGCATCAATAGCGACGAAATGGTTTACGTTTACACAGACAGATGGACGGCAGCAGCATGGTCATTGCTGAAAGCTAATATACTCCATAATTTGCTGAACGAGCATGAACGGGAAGCAGGAGGGAGTGAGTTTATGTAATTTTTCAGATACGAGCAAAGTTACCTATACATACACTCACACACGCACAACAAAAGGAGCGGCCATAAAATGAACGTTTAATCGTTTTTTCAAAAAGAGAACAAAGGATACAAAAAAAAAACAAACAAAATACCTTAACACGGATATGTTAATGGACACGCTGCAGTGTGTGTGTGTGCGTGTGTGTGTGTGTGTGTGTGTGTACAGGCACAGTGTAAACACAATAAACATGCGCTGGATAACAACATGTATATTTTGCAGGACGAGGGCAGGACAACAAGCCGCGCTGTTCCCCATTCATTCAGGGCACGCAACAATTGCAGCGCATATATGCAAAGGACATTAGGTGTTGGCGCTGTAGTCTATTATCAGCGTACACACAGGGCATACACGAGGCATGCAGGACATGCAGGACTCGCTGCAATTACACAGCTTATTGTTGCTGTCTGTCTGCCTGCTGCCTGCTGCCTGCACCTGCTGCTCAAACACATGTTTTTTTGTTGTTGTTTTCTTTTACGTTTTTTTCTCTAGCCCTTCAACACTTGCTCATCTTTGCAATTTGTGTTCCTTTTTGTATATATTTAGCAATGCTTTTATTTATCTGCGTGTGTCACCGTGTGGATACTATTTCGGGTAATTATCTCGGCATAAATGTCACTTTAGCTGATTGTTTGGCAGCTCCGCCCTTCACTTTATGCCCAGCCAGACGAACGTATTCTGCCTATGTTAACTAGACTGTCACGCTCTCTCGCTGTGCTCTTCTCTCTCTACCTCTTTCACTCTCTCAGCGTGTGTTTCTGCTGTTGTAATTAGCCACAGACTACTCCTGCTGCCATCAGAAAGACGACTTTCGACAGACCAGACACAATATATTAAGATAATGTCTGAGTATGTGCCAAGCATTCGAATAATATTTATTATTCTGGTTTTTTTTTTTTTTTTGTCTACGACTTGGCTGATTGTTCCAGACTAGACAAAAGATATACCTGACTGTTAATTACTTTATTTGATTTAACTACTTTTACTTTTACTTTTCTATTTCAATTTTATTTTTCTTAGAATTTGCTGTTTTGCTGAGTAACAACTGCTCAAACACTACTTTTTGAAGCGAATTCCCAGTTCTCGCAGACTGAAGTATATTATTGCTCTGGAATGCAAAATGTGCAAAATATTTATAGTTTACTCACTTATTCAAGTGTTCATAAACTACTTTTTTGTACGAATAGCTGTTTATGGTTTCGAGGATATTGCTCTTTATATATGAAAAAAAATGTGTAGACATCGAACTACTTTTTTTATATAGCCGAGAGAAGAGAGTTTGCTTAAAAAGTTGGGCTTTCGCAGAGAAATATTTTCTATCTTCTAGACAAATATGTCTGAGTTTTGTGTTTAAGAGTTTCACATTAAAATTTTAATTATTATTAATATTATTTATTAATAAAAATATGTCAAAATATGTCTAAGTTCTGTTTTTGAGAGTTTCGCATTAAAAAGTTTTACTACAATTAATATTAATAATATTTATTAATAAAAATATGTCAAAACATATCTAAGTTCTGTGTTTAAGAGTTTCACATTAGAATTTAAATTATTATTAATATTATTTTTTAATAAAAATATTTCAAAATATGTCGAAATTCCTTATTTGAGAGCTCCACATTACAATTATAATTATTACTAATAATAATTATAAATAAAAATATGTCATACTTTGTGTAATTTCTGTATTTAGAGTTTCACATTAGAAAGTGCTATTGCAATTATTATTAATAATATTTTTTAATAAAAATATCTCCTTATTTGAGAACTCCACATTATAATTACAATTATTTTTATTAATAATAATTATAAATAAAAATAAGTCATACTTTGTATAAGTTCTGTATTTAGAGTTTCACATTAGAAAGTTTTACTACAATTATAATTATTAATAATGTTTATTAATAAAAATATGTCCAAATATGTCTAGTTCTGTGCTTAGGAGCTTCACATTATATTTACAATTATTATTAATAATAATTAAAAATAAAAATAAGTCATACTTTGTATAAGTTCTGTATTTAGAGTTTCACATTAGAAACTGCTATTGCAATTATTATTAATAATATTAAATAATAATATTATTATTATTGCTATTCAACTTCTATTCACATACTCGTACAATTTTAATTTACTACTTCATTCCACACTGTATTAATGTCATCGTATGTATACTTATAATTAAAATAAATTTTTACTCCTATTATTCTACTTGTGTTGCACTCGAATTCCATTGTATGGGAATGCCTTTGACAAATTCCGACGGAAAAGTTTTCGTATTACGAATACGTATACGTACGCGGCATCGCTGCAGGGCTTTTTATTTTTTGCCTTTTCACATTTTTACACTTATTTAATGCAATCAATTTCTGACAAGATTGCGATTTAAGCCAATTATTTGCTTGAAGCATTTTATTTGAAAGCAGAAGCTGGACATTGATTAAGCGCGACATTTTGGGTGCAGGACCGAACAAATTTCTTAATAAATCAATTAAAACTTTGAGAGCCTTCGAACAAAATTTGAGTCGCTTTCATAGTTCATTTAGTCAGGCTCGGCTGCATTTGGGGTCTAAGGCCAGTGACCCAAATACGACCATAAAACAGTTGAGAGTATGTTAAACATTTCATAATCAAGCTACTTAAATTGGCATAAAGAGTAACGGTTTTGCAACTTACCCCAAAAATGACAAAAACCGGATTTGTGGCTAGCTATAACTTTAAGCTAGCGATTTATGCTGTTGCTTCACTTTATGATGCATAAAAGTGTTTTTTTTTTTTTTTTTTTTGGTTAGTTTTTAGGGCTTAGAGCTTACGTCTCACACAGGATAAACGGTCAACTTTAAAGTCAAACAAACTTTTATTTTGGCACACACATGAAGTTAAGGTCGTTTTGGGAGTATATTAACAAGGGTTTCCTAAGGTTTCACTAAATATTTAAGAGCTTTTTTTTTTAGTACTGAATTTTATATACATATAATTGTGTTTGGGATTTGTTTATTGTTTATCTATTTTTTTTTTTTTTTTTTTTTTTTTTGGTAATGTTTTTATGTGTTCTTCTTAGTTGTTTTGAGTTCTGGTTTGGCTGCCAGTTGATTTGTGTTGTTCCACGTTGCTTCGTTGAGTTTGCACTGAGCTCGTCTTCGGCATGGCGGTTGCTTTTATTGGCCGCCAAACGAAACTCACCACAGACAGACTGGCTGAGTAGCGGCTGAGCTGCCCCCCAAATGTAGGCTAAGGGTGTTGGCAGGACACAAATATTTACAGGTACGCGCAGCGGGGTGGCTTCAAAGTAGCCGAAAAAGCTTGCACCACTAAAGTGGCGTGCTACACTGAGAAGAAAACTTTATGAAACTCTGAGTTTTAATAATATTTAGCAGACAAAAACTAGAGAGAGAGAGAGCGTATAAGAGAGAAAGAGAGAAAGAGCGAAAACAAAGAGCGAGTGACAAGGAGAGAGAGTGCGAAAGGCCATACTTATGTGGGGAGTAAGAGAGATAGAGACACAGAGATAAAGCTAGCAATAGAGAATGAGATAAAAACATAAGACACATAAATTATGTTATTATTGTTATTATTGAAAATAAATTAAAAGCATTACTCTTGTTTCTTGTTTATTTATTATCTATTTTAGCAATTTTTTTATAATTATTTGATTTTTATACTTTTTTATTTAATTTTAAATTTATTTTGTATTTAACTGTTAGTCCATTTGGCTTCCATTCGTGCACTGCGCAGTCTGGCAACGCCACTCAAAAGCTTGTGTTCCTGCCGCTCTCTCTCTCTCTCTCTCTCTCTCTCTTATCCAAGCGGAGCTTTTGCGTGTCAAAACAAAAACGCACACGCACGTGTACAAACACACTTGCATGGCAGCGAGCACATGTCAATGCCGCTAAGGTGGGTATCGCTACGATTTACAACTGTGGTGAATAAGGGAATGTTGCTGTTGCTGCTCCGGCCGCGTGTCGCGTGCGAGGAACAGAAACAAGCAGTAAGAAAAGCATGAGTAAAAGGAGAACACAAAGCAGGAGCAGCATCAGCCGCCGCAGCTTTGGGCACAACAACGTGCAAAAAAGGAACGACGAAAAGAATGCAAACAAAAATTTGCGCTTTTACGATGGTGAACGCCATCATTAACATCGGCGTCATTTCAACGGGATCTGGCCTACCTCATCATTGTCATCGTTTGTGAGTTGTGAGCGTTATCTTTTTGCTCTGTTTCTTATCCTTTATGTGGGTCGTGGTGCTTAGGCTTAGGCGAAGGCGATGGTGAAGGCAAAGGCAAAGGTAAAGGCAAAGGCGAAGGCAAAGGCGAAGGCTCGGCTATTGCCCGCATTTTGGCTTTGTTTGTGTAGTTTTTGCCCGCTACGCAACAAATTACCGAGCAGTTAAGCCACTCGGCACAACGAGGCGTATGCGTAATTATAATTGAAAATTTCGTGCGAACGTTTAATGAGTTTCTAAGTGCCTAGCCACCGCCACCGCCACCACCACCGTCGCCGCCATCGCCTTCAACTGTTGCTGCTGCCTTACAAATTGCTATTTGCTACACAATATTAACCTTTTAATATAGCCCCAAAATCTATTTGTCAAGCGTGAAAGGACTTTTATCTGCTGGGCTTTGCTCAAATGACAAGTGGCGAATGAAAAAGTGCTTGCCACTTGAAGATGGTTCTTTGTAAATCAGCTTAGTTAAACAAAACAAAAAAAAAAAAAAAAGAAAAAAACGAGGGTTGGTCGGAACTTAATTAAATTTGAGTTAATCGTATTTAGAATTACCTGTACAGGTCAATGCTATCATTTAACGGTATTTATATAACGAAAGGTAGTCTGACTTTTACTTAAGAAAGCGCCTTATCTGTATGTGCTGTCAAAGAAGTATTCATTTTTAAATATTAAATGATTTCTCCACACATACAACATGACTCACAAGTGAATGCCAAAGGCGACAATACGCATTTAACTCGGCCAACGTCAGCTGCTGCTCTGCGCTATTCACATGACGTATGCGCAATATTTTTATTGCAATTTCATAACGCAGTCGAAGAAACTACGCTTCAGCAGATGACGCACAAGTGTTCGACATAAGCACTTCCATCTATTTTCGGCCCAATGCAATTTGAAGAATAACTTTGTCATTGTTATCGAAAGCAATCAAATTAAAATTAGTCACAGGCAATTCACATGAAAGGTGAAACGTCACTTAAAGAGAAATGCTCGTAGCTTGAGAGCTCTGCTGTTAGCTAGCTGTTGGCAAACGTATTTTGCACCATTAAAGGAAATTTCAAATAAATAATTAATTTAATCAATTTATATTTCACAGTTGAGCAAATGGAACTTTTAGGAAAACGAAAGAGAGTATTCCTGAGTATTTTCCATCAAATGAGTTTTATAATTTAATATCAAATTTATTAGTGAAATATATCACAAATATTTTAAGTTATTTAGAACAATTTAGACATATTCAAATAATATGACAGATGCATAGAAAGTGATTCAAATTGAATTTTTTTCAATATAGAAAGTCTCTTATGCTTTTAGAAATTTATAAATAAATTCATTTATTTATTATTTATTTAAATGATTAATATCCTTTTAGGCCATCTTAAAGCAACAACAAAAATTATTTAATTAAAGAAAAAACTATAAATTTTTGGCATAATTCATCTAAGTTTTCCTCTATGGAATGCCCATAAAATTCGTTATCTGCTTGGCGACGCTGTGACAGCTAAATGCCAAAATTTGGTGTTCTACGTTATCCTAGCGCAATTAGCTGTTCATGTCCTGCTCAGCTCAGAGCGAAAGACCTTGAGCACTGCATTGATGACCCCATTTGGGCAACACTTGTATTTAACAGCGTTCAACTGGCAAATGGCAACTGGCAACTGGCAACTGGCAAATGGCAAATGGCAACTGGCAAATGGCAACTGGTAACTGGATGTCATTACAAAAGTAGATTTGTCTGCTAATTAGCTTCGTTATGTTGATTAATGTCCTGGGCAAACAAATTAATAATTAGGCGTCGTTTGGGGTAACCTAATGCCATGCAAATGTATTTTGTGTGTGGCTATATTATTTTTTTTTTTAGTGTGGAGCCGCTTGTAGCCTGTTGATTGAATTATATATTGTCAGTCATTTCTTATCGATACACACTGAGTGCACGCTATGAGACAATTTGGCTGCCTGCCAGAACATCTGTCACCTGTCGTGGTCGGTTGGTAGCCCAAACCCTAATCTAATTTCTGCCCCGCTCTGTGGCATTTTGTCATTGTTTGCTTTCAAGTCGCGGTAATTTCATTTCGTAATTGTAGACGCGGGCCAATTTAAGGCGCACCACATTGAAAACGAAGCTGGCAACTGCAAAAGGTCAGCACTTTTCAGTGCCTTTGCAGCACCAATCAGTGCCAGCTGCTCGTTTGCTGTTGTGTTGTTTTTGTTGTTGTTGTTGTTGTTGTTGTTGTTGTTGTTGTTGCTGTTGCAGTTGCATCATTTCCTAATTGCCAGGAAATTGCATGTGCCACAAATAACGAATTTTAAGTACACCGACCTCTGGCCCATTTCCAGTGCAGCATCCGGTTGCAGCATTACGTATCACAGTGCAGCTGTTCAATTGGCAATTAGGCAGAATTAATGTGAGTGCCATGCTGCAATTTGATTATTGTTCTATGCAGTTAGCAAAGGCTACTGCTGTTTTATATTTCGAAGGACATTTGCCAGCCGCTTGTAGCGATTGTTGTGTTTTGACCTACTTTGTTGCCAACGCAACGCGTTGCATGGCACGTGGACCTTTTTATTGTTTTCAACTCAAATATATTTTTTTTAATATTTAAATGTAGCATTAACACTTGACGCAATGTTAAATATATAATTAGGTTTCTACTCATTCATAATAAGTCTGAAATTGATATTAAAATGTTTCGAGATTTCAAATATCAAGCGTTAACTTGTTTGCCTAATATCTATATTATGTATTTGAGATATAGAACGCTTTCAATATATTATCTAGTTGGCCAAGTCGTATAATGCTTTATTAAAACAGATATAAAAACTTATACATGAGCTCAAAATATTATTGCAATTTGTATATATTAAATGCAGCATCAATTATATTTATAAATGAATTATAGCCAGTCTCAAGATAGGCAGTTGAAAGATGCTCTTATGGCAAAATGTAGGCAAACTTAATTCTTCGAAAATTCATTTTATAGTAATGGCTACATATTAAGTTTATATATTTATTAATAATAAATGTGTGATTGTCTTACCTTGGCATCCTTGGCATAATACAAGTGACTGCGCTTAAGACGAAAATAACGACGACGCCAGCGTTGAAAGGACCAAGTGTGCTTCAGCAGATAGCCCTCTCTGATGATGGCCGACTGCATATTAGATGAGAATACATAAAGAAGAGAAAAACGATAATCAAAGTGAGTGTCGCAGGCAATAAAAAAAGAGTCTATTAAATTAGCCAAGCAATTAGAATGCAGCTGGATAACGAGTGCAGTGACATGTAACGAGTCACAGAACATGCGGTCACGGAGCACGCCTGCCATGCAATTCCCAACGCTGTGTCAATATTAATTGGCTGCAGGATAACAAAAGCAGCTGGCTGTGGCCGGCAATCAATTGTGCAAACAAAGGACACACACACACACACACACACACACATACACACATAGAGACGTACACCTCGTTGAGTGGACTTTTATTTGCAATTTGTATTTGTGCGCTGAATGTGAAAGTGCGAATAAACGTTGGGCAAACAGCTCTCACAGTTTCGCAATAAGCGCATTCAATTATATTGACAAATAAATCAATTGATTAGAATTTTAGCTGGCCAATCAAAATGCAATTGAATTTGAACGCAGACCCCGGTCAAGATGGCAATGCAATTTGGCCCCGGCTAAGCGGAAACTTCTGCAATTGCACATTCAACACAATTTTTTTTTTCTTATCCGCTCGCTCTGGCTCAGCTGCCCCCTCTTTTTGTGACGCTCCAAGCGGAAACGGAAATGTTTGCTTAGCTGCATTTGATTTATTGGCTTGGCCTTGGCTTGCCAACTTATTCCCTAGCTTAACTTTACGGCTTTGCCAAGTGCTTTGACCATGAATAAAGTTTATGTTTCTTTGAGAAATTATCACAAAGCAATTTCAGATTATGATTTGAAAATTTTTCCTATTTACGCCGTGTCCTCGTTGAGAATGGCTAACAGACGGTAGAAAACATATTCGCGCCAGTTAAGAGTATAAATATAGAAGATATAAATATAGAAGAATACAACGAGTTGCTAATTAAGCTTCACCGACTGTCAATCTAAGTCAATGCATCAATTATTCAACAAGTAAGATGCAACAGATTGCATCAGAGCAACAGATTGCATAGCGCGGAGCATACCACATTCTATATAGGTCTGTAAATTCCCTGTCAAAATTCGTGACTCTAACTATAAACTGAGGAAGATATATGCGAGTCCGATGGATTATTATCTCTGTTCCACTCTGGAGAGCTAGCTCCGAAGTAAAAATACACCACGCTCGAGCCGCTGAAGAAAGCGACTGTCCGAGAGTGGATCGAAATATTGGCAAGTCACATTCTGAAGACCATAGTCAGGACTGAACGTGATCATATCAAGCCAAAGTGAATTGATTTGGAGTTTTTTTTATTATTATTTTCACACGTGCTGTACTTTGAAATAAATCAAAATTCTGTTTCCAAATCAAATTTATGACCTTTATTTATGACCTTCGATTTATCGAGTTCTCCAGGCGCGTGTATAAAAATTTTTAATTTAGTTTAATAAGATGGAAATTGTATTGCTATGATTTAAATGGCTTAGATAATATTCAGCATTAAGGAAGTGTAAAGAGGCGCTAGACTGATGTCGCGCACTGTATATAACTTTGTCATTCTAATGTAACATTTGCAAAAAGAGAATTTTAGTTTTTGAAAGTGTTTTTGTTTGAAGTTAAATAAAGAAATTATTTGAATAATTTATTTCATCTTGCTACAGAATCACTGAAAAGCAGTTTTCATTCAAGAAATTTGCAATATTAATTTAATATAATTTTCAATCACTTTGTTAAGTACTTAAGGGATAAGCCAGGCAGGCATAATCAAGTTTAATAGTTTCCATAAAAAATTGTTGCATAAAAACTTTTAACAAGCTTTTCTTTTGTTTTTGTTCTTGTATCCGATAACGATTACAGCTTAAAAGTTTCATTCTCTTCATTCTCTTTAACATAGACTCACGTTGGTTTTTTTTTTCAGTTTTCTGCTTGAAAGCTTGAAATACGCGTTCTGCCAAAAGAAAAACAATATAGCATGTTTAATATTTTTCAATCTATTAAGTTGATGGCATAAAAAATTATTCTTTTTTATATTTTTGTACATAAACCATTTATGGCAGGCAATTCATGGCTGTTGGCATAGACTCAACTGTTCGGGCCTTAAAATATTATTTTTAATATTTTGCTTTAAAGCTCATGGCACTTGGTTTTTATTGGGTAAATGAATCCAATTTTATATATCTATTGCTGTGTTTTATAATAAAAATATGAATTTCACTTATTATTCGCTTCCATCAGATTCCATCGGATGTCAGCAGAGCTCACTCATGGCGGGGTTGAATGAACTTTGGGGCCAGCGGCCTTCAATGCCCCAAAATTGAGAACTTGATATTAATGTAAACCTTCTGGTTTGTCGCTGTCCGAATTTGCTTCTCCGTCGCTTATCTCTGCCCTTGTTTAGTTTAACTTAAAAGTCAAAGTTTTCCGGCTTTCATTTCAGATCAGCTCAGCTCACATCAATCAATCATTATATTCATTGGCCACACACACACAAACGCGCACAGAACGCCTATCATGTGGCAAATCAGGCAGCATATCACGTATACGCCAAGTTGCCAGGAGAGAAAAGCAAAAGCAACAACAACAACCACCATCAGCGCAACGAGCCTTATGATGATAAACGTATTTGAAATTTTCGTTAGCCGGTTATTGATTTTAAGTTAAAAAAAAAAAAGAAAAGAAAAACGCCGGTCCAGGCCATAGACACACAGAGATAGATACAGATTCACTGCCATAGATACGGCCACAATGAACTCTTGTTTATTTTCTTTACACACACACACACACACGCACACACGCACACACACACACACACACACACACACATATATACACACATATACACACAGATACCGTAAACACAACGTAAGCTTTTCAGTCGACTTTGCGGCTCGCTTTGATTATTTCAACTCACGCTTTGCTGCGTTATTTATTGTATGCGACTTTCCCGGGACTTTTACTTTATTTACGAACGTCGAGCACAAAGCGCAACATTAAATTACATCTGAGGCGAAATTATATATACACATGTATATATAAATATATATATGTGTATAAATATATATATATGAAATTGCTTTTTGCAGTCACGTGAGGCTCAGGAGCAGCCAATTGACTGTGTAAATAGTCGTAAATATTTTAGACGGCGCCAAAGTTTCCCATGCAACACACAGACACACACACACACACACACAAACACAAACACACACACACACACACACAGCATACATCTCGGTAGTGTGCCCGAGAGTCTTGTCTTGTGTATCTTGAAGATACTGCGGCAAGTCCACAAGTGGCAGAGGCTGTGCGCCACAAACAATAACAAAGCAGCTGAACGAGCTGCCGATGTTTTTTTCTTTTTCGTTTTTCTTTTTTGTTGTCGCCTAAATGCTTGGCTGTGAGCCGCCGTCCAAAAGCGGGCCAAGAGGCGAACGAGTTCGTCGCTGTTGAGTTGAAATTCAGCGCAGGTTTTTGTCTACCTGGATGGTGGTAATTTATTAAGTATCAATGGAAACTTTTAGACAAACAATTTATCTATTATTAAAGCTAGGCCCAAATATAATGATACTTATAAATTATGTTTCCTGTTAGCAATGCAGCATCAAAGATGCTAAGAAGGGCAGGAAAATTATGACTAAAGAAGAAAACAGTTTAGGATAACTGCCTGACTGCAGGCTAGTCAAGCAGGGCTGTCCTATCCACAAAAAAAAATGTGTTTCCCTTAGGCTTGATAAATATATGAAAAATATATAAAAATACATAAACGAAATTCAAGTATATATCTATATATATACATATATATAGGTTAAGATTGCAATAAGGACTGCGGGCAAGTTGAGTTTCCCTTAGCAGTTTTTTAGTTTAGTTTAGTTTAGTTTTGCATTAAGTACTTTTCTTTTTAGAGAAAAGAAATTCATTTTGCTGCATTTTGAAAATATAAAAAATATATTTCGATTGATATATATAAATAAAAATGAATTAAATTTAAATATGTCTGAAAAGGAAGTTAAACTCACTTTAAAGCAGACACTTCATACTCTATTCTCATATATTTTAGAAAATTTAAATTTTGTGTTTGCAAATTGCAATTACAATTAAAAAACAACTAGAAAAGTAGACGCCTGATTGTGCATGTCTCGTTGTCAGGCCAATGAATGGAGCCTTTGTTAAATTAATTTCTGCCACCTACGAAACTACGAACGCAATTAATATCCATTGTGCTTGCTATTCATATGAATGTTCCCATAGACATACATAATATATATATATATATATATATATATATATATATATATATATATATATATATCCATATAAGTATCTTTATATATATCTATATATATTTCTACGTATTGACATTTATGTATGTATGTCATGGATGCTGCCATGAGTTCTGTTTTGTGCTGTTGAGTTCGCGACCGACTGGCATTAAGGAGCTTTTGTTGAGCGTTACCTATTGTTTTCTGATTTGACATATGTAAAGCGCTCGCATGCCACGCAGCCCCACGCCGCCCATGCCCATCGCTGCTGCCGCTCTTGGCGCAGCACTTGACTGCAGCTTGTCACAATCAGGCTAATGTATTTTGTGGCTACAAAAAAAAAAAAAAAAAAAAACAAAAAGAAAAAACAGAAGCGATGTTGGAAAAATGAAAATGAAAACAAATAAATAACAAGCATTGCGATATATGCGCTCGAAGTGGAAACAAATTGCGTCGGATTCGTCTGAGTAATTGAAGTTGGAAGAAAAGTTTTCGTGATGCCACGATAAATAGAGCATATAAGCCAATTAATAATTATGGGATATGTCTTTTCTACTGCCATGCTGCGGAGTTCAAGTCGAGCTATAAATATTTTCAATACCAACTGGGTTAATGAAAGCAACCCTTAGTCCGCTGCGGCGGGTGCAACGATGCGTATGATTAACACAAAATGGTCATATTATTCATACAACGCGCTGGCCGCCTGAGCCCCCAACGCGAAGGGCAATGAATAACGGAATGAAAAACGAATATACACTCCACGTATATACATATATATATATATATATATATATATATATACATTTATAGGTATGTATATACATATAATATATTTGGAATCAGGCACAACTTAATTAAGACGCTCGTTTGGTTCTGTTGCATTTTGAGGTTTTCGCATTTTGCTTTCTTTTACTTTACGGGTTTTTACTTTGTAACTATGCCAACTTTTAATTAAAATATGTAAAGGCCAGATTTAAAAGTCCGGTTTCTTGACGCACAAAATTAATTTTCACGGGATTTTTTTTTAAATTTTTTTTTGCTGTGCTTAGGCTCCAAATCATGGGAAAAAGTGAAATTTAAATAAGTTATGAGCGGAGCAATTCTTAAAAATAAATCGAAAAAAGCCATAGTTTAAAGCATAATTAATTTAATCAAATTTTGTATAATGAATATATAATATAATATTATCTTTTAAGAACTATTATCTTTAAATCATATATATTATATTAAAATAGAAAGGACAGATGAACAAATAGCAAGGACAATAACAAATTTTAGTTGGTAAATGATGTTTGAATTACGAAGTGACTTTCTAAATTTGAAAAACATATTTTTCACTATTTCCAAACTACTATTTATTAACTTAAACAGAAACATAATAAAAAGAAAAAAATAAACAATAATTATACAATATGTATTAAACATATATTTATAAATGTTTTTTTATAGTATAATATATTTAAGTATTCATCTAGTCAACGTAAAAAAAAGATTATTCGAATAGCGAATTGAAGTAAACGAATGAAAATAAAAAGCTGTAACGTTCACCCTAAACACCTCCCAAAGCTAACGGAGTTACGTATCTGGCTTACACGGCGCCAATACATTAAAGCTAAAAGAACACATCTAGCCTCCATTGCTCTCTTAACGCTCGCTCTCCCCTTAGTATGGACCACAAGCTCCTGCTCAACTACTCAGCTCTAGAACCAATCTGGACCTATGGCAGTTATGGGGGAACTCATCAAGAGCAACATGGGCATTGTCCAGAAAGCACAGTCGAAGATCTTGCGAGCCAACACGTCGTATGTTCGAAACGAATCTTGTTGAATTGCTCATTATTATGATAAAAGATTATTGAATATGCCTAAAATATTTTTAAATATCTAGAAAGTAATTTGAAATATTTCTTAGAAAATTTTTGATTGGCTCAGCTTTTTAGACATTCTACAAGTCAGAGGGGTAATAGCGGAAGAAGGGAAAATACTTTAGCAAGCGTTCAACGCAATCAGCCAATCAGCTCGCGCGAGGACAAGGTCGTTCAGCTGATCACGTCTTCGTCGGAACGAACTATCAGTGAGCCTTAGGGACTCACACTCAAAAAACAGTTCAAGAATAAAACTTTAGTTAATTTTAAAACTTATTTTTAGGTTTCTTATTAGTCAGAAAAGTTCCTATAAATTGCACCAAAAAAAAAAAATAAAAATAAATAAATAAATAAATAAAAATAAATAAATAAATATATTGAAAAGGTAAACTTGAAAAAGGTTATAGCCTTTTTACAACATATAAACCCTCCAGACTATCATAATGTATATACTATAATATGTAACTGACATACTATCAAAAATATATCAAATAATTTCTATAGAAGGCCTTGCTGTTAATTTATCATTTGCTTAGCAGAGTTTTGGCTTAACTTCGTTATATGGCCAAGACGACTGTCGTTATTTTTTTCATGGTTTTTGTGACCCTTGACCTAAGTTCTCATAATTCGCGCAGGCAATGCAATTGAGGCGATAGTCCCTCATGCCATACCATGCCATGCATACCCTAACTGGCAGAGCACGTTTGCTTATGCGACCATTAAAATATTTACTAACCACTTGAACCCAACAACTATACTGAGCTGACCTTTAGCTAGAGCACAAACACAAGCACAAACACTCCAATGTAGCGCTTGTTTCCCTGCCCTTCTGCCCGCCTGCCCGCCTGCCCCCTCGCACACACTTCTCTGACAGTTCTCATCTAGTTCCATATATGTACATCAGAGTGCGTCTGCATGGCAGGGCATGTAACTTCCGCTCCAGAAACTTTAATGCTGACGTGCTGCGTCGACTGCAGCGCGCAAAGGATAATAAACAACGAGCAGATGAAGAAGAGGCGCTTAATGGGATACCCACCAGATTGTTGTGGCGCTTGTTGTTGGTGGACATGCGTCGATGAAATATGTGCGCCGGCTCCGTCTCAATTTCGGACTCAGTCTCCGACTCGTCGCCATCTCGACTTATCGATATGATCGGTATGATGGGCACGGGGGATACGCTGCCCGAGCTGCAGGCGCTGCTCAGGCCGCTGCTCAAGCTGCGCTGTCGCGGGCTCAAGTTGTCCACGTGCAGCGTATTGGGTTTTAAGTTGGCCATTGTTCAGGGTTTGTCGTTTAGCTTTAGCTTTGTAGTCGTTCTGGTTATTGTTGTTGTTGTATTGCTGGTGATGCTGGTGCTGCTGCTGGTGCTGGTGCTGGTGCTGCTGCTGCTGCTGCTGCTGCGAGGCAAGTTTCACGTTGCACGTTTTCACGTTTTACGCTCAACGTTTTAGCTGTCACGTTGCGGAGCTCTTTACAGTTATATAAAAGTAGAACCCTTTGTGGGGTAGCCGTCAAGTAGCCGCAGGTGGCCGTTTGAGCTGCTGCTGTCGCCGCTGTCGCTGCTGCAGACGCTGCCGCCGCTTGCCATGCTGCGCTGCTTATGTAAAAGTCCACTCACACCTCTATACAGTTTGTTAGAGCAACTCACACACACGCACACGCACACACACACACACACACACAGGCACAGGCACACGCACATGCCATATACACATACAGTCACGCCTTCCGTTACTATTTAACAGTTATTTGTGCCGTTGCTGTTGCTCAGCTTTGAAAAACACGTTAATTTCAATTAAAAGCTTTACTAATTATGGTCTAAAGTGTAAACATTTACAATGAAATTAGCAAAAATATTTGCACACCAAATTGCACGTACGTATCTGTGGTATATTATATATTTAATTAAGCAACACTAACTATTTTTTTTTATTATTTTTAATTGGAAAAGCCATTAATCTAACGCACACTCATTAAGCTACACTTAGAAAAAAAACACTGGCAAAAATGTTCGTACACAAATAACAATTACTTCAATTTTCTATACAAATTATATGCTTTTTTATTTGATTTATTGAAAAATGTTCAAGAACTGAATGTGGCTATGCCGGCGCTGGGAATTATTGTTGAATTTGTTGCTACACTAGACTTGACGTTTTTGTAGCTGGTTTATATTCCGCTGGCTGACCTGGCTGACTACGAGCTGCGAATTGCGTGCTGAGCCTGAGCCGCGCGGCGTACTGAACGAGTCCGCAACCCTCACTGCTGGCGACCAACGAACGCCGCGTAGACTTAAGCTTGCTAGTGCGGGCACCGGATGCCGTTATCCTTCGAGGGTTGCCGAGCAACACGACAGCGTATATAGTATATACAAAGAGATCCATTAGCGAGCGAATATCAGTTTAAGCAGCAACTAAGCAGTCTGAAACTTGCACAACTTTAATAGCTTTATGCACTTCTAATATCACTAAATGTTTTAATTTTTAATTTACTAAAGGCAGCATAAGTATACTATATTTTCTAAGCAATTTGCAATCTAAACTTTGCGAGCGCTAGGCAACTCTACACAATGAGAGCACAATAGCCTTCAGCCAACAAGTTTTTTTTTGCGCTCTCTGCTTTTGCCGCAACTTTCGCCCCAGCCCCAGTCGAATATCCGCTCTCACTTGCCTGCTCTCTTGCTTTTATACGCAGAGCGTATGAAAAGCTTTCTAAAGCGGCCGCCAAAACCAAAGCTTCTAGTCATGCAAATGTAGCGAGCAAAACAAAGATACGCAAGAGCCGAAGCGTATGCAAAGCGTAAATGACAACAAAGTAAACAGCAGAGCGCACATGCAGGAGGCAGATGCCGCCGAGTGAACAAAGCAGCGGCGTTGCGGTTCGCCTATACAAAAACTCACAAGCCGCTAGGCAGACAGTTATGGGTTAAGCTTTTTGCTCTTGTTGTTCTTTTTTTTCCGGTGTTGCGCTTCGCATGGGCTTTCGTTATTTACTTTGCTGTCGACTTGCCTACGCTTATTGTAGGCACTGTTGTTGTTGTTGTTGTTGTGTTGTGTTGTTGTTTTGAGACATGCACATCCCGTGGGGCATTACTCTTTGCGCTTGGCTGCAGTTCCACGAGAAAACCTCTATCCGAGTGCGTATGTGTAGAGACTTGTGTATATGTGCGTGCGTGTGTGTGTGTGTGTGTGTGTGTGTGCATGTCACCTGTGTGCTGTCACCTGCGCGTTTTTATTAAATTTTAAATTAGAACTTGTTTGCTTTTCATTTGCTGCGCCGCCATTTTCAATGTCCGATTCCCAATATAACCTCAATTAAATTAAATATTAACAATAAATTTTTTTATTTTTGCACATAGAATTTTATATCGTATTTCTTTACCACAAGAATTCTCAGGAATCCTGATTAACGCTGCTATCGAAGACCCAATCGTAACGATCCGCTTTGACAGTTTCATTTCGCATGCCCTAAGTCGATGGAAATTAGTTAGTTTTAGGTGCGTACTGTACTCAGGTGAGCGTCGACTTACGCGTGGCAGTGTGAGACAGCGTCGAAAGCGCATGCACTGCCTGCCCGGCGTCTTAAGGCAGGTGCGATAGAACTCATACAGAGTGGGGCTTAGCAGGAAGCCGCCCCAATTGGGAGGCACAGGTATTTTCGGCAGGTGCTGCTCGCTGAGGATCAGAGAGAGACAGTTCTTGATCTTGCCCAGCAGACTGCGCTTCCTGGTTGGTATGCCGTGCATGCTGAGCTGCATTTCTCGCGGATAGCGAGCGAACTGCAGCTGCGCTTGCAAGGCGGACACCGGACTCACAATGCCGGCAATGTGCACACTGCGCTCCAAGTGGGGCCAATACATCTGCAAGGAGACGTGCGGATTGGCATGGATCTCGCCGGCCAAGCGACTGCCCAGCGCCGTATAGAAGGTCAGCCCAGAGGCGTTAATCTGCTCGACGCTGGTCATTCGCGTGACCGGCTGCCCGGCCTCGTCCACAGTGGCCAAGCAGGCCACTCGCGCCTTGCTCTGCGGCTCCATGTCCAGTGCAATCGACAGCCAATGATGCAGTATGAGATACGGCTCACGTATGGCAATCCTGTTGTGCCAGCTGTTCGGCTGCGGTGCAGGCTCCGCTCTCGCCACATTCCCCATCGCACATGCCCTCCGGCTGCGGGGTGACAGCAAATGCCGTGTAGCTGCGACACCCCGAAGCCTCTGCCGCACAGTCGCTCGCAGCTTCATCCGTAATACACAGGAGTACAACGTGCCCAAAGATTTTTTACTTTTCTTTTTTTTTTTAATTTTACATAAAATTTTGAAAGCTAAGCAGAAGCTAAAGGTGATTTCAATTGAGTTAATCCAATTGCTACCTCAAAATGGAAATGCCGGATGGATGTCGAGCTTATCTTCATAAGGATATCGAGATGTTATACATTGAATGAAATTACATCAAGATAATATTATCTCTGATGGATGTCGAGATTATGTTCATATTGATATCGAGATGTTATACATAGATCTACGTAAAGTTTCTTCAAGATTTTGTTATCCCTGATGGATGTCGAGCTTATCTTCATACGGATATCGAGATGTTATACATAGACCTACATAAAGTTACTTCTAGATTTTGTTATCCCTGTCAGACTTATCTTCATACGGATATCGAGATGTTATACATTGAATGAACTTACATCAAGATAATATTATCTCTGATGGATGTCGAGCTTATCTTCATACGGATATCGAGATGTTATACATAGACCTACATAAAGTTACTTGTAGATGTTGTTATCCCTGATGTATGTCGAGCTTATCTTCATACGAATATCGAGATGTTATACATTGAATGAAATTACATCAAGATAATATTATCTCTGATGGATGTCGAGCTTATCTTCATAAGTATATCGAGATGTTATACATAGATCGACAAAAAGTTGCTTCTAGATTTTGTTATCCCTGACGGATAATGATATAGAGATGTTATACATAGATCTACAGAAAGTTACTTCTAGATTTTGTTAACTCTGAGAATACCTAAATGAAGCGAATCATTAATTTTAATTTAATTGATATGGGCGACTCTATTTTGAATAAAATTTAGGTATTGCACAACTGTTGGTGTTTTACTTTGATGCATGACATTAGCACTTTTCTTTTTACACATTTAGTATATAAACTAAAAATTAATTTACAAGATATGCACCATAAACACGAGGGGATAATGTCTACTGAGTGGCTATATTATATGTAAATTGAACATATATATTTATTTATTAGGTTATTTAGAAGCTTCGCTATTCACGCTGAGGCTGATTCAGCTTACTGGCCTTACTCTGTAGCTCTGCAGTGGAGCAATGCCAGCAATATTTTCAGTGCAATATTTGAATTTTAGAGATTTGAACATTTGCAACATCAGCCCAAACCGGCGCCCCCAAAAAATATTATGGACTGTTAAATACATTTTATTTTCTAAGCTTAGGCGAGAATTCCTATTTATTAATGGAATTAATATATTATATTATAATATATTAGTTTTTTTTTATTAAATATTATTTTTATTTTTTAAATAATCTGCAAAGTTTAATTTTTTGTCTAATATTACTTCTAAATATATTTCACGTTGTTGCTCCAGTTGACTTCTGTCTGGTTGAGGTTGATGCTGTTTGATGGGGTATAAATATTTTTCAAAAATCTTATTTTCATTTAATACACGAGGTCTGTTTAAAAAGTATTGCAACTTTTGTTTTTTTTTTTTTCGAAAATTATTTATTATTTATTTTATTTAATTTTTTTTTTATTTCTTTTTTTTATTATTTTTGATCAATTTAAATTTTTTCGCCTTGCGCCAATTTGTCTTCCAACCTTCGCAGCACTTCAAAATGTCGATTTTTGTGATCTTATTCAGCTCCTCCTTCGATGCGCTCTTTATCTCTGCAATCGTAGCGTCGCGCTATCCTTTCATGGGCCTCTTCAGTGTCGGGGACAAGAAAAAGTCGCAGGGGTCAGATCTGGGGAAAACGTTGGCTGCGGCATCCTTGATGCACAAAGCGAAGATGAGCCACGGACACGTGCAAGCAAATCAGCTGTCAACAATTAACTGAACATTCGAAATGGCCTAATTTGTCGGCATACGTCAGCGACATGTGTACAAAGATAACGCCACAAAAAAATCGAGTATACGTAGCTGGCGAACATTCAAAAATCGCGATACTCTTTGAACAGACCTCGGGCGTATATTAAGTTACATTATGATAATTGCAATAACTGTAAAGATATATTAGTTTTGAAGACTAACTTAGCTAATTAATCTATATTTCCAACTGCCTCTATTTTATTATTTATTTTATTTATAATTCTAATAATTCGCATAGAGAATCCGCTCGTAAATAGCTTTTGATTTATATAGATCTTCGATATTTGACTTACTTTACTACTTTTTTATCTTTAACAAATCAGCAAGCATCTTGGAAGACATGACAAATGCGCGGCATTTATGTAGCTCTTGGCTATCCTCACTCTCCCGCTCTCTCCCCCTCCCTCTCTCCCTCTCGCTCTCTCTGTCTGTTTAGGGCGCCAATCGCTCGTAGACCCATTCATTCTCGCCCTTGTGGACCAGCTCGCCATCTACTTCGTCCATGACTCCAGCCCCACGGCGAAAGCGTATGCGATCGTGCAGGCGATCCGTTTGTCCCTGCCAGAACTCGATGAGCGCTGGACGCACCAGGTAGCCACCCCAATTGGGTAGTGGCACTGGGTCACTCTCACCCAGCTTGGCCTTGATCTGCGCTTCCACCTCGTCCAGATAGCTGCGCGAACGTATGCGCTGGCTCTGCGGACTGGCCGCGGCACCGATTTGACTTGCGCGTGGACGCTCATGGAAATATTTCAGGGACGCATCCGGCGAGATCTTCTCCGCGACGCCTTCGATGCGAATGCTACGACGCAGCGGCATCCAGTAGATGGCAATGGCCACATTGGCGTTACTGGCAATCTCCTCGGCTTTGCGACTGCCATAGTTGGTGAAGAAGGTGAATCCCTCAGCGGTGGCCTCCTTTACCAGGACAAAGCGATTGGAGGGCTTGCCCTCAGCATTTACCGTGGCCAAGGCTGCGGCATTGGGCTCGAGGATCTCTTTTGTGTTGAGAGCGTCGTTTAGCCAGTCACGGAATATGCAGAATGGATCTTTTATCTTTATGTTCTCCTCCAGAAAAGCATCCTTACGCTCATGGTATTTCAAGCGTAGTGCTAAAATGTTATCCACTTGAATGTTATGCGAAATTGTGTTCGGGCCAATCCGAAACTCACCTGAAAGTTGCTCCATGGAAGCTGGTTGGCTCATTTTACGCACAATTTGCAATAGTCGCACTGTAGTTGGAAGGGGATTGTGTAATATTTAAGTGGCGTTAGTCTTAGCTAAAGTAACAGTAACGTACTTGTCAAAGGTCAAAAGAATAATTTTACACTGAAGTACTTTGTTTATGATTCGCCGCAATCTAGAGATAAGTGAAACAGCTGTTTACATTGACAGCGTTGCCAGACCGTCGCTAATGCTAAGGCTTAAAATATACCAAAAATACTAAAAGCAACTGTGTGAATGCAACTGCTGCGCTGAATTTAGTCGAAAAGTATACCATCAATATAAAATACAAATATATTTGTTAATGCTACTTTATTGCAATACAAGCCAACAATTAAAATGTTAAAAAAAACCGCCAAATTGTATGTGAAGAAAAACACGAAGAGCAAATGTGTGTGTTCGCGCTTGCAATGCGAGAGAGCGAGAGCGAGAGAAAGTGAGAGCTTTGTTGTTTTTGTAGCTGTCGCAACTTACACCGTCGGCTGCCTTTGTCCTGGCAGCTGCCACGACTTGCGAATGCGAACGGAACGAGCACACAGAACAATTTTAACACGAGCGACTGCTGGACGTGTGCGAAAGCAAAGCGCATAGAGTGCGGAGCGCAAGCGAGAATCTATAGAGAAAGGCTAAAGCGGGGCAAACATATACACACGCACACACATATACGCACAGACACAGAAACACACGCACACACACACACACACGCATTCACATATAAGCAAAAATTAATAATAGAAAAATAAGTTGAATACGAAGAAACTGAAATAACAGTTATTTATAGTAACGCGCTTGAAGTGATTGTGCGTAAAAACGCTTTGCGAATTTGTGGGCTAAGAGGAAAGTTTTGCGAGAAGAAATTTCTGTTGAGGTCGTTTGCTGTTGCGATTGTTGTGCTGTTGTTGTTGCTGTTGTTGTCAGTAGTGAAAAAAGCGTTGCAGACATCGGTTGCATGTGTGTATGCGGCGGGGCAGAAGTGAAAAAATGCAGTGCAGCAGCAAAAACAAAAACGAAGCAACGCAAATGGCTTGATAGGCAACAAAATATTTAACAATTTTTCAATTCAATTGTAACATAAACAAAAAGCGAACGTGATATTTTAAAACTGTGGCCTGCTTTTAGCACAGTACAAAACACACACAAGCACATACATACTCACACGGACAGACACACACACACACACCAACACACCACAGACAGACACGCAAACTATATAGCAATATATGCCCATTGAGTGCCTTATATCATTTGATAATAATCCACAAGGTGTCTACTATGCCGGACAGGAACTATCTGGCGTTGTTGATCTTAGCGTCGATGCCACCAAGCGCATTAAAGGTAAGTCAGCTAGCGAATACCCTACACTCAGCCTATCCTATCCTAATCTAACCTAACCTAACCTAACAGTCGCACACACACATGACTCACGCCGCGTATGAGTAATATGTTTATTACTCAGACATTACAGTTGCACCGAAACACACATTTCAATTGTCGAAGGACACGCGCGGTTCGCCTTATTAAACAACAATTCTTATCTCGTAAATAATTGTCGCCATTTTGAATGTGCTATGCAATTAATAGTTGTTGTTGTCGTTGTCGTTGTCGTTGTTATTGCTGCTGCTGCTGTCCCCGCTGAGTTGAGCAGCTCGTTACCGTTATTTGCCTGCTGCACAGTTAGTTGTTTGCCTTGCACTCTATCTCTCTCTCTCTCTCTCTCTCGCTCACTCACACTCTCTCTTCATCTCACTATGTCTTGCTCTCTCGCTTACGCTTGCGTTCTTATTTTCTTCTTTTTGTTGCTGTTGTCCGTTTGTGTTTGGCGTCTGTTTTGGCATGCCGCCATTTTTTATTTATCCATGAACTCGTTAAAGGCGCGGTAAGTGCAATTCATTTGTTGTTGCTTCTGTTGTCGTTGTCGTTGTCGTTTTTGTCGTGGTTGTTGTTGCTGCTGTTGTTGGCTTTGTAGATGATGACGATAAAGTTGTCCGTGTGCATTTTAATTTTGTGGTAATAAGTTTTTTCGTCTGACATTTCACTTGATTAGTTTACTGAAAGGTTGAATGGGAAGAGAGAGAGAGATAGACAGAGAGAATGGCACAGAGGGGGAAGAGGCAGGAAACAGAAAACTTAATTTACGACAATATTAAAGCTATTTGACATGAAAAAAGTTATATTAAGCTTCATTTGGACTTTCTATTAAGTGGTATAGATATATAGTGGTATATATTTAGATAGATAGGTAGATATTAGCTCTTTCTGCTCAAGACTATGTCTAAATTCTATATCATTTCTCTTTATTGTAGAAAAATTAGATTTTTAGATAAATGTCTTAATATACAAAATGTATAAATTAATAATATTATTAATATATTCAAGAAAAAATAAATATTATTTTTTATAAAAATAAATTGAAATATTTTTTCATTTAAATAAATAAAAATAAGTAAAACATTTTCATTGTGTTTTAAGTAAAGTGTATAATATTTTTCTATAATAAATAATTAAACATTTCTATATAGAAATACGTATATATTATTTAAATATTTAATAATATATAAATTCTATGAATAATTATATACTTATTTATAGATTTTTTTAATTTTTTAGAAAAAAAAACAAAAAAAAATAAAAGTTTAATATAAAAATATAAGTTTATTATAATTTATATAATTTATATAAACATAATAATTAATTTCATTTTTATTAATTTATATTAGTTCAAATAATCATTAGATAAATCTATAAAAAGTTATATATAGTTCAGATAGTTTACTACTATAAATATTCAAAAATATATATAAATATAAAAAAATTTATATTAATTTACATTAGAATCATTACATATATTTTTATAAATATATATTTTGTTTTCATTTAAATATAAAAGGATTACAGAGTTCATATAGTGTATAGTTTTATTCATTCATTGCAGAACCATAAACTATATATGCATTAAGTTCACACTATCTCAACTTTTACAATGCAAATATATGCAAATTTTTTCAAATAGTGAATTTGTTTTTCATGGTAAATCACAAAACACTATTAATATTAATTTTTTTTAATTATTTAATAATTGTTTTATAGGCATTCATGTCACCGTCAGCGGTTATGCCAAGATACGCTGGATAAAAAAGGGATATCCGCGGGACAGCGAACGCGCCATGTGTCGTGCCTATCGATCTTATCTGTCATCGAGATCGTATGTCCTTGGCTCCTGTGCGGGCAACTCGTGCATCGATTGGCTGGCCGGCGAATATTCGTATACGTTTCATGTCATACTGCCCGATAATCTGCCCACATCCTTTGACGGCAAGTATGGTCAAATACATTATGAGATTATAACGACGATCGAGCGATCGGGTCGCTATGCGAAAGTGTTCAAGCTGCCATTTACCGTGATACAACCGTTGGATCTGAACGCCGATGCCATCTACAAAGTGCGACTTTTATACATATAACATATACAGATAGATGTCTAAAGTATGCTTTTAGGTACCTCTGGAGATACTCGATCGCAAGCGCTTCTGGAGCTTTTGCTGCCCGACCGGGCCGCTCACAGTGAAATTCTCGACACCCTACTGCGGCTATGCACCCGGCCAGAAGATTCATTTTGTGCTGTACATCAACAACGAGTCGTCGATTGATATAACCGAGTGCGAGGTAAAGCTGAAACAGGAGGTTAGCTACGAGTCGCACGATCCGCAGCATGAGTATCGCTATGACAAACACCTGATAGCCTTAAAGCAGTTCGGCAACGTGTTGCGCTGGTCGAGAAAGGTGTATAGGGGCTATTTGGATTTGCCATCGATACCGCCCACATCGGTGAAGCCGACCTGCCCTATTAGCGTTAACTATTCGATTAAGATCATTGTGAATCCGACCGAGTTCCATTGGAAGCTGAAACTCAAAATTCCGCTGACCATCGGCAGCATACCCATCATGGATGGACCCGATGCTCTGCTTCGCTTTAATCGTCAGCAGCAACAACATCAAGTAGTTAGCCAACATTTACAAATGTCAACGCAGCAGAACCAAAGGCAGCAGCGACCACAGCCGCGTGGCAGCCTACAAAATAGCAGCAACAATAGTAGCAGCAACAACAACAACAACAACAATAACAATCAGGCAACACAGGCCATGCAACGCTCGGGCGCAATACTGCCGCCCCAATCGAGTCCTTCAACAATGCCAACGACTGCCGACCTGAGGCCAATGGCCACCATGCCAGCGATATTAGTGACCAGCGATAGCGATAGTCCCCCAGATTATATACCGATGAGTAAGAAATTATATAGCTAGCAATGTATTCATGATTCTTTAAAAGCAACTACCATTTAGTAAACTGATGAAAATTCAATTTTATATTGATTTAGCTTTTAGGTGAATGCATATATTCAGCTAGATCAAGGTTTATTTCCCTGCATTATATACCTGTTACTAAGATGACCATTAAAATTCTTCTTTCTTGTTCATATTAATGATTTATCAATAATCTTAAGTGGATACATTAAAGTTCAGTTTTGTCTATATATTATATATCCTATGTTAATTACCATAAATAATGAGGAGATATTTTTGAGAAGGGCAGACATTTTAGAATAGATATCGTCCAGATATTCCAAAAACAAGGACAGTAAATGAACTGAAATACATTAAATGAACGGACAAATGGCTACAGAAACGAGTTGAGTTTAACTAAAATATCTTGATGCACAAACAATTTTGTATAATCAAGAGCCTATGATCTATCTAATGATACTTTTAAGCTATAATGCTTTATCACTACATCTAATAGGAATAGATAGAAAACCCTCTAATTAATTATGTATAAAACTAATAGATATATTACGACTAAAATTAATCCTACTAATATCAAACATTTATATTTAAGTATTTGTTTAGTTTTTATATATTTCTTTAGGTTTCGTATTTTTCATCTAACAATTTCTGATTCGTGTCTTTTCTGCCATTTTGCAGTGCCGCCCTCGTACGAAGATGCCATGGCTCTGAGCGAAAAGTTTAGCGACGATATCGAATTCCTGACAAATGTTAGCATGAGCAGCATTTTGTCCGCTCAGGGCGATGTAACAAGTGAGCGTGAGCCCTTTAAACCGCGTTACCCGGTCTATTACGATTACGAGACACCGACCATACCGCCCGGTAGTGATGATTCCACTGAATCCGACACATAAGCCCAAATTGTTATCAAAAAAAAAAAAAAAAAACAAAAAAAGAACTGTTAAAACAAAATGAAAAATCGAAAGCAAAGCTACACAAATTGAATGGCTGAGTGGCATTTTATTCAAATCTCTTTATTTTATTCCATTACATTTCCAAAGTAGTTAGAACAATTTTTACTATAAACTTAAGAGCTGCAAGGCGTTGGGCAAAACTGAAGATGCCTTCAACAAAGTCCGATTGTTCAGTAAATCTCGATTTGTAAAGATATTACGTATAATACGAAGTAAAGGTCCAATTGTCTGCTTCGAGAATAAGAATTTACTTTTTGAAGTTTTTATACACATCATATAGTTAAATATATATTAAAAATCTTATCTACTCTAACTATTTACCTTTTAAGTGCTTTGTAGACTCTTCCGACTCGTTCCGCTTCCCACATCTGTCCTGAACTTTGAGTCCCAACGCTTTGCAGTTCATATTGAATAATATTTTATTCCTTAAACTAAATATTTGAACTGCACGTCGTATTTATATACATATATATTTAAATTTCTGATATATATATAAATATATATATTCCATAACAAAATCTATTCATATATCAATAATAAGTATGTTTGCTCTGTTGTTTGATTTTATTCATTAAAAACTTTTTTGAATTGATAAACCAACTCTCTCTCTACATATATATGATATATAAATTATAAGAATATTAGTAAATTATTAAATTTGTGCTTAGCAATTAAGTTGATAATATTTAATTTAAATGATGTGTTTTTAATATGCAATAAGCGTTTATTCACTTTAATTAATTAGTTTTGCATTTTTATTCTGGAAATCCAAACAAATTTCTTCTAGTCTTAAGCCACACCCAAGGGTTTCACAAATATACTCAATTTGTAAATTTATTCTTTTGTTACCGCTTCCCCCTCAAACCCGCGCCCCCCATACATGCCTCATTTGAACAACAGAGACGCTCTACAGTGAAACCTCGAGTACGCAGATTCGCTACGTCGTGCAACCGGAAACAAATGAGAATGGAACGCGCGAGCAAGGAACGGCGGATCTATTGAACTGCGAGAAAAAGTGAAGCAATAAGCAAGAGCAAAAGCAAAAGAAAAAGAAAAAGCAAAAGCAAAACAACAGAAACATATTTAATCAAAATCTCAAAGTCGAATTAATCGAATTGAAAGCAAATGCAAAATTTCATGGCGCATATATATAGGTTATAAGTCTGATCTGGATTATTACAATAGATAACTATTTTGCAAACCGGATATATAAAACATATACAATGTAGAGCGCATAAATTAATCAAAATCTATTTAACACTCAATTGAGCAATAAGAAAAAAATGTGTATTTTCCTTTTTCCATATTTATTTGATTACTTTGGTCCGCAGACTCAACTTCTCAAGTATTTCTTTATTTGATTTATATTGAAAACGAATCCTAACAATTTATTGATCTAGCGCTGTCAACATACCGATGATACTTACCATATATAGTAATTAACGTAGTTAAACCGTACTTAGAGAAAACTTTTAGGCTTAAGCGAAATATTTAAACAATTTGCACAATTTTACCAAAAACAACAACAACAAGAACAACAACAAACTTAACATTTTCAATGTTTATAATGTCTATTAATGAAATTTACACTTAAAATTAGCCAAGAATCATACTATATTTAAATTTCGAATTGATTTTAATGTCCAAGTCCAAGTCCTAATTAACATTATTGTAATTCTCAATATAATTGTCTGGTATTTATCTATCTAGCACATCATACATATAGAGTGTCTAAATTTAGTTATCTTTACGGCAACATTTGAAAAACCATTATATGTATATGAACTCCTATATACTTCCCCTGATTTTGTAACCAGTCTAACCAGTAACTAATCTTAAGAAATATTCTGTCTTCAATTAATTCAAATTTCAACCAAAATGGAGCAATATATATAAATATATATTATTATATGTATATCCAAATTTATGTGTTATTTACTTTTTTTTTTTTTTGTATTTCAACTCATTTAATATGAGCTCAATGAACTATTCAGACTGGATTCTGGCACATATCGTTGGTTGGGTAAGTGAGGTACTTGCTGTCGAGTATAAACAAATATATTAACTGATCTTAATCTATATATAAATACTAAGAGGCCTGTTTGGACTGCTATAAAATTTGAAATGTGCGTATTTAAATTTGATATTAGTGTCAATGGTTTGTTGATTGAGTAAGAATTTATAACACAATATATAATTTTTATGACTTCAACTACCAGTATTATGTAAGACCCCTATTTAGGAAAGTGTATAGAAGTTTTAGCTATTCTTTCATGTATATTTATTTATATAAAAATACAGTAAAATTATTAGTCAATCGCATGATAACATATGCAATAAGCAGAGCGCACTGCGGATCAACACAATAGTGTTCACAAATAAAAGTTTATTTTTAGTTTGTTTCAACAGTGGCTTAGATAAAACAACGCACAGTTCTAAGAACCTATCAGAACTAGGAATTAGATGTGGATGTGAGTTTGACGATATGCAATTAACACCTTCGAGTAGGAACCTATCTATCGGAACTCAGAAATTAGAGAAACATAACTTATCAAATTCGATATGTGAATGCTCTTAACTATATGTAAACAAAACCATCAAGTAGGAACCTAACGGAGCACAGCAACTAAAGAATCGGAATATATCATATTTAATATGGTGGTCCGATTAGTTATTTGCAAGCAACACCTTCGAGGAATTTTTTTATATTTCTCAGTCGAGCTGAACGATTTTTTTTGGAATATATCAATTATATTATTATTATTATTATTATTATTATTATTATTATTATTATTATTATTATTATTATTATTATTATTATTATTATTATTATTATTATTATTATTATTATTATTATTATTATTATTATTATTATTATTATTATTATTATTATTATTATTATTATTATTTTTTTTTTTTTTTTTTTTTTTTTATTATTATTATTATTATTATTATTATTATTATTATTATTATTATTATTATTATTATTATTATTATTATTATTATTATTATTATTATTATTATTATTATTATTATTATTATTATTATTATTATTATTATTATTATTATTATTATTATTATTATTATAATTGTTATTATTATTATTATCATTATTATTGTTATTATTATTATTATTAATTTTATTATTATTATTATTATTTTTATTATTAGAAAAAATTTATGAAAAGCTGTGACTTCCTTTGTAAAACTCACCTAGAACTTAAACACTTGATTATGAGATTGAAAACCTTTTTTGATTCAGTTTTGTATTGTGTAAACATCAAATTATAAAAAAAAACTTAAAGTTTTAGACATTTTCAGAGAGTACTCCTGACTTTTGCGTGTTCCTTCAGTTAGTTGTCAAATTAATTCATTTCACTAGTTTCGTGAAAAACAGGTGCACAAACTATTCGAACCTGTTTGTTTAAACGCATTCAGGTTGGCTACGCAACAGGTTGGGAAAAATCACAGACAGAAACCGCGGCTAATCTCCATAGAAATAACAATAAAAATAATATTCTTATAAATAATAACGTGGAGGGACTTGGGTGCTATCGTAAACTCAATTTTATCTTTAGCTTTTTATAGTTTCATAAACAATTGAAAAAACAACAACAACAACAACAACAACGTTGCCAAAGTTGTTGCCGTTGTCGTGTGTCGTTTGTCGCTGCCACTCGCGCTTCGTCTGCTGAGCAACTCGCACTTCAATTTTATCGCGTGCTGCAAATGAGCAAAGTTTTTCTTTATTGCAAATACCCTGCAATTTGAACAATGCCCATACATTGCGAATTTCATTTGTCGCGTGCTTCAGCGGTTTATTACGCTGGCGAACACGTTTCGGGCTTCATAACGCTGATCGCTAGCAAGAAGCTGCTGCATGTGGAAGGTGAGTTCAATTGGCAAATGCTTTTACCGTGTTTAGATGTAATTGATAAGATCCGATGATAACGATGTTCTCAACTTCAATAGCGCTCAGCATCAGCTTACGATGTCGCAGCACAGTCAGCTGGCAGGAGATAGACGGCAGCTTGCCACAAATCGAGCACAATGACAGCGAGGCGATCAAGCACTCCGCCTACATCAGCTATACATGCAACAAATTGCACTTGGAGCAGACGCAGCAGCTGTTGCATGCATTGAACTTGCCTCCGGGTAGCACGAAATGCTGCAGCTTTGGCTTCGAGCTGCCAAGCGACTTGCCGGGCAATTGCCGCTTGCCCCTAGGCTCCACAAGCTACACATTGCAAGTGCTCTTGCAACGTCGTGGCAAACATGACAAGCATTTTGAGCAGCGTATGTGTGTTAGACAACGCATTGAGCTACTCGACTTGCAACCTGCCAGCAGCTCGAGTGCCACCTTGGAGCTGTGCTTGCCGCGCAGCGTCTACGCGCCTGGTCAACGTATTACCTACCAGTTGCATGGCACAGAGCCTGCTACATGCCACACCCGCCTTTGCCAAACGATTACCTATCGCAGCGAACAGCCCACAATCAAAGAGAAGCGTGTGCAGCGCGTACTCGACGAGAGCTCCGATTGGACTGGTGTCCTCCACCTGCCGCTAACGGCGCCGATTATGACGAAGCTGCCAGGCGAGCCCATTGAGATCGCCTACTTTGTGGAGGCAGGCGCCAGCAGCTGCAGCCGGCCATTGCGTTTGCCATTGTGGGTGGGCACTGTGGCGCCACCTGTTGACGTCATAGCGAGTCAAAAGGATGGTCCTGCGCTGGGATGCGTCAACTTGGGTGAGTGTTTGACAGCATCTGACACATGGCTAAACGATGTTTACACAACCGTTATACTCTGCTTCAGACTCTTAGTTATTTTTGTACTTAATATGCGAGACAAACTGAAGGCTTATTATTATGTATATTTATAAACAATATATTTCCGAAGAGAATCTTTAATTTTATTTATATATTTCTACACAATAGATTCCACAGAATTTTATTATTCGTATATATACAACTCTGTTCATAAAAATAATAGTGTGGGTGAAAAGTTAGTTATTATAAACATAATATTTTGTTTAATTAATATATATTCATTTTAAATTTCATATCAAATTGTTTTCAAAGTATTTTGTTTTCATAAAATTTTGCTGCTCAAGACGTCAGTCGCACTACTATTTTAATGAACAGCTGTATGTACTAAGATTATAATCTTCAGAACTGTAGAATAATGCCATGAGGAAAATCTTATGTTTTAATATACATAAATGTGTAAGCATATATAACTATTATGCATTTATTTTATTTATTCGATTTTATTTTATCACTGTTTTACCTTTACCCAAATCAAATTTATAAAGGCATTCAGAGTTCGACATTGGCATACTAAAGGTTTTTTTTTTTGTTTTCAATCTATTTTCCAGCTTTGTGTGAAAATGATTTACTGTGCTCGTCGCTCAACCAGCTGCTGCCCCACAGCTGTTCCAAAGAACTGCAAACATCGGGCATTGCCAGGCACGGCGAGCAGCTCAAATTGCTGAGGCGCCAGAAGAAACGATCGTACGTGCGCTTAGCCTTGCGCTATTTTTACAAAAATCTGTTACCCGCTAATTAACAATATTGTTGTGAGCTCGAAGTATTCAATTAATTGAAATAGGTACGTGCAGGCCTTTAAATATGTCTGGTTGAGTGAAATGAAAAGAAATCATTGTGAATAATTTTCCTGATTATATATTATCTAGCCTGGGTAGAAATTTAGTTACATATCGTTTAGATTAACCCGTTTAGCTCAATTTATAGAACAGCTGCATATTTGCACAGAATTTATCGACGCTGGATTTATCAACGCTTGCGTCAGCAAATCATACTTCATTGATTAAATTTCATTGACAGTCAAGTTCTTTTATATAAAGACCCGAAAAAGTCTCACCTATACAAATTGCTTAAGTTAAAACGTGAGAAAATCATTAAATGCCTCTCGTATACTAATTTTAAAAATTTGCTCTAATAAAATTTACATCGAAAATGTCTTGCAAGTAAATTGATTATTAATGATGATAATGATACAAAATAATGCTAATGCTAATAATAATAACAGAAGAATAATGGAAATTCAATAATAATAATGATAGCGATAACAACAATTATAATCAAAATGAGAATGACTTTTATATTTATTTAACTTTATTTATTTCTTTTGTTTTTTTTTTTAATGTTTTTTTTTTTTTTTTTTTTTTTGTTGTTGAGGCAGGTAAAAATGCTTTATGCTCCGTCAGTCGTCTTTCTGCGTCGGCTTATCGCATTGCTTTTGCTGATTGCGGACTATAAAGCCCCCTCTTTCTTCTAATGGCTACCATCTTGGAAACCTCAAGTTGGAGCCATTTTATGTTCTACGACTCCGTAACAATACATTTTAGGCGAAGCTATAGAATTCTCACCAAACATCTTTGTCTTTGCACATTAGCTGCATTATTGTATCTACTTCACCGATAGTTTCTGCCAGATCGTTGCTTTCTTTTATCCACCTCCCGCAGTAAAGAAAAAATTTTCTGTGCTTCGTCAATTGTATTTTGGAAGCACTTGTAGCCGATTTCTGCAGTTTTTCGCATCTTATGTAAAAAGTTTTAAAAGTACGCATCACCACGTATCAGCGTCTAGATCGGAGATCATTTTAATGTGCCATTTTCCTACCAAGAGGTATGTTTCACCTTCATTCATGTTTTACTTCGATTCGAGTCTGCTTACCTACGAAAACAGAAGCAGGTCTGAAACCGCTAAGTTGTTTCTTCTGTTTGTGCTCCGAAGCTTACTAGGACAGCCGCGTCTGTTGTAGCCTCTACGTTTGTTTGTTGTGTTTATGTTTATGGCGGTGGTGGCGGCCGTGATGTCATGCATATCCAATTAAGAACACATCTATAACAACGACAACTATAACACTTAAACATAATAGGGGTTGTTGTTAAAAAGATCTGGTCCTAATATCAACTTTAGTGCAGCTCCGCTGGTTACTCTATAGTGTTTAGTATCTGTTCGTGGGCCCGTAGGTAACTTCTAATCATTTCGGTTAATGGAATCGCTGCTCCAGGGAAGCAAACATGTTCGTCTACCTAACGCTATTAAGTGCGCTTTTGTCATCTAGCGTTACTTGCTAGCGGGTATTTGTACTCTTTCTAAACTCGCTTTTACTGTCCGTTCATTTCTTTTCTCTTCTAGTTTTATACATGATTTTCTGCAGTGACCAATTATATCCCGCAGCTTGTCTAGGCCAGAAATATCCAGGCTTATGCTTTTCTGCTTTGTTACTGCATCTTTTATATGCCACAGTAAAGCATTCTATTATAAGGCCATCGACTCGAAGTCTCTATCTTAGCTTCGAAGGACAGTCACTTTTCGCTATCCTCATGGTTTTCTATAGCCATGCGGGGCTTACACTGATTCTATTAGAAACCAACTTTCAGAGCCAGGATAGTGCACAGATTGAGGACTTATCTGAACATTGATTTGCCGACAAATATACAAGTTTCGACGATCTTCATCAACATTACCCTAGCAGCAATTTCCACACGTTGACTGCTGTATGCTGTATGCAATCAATTCCGAATCAATTTATTTCTTAGCGAAGTCTATGGTCGGTCGAAGATATCACTCTGCAAAGTTATATTTAACTAATCTTCTGAAAGATCGCACACGATTGAGTATTCAATTTCTTCTATCCAATGTGGTCAATCACAGAGACAGGGACAAAGATTGCTACTAGAGCTCCCCAGGTGGGAAATGGATGATATTTAACCAATAATAATGATGATGATAATGACAAAGATAATGCCAATGATAGTGGTAATAATTATAGAAATAATAATAATAATAATATAATATTGAATACAATTTTGATCATGATGACAATAATTATAATAAAATCTCAAATACTAACAAAAATAATTGTTTTAGGCATGTATTTAGGGAATGAGTTTTTAGCTTTATAGCGCAATAATTGATTTGCCATCGATTTTTATGAGTCCATAAATATGCCGTAGCCCCATTCTATTTACTGGCCTTGTCGCTGGGCCCTAATCAAATGCGCGAAGCCATATTGAAGGAACGGGTCAAGGCGAGCTCATTGCCACAATTATCTACAGTAAATTGAGTAACGCAAGTGGGCTATCAGAGGAGCTACGCAAGTGCTCGATGAGGCTGTAAAGTCTTGTTGCCACATTCTGTGGCAGCAATGTTGGCTAGCTAAATGGTGTGAAGCTCATTTAAATCGGACCTCCGCATATTGCCGCCAAAATGTATACAAGCTAAGAGCTGAGAATTGAGAAATATGAGAAACAGAACGAAGCTGACCTCGCCATTGGGGCGCAGTTGATGTCGCCTTCTATTTTGTATTTGTTTTTTTGTTTTGTGTTTTTTTTTTTTTTGGGGCGCCGCACAAACAAAGAAACTGAAAGGGACGCAAGCAACAAAGCGCTGCTTCGTTTGGTAACGCTTTTTTGCTTTGAATTATTTGACCAGAAGCAGACAGTAGACGGTTACACAGACGCATGGCGCCAACTTATTGATTCGCGTCCCCATTCCTACTTTCCCTTTGGCACAAGGATGCTGCGAGCGAATGAGAGGGCAACATGGACGCACAACAAAGGCACTGCTCAGTGCGCGTCTGGCTGTGCCAAAGTTCGGTTGAGTTTTTATTATCCTCGTCGCGTTGTTCCTTGTTTGTTGGCCGTGTAATGTGAAGTGCATCCTGGCCTTTGTTAGCCATGCCCACCACCTGTGTTTTTCAGCTGGATCGCCTAAATCCCGTCTACAACAGCGGCGAATACATCAGCGGACGCATTCTCCTACGCACGGATAAGGTGAAGCGCGTGAATGGTGCGTGTCTACCCCAACTGCGATACCAATTGGCAAAAACAAGCTCTCAATTTCGCTCCTTGCAGCTGTCTATGTTACTTTGGAAGGCGAGGCCAAGGTGCAATGGTCCATGAGCGGCAAGAGTGAGACATCCAACTATTCGGGCCATCAGCAGTATCTGCACACACGCACCAATGTCTTTGACAACTCACTGTTCCGTGCCGGAGTCCATGTTTACGTGCTGACACTGCGTATACCCCCCGACTGCCCGAGCACCTGCAAAGGCCCGTATGGCTACATAGCGTACAATATATCGCTGACCATCGACAAGCCGTGGGGCTTCGATGAGATCTTCCGCAAGCCCATTATGGTTGTCCAAACATTGGATCTCAACTACAACGCCGAGTTTGCGGTAGGTTTTTGCCTTTCATCTGCAGCAAAGTGACGTGGCAGACGAAAAATGTATGAGCTCAATTTGTGCTTGAGTGTGTCTCATAAGTGGGCGTAGGGATTAAATATGGTAATTCAAATGCGAAGAAGAAGAAATCGAAATTTGAGTCAGTGCGAGAATAATCTAGAGAGTCGCGTAAATATATAAACTGAGTGATATAGTAATATGTAGCTATCTACTATTAGCTATATAATAATGAATATTGACATGATATTTGCCTGTTAACAGATGCTTCGATGCTGTTGTTATGTGTTAAATACATAAGATTTTCAAAAATAATATACAACGTTGCGACATGAAAAGCAAATTTGATACGAATTGCTAAGAAGAAGGCTAAGTGCTATAGTGACACAGAATAATATATAATGTATAGAATGTGGCATTGATGCTTACAAGTTAAGAGCAATCAACTATCCATGAGAATAACATTTGTGCACTATGCGCCAATTGCAGGCTGTGGAAAACCATGGCAACATACATAAGTTATTATATAAAAAAATTTAAATTAAAATCTTCAAAAATCAACGATAAGCATAGATCATTGTACTCATTTATCTGAGCGCAGCAGAAAACTCTTTATAGCGCATGCAATCTCAGTAAAACTCTTTTAGCCTTATTGAGATAGCTATAAAATTGGGATGCCAATGCGTAACTTTGATAGATTAATTTATAGACTTAAGTAGATATAAGAAATAAATAAGAGAAAGATATATCAAGATTTAATCAAGCTAGACTTATTTAAAACTGAGAGAATTTCCTAACAAATCTGCTCAGTAAAGAGATTTTTAAGCTAATTGCACTTGCAAACTCCACAGAAGCACTATATACTCTGGCTCGTAATATCTTATATTTTATATAACATTACAGATCAGAAAAATATTCATGCAATAAAAATATTGAATATTGACTTAACAGTTTCCTAATCTCCTTTGATTTCTGTCTACAGCTGCCTGTCAAGGATGAGAACATCAAATACCTCTGCCATTGGCCATGTGTCTCTGGGCCCATTAGCTCCAGCTTGGCGCTGCCCGCCTCTGGCTTTACCCCGCTGCAGGAAGTGCCCTTCACGGTGGAGATTGACAATCAATCGCCGCACTATGATATTATTGCCTTGGAGGTGTCTATAAAGCAGCACTTTGTGTTCCTCTCGCGCAAGCCTGTCAAGCGCAATTTCTACACGAAGACACTTTGTAAGGAGATCGTAACGGATCGCACCTTGCGCCTTTCCAAGCGCATGTATGAGTCGAGCATTTGTGTGCCCATGGATACGCCACGGTCCACGCTGAATCCGAACTACATTGTGTTTCTGCACTATACGCTGCAGGTGAAGCTGAAGACCGGCTACTTTCACTACGACACGGATCTCTCCGTGCCCATTGTGGTGGGCACTACGCCGCTGCAGCATCTGCATGCCATGGCCTGCACCCGGCAGCCGGCTCGACGCACGCCCACGCCGGAGCGACAGCGTCTGATCGAACGGGTACAGCCACGACCCGCAACGGTACAGGAGGAGACGCCCCAAGAGGCAGCAGCCGAAGAGATTCACCAGACGCTGGATGACGATGAGCCGCCCTCATATGACAGTTGCCGTGAGTGAACAAATCGCCGAAATCCTTCATCCCGCATGGGATCTAGTCGCTCATTTACTTCCTCACTCTCTGTCTCATTGCAGTGCCGCCTTCCTTTAGCTTTGCTACTCTGGCTGGCAGCCAGCAGACGCTGGAGAGTCAACCGCGCATACATCTGCCCAAATTTCCGGGCTTTAGCACGCTGCTGGGCACGGCGCCAGCGCATGATCAGATCATGGAGGACTCCGGTCTGGACATGCATCACTATCGCTCCTACGGTTCGCTGGATACGGATCACACGGGCCGCAGCCTCGATACCTTCGGCTCGCTGTGCGGTCCCCTGTCTGAGCAGGGCGAATCGGAGCAACAGGAGCAGGAGCCAGAGCTAGATGCTACGGCCCAGGTGCATCAAGCCGAGCATCAATTTTAAATGCAAGTGTCTTAAAATCCATGGTGGTATAATACGTAAGATTGTACTAGACATAAGTGTTCAGAGCTAAGTAATCTAATTATATTTTCGAGTGTATCATAATCCGTCTTATTGGAAGCCCTCATAGCTCATATGCATATATATATATATATATATATATATGTATACACTTCTATATATATAAATATTATATATATTAAACTATACTTTACTGCCATCCAAAATTCAAATTACATTGAAGCGAACTTATTGAGTGCCAGAAAGTAATTTATTAAATATTATTCTATTGCTTTTTATATGCATACTTTCGATTCGAGTAGAATATATAAATATACATCGATATATGTATGCATGTAGCTAGATCTAAATGTAGCTATACGTAATACTTTTAAACTAAGACTTGTGCGTTCATAATTGGACAATAAATACGTATACAAAGACAAGTTCTATGATCTTAGCCGTTGTACGAATTTATTTTAATTGAATATATTTAATATACATACAAAAATAATAATAACAACAATAATAATTTCAATAAAAATAATAACAGATAAATTATTAGAATAATTTTATTGTTAAGGATGATACAAATATACTAAAGATTGTCATTGTATATAAGAGTTAGGCTGAAAAGTTCATTTTCTAATATAGAAAAGATTTTTTTTTTTTTTGATAAAATTTGATTTTATATTCAAATCTAAAGCGATTCATAAGATTATAGCAGCTATGCAATTTATAGATACCAATTTTATAGTACAATTTGTATTTAGCCTCAAAATAGGCCACAGTTTCCATGATCACGCGCTCATCGGCATTGTTGCTTTAATGTTACGAAATTAATGAATTTACTGAAGAGAGAGATTAAATTTAGATCATATTAAAAAATATAGCTAAATGCCAAAGAAACTAAACTAAAAAGTTTGGTAATCAAAGCGGAACCACTCGATTTAGATTTTGATTTGACAAACTTGATTTGGATCAGGGCTCTATAGCTATTTGGGATTCAACTTACAACTGCCATAACTTTGTCAGAACTTAATGTATTTTTCCTTTTGTCACGATTATTGATTATTGTTTCGTATAACATAAAATTATATTTATAATTGATATTTTGACAATATTTGTTTATTATTATAAGTTTGGTAAAAGTATTTGGCAAAGTTGTATCTAGTTTCTGAAAGTTTATTCCTCGGAATAGAGTTTTGACTCCTTATCAAGGGCTAATTGTGTTAACTATATATATATATATATATATTAAATTATCCAAATATTTATGAGGTCATTTTGATTCGCCTGTACTTATGCAATGCTTTGCAGCTGTGGCATTTATTTAATTAAATTCGCTAATTGTTTACGACACGTAAGTGCTCGGCGCTTGCACCCGCAGCAGGTCGGCGGTGAATTCCGATTAGATAAATACACTAAATAACAGAGCCGTCGACATGCTCGATACCGATAAGGCCCGTTTAATAGGGCCAAGCATTTGTCAACAATACGGCAGACAGCACGCGTCAGTTGAACGGTACAGAGTTCCAGAAATGAGCCAAATCTGTGACATCCAATTGGAAAGACCCAGTGGGGTCTACTACACCGGCGAGACGGTCAATGGCCACATTTACTTAACTCTGACGGAACGGGCCCTAATCAAAGGTGAGTCACGATCAAATCTAAAGATAAGGCAGCACTCGAGGCGTGATTCATGTTTTGATATGATCAAAGTGATCAAAAGTAATCGAAAGATAAGAAAATGCATAATAGAATTGTTCGTGAAATGAAGATGAGTATATTGGTTTATTAGTAAAGCAGAAAACTATTAACTCCTATTTTAGAGTCCAGCTTTTTCTATTCTCTGATATATAGCTAAAGCTATTTGCTATTCTCTGATATATAGCTAAATGCCAACTTATGGCGTATATATATAATCAATTATAGCAGCAGCTGATAAAGTGCTAAAGCTTGATAAGTGCGAAATATTTTGTTTATACTCAAGCAGAATGTGCAGAAGAGTATATTGGCTTGGTAAAATGCTCGAAATGCATCTGAACTGCATATATTACTGTGAAGAGATTAGAATCAGAAAGTATTTCCTTTCATACTCCCTTACAAAGTCTGAAGGAGCTAGAGCAAGACTTGTGATCAGTCAGTAGCTGGCTGTCTTACAAATCAATACAAACGATTAAATAGTTGATAGTTTTAGATCATGAAGTTTTTGGGGTAGAAATCTGAGAAGATTATGTCCACTCAATAAGTTAATAAACTTATACAAAATAGTCGCAATTTTCTAATTATTTTCAGTCATTTCATTGGAGTCGAATGGTTATGCGTCAACGTCGTGGGCCACGCCAAAGCGATCAAAGCATAATAAGCCAGAGGTCGGGCCGTACCTGACTTTTGGCCAGCGTATTGACTATTTTGCCAAGGTGGACTATTTCGTAGGATCGGAGGCGGCGCTGCCTCAGCTAATGGCTGCTGGCGCCTATAGATACGACTTCAGTGTACAGTTGCCAATGAACTGCCCCAGCAGTTTCGAAGGGACGCATGGCCACATACGCTACACGCTGCAGTTGAACGTGCAGCGTAGCGCGGAGCAGCCAACGGAGCCATTTTTCGTACGACAGCTGCAGGTGGTGCGCTGTGAGTCAAGTCAACAGACACAGCAGCTACAGCAGGTGGGCGAGCAGCCTTGCGAGCTGAGCGCCATTGAATTGAAGCCTGCGTTAAAGTTCTGGCACCGCGCGCTACAGTTGCACCTCGATATACCCCGCTCGAGCTACGAGCCGGGCATGGGCATTTCGGTGCACGTGCGACTGCACAACGGGCAGCAACTGCCTCTGCAGGCGATCACCTACAAGCTGAATCAAGTGACCACCTATGTGGGTAACCAGCAGGATAAGCCCAAGCGCACGGCCCAGCAGGTGGATCGTCGCCAGATGATCGTCAGTAGCCATCAGTTAGTCACGTGTCCGCGCGACGAACTGCTCAACTTTCAGCACCTGCACACCTTGCAAGTGCCACAGACGCCACCTACGCTGGGCGCAAACATTTGCGCCTGCTTGCAACTCGGCTACGAGCTAGAGGTTCTGGTGCAGACAAAAAATCCCCAACGCTATATTACGGCACGAATGCCTATCATTATCTATCAGGCAGCCAGCACAAAGCAGGAGCTGGCCTTTTCACAGCCAGTGGGCATCGCCAGTGCACCGAGTCAAACCCCGGATGCAAACAGCTTTGCCACAGCTGCGCCTAATCTTGCCGCGTCCATGAGCTCACTGAGTAAGTTCCATCTTATATAATATATATGTATATGTCTAATATAAATATTAATCTATTAATGTATAACATAGCTTCCCATTTCCTCGAAGCCGAGTTCATGAGAGCCACCAATCTCAACAAGGATAAACACGCCATGTCTGGTGAACAGCTCGACTTTAGACCGCGTTATCTCTACTATGAAATGGAACATGCTGAAGCATCCTGAACTGAAAACAGTTCTCTAGATCTACATTATATATAGCTATACAATTACCATAAATTTAACTTTTTTATTTATTAAGTGTAATTTTATTTTATTTATTATAAATCTTGTCTTAAAAATGGCCCGATAGCCGCTGTGCGTCCGGATCGAACACAAACATACATGTTATAAAATATAAAACTATTTCAATAAAGAAATTTATGATTTACAAGTATTGAAAATATATTTCTCCTTATACAATTTGAGTGCATATAGTGTTGTCATTTGATCGTATATAAAATAACTTGAATTGTCAATTATTATACATCATAAGCGATAAATTTGATTTTTCCTGCTACAGTTTTAGAATTCAGTGAGTAAACTTAGTAATATCAAAGGTTGTATGTTTGCTAATAATATTTTGTTTGGCATTAAGTATATATATATAGTGTATATACTATATATGTATATATATGAATGACATTCACAATAAGTCTGAAGCTTTGAGTATATGCATTAAGCACTATAAAGTACAGAACGTATAATATAAGAGGTATTTTTTTTTCTTATTATACTCGAGTTGAATAAGTCCTACGTTCATTTATTCTCTGGGAGGTGCTGTGGGCACTTGTAATGGATCCTCAGGCGGAGCCGAGGGCATTGCAAAGTCGGTGTACATGGGATAGCGAGGTATAAAGTCATCAGTGCGATTGTGCTCATTCACATCCGTATCCACAAACTTGTCGCCTATGCTCGTGGCCTGCTCGAATGAGGGAGGCTCTGTAAATAAAAAGGGTCTGATTAGAGCTGAAGCTAGTTAGATAGACCAGCTACTTACTGCAAGTGTCGTAGCTTGGTGGCAGATCGGCGGCCGCACCGGCGGGCGTATCTGGAGTTTGGGGTATCCAAGTTGCGACATTGTTGGGATTTTCGGCACTCTGAGCCAGTGGGATGGTGCCAATTATGATGGGCATTTCGATTTCAGAGTCTGTGTGGCAACCTCCTGTTTTAATGGCCATTTGGATCTGGTAAGAAACGTCGATGATGCGGTGATTCCGGGACGAAGGTGGAACAGGCGGTATTACGAGACTGGCATTGATCAAGCGCTTGGACAAACGTCGCACACGCTCCGCCTGGTACTCCGAGCAGAGCGTATTTTTATGAGTACGAGACTTATAAGTGGGTGAACTGGCTCGAAATTCGTAGACCTGAATCAAGGATATTTCGATTCCGTCCAAATCGTAGCCGTGCGATTGATTATCTATATGCAGAACATAGTGTATACGCTGCCCCGGTGCATAACCGCCAAATGGTATAGTGAGAGTTGAGATGACGGGGCCCGAGGAACAGGGCCAGCAGCAAAAGTACTTGATGTCTTCGTTCTTGAGAGGTACCTGAAATGATTATGCATATATTGATATATATATTGATATATTGAGTTACATTATGATTTCAGGTACTCACTAGCATCTCGGGATACATGTTGAGATTGTAGGTTTGCAGCACGGTCAGGGGCTGCTTGAATTCGTTGTTGAAGCGCCAGGAGCGATCGACCACGAGCGACACCTCGTAGGCGATCTTGCCATACTTCTCCACGCACGACGTCGGACACTCCAGTGGAAGCGGTATGCAGAAGGTGTAGGTATGCGTGCCTGCTGGCAATTCGCCCTCGCCAAACACATTTGTCCGTGTGTGCAAATATTGTTCGTCGCCACGAAAATATTCCGTATAGGACTGTGTTTTACCGTTCACGGTTCGCGTGCGATGCTCCTCCCAGCGCACCTTTGCCGCGCCCTCGAACAAGATGTAAACAGCTACAGAGATAAAAGCGAAATTTCAAAGCATGAAACATGAGTTAACTGTATATGAAGTTGCTGAGCTTTGTCTTTTTTTTGCAATTTACGCTTTGTGCCGTTATTCTGCCGGTTGCACTCTGTGTGCACGACTCGCACAGTGGTATTGAACTGTTAAACAGTTGAATACTTTTATTTCAACACATTTGATTTATTATTATTAGTGGCTCTTTAATATATATAAATATATATATCATAATATATATAATATAATAATATATAAAGGCTAATTGTCATATGTAAAATAAATAGATAAATTGTAAAAAAGTTATTTCGAGATTTCATTTATCTTTAAATTAGTCCACACTGTAAAAAGCAAGCAGTGATGCTCAATCGTTTGAAACTGGTTTATAATCAACTATATGTATACAATTTCTTGTTTACTCTAATACTTATACATCTTTTTGATGAATATTATCAGAAAAAGCTTATGTGGCACTCTAATCAAAATTTGTGTATAATAATCCATAGAGTTCGTCTTCTAAGAAAACAACGGAACACAAACAAATGATGCTTATGAATGGAAACAGAATTTGTGCTGATTGCTCACATTTTCGGAATTCGAATTAATTTCCACTGAAGTCTGAACACTTCAATAGTAATAGTATCAGAACATACAAAAATTATAAAATGAATAATTAAATGTAAAGGAAAACCTATCATGAAGAGAATTGCGCAGTATAAATGTTATGCAATTTCAAGAGTTAATTTAAAAAATTGATCATTTTGATAATAAATCATATTGTTTGTCGAAATTTCTGTCTCATTGTCTTGAAGTTTTAGTTAGTTTGTGGTATCAATGCATCAGGCAGTTGGCTTAAATTCTTGTAACTGCATAAACTGGTTTTCGAATAGGAAACGTTCGCATTGCATTTCTTATCAGAAGCCTTTAGGGAAGATAGTAATAAATGCAAGCTTTAGATCCCATTTAAGATAAGAATTCGAAATATTTCATGTTACCATTAACAGACTTGTTGCTCGTTGTTGTAAAATTAATGCGTCCATTGATTGTCTCGCCGCTGTGGTAAACCGGATTGGGCCGATCGAATTCAAAAACACAATTCGAAGGCATAGCGAAAATGCAATTTTAATTATATGGCACTGTGTTGAATGTACGACTATTCAGACAAATTACATGTGATATAAAACATTGTTAAAATCACTGGAATTATTAACCAAAAATGGAACAAAGCACGCGACACGAAATAGCTGAAAAATATACCGCGGCGTCGAACTGTCCGAACACAAATAAAATGCCACAGTACAGAATGCGCTGAAAATGAAATGTTTGAGAGCCACAGAGAGCTGAGAAAGTGTGACATCATCAACGAGTGACCGAACAAAAACGAAAACGAAAACGACAGCTCTTGAGTAAGAGAACGACAGAAAGAGAGAGACAGAGAGAGAGAGAGAGTGAGCGCTGAAAAGCCTTGGCGCTGCTCGCGTCACTTGTAGAACTTTTCTATACGTCTAGTTCTGCCCGTTTAGCTTTGCCGAGCAGGCTGATGTAAACACAAACAGATGATGAATTGCTTGGATAACAGCTGTTTGATAAGCTTAAAAATATATCTATATCAAACTAAAATATTGCACGCTACTAATGCGGAAAGACATATAAATGTATAAATCATATTTAAGAGCTTTTCATTTTTTAAAACATTTTGTTATATATCCAGAGGTCGGGCCATCCGTGAATAAAAAATAGAACTATTTCAATAAGAAGCTTTCTTCTTTATGTTTTTTCCTTTCAAACTAGTTGAGTACATATAACTTTTATGAGCTTCGACATTTGGTAAGGTTATATTTATTAGGGATATAAAAATATAACCTTACCAAATTCATTTTATAAAAACAGATAGATTTTTATTTCATTTAGTAATAATTTATAATAAACTAGATTTGCTTCTTTATAGAGTAGCTAACCCAAAATGTAGTATGATCTGATCTGTAAATATTTTATATAAAATAATAATATTAATATTAAATAAACAAAATAAAATAAAAAAAAATTATCGTCCCTGTACTATTTTAGAGTTCAATGAGTTGAGTTATGTATGTATGTTTAATAAAAATAATAATATTTCTTTGGAATACATATTTTTGTATAAATAAAATCGAAAAAGGTCTGAAACTTTAAGTATATGAGTTAAAGCATTTAATTATTCTTAATCCTAATACTTTTGTTGAATAAGACATTGGGTAAATATTTTCTCGGTCAGGTGCAGTGACTACTTGTGAAACATCATCAGGCGGAGCCCAGGGCATCGCAAAGTCGGTGTTCATGAGATAGAGAGGCATAATGTCATAGGTGCGATTGTACTCATCCACATCCGTCTCCACAAACTTGTCTGCTATGTTCGTGGCCTGCTCGAATGAGGGAGACTGCAAAAAAAGGACTGATTAGAGCTAAAGCTATTTGATATAATTTGACTTAGTCTTTTTAAGCATAACTCGAATACCGTTAAGGATAGAGAATATAGCTATACTGTGTATATCCGTGTAATGCATGCAAAGATTGTGTAATTTTTGGATTGGTTCTTCGCAGGATTCAGGGTATCTCCTAGTCGAGCAGTCTCGACTAGAGCACTCTTACTTGCTTAACATAGGAATTTTCTAATTGTATAAACTGGTTTACGAGTAGAAGCGTTGGCATTCATTGCATTTCCTTTCAAAAATATATAGTAAAGACAATGAACATTACACGCCTAAGGTTACATTTGTAACTAGAGAGCAGAGGACATTCTAAATACTTAAAATTACCATTAACAGACTTGTTGCTAGTTGTGGTAAAATGATTGTGCCCATTGATTGCCTCGCCGCTGTGGTAAACCGGATTGGGCCGATCGAATTCAAAGTGACATTAAGAGGGCATAACGGAAATGAAATTTTAATTATATGGCACCATGAAACATACTTAAAGTCACTGGAATATCCACTATGAATGGAACACAGCAGGCAAAAGGCTGAACAATTTCTCGCGGCATCAAACTGTTGGAATATAAATAAAATGCCTCAGTACAGAATGCGCTGAAAATAAAATGTTTGAGAGCCACAGAGAGCTGAGCCAGTGTGACATCATCAACGAGTGAGCGAACCAAAACAAAAACGAAAACGACAGCTCTTGAATAAGAGAACGACAGAAAGAGAGAGAGAGAGAGTGAGCGCTGAAAAGCTTTGGCGCTGCTCGCGTCACATCTACAGATTTTATATAAATTTTGTTGGTATCTTTACGTAGCTTTGACGCACAGACTGATGTAAACACAAAAAGATGATGTAATATTTGGTAAACAGCTGTGCGCTATATTAAGAGAGATATGACAAACTGATATGTAGATTGCACCCAACTAATAAAGTAGGCAATATAAATTTATATATTAAATATTTAAAGCTTTTTATTTTAATTTTATTTTATTTTTATTTAAAATTTTTAAAATAAGAAATTATTACGCTATCTTCATAGCTGGGAGTTACGAGTTAACCTCTTCAACTTTGGATGTGCATAATTAAAAATGGTTAAAATATGTTTGTATATTTTAAGAGTAGATAAGGCTTTTTATTTAGCATGACTTGAGCTTTTTGAGCTTCTTCATATGGTTGTTTATTTATCAAACAGCGTAAGATGCTTCGCAAACAATCTGGCTGGGCTATAACACAATTTGACGCTGATTATAATATAAATACTGTCGCGATAAGATATTGCATGAGATAAGCTCTCAAATCTGCACTGGCGATTCTACAAATTGCTTTTCCTCAACGCTCGACTGATCTTGCGCCAGCTGATTCTTGTCCGAACGTTGCTGGGCTCGATGGCGCCGGCGGCGGCGTTTTTTCAGGGGCGGATTCGGTGGTGGAGTCTGGAATGTATCCACATCGAAGACGGGATAGCGTGGTGTGAACCGAGCCGCCTCACTAACCGTATTGGCATCCGTATCGGCAATGTCGGCGGTCATGAACATGGCTTGCTCGTAGGTGGGCGGAGCTATAAAAACATTAGGAGTAGAGTATGGATTAGAAATAGTGAGATCTTAAGGTAGTAACGAGAATAAATTAACAATAGAAAGACATTGCAGATATGGGCATATAATACTTATTCCCACTTTCTAATTTAGTAAGACCGATAAAACCAGTATACTCTTCTCCGCTCTGTGAACGGAGCCAACATATATACGCAGTGACGTACGCAGTTCTGGTGCTAGGTCATCTCCTATCTCGAACTCATCGTCCCCATCTTCGGGCAGCTCGTAGTCCTCCAACTCCTCTGTAGGCTCGTAGCTGGGATTGTTGACACCTGAGGCCAGTTCCATGGCCCTGGCCGAGGTACAAGGCAAGTCCCGTGGCACGGCCGCAATGCCAAACGTAGTGGACGGCCCAGCCGTCACCAGCGGCACATTGCCAATGGTGATGGGTATAATGACTTTTGGATTGGCCATCAGCCAGTTCATCACGGCTACGATGCGCACCTCGTACGAGACGCGAACCACCTTACTAAGGTGCTCGCAGGTGGGCGCTGTGGCCGGTATCCGCAGCGATTCAGTAAAGGATTTCTGGCAATTGTGGAGCACGCCTCCAGCCTCACGCTTGGCCAGCAGAATCTTCTCAGAGACGATCTGCATGGACGGCATGTCCGATGTGTATTTGGCGTGCAGATAAATCATAATCATTAGTTTCCTGCAGTCGCTGCTGGAATTGTTTCGTACATCCGCATGGACCAGCATAAACTGGCCGGGCACATATCCCTGCTGCTGCAGCGTAACCTTTATAAGGACCGGTTTGGTTTGCATGAAGCAAAAGTATTCCATGCCCTCGCTGCTAGCTGGCTCGCGCAGCATTTTATTCTCCTGGTTCAGATCGAGCAGTTTGAGCACGGTGAAGCCTACATTGGTGGTGCGATTGGAGGCGCCGGGGCGTATGAAGAGTACCTTGGCCAAGTAGCGTATGTGTCCATAGATGCCCTCAAAAGAGGACGGACAATGAGTGGGTATGGGGCAAGCAAAGGTGTATGTGTAGGTGCCAGCATCAATGCTGGTCGTCGGCGCCTGCTCCGACCCCATCAGATATGTTGTCGAGGCTATGTAATCCTCTCGGCCCATAAAATAACGCTTGCGTCCCGGACGGTACTGGTTTGTGGGCACGGCACGTCCATGCTTACGACGCCACTGAGCCTGTGCATAGCCGCTGATTTGTAGTTTAATTCCTAGAAGAATCAAGACAACAATATGAATGATGCTAATAAGAGATAAAAATAAGTCATAAAATAGTTTTGTAAGCACTATAAAAGCGAATATTTATTTATCATTACTAAGTTATACAAATATTTCTTTGTAATAATAAAGAAAGCCTAATGAGTGAAGGTTAAACGGGCTAAAATAAACAGTACAAAATTAAGTACTAAATATTATTCTAAAGCTTTTTTTTATAGACAAAAGAAATTCAATTAAAATGAATAAATTTTTTGATTTTTATCAATTGAAAAATTTCTTTAAAATATTATTGTCTACTAACTAAATTATTTGAAATTGATTTGTCAATTATTTATTATAAATTACCAAAATTCATTAGCAGTTCATTATTAATAAAACTTGATAAAATACATATGTATTTAGGCTGAATACGTTTTTTTATTTCACAATAATAAATGACACAAAAAAAAAAAAAAACAAAAATGTTTTCTATTCAAAATCCCAGCAAAGTCTCTGAAGACCCATTAAAATGACTAATAAGTTTTGGCATTTTCTGATGCACAGTCTACACCTTATCAATAGGTAGATCCCCCCGGGCATTTATTGAATAATAGACAAATTTTCGCTCGCTTGGTTTTGTGCATCGATTAACGTACTTTGCGGTTTATCAGTAAATTACAAATATAATGGGACGAAAAGACAAAGCGAAAACAGAGAACAAAAAAAAAAACAAAAAACAAGTTGAATAAAAACAAACACAGATAAGATAAGAGTCTGATGTATGTATGCATGTATGTATGCGAATTGGACTTCATAGACTATGTAATTGTTGTAGTCAAAAATCAAAATAGTTCATAGGCTTGCAATGTGGGAGGCTCACAAATTGTCAGACATACCTCGCAGTTTCTTGGTTTTATTCAAATTGACTATCACCTTTCCGGTAACCACCTGGCCGGTAAAATATGTTCCATGCTCATTCTGATCGAAGGTTATTTGACAATTATTGGACATTGCTGCTGTTTGAGTACTTTGAGGGCCAAGAGCGCTCCGAAACCGCTCGCTGCTAAATGTTAACTGAACAAGTTCTTTTTTTGGGGCTACTAACATGATATAATAACTGCCAAGCGCTATCTTATCTAGCAAAATGAGAAATCATATATATATATATATATTATAGAAATATATATACTCATTGTAATCCCATACGTATCCACGTATCCGTCTGGCTTTTTAGTGAGAGTCTATGGGTGGCTCAAATTTTTCTATTATGTTAATATATTTGTTGTAAGCTAGAAGCTCTACAATTGTAATTGATTTTTTCTATATCATTTATCAATCTTTCATAAATCAAGTTTTCATTATAAAATTTATTATGTATAGCCATTTTTTTTTTATCTCAACAGTTTGTCTTATCTAAATTAATTCTTGATTTTCGCTTACACATGTCAAATGTAACTGAATTTGTTCGTATTTTTTGTTGTTCTTTTTCATAAATAAGCACATAATTCCAATATTTTCGTATAGATAAGATAAATGTTGACAATTCCGGTTAGGCGACAGAATAAAACAAAAATGTTTTAAATTCAGTGCGTTATTTGCCAGCTAAGCGAAGCGCGGACAAAATCAGAGACATATTATAAATATTTATTGTTTACCTCTGCAATAAAAAGTTCTCACTACAAAATGGTCTTTAGCTGTGAAATTGACTTTAAAGATAATCCATTTGGCATTTACTATGCGGGCCAACTCATTTCTGGCAGTGTATCTTTGAATTCCGATAAAGAAAAGCTAGTGAAGGGTAAGTTAGTAAATCTACAATAATTAAATTTAACTGCTATACATTAAAAAAAAACGTGATATAAATATAAACCTGTAAATGATTCATATTTATTGTTGGCTATCTAAAAATATATTTCTGTTATCTAAAGTTAAATTTGAAGAAAGATATTCCTTCGCTGAAGTAATATAGAAAATTCATTACAGATAAAGTTAGTTAAATATATAGATTTTTGAATATATAAAAAAAAGTTATTTATTATTTATTATATATTTTCAGCTATAATTCTAAAGATAAAAGGCTTTGCCATGACATATTGGACAGAAGAAGAAACTGATACGGACAACAAGACTACAGAAGAAAGTTATAGCGGACACGAGGACTACATTCATTCCAAAGTTGAGCTGTTGGTTGCTGAAGGAAAAAGTAAGTCCCTCTGCTATTTAAATCCATATTTACATAGATATGTTGTGCACTTATTCGATCCCAGACGTCGCCCTTGAGCCTGGCAGCCATGTCTACAATTTTGCGTGCCAAATACCCGCGGTGTGCCCCTCGTCCTTTGAGGGCACTCACGGTCGTGTGCGCTATATGGTGACTGTTAAGGTGAACAGGCCCTGGAAGTACGATCTGACCTACTCGCGCCCGTTTACCGTGCTGAAAGTTATGGATCTCAACAGGGAAGGTCTTTTCCTAAACGTAAGCTTACAACATGCATTTATTTACAAATTGTATATAAGAATTAGGAGAAGATGTAAGTAAGCAGCCAGAAGCTCCTCATTTTACCATATAAACACCATTTTAGGCATCTTGACGCATACCCACTTTTATTGTTTAACTAATGGAGCACATTTCATATTTTGCTTAGACACCTGCCCAGACGGAGGATCAGAAGACCTATAACTGCTGGCCCTGCCGCTCGGAGCCGTTACGGCTGCAGTTGTCGCTGCCGCATCGCGGCTTTGTGCCTGGCCAGACAATACCTGTGGGTGTGCTGATCACGAATGATAGTCACATAGGAGTGGAGCAGATCGAAGCCAGTTTGGTGATGATGGTGCTCTACTACAGTCAGCACAGTGTGGAGACGATCAGCGAGCAATTCGTGGTCAGCAAGAAGCGGGGCGAAGGCGTCACCAGAAACTGCAAAAAACAGTTCACCTTTGATCTGCCCGTGCCTGCAACACCACCCACCTGCTTCGACTTATGTCGCATCATACAGATTGCCTATCAGGTGGCAGTAGAGACAAAGGTCAAGGGTTGGCACATCAACGAACGGGTGCACATGCCTGTGACCATTGGCAATGTGCCATTGAGCAAACAACTTACCCAACAGCCTCGCTCCGTGCCAGTTGAAGTTGAAGTTGTCGCCCAGCAGCTGGACGAGAAGGCTCTGGTGCTGGTGGATGCCACTGCAGCTGCTGCAACAACAGCCGCTGTCAATCCCTGGGCAGCATATGCTGCTATAGGTGCGTTACTAGAAACTAAGAATTATCTTAAGTGATATAAAGTATATAACTTACAATCTTGCACTTATTACAGATCCGCCCAGCTACGCAGAGGCAGTGCACATACGAGCTGGACCCGTAAAATCCAACGTTAAGTCGACAGCCAGTCGAACGCGAAAGAGCAAAGAGTTCAGTCCCTCGACAACGCAGACCAAGGAAAATTGCGCCTTTACACCGCTCTATTCTGTATTCCACACAAACAATCTAACGGAGAATGCTAAACTGCAAGATATCGATCGTAGCACCTGGATCTGAGTATGAGAGAGCATTGTCTAATCAAAAGCTAACCGAATGGTAAATAAAAACGAAATTGTATAAGAGACATTGCAGGCGAGGCCTTCGTTTATATTTTAGTTTTAAGGAAAATGCATTTTTATTTATCTAACAACTTTGTTTGGGTTTGCTTTCTATACAGTTCCATGCACGCATCTTCAATGTTTATTTATTTTAACTTTTACATATCATATTACTAAACATTATCATATCAGGTCTCTGATTGATGCAGATTCAATAAATTTCTATATTTACCAAAAAAATAGACAAATAAATACTAAATTGATAAAAAAAAATGCTCAAACCTTTAATTTTAACTTTTTATTTTATACTTAAAATATTTTACAAATTTTCTGAAATATCTGAAATTCTTGATAGAGAAATATAAAGATATTTATTTTTCCCGTAGTTAGATTATTATAAAAAATGAATACGTTTATGTTTAGCATGGGAAAAAAGATTAGCTCTTATCGATTTGGTTTCTACCTTGAATTTTGCTTTTGCCGAAGGCGACATAGACTATGAAGTTTATATGGCATGGAGAATATACATACTAAAATATAAATAAATATTTCAGTTATCTGGTTTTAAAAGATAATGTCAACCAATTTGATTTATAGATTAAACTGAAGTATACACAAATAACGAGTCGCAAGAGCTATGAAGTATTTCGGAGTTGGATATAAAACTCAAATTAAAAAGTAAAATTAAAACTTACAATATATTTATCAAATTTATACATATTTATATACTTATATAATTACTTATCAATATATGTTCCTTCATTTACCCCGAAATCGAACACACTGCCATTTTGTGTGATGTGCACTGCACTTGGGCAGAAAATTTAATTTAGAATTGACACGGCGATAAGATAAAAATGGTCGAGGTGAAAAAATATATATTAAAATGAAAGAAAGAAAGAAAAAAAAAAGAAACAGCAAAAGTTTGTTTCACTCTCAGTTCGTTTCAAACGTGGCAAGAGGAATGTTTGGAACTTGCCAAACTTGTTGGCGTTATGCGAGAAAAAAATAGCGAACCGCTTGGTTTTCAATTACAATCCAATCAGTCGTGTTTTGGACTCCGATAGCGACAAGTGCGAATTGCAGCGACTCGGTGGCGCAGCAATAAACAATTACATTTACAATTATCGGCCAGATAGTGCGCACCATCGACCAATCGGCATATATATATATATATATATAATGGGTGTTACCTGCATAATCAACTTCGATAACAATCCCCATGGCACCTATTTTGCGGGTCAAGTAGTGTCGGGAAAAGTTACCCTCAAATTGGACAAAATAAAGCTGGTTAAAGGTAAACACATAAAACCCGCTTGGATATAATTTCGTGCAAAATTGTATTTAGATTCTGTTTTTTTTTTTTTTTTTTTTAAATTTGCCGTCAAGAGTGTTCTTCCCCATGACTCATTCTTATCTTATCGGCAGCTACATATATAAAGAGTTGTTCAAAGTGGTAAATTTGGTAGGATAGACGCAGGCAATATAAAATGATTCATGTGAATTTTTTTCTCACATGGCACGCACTAAATTTGGTAGCTGATGATATTTAACAGCGTATGGTCAAGCAATTATCATTAAAAAAAAACAAAAACAAATAAATAAAAATACTTTTTTAAATGTAAGCAAAGGCTTAGTTAGTTATCAGTCTTGCCATGGGCTTGGTTTTTTTAGTTTCACTATAAATTTTATTGAGACACCTGAAATTATTAAAAAATCCTCAATAAATATTAATTTTTGTAGATACGTCAATCGTGGTGTTGTTTCGATGTATATGAAATCTTTTTAAAAAGAAAAATCGTATTTTATTTATTTTGAATTTTACACATATATTTTCCATTGATTAATCAATGCAACTGGCATTCCATACAAATTTTTGTCTGAACAGTTCATCAAAATTTCTAGCAGAATTTATAAACAAAATCTACTTTACAACTGAGCAAAAGCAAAACATTTGTATACTCAAGACTTGCTAGTTTTGTATTTTGCGAATCATTGTTGTGATATATACATATGTATATAATTCCGCTATTTACATTGGAATATATAAAGAATCTGTGTATATAAGAAGATTGTTATAAATAGTAATACTGAAAGAATTATTAAGTGTAGGTATTCAGCCGTGTAGGTAATGCCCGTGCAATGTTGACTTGTCGATCTGACGTCATGAGCAAAACAATGCAAAAAATAAATAAATATACAATATTTAGAAAAGGAAAAAGTTTCTTCTTCACTTGCTGGCCAATTAGGTAAAACAAAACCAAAATAAATTCAACATACCAGATTCATCATGCCGGCCGGCTGCAGTATGATGCAGCAGGCACAGGCGGCAGTCGCGTTGCCCCACATGATTCTGCATTGGTTAAACTATTTACTATTTATACACTGTAGAAATTAAAAGTTGGTTGTTTGGCACAGGCAGATGGAGGCGTAATAGACCCCATAACGTAGACATACTCTTGATCATGATGACAATATTAACTGATCTAGACATATCAGTCTGTCCGTCTGTTCGTCTGTATGAATGCAACGATCTCGTAAGCCACAAAAGCTAGAACTCAAATTTGGCATATAAATTACATATAAGTATTGCAAAATGATAAAAATATTGATTTGATAATCGTTACAATTGATAAGTTTATATGATTTTATGATTATTTTTTCATAAAAAAATGCACTTTGACTGCACTTTTTCAGCTCTGACATTAACCATAAGTGGCTTTGCTGAAACACAATGGTCAGAATCGACTGGCACTGGCAAGGACAAATCCTCCGATACATATCGCGGCCGTGAGGACTATATAGCTTCCCAAACCTATCTGGCGGGCTCCAGTCAAAGCAGTAAGTAAATCAGCTAATGAGTTAGAGTATTCATTATAACTTCTTACATTACATTCATTCAGCACAAATATCACTTGAGCCTGGAGTACACTCCTATAATTTTAGCTGCCAAATACCCGCCACTTGCCCCTCCTCCATCGAGGGTTGTTATGGGCGAGTGCGCTATATGATAAAGGTGGCAATGGTCAGGCCCTGGAAATTTGATCAGTATTACACGCGCTGCTTTACGGTGCTCAAAATCATGGACCTCAACTATGACAGTCCGCTTCTAAGAGTGAGTTAATAAAACACTTAAGGGGATATTTTATTCTATAATATGCAATCATTAGATGCCTACCCAAATGGAAACACAAAAGGTGTATTGCTGCTGGCCCTGCACTTCGTCACCGATGCAGCTGCAGATGTCCTTGCCGCAAACGGGTTACGTCTCTGGCCAGACCATACCTATTGGTATCCTGGTGACCAACGACAGTCATATAGCCGTGGAAATGATGCAAGTAAACCTAGCTATGATGGTCACCTATTATGCGCAGCATATGTCAAGAACGAGCTCCCGCAATGAGCGCTTACTCGTTACCAAGCTGATGGGTGATCCAGTGCCGCATCATTGCAAGAAACAGTTCACCTACTACCTGCGAGTGCCCGCCACGGCGCCCACTTGCTTTAATCTGTGCAAGATCATACAGATCGCCTACCAGCTGGAGGTGGAGGCGCGCGTCAAGGGCTGCCATCGCAACCAGGTCATCAGCATACCCATCACCATGGGCAGTGTGCCGCTGCTCGAGTATCCGGCCATGCATCCACAGCCACGTGATTTGGGTGGACAGCCGCCACAATCACTCGATGCCAAGGCCTTGGGCGATACAGCGATGCAGCAAGCCACTGCACCACCTTCAGATGTCAATGCGCCATGGGCTGTTGATAGCAGCATTCGTAAGTTTTTGTTTTAATCTTCAGAAAGAAACTCCCTCTAATCATATTTAAATCCTTAGCACCGCCCAACTACGAGCAGGCGCTTCATATGCGCACTCAGCTGGAGGGCGCTAACAATATACAGGCCACTGCACCACCAAACACCTTGAGTCTGGATGAGCACGGTTTCGCACCACTCTATCCAATATTTAATATACCAAGTCCCACAGCGCCTTCGGGTAGTCCGGATCAGAAAGAACTTCCAAATGCCGATATGAATGCCAACAAAGGCACTTGGCTGTGAACAGAGCAGAGTATAAAAGACAACCTAAACAGGTTATTTTCACTATCTGTAACTTGTGCTTAATCTAGTCTGTATTCAAGTATAACATGCATGAAGAAAATAAATCCATTTATTAAACTTATAAGAAACAACATAATTTGCAAAGCGTAATATGGGGTGGAAGTCAGCGTAAAATGAGATAGGAAAATAAAAAAAAAGTACACGATACGTGCAAAGCAAAAATATGTAATCTATAATAACTTATTAGTAAGTATATTTAGTAAAAGTAAATAAATAAAATATAAAAAATTATATATTTATCTTTTTAACGATATTTTTTTTTGTATATTGATGTTGAGCTGATATTAGAAGAGCTCAGAATTTAATATCTAAAACAATATATAGTATATTTAATTATTCAAATGTAATTTTTTGTCACCTTATCTATTATATGAAGCTCTTATCAGACATTTGCAAAGGCAAGTGGTTTCGTTTTAGATAGAGCGAAATATAAGGAAATGGTTTCTAATTCACAATTTAGCTGTGTAGGTAACGGATAACTGTAGACCTTCTAAAAGACACGGAATATATCTCAGCTAGTATATATCAAATGTAAGAAATATTGTATATTAACATTTTTAAATAAAGTTTCTTACTATCTAAAACATTGAACTTGCCCACAATCTCTCTGCTTATGCGAAGGGCCATTTGCCCTTATCAAACCTTCAGCATAAGCATGAGACCACTGTCAAGGTCTGGCCACTAGTGATAGCTTGTGTGGAACTCAACTCTTATAAATTCCGGTTCCAATTCCATTTCGTAGCACTCATACGATATTTAAGTGTTCGCAGCTACTAACGTACACTGCTTTCCGGTCTTATCGCTTATCTAATTCAACTGGAACCATCAATAGAGTCCACCATCAGCAGCAACTCAACTTAGTTTAGTCGCTATTCGTTGCCCGGCCTAAATGCGTTGCCCACGGATAGTTGTTGGTTCGGAAACTTAAAAAATTTGTCATACAGTGCGGGGTTTACGGCCGTCGAAATGGTTGTTACGTGCGAGATTAGCTTCGATAATAATAAGCATGGCACCTTCTACGCCGGTCAGCTAGTCAGCGGCTGTGTGACCCTAAAGTCCGATAAAATCAAGGAGGTGCAAGGTATCCTAACCAGCGATGTACTAAATTTCGTATATGAACGTAAATTCTTGAGCTTTTTACGCATCGGGAATTTAAATGTCCGTCAAATGTTGGCATTATAAAGACTGGAGCGATAACGATAGCTGATAGTCCAAATTAATATATACTTGTATATATGTTTATGACGACATTGATTCCGATTTTTAGTGTGTGGAATGCGAAAAGCAGAAAGATAAGAATTGTATATAAATAAACATGAGCTTTTTAAGCAAAAATTCTCCGGCCAATTTCCTCAAGTATAAATGCCGAGCGATATATATTAAAATATTTGCTAACCTTAGCGAACAGTTCCTCAATAGCTCTTAATGCCAACTGAACTAAATTTCTTATCACAGTGATAACTTATTAAAGCTATTGGGCAATTAGTGATCCTTTAAATGGATCAATATATTATGGCAACACGGTAAAAAAATCATTATCTGTTAGGTTTTACAGCGAGCTTATCACTTGTCTGTTTATAGGGCTTATGCTATTATATTATAATATTATATCATATAACATATTTATCTTCACGACAGCTGCGCTAGTTAAAGTCGTTGGCTACTCTGTAACGAAATGGAGCGAACGGCGTCTGACATCAACAAAATTATTCTCGGGCCGAGAGGATTATCTAGCATCGCAAACATATCTACTTGGCTCTGAGCAAAGTAAGTACGTATAAGGTATAAGGATTGTAAATCAATTGAGGTTAGTTCAAATAAGCTGAACATGAGACGATAAGCAGAGTTACTTAGCTTGAGTCAATGAAAACAAAAAATATTCAGATTTTCTTATTGTTTTCACACGATATACCCCTTGGTAGAGAGAATTCAGGGTGTAATAGTTTTGTTAAAATGAAAAATAAAAGAAAGAATGAGCCCCGGGCACAACCCATAGAGTATATTTCTGTCCGTCTGTTCGCCCGTCTGTCTGTTGGTATATTTTAATTTACTTATCTCAGTGTATGTAAGGGCTAAGGGATAACTATTCTCATTTTAATGTTAACGATTAAAAGCGTCATTGAACTTCAGTTTTTAAATTATATCTCTCGTTTGATTTGATTTTTGTTATATTTTCGATACCGGAGCCAAATATAACAAAATTCTTTAAATTTAAGCGTCGTTCTTCGTATAGCAGTGAAGTGGCGGGGTTGGTAGTTCTGTCTCCAAGTCGGGCAACCCAAACTAAAGCGTATGCAAGTGATAAACTTCCAATATACTACCACTGTATATACAATATTCCAGCGTCGTGTATTGATCATCAATCATTCAGTCAGCCAATGACGATGACAGGATCTACTTTTGCTTTTGCCAGCGCACATTTGATAGCTTACGCTATGCATTGATTATCAACCAATCAGTCAGTTAATCATTTTATGAACAATCTATTCTATTAGGCAATGACAGACATACCATACCAGCGGGTGTGCACAACTACAATTTTGCCTGCCAGTTGCCTTATCAATGCCCCACGTCCTTTGAGGGTCGCTATGGCTGCATACGCTATATAGTCAAGGTGTTACTGTTCCGGCCTTGGAAATACGATCAGGCCTATACACATGGCATAACGGTGTTGAAAATGATGGATCTTAACGTAGAAACGCCGCAACTGAGAGTGAGTATTGCACAAGTCTTCCGCTCATTCTTTCAGTCTGATGTAGTTGATTGATTTATCTTTCAGTTGGCGGCGCATAGCGAGAATTACAGAACCTTTTGCTGCGGACCTTTCAAGACGGCGCCCATCAAAATGGAGTTGCATCTGCCCCAGTCGGGCTATGTGCCCGGCCAGCGTATACCTGTAACGGTGGTCGTGATTAATAATAGCGGCGTATCCGTCTCTGAGCTGCGTCTATCGCTGGTGATGCTCATCCGGTATTTTAGTATTACGCCGGAGCACTCACGCGTAGATCGTATGGTAATTGGAAATATCCAAGGAGACTCTGTGCTGAAGCGAAGCACGGTTTCCCTGACTATTGATATGGAAGTGCCCAGCACGCCGCCCACCTGCCTTAACGTGTGCAATCTGATACAGATTGCCTATCAGCTGGAGGTGGAGGCGTTGATTAAGAGCCTGCAGGAGCACCAGATGATTACCATGCCTATTACGATTGGCACTTGGCCGCTGGCCTTGAAGACCTCCTCAGGGAAGGATGTTGTGCTGCAGCAGCCGCCAAGGCGCAGCGCACGCTATGAATCACAGACAAACGAGCTGCCCATGATCACGGCTCTGGAGAATCAGCTCAACTCTCCAGATATAGGTAAGCTTTTCAAGGATGCCCACCAAACAAAACCTGTTCAATATCTAATTTCCACTCCAAAGCTCTGCCCAAGTTTGTGGAGTCTAAGCACATGCTACGCGGCAACATCAACGAGGAGGAGCTGCATGCCTTCGGAGTCAACGAATTTGCGCCCTTATATCCTGTTTATGACATTCCAAGTCCTCCCTCAGCTCTACCGCTGAACGGTTATATTAACAAAAGCTTTCAGAAGGAAACTTGAAAGCGCTTGGAGATGTTATTGATAAAGCTCGAGGTTAATGATTTTGTTTTAAAATATAAACTAAGAATTGTTTAACTTGTGTTGCGTTTCAAGTGAAGAGAGATACGAAAGTCGCTAGCACTGCTAGCGTGGTTGATTTGGTTTCATCTATATGTATAACAGTTTCAATTTGCTAAATATGCGTCTTTGTTCCACTTTGGTTTGGAAGTTTGTTATAGTTCTACCACTGGTTTTTTGGGGTAGCAATAAAGTTATACAGCTTGTTTATAACAGTTTAAGTTTCAGCTCGTTGTTCCCATTATATGCAATTGATTATTTCTGTAGAACAGCTCGACGGTGTTGTCAAGGGTGCGCTGGCATATAACAGCGTCAATGGGGGTTAGAACTGTCCTTAGCTAAGTTTTAAACACTTTTCAAAATGTTATACATGTATAAAAGAATATATATAAGGGAGTGTAAACACTTATGGTTGTATAACAATTGTGTGCAAGTATAAAAGTTCAGACATGAGCATAACAGAAGAATGTTTTATATTCAGGCAACGCAGGTAGAACAGTTGGTACATGAACGAAGCAGGCAATGTACTAAATGTGTATAGCTCTATATAACACCTGTATAACAATTTTTGTATAATTGTCTGGTATAATAATTGTAAGTATACAAAGTTATATACTTGCTGCTGGTATGTCAGTTTATAGAAGGTTTCGGGATTTTTATAAGACTCGATGTTATATTAAGAGTAAAGTTATTAAGCCAAGGGAAAATTTATAATACTGGAAGGCGGACTGCTTGCTTTGTCTGTCCCAAAAAGTACTGTACAGCCAATGAAATCGATTCCACAGAAGAAGCACTGGTTGGTTAATAACATCAACGAAAAGAGTTAGTTAAGCATTGCCTATATTCATATGAAAACTTAACTAACATTTGGTTTAATTAATTTCCATTTGTGTTGTAAATTTCTTTAATGTATTCCCTTTAAATGGCAGTGGACGAGGGCGTATTATCTATTGGCTTACACACGACAACGAGCACGTCGCTTGTGGCTTTGGTTTTAATCTGCCCAGACTACTTTGATATTATCAACATGGGTTAGCATAAAAGTTCCGACTAAGCCCCAGCCACGTACTAACTGTTGTGCGGGTTGGAAGCGCCAGAGCCAACTCCAGCCCCTGCCATCACCCCAACGCTTAACCGAATCCAATGCCCCACATAAACTGAATGCTAGCTCGCAACATGTTTAGTTTTTATTGTCACCTCAACTACGGTGAGGATTTATACTCAGTTGGGACGCGGTTTAATTGTCTCTCTTTGGTCCTCAAATTTGTTTGTGGGAAGGTTTCTATCCTTATTTTATTTTCTTTTTTTTTCTATTTTGGTTTGTATGTTGCGTAGTGTTTTCTGTGCGTTGCGGTCAGTGGCAGCCACATTGCTGATGCCTCAAACTGAAATGCAAATCCAAAAATGTTGCAGAGCTGTTTTTTTTTTTTTTTTTTGGAGAAAGTTATAATCAGCTTGTTGAGATTAGAAGTGCAAGCGTTTAAATGACAGTTTGTTGTTTATGCTGATGTTAGAATTGTCATGAGCTAAGCTGAATTGAGTATGCAGCTACTGTATATCCTAACATAAACTGTCTGGAGGCATTCATGAAAACAATATTGTTAACTCAAATTTGGCGAAATGAAATTACTGGAAATTGTAAATATGTTATTGGCAATTAGTATAAACTATAGAATAACATTTATAGTTAGGGTCAAGGTTTGCTTTTTCATGAAACACTTTACACTTTAATGAACTACAAACATTTTGCTCAGTGCGAGGTATCTATTAGTTGATTGCTAATAAATATTTCTGCAACTTTATCAGCCAAAGTTATGTCGAGTCTTGCGTGGAAAACTCATTTTAGAAGTTAATCGAAATGTCATTTGATATTTGTTTTTTAAAGTTCAATATGAAGTAATAATTCAATATGAAGAATATGCATTATTTGGAATAGGGTATATCTACAGGTTATCATTTATTTTGTATAAAGTACAGGGCAGCTGCAAGTCGTTTCTACCTTAAATTATTTATTTACTCGCCTTTATTAACCCAGCTCGCACACTCAACTTTATTTATGATCAGGGCAAATCTACTGCCCATTAAATTTCATTTAAGGCAATCCTAACAGCATTTAACTCGAGTTAAGAGTGCGTGGCAGCTCTGGACCATTAGAGAGTTGAGCTAAAGTTAAACGCCTTTAGTCACGTTACGAACATCGTTACAACATTTAGTTGGCGCCAAATCCAGTTAGCCAAATATGCAGCCGTAATGGGAATGTACTCGTAGGCCCTACGCAATTTCCTACTGTGTACAGGAGTGCACACACACACACACACAGACACACACAGACACACACAGACACACCGATACATACACACCGATACATACATGCACAGGTTTTCAGCTCGGATTCCAAGCTGTAAACGTCGAGTTTAACTCTGACACGAAATTCTGCAGCAAAGTGCGTGTAAATAGCTAACATGACTGGAATTTGGCGGTAATTGGCATTTCGAATTGGCGTTTCGGCTTCCAAAGCTGGATAAACAAAATGGGTTTTGCCTTGCGGCTTGTTGCACTTGTAGGAGCGCTTGCAACAAGCTGAACAGTTGAGCGGATGGTTGCAAGTTTCAGTTTGAGCTGATAGCTTACCTTTGATGTTCAGCAAAGGAGTGCGGATGGCCCTGAAGTTCTTACTATTTAAGACTGAGTTGAAGCGCAAAGCATTGGAGCTAGTAGTATTTACTGATTATTATTTATTTGTTAAGACAACAAATATATAAATGTTAAATATATGTGTGCATAAAACAAAGTGTAATAGATCTATACATATTATATACATTAATATTTTTAATAAAAAAAGAAAACTGCTAGAGCTTGCCTTAGCAAAATATAATTTAAGTTTATAATGTAATTTAATTTCACAAGCTTCCTTTTCAAGAACTATCTGCCATGGCTTTATTATATTTTATTTATATTTAATAACATGTGAAAAAAACATTCTTAAATTCGACTTTCCTTTTTTTTCACAAGTTGCCTTTCGGGGAGCCATCTGCCATGGCGTTATCATACTTTATTTACACAATTTTTCTATGCTTCGAGTGTTTGCAATCGCTATTTATAAATTGGCGACTGTATCCTAATGCCTTCGAGCAATGAGAGCTCTGCAAATATGCTTTAGCCCAGGCCTAATCACTGCAATGGATTTATATATAATTCAATTTAGATTTATGCGATTCTGTTTTCAGATTTATTTATTTCACACTCAAGTGCTGGCAATTGATTAGCATACTTAAATTGCTTTTACTTTCTAACACGCACACACACACACACACACACGTATCGGTAAAAGTCAGCTCATATATGCCCTGATAAACATGTTCAGGTTGACATACAGCAACAACAACTTGCAACTACAACAACAGTGGGAAAGTGTTTTACATATTCGATTTGTTACTGAAACGCAGCTTTGTCCTCGTTTATCCATCTACTTTGCACCTCTGCGCCGCAAAGCGCGCTACACTTTCTTTTTTTTTTTTTTTTTTGGCCAGAAATTCACACGTGTGTTCGAGGGTGTATGTGTGTGTGCTGCGGCTTTCACGGTTGTGCTGGCTGAGTCCTGCCTGAGTCCTTGATGCTGTTATTTGCGCATTGTGTTTGAGGTTGAAACGCGTGCGGCAACAATCACAAGTGAGTCGGCCTGCGTGCGTGCGTGGGGTTGCCTATACGTGTGCTTCAGTGTGAGTACGGCTGTAAGTGCGATTGTGAGTGCGAGTGTGTGTGCCTAGCAATAAAGATGAGTGGGCACTTGTTGTTAGTGCAGCTGTTTTGACGGGCAAAGACTTTGACGTGTCTACAAGCCAAAGCAATTATCGAGAAGCATTTCAAAGCCATTGTTCCATTTGCTAATAAAATCGTAGCCCAATTGAAATACCCACTTGGTACTCAACTCTAACACTAAGTCAACATCAAGCTGCAGTCTCCTTAATTTGCAATGATGCCGAAACAAAGCACACTTAATCTCATTATGAATACTGTTCGTGGCACCAGCTAAAAGCAGTTTCTATAAAAACACAGAGGATTTTTTTCTTTTCGTCGCTTCTAATGGCAAAAAGTTGTCACGCGCGCGTAATTCCAAACTTCATTGTCACATCACACAAACAAGGCGAAAATAACTTTTAGTGAATAGTTTATACTAGACGAGTTGATACCCCTTAGCTGCTTTTCAAGCAACCATCAGGATAAGCCGATACTGAAAATTTAAATAAAATACTGGTACTCGATACGAATAGGACTATAAAAAGGTATGCAGTCTGAAATTTTTAAATGGAATCTTGCCAGTCGTCCACTATAAAATTATTTCCAAATAAAATAATAACTGGATAATATCCTCTATATTTAATGTTTCGCGAAATAATGGAATATTAATAAGTAAAATTATAAGCCATTAAGAATTCTCTAATCAGTACTGCATGACGAGGGGATGCCCTGCCAAAAGTGCAGTTTGGCTGTGCTTATGGGATTTATTATAGAAACTTAGTTATTGAATAACTTTTCTTCTAGATGAACATTCCTTGTCAAATTTTGTAGAGCCTGAATATGGCAACCCGATGTGTGCATTTGCCAAATCTGTGAACAGGAGCTCCCTCAGTAAATTTAATGTTCCCATCTTTTATGATATTCAAGCAACGCTTAAAACGTAAAGTTATGGGTGTTGAATGTAACTGTTGGTATGTAACTGACAAGAGGTATCGAAGTAAAATGATAAAATAGTGGTATACAGGAAAATACATTTAGAATTTGATTCTATTTTTTGCAGCTTACGAGTTTGCTCTGTTCGACTCAATTAGTATTCTTGCTGCCAGAATATATATGCTATATAATTGGTGGGTTCGACACGTTTAATACTGCCTGCTTTATACATTTTCACAATACAATTATACCCTGAATTCGCATTTTCAATGGGCTCAGAGTATAAAAACTAAGATGTAAGAGGTCTCCCAGAAGGTACCTCTTAGCAGAGAGCCGCATGACTGAATAGAGGAACGTATATGTATATATATGTATGTATATTCTCTAAAACTGTATGGAAATAAATAAAAACATTATTAATTATATTTAAATGCATCCATCGTTTACTTACAGTTCTCTACAAGTTACTAAATAGCGAAAAATAATGTATATTGGTCAAGAATATGAATACCATATAGAGTTATTGCTCACTAAGAAAGCATAATAAAATAATAATATGCCCTTTGTAACCTTTAAAATCTGAAAAGGGTGTAGAAACTAACAATATGTAGTACAAATAAAAAAATGTTGCCAACACGCAAGGGTTAAGCCAAGTGGCCCGAAAAGAAAAGTTTGGCGCCAACAGCAAAAGCTGCGCTTGTCATGTGCAAATTTTAAGCTACTTTAGAGAGCCGCAAATGCAGGCTGGATTAGAGCCAGACAGCAGGGCAACAGATAAGGAAAATGGGGCGTGGCAAGTTGTATTCAATCAAGTACAGGTAGCACTTGGCCAGCTGCAAAGTTTGACTCTCAGTCGAAGTTGAAGTCGAGGTCAAAGTTTATGGCAGACACAAAATCAATGCACTTGCAGCCACGCCCCCACTTCTGGCATAGGTGCTGCACAATGTCAGCGTGCAAAATTTCATAAATCAAAGTAGTGCAACGACTCAAGCAACAGTTGAGAGGCAGGGGAGTGTATGGAGTCTATGGGAATTGCTCGCGTAGCACGGAGATTCAACTTCTGCTCACGCCACAGTAATTGCTTTATGCTGTGAAGCGTGACGCGGTCAACAACGCAACGTGAGCAAACCATTTTTGATATTACACACTCAAACTCCACACACACACACACACAGACTTCCTCTCTCATACATGCATACATGCCGGGCTCTCTATATAGACATAGCATGTTGGCCAACATGAAAAAGTTAAAAAGTTTTATGATATTTCAGCTATTTGGTGCGTTCGCATGCTGGAGTTTTTGTTGCCCTCTAGTCCTAAAACACACACACACACACACACACACACACACACACACACACACACACACACACACACACACACACACACACACACACACACAGGCACATATTCTACAGAATATGTTGCTTACAGTGCATTGATTTTGTAAATGGATAACAGAGCGCCGTTGTCGAGGCAGCCATTTACTCTGCTGCACGGTAAATATCATTTCTTAAGGTGCACTCCGAGGCCAGCAGAAATTGTTATCGCGTATGTGTGTGTGTGTGTGTGCTCAATAAATGCTTTCGTCTATAGAATTTAATATTTTCTTTTATGTTATTTCGGGTGCGCATTTTAATTTCCTTTATTAAAAATATATAATAATGCTTAGCTTCAAGGAAAACAAAACAAAAGCACACAATTTAATAATCCTATACAAATTTTGTATATTTTATATTTAATAAGAATATATTTTCAACGAACGCTTTTTGACACTGTTGAGAATTTACTCTCAGAGCTGTGAAGTAGAGAACTTAGTGAGCTTTCAGTGAAATTTATATTTTAATTGAATTTAATTATTTTGCATTTATAATGTTTTACGTTTTGACAAGCTTTAAAAGTCTATACAGATATTTTGAGTACGTGAAAAAATGCAACAAAATATTTAATGAGTTTTTGAATTTTGTTTTCTTAGCTGTAATAAATTTAATTGAATTATGAATACATAGGCAATTATATATGTAAGCAAAACTTTAATTAATTAATTAACTATAGAAGCTAAAAATAATTGTATAACTTGTCTCATTACTTTTGACGTGCAGTGTGTATTTTTAAATGGCATTGTAGTCCGAAACTATACAAATGTATACACACACACACACACACACACACAGTCAAATGTAGCCACAAAATTGTTGATGATAAAGCAAGTTAAAAGGACATCAAAGCTGAGGTCAACACCTGAAACACCTGAAATAAACCAAAAACTATATAGAAACTAATAAATTAAAAGGCTGGCGGCAAGATAAAAAAAAAATAACATACAATCTATTTCTTTTATAAGGTAACAAAATTTCCGATGCTACACAAACACACAAATACCAGTGCAATTATCTTTATAAAGTGCAGCACACACACGCACGCACACAGAGACAAAGCTAATATGCAGTTTCTTTGAGCATTTTGTGCCACTGGCAAGAACTGTGCTGCCACCTCTCACACCAACTTGTGTGTATTATATTTCATGACAGATTTATGCTAAAAAGAGAATTTATAAAAAAGCAACCATCTATATATACATATATGTATATATATATACATAAGCCACAGACGACGTGCTGATGATATCGGGCAGGTGGCGAAAGTTTATTGCCCATACGATTTTGTCCACATGCGCCCATGCGGGAACAGGGATTGCCAAAGGAGAAATGCTTTCACATCCATAATATATATATATATATATATATATATTTATATATATGTATATACGAGCAGAGGGAACAATTTGCGAAGCTGTCGCTCTAATTAATGGAAGACTTTGCCACACAGACAACAGCACAAAGAAAATTTTGCTAATTAAAAAAAAGAAGCAAAGTAAGAATGTGGCATAAGAGCTTAACTGACTGCCCCAATACACTGTTACAGTTGGTGTAAGTCCAGCAAAGAAGGCTTTGATTTTGGTAAATGTATGTAAAAATACATCATAGAGTGCAGGGAAATTCATTTCTTGTAGATATTTATTTCAGATTCAAGTCAAATGGATGCTTAAGTATTTGAGGAGGCAATCGCCTGATTAGCCGATCAATTTGGGAACTAGGTTGAAGCCAAAAACAAACTTAGATTTCCTTAAAATTTTATTTTCTAATATTTTTTAATAACATTTATAATACATTCATGATAGAATAATAAAATATATAAATCATATTTTTATGTATTATTATACTGACATACATACATATATTTGATCTCCACCGATGACATGGATATGTTATATATTTATCATAAATTTATAAACATATTTTTATTCCGTTCTCGATTCAATTAAGAGGATAAAACCAATAGACTCTCTGCCACAATGTGAACAGTGTATGTAAGCTGCAACAGTAAGAACTGCGGCAACTATTGCACGGATTCAACTTCTTTAACTGCTGGGCAAAGCGTAAATTCTCTTTGCAGATTTATAAAGTAAATTGCACAAACATATATATATAGATATATATATATATGTATATATATATTACGATATATAGAGGCATTTGTGCAGCGTGGCCATTTCTTGTGATTATTTCTAACAAGTTGGGCCCGTGTTGCAGCAGCCATACGAATTGCTCGCGGCCTGCAAGTAATTGTCACTGCTTCGTTGCTTTGGATATGGATTTGGATTTTGGATTTTGGACGCGGGCTTTCAGTGGGCTTTGGCGCCGCTCAACATCATTAAATGTACATAATGGAATTGCTGTGATTTGTTTCGCCAGCTCAAGATTTATTATCTCACTCGGCATTTTCCAGCCGAAAAAATCGGCTTTATGTTACGCTTGCCTGATGACTGAGTGCAGCCAGACGCGAACGAGAATGAGAACGAGAACAAGAACGACAGGACACGAACATAAGATGGCAGCTCTATCTACTATTCACTCCATAAACATTACAATGACAATCAAAGTCGCTTACCCAAGGACATTTGTGAGAATTTATTGCAATTGCAAAACTTTACGCATTTAATTTGCGCAAAATTTGCTTATGATTCGAAATTGAATTAACCTGCTGAAAACTTTTCCTTCAAGAGGGCTGTTCTCATATGCAGAATCGCTTTTAATTGATAATTGTTTGGCAAATAGCTGTTTGCCTTAACATAAAGTTGAAGGATGAGTTTATATTCATATATAATCAATTTTACATTAAAGTTTCAATAACTTTTTCCTATATAATTTATTTCTAATCTCAATTTTTGAAATTCTTTTGAGCTATTCTAATCTAAATATATAAATATTATTGGCTTAAGCTTAATTGATAAGCTGATAAGATTGAAGTCTTTCCTTATTAACTAGTTCCCTATATGGAAAACGTCTTTCTCACACTCTATTACCTTTACTATTTACCATAATGATTGTATATATTTAATATTATATATTAATACAAATAAATAGTATAATTTCTACACAAGCATAAGAGTAATTTGAAGATGAAAAACAGTCCCAAAAGACGTTCATTTCGCTTGTATCTAAGCTATATATTTCAAGCTCCCTATTTACTATTCATTTTGGATGCAGTCTCGTAGCTATGTTTATATTTTCTAAAACACCCTAGCATTTGACAAGCCAACTTAGATTTGATGTTGAAGTTTTGCTGTTGTTGAGCTCGTCATTTGCATTTCTGGCTTTGCACCCGGCAAAGTTTGTGAAGAAGTTTTGTTCGGCATCACATATGCTTGAGATGAGATTGTGGGACTTCATTTTAATAAAATATGTTGGCTCGGACTTGACTAATGGCTGCAATAGTTGAAATTAATTGCTTGAAAAGCAATACAGACCCAATGTCATGATGCTGGCTCTAAGGTGAACTACTGTTAGTTAGTTCGCAAATAAATTAAATGTTGACCATGACAAAAAGCTGTCACAGAATCCATTTGGCTTTCCGGTCCAGTTGTGAAAATTGGTGAGATAATATCAGATGACTTTGACCATAAGCTGGGAATAAATGAGTACACTTTGTAATGTATGTACACATATAGAATGGAGTTTTGCGCTTTGTCTCGCCCCAGTAAGTGTGGATAGATAATTTTTGGTTAATCTTAAGAGGGCATGTGTACAGCATCAAGTCTATATATTTAAAATACTAAATATCTTGCTCTAAAAGCGCTTTTGTTATAGATTTTGCTGATTTTCCAGGCGCATTGAAAACCAAATAATAATTTCCAAATTGGCGGTCACATGGAGTAGATGTTCTCTAGCTTCTAAAGCGACAAAGTGCTTTGCTTGCATACGACAGATGAACAGTGCATTAAACCAATATAATATAATTGAACTGAATGCAAAAGTATAGAAATTAATAAATCCCCTTTAATTCTGGCACTTCAGTATAAATTAAAATCTGTCTCTTAGTCAGCGTAATACCCAACAACATCTGGTTGTGAATTTCTCTTTAACATATGACAATTTACATTTTAAATCTTCAATTTTTAATTCGTACTGTTTTAAACATTTTCTTTTTTTTTATATAAATAAATTTCAGATTTTTTTAGCATGCAAATGCGTTTTTTTAATTATGTGTAAGTACATGTGTTTACTATTATTCCGATCCATATGGAAGTGGGGTGCATATTTTAATATTATTAATTGAGAAGTATACAGATGAATAAAAACCAAATGGAGTGGAATATTGACAATTTTAAATCCAAGCAAATCGATATATTGATTAGGGCAATGAGGTGTCGACTCGCAAGATATAGAAAAACAATCCACAAGTTTATGCTGTCATCAAATTGTGAGCTCTGTAGAATTGCTGGTGCGAAATCGGCAGCAAAGTCCAAATTCAAACACAAATGTTGTCCCATTTATCTAGCTGTCTGTTTGTTGTTTTGGCTTGGCAAATTAGCCACATTTGATGGTATTTGCGGGCTGCATGCACTTAATATGCGCTACGTGCTGGAATCTATAATTAATGCTGGGACAACTCGTGTAATAAAATGGATTTGTTGATAATGCCAAACATTTGGGCCGTGGCTTTCATCACAATAAACTGACATTTGGGATTTGCCTGCCAGACTTGCGGTCAGATTTTTGGCGAACACAATTTGTTGTTATTTGGTTAGTTGGTCTGTTAAAAGTTCTACTTCGAGCATTAATAAAATTAACAAACCAACTTTATTTAGACCGAGCTCTTAAACCTATCCATTTCATTCAAATATATTCTTAAGCTATCTTTAAATTAAAGTTTTAAAGTCCTCGAGCCATAATGTCTTCATTTTCAGCACTATAATTAGGTTTATCTATTCCATTAAGACTCAGTTATAAATTTAATAATATTTTATTTTACAGTAATAAATTGTTTTCAGCTGCTGTCATAGATAATTAAAAAACATAATTTAATACACAGAAATATTGTTGATTATCACTAGAACAAGTCAAGGAAGCCTTTAGTTTGCTATGCAAGAATATTGTTGAATTTTAGAACCATCCATTAGCTGCTTTACTCTTTCTTTTTCTGTTGAACAACTATAAAAAAAACTTAATTGAGTTATGCCTGCTTCTGACTGTTCACATTTGACGAGCAGTTTCTTAAGCTGATAAAAGTTTTATTGGAGCTGTCGTATAGGTTTTGGACGGATTTAAAGTTTTAGTTTAAAATCGAAACTTTTGTTTTAGCTTGCTGGCTGGAGTCTAGCACCTAGCTGTAGCTTATTGTTGGTTAGCCTGGCTTAGCTTGTGTGTTCTGTTGTTTAGTTAGTTGAAAATATACGGGAAGGTCATTAATATTTCACTGTATTGCTTTTAGCATGCCTGGCACTTAGGCACACACTCCACACCCAATTATATAAGTTCTACTTGGTTGGCTCGTTGACCTAATGCGTGTAATTCATTAGCTGCAATTAGAGTTCAATTCAAAGGTTCAAGGTCCGCTGGCGACGGGGCAAAGAGCCAATGTTGCCATTGCCATTGAACAGACATGTAGCACTTCATTAATGCCTCAGCCCGCACTCTGCCCAGCCTAGGCGTTCCTCGATCTGCTCTATGGGAAAATTATAATAATAATGCGGTCGTTTGCTTTCACTGGGCCACGTGCTGCGTTGGTGTTGTTAAATGCGTCCTTAATAGGCACAACATTTGTGGCAATGTTTTTACAGCACACACACACCAACATTTGCCCATGTTCTGCCCGAGAGTCCTTTGGCAAGCGCTGCTTTTGTGCGTGGCGCTTGCTGATGGCTCATAATTGTGTTACATCTTGTGTGCGATGCCTTTTGCCGTATGCGTATACGAAAATCAAATGAAAACGAAAAGAAGTATTTATTAAGATGAAGCATATACAACTGTTAATGTAGATTACCCACATATATAATTCATGATGTGTGCATTGGCTTTTAATTCGTTTTCGCCTTAATTGCAATTGTTATTTTTTATCTTTTTTATTTGTTCTTTTTAACAGGTGAGGTTGTGTGCGTGATGCTGTTAATTATGCACTTGACTGGAATTTTAATAATGACAATAATAATCATTCTAAAAATGATGAAGATTATAAAGAAAAACTAATTAATGTAATGTTAATAGAGGTGATGAATACGTATTCTTTTTTTGTGGCTGAGATAGGTTGAAATACTTGATGCATCGTCAGTGAGGTCAGTGTATTTGCTACTTATCAACTAACTGGGTAGCGGGTGGAATCCTGTGTTTATACTCCGGTTGAAAGTTTTCCATGTGCTCTAACTCAGCATTGTGTTTAGTGTTTCTGCGTTCAAGTCCGTTGCAATACCTTTTAGGTGAAGTTACATTATGGTAAAGTATGTATTAAACATGCTGTAAAAGAAAGTGTGCTCTGCGAATTCCATGGGAATTCGACAGTTTTCCCATGTCATGCGGGTACTTACGAAAGTAGCCATTTAGCCATGACCAGAGATTAAATATATAAATTTCTACTAAGCGATTACTTTAGATGGGGCATAGCTTTTGATTTCCATCCCCAGACACTGAGCGGAAGTAATCCTTAACGCTGCTGTTTTTTGCACCGGGAGCATCGGTTTCCACCTTACTTCTGCTTCAAATGATACAGCAAATACTTGACTACCATATAGTCCGATCATGTTTATTGAGTCCATTAAGAGTCTTCGCTTTCTGGTTGTCTGTTAGCTTTTGTCATTAGCCTGCTTAGAGAGCGAGTTGCTAGCGCTTTTTTCGTGCTGCAAGTGGAAGCTGTCTCTAAAAGTTGATGATCTCATATAACACCAAGAGATTTTACTGTGTTTGAGTCCTTATTATGTCTGCTTATCAATATCTCTATCTCGGTTGGAGTATTGTAAATCAGAACTAGTTCCAAACAATACGTAAGCATGGAGATCGAGATTTGGGTAAGTCTTCGGGACACCTTACGCTATTTTGACATCGTGCATTAATATTAGATCACTCTGGTTGCACCAACCAATTCATCAATAGATCCCATTGTAAGTTGTCTAAGATTGGGCTCTGCAGCATTTTTTGGAGTTTCAAGCAACGTGTTTTTATTTATAGCTTTTGCAGTAGAAATTTTCCAGCTGTGTTTAGCATGCACAGTGCGAAGCATGCCGACTTGCCTTTGCAGTTCTTCAGAAAGTAGGGTTCTGATCAGTCGTTCTTTTATTAATACATAGTAACTTTGTAGCAAAGCCCCCAAATATCTCTGTTAATTTCTTTCCTTGAATGCTTTAGCCATTAATTTTCTTTCGTACTCCTTGGTCGGTCATTAGAGCTATGCCCAAAACCGTAATTTAAGTAAAATTTATAAGAAAAACTATTTGAAACTCACAATAAAGTCAAAAGTTTGAAAGTATTGAAATAAATTAACAAACAATTCAAAAACAAAATTCTAAATATCTTTCATTTTCCCACTGTAAATGCCAATGCTGTTGAAATATGTATAGCTATAGTACCGCAGATTTCGGTAACAAAAACGTGTTGGACATTCAGACTCCGCGCCATGCCACCAATAAATTGTTCTGTGATCAAAATAATAGTAGCGAATCGCTGCACAGATTGCATTTGACCCATATGCATTCCAAAAATAAAAAGACATATCGCGATAAGCTAATCAAAGAGGTGTCCCCGGAACCAGATCTTTTACGGAGCAGGACAGTTCCTCTGTTCCCACGCAAAAATGCCGAGCTCATGGAACTCAAAGCGAAACAATCGAAAATTGAACAAATAAGTGATTCTGATAATGATCAGTCATCAGAGGATTGTGTACGGTCAAAGAACGCAATCGATCTTCAAGCGGGCAGTGATGATTGGGGACTTCAGAAAAAGTCGTATTCTGATGAATTCTATGCAAGCCGACATCCCAGTTATACGATCAAGAATGTGGATTAGTAAAGCAAAATACTAACTTCAATTTATTTGCGATTTGTGTTATTTCAATTTACTTATATCTCAGTGCTCTGGAGTGCGAGTTGGTTTACATGCAGGCGAAAAAGAAATACAATGCACATCTACGTCGAGAAATGGAAAACATTGTTGCCCAAAAGCCCAGAGTATGCGAGCAGTTCATCACCAGAAGGTAGTAGACATATGGGTTTCAAGTGCTTTTTTAGATTTTTTGCTCTATTTCTTGCAAGGCTTTTTACCTATACAACGTTGTGGCCACCTCTCCACACAAAGGAAGAACTGAATTTATTTATAACCAACTTTTTTCAGCTGCCGCCGAAGCAAAAAAGTCGCTTACATTATTTAATGACAACCGAGATAGTATAATACCCAGAGCATACATTTAAAAGGCGACCAAAAGAATTTAATTGCAGATCTAAATATGTTACTTTAATATTACATAAGTATTACTAACATAAGTACATTTGCAACTAAGCAACTTATAATTGAAGTTTTTATTTGAATTTGATTAGGAAAGTGAATATTTAATATCGCTTGCTATATATACCTGAATACGATATCAAATATTTATTTATATACTATTTTCATTTTAAAAGGTTATAACAAAATTCAAAAGCTTCTGCTTTTTTCTTTTTCACACCCTCTAACGATTTGTTGTTTTCAATTTATTTTTTACATTTTCAACAAGTGGCTCTTCTGTTATGCTAAGCTGTTTTTTAATTGAGGTGCACAATAAATGCAATAGGAATTATTTTGAATATTTTTAAAAAATACAGTTGTTTGGATATAAATATATTTACATGTTTGTATATCTAGCTTATTTCTTGCAATTGACTTCGCTCGTTCGTTCAGTCGATCATGAATAAGTTCAAATTCATTCGGACTTTTTGTTGTGTGTGTGCATTGTTGGTTAAGGTGCAGTCTGCCATTTGTCAAATAATATTTTATAATTGACTTTTATTTCTTCTTATTTTATTTTTTTTTTGACAAAAGCGTGCAAACCTGAATATGCATATTGATATATCTCCACTACTTGCTGTTATGCTTCTGCCACGCCGACAATATATAAAATATGCGAGCTTTTATTCACCTGAAAATCAATATGTGTTTTGTTCGAAATTGCAAACAATGTAAACAGCATTGTTTTTCGGGCTTGCCAATTACTGTTGATTTCAATTAAATTGATCGGAAAATGCATTGACTTAAATGTGTGCACTCCAATTCAGCAGAACTTTTATTTGACTCTGCCAATCACACGAAACTCTGGTAACAAGTGCTCAAAGTACCTGCTTTTAAAACTTTGGCAGTTATTTGTAATAAATATCATAAATAAATAAATCAATTCATAAAATTGACTGAAGACTCAAACTTAATTAAAATAAAGAAATTGATTGAATATCTTCTTGACCTTTTCAGTTTTTGCTGCTGCGTGTAAACAGATGTTTTATTCATTATATAGAAAGTACATGGCCGAGTTTTTACCACCTTCTTCTTCAATATATGGTGAAAGTAATCGATATGACTTATCTAGAATTCGGATTAGACTTATACGCATCTACATCAAACTTTTCAATCTGTTTCCTAATCACAATACTTAGCCATAATTATAGCCCAAGTATTCAATTAGTAAATGAAGTAATCTGTTTTGCTAGCTTAAAGCTATTAAATAAACGTTTAGAATAACGAAGAAATAAATTTATCTGAATATAAGACTCTGAAAAGCCCTTAAGGAGCGTTTTTTTTTTCACCAATTAAAAAAGATTCCCGAAAATATGTAAAGTTACAAGACCCCTAGCAGGTTAGACAAAACTGAACAATTTCCATGAAATTCTTGGAAATCTTGCTGAAAACTCCTCTATCCTCTGGGCATAATAAAATAAGCGAAGGCAGACACAATTATTGAAAACGCTTTGCATGCCCGAACTCATTTTCACATCGGCCCATGAATATTTAAGCCAAATAATGTGTTTTCTTAGGCAGCTAAATACTCTCCGCGGTCAGATGCAAATATGCAAAATATTTGCGGTTTTCACGCGCTCGCAAGCCCCAAGTGCCTTTTATTAAAGTTTAATGTTAAGTACAGCTAAATTTGAAGAGCTGCTGTGGGCGCGCCTACAGTCTGGGAAAGGGAAAAGCGGTGCAGGTACAAAATCAACGCAGCCGCGCGGCCGGCATCCGCAACTTTATGCAATAAATTATAATTTCCGCATGCTGGGCCGGTGTATATGTATATATATACTATACTATATGTATACGACGATTTTTTTTGTTGTTGTTCGCTGTGCCCTACACCTGTACAGCCAGGGATTCAGCTGCTGGCCAATGGCTCGCCTGGTCATTTCCCGTTTTCACGAAGCTTATGAGCAAAAAATGAAAAGTTGGCGTGGGCAGCAAAAAAAGTGCTGCATGGCTGCGAGGTGTGCGCCAATTTCCGGCGTGAGTGAGCATGCATGAATCGAGACTTAAAAATATTTAAAATGTTTGCCTAGTTATACGCTTTTCATTTTTTGTTTTGTTTTTTTTTTTTTTTTTTGTTTGAGTGCATATGTTGCCAGCAGCACAGCAGACAAATTGTTATTAATTGCTGCAGCATCCATTTTGTTGGGCTTATGTATTTGCACTGGAACTGTTTGCTAATCATTAGCAACAGCAGCTGTAAGAACTGTTCCAGTAACTCCAGTGACAGCAATAGCTGTCAAAGAAAGTCAGCAATCACTTAATTAGTAAGCATCACACATACGCATAACACTGGAGGTGGCAATGCATTGGCTGAACACTTTTCAGGGCCAGAAGGAGATTTATTTATTTACTTTAACCTACAGAAGAAGTAACTTTAATAACAATTTCTTTAATATTATACCAGGTTATTGTATTTCAATATATATGCACTGTTAGCAGAAGGCGCTGCACTTCCTGTCAGTTGCAAAAGCACATTTACCTTTGATAACATTTATGATTCACAGTTAATTCGATGTTTATTTATAATAAATTAAAATTTAAGTTTAAATATGATTTGTTTCATTTTCTACTTCACTTTTCTCGTCAACTTTAATGTAGACAATAAATAATTAAGTAAACCAAACCCAAAGGCACCTCAGATAGACTGGACATTCAAGGCAATGTGTCAATATAATAAATACTCATAATTGCAATTACAGCTTGGTATTACTTTAATAATAGATAATATTCTTTTCCCAAAACACTACATATTCACTTCATATACAAAATGTTTATTTGAATTTCCATAAAATGAAATTTTAAATCATTTCTTTATGTGATATTTCCATGCCCATTTAAGCTACAATAGCTTTGATGACATTTCGATTTACTTGTTTATTTCGTTCACAATTCTCGTTTCAGCCGTCCAGCATATTGCTACACCACTTCGTATCGTGCTACACCATCGCGTGCTGGCCATAAATGTGCTACAGATGAAATGAATGCGGTTAGTAAGTATGTGTTACATATTTAACAAACAGTATTCCTGTGCAATCATTGCCAGCCCGTGTTTGTGAGGTTTGCCTTTGCTTCTCCTTTTATAGCATAATTTTTATCATCTGCTCTTATCATGCGCTCTAAACATAAAATTGTGGAGAAGGGTAGTTTGGTTTGTGAGTGTGGGCATGTTACGGGCATATCAAATGATAGAAGTAAAAGACGATAATGTATGTAAAAGTTGAACTATGCAAATGAATTATATGTGGGATTTTGAAGCCATACATCTAATAATAACAATATTTAATTCTAGTTATTAGAAAAGGAATATTTTATTTTTTAACTTAAAATTATATTAATCTTTATTGATTAAAAAAAAGAAAAACTTTTAAGTTATGCTCCAGTTACCTTCATAAATTCTTGTTTGTTCCATTCATATTTTAGACCAATTTTTTTGACTTGTGAAGAAAACTTGTTTGTGATATTTTAAAAATGCCAAAATTATTTTTATATTTAAATCATTAATTTAAAGCCGCACGTTAGTTGTTGGGAACATATTGCAAGCCTTATAAGTTTCTATATTCAATATTTCGTTATATCAAATTGGACTTCATATGTTTTCATATAACTAGAGCTACACATATACACAACATTAGGGTATTTCCCTAGAGAATGCTGTCTCCTAATGCAAACTAACTTATTGCATTGTAAGGATGTATATGATTAAGCTGATTATTTCGCTAGAAAATAGTATTTGAAGTTTTTACTTTAATTCGTTTTTAGCTCCAGCTAAAAGACGCTTTCGAGAAATACATTTCGTGTACATCATATTTTTTTTTAGCTGCGTGTATTCACAGGGTAAATTCCAGTCATGCCTTTCCGACCTTCTACTTTTTTATGCTCAATTTTCTCAACTACAACTCTTCTGGCTGTCTGTGTCATGGTGGTCCTTTGGTCGTAACTTGCGCTCTGGGCCCACAACACTCCAGTTTTGTGGCACTGCGAAATGCATTTCATACGCAATAAAAATACACTTGCCGAGTGGTTTTACTGCTCGACCGTTTCTTTTGGCTGTCGCTTCCTTTAGCGCCGTTTTGCTATAATATTTCCTACTTATAAAATAAAAAACCAAAAGTCACTCGCTCTGCACTGCTCTGCACTGTGAACGTGTGTGTGTGTGTGTGAGTGTGTGTTGTTTTTTTAAGGAAATTTAATGAGCTACTTAATGTTGTTGTTCAAGCTCTGCTGTTGCAGTTTATTTTTTCAGTTTTTACGATTTTAACAAGTTGGTTGTTAAATAAATTTAAATTACACTGTCCCAGGCGCCCTTGGCAGTGCTCCGCCCAGTTCATTATGATGTTGCACTAAATAAAAAAAGCCAGAGAGAGAGAGAGAGAGAGAGGGAGCATAAGTCCAATTCATGGAGTGTGCTGCCAATTTATTAACCTGGCCAACAAATACTTCATCATTTCAACAGCTCTCGTTTATATTTATTCGCTGAGTGCAAAATATTAATATTTAATAAAACTTTTTTTTTTTTTTTTTTGATGTGAAAAATGTGGGCACGGAAAACCTGCAGCATCACGTTGTGTGAATATTTACCTTAGACTTTTGTTGTGTGCCTGATGACTGACAATATTTGTTTGATTTTTGAGAGTTTTGGTAATTGATGGCACTTAGGTCAGCTTTTGAAAAATTGTGAAGAAAGAGTGCAAAGTTTTGCTACATCGTGCTTGATGATAAGCAGAAGCAAAGACCTTTTCGAATAAATTTATACAAATTATGGTTGCGTAGAGTTTCTCCTTAAAGAAAAGTAAATTTCTGCAGTTTTTAAAGCCAAGGCAATTCTTTAAGAGATGTGAACAAGGCTTGATTGTTTGTTAATAACTTCTTACTTTTTTCTATAATTGCAGAAAGTTTTTATTGAATGGAATTGATTTTCTAGGATATGTCATCTTGGAGAGTCACTCGAAACAAATATTTGCTCTGTCTGCAAGTAGAGCCGCTTGCATTGTTTTGCATGCCAAATCGGAGCACAAAAAGCAAATAAAACTAAACAGAGCGGAACATTTTGCATGCCCTATGCCATTTCTTCTCGGGTTATTTTTAAAAGAGCTTTGATATAAAAAGGGCAGCCATGACAATTCAGTTGTCTACGAATTCGTGACGCTCAATTTGGCAATGATTTATGTGGACTTCGAGTAGATTTTAGGTTCGAAAACTTTAAGTTTAGAGTGGCAGTTGACTTAAAAATATTTGATAATTTAATGGCTGAATCTAACACAATCAGAATAATGCTTTTCTTTGCCAAGAGCCTCTCTTTTTTAATTGTGTTGGGCTAATTTGATGCTGGCGTACGGCATTTAATTTAATTATTTCCAAAATGCAAAATGCATAATGCATACAACAAAAACACAAATAAAGCGCATAATCAGCAACTTTCATTTCGATTGGGGCATAGCCAATTGCCAAATACAAATGAAAAGTAAATAATGATGAAATTGCATTGCACTGCGAAATGAGAATCGGCAAATGATGTGGCGGGCCACTGTTGGAGCCGTTGCATGTTGCATGTTGCATGTTCCAATGGCAACAATCAGCAAATGCCATTGACAAACGAGGTCGGGCCCAAATCGCATTAAAGGCCAGCCAAGTGCCCAGAAGCGGTAATCAAATGTGCAGCATGCCCCTACACAAACACACTCACACACTCAAACACCCACACACACACCTATAAACATACACACACACACACACATGTTTGCCCAAATGTGTTCCCAGGTTACGAATCGCAGGCAAAGCATTGTAGGTGTGGAAAGAACAGCAAACACTAAACGTTTAAAGGGAAAATGTATTTTCTTTAACATAGGAAAAATATACATTTTATAGAAGTGCGCGAATAAAAAGAATTTAATTCATTAATGACTATTTTCATATAAAATTTAGGGCATACAATTTAAAGAACTTTTAACAAAAAAAAAATCTTTTTATAATTAAATTTTATTCTTTGTTTTTTCTCTCTACATAAATAAGTTTAATTTGTTAGGCAATAAAATTTAATTTGAATTTATGGAATCAATTTTTTGTGCTTTAATTTATAAAAAATAATAAATAGACGCAATGTGAAATATTATTTTAATATAAGTTTAGTTTAGCGTAAATATTATTACTATTATTGACAACTTTTTTTTGTTTATATTTTTATAAATTTGATTTTGAACATATTTTTCATAAATTTGTTTTATTACTTTTATATTAATTTTAGTTACTTATTAATTTTTTTTAAAAATTATTTGTCTACTTAGAAACTTGCAAGTTTTTCTATATTGTCACAGGACACTTCATTTAATATCGTAAATATAATTAATATATTTTTTCCTTAGCAAGATATGCATAAACTGAGATTTTCATAAATTTGGCCAATGTGCAATTTGCCGAAATGAAAATCGATTTGGGAAACTGAAAATATCACGTGTTTTTTTTTTTTTTGTTAGCGGAAAAACGAAAATTGTTGCCAAAATCCACTTTGGCATGTTGACGGGCATTTGAATCCGAAAATCGGGCCAAGCGACGAGTTTATTCAGGCCAAAGTCATAAATTGCAGAAAAATCGGGATTTGCTCTTTGTGCGGGCGTTAGGCTGAACTGCGCCAATGCTACAGTTTGGCTATGCATGTTAAATGAAATTATTGCAGCTTGTTTTGTCTCTTTTTTTTTGTTTTTCTTTTTTTTTTTTTGCTGTTGTCTTCTAACTGTCGCACATGGCGTATGCGTAACGTTCGCTCAATCCATCAATCAGCGCGGCATACTGCCTGAGGCTCATTTTATGTTGTGATATATTCTTTTTCTGGACAGCACAACAAACAAATTGACTTAGATTTACGAGAATGTTTGCGCTAGAGAGACTCTGTGTGCATGTGTGTCCGTATCAGTTGACACAGTGGGCTTCAATAGTTGCAAACAAGCGCGTGAGGAACCTATTGAAAATATTAATTTATACAATTTATATTCAACACTTCAATTCATTTTTGCTAGTATAATCGAACGATATTGTGAATAAAAAGTGATAAAAAGTAAACATAACCCGAACGGAATAAAGATTGAGTCAGCAGATGAAAAGTACTAAAAGTCAACAAGAACTGAATGAAAGAGTAAAGTATATTTATGTGCATGCTGAAGTCAAGACAAACGAAAATTTGAAAAACTTGTAGAGACCGACTGAATAATCAAACTGAGAAAAAATATGCATTAAAACATAAACTCTGAGCACCAGATGCAGTAAATTTGACTTATTCAACACTTTCAGAGTTGGCAAAATGTTAAAGACGTATGAAAGAGCCCAGCAAAGGAATGGTAACAATCGTCGTTACTTAAGTGTCTGCACGGTTTTTGTTCATCGTAATCAAAATAACATTAAGTACTCAACTGCCCACTTCCATAAACTCCATTGCAAGTGAAAACTCTTTTGGTATATGAAATCAATCGTTAATGATTTTAAACAAGTTTTATCACCGCTTCAACCAATAACTAGCAGAAAGTACTCTCTACCTGTGAAATGTGGATCTTAAATGAATTCCCTGCTGTGGTGCACTTATCTAAACGTATTTGCCAAACTTTGCCTGCTAAGAGCTCACAGTATGCCAAGTGGATTACGAAGCAGGCTCGTTAACGGCCGGCGGCTATTTTAAATGTTGCAAACACAACTCAATTACGGCCTGGATACTGCCAGCCCGCCAGCCCCCCTAGTAAAGCCTCTCCTATGCTCTGCAAGCAATATCCTGGCAATTCAGTGGGTGCCGTCACACAAATTTTCACATGGCTCGCTCTTCGGGCCAATTGACGGCATTCCGTCTGACCAGGTGTAACTCAGTTTTTGCCTACTGTTTGTGTGTGTGTATGTATGTGTGTGTGTGTGTGTGTATGTATGTGTGTGTGCGTGTTAATTACATTTGGCTTGCATTTGTATAAAGTTGCCCAAAATTGAATTACAAGTTTTTGCCAGCATTTAGGCAAAGTGTCTGCCTGTGTGTGTGTGTGTGTGTGCGTTTTTTCGTTTGTTTTTCTTTTGTTGTTTTTGCTGGGCGATTTGGCCACACATGGCCCGAGCCTGAAACCCAAAAGTACAAACTTTTCAGCACGCAGTCGTGAGGAGAGTTTTTGGCAACAGTTGGGCCAAGTTGTTGCCAAACTGATAGCTAAAATGCTTCAAAGCAGCAGTTTTTTAGCTGTTGAAAAATTTTCGAAAATTTATTAAATAGTATTTAGGACGTGTAGAAAAAACTTTATTTAAATTAAATCAATATGAAGCAAGCGGCAGAGACTCTCAAAATATATTTGCATTTGCTGTCGGCCAAAAGCGTTTTACAGCTATAAATAAGAATTTAATATATAGTTCATATCAAGTAACATAAACTCAATCTTCATTCCTCTTTTATATCTACTGCTTACTGCTCCTTAAATTCTTCACTTACCTTATCTGTTAGTACTATTGATAAGTACTAGGTAGGTCCTGACGCTTTTCGAGCAATCCTTAAGTATACTTTTCTCACTCTCCTTTGGTTTGGCTATTTTCGAACTACGCTTTCCCCCGTGAAGTCTAAGCCGCTAATGGAAGTTCGTACTTAATGTTCTAAGTTTCATAATTAGTTGCCAGGCAAGAGTCTCAAGTAGAGCTTTGCCAATCAATGCCAAACTGTAAGGCGAAGCACTCCAATCCCTCCTCTTTACCGTCTTCTTTTCGCTCTGAAGCATTTCTGTTCATTGTGCAGCTTAGCTTACCTCATTTGGCTGCATTTCCTGCAGGCCTCATTAACCTTTCGCGCACAGCCCATTCATTGTCTACTTTGTTGGGCCATTGCCACGCCCACCCATTACGCAACGCTAACAAACAATTTAATCGGGACAGCGGGCGCTGCTCTCTGGACGCCAAGTGCAAATAATAGAAATTCATTGCCAAATTGCATAGAAAATCGTTGCGAGTAGCTGCAACGAGTCCTTGGCGCCGCCGGCAGCTTGGCAGCCAGCTTGGCATCCAAAGTAACTTTCTGAGGCAGCGTTTTAATTACCACAAACGGCGGCAGTAAGCGCATTACGTATACGCCGCGTTCCAGCTGCCGATAAAATCGCATTTAACGCAAGTTAATTAAAATGCGCGCACTTTGCTCGCACACTCTCTTCGTCTTTTTCTATTTAATTAAAACTTAATTTTACAATAGGTGCACTTCGCCTCGAATTCGCCGATTTCGAGACACGCCTTTTCACGCACGAATTGTGTCCTCGATCCAGTCGATGTAGTCCGCCACGCGAGTGTAGACGCCGGGCCAGCCTTCCAGGCCGCAGCGGTTGCCAAACGAGACGACGCCCTCCAGATACCATGCTTTCTTGTAACGCATCAGCGGCCCGCCCGAGTCCCCGTCGCAGCTGTCACGCGAGAATTCGCCGCCAGCGCACAGCTGCGAGCTGATCACGTTAATTTGCCGCGTGGCGAATTTATCCATGCAGTAAGTGAGACTTGTTACCGGCACATCCAGTCGCTGCTTGATATTGCTCTGACGACCTGCCAGGTAGGGATAGGTGTGGTTAGTTAGAGTTTAGTTTTGCTTTATCTACAACTTGATTATGAATCGAGTACTATCTTTTTTATATCTGTAACCGGAATACCTACTTAGCAATGTGCGTCCCCAGCCGCTGACAACGAGTACTTCATTGTCGTTGATAGCTGATCGAACGCTGGGCACGGGCAGACAAACGGGTTGGATGTACTCGTTGAGCTGGACGGGTGTGCTTAGGCGTATGAGCGCGATATCATGATGACGATGGCGACTGCTTCCATCGTATTGCGGATGCGGAATGGTCTCCTCGACGCCTATCTCCAGCACGGGCTGATTGCAATCATTCTTCACGCAATCCACTTCTGTGCTCAAATCATATTCACCCAGTCGCACGCGTGTCCTGAGGAGTATCAAAAAGACTATAAGTCCCAAAATATACTAAAGAGTTAAGCTTGCACTTACAGTTGTCCCACCTCTCGCTCGATGTCGCCCGTCACGCAGTGGGCCGCTGTCAGGACATAGCGATTGTTTATCAAACTGCCGCCACAGTTCAGAAGCCTTTCGCCACTGCCTGCATGGAAAGAGAAGCTATATTGTCAGGATCTTATATATAAAGGTGGCATGCACTACTCACGACTTCTGTACTCCAGCAGTGCCATCCACACAAAGTCATCTAGAGCCGTATTGTTGCCATTGTAGATCCGATCCATGAAAGAGTTCGGTCCACACGCAGGAGCACGCGGCAGCAAACTTCCACCCTGCCCGCGGCTCGGATTAATGACCGAGGGTATTCTTCGTGTTGTTGTTGTTGTGTCAATTGGTCTACTTGTTGTTGTTGTTGTTGTTGTTGTAGTCTGGTAATTTCTATCTCGAGTACAGCAGACATATGGCGAGCGACCGAATCCATCTTCGCATTGTGATAGCCGCAGAAAAGTGCGCTCGTCGCTGCTCAGTTGAATCTTTTGCAGGACATTCAAAAGAGGCGGACAATCATACAGCGATATGCAGTAGCCCACATTTTGATTTGGATTGCGACAAGCTGCTGTGGAACGAAACATAATAAAAATGTTGAGACTTAAGTAACTGAGCTTGAGAAGAGCCATGCATTTAACTGCAGAAAGCTTATTGGATAAGTTCAATATAGTAACTCGACTAAAGGTAATGCGACACCGATTTTGATTATCCTTATTTGCTTTATGAAAACATACATTACAATTTTCATATATCTAATCTTAATAACACTCGAGTTGTGCTTCAGAAAAACAAGGTCTTACAATTAATATTTTCGATATTAGAAAAATTGTAGGGTAAGCTTTCATCTCTCTACTGTGACAGCTCTAAATTGAAAATATAAACTGTGAACTATATTTTATAAACAATTTATTTTTATGCCCCATTCATATTCATAATTTTTTCTCTGAATTACCCAATTAGTTAGTCAGAGCTGGTAAGTACTTCGCACTTAAATAATTGCTCGCTGTGATACTAATTTATGCTGATTATTGGATTTATAAATATCAGGGAGTAACTCGATCTACATTTGCGTGTGCTACTTATTAATTAATCAAATGCAGAATTAATTTTAAACCTAAATCTAAATATTTATGCTAAATGCGGTTGAATTATAAATGTATTTTGTAGTTTAATGCAATTGTTATCACTTATATAATTTGCTGTTGTATAAGTGAGACAATTATTTCCTGTGTTTTATATATGTACGTATTAATAAATATAATATAGTTTTGCAGCGAACAAATTGCAAACAAACTGCGCCCGAGCAAGCTAACTTATTATATTAAAAACAAAAGAAAAACAACAAACGCAATCAGAAATACTTTTGAGTTCAATGTTTTTAGTTGAATTCTGATTAACAATGATTTCAAGAGCCATAAATTGAATCAATCAGCATTTTAATGGTGCGAAAGTGAATGGCCTGTCGTCATTCACTTTCTTATAAACGCGGCGCCAAAACGTGTAAAGATCGCACTGCTAATAATTAAATATAATTAATGTCGATCTGGTAGCTAGAGATTGGGATTAGGAGAGCGGCAGTGATCGAGAGTCTTAGAGTCAAGTTCACACAGCGGATGATTCACCGAAAACACGTAAATTGCGCGTTGTTTTTTTTTTTCGTTTGTTATTTCACTACTAACTTTGTGCGTTAGCTGTGCCGTGCAACAGCGCAGCGATGATGAGGAATCCCAGAAATTTCAGCATTGATATCATAGCGGGAAATAACACTTAAATGTAAAAACTTCGTGCGAAAATGGGTATTACTATGAAGTTAAAAATTATAACGCACAACACAGCACGCGCAGAAGCCAACCTTAACGCGGTCACTAATCGAGGTGAACTGATCTTAGCAACAGCTGTGGCTGGTCTTAAATAGCTGCCGACAACGCTGTGAGAACATTGAAGCGGCTCTTCGATCAGTAAGCGTAGATTGTGAGTGAATGAGCGAGAGCGCAAGCTACAATGCTGTTAGAGTAGACAAGCCGAGAGAATATCAAGAGCGTAAACAAGAATGGAAGTGGAACACAAGAACCGAAGTAGCAGCTGCAGTGCAAGCGAGCGCATGCCATATCGTGAGCCAGAATGGAAATGAAACAATGGAAGAGCGAAACACAAGTGCACGCGAGCTAAAGAGATGAGCCTAATGAAAGTGAGAGCGCGTAGAACCTCTCAATGCTGATAGCGCTGATGCATGCGCTCAACGACTTGAGTGTAAGCAGTTCGATTAGCATTAATAAATAGTTGACAATTTTCAATTCCCTTTTAATTAAAGCGGATCTGAACGAAACTAAAAAGGAAAGGAGACGTCTGGCAGGCTCTGTGCTTGTAGTCAATTATCAAAACAACACTATTCACATAACATAATAAACAACACTAAAAAAAATATATATTATATATACAGTATTATTGTAAACGGGCACATATAAACAAAGTTTAATCACAATGGACTCTGAGGAAAAACATAAGGAGGTGTCTGATGACAAAGCTAAAGATGCAACTGAGGAAAAGCGCAGGGAAACATCTGAAGAAAAGCGCACATCTGAAGAAAAACAAAGAGATGTATCTGAGGTGAACTCAATGCTATTATTGGGCACAGCCTCGTCGCGTGCCAAGTCCATGTCCAAGTTGTATACAGGAAATAGTCCACTTGCATTGCGTCGCACGACCACCATGCAAGTGCCTAATGTGGACGTGAACAAGTCGCTGCATCGATTCAAGCACCGCAATCCGAATGATGTTCCAAGACCCAAAGTGGACTTAGATCTAATACTACACGATGAAAAATATAAGCCCAACGATGCCCCGGATATGTTTAATCGCGAGCCCAGCTACCGGAAATTCAAGATACCCTAGTAAGTGGCAGTTGAAACATAAGTGCAATGCGATTAATATCTGTACGTGATCTGCATGTAGTCAAATGATATGCGCCAAACGGTATCAGGACTCGATCAGAGCCTACGAAGCGCAACTGGAGCATGAGATCAAACAAAATATTGACTTCCAAAGGACGGCATCCGATGCTTGCTATTTCATGCGGTAAGCACGATCGCCTTGAGCCACATTTATGCATATATATATATAATCATATTCCATTATAGCTGTGTAGCTTACACGACATTTTGGCCACCATTGCACAATATGAGCGAGGTGAAGTATGCTTCCAAACATTTCTTTCAGCTCAGCGAAAAGGAAAAATGGCGTCTGAATTACATTATGAATACGGATATAATATAGGCAAACGATAGGTCATTAGATATTTTTCTATTTTGCATATTCGAATCAGGAATGTGCACTCCAGTACACAAGAATGAAACAAGTCAGCAATAGTTAAGAGTTACCAAAGGAAGTCACCTGCCCTCGTGCAATAATACGAAAAATAAATATGTATTAACTCTTGAGCTATAAATACAAACGTGCTCTAACTAGTAATCATTGATCTATTGAATTTCCCAACGAGCTCTGGAATTTCCAGAATTAAAGTATTATTTAAGAATACATCAACAACAAATAGCTATTTAGTTATATATGACAGAGGTAAAACCTCTGATTCTTGCCGATTCGTTCTATGACAGTTCGCATATATTTAGTGAAGAGAGATGAACTGAGTGATAAAGGAGAGAGTTTATTACGAGCTTAACTAGCTCCACTTTATATTTCTTAGCTGAAACAAAAGCTGACGAAGTAAGCGGATCAAACTCAAATAACTTCGACCGTATAAAGTGTATTATAAGGCGTAGGAAGCGCAAAGGCTAAACGTTGATAAAAAATACAATTTTATGCAGCTTTTGTAGTTTGCCTTGTTGCCATCGAACCGAAGCAAAGCGCATCGGATCAGTTGCCAGCCCGAGTTCTCTTGCACCTGGCCCCCCAGAGATACTCTGCATTATTTCAGCAGTCGGCCTGCAGTTTATCTGGCAAAGTCCAGAAAAAATGTTCAGGTTTCTCGGCTTGCACGCTACGGTGATTGACAATGCAACAAGGTTTAAGGTTAACATATAACTAGAGAGCAATCTACCTGTTTCTATTCCTCTCTATCAAATATATATTGAATATAAAGGGACAGAGGTAGGTAGATTGATTTGTAGTTTTGCAAATTTCTTAAATTATCGATAAGTCAAGTCGATAAAAATCGATTGCTAAGACTTTTGCCGATTAAGAGTGTAAAACAAAATATGTCCGATCTCTTTTTGGTATCGTCCAACTTGTGAATTGATTGCAGAGTATGCCGTAGTCTGTCAATTAAGTCACTCCCACATGCTGTCGTTTGTTTTAGTGCCTGGTGCGCTGCCTTTCATACCGGGCATTCATAGTTTGATGTCCGGCTTGGCCTGGCAAAGCTGTAAAAGCAAACACGTGACTCCACAGCTTAGCCAGCTACTTGAACCTAGGCTGGGCGCAGTTTTCAACTAACTAGAAACTGGGCCGACTCCTCAGCGGCTGATACTTTGTTGTCCTGTCGCTTGTTTCTATGACATTTTTGCCATGTTTGCATCGCTTGAGGCGAGCGACTGACGCGTCTATTGTCCAGCTCTTTGCCAATTTGTTGTAGTTGTTGTTGCTGTTTGCTTTCGGTGTCCTTTTTGTTTTGTGTGTTGGCTTAGTGCGGCCGGCGCTTGCTATTTCATGGCTGTATTCACTGGCTTTCAGCACTGATGTCAGTTGTTTGCGCCGCCCCCAAATGCCTGTTGCCCCTGTTGTTTGTTGTGCTGCCGTTGCATTGTTTGATAATTTTCCTGCTTACTGCAGGGATTTCTGTATCTGCGCCCCGGATGCGGCTCGGCAGCGCTAAAACTTGTTGACCATTCCAGCAGCCTGCTACGGATTTAGCAAAAATTTGCCTCCGGCTGTAGAATGCTGCATGCTAAATTCTGCGTGCTGCATGCTTCATGCTGCATGTTGCACGGCCAACTTTCATGGGCATAATGATGAAATTACAGTTGCTCTTAGAGTTGATGTTGGGTATCAGCTCGTTGGCTAATTTTCTTGTCCGCCAACAGCTTTTGCAGCAAAGTTTAAGCAAAGTTTGAACGCCTTTTGGCACCAGTTGATTTTAGCCATCAACTAGCTAAAAGTCTGGCTGTATAATACCTATTAAATTCAGCTAAATGAAAACAGATTTTCTTTTTCCATTTCAAGCTAATGTCAACTAGTAAAACTTTCATTAAAATATATCAAATTGAAAGAATTTTACTATTCATGGAAGAAGATAACAAAACGAAGACTATGTTGATATGGAAAATGATCAAAAGAGAAATTCGCAATGGACTTTTCGACATTTACGAAGATAAAACAATCGAAAAATAATTCTGAAAAATGCTTTAATGCTTTAAATTAATATGCGATGCGCAATAAAAACTCATTAATTTAATTGAGACTCAGTGTCGGTGCCTGGCGTAGCTATCTGTCCTTGAAAGTGGCAAATTCAAAGACAATAATTTCTGTCTGTCTGTCAAGTCTTCTGGCTGATAATTACGTATGTCAATCTGATGTCAGAGAATTTACGGGCTGATAGTAAATCAGGCTACGCAGCTGAGAGCCATTGGAGGCGACTTCAATTATGAGAAAGCCAAAGTTTTAATTAGTAAACATATTTTGAGCCAGCACACCTGCCTACACACCACAATTGGCCGTTGCAATGTTTACATTAAAAGCAAAACGAGTTCAAATTTATAACTCAATTTGCTTGGCTTGTTATTTTTGCTTTGTTTTTACTTTTAAACTGCAATTTTTCCGCTGTCGCACATAAATTGAGCGCGAAACAACAACAGTGCGACATGCAAGAAACAACAAGCAAAAATATTCAAATTAACCCAAAGGACGCCCAAACACAACATAACACACAGACACACGGGCATGTTTATCTAGTGACCTTTTAATTTGAATTTGACCAAGAGCAGCGAGCGCCAAGCGAATTAATGAACTAAAAAGAATGCAACAAAAGCCAACATCCAGCCACTGGAACCACCGAAACCACACCCAAAGCCACCGAAGCCAGCTCCGGCAAATACATGTTCAATTAGGTAAATGCGCAGTTGGTCGGACATTTGTAGGGCCAGCGGAGCGTATGTGTAATTTGTGAAATGCATAACTCTCAAGCCTGCCACATGCAGTTTAATTAGTGTTGCGTAACGCCAAAGCATAATCATACTTTCAAGTGCTGCACAACGCCAACTGCGTCAACTGCCCTCGCCGAAATTTCCACCGCCAACTTTCCGCACGACTATTTAAAATTAAGTTTCAATTAGCTGTGCAGCGAGCTATACGCGACTACGTTTTCCATTGTCATTTGGTGGTAAATGTATGAGACAGGAAGGTTGGAGAGAAGCATGGAGGGAGAGGGCGATACTAAAATAGAAAATGCAGGTAAATTTTTAACGGAATTTCACAGTACTTTATATTAAAATGTTGCTTAAACTGGTTTGTTTTGCGAAAGTAATAAACTTTTAGTACACAATTAAATTGATATCAGCTTAAAAAGCGAAAGAGGCTCACTTAACAGTACAAACAGTAGCTGAAAGAACTTTACAACACTGTACCTAATTTTCATTAATGCTTTGATCAATGTATGGCTTAGGCTTGCTAGCAGAATTTTCAAATTAGATTACCTTTTAAGATGTTCTACCACATTAAATATTGAATTATTCATAAAAAAACATTGGTAAATTATAAAAAAAAAGTATTTGAAAGTCTCTCACTATGTGTGCCCAACACTTTTTGACAGCACTAAGAACTTCAACTTAATTTGGTCGCTTAAAGCATGATCTTAATTGGAACTTATTTGCAGCAGTATTATAACATTTTTGCGTTCACTACCTCGTTTAGTGCTCTTAATGTCATATGCTAATTTCCGCAACACACATTAGACAACGCTACGATTGCATGTAAATTTGTCTGCCTGGCGATTCGATTAGCATTTAGTGCCACGCGCTGGCAGCAACAGCGACAGCAGCCGGAACAGCAACCGGAACAATAATTGTTAAAACAACAAGGAAAACAAATATAGAGGGTAGTTTTACAGACATGTCGTAATGAAAAGAACAACTAAAAACCCATTAACCCACATTTATGCACACTTTAATGCCTCAACATGCATGGCACTCAGCTGTCGGCCATATGTGTGTGTGTATGTGTGGGTGTGCCAGTTTGAGTGTGTGTTACAACAACAATGTACTGGCCACTTGCGTAGACTTGAAATGCATTTCACTGTCGCACTACCTTTTCATTTGCCAGCACCAAATCCCCAAAGAGCAAATGCTGACTAGGACACCAGTCAACACTAGTCAACACTGGCCGACAAACAACAACAAAAACAGCTACAACAACAACAACAACAACAACAACAACAGCTACAACAACAATATCAACAAAGCCTGCCAAATGTCGCATGCAGGCCAGTCGCAGGCTCTGTCGCATGCTTTATTAACATTTGTTGTGCCAAAGCGTCACAAGTGGCACTTCAGGCCGTTTCCGTGGTGCGAGCAGTGCGGCATGCTATGCCGCGCTCTTTCTGGCCGCGCAAGCAATAGCTCGCTGCACTGCTCGCACAGCTAAGAGCTTGTCTGCACAGAAGAGCGCCGCTTAAGAGAGCGAAAGCTTTTGCGCTTCGGCCAGCACAACCGAAGTGCGTGTCGGCCCGGCCGAGCTCAGTCTCGTTCGTTGCTTCGCGACGAACGCTCAATTGCGGTACATGGCGGCATGTTGCCATTTTTCTTTCACTTTTTGGGTCTCGCATTTTTGACGTGTCGCAACATAAACTCAATGCAAAACTGAAAGTTTCATCTGGTTATTTGCTTCGAGGCTGGCTGCGAAGCGTAAAATTGATAGTTGAAGCCAAAGGGCTGGCCAGGCATAAAGTCCAACCATATATAAACGCATTGACATAGTTGTGGGCATAGTTTTTTGCTCTGCCTGCGGGGCAACATGAATGGCCCGGCTCAAAGTTGGTGGCACGCCCAAAGTTCCACATCAAAGTCGTTCAGGTGTGCTACAAAAAGCGAAACTTTGTCTGCCAACTGCAGTTGCACTCCGCATAGCAGGTTGCATGCGAAAAATAAAAGAACCGAAAAGAAACTGCATGTATTTATTTTTATTGCTGTTCATTAGTTGGCAGTTGCCATAATTTCAATTTTATCGTTTCGGCTAAGCGAATAAGCCGGGTAAAAGGGTTTCACTTCATTTTTATTAATATGATGCCTAACTGCAAATTGAGGTAGCTGTAAAATGTATACATCATACTGATACTCATACGTATGTCAACAGAGAAAAGTAAGTTCATTAAAAGTCATTTATTTACCATCTAATGGAAGTGCTTCCCTAGAAGAGGACTCACAAAATTTGCGAGAACTCACATGAATTTGGAGCCAACCTAATTAAAATCTATAACATTATTTCGCATGCGACGTGTGCGCTCAAGCAGTCAAATTTTACGTACCTCGAGCAAAGAGCAAACATTTACTTATTCATTCTGTTTGCAAGGCATTTGGGTTTCGCGGTAAATTGATGCTAACTCATCAGACGAAATTACGCTAGGCAAAAGAACGGCAAAATATTGTTGAATTCCAATAAATAGGGGCAAGAAAGGGTCGGAGAACAGAGCACCTAAGCAGCTTTGCCATGCAAAATGCACAAGAAGCAATTGATTTATTCGATTATTTATGCAAATGGTCAATGGCCAAGTATTCGGCTCAAACATCAAAATTAAATTAGAAGAAAAAAAAAATAAAACATGCTGACCTCTTAACAACATATAACTTTGGCTGAATTATGTTTGTGGCTTTTTAATAGTTAAATTTATTGGATGTTTTTCTTGCAGAGTGCACGTGTGTGAAATCTGTAGCATGAATTATATAGATGTATATATATATATATGCATATGTATGTATATGTTTGTTTGTGTTTTTGTACTATTCAGACTTTGCAAACACGCAGAATTTCAGAAGTCATAAATTCAACGCTTTGCTCCAAAAAGTAGACAACAGTTCTTTTTTCCAGACTGCCACGTGCAGTTTTTCCATTTTTGGCTTCGTGACTTTTCCGTTTTGCATATGGAAGAAGCCAGCGTACATACACACAGCGATAGGCAGAGAAAGAAAGAGGGCGAGAGCGGGACAGCTGGAAATGGAGCTGAGTCCTTGAGCAGACTGCGGCTCCTGGGCAGCAGCAATTGCAGCATATTTAGCCGCTTGTTTTGAAAACTCTATTTAATTTCTGTGCCCCTCCACGTGGCTTTCTCTCATTTCTCTCTCTCCCTCTCTCTCCCCCTCTCTCTCTCTCTCTGTCTCGTAGCACACGTTTTGTTGCACTTTTGCCGGATCCTTTCATTTGCCAACGCGTCGCATTTTTCAGCTGGTTTTTTGCTTGGCTGCTGCCCGCCTGCGTGTCAGCTAGAGGGAGGCACTGCATAAGCGAGGTATGTCCAAACGATTTTCAGCATTTAATTTAAGTTACAGCGCAAGCTGCTGAGATTTATTACTGACCCTTAGCAAGTCTCCAGGCGAGCCAGCCAAGTAGCCATGCGGCCAGAGCTGCCTATGCGTTCTGTTATTCCATTGTTTCATCCTTTTTTTTTTTTTTTTTTGTGTGAGTTTTTTGCCAACCCAAACTGAGCCACGCGGGTCCTTTATTTCTCCATTGGAGCCTCCAGCGCGTTGCAATGAAAGACAATTGTTTTCCACGGCGCTGCAAGCTGACTGAAACTGTTGCCATAAAGTGTTTGCATTTATTTAAACGAAAAAAAAAAATAGTTTTTCAGCTTTAATTAATTTTAAAAAAATGTTTGGCAAATTATTCAATTTAATTAGAATATTTTCAGCATATTTTTAGTTGGATTTATACGTTTTCAGATTATTATTTTAATTTTAATTAAATTTAATTTAAATTTTCAATTGATTTTACTATATTACCGTTTCAAATTTGAATTTATTACGCATTCCATATTCAGATATTTTTTTTTTGATTTTCTATTATTCGAATTTACATTCACAACTCTATGTTTTATATGCCAAACCCATTCACAATTTATCTTCGGAAGTTTTTTTTACGTTGCCTTAATTCATATCAACCAAGTCGTTTCTCAACTGTAGCACACTTGACCCAAACTGTTCGCACTGCTGCTGCTGCTGCCACAAAAAAAAAAAAAAAAAAAAAAAAAAAAATGAGGTGCTTCCGTTGCCATCCTGCAGGATGTTGGGTGTGGCAAGAACACGAAGCGAGTCGATCGTCTGACCAACTTACGCCCAAAGTTCGGTTCAATAAATTAAACCTAAACAATTCATTTGGTCGAAATGGAAAGGCGTGTGTGCTGCCTGGCAACATCGTCGCATATTCCGGGATGGTTAGTGGGTGGCTGATAGCGGACACAGGACCAATCGAGCGTCTGTGGCAATAAAGCAGCAAGCGAGCTCTTAGTTTGCTTGCAGTTCAAGCGGAAACCACATAAATGCGGAAATGATAAAAATGCCTGCAAACATGTTGTCAAAGCGTTTGCGATAAATTGCATTGGCGTTCAGATACTCCCAGCAGCCTCCACCTGCCCGCCCCTTGCTCCGCTCGCTGCCTGCATTGAGACAATAAAATAATAATAAAAATAGCACAAAGTGAAGCACTGAAGAGAACAATGATGAGAAGCTGGGGGCAAAAGCATAAGCCAGCAGCCGACTATTCAATATAAATATATAAACAAACTATATATATATATATATATATATATATATATACGCTTGTATAGGTATCGTCAGACACATGCAGCGCTTCAGTCTATTGGCCCTCGCCCTGGCTGCGCGTTTAATGAAATTGTTTTACACTCAATTGACTTGGCCAACTATAAAAAAAGAAAAAAACGAAAGCAAAAACAAAACACAAAAATTGTCTAACATTGAGTTGGCTAAAAAGGGCAGCTAACTAAATGGGAATCGACACAACGGCAAACAGCATCATTGTCCTCTCTGGGGCGAGGACCAAACGAAAAGCTGATCTTGTTTAAGGTAAAATGAGCGCCGCAATGATACGCTTTGGTTCATTGGGAACTGATGGATGCTTGGATGAATATAGAAAGCCTGAAAGAGTAGATTTATATTGTTTGGGTTTTATATTTGAGAGTCTCACAGGCTTCACTTGGGTTCACTTGGAAGTAGATATATTCTGTCATCATATAACTATACATCCGTATTAACATTATGCAAATTGATTCGAATTCCAACCAGGACAAACTATTGAGGATGTAGAATATGCGTTTTAAAACAGCTTAGGAAAATAATTGGCATATGCTAAGCTCAAATTTTTAAACAGTTTATTTTTCTTGCGTGGGCTTTATTTCCTAAGTATAAATATGTCTAAAGAGATATATTAATTTCAGCTAAAATTATATAAGTATTTCTATTCTTCTTTAATTCTGGTTTGTGAAAACATTTCAATAACTGAAAGTTTTTTTTTTTTCTATAAATTCTTGTAAAACTCTTTTATGAAGCTTAGTTAGTTCTCTTCTAAATTATTATTTTTTAATTCTGCAAATATTATTGTTGAAATATTCTTATAATATATAATATATGTGTATATGTACTGTAGTTAATAAGGTCTTTAAACAATATAGATTTATTTACGTTCTCATTTAAAATGCCTTCGCAGAAGACGTGTCAAGTGACAGCTTAGCTCAAAGTACTCTGTGATTTTGCTCACTCAACACGTGAGCCAGAGAATTCTCAGAGCTGTGCCAATCAGGTTCGCTGCTTAGCTCTTAGCTTTCTATTCCCAGATGCGTGGCCCGAACTGTCGCCTTAAAATTAGCCATCCACAAAAACCCAACATTGAGCTAAGCTTTGACTTTTACGATAACGATGTGGAGGGTGGTAGGAGAGCTGGGCAGGACTGTAAGCTGTTTCTATTACATTTGCTTATCTGCATGCGGCTCACATGTGTGTGTGTGTGTGTGTGTGTGTGAGTGTGTCTGGTGTCTCTGTGTGTTTGCGTATTTGTATCTCAGGGGCCGTAATGCAGTAATAATCATTTGTTCGTTAGCGAAATAACTGAGTTGACCTTGCTCTAGCGTTTACCGAGATTGCTGAGATTATTTTGAATTGGTTTCTAGCACAACAAAAGGCACACACACACACACACACACTCGACTCGGAGTTGACCTTGGCTCGCAATAAAGTTATAAAGCGAAAATTGCTTGTCATACGCATTTCTCTGAGTTGGGGTGGGTTGGCGGGCGCTATGAAAATTATAAACATTGCGTTTGGGGCAAATTGAATTTGACTGGCATTTGCTGCTGATATAAAAGTAGACAAATGCTTACGGCTTGGTCGTGTTTGTCAGCTTTTGACAAAGGTCAAAATAAATAAATCAAATATTTAGACGACATTCGTTTTATTCAAATTGAAAAGCCATTGAATCACTGAGGCTTACACTGCGTTGCTCTGATGCTAAAATCCCAGAAGAGAGTGGACGGGCAGACAGACAGACAGACAGACAGACCGATGAATATCTATGGCGTCGATTGCATTACGCATACGACATGTAGCAAATAAAAATGTTTTGGCCGCCCCAAAAATGAGTAGCGACAAAGGGGTGTAGGCCACAATCCAACAACTGGGACTCAGTGGCAGCTTCAAAAGCAAAACTTGAGCTGGGTTACCAAAATTGAATGATTGCAAAGGCAGATAGTAGACTTCTGAAGCCTCTGTATTCCCGTCCGATAGAAGGGGTTGCAGTAGTGTCAAGCCGAGCGCAATGCCAAGTTAATATCATTATTAAGTTGACAATCAAATATTTAAGAATTTTTTTTTGCATAGACTGATCTGCCCTTTAGAAATATGCAAAGAAAGTGTCTTATTGGCTTGTATTATGTCAAGAGTTTACTTCCACATTCAGTTTGAACAGAAGCTGATTAGACTTCAAATGGAATAGCTAATGACAATGAGTTAAAATCTATATTCTGGGCAATAATATAACAGAGATAGGACTAAATCATACAGTGTAAATGACATAGATATCTGTAGCAACTGCTCCTATCTTTATTTCATCTAACCCCGCTTAGAATTATTTACAGTCGCAATAGAATTTGCTAGTCATGAAATGTTGAGCACATTCAGCATAAGAACACCATATAGATCAATACCAAAAGTATTTTTTCAAGTGCGAAGAATCCTCAATATGAAATCAATGCTTTGGCCGTGAGCGCATTGCACAAGTGCATGGAATTACATTAGAATTTGTTTCGTCTGAAAGCGATATCTGAATATGGGAAAAATCATTGAGAGCGACTTATGAAATGCACATTTTGCGTTGAGTTTCAGAACAGAGTAATCCGCTTAAATGTAAGGAGATGTATGTGTGCATAGCGGCAATGCGAAATCCTTATTGATTTTGTGCGCCTTCGCAGCAGATTCGAAATGTAATGGCATTTGGCTGAATGCTCGATGTTGCTTGGTTTTAATTGCCAAGATTCTTAACAACTGGCTAGGCTCGAATATTAAAGCATTTGCGATCAAATGCCAGACTTTTAATTAAACAGATTAAGTGGCCATAAAAGCGATGTGGCCAGATGGCCCCAAGTCGATTATGGGCTGATACTAAATTGTACATGAAATTTTTCGACTACCGACCTGACGATGTGAGAAGGCGCTTAAGTGCTCGTTAAGCACATGCCCAGAGCTTGGCAAGCATGCAGGACACACAAGCTGCTGACGAGGATGCCAAATAATCATTGCCAGAGGACATCAGCATCTTGCATTTGCATCTTTCATTGCGTTTGCCACAATAAAAAATACATATACATCTATATATATTTATATTTATATATGGAAATCGAGAGAAGAAGTGCATCAATTTATATGCTGACTGCAAGCCTGCAGCTGGCGTCAATCAGTTAGGCGGCTAGGTGGAAAAAGGACGCAGGACTTGATGGCAGTCGATGTTGAAATGCTAGCGCAATTCCTGGGAAATGCCTTAAATCAGGTTATGAATGAGAAAATCTTAAGCCGCGTACGTGTGCATAGGACACATACACACACACACACACACACACACACACTAACAAAGGACACATGCAGGACCTGCAGAAAACGTTGCCCAGCCAGAAGAAAATTGGATACGAAATGCGATGCCATAGCTGTTGCTGTTTTTTTTTTGTCCCTGTTGTTGCCTGGGTTTTGCCTTGGGTTTCTGCCATTTAACAGGATTATTTATTTTATTTTGTTATGCGCGGCAAACAGCTTGTGTAAAGGATTTAACCAACTGCTCTGTGCGGGTGTGTTTGAGTGTGGGTGTGTGTGTGTGTGTGTGTGTGTGAGTGGCAGGAGCTGCTGCCAAGAATTTACGTATATATGCTTATATAAAAAGGGGGGCCGCATAAAATGAAATACAGAAATTCAAAACCGGCAACAACAAAAGACGACGCCAATATTAAATTCAAGCCGCACTTGCACTTGTTAACAGGCGCCAGGCAAAGTGTTTACCCAGATTATAACAGTGTCCCGCACATACACACACACACACACACACACACACACACAGATACGCACACAAATGGACAGTGGGGCAAGATAACCGCCGCACTTGCTATGAATGGAATACTACTAAGGATAGCTGTTCTAGAACAAAGGCATAAAAGCAACAAACACAAGGCGCTTAGGATAATAAAATATTATGCAACTGGGATTTGATATGCAACAGCAGCAGTAAAAGGCACGAAACTGATGAGCTGGAAAACAAAAGCTCGAGTTTATGACAAGGCTATGGGAAATTCTGAGAAAAATGACGAATAATGAGCTATGCAGTTCAAGAAAGATATATGTTAGAAATAACCAGGGAAAGAGCTGAGGAGAAAATATATAGGGATAAGAATCAGTAAAGTCCGATTTACAATTAAAAGACTAAACAATGACATAAGCAATTAAATCAAGTAACCAGAGATAACCCAAAACCACGCCGATCGGCTTTTTTATAAATGTTTCAAAGTTTATTAGCATAGATACACAAAACTCACGCAATTACATATGCATGTCTGTAGTAAGTATGATTGTATGTATGTATGCATATATATATGATTCTACGTATGTATGTGTGTATTCAATCAGAAATGAAGTATAAGCTTAAACTAAAGTAGCTGCTGATAATTCAAACACAATCGCAATTGAATGAAGGTGTGCACATGTATAGAGAAACTGGGTACGCTTGGTGCTGTTTGCCATTTATAATGGGCTCAGGATTGTTTCTAAGTAACTAATTTCATATTTATGTCCATGAGTACAACTAAGTCGATTACGGCAATTACTAATCTAAATTGCGAAATAACAAAAGCTAAGCAACCGGCTAATTAAAGCAAAGCCAAAGCCGAGCACCTAGAAACTATTTATAAATATTCAATATGAAAGGCGTATTGCTATTTTTTCTTCACATAAATGATTTCATTGACAATAATTTTCCTCTTACGATGCAAACTGCTTTTATTCTCAATCCAGAAATTTAAATTTCTCATACTGAGCCTTTGCTAGTTAGTGAGTAGTTAGTAGAGTCAGCTGACAAGCAAACTAAACATATTAAAACTTTATCAATTTAGAATCATAATTGCTCTTTATGGATTACACTCTTCGGTATTGGCCCGGCTAATCGCCACACAACAGGATTATGTATTTAATTCGTCAAACTACAATTAACAATAACTATATGGTATTTATTATATAAATACACTCAAAGCTTAACACCTTGTAAATCACAGGCATATCTAGGCTTATGCATTGATGGAAAATTATGATTCAAACTGTCGCTCTATATCTTAACTTAACAATGGAGTCAATTATATTAGCAGACACTATGCTGTTATTGTTATTTCTACAGAATCCATCTATTGTATTCTGATGCAATGCCCAAAATTCAATTTCGCTGCGAATGCGCCTTCAAATTGAAAATTACGTTGTTGTATCATCCACGCCACCCACTTACCCAGCATGCTTTGTTTCCTGACCTGATTCAGACAGCGGAAAAGCTGTCTAAACACATTAGACATTTATCAATCCAGTTGCAGCTTCCAGAATCTTTATTGTTTAGGCTTTATACCCCTTTACATTTGGCTACTTGATCATTAGGTGCATAGCTCGCCAAATATTGTTTACAATACAATCGACCGTACGACACGGCTGGACTTCCTGCAGTTCCTAAACAATGCCAACATTATGCATTGATGGATAATTGACTAATAAGCATTATCTTAAGTTGACAATGGAGTCAATGATATGAGTTGGTATAGCGCTGTTATTGATATTAGACGTGAACAATATCCATCTGTTATAGTCGCATGCACAACGGTCGCTAATCTTTGTAAATTAAGTCAAATGGGAAAACTCTTTCACATGTGCAAATGATCTTCAATCTGAAGAAAGCCCAAATTTGAAAACTCTAGGTTCAAAGATGTAGAAGATAAAATTTTATTAACGAATTTTGGTGACTAATCGCTAACATTAAAATCATACGCACTTACACAACGCGACTCTACTTCTTAAAACTTCTGAGATTGACACTTTCAGACAAACGGACGGTTCAGCTCGTCGTCCCGATTAAGAATGTGTATACTTTATAGGGTCTACTGCTCTCTACCCTGATTTTCCATATTTAATGAGTTCATTGAATAAAAACTTAAGATCATTAAACGTAAATTCTACATAAACTACTCAATTTCATATATTTGTTAAATTGATGCGAATGAATGTCGAGTGCTACTTCAATAAAATTAAATTAAATATGCTCGTATGCATATTGAAGCCAGTGAACCGTAGTAGAACTCACCTTCAGTTGAGAGGCCCATTAAAACTGCAGTTAATTAACATTGGGCTGTCGTCATCAATAAGGAGTTGCAGGACAATTGGAGCAGAAAATTAAATGGCATATGTAGCCGGCAGATAAGATGTTCGAGCACTATAATATAATTAATACCAGCTTAAGGTACAGCAATCGAGCGAGTCATTGGGTAGACAGAGATAACAGTATGCGCCAAAGCCAACACATAGAGGATTGTTTAATTCTGTACTCGAGTCAAGCAATAAAATATTTAAATTAAAAAATAAAAATGTTTTGTAGGAAGGATTCCAGTATAGAACAGTTTATTAAACCGGCACACATAATAGCTGGAGTCAACCACTTTGGTTCGTTCACTCTGTCTATATAAAATTAATTTCCCTGGTATAAAAAGTTTTCATAAGAGAAAATTAAATTAAACATGCAGTAAATATACAAAAAAAAAGTAAAATAATAATTTATAATTCATATATATGTATATAATATTAAAAAATTTTTGAAACTTTTTTATGTAAGATTATTTTGAAATAAAAAAATATTTGCTGGAATAAAATAGAACACAATTTTATTTTAGTTTAAGAAGAGTAGATGAAGAGTATATTAAAAAAATATTAGGAATATAGGTGGAATAATATAGAAATTATTCAACATTTACCGAGAACGTGAAGTCTGCGCTATCCTAATGACGTGCAGTGTATGTACCAAGCATGCAAGTTTGACTCTTTTCAGTTGCCTTTACGATTATTACTACTACTTAAGCGTTATGAGCAGGTAGGATCAAACAACTCAAAGGAGCTGTTGCTGCTGCTGTGGCTGTTGTTGCGGTTCAACTCTGCCAACAGCTGTTGCTGCAGGATGTACGTTGTCGACGCTTTTACCTGTTTGCCGCAGTTTGGGTGGGAGCATAATAAGCACTGTAATTCGGACAGATGGAAGGGACGTCAAAGTGACGAATGAGTCGGTGTGAAGGACTTGGCCATAAATCCGCTTGACTCGCCACGCACTCAGACGGTCCGAGCTGCACTTTACAAGGTGATTGCAGATGTTAACTACAGCATGGGCTATTATTTATGCTTTATGTGTTTACTGTAGACTCACGTACAGTCCGGCAACAGTAAAGCTAGCATTGAGTGCACTTCAAATAATTGCTCAACCAGCTAAATACAACATCTTGGGAAAATCAATTAAAAGTATTTATTAATCTAAATCAAATACAAACTTAACTAATTGCTAATAGTCATCTCTTCAGCATTCTGTTCAATCCAGGCACCTGTTTAGCTTTTCAAACGTGGAAAAATGTTGGCATTCAAGTCATTAAATTTTATTTTGTTGTTTGAGTTTTTGTTGTTTCTCTTTGTTTTATTTTTGGGCTCATGCATTGAATTATGCTCAATTTATTTTTCTGCTCAAAATTGCCGAAAAAAGTATAAATTTTCCGAGACATTTTACTTTATTGATTAAAGAGCCACAAATAATAATCCATAAAGGAAAAGCTTGACCACTTAGAGCAATGTTTTGGGCACACAGCCTGAGTGAAAGTGTATTAACGAAGAACAACTGCAACTTTAACAGACGCATTCACAATTGGGAAATTACTTTGGTTAACACCTGAAACGTTGCAAGCTGAGTAAAGAGCATATAGAATGCTGTTGCATCAACTGAAAAGCACAAGTGTAAGCATATCCGCAAGCAGACAGCAGACAGCAGAAAGGAAAAGGAAAAACAAAAGAAAAACCATGAAAATTAATTATTATTTTTTTTGCTTACATTTTTTTTTTTTATTATTGCTGCGAATGTTGCAAGTGTGGCAAATGTGTGAAAACGGATGAGCACAAAAAAGCGAAGTGAAGTGTGAAGGACTGATGTATGCGGAAATTGTGCTAGAGAGCAGACACAAGCTGTCTGTATGTATTTTTATTCTATACACATATATAAAGGTATATATATATATATATATATATATATATATATATATATATATGTTCTGCTGACGCTGGCAGCCAAAAGGGGATCAACGAAGCCAAAGCAGCTGGTGGTAGCCGCCTTCCGGCAAACTCATGCATTTTTCAGCAGCAGCAGCAGTAACAACAATACTAACAGCGGCAGCAACAAAGTCGCTGGAACAACATTGTGTGCAAGAGGCAATGACAACGACAGCAGCATTGCAGTTAATTGCAAGCAGCTTGGCAGCCACTCAACCAACCAACCAGCCAACCACCCAACCACCCATGCACCACACAAAACTTAACACTCTAAACAATACTAATTTGCATAATTGAACGCTTAATGATGAATTTGTCCTTTAAAGCCAGTCGTGATATACATTTATATATATATATATATATATATATTGCCAAACAACAATTCCAATAATCTTTAGCTATAAACGTAATAGACTCGCATAGATATGCCAGACACAGCTGTGCATTAGTCTCAGGTTTGTAAACCAATTCCAATAATTTACCATATATCAGCGTTCATTGTGCTGTCAATGTTCCGTCGCAATGAAGTTTGACAGCCTGTTAATCGAGAGCTGTGGCGGCTGTTCATATTCTCGTAATTACAATGAGGCCAGTTTAATTAAGTTTTAAACGTGCGTAATAATTAACTTGTTTGCCACGTGCCAGGCGCTCAGACGAGCCAAAGGACACTCGTAGCCAGATTTCAGTATTCAGATTGCAGTTCCAGTTCATTGAACGTCTGGTAAAAAGTTTTCGCAAATTAACAGCTGTTAACGCATTTACAATTTAAATAACGAAAAGCTCAGTAAAATCATAATTAGACATTTATTTATAAACAAAATAAATGCATGACAAATATAAGCTGACCTTCATATAACCTTTTAGCATTTATTATTTATTAAATATACAAATTATTCGAGTATGAGTTAATATGTTTATTGACCTTTTATAGGATTAATAAATTGGTATCAATAAATTTATATAATTATTAATGAATGAAATACTGATTTATAATATACAAATATTTTATGTTATATGCTGTATTTATTTATTTAAAAATGTAAAATCTGTTTAAAATGAATTATGTAAATATTTATGTATTTTATTATTTTCTCTCATAGATGTTGACTAGCTTTACAATTTCTGAGCTTCAGCAAATATTATAAAGAAGGCTCCACGTTGTTCATTCCCATCAGAAGTAATGGCAATGTCTTGCTTTGCGTCATATTAACTTCCTGCCTTAAATTGAAAAAGAAAAAAGAGGATACGTCAAAAAGAACATCGTTCATTTTGTTTTGGTTTGCTTAAGTTGAAATTGTATGCTCAGTGCCGTAGATAAATCCATTAACTGTTATCGATTTCGTCTTTCCTTTTTAAATTTGCGTATTTTGTTTTGCTGCAATTGAATTAAATCTCTGCGCCTGCTACAAGTATATGCCAGGCCATTAATCATGATCAATTTTTTTTTTTGGATGCCATGAATTTTAAATTGAACAATGCATAATGCCAAACAGTCAAGAGATAAATATGTCTTTTTTCTTTGACTATACGACCTCAGCTAAGAGCGTGTGGCCATTTTTTCGCGGTGTCGAATAAAAATGATTATATTGCACGTTATTTAAACAGAAACAAGACTGTGAAAATGAAATGAGAATTGCATTCGAGAGAAAGATAGACGGAGCGAGAAGCGCGGGGCTTAGGGCTAAAAATAAAGGGCTGTCAAAAGGAAATCTGCACATATTGGTCATTAATAAAAGTATATATATATTATTTTTTTATAAATATATAACGTATATATATAAATTTATCGATATACGCATCAAGCAATACAACAGGCAAATATTGATAAACAACAAAAAATGAATACAGTTACAGTTGGCTGCAAAAAAAGAGCATGCCATACAAATATGAAAATAAATAAAAAAAGGAGACTGTGTGAAAAGGCAGCCATAAAAGCTTTACAAACGTGAAAGGCTAGAGCTGACAGCGTGCGTGGATCGTGAAGAGTGTTGAAGACACAGAGCTGTGAAACAAATTAAGTATCTACCAAAGAAATATCAGTTTGCCATATGAGAAACACATTTATACATAAGTATTAAGGCTTTAGAAATTGCCAGAGGTAAGTGTTTGAGTCAAGGAATATGCATTTCAAATTAAATAAAATAGGAAAATTTAACAAATCGCTTGGAAAAAAACTAATTTTTACAAATTATTTTATTTATTGAAAAATTTATTGAATTTAATTATTTTCTGAATTATGAAATTAGTTTGAATTGTATATTTTGCTTGGAACTTTTCGTGCCGTGTTCGCACGTTACAGCTCTATGGTATATGTGTGTCGAGCTCGTTCCATCAATTTATCTTGCTTTCCAGCAACTTCTCTCATTCTAGCATGGGCTCTATCTCTTTCACACTGCGAGCGTTAACGTGTGTGCGATTGCGAGTCAATTGTGTCGTTATTTATCAGTCAGCATAAATGCCGCTTTAAGTGTATGCGCGTGTGTGCGTGTGTGTGTGTGTGTGTGTATAAGACTGAATGGCAGTCTCCCCGCTCGTCTGTCTGTCTGTCTGATAGTGGCAGAAACAATAACAACAATAACAGCCATTGCCTTTAAAGGACATATTTTTTGCTCTCTCGCCATTTTTTCCTGCGTGCTTTTAGGCGCTGCCTTTTGTGCAGGTGTAATAATAATATGACCACAATAAATGAAATATTCACGCGTATATTGCTTGTTAGTCATTGTTGCACTCTAAAGTAATGTGCCCTGCTCTTTCTCTATTCTTTGTTTTGTTGTTTGAACAACACAGTAATTGACGCCATTCACTGCTATTCATTAAATGCATTGTGCGAAATGATTTTTGAACACTATGGACAATTTTCCATGCGGTTTTGCGGTTGCACTCCACGACTCGGCCGTTGATGACTTTTATATGGTGTCAACAAAAATATAAAATTTAAGAAACATGTGTGAAAGACATAGCTAGATACAGAGCAGGCTACGGCAAGTAGTCTTTAAGGCAATGTAAACATATATCTTATTCAGATGGTTACTTATTTCTTTCAGCTATGAGTCAAATTAGTTTCAAGCATATTAATTTCCCCTCCAATTACATCAATAATAAACAATATCAACATTGTGTCATTGAGTGTCTTTCAGTTAATTAAAACTGCATTTTCCTTCAATTAAATATATAAATTAAGGCAGCTACAAGTACACTCGATAAGAGCATTTTGTACTTAACAGATGGCTGAGAAATATATTCATTAACGTTTCGTAAACTAAGATGCTTAGGCTTTTATTTGGATCACAAAGGGCGCAAATATCAATTATTATTAATTAATATATTTGTAACTACTCCACCCTTTGCTTATCATAATTCCCTAGCTTCTAGCACATTACTTTGTTTCACCTATTGCCATTCATTTGATGTCTATTTGCAATTCAAATCATATTGAATATGCAAGCAGCTCGTTTTATGTTAGTCAGCCCGGGTGTTGTAAATGTAATTAAAGCTGCCGGGGCGTATGAGTGATGTGCCATGAAATTCATATACATAGCTCATACGTCATGTCTGTCGGCCTGCAAAAAGATGCATTTCCCTGTCTCTGCCAGTGGGTGAGCATCTGCCTGAGTGGGTCTGCTGCTTGCTGGCAGCTGTGCTGTGCGAAATGTTCAGCTCTGCCAGCTGCAGCTTAATGATTTTTACGCTGCTCTCGCACTTAACTTGCAGTTTTCTCATATCTTTTCTTTTTGTCGGTTCCACTGGGCGTTAATGGCAAACAGCGGTGACAACATCTGTCCCATATACACATTTCTACACACACACACACACACACACACACACACATACATACACATACACAAACACAAACTCAGACAGGCACGCTCATTTGGCTGGCGGGCAACAAATTCCGAGTCATTAGTCGTTGTCCTGGTCGTCGACTGCAGCGCAACTAAATTACAAGGGCTGCAAAAACGCATTATTTGCATATATGAGATTAGAGTGAAACCCGTGAAACTCGGCTCTAGTTAGTATACTATTTTTATAAATGCAAGTGTTTCGACAAACAAAATCAATGCGGATAGAGCTTAGTTTTCGGTTTGTATACAAGAGAGTGTGACAGCGAGACTTAATACAAAATCAAAAGCAATGAATATTCACGTTTATATCTGAAGCAATGAATAATTTTAATATATCACATGCAACAATTTATATTAATTTTAAGATATCGCGCTGAATATGTGTAATGGAACCGCCCTCAAACCTATCAACTTTTGGATGACAGTGTCCAGGCAATTCCTGCGCTCGTACAACAGCTGTGGAAACATATTTCATAAGCCAAAAGTGACGAAAAAATATTTTGTGCGCTGACTGATGAATGTCTCGCTAGCTGAGCATGTATATGGGTGTGTGTGTGTGTGTGTGTGTGTGTTTGAATGTGTGTGTGTTTATGTGAGTGTGAGTGACCTGATGAAAACCCCCTGTCAGCAGCTGGAGACGGCTGCCATTGCCAGTATCCGTATCCCAGGCGTCATTGTCGCCTGCCATTGCGCATCAGTGTCGTGCGGTCCACGCCCTTGCAAGTCTTCACAGGACTTTGCTGTTGTCAAGGTACACTTTTTTCATGATGAAACTGAGCCATGTACACAAAAAAATATTAAAATTAAAAAGTACGCGGTTCATATTAATATTTGTCAGCTTACATTATATCTTGTGCCGTCCATTACGAAAAAGACGAAGTATAAAGAAATAATTTTATGCAGCAAATTTAATGGCTACTATTGTCATGGAATTACAATTTTAAGCCTATTAAAATATTTAGGGCGCACTCCTTTAAAAGCGAAAAAAACAAAACAAAATTGGAATCAAAATTAATAATAACTGATGTTACACATACATTTAAATATGAATGAATTTCTTTAAGGAATTTATAAAAGAATAAATCTTTAAAATAAGAAAAATTCATTCCGAATAAATTATATAATATATTAAAAGCACTTTGCAGTAAATTTAAGTGGAGAATAAGAACAGGTGACAAAAACAATGTAATATATAAAACACACAGGAATGGGGATGGAATTGAAAAATATGATAAAATATATAAAAAAAAAAAAAACAATTAAATCCAATCAATAAGTAAAATAACAATATGCAAATCAAATAACAAACATCGGCAAATCAGGCAACGATATTGAAAACAGCCATTGTGACACATGTTTTTGAAGGCGAAAGCACACAAATAATGACAGTGGTATATGAATAGAGCTATTTTACAAGTTAGCTAGAATAAGAATTAGAATTGTTCGCTCTGATTTCTCACTATTGGAAACCGAAACCAGACTTAATTGTAGTATTTGATATAATGATTCATCATTTACAATTCTACATTGTTACAACTTTCACGAATAAGGACCATTGATTGACATTCAATGAGGACAGTTAAGCTATGTTTATGCAGGCTTAAGTTCTCTAATGTAAAACAGTAACTAAGAAAGATAATTTTCTTTTCGAATGCTCCTGACAATATCGAATGTAAGAGATATAAGAATCTATCTGAAAATAAAAAAAAACACACACACTTATTGCCATAGCACCTCAAATTTAAACGAAAAAATAGATAAAATTAGATAATATTTATATTTATTTTTGCCATGTTCAAGTATTACGTAGTCGAATGCATCAATAAAGTTCTTACTTGATTTTTGATAGCAATTTATTTCTGTAACTTTTATTTAATTAATTGCAACAGCTGCTCTGAAATATAAGCTCTCTGAAGCGACACAGAATTGTGCCATTGTTCATTGTTTCTAACTCCTAAGCAAACTCGCGCCTACCTTAATTAAATGATGTCCCTTTCTGCCTTTTTCCCAAGCCAACAATGGCTGTCATAATGAAGCAACTTGTACCGCATTTCTGTTCCGGCGGAAGTGTGCGAAATTTGCTACGACCCTTTTACCTTGGGTCATACGAGGAATTGTGTATGTGTGTGTTAGCGTAAATATTTACATATGATGTGTTATCAAAAAAGCGAAAGCATTTCTGTGTACGGGCCACAAAAAACAAGGCTCGACCTGGCCAAACTTTCCATGCAAATCAGTTAGAACAGGCCGTGAAATATTCTTTTTTCATCCTCAAAGTTTTCAATATTTTTTTGTTGTTTTGTTTATGTTTTTTTTTTTTTTAACATTTTGTTGAGTATGCAAATTGAATTTAGGCAATTGCCACACACTTTGCTCTAGTAAAAGCAATTTAGCAATTTTTTTAATATTTTATGGACACAACTTTTGGCAACATGCTTCAAGCTCTTTATTTATTTATTTTCATAAAGTTAATTATTTTTTCTAACATTATTTAAAGCTTTATTTTATTTCCATTTTGACTCTGCATAATAAAATGTTTTTGACTTGGCAAGGACTTCACTCACCATAGTTCACTCACCATGGTACACAGTCACCTTTTGGACTCTGCTTGAGGATACCCTGTAAAGATGATGGCAATATAGTTGCATGGAATGTCACTCAGACTAAAATATTTGAGCAAAATAAATGTACGTAAAAACTTTTCTTTCCAAAAGAAAGTATTTAAAGCCAAAAGTATAATATTATTTAAGTTTTCCACATATAGAGAATACCTCAGTAAAATATATCAGACCATTTGCTATTCACTTCTTCTCTCTCTCTCTCTCTCTCTCTCTCTCTCTCTGTCTCTTTAAGGCGGCCCCATGAATTATTCATGAGTATCGTATAGATAGCAAATGGAGCAAAGCTAAGCAAAATCTTTCAAAGATTGCAAGACATTGTTCATTGTGGGTTAAAAGACAAATTCAGCTTGCCTTGGCTCACGCCAGGAAAAAATAAACAGATTAAATAATGAAAAGTTTATCAAAAGCGATTAGCATACAATGCAAATTGCGCAGATAATTGTCAGAAACATGAAATATGAAAAAGCTTATTTACAAGACATTCCACAGTCAGGAATGATATTCGAGATCAATTAGGCTTTATAAATAGCCAAGCGCTTAATGGCAGGCCAGCTGTGGTAGGTGCCCACCTTTTAGCTGCCTCCATTTTTGCCATTCGCGGCCTCGAAAATTTATGAGTTTTACGGGCCATTATCGCTTTAATAATTTAGTTGGCAAAGAGCAAAACAAACCGACCCAAATGCCACATAGAGCAACGAGCACGAAAATAAATGCGAAAAAGGAAAATGGAAATGGCAAAGAAAATTGCAGGCAAATTGCGCTGAAAATGCGCTGAATGAGTGAATGGCTGCATTTGAGAGAGCTGCAAATGAGCCGCAATACAATTTAAATCAAAATAAACTGAGTTTCATAATTTCAAAGATCCGCTTAAGTCTCATTTACAAACACCTCGGATAATCAGGAGCAAGGCGCAACGCAACTAAAGGCCTAAAGGATACACGCAGAAAACATTGAGTGGCCGTTTGTGCGTAGCCTTGGAATTTGCATTGCTGCCGTGAACAAGCAAATATTTTTTTCCTGGAAATATTACTTTGGTTTTCTTCCCTTTTTAATTAAAAAAAAGCCCAAGCACCTGAGAGCAAACAGCACAAAAAGGATAACGAACGTCTGCGCATGGACAGCGCAAAAATTGCGATTGCGAAAAGGCTGCGCTAATTAAAAATTTGCGTTGCCCGCCTTTTAAAGACATCAGCAGTTTTCTAGGCCGTGAAAAATTAATAGCATTTTTAAATAGACTTAAGGCCCTGGCACAGCTCTGCTTTATTTTCCATTTTTTTTCTTCTTATTTTTTACCCTGGAGCTATAAAGTGTGGACACAATAGGGAATTATATTGTTGTTGTTATTGTTGTTTTTTTTTTTTTACGGTATAATAATAGCTCAAGGTAGCAACATGGGCACGTCCTCTCGTTAATTACTCTATTTGTGAGTCAGTCAGACTTAAGAGCAATTGAAAAGTGGAGTATATTAATTTGGATTAATAATTAAATAACACTGAGGTTAATTGAATTCAATACGAAAAGAATATTTAAATTGAAAAAAAGTCAAGTATCACATTTACAGGGTATCGCTTAGTTAATCTCGCACTTTTAGGCGTGTGGTTTTATTTGAGCAGTGGCTGCCATTTATATACCTAAGCTCTAGAAATTAATTAAACGCCCGCTTCTTGACAAGGTCATGGGGCAAACTGTGTTCTTTTGGCGCTGGCTTAAAAGAAAAATCAACAGAAAAAATCTAAAAATAAAAGAAAGTTTTTTTTTTTCAACTAGAGCGAAACACTTTTCAAGGCTTCTGTTGCTCAAGCTTAAGCAAATGCTGTGTATAAAATTAAGCAATTAAGCAAATAGTTTTCGATACAGTTTTCAATTTGAGCAGCCAATTAAAAGCGTAAGAAAATTTCGTTTAAAATCGTTAATTTATTCAAGGAGCGCATTAGCTGGTAACAAAGAACCGATGCAGAGGCTGAAGCAATCGCCCACTCGATAGCCATTCAATCAGCTTAAATCATTTTTATGGCTCAAGTCTGAAATTGATTTCCGGGTAAACATTGAGTGGCCGAACTGCCTGCCACGCCCACATGCTGTCACTGTTTTTGCAGGGTAGACAGACAAGCTAGAGGCCATAAATAAACTTGATGTGGATGTGGCCGTGCGTGCTGGAATATTTTAAATACAACAATTAAATGCAAATACCGAAAACACAATAAGCAAAAATAAAACTCTATGAAAGCTCGCCCCTTCACTTCCGCGAGCCCAGCCAATATCCTGGCAAATGCCGCAGCAGCTGCAGAAGAACAACAATTCCCCGATTGGGCAGGCCATCAACAACGCTTTTTTCCGATGCTAGCGCAAATATTTTTGAGCGGCAAAAAAACAAGCAACAGCCCCGACTGAATATATGGACTACGGCCACGCCCCAAGATCAGCAAAGCAATTGCCAATCAGCAAAAAAACAGAATATATATATATATGTATATATATATATAAAAGGTTGTATAAGCTGTGGGGTTGCCCATGATGTGTGTGGTGAGTAGTAGAGAGAGAGAGAGGTAGGAGTAGGAGCTACATGGTGAAGTAACAAATTGGCTTACGCAGGGCACGAAATTCACTTTAATATAATTTCAATTATTTAAGTGAAAGCATATTTTTAATGCGCTTTATTGCCAATTTTCGTTTAACAAAGAAAACTTGAACGTTAAATGCCATTTTACCAGTTGCCCCTCAGACTACACACACACACACACAGACCTATATATATACATGTTCATATATACGTATAACTTTTAACTTTTTTGCTTCGGTTGGAGATGACCAACATGGCGCTGTGTGTGAAGTGGGCAATATTGGGTTAGTCGTATTAAGTAGCATTTAATTACACAAAAGCACTGAAAAATGTATAGTCAGGCTATTTATAAATAAGAAAGAAAATAAATATAAAATAAGTATTTATAGTTAATTTTTAAATGTTTATAACTTCAATTTATGGATATAAAATATTTATTTTGAAAGAGCTTTAATATATATAATATATAAAATATTTTTCAAGTATTTAAGCGATCAAAAACATGTTGATTGAATTGCTTTTAAAATGATTTAACATTAAAAAGCATTTATTATTTAAATAATTATATTGAGGAATGAGGAATACCATCTATAAATGCCACTCGGGCCTCGCACACAATTATAATTTTCACCAACTCAGCTCTACTTGCCACTCGAGATCTTTGTACATAAAATCACATATTTTGCCCATCACTTGACGTTGCTGTTGCTGTCACTGTCAGTGAAAATCACAGCTTTGTGTCCATCGCTATCTGACAAGCATTTTCCTCTGCTTTCATTTTTTTTTATTTTCATTTTTGCTTTTTTGGCTACTTTGGCAAATTGCGGTCAACACAAACAAAAATATGCTTTTTGTACACATACCCAGACCAAGCAGGCCACCTCTAGGGCAGGCTTTGTAAACTTTCCTTGAAAAATAAACGCTTAACAAATATTCGCCTGGGTTAAAACTATGCTTTATTATTGTATGCTTGCGCTGAAAGTAGATATTTTTGAATTATTTTCGCTTGTTAGCGGAAATGCAATTAAGTTACTCCCTACGCCTCACCGAACGATGCTCTCAAACAGCCATCTTAATTGCATAGTTTTAGATAGATTTTTGTGATTTATATGAACTGCATTCGGGAAAGTAATTTGGCCATGCGGCCTGCTTCATCGGAGTGCTGCGTGTATTGTTTGGATTTGGCACAATTCGATAGAGGCAGACGCTGTGGGCTTTTCCAACAATTTTCTCATTTTCATTTTTTTTCTCTATTTTATTTATATATTTTTTCTTTGCTTGAATTGTGAACGTGACCAGGGAACTGTTATGGAGTGCAGCCAAGCAATTCGATTATTGTTCAAGTAACAGGAATTGAAATGGGCAAAGCTATCGAGAGAGCCTTGACAGCATTTCCCAGCAGCCAAAGAAAAGGCTAGCGATAAGAGGGAAAAACCAAAATTAAACTAGCTGTTCGCATTTAAGACTGGATAAGTGCGAATGAAGGCATCAATATTAAATTCTGTTAAATTAAACGTACGCTTAACTTAAATCCATTAAAAATATATCTCGGCTTTCCTTTCTTTTTCATTTCGAAATTTATTTTTCTCTTTAAATAAAATGTATATTGAGTGTAAAGTCTCTGCCTGTTATATGTCAACTCTGTCATGCTGTCATATCCTTTTGAGACACGTATTTGCAGGCAGAAGGTCGAAGTAGAGATGCTCAAGCAGGCGATATACGACTTCAAAATACCCTGAAATAGATCAATGCTGACTTATGTTGTATGTATATCACAGAAATGGCTTGTTAGATAAATAGCCTCTCGGTTGATCCTGTAAGGATAGAGTAGGATAAAAACGAGAGCTCCAGATGTTCTTGAACTAAGAATAAATACAAATAATACATTAATAGAAATACTATTAAAAATATTTTTAACTAACACAGGCAAGCTGTCGATAAATATAAGGGAATCATCTCAACTCTCAACTTATTTTCCTCTTTGCGGAGTATTGAAGACCTCAAGTATTGCCACGGATATTACGCTTGCTGTGCGGAAGGGGAAGTGTTGCCAGCGCATATTTAATTCATTTCCCATCAATTTCATTTCCTTTACATCCTTTCAAGTGTCGACTTGTGTAAATGTTAAATTAAATCAACAGAACTCAAACAGAAGTCAACGCAAGTTTTCGTATTGCCTTAAACATATGCCGCAGGCTCTGTACCACATGCATACCTATCTGCATATGTCTGTATGTAACAAATTGATTTTCTTTTGGCTAATTAAACCGAGTTTTAATAATTTAACATAAAATATATGTACATGGAGTTGTTGCTTTTCGTTTTATAAAAGTTGAGGCAGAAAATTGGATTCGCACTATTGACATTTACTACTCGATATCATCCTCCTTGACCAGCTTGGCATTGGGATTGTGCAGCAAGAGCTGTTTGTTGTGCTGATGCACATTGTAGTTGAAAAAGTAAAGTTTGCTATACTCAAAGGTGGATATCATGATGGCACAGGCAGGCGCCACCTTGCACAGTCTTGGCACGTATCCCGCAAAAAGTCCGCGCATCCCAAACAGGCGATAGATGCCGGCCAGGCGGCTGTAGGTGGACTGCTTGCTCAGCTCCTTGGAGGGTGAGTCTGTGAAGATGACGCGTTCGCCAAACTCGATCTGTTCATGGGTCTTGATCACGTCAAAGGGACAGGTAACTAAGGCGGCCACCGAACCGGCCAATACGCCGGCAACAAAGCTAAAGCCAAATGAAGGTTCCTCATCGCAGTTGCTAAACAATATCTTGAGGTACTCATAGGCGGGCCAGTAGATGCCCGAGAAAGGCACGTCCCGCAAGATGGTGGGTGGCAGGCCACGCCACAGACCCGTTATGCCTTGGATCGCAATAATGTTGCGCACAAATTGCAGCACCTGGGCGTAGCTGAGACGCTGCGACTGCATCTTTGTGCGCACGAGCTCGATGGGGCTGACAAAGGTGACGGCACAGATGCGAGCCGTGACACCCGACAGCATAGGCACCAGCAGCGGCAGCTTTTGGTCTTGGGTCTGGCCCTTCAGCTGGCCGTTCAACAGAGGTGGCGCAAAGTGTCGCTGGTAGATGTCTATGTACTTGGCCTTGAACTGCTCATATGCCACGAAGTAAACCACTGTGGAGGGCAGAGCCGAGACCAGCGTGGGCCCCAGGCCCGACCACAGGGCGGCCAAGCCTTCCCGGCGACTGATCTTGAACAGGGCATCCAAGGTGCCCCGGAAATGCGGCTTCAGCTTGTTACCAACCGCAGTTGTTGATGTAGTCCCGCAACTGAACAGATGATCCATTAGCCCGTTGCAATAGAGGAAGCACTTGCTCGGCCGCGACTGCTGGGATTGCTGCGACTGCATGCGGGTCTTGATCACGTCCAGAGGCGTCATAAAGCAGGCGGTGATCATTGCACCTGTGCAAGCGGATGCCACCTGTTGCAGCGGGCGTATTTGGAAGCGCGGGTCGTTGAGCAACTTTTTGGGCCGAGATTTCTTCCTGTCGCTGCCGGAAATGTCGCCACCACTCTTGGCCTTGCTGCTGCTGTCTTTACTGTTGGTGCTAATGTTGGGTTGCAGCAGTTTGTTGATAACGACAGAGTCCTCTTCCTTCGGCATTGTGACAGCGCCGGCTTTGACAACGGCGTCGGCGTCGGCGTTACCTTTCCACTGCTATTTTAGCTGTTGTTGTTTGACAGTGGAGCTGGAAATCGATTTGTATTACAGCTTTTTGTGTACAAATTCAAAACAAAGCAAAGCTAACGCGTGATAGCGTTGCCAGATGGCTACGTTGCGGCGAGTGAAAGTCAGCCTACACGAGATGGCAACGCCATGCAGCGAATATCGCAACCCGATGGCAGCACAGCATCTATGTTTATAGCGACTATTGTCAGAAAACTCATAACATAATGAAGGTATCCATAAATTAAATTTGAATCTTTACAGGTTTTTGAAGGGAAAGTCGGGCTAGCTGAATAATTTAATATATACTAAATGCACATTTATCCTGTATATTCCAGAGTATCGTAAAATACATCAGCCCTAAACAAAAATTTTATACAAAATATGGCTCATAGATAAAATGTTTAAATGTCAGACGTCAGCTGGGTTGTTTCGATATTTGATACTGTTCACTTGTTGCATTTCGACATCGCCCTAATTGCCTCCCGTCTTCATTTCGTACAACAATGTGACAAAATCCATTTTTGCCAATTACCCAGCTGCAATTTGCTATTCCAATTTGACTGAGCTTAAGCGCAGCACAGAGGCTGCCAAAAGCATAACGAGGCAGTCGCCGCACGCCGTCTCCATGAAAGAGTTCCACCGACACGTTCGATGGCAACCTGAACCCACCTCAAAGTTATCCGACAAAGAATTTCCAGCAAGAGCAGCAAGAACAACAACAACTATGTAGAGCAAAGGCTGAATATTTGTGCTTCTGTTGGCATGTGGGCTTGGAGCAGGGGCGAGCAGGGGATTGCGAACAAAAGCCATGTCAACTCTTGACGGCAAAATAATTGACATCAAAATGATGTGTACGGTTTTCTGCGCGACTGGCGCTGGAATGGAGCACAGCTTTGAACACTGTGGATCGTTAGTTTATTAACACGAATGCAAAAGTGCAAATAGGATGGCTAGATTGCAGTGAAAGGGGAAAGCAGCGCAGGTGTGCTCTATCGATTTAGAAGAGGTGTAAAGTAGTCGAAGAGGTAAATAGAGCAAAAGCAATTCAAGATTTGATATTAGTATGTGAGGTAGCAACCAGAATAGGGAATGATATATTTACTTTGCAATATTTGAGGATAAACAAATATTAATACACGAAATAACAAATTATCGTATATAGAAATGAAAATATATAAAACTTATTTCTATGGCTTAAGCCTATTGAACCTATTGGAAAAGATAATGTGGAAGTAACAGGTAGAAGCAGGCGTGGCAGATCCCATAATGTATATACATATGAATATTTGTTTATCACGTCGAGACGCTAAGTATGTTCGAATGAATGCCGCGATCTCGTAAGCCACAAAACCTAGAGACTTGAAACTTTCAATATATATTTTATACACGATAATATACGAAACATATATATAGTTAGTAATAATATATAGTACGAGCTTTTTTTCAATAGCACTTTTCATTTCCTTATTATCGATCAAAATCTATTATTTGATATCTCTTTTAAGCGAAGGTGGAACACCAACATGTTAGAAAATCAAAATTTACTGCTGGGGTTTCTGTTATGAATATATAGATTTTCCATATTTCGAATTTTGCATATCTCTCCACCTTACCCTATTATTCGCAAATCACATGTTCCAAACATAAGAGGTGTGTACTTGGGCAATTTATCACATCTTGATGTCATTATAAGAAAGATAATAATAAGATATCATTAAGAAAGCGCATCTAGACAAAAAAATAATTATATATATTCAGCAATTAAGCGCCCATAGAAGAGCCCTTTTGCAAGGGCTGCCCAAGCGCAGTCGCAGCATAAGCTGTGCAGTAAGCACAGTGTTTGTGCGTCTGTGTGTGTGCATGTATTAATTGCTATGTATGTATGTGTGTATATTGAAATGAAACATAGAAGGAGTGGAATATCAGCCATTCACACGGTTCAGGGATGTATACAATAAATTCAAAATTTATTTAAACAAGAACAAAGCACTTCTGGACAAGCAAACTACAAAGCATATAATTAATACTAGTGACTTTAACAGGTCTTTTGTAATGTGTAAATATGTATACGCAGTAATAGAAATTACTTTCAAATGATAGCTTATTAGCTGTATCTGCTTTTAGTTTTCCATTAGCTTCGAATGATATTTTCGCGCACAACAATGTGCTTCAATTTGGCAACGTGTTCGTCAACTATTTAGAATCCCTATCCCCATCTATATAGAGTGCACTCGCACGGGCCCTTCAGGCAATCGTAAGCCCTGGCATGTTGCGACTGACAAAGCACAACATACAAAAAAAAAAAAAAAAATGAAAAGTGGAACGCAAACAAATACAAGGACAGCATGTAAAGCATGTCGCAAATCCCATGCATATGTGTGTGCGTAGGTAGGTAGGTAGGTAGGTAAAGCATGATGGCTGACAAAATGCGGTGCTGATATGATTACGTTGCAAGAAAAAGAAGAAGCAAAAGTTTTTGGGGAAAAACACACACACACTCACACTCTTACGCGCACACACACTTTAAATGGGCCGAGTCTTTGAGCTATGCGAGTCGCTGTAGAAGGATGCCAAAACATGCACATGACACATACACTGGCACTTACCAAAATACACGCACACTCACACACACACAAACACATAGATTGTCTTACGTTTATGTGTAGCGCGGGAATATTTGGGAATTCGACACGTAGTTGCTGTGCGGCACGTAGTCAATGGGAGTGGTGGGGGAGGTGTCGCATAGGGGCTGGGGAGCTGGTAATTGTGGTGTAAAACTGTGGAATAACAACACTTAGTTGCTTGCTAATACGAGCACGTGTTTACTCTGTTACACAACACTGGTGCGCCTTAAAGCCCCCCAAAAGCAACACTCGAATATGCGCCCATACAAAAGAACTAGTTCCACTATAGTCGAGTCGAGGCCGCGGAACAGCTGTCGATTGCATTGATGGCCACTATGTTTAACATGGCAAAATAATCAGCTTATGTCAATGTGCCACTGTGTCGCAGTTTAATGTATGCGTATTTTTATTTAATTTCTGTCGAAAATAAATTGAATGAAGCGGCATCGAAAATGTGCTTGGCAAATGTTGAAACATTGACGCATGCCTCGCATCGCTGCCTGCCAGCTGGCGTCTGCCGACTACCGCCCGCCGCAAGCCAATTGAAAGCCTGTGAACCGCCAAGCCAAAGAAAACACACGTCCACACAGTGAAAAGTCAGTAGAACCCGTTGTGAGCCAGGCCAAGGAGAAAATGCGCCACCGCGCGCCATTCACCGCACAATTCCATTACGTAAAGCAAACATCAGCTGGCGTTTGGCGTATGGAATCGTCGAGGATTCGCATTGAGATTGTGCTCCTGCTGCTGCTACTGCTGTTTTCGTGGCTAGGCGGGGTATCCTGCGGTGCATGGATGGGAAACAGCCAACAGCTAGAGCAGCTTCTGATGCCAGTAAAAGCTACATATTGAATATTGATGCGCATCGATTTCGACTTGAAACGGCGAAAAGTTCAAACCAACACACATGCATGAGCACACTTACACACATACACACACACACACACTTACACTCGCACTCATACAGTCTTTGTTTATAATAAAAACATTTGCAATTTCTTATTGCTACATGAAACCATTGACGTTAACACTAGACAACAAAAATAAATATGAATGTGTCTATCACATGTCAGTTTAAGTAATAACCGTAATCAAATGAATTTAATTTTAAATTAAAGTGCTTTAGGCGCTAGCATTCAGATGCTTATTTAATTAATTTTATATTTGTGTTATTTCGGAAGCTTAAATAAATAAAATTGTTCATAAATTTGCAGTAAGTTATTTCGTTAGTAAGTGTCTAAGCCAGTCGAAGGTGATAAGGAACTTCAAAAAGCATTTAATTAACAACAGAATCAACAAGCCATTAGTTCTTAGCTCTTAGCTTCTATATAAATTATTAAATCAAAGTAAATTGTGGGGGAATGTAACAAAACAAGAAAATTTGCGTAGTTCTGCACAGTTAAATTATATTTACTTATATTTAAGCCGTTTAATGCTGTGAAAAACTCGCTCAACTTGAATGAAACTTGGTATATTTTAATCAAATGCTTATCGACATTTTACATTTACATTTGCATTTTTTGTGTTTTCTTTATACGAGATTATCAAAAAGGAATAATACTGTCATAAAAAATATTCCGCTGGAGTCAAACCAGCAGCTGGTGATTTCTTCTCTATGGGAAAGCACAAACGTAAAACACAACTGTTCGCCTATGGTTTCAGTTTTAAAGTATTCTGTGTTATTATTCCTTTTGGTTGCTTAAGCTGATATTAGTAGAGCGTATAATGAGAATGCATAAGTGAAGAGTGCATTAACATGCTGCACTCAAAGGGCTTAACAAATACAATCTATAATATAAAATAAAATATGAGAAATTTAAATAAATGAAATGAATACATATGTACATATAAATTAAAAAAGTCTTTTTATTTATTATTTTATTTTATAAAAGTATCTTGTATAATCGAGATAAATTAAAGTAGAACTACTTGCGATGAAAAGTCTCACATTCGACTGCTTCGAACGTCTGACCGCTGTGGGCTGCCAATCACTTGACCTGCTTCGTTTGCAATAGATTCCTAACTTTCCATATAAGGGGCACGACCTCCGTTTGTAATCATAATCTGTAACGCTGCACTCCTATTTATCTAAATTAAAAAAGTAAGTTTTAAGACTTTAGCCAGTCTTAGAAATGTGTTCATTTTTGTTACAACATTAAATTTGTTTTATTTTGTATATTTATATAGATATACGTAAATATATATATATATAAAAAATATCTCTAATAACCAGCTTTACATTTGTTTTGTTATTGAAATTTTTGTAATTTTTATTGTAGAATTCAGTATTGACATGAATGTGCTTAACTTTGGCCATTCTGCACATTTGCCTCAATTGCGCTTGCAAGTTTGTTGCATGGTGTAACGGCCCTCAACTGGGTTAAAAGTCTGCATCCAGCAGCTCAACATCCTCTGTGGTGATAGTCGAGCAATTTGTGTACGCTCATCGAGCATTTAAAACAATTGCTGCCAAGCAATTATAAAAAAAGGGAACCGAACGTGGAGCCGCCAAGGCGTTGCGCACCAAATTAGCGACAGACAATGCGCAAGGGTCGAAGCAGCGACAGGGGCAAGGACAGAGCTGTAAGGGGAGGGCTGCAACGACCCAAATTGCAAATTGCAACAAACTTGGATGGAAGTGGGGCGCAATGTTGGCGACAGTTTTGCCATCGTCTGGCCCAAGTTTACGTTCGCAATAAGCAAATGGAACGTAAAGCTGTGAAGCGCTGTAAAGTATCCTACAAAAATGGTAAGATATAAAATGCTTGCTAGTGTGGCTGTCAATGCGTCTCATTTAGCATATTAACGCAGCGCCCTGTTACACACACTCACACACACATACATACACACACACACACACACACACACTAGTGGCGCTTGCCACGTGCCGCCGAACCGCAATATCATGGCGTTAATTGCTACTCGAAGGCAGTTAGATGCGTGCAGTCATGCCGGAGGCAGTCAGGCGGCAGACGAAGCCACGCTGCCACATGCCACGCAGCCATGTTGCAGGCGGCGCCTGCCACCCCACTTCTCTGGTTCCAAGTCACGTTTTATAAAGTTTCCTGTGCTACTCTGCGAAATTTTTATTTTTATTTTCTTTTTCTTTTAGTTCTTATGCAGCAGCGAAATAAATAAATAAATAAGTGCATGAAATGAGCAAAATACGAAAATAACAAAAGTCATAAAACAAAAATAAAACAATGTGTATATAGAAGGATATTAATATTCAGATAGAATTTATGCTATGTCAGAAGTTCTTTGAGTTTGTAAAATTATAGCTGAGCTAAGGATATGATGTCTAATTTGTTTATTATGTTTACAGCTTAGGCCCTAGCTCACATTGAGTTTCAAATAGGCAAATACGAAATCAATAAAATTCACAAATTCCACACCTAAACTTTAATTACTAATGGTATTTTGAAAAAAGCTTTTGTCTACATACTACCTCATATAAATGATGTAATTTTGCAGCCCATTGAATTTCAGCCACAGCGAAGAGCCACAAACAAATAAACGATTATGCAGATGGGTGAAAACTAAAATGAGCTGGAAAATCATACGACACTCAGCAAACAACATAAACAGCATGGCGCGGTAATTATATTTAATTAAATATTTAATTTATTATTTTAGCACAATTCAATTCAATGTGTGTTCTTTTGGCATAATTATGCGGACACAAACAACATAAAATCAACCGCAAAATTCAGTTATACGCGAAAACAGTTTGATTATATCGCAAATCTATGCATTAAATTGCTGCACTGTGGATTGAACAGACTCTTTTGCTGGCCTTAAACATGACAGAACTTACTTGCTGACTTCAATTAAATGTTAATCAAATGTTTCTATTTATCGATTTCAAGGCAACCCAAATTTTTAGGTATTTTTATTATTAACATTTTGATGGAACGCTAAGTACTTTAACCTTTTACAGCGTAGCGTGAAAAGTTATTTTTTTTTATTTCTAATTGATTATGAAAATTAAATTAAAAAAAAAAAAACATATACATTTATTAAGCTGTTTTGTTAAAGCTTAAATTAAAATGAACTTTTCCTACTCAAATATAATAGAATCATAAGCCGCATTGTTAATCAAATGAGATGAATGAATATTTTACTACGCTTTGCGACAGTAATCAGCTGCAGTCGAAAACAATAATAAAAAAATATGTCTTTGTTAAATGTTGAATGTGTTTTTTATTTTTTATTTCAGCTTAAATTACTTTGCTCCTTTTTTACACTTTGCATTTACAAATACAGCTAAAAATAATTGTTTGGCTTTTAAATAATTTACACATGTTTATTTAAAGTGATGTCCTTTGTTGATTTGTCCTATTAAATTATGAAAATTTCCATTAAAAAGTCAAACAATGTTGCAGCACATCATAAGTAAAGGGGAAAAAAAATATAAATAAATGAATAAACCAAAAGCCATTATTATACGGAAAAAACAATATAATTTGCATATTTGCTTTTGTTTACAATTTTTTATGTAAGTCTTAACTTTTTGTTGTTGTTTGTGATTGCGTTTTTTTTTTAAAGTAAGGTTTTGGGGCCTGTCATGTTGTGGAATGTTTAACCAGTTTATTGTTGAATGCTATTGAATTGAAGCTGCTGACCCTGTGTTGGCATACATTTATATAGATATGTTATGCGCGGTAATATTAATCTTATAATACTAATTATAAAGTGCATTAATTAGTCCGGATGCATTTAAGCCGCTTTATCGATGCATATGCAATTATCATTATTTACCTTCCTTGTCTCATTTAATTAATGCAAATTTATTTCACATAATTTTTACTTAAGTTAATTTATTTTTTATTCGACTGCGCCGCTGACAGTTTTGATTTAACGCGATTAAATATTAAACTGCAATAAATATTTGCTTATTATTTATTTATATTCCATGTGCAAGCCACGAAAAATTGTCTACCATAAATCAAAGGCTTTGGCAAAAATATTGTTATTCAACACAATTTATGCTTGAAGGAAGTTTCAGTTATGACTACAGCTCTTGACTCAATTCTATTCTGCATGCTGTTTGCTTATTTATTTTGAAGTTATTTCACTCCGTCTCTGTAAACAACCCTGGAGAAATTCTTTAAATCAACTCTAGACCCAACACTTGTTGTGGTTGTCAGAAATTTTGGCAAATAACTTTAATCTTTTACTTCATTCTGTTTATGCTGCTAACTTAGACTTACTTTTTGGTCTGTGGTCAAATGTTGAATTAGTTTTTATTACTTAAGCATCAGCTAAAATGTTTCAAACAATGCGAGAAGTTTTCGAGCTTGTCGAAAAAATTAGGTTTCATTTACAATTCAATTAAAAACCGAACACGAGCGAACATAAAAGAATAATAGAGATATTAATTTATGTAAAACATGTAAATTGCTTTTGGAAAATTTTGTTTGTCAAAATGCCAAAGGGAACAAATTTGAAATTAAAAAAAATTGAAAAAATTTTATAAATTAATAAAAAAATAATAATAATATAAATATAACCAATGTAGTTCAGTACATTATCTTTTAATAAAACAAAAAATAGTAGTAGAGTAGTCAAGTTTTTAAATAAAAAAAAATTATCAAATAACAATTTCCTCTGCAGTTTTTTGTGTGAATTTGATGAAAAATTTTAAAGGATATTTTTAATTTTCTGATCTGATTTGAATAGAGTTTGCTTGAGCTACTTTAAACGCCTTGATGCTATAAGGCTTTTCATATCTAATTCTTTTTATTTATGCTGAACTTTTAGTGTATGCTTTAAAGTTGATTTCTAACTAACTAACTAACTACTTCAAACTTCATTCCGTTTATCAGGCAATGATAACAATGCACAGATACTCAAAAGATTGTAGTGCTCGCATGTGGTAAAAATGTAAGGGGAAAAGCAAAAAAAGGCCAAAAAAAACAATGTAAGAAGAAAATGTGTGTGGCAAATTGAGTGTAGAGAATCTTACTGGTATTTTGGTAATTGAGGAAAATTAACACAAAGAACTGACGAGCAGGTGAAAGGGAAAGCGAGTCAGTCATATGAGTTGCCACAGGATGTTTTGTCGTTGCTTTGTCGCGCTTAGAAGTGCAAATATGTGTCAACTCAAAGGATATAATGCCTATGAGTCCTATCTTTAGTGGAGCTAATTGGCTGCCTGTGGGTCCCAGCTAATGAAGTACAAAAGTACTTAACAAAATTAGCGCAAGACAAATATAAATATACTATTTATGCAAAAGCGAAAATATGAAAATGCCTTTGGTACCTGTACCTGGGCGCCAGCCAAACAATCCAATTGGGCGCAATATTTAATTACAACTTTTGTTCTACGCCCTGTTTATGGCAGGGACTTTAACTTTTCTCAGGAAAGAAAAAAAAAAAAGAAGCACACGGAATTTCTTTACATTTTGGGAAAAGTTTTAGCTTGACAGCAATTTGCATAAAATGCCAAGCGAAAAGCGAAAAAGTCGACACAATAACTCAATTCGCAACGAGAACAAAAGTAAAGCCCAGGATAAAAGCAATGAACTTCCTGCAGCCAGGATGGAGTTTAGGCAACTGCTTTGGCAACTATTTTGCGGTGACAAGTTTGACGGAACTCCCTGCGGCTAAGTATCTCAAAATATTTGAAATATTTGCAACTATTCAAATGTTGACATAGCCAACAATTTTGCTGTTGTTATTGTTGTTGTTGCTGTGTTGGCAGCAACTACTTATGAAAGGGCTTCTGTTTGCCAATCGTTTGAGCCAATCAAATTTCGCATTGTTCGTGTTCATTTGCAGGTAGAAACCAGAGGACAAACTTTCTTCCTTTTCCATTTGCAATTAGCCTACATAAATAAACTCAACATACTTCTACAATTATGTACTTAAATTTTGCTCTAATTTACGTTACTTGTTGTTTAATTAGTGCGTAAAGTATACTTATTATGTGCCTAACTATATGCTATATGAAATAATCAGTAGCTCCCACATTTTCCTCTCATAATACTTGTTGGACAATGTTTTTAATACATAAAAATAAAGTTGTCGCCCAACTTATTTGCAATTCGCTTAATTTTTCTCGCTTAAAGAATATTTTGATATATATATAAGTGTTCCTTCTCTTATGTTTTTGGTTTCAGAATAATTCTTAAGGTATAAAAAATAAAATACTTAACTTTAAAGCTTAGGCCAAAAGATATTTCAACTATCATACTGGCATAACTTAAATATCATAAAAATGTGTCAAATATCTTATATTAGATTAGATAAATGTGCTTCTTGTATTAAGTTTTACTTAATTTATATTCTTATAGTTCGTACGTTTTCCTTAACTAATAACCAGTTCAATTTGACTTTTCTTCCGTTTCTAATTTAATTAACTAATTAAAACATTTTTTATGGAGAGCAGCAGTTTTTTGTTTTTTCTTTCTTTGGCCACAATTTGTTGGCCAAACTCGTCTTGACTCGAATTGAATTTCCATTAGTTATTTCGATATTCGTTCTCTCTAATTTGAATCAAAGCCTTAGCGAAACTTGCAGTTAGCAAAACTTTTGCCAACAAAGGCGACCACGAGCTGCCGCAGGTCCTGCCATGCTTGAGCAGCTGCAATTCTGCGACCGTCAAGTCAAAGATAAACTTTTGGCCAGAATGTATTATTAAATTTCGCGCAAACACCAGCAAATACCAAGCAGTCGCAGCCACAAGCCTTCAACGGATTTGGCAAGACCTGCATTGCGGGCCGCAGCAGGCGCTCGGCTGGGCGTCAACTGCAGCACTATATATGGGTTGCAATGCTGCGGCTCGGCTGCAGTTCCGTGCGCACCGTGCCCGTCGATGAGGAGGATGAGGATGTCGTCGAGTTGCACCAGGAGGCGGTGGAAGCAGATGAGTCACTCGAGATGGTGGAGTCTATGCGCGAATTTGATGCTGTTGTGGCATCCGCTGTCTGCTGGCTGTCAGCCGGCGACAGCTCCTTGCTGGATGCCTGACGCTGCAGTTGCGGTATGCGACTGGGCGTGGCTGAGGCAGGGGCAGAACTCAAGGCGCAGGCTGTGGCGGCTGGCGTTGACACCTGCTGTGTGGCAGCTGGCATCTCGGTTGCCGTCTGCAACGGACGCGGTATGAGCGACGTCCTTGATGCTGACTTCATGGGCTGCGCATAAACATCGCCATTGGGCGCTGACCAGCTGCTGCCAGGCATGGAGCTAACGCTGGCGCTAGCTGCTATGGCGTACACGCACTCGGTACGTTGTCCTTGGGGTGGTGTTGCTTCATGCGCTGGCGGCACTGATTCGAACGACTGAAATGAGCCGCTTAACGTGCTCAGCGGTGCGTCCGGACCACTTGGAGCCGGCTTAATCCGCTTTAGCGATGCCGCCGGAGATTTTGGCACAATGGGGCCCACAATCAGCGTGTTCTGCGTGATTGGCGGCTCGCGCGGTTCATCCTCGCCACAGTCCTGAGCCACCATTAGTGGGGATGTGGTTATGTTGCTGCTGTCTCTCCGCCGCCGGCCCAGTGTGCTGCTAATGGTACGCGGCGGTGGCAGCGGTGCACTGGCGTAGTTTTGCGGTGGCAGCGAGTTGCGTTTGTAGCTGTGGCTCGCGCGCAAATCCTGCGCCGTGGGCAACACCTTGGGATAGTTGCGTTGGCGCAGCAGCTCCAGCTGCTGTGTGGCGCTGAGAGGTTGTAGTACAAGCGCCACCTCGTCGCGGCTGGTCACATTGATGTCCACATCGTCGGCGTGCACAAAGCTGGTGACCTGCTCGTCGGCGGCTAAAATCATGTCCACAGGATCCGAGTGCGAGTGAAAATGCTGTGGCTGCAGCGAAGCTTCGCATGGCTCGGTCAGAGCTGAGTGCTGGCGCTGCAGCAGCAGCTCATAGTGCATGCCCTCCTGCGTCTCATGCATGTGCTGCGGAGTCAGCAGCGCAGCATCGGCCACCTCTATATCCTGACAAATGATAATGCGCCCGTCGCACTGCACCGCCGCCGGCGGTGGTGGCGTGGTATTGAAGCTGCCCGATTTGCTTGGCAGCGAGTGCTGATGTTGCGTGGCGGACATCCACTCGCAAACCTTGGTGTGCGTGTCCACCGTGGAGCTGCTCAACTGCCGCTGGATGGCATAGCCATTTATAGGCGAGCGCTGACCCGTCTTGATGGCCTCGTATGTATTCGATTTGCGTACAATGTCCAGGATGTAGCTCTCGTCGCCATCGCGCGACTTGCTGCAGCGCTTGAGCTCATCGTCGTTGGCGCCATCGTAACTAAGGATGTTGCCGCCCAACTTGCGTTGCATAGTTGTGCTGCGCTTGCGGCGCTGCCTGACCAGGAACGTGGCATAAATAACCACGTTGAGCACTAGGAAGATGGCAATGAGTGCAATGAGCAACTGCAGCGTCGTCTCCGATTTAGCAATGGGCTCGCCAGGAGCCGCTGGGGAGGCCGATGCTCCGAACTCCCCATAGTCATTGCTGGGTGTCACCTCCTCCACGGAAGTAACAACACCATCGCTGCCCTGCTGCTGCTGCTGCTGTTGTTGCTGTTGCTGTTGCCTGTGAACATGGCCGAATGTGGGCGGAGCATTGTACATGTTTTCCGCAGCAGTTTCGAGCTGCTCACTGCCCGTCGCCACCGGCTCCTGGAGCAGCAATTTGAGCGTACGCACCGGATCCTCGGCGCCATTGTCACGCGGCCCGTACTTACTCATGTGACCCGTAATCACCTCGTTTCCGGCCAGCTGCTGCTGCTGTATGGCCGCAATTTGATTCAGTTCGTCCGGCAGCTCTTTGTTCCAAAAGTTCATATAGATCTGGCGGTATTTGTAGCCCACTGTCGGCGGAATGCCTGCCCGAGTCAAAAGCGCAAATGCGAATGCAATTAGTTGATAGAGTAGTAGCATAGGAGTAGAAATTGTGCACTGTGCACTGTGCACTGTGCTGTACTTACCAATATTGAGATAGGCCTGTGCACGCTTATTGAACTCTGGCCAATCCAAATCATAGCGATCCCATTCCAAGAGATGAGAGTTCAAAAATGTTCCCTTCCACGGTGCTTTCGGGTTGCTAAAAAATAAATTCCACTTACGAAATCAGAAATAAGCAATACTAATACTACGCATTTCTTTAGTTATATCAAATAAACAGAGTATCTCATAGCAACCCCATTTCCTTTTAGTACTCGAATACTCATGTTAGATCCGCCCCAAGCCGCATTTGTGCTAACATTTCCTGCATTATTTTGCTTTTCAATCTCATGGTCGCATAGCTAATGACCTCAAAGATATTGGAGAGCTGAAAACTGAATATCCAAAAAGTAGAAAAAAAGAAGACAAAAATATAATCCAAAATGTCTGCTAACGATCTCTGATTTCGGCTTTGATTGCCATTTGGCTGGAGGGGCGCATCGTATTTGCATGTCCTGCTTATGGCCCGTTTTTGGAGTTGTTTTTGCACCGAAATAATAATAAAAACGGCAGTAAAAATTCTATTCATTTCGCTGTCCGAGCGTTGCAGATTGCAAAACGTGCCGCAGCCCAGCTCCCTGGATATCGCATTCGCATCCGCAGTTTCTGTCGCATTTGCATGCAGAGCTGCGACTCGTCGTGCTGATGGCTCAGCTGCCTGACACCCACGGCCCCTTCGGCCAACCCACTGGCCGTTCCACATCTTCTTCCTCGGCCACGCTACGTTTCCAATCGCAAACTCTCAGCAAATGCACTCTTCAATTCGCCCATCGCACAAACACTACTCACCCGGTCTTTACGAAGTTCGTCCAATATGCCATTACCGCCTCGGAAAGCAGCTTTTCCTGCACGGAATAGTTGTGGCTGGGAAATGGGCCGGCCGGCGCCAGCGGCGCACCAAAAACGAACGCCAGCTCCTCGCCCATTATGCTATGCGGTAGCTGCAATTGAAACAGATGAGGAGGCATAAAAAAAGAAGTTGAATATTTCAAATACCCTTACTTAGTGTCAAAACTATCTTCTAAAACTATCTAGACTAAGTGAATATGAATATATGGAGTAATCTTTTAATAATAATAATAATAATAAGTTGCTCATTTAATTTACTATAGTATTTCAGATTATTCGTATTATTTTCATAATAACTTAAAGCCATTTTTTAACACTTCAGAAGATTTTATTGAATCTCCTTTCTTTGTTTGTCTAACTTCAAAAACCTACATTTGTTTATTTTCAATTTAAGGCTTTTACATTTATAATCTAAATTCTTTTTCAGATATTTGCTCGCTTCCCTTAGAAAATCAATATACCCTCACCGAGATTTATAATATGCATTAAAAACGTGGTGAAAATTGTAACAGACATCAGACATCAGATCAGTAGAAAATGCTATTCAGCAGCTTTTGGCCAGTCAGCATCAATCTTCTTGGCTTTGGCTGCATAAATATTTGGCCAGTCTGTCGGACAGTTTGTGGGGAAGCAGGAATGCGGCGAGGTGCGTGGCAGCAACTGCAGTAAGTAGGTGGGTAATAAAGCTAACTTTTTACTGTTGCCATGAAAAATGTAACAAAGTCACAAAGCATTTCGCTTTGCCGCTCATAAAAATTGGTGTCGTTCTTTGTGGCTGCTGTTGTCGTTGTTGTCGTTGTTGTCGTTGCTTAAGCTCCATTTTGGCTCATTTTCATGGTTGTCGCCAGCTTTTGTTGGCGTTTATGAATGATAAATGTCATTTTTGATTTTGATTTTCTCTTCTATGGAATGCGCAAATATCGAAAGTAAGAAGGAAAAAGAATAGAGTCTGCCTGAAAGTTTTGTTGCCCTTTTGAGGTTCACTCAACTTTTTATCTAAGCCAAACCGAATTGTATGGACTATAAATACTTGTTTATTACCCAAATTTTTGTTGCCAAACAACAAGCACATGTTTATTTGAAAGCCATTGAAGTATAAAAATAGAAAGTTCATCAGACAACGATTGGATTAAGCAGAATATTGGTTGAATGCTAAATGGATGAATGCTCCACAGTTTCAAAGCTTAAAGTGAGCAATATTTACACAATTTTTTGTTTTAGTGACCATTGATTCTTAAATACTCTACCACAAGTTTAAAGAGTAATATGTTCTATTAAATAAAATAATTTTGAAGATTTGCTTTGACTGCCCTTTTTAATTAAGTTATAAATATAAATGTTTTTTTTTTATACGTATATTTAAAATAATAAACTGTTATTAAATCATTCTCGACTGGCTTCCTGTGCGAGTTTCCCCATTAAAGTTGAATATAAAAATATAAATAAAAGCCGGAAACTCAATTTAAAATACATGCGTTAATTTTGTAATTTATGCTTTTGTTTATTTTGCCCCATCGAGCTGTCTGCGTGGCTTTCTCTCCCTCTCTCTCTCTCTCTCTCTCTCTCTCTCTGTCTCTCTCTGCCGGTCTCTTTCTCAATCTCTACATTTCTCTCGTTCGCTTGACTTCCGCTTTAGCCCAAAGCCAGCGGAAGCAACAATTTGCCTAAGCGTCAACCTCGGGAATTGGCAAAAGTGTTTGCCAAATTGGCTCTAATGTAAGCGACAGCAGGCGTGGCATGAACTTCGACTCCCCGTGGCCAAAGGAGGGCAGGCCGTAATTTGTAACTCATCTTAATGGGCTTTTATAAGCTTCAGCTGACACGCCCAGGCTGAGCTGGGGGCGTCTTTAATTTGTAATTTTCTATTCCGTAATTAGAAATTTCGGAGCAGTTGCTTAAGTTGCGCTCGAGTTGTCTTCTTGGGACTGGAAGTGGACCCAAAAAAGTATTTCCACATATTTCGCGTCACGTTGCAAAAGTTTTTTATTATTTACCCAAGTCTTGAGACGCATTTCTTTTATGAATGCGGTCAACGGCAGCAAAAAAAAAAAAACAAAAAAGAGAGAGAGAAGAAGACGAAAATTGTGAATGAAGAAAAGTTTTTGCCCGCGCGACGCAAATAAAAATTTTAGTTTCGTTTTTATTATATTTATTTTTATGAATTCTGTTTCCTTCCTTCTACAATTTATTTCGCATTCTTATCAAAAAGGCAGCTCCAAACTTCCACCAGGCAGAGGAAGGCCGAAAAAAGGGCTCAGACGAGGCATAGTTGGAATGCTCGGTATGACGTTGCGGGTGCTTATCAAAAATGCTAACTTTATTATGCCAAAACGTTTTAGATATTAATAATAATACAAATATTTTGCAAAATTTGAACATTTTTGAATAAATTGAACTATATTAGCCACTGTCCGAAATATTTATTCATTGAAGAAAATTCTTGAGTATAAAAATAGATATTTTCATATATTTTCATTTTCTTCAACTTTCATGTAATGCAATTGAATTTGGCTGCGGTTAAGAACTGCTTTTATACGCATCATTTTCGCCAGTTAAACAATCGCCTTGAGCCGCATTCAGACAGAAGTGAGTGTCTCTTCTGGAGTCCTTGGACGGCAGCTTCTCAGCTGCAAACATGCAAGACATGTGCCAAAAAGTTTTACAATATGCCCGCAGCTTAAGTCAGAGATAGTCGTGCGCAGTGCAGGGGAGAGCGGAGGAAGTCACTCAGTCATTCAGTCAGTTTGTTGGTCTCAAGTGGAGTGTAGGCGTGGTCGCCAACGGGATGCTTAAGTAGCTTAGGCTAGCATAGAAATAGCTATGAATGGACAAATGCGTGAATGATTCGCTGATATACCCTTTACAGTAACCGTAACCAATTTAACAGAGTTTTAAATAAACTCTGTGTTCATATATGTTGAATATGGTTGGAAAATGTTAAAGTCAAATTACATCCAATTGTATATCTATAAGCATTGAAGCTACCTTTTCTTGGCTCTCGAATAACCTACCCTCGCTATAAGCCACTCGTTTTGCTGAATTTGTGATTAGAGGGTATTAGAATACTTGGTCACAACTGCAGCAGCGCAGTTTATGCAGAAATGTGCGCGTTTTAGTTGAGTTTTTGGCTTTGGCCTCTGACAAGCAACAAAGCAAATGGCCAAATAAATAAAAATAAAATGCCTGAGAAAAATGTTGCGGCATTGTTAAAGCTCGCCTTGCACAAACAGTATAAATGTGACTGCTTCTATGTGTGGGCTTGTGTGGGTGTTCGGGTGTGTGGCTGTGTGGGTGGTGGGTGTTGGGTGGTGGGCTTGGGTTTGTTTATTTGTCTGGCACATGGGCCCCAGGACTTGGGCTGTCGCTGCGATAATTTGTAGGCAAGCGGGAGCCTGTGCGTAACCAAGAATCCAGCTCATGTTTGTCGTGGCAGTATTTTGGCTTCGCCTTTGGCATGAATTATTTAAGTGAATTTCATTTCATTTCATAATTTATTTGCAACTAATGCGCTTTGGCGCTTTACGCTGATCGTCGTCGCATTTTTTCTCATCTCAAGCGCATAAATATAAATGTCTCTTAAGCTATGGCACATGCTCTCATCTATTATTAAGCCATTTTTAGCAACAACTACAACTTCACGAAAGAAAAAAAAAAGAAAAGAATAAACAGAAGTTTATACATAAAGTTTAAGCACTGCAGTTCGTTCGCTCATTATTTATTAGTAATATTTTTTTTCTCTTTCTTTCTTTATATATATATATATATATTTGGATGCTTTAATTGCCGGCTATTAAAAAGTTGTTGCACTTTTCTCTCAGCCACAAATTGTTGTCGCATTTGAAAAAGCTAGTCGAGTGCATGGAGCGCCCCATTGACGTCTATTTTCATTTAGTTGGGTCTTAGTTGACTTGGTCATGGTTTATGGCCAACTTTCGGACCCTCCACCCTTGGCTAGCTGGGGTCATAAAAATACGCTTAACGCCAGGGCCAAAGCCAAACTTTCCAAAAATATAATGCGAAATAATAACTTCTCTCATTTTTTTTTTTTATTATTTTTGCTTTGGTCCTTTTTATTTAGATTTTTATATGTGTTCTCCCCATTCATTATTTCTGTTTTAGTGCTCTTTATTTGGGGACTTTGTTGTTGTTGCTTCTGTTTCATTCTGCCCACAGTTTGTCAAGCTCTGCTGTCGGATGTTTTCTGACGGGTATTTAAAGTCTTATAAATACATCAGGAATTATTCTGTATATTGTCAAATGATTTACGTTTGCAATTATTACTTTTTTCCTTGTTAAAAAATTTTTTCAGCTATTATTAAATTTAATTTTACATATTTTTATGCTTGTTTTAAAAATATTATACTATACAAAGATTAATATACATATACACATACATCTTCTTTAGTCAAGCTATATTTTTGTAAAACTCTATTGAATTGCAAATTAACAAAGAAAAAAGTTAATTCAATATTTTTATATATATTTTTATAAGCTTCAATACTTAAATTCTTTCTTTGCCTTTCAAGCTCTGCATGGAATTTTCTTCATTTATTTATATATTTTGTTGGCTATTTGACAATTTGAAATGACTTTCTTGGCCAAATATCAGCTTCAATCTATACCAAATTCGAAATGCTTATTCAATTTTCATTAATGCGAATCAAAGTGGTTCATGCAGCAATCAAGCTATCAAATTTGTTGTATTATCCTCTATGAAATGGCTGTGCTCGCATCCTAATTACAAATCGATAGACACATTTAATCATAACAAACTGAATGTATAGAGTAGCGATATCTAGAGTAACAGAGGCTATCTTCAAATGGCAATCACTAACAAATCCATAACCATGGCAAAGCCATAAAAACAGCAGCCAAGAGCAGCTGAACGGACGGGCAGGACAGACTCGCGGCAGAGACACAAATAACCAGACAAGTTAGTCGAGGCAAACGGGCAACCAGCCAGTCGGCAGCCATTCAACCACTCAACCAGTGAGCCGCCCGCGGGCCACAAAGCCAAAAACAAAAACCGTAACGTACTCCCCGCCCCCGGTGAAGTGGTTCGTTGTCTACTTAGCGTGTTGCCCTCAACTTAAAGTTGTTTTTGTTGCGAATGTTGTTCTTGTTCTTGCAGGACTGGAAGGCAGTTCATTGCCTTTATTACGATCGTTACGCGCCGCGGCCTGTACAGCTGCAAAGTTGTGAATTGTTTTGCTGAAAAGCCAATGTGGCAGCCAATGATGGAATGACCCAGCAGAGAGCAGCCATCCAAAGAGTCGCAATGGGGAGCTCATAGACACTACATGTAAACTCATTAAGCAGCCAACTTATGCTGTATATATGTTCAGGAAAACCGACCACAACATTTAAATGAAATGCTCCGCTTAATTAAAATACCAGCTTGACGGCGCTTACAATATCTAAAATCCATTTCAACACACACACCTATGTATATTTATATAAGTATATAAATTTAAATGTAAATGTTCTTCTACTTACATTTGCATAGGGACCCGTTGCGCTGTTATGTCCGAAAACGTACATATAATTGCGTCGATTCACATCCGCGTGGAACATGCCCGTCTGCAGCAGAGGCCCGACGACCCGGGCATCGGAGAGTATGTCCAGCACAACGTCGCGATGCTCCAAATTAGTGGCTTTTATCGGATTGTTGTACATGTCCTGGTATCTGTGTGTGGGCAGAAGTACAAAAAAAAAAAAACTGTACAATCACCACATGGCGTATACGTAATGCGCATTGTTAACAATTTTCAAATAGCTGACGCCGTTGTTGGTCGCACACTTCAGCGCTTAATTATGCGGTTTGCATTGTCCGAAAGTCCTCTGAAAGAACAAAATTCGCCAAATGTGCAATACGTGGGCGTGGAAGGCTTCAGAAAGCTGCAAACGTACGCAATGTTGAACGCTCTTTAGGTGCTGAATGAATTATTAAATAGTTTTTCTTTTAAACCTTCTATACCAAATAAAAGCAGACTTATACTGTAATGTCAGTTCAATAGAGATTCGATATTTCTTACTAGGTATTCAACCTGACGTTGGCCTACTACTCCTTAACTCTGTAATACTTATGTCTCATGCTAACTTATACCAATCAAGGGCAATAAGCACTCTTGAAAGTACATTATAATATTCCTTTTGTTTCAGTTATACTTCACTTTAATAAAAAACATTCCTAATCCAATTTAATGCAGTGTCAGAATTTCATTTGCTTTGATTATTTGATCTATTCGCTAAAGGACTCAAACATGGTTTATGCTGCGATCTCAGCTGCCTTTGCAGCGCAGCGTGAAATTATTATAGCCCCAACAGCACACACATACACACACAGACACACACACACACATATATATACATATACATACAAAGCAACAGCAACGTATAGTCAGGGCTGTACTCAATGGGTTCTCGGCGGCACATGTCAAGCACAACACTTGGCCTTTTGCTAGCAGCTGCTACAGCCAGGTGCCAGCAGAGGGAAGGAAGGGCGTAGCTATAGTGAAGAGTAGAAGAGCACACACATAGAGAAAATACTTGTCAGGCGCGTATTTCAACATCTTATGCTGCTGCTGCTGCTGCTGCCACGACTTCTTCTTCTTCTTCTTCTTGTTAGCCTAATGTACAAATAAATAGAGCCATATTTTCTACATTTTCGCTCAGGTTTGCTTTTTGCCTTTTGGCCTGTGCGCCATGTTATGCATTTTATTGTCGGCTACTTAAGTTATGCGCTTTGACCTCGATACAGACAACAGCCAAGAGGCAAGTCTCCACATCTACCCTCCGCCTCCAGCTCGAAGGGTAGGAGGAGCACTCATCATGAATGTATGGCCCAAGGTACGAGTCTCTCAGTGGTCTTCTTTTCCACTTATTTTTACCCGTTAGCTGCTGCCTGGAGCTGCCTGCTGCCGTCTGCCTGCTGTTGATTTTCTTGCAGAGCTGCAAGTCCTCTGGCAGGACGAAGCGAGCAGCACTTGCTGTCTCCGGAGACACATGTTCGTACATAGCTCCGTGTTGTTATTGCTGCGTATGTCATGTGGCTATGGTACGCGATATATTTATTTGCGGTTTCTATTATGTAATCTCACACAGTTGAGCAAACGCTTAGAGCATGTTCTTCAATTGTTGTTGCCAGCAGGATGCGAACGTCTAACCCAATGTGTGTGTGCAATAAATAAAGTGAAAATGTCAAGTCTATGTTTACTTAAAACGAGCTCAAGCAGCGCACTGGCCAAAGTCTGTGCAATATTTCTTTAAATTATTCAATGAGCAGCAGCAGCAGCAGCAGCAGCAGCAGGGAACATTGCAATCAGCAGCTGCCAAGCAGGAGCTGAGGAAGGACCAGCTACAAATAGCTTAAGTACAGAAAAGTCATTGGCTATGCTATTTTTATGAATTTTCTATTCTCTTCAATTACATTTATATGGGTAGCCGTTAATATCCATATTCGGATTTTCATGATAGAAATATTCACAAATTTTAGCTGCTCTACACGCATTCGCTGAGCGCTCATTAAAAAGTTTACTCTTAAGCTGTAATGAAATTCAACAAATTTTTGCCCAAAATGCGTCAGCAAAAAGACAAAAGCAAATATTATGCGAAGCCCAAAGCAAATGCGTAAAAAAGTTTTTCTGTTGCAGAGAGAATCCCGACCGAAAACATATATGAGCATTTTTGGTGGCTTACAAAAGCAGCTAAAACTGTGGAAAAAGTTGGAGCGGCAACTGAACCACCGCACGACAGTTGAATTTAATAAATATAGCCACATACTGTGTGTAACAATGTTACGTATACGCACCGCAAACAGTGGTGTAAAGGAGGCCAAACAAATATAACGCAACACAACGCAAAGCAACGTAACGTAACGTAACGCAAAGTAAACTCTCCACTCAAAAAACCAACCGCAAAACACTTGAAAATCAAAACCCAAAACACAGAATACAAAACTTTAAACGCTTCCGGCAGACGACCAACAGAAATATGCACAGCAAACACTCCAAAGTATGCAATGAAAATAGAAGGGTACTTAGAAGAGGGGCCGAGCAGTGGAAGATGCCACAACAAAAGCGAACAATGTCATTTTGTTCTTGTGCCACGTCCACATCAAGCGGATGAGAGGGTGGTGCACAGCAGGCAGACACCTTGACTGCTGGCGAGCACTGTTCTGGCTGTGGCTCTCGTTCTGGCTCTGGCTCTGGCTCTGGCTCTGGCCATTCACACTTCAAGTCGAGTATATAAACTGTAGATGGAGCACTAAACCACAAAATTGCTGATTAATGTATTAGTCACCTCAATGGTCTTGTTTTTCCCTTTTTTTGTACAGACTATGGCCAACGATTGAAAGAAGAAGAGAATGTAAATGAGTATGTGTGCAGGAGAGTTGTCAATGTGCTTGGTCATTTTGCTAAACACTGACAAGGTCAGTTCTGTTAGATATGAGATTGTGATGTATTAAGGTTAGTGTAGGGAATATTGTATACAGATAGACTTGTTTCTAAACGTGTTTACGTATTAAGTCCTAAGAGATATATATATTGACATATATATATCTTAAAGCAGACTAAGTATAAATAAACTAACTGCAGAAGAATGATTTAGAACAATGTAGCGTACGACAAATCAATGAAAACGATGGCAAGATTGGCCTACGAAGAGGTTATCGCTGAAACTGAAGCCTATGTTGAGGCTTAAGACAAATCGTACTATAAAATTGGTATCCAAAAATTCTGTAATCGTTACAATTATTGAATCGCCTGCTAGTGCAACTTTATTGAATTATAAAATCGAATTTTATAAAACAAAAAATATTTTCAATGTTTGCCTATAATATTTATATAAAATATGGAGCTTCAGCAATGTTCACTTTATTTTATGTTTTCAGAATAACTGAATAAGTCATAAAAAATCAAATTAATATTAAAAATAAATTTGTGAAGAGTGTTTTTTAGCTCTTAACGTGTAGATGATTACTGTGTCATACAAAACATGCCCTTTCTTACCATTACAAACTATTATCATATGAAAAGTAAATATATACATATATAAAAGGTCTGCGTTAAGCGGAACCTTTGCAGACGTTTTTTTTTTTTATATTTAATTATGCTGTTGCGCAGTGTAATGGGGCGTCTGTTTTCCGTTCGCCAAGCTCTCATACTCGTAGCCACTTTTACTGGCTGAGCATAAGCAATGTTCACATTTAATTTCCGAACAGCGTGTGTGACACTTTAAATATTTCCGCACTCGAGAAGACATTTCGAGTGCTCGCAGGTGAACATGTCGGTGTGTGAGTGTGCGAGCTCGTGTATGTGTATGTGTGTGTGCTTGTGTGAGTGTGTGTGTGTGTGTGTGTGTGTGTGCGTGGGACAGTCAACTTTTGGTTGACTGCAGCCATTTGTAGTGCCCTACATTTTGATAGTCATTGGCAGAGTCGTAATGAATTTGCTGAAGGGTTTTTGCTAATGAAGTTGTGCAAATAAAATGCAATTTCATTTTAAATTGCATTAAATGAGAATGTGCTGGAGGATGCGCTGAAATTGTGCTCCATTCAGCGTGCGGAGGTGTTAGCACTAGGCGTTCCAACTCGCGCCGGATTACAGTGCAATGATCCAACATAAGTGAAAGTTGTTTCGGTAACGTTTGAGCATTTAGTTGTTGTAAAAGCTTATGAAGTCATTTAGGAGTTTAAGTTAGCTAATCAGTTTTGCTAATAGCTGACATATGCGAGTGGAAGTTTCGGAATAATTTCTTTTAATATTTGATACACTATGCGAGATTGTACAAATGTGTCTTGCTACATCAAACTTGAGCTTTCATCTTTAATCAGTATTCCGAGCATATGCTAGACTTGTTCGGATCGAACTATCATGTCATAAATATCAGTGTTACCAATATCATATAGTTAAGGCCTTGCTATCTGTTTTGCTTTCTTATAAAAAGATTAAAATAGAAAACAGTCTGAACCAAACTCAAAGAAACCCTATGGTCTCTTAACGTTTGCCTTAAATAGCAACTGATAAATAATTTCATTCCTTGTCTAGTTAAAGTTCTTTGTATCAAATTCATTTATCTGAAATCATTTTACTATATCCTCGAGCAAACATATTATATCTCTGAGTTAACTTATGCTCGATTAGCCAACAGCTAGGCTTCCCTACTCTATCCCAGACACAATTGCCAATTCGAATTTCATAATCCTAAAACAGGCTCAGCCGCAAATATGCAACCTATATTAGCATACATAAACAAAGTCGAATCAGAGCCTTCGCTAGCCCCAAAATCAAATCCATTTAATCGTCCTTAGGCCACACACGCACACACACACGCACACATACTGATACCAACTGATATGGCAGCAGTTCAAACATTTGCTTAAATAACTAGCTAACCCAAAAGCGAGTTGTATCTCTGGCAGGGCAGGGCGTTAATGCTTATGTCGAGCTAGGGTTAAAATGGGATGGCAGCTGCTGTTGTGTGTGCCGCTGCGAGGTTCGTAGACCCCACTTAACACGGCTCCCATTTCCGGAACTGCTGGCCCCATTAAGCCGGGCTGCGATGTGCCTGGCAGCACTCGAAGGCACAGTTTTAGCTAAATAGTGAACACAAGCCGGTGGGATTGCTCGCAAATGAATGCGAAACTAAAAGAGCTGCCACACAGCACAAAGGAGCTACCATACAGTTGTGTGCGTTGGCTGTTTGACACGCTACATAATACTCATACGACCCTTAATGGCACACAATCAAATAAATTATGTTTTTTAATTGTTTTCACTGTGCTCTCTAATGCCCCGACAATTGTACAAGGTATTGCCATTTATTATAAGCGCACTGCATTATTTATAGTTACAGCTATTTCGTTTAAGCGCTTAAACAAATATGTTATATTGCTTATACGTCAGCGTGCACCGCAAGCGTTCACCGAAATTGCCCCACCGCAGGCTGCGGTCGCTTTGTGTGCCACATTTGTTGCTATTGCTTAATGTTGGTTGCTATTGTTGTGTGTACATAGGCCACAAAATATGGACAAACGATTATGAATAACTGTTGTTCTGCTGCCCGCAATGGGCTTGAGGTTGGGTTTGTGTGCTGTCGGCGTGGCCGTCTGGTCTAGAATGTGGAAGATTGCCTGCACATTTATGGCGCCTCGAATGCCAAAAGTATCATTTTATTACATTTCAGCACTTACACTACGCAACAAACTTAACTAAAGGCGTGCTTGAAACAGGCTGGTAAAACACATAGTTGAAAGAAAATAAAATTTAGTTTAAAAATGTTTGGGCTTTACTTTAAATGAAATTGCTTGGAGAAAAGGCTATTTGAAAACCTAAATACCTATTCATCCCATTCAATCTCATCACGCGTACAGTTAACATCCTTTGAGTGTTTATTCAATTCATTCAATCATTCACTCAATTAGAACTTTTCGAAAGCAGTTTTAGCCCTTCTGAATAATCTAACAACAATTGAGCTTAAATTTAGATTTCGAACCAGCTGTGTGGATAATAAAAGTTAGTCTATATAGCTCATCATTGCGGATTCACACACAAATGGTTATTTGCATAAGTCTTTAGTATCAGCTGTTCGTATCCATAGCATTTAGTCGACCTCTACTCTGCTCTCTGGTGTAATATATTTAATACGCAGTTAAACTACACGCAATTTCCCCTTGGAATGTACATATGTATCTGTATCCGCCACGGGTTAAGCCAACAGAATCCCGCGCATTGCGTTCGCACTTCATGAATAAAATTTCGACATTAAAATTGTTGCCATTCACAGATTTATAGAGCCAACAAACATTAATATAATACTCGCCAACGCCTTCATACTTGCATCCTGCACTTTTATAACAACAACAACAACAACAACAACAACAACAACAGCAACAACAACAATAAAAATAATAAAAGTAAAGAGCACAGAAAAAAAAGAAGAAGAAGAAGAAACGCTGAGCGTATGCATAACACGAGTGAGTGGGGTTGGCATTGGGTTAGGGTCTGCTGCAGATTGAGTTTGAGCGCGTACACACAAGAGGCGTGTGGCAAAAAGCACGCATGTAATTTATGATGTTTCAGCGAGCAAACAACACGTTCCCCAGCAGCAGCAGCAGCAGCAGCAGCAGCAGCAACACCAGCAGCACCAGCAACAGCAGCAGCAGCAGCAGAGCAGCCGAAAAACTTTATGAAACGCACAACATACTCTATATATGTATATGGCAGCAAGCGCATCAGCAACAGCAGCAACGAGTGGCACATATGCACATGGGATCGCATGTACAAGCCATCTTATGGGCAGAATGTTGGAAAACTTTTAGACAACTCCATATTACAATTATTTAGGAGAAATGTATAAATATGAAAACATTCTAAGATACTAAAGCTTATAAAAACTGCAAGAAGTCTATTATGGTGCAATATTATTATTTTAAATGATTTATGAAACAAACTTAGAGCAAATTCAGAAATTGTAGTTTAATAATTTAGTACTGAATGAATGGTGGAACTTTCTTTAAAATCCGAGTTAAATAGAAGGTATTTTTAAGCTGTTACTTAATATAAAGTATATGTTATTATATAATACAATATTTAAAAAGTTCTATCTATGCTCAAGCATATGCTTAAAATACACTTTGCCAAAGACTATTTTCAAACTGGTTAAGCAAACCTCGGCAATGTTATAAAGTAAAATAGAGATAACATAAGAGGGAGAGCGAAATAGTTGGTGCTAAAGGGGAATAGGCACTAAGAGCGTCAGTTGTTTGGCAAACAATGTGCATATTTAGTCGACGCATTAAAGCCAAAAACGTACTAAAAGGCAACAAGGCAGACTGAGCGACGTTTAAAAGTTGACGGCCCTTTAGTATTGGGCATCCTTTTATCCGATATGCTGCAGGCCAGACGCTGTGCACATAATGTATGCAACTTCCGCTACCAGCCCGAGGACTATAAATTAAGCAGCATACTGTGCTTCAGCTCGTCCGCTGTCATCATAATCCCACGACTCGCACAACAGCTACGCAGACAGCAGACAGCAGACAACAGAGAACAGACAACAGACAACAGCTGCCTGTGGGATGCTCTGCATATTTTTTATAAATAATAATAATATTAAAATAAATAAGTCTGTTGGGCAGCAACGCCTGCGGCATTTGTCGCCATCGACCCTCTGACCGGGCGACCCGTCGACCCCTGCTTGGACCGCAGCTGCCCCAAAGAGCCTTCGCCTTATCTACGTGTCTGGCGGCGCGTGTTTGGCAACACTGGTAATTAAAGAGCTTGCCGTTGCCGTTGCCATTGCCGTTGCGGTTTATAAATTGGCAAAATTAAAATGACAATAGAGCTGTCAGCGACACTTTGAGCCGGGTTTCTGGCTCCATTCGCCGCTGGCTGTTATTAAGGCCGTGGCCTGTCGCTTGGACTTAAGATAAGGTTCGCATTTTTGTTCACGTTTTCCCTGATATAAGCAACAGTTCTTTTTTAATAATGCCGAGATATTTATTGGCAAATGCATTTATATATTCAAAATATCTTTTGCTCAAGCTCAAAATTAGAAAATATGTGAAAATTTATGAACATATTTCAATTTTTTAATTGTAATTTACTTGAAGTACTTTGTTTATTATATAAAGTCTAAGTACCTAATTTTTAAATGTTCTTAACTTTCTACAGTTTGAAATTGGAAAAAGAATTCATCCAACCGGAAGTTCAGTGCGTTGCCCTTAAAATCTAAAACTAAAACTTTCTTTCAGTTGAAGCATACGAAAGTTATTTGTGGCACATGCTAAAACTTAATTTAGTTACCCAAAAAACTTTCCCAGAATTACCTTAACTTTGAAAAGAAATCTATTATTATTTTTTTTTTTGTTAAGAGCTGCTCCTAGGGAGACGCAAATTGAAATTGTTTGCCTCTCCGGATCAGGCTACTTCAATATATATACATATTTAATAAATGTTGACTGCCAAGTGGGCTACTTTTGCCACTTTGGCTTCAAGTCCGCTGCAACTTTTTGCATAATTTCTAATAATTCGACTTTGAGGCGGCCCTTGAGCTGGGGGCTTGTGCAGTTCTTTTGTGCTTACCTTGGCTCAGTTTTATTTCGTTTGAGCAGCTGCTTGCCGTGAAGAGGGCAGCAGCCTTTGAGCATCCTTCACGCAGCGCATTTTGTGCCATTTTATCTGCGACGATGTCGCAAGTTTTACGCAGAGGTAAATTTTTAGCTTTTAGGCTCTGCGCCACTTTCAACACTTTGCTTTATGGCATTTTTTGGCCCTGTGTGTTGCTTTGTCTGGGGGTCGCTGTGTTTGACCCTTTTAGCCAAGCTTTGGACATGTTTTCGTGCCGTATTTAATGGCTGGCCAGATACGGTTACACCAGATACGTGGACCTGGTGCGGGCGAGCCTTGTTCGGTGTTGTGCAACACTGCAGCAGGTGGCTAATATAAGCTGCTCTACAAGTCGAGCTGCATCAGAAATTGAACAACAACACCAAAGTGGGCAGGGTGCATGCTAATGAGTTTGAAAGCAATTGCCTTAAATTGTTTCGGGCCTCAAATTGGGCTGTCCACTTGCTGCTGCTGCTGGTCGATTCAGGTGAGCTGGGTCGTGTGGGTGCCTCTGTGCCTCTCTTCCCCTCTCTTTCTCTCTCTCTCTCACCCTATCTCTCTCTCCCTCTCACTCTCTCTCTCTCTCTGTCTCTCTCTATGTGGCCTAATTGCAGGCGTGTTTGATTTACACTAGCCATGAAATTGTCCATTTGGGCATTACAGCGAATTTTGTGTGCTTCTTCTGCTTGTGCTGGTGCTGGTACTGGTGCTGGTGCTTCAGCTAGTTATGCCCGGGTCTCAAACGTAAATCCGACACACATTCACCCTGCCAGCCCAGATTAATAGCCCATTCAGTGGCGGGGCCACGAGGTAAGGCAATTGCCAAGCGGCATTTATTTAGTGGCTCGCATCCGGTCTCCTTTCGGCTGCCCAATGAATTAGAGCCTGTCTCGAGTAGCCATAAGACGTTGCTACACGTGTGAGTCTGAGTGTGTGAGAAATATGTGAAGAGCTTTAGCTAAGTGAAATTTTCATCAAGCTACTTAAGCAATTGTGTGGCGTATCGAAGCTTTTGCAATCGCATCAAATTGATTCTTCTATTGATACCCGCACTAGAGCTGTCACACTAGCAGCTTAGGTATGTAAAACCCAGCACAATTAACAATTGGAAGGTATTAAACATAATCTGGCTATAATCCAAGTTTCATTGTTGCAACATGACAAAGACTGATTTAATCATTTCACTTTTAGATAATGCTAAACTTACGTTTTGTTTCTGTCAGATTAGAGTTTAAATTTCTTTAATTTTTCTAAATTCCTTAAGGGAATTTTTGCTTCTGAGGTAAGTCAACAAGAGCAAAAAGCTTTCTCGCATTATCGACCCTTATCTCAGCCTCAACATCCCGCTGAACATCTCTTGAATGCTCTCAGCTGCACTTAGAGTCAGACCGCAAACAATAACTCAATTGATGCATCGAATGACAATTTCAAGTATTTTTATCAAAGTGATCTCAGCCACCAACCGGCCCCCCATTAGGCCAATCCCAGCCACTGTTCACACAGAGTGATGCATTTGAAACGTGTCATGTAGCTGAGGCAAGAGGCAAGAGTGCAAGTTTTTCTGACTGCGGGGTATTTCGAGATATTGTTAAAAACAACCGAAGCCCCCGGCTACAAAGGATACGGGCAGCTAGCTTTGCTGATGCGCTACTGCATATACTGTCCAGCTAGTGAGTTGTCTAAATTGTCCAGCTGTCCAGCTGTCTCTGCGTCATGTTGGGCTACAAAGCAAAAAGTGCCGAGGCATTGCCCGCTGCTGCAGCAGCTGCAAGTGCTGCTACAGCTGCTGTTTCGACTGCCATTTAATTCAATGACGGACAACAAAGCATTGCCACTGGGATGCGCTGAAGCAGCTGTACAGCTATGTGTGCGTGGGTGTATGTGTGTGTGTGTGTGTGTATGTGTGTGTGTGTGTGGCAGGCAGTGGCATACAAAACAATTTCCCTGGAGAGTTTCCATGTTCAGTTATTCGCATGTGAAAAAGCGCATCTGTTGTTGATTGTGTGAACTTCCTTTCAATCGTTTGTTTGTCGTTGTTTCTTCTTGTTTGTTGTCGTTGTTGTTGTTGTTGTTGTTGTTGTTGTTGCTTTGGCTGCTGCTGCTGCTGTTTTTTGTTGCTATTGTTGTGGGTGTTATTGCTGTTATCCGCCAGTGGCAACTGGCCTGCAGCCTCCATGCATTCCTTTTTGTTACACTACCTTTTGCGACACTCTTGCGAAGGGCAGCTGCTTTTTTGCTGCCAGCACTTCGCAAACTTTGGTAATTATATCATGTTGTGCATTTCAAATTGTAGCTTAAAAAGGTTTATATATATATTTTATTTTTTTTGATTTAATTCCTGATTTTAGTTACTTCTGGTAACAAACTAAACCCTTAAAAATGTTTTAAGCGAACTTCAATTTTTGGTCTCAGTCTCTTCTAGAAGTAGTTTGCATTTTCAGCCAAAGGAAAGCATACTCTATAGTCTGCTATAGTGTTCAGACCAGTTTGTAGGTTAGCTCACACCATTCGGCTTAGACTCCTTGTCGAGCGTCTTTAGAAACAATTGCGCTGTTTTGTGCAAATAACTTTATATATATATATATATATATATATATATATATATATATATATATATATATATATATATATATATATATATATATATATATATATATATATATATATATATATATATATATACAGTATAAACTGTCGTTCTGGCCAAACGCAAACGCATCTCTAAGGAATTCAATTCAGGCAAACATACACACGCTTAAGAAATTGCAGCAGAAACGTGGACATTGCGGGGGCGGCGCCGCCGAGTTCAAATTTTGTGCATTGTGCTATTTATTTATTGCATGGCGCAAACAGAGGACATACACACACACACACACACACACACAGCCGAGAGTCGAGTCCTGCTGGCTGCTAGAAATGAGATAGTCGCTGGCATTGTTTTGTTCCGAAATGAAATGAAGGGCATAATGAATGTGTGTGCGCCTTTGTCTGTGTGTGCGTGGGTGTGTTTATTTCTGTGTCTGTGTGCACAGGAGCCAAACGGGAATTGGACAGAGTCGCAGTAATAACTAACTAACTCTGGGCATAATTGCCTAGCCTCTCGCCAGCAGAGAGCCTTTTTCATTATTATTTATGGTGGCCAAAAAGCATTTTTCTATTCTGCTACTGTTCGTGTCAGCTTTGACGCTAATGAGACACACATTATTATGCTGCTAAATAATAAAATAATAATAATATATTGGCTAATAACACACACACACACACACACACCAGGCATAATAGAAATATCTTAATGCCAAAGGAATGATTTATATTCTGTTTATGAATTTTTAAACAAATTCAAATAAAAAAATTACCAGCAATACTCAAATGGTAAAATTGAAATTAAATATGCAGAGCAATTGTTTGAAATATGACCATTATATATATATATATATATATATATATATATATATATATATATATATATATATATATATATATATATATATATATATATATATATATATATATATATATATAAATATACTTTCTGTGTATTAAAAAAATCGGCAGAATTTAAGAGAAAATATTGCATACTCTTCAACGCACAATACAAAGTGTTTTATGTAATATGAAAGGCTACAAATTGTAACTTGAAACATAAAAAATTGCTGAAATCAAAAGCTAATAAAAATATAATAAAAAAAATATTGTAAAAAATTGTATGAAAAAAACAAGTTCAAATTTGTTTGATATATTTTAAAGTGCTTTAGTCGTTGAAAAAACTTGATATATGCATAGCAAATATCACATACATACACACACACACATACACACACACACACACATACACACACACACACACACACACACACACACACACACACACACACACACACACACACACACACACATCCATAAGCATAACTGCGGCTGTGCGTGGGTTGCGCTCACGGGCTTTGCTGTGCTAAATGATTGAGTTTCCTTCTAGACAGACTATCTTAACTAATATTCAGCGATTTGCAGATGTGCATGTTTAGCAAAACATAATTCTAAATAATTTAAAATGCATTTATTCAAGTCTGAAAGAGGAAGGAGTCCAGAATAGCTAGCTTTTGCGACAAATGGACACTGATAGATCGACTTAGCTAGACGTCCTATTTGGTGGGTTCTGCTGCGCCTGTTTCATACATTTGCACAAAGTCTTTATATCCTGGCTTCCTATTTGTAATGGAAAAAAAGATTCTCTAAATGAGTGCGATAAATTGTAATTTTATTGAACTTTGAAAACGCTTTTGCTTAGTTTTAGACATGCGAGAATATTTCCAATGCGATTTATTACCTCAACCTATTCGCAACGCAACTGTTTAACATTAAAAAATCCAATCAATTGACTGCATGTGTGTGAGTTTTTTTTTTCAATTTTAAGCTAGACTCCACTGGGAATAAATTTTAATTTAAAGTAAAGCTATTGTGCAGCAGTTTGTGACATTAGCCGAGGCATTTTGTAGGCGCTGGCGACGCGGCTCTAATCCTTGCCACTTAAAGCAAACAAATTGCCACATAAACAATTCTAATTGAGATAAACGATATCGATGTATGTGTGTGTGTGTGTGTGTGTACAATGCGCGCAAAGTGTTAAATGCAGGCGAGTTGTAAGTTTATCCAGCCCCCGAGCCCACTCAAAGTCGGTTTGTATTTCACGCCCACCATAAAATAGCGCATAAATTTCACTTACTTTTTTAGCGTGGCAGCCAATGCCAAATCGGGGCGAACATCAAAGCGACTCTGCATATAGAAGCGCAATAAATTATCGCGTTCATTTTCACGTAATCCTTCCTCGAGTGCTAATGCGGCCAATGTATGATAGGATTCTGACTCCGTGATGCCGAATAATAAATCATAACTGCAAGAGACAGCAAAGGGGAGCATAAGAGAAAGCGAGATAGACAGATAGCAGTAGTGGCAAAGTGTGAGAAAAGGACAGCAAACGCTTGAACTGAGAAGCAATCCATACGATCTATGGCTTAGAGTAAGTGTGTGAGTAGTAGTTAGGCTTGCCTTACATTTATATAAGTAGAGCAAGTAATTTTTCACACTGCAAGAAATTAGTTGTGGAAATTAGCAAATAAAATTAGCTCCTTGGTACATATTCGTTAATCAAAATAGTTCTTACTTCGAATGAGATTATCATATGACATTTATTATGTCAAATTTGAGCTTTATCACTGTTGATATAATAAATAAAACAATAATATAATACACGTCAGATATTTATTTAATTAGCATGAGAGTTTAACATAACAGTGGCATGTTATGTTAATAACATAAATGTGAAATGTTGATGACATAGCAATGTATTGGTGCGCTGACGCGTCAGTCAGTCAGTCACAATGTTGCGATGCTGCTTTGCGATGTTGTAAAACTTTATAGTGGCGTGACTGTGCCGCTACTACTTATATATGTACAAAGCAAAGTAAATGACAAAAGAGGAATAACGGTTAGCGGTAAATTCTATGCCGAGAGCGAGAGAGATTCTTCAGCCGAGAGTGGCGCGATTGTTGTTGTTATGTATAAAAGAGAATATCGGCACGAGCGTTGAGACTTTAGTCTAACGGCAAAAAGAGAAACAACAACAAGACAACTGCGACTCGCTGCGTGCACAGCAATAAGAATAAGCAGTGAAATAAAAGTGCATCATGGAACAAAATAATTAAGAGCCATCTCCGACACATGTATTATTAATTACAAATAGCATTTATCTGTGTAAGGCTTTGATGCACTGAGATTAAATAGATTGTGACTTCATTAGCTTTGGAATTTTTTTTGTAGAATCAAGACCGCATCATACAGAGAACTTTGTATGACTTATAAATTTCGTTTAGTGTAGCTTTCGCCTATTGCAGACAACTTGATGCCATAAACGGCATTTAAAAGCACTGGTATAAAACGAGGTCCTGCGGCGTCACTTGTTACGCTGTCTGATAAATGGTAAATGCTAGAATGGCCAGCCCACCCACCCAGTGGGCGGCTAGCAGCACCACTCAACTACATAGTTTGTGTCCTGTTGCGCGCCTGATATCCTGCCGCCCCACCAACAGCAAGACAAAGTTATTAGTGTCTGGTCAGGTTTTTGCTACCGTCGATAAAAGCAAATGCAAAACTTGTTCAGAGAGAGAGAGAGAGAGAGAGAGAGAGAGAGAGAGAGAGAGAGAGCGAGAGAGAGTGAGGTAGACTGGGAGGTGAAGATGGGGCTTACACTCGATAATTGTTGTCCTTGCTTAACGCTTTACTTTGCTTACCGCTTTGATCTATGGCCATTTCATTAAAGTGCTTAAAATTGAAATGCGAAACGAACTGAATTCGCAAAACTCAGACCTGAAAACGTGCTAAACGTGTTTCCATTTAGTTTGAAGCAAGTTTGCAGTTACCTTTAGACCAAAGCTCTGCCATGGCCGTGCGCCCACCTGCCTGTAAACCGTAATTAATGGCACTTCCGTTCAGCTATTATTCTACCTTTTTTTCGCACGCAGCATCTTGTCGACGGCTACAACACGTTCGACTTGCAAAGGGATAACAATTAAAATCCAATTAATCACGCATTTTATTCGATTATGCGTAGCATCCCAAAAGCAAATGGACACGTTCCACAACGTATGCGTAATAGTCACAGGAAATGAGATTGAGCAGGAAGGAAAGAGGGATTGAGAGTGAGAGACAGAGACAGAGACAGAGGGAGAACGAGAGATAAAAAGAAAGAGGCAACAGCTCAGATAACAAAAGAAGCTGATAGGAGCAAGAAAAATGCTGAAATGAACCCTTTTGTTAAGGCTGAGTTATTACTTGTTGCCTGATTGATTGATGTGGATACAACAGAAACTCAAACACAAGCACAAACACAGCTCGATATTATCGCAAATGCTTGGTGAGCTTAAAATATTAGGCTGCGCGGGTATCTTAAATCCACAAAGACGGCAAATGAAAAGAAAATGAAATTCTTAAAGCGTAAAATTTGTTCAATTTAAATCAACATGGATTGAAGTTTTGCTGAAGGCATCTAAGATACACAAAGCTTCAAATATAAAAGACAAAGCAAATAGTTTGACTATTTAGCTTAACTACAATTTTAACTGTTCCCAATTTAAGTCTTTAGCTGATTTTTATAAAATGTTTGCATACAATTTCAAAATATTAACAATATTCTTTTTATGACTGAGTAAAAGCTTTCTCTTTGTTAACCTTCAAGGACTCTGGGCTACGTTTACCTTGTCGCGAATATAAAGTGCCGCCATAGAAAGTGCCATCAGCATATTGGCAATATTTGCAAAGGCATCCCAATGATTAGCCTGTCTGAGCCAACAATTACCCACTTCTGTGCAGCGCATGCAATTTGTTTGTCGTTCATGAATATTTGTTGTTGGGGCCTTTGAGGCTAGAGCCTGATCGAAACAGCGACGCATTAGAACATGCCATTAACTGGAGTGTTAACCCGCCTTGGGGGGGGGGGGTCCAACAAGTGGCACTTGAGGCGATCCCAATAGCTGCTCAATTCGTTCAAAATGCATACTTCGATTTCACGAGCGATTTAATTTTACCTGAGGGTCAGAACATGCCACATTCCACATGCCACATGCCACATACCAAATGCCACACATGCCAAACATCTAATCAAGTAACGCTACAATAAATAAATAGTCCCTGGGCTATTTGGCAGGTCTGAAGCAAATATCAAAAGCTAGGGCCAAAAAGTATATATAGAGAGAAATGCGACAGCAATTGCTTAACAAACCGGCTGAAATGCTCCGTATAATGCCCCATGACCTTGTATGGTTGATTTGGTATTACGTGTCCATCGACAATTGGACCCAATGATGTTGAAAATTGTTGAAACGATGTTGGTATGTGCAAGATATCCTGGTAGCTGCAAAGAACCAAAAAGAAAGCATCAGACAAATGGCGTAAAAAGGTCATATAACTGGATGAATGAGTCACTGAGTGCGCGTGCGAGTTGCTATGAGTGTGTGAGTGTATGAGTGTATGAGTGTGTGCATGTGTGTAAATGACAGCGGCTACTTTTCACTTTGATTTGAAATTTCTAATAAATTTTATGTGTGATTTGTAGCTAGACCCTACGCACACACACACACGTGCGCCACATAAAGATACAACCCAACAGATACACATATGGCCTGAAAGGGTATTTTTGCTATTAGATTGCCTCACCACAGCTGTTGCTTAGCTCTACTTTAAGATAAATACGGAGTGAGGACCAGAGAATATATCAAATTAACAGCATATGTATGCCAAAGCAGATATGCACGTCAAAATACACGCATTTGCATTCAAGTTCTCCTTCAGCAAGACAATATACTCTGTGCCATACAGAATATCATATTTGCAATGCAATAAACATATACAGACATCGTCGACAACAACAACACATAAGTGTATGCACTTTTTGGCTCAATGTAAATTGTATTGTTGCTGCAACATTTCGTTGTCGAATAGTTCGACTGGGTACAATTTCTGTCGTAGTTTGCATAAAAATTCTGATGCCAGAGTTGCACTCAGGCCAAGTGCAGTGCTATTGGTAAAAATTAAGAAAAAAAACCGAAGCAAATATTCAATTGCAGGCAGCACAATTTTATCTCACACGTGCAGACAGTCCACACAAATAAATATAAAAGGAGGACTAGAAGATTTCCTATAAATATTTGCTCAACTCTTTCGAAATAATTGATTTTATAGTTACTGAACTGCCAAAGACTTAACCCAGCTATTTGATCTTTCTATGATAAATTTTAAACTATTTTCTTTTGTTTCTGCAGTCTACATACCTCCTTGCACTGCTTCAATTTCAACAGGGTATGCCTTAACATTATACATTCTGATGCCTGGCACAGTCGAAAATCGAATTTTATTTGAAATTTGTGCAGCTTCACATTTGCAAAATATCAATTGGATGTTGAAACGGAATAGAGGGACTACCCTTGATGAGCACAAAATGCACTTTTTTAAGCACATGGCTTTTATGTATATTGATTTAAATAAATGTAACGGGAAACCGCCATTTAGGGGCAATTGATTTAATTGGCTCGCCTGATTTCACATAAGCGCACTTGCAGCTCCCTTGAGGCGATATTATCTTAAAGCATTTAAGCTGCCTGGCATGGCGACTGCGCCACCCATCCAACCGCCCATAGCAAGGGCACCGCAAACACTTAAAGACTTAATCAACCGCAGCAGTTTGTACGTCTGCTGTTGGCACTGTCAACGTTCAGGATATGTTCCGGGTCCGATGCAGGCATCGGCTCTACTGCGGTCAACACCAATTGCCTTTCGGGGCGTGGCCATCGACACATGACCGAGTTATCGCCTTTGTTTCTGTTTAGCCCACAGACACTATGCTCGACAAATTGCGACTGCCTTTGAGCTGCCGTGCAAGGACTCCTTAAGCCAATGTTCCGCTTGCTGTGGCAGCGCTTCAATTGAGTTTCAGCTGCAGAGCGAGCGCAAAGTTTTTGAAGCGTGTCGTCTATGTGATTTATGATTTTCATATATGGCACAAAACCTGCGCTCCGCTTCCAGCCAACTTAGTTCCAGCATTGTTACTGGCTGCTCTTATTAGCTACGCTCTGTCGCAAAGCTGTCGCAAGTTGAACTGCAACTGCGATTAACTTGTTAGCAATAGTTGGCTTAGATACAGATATGTGCGGGCGCACAGTGTTGTACATTCGCATAGAAACGGCTCTTAAAGTTACTGCAAATAATATAATATAATATTATTTTATTATATATACTTTTATGTATATAAATTCTTTTTCATTTTAATTTATATATTCAATAATTTTATTATAATTTGCGTTATAATTTTTATATTTTCTTTTGTTTATTTTTTTTATAATAATTTATTTAAATTATTTTTATTATAATATTTATAAATTAATATATATTTCATATAAATAGTTAACATATTTTATTTTATATTTTCAACTTGTTTTTTTTTTTATATGTTCATAGCTGTAAGTTGTCTAGACTTTGTTCATCATCCTTATGCAAGCTTGTGCAGTTATGCAGGTAAATATATTAAGGCGCAACAAATCTTGTACCTATTCAAGTGACTTTATGTGTGAAGCTTTGTGCCGTTTAAGTAAATATATTTGTCAGAGTTTTGTGCAGCCAACTCGAATACAATGCACAAATTTGTCGGGCACACACGTACAATATATATATATATATATATATATATATATATATATATATAAGCAACTGTGTATGTGTGTCTCTCTCTCTCTCTCTTTCTCTCTCTCTCTGTATGTGTGGCATCTACGAAGATTGATGACACAGCTTGTGTGTAACATGCAGCTACTTAAGCAACTCACACTCGCATGTTGGTTGTTGCAAGGCCAACATTTATTTAGACTGAAATCGACCTTATTTTCAGTTTGTAGTTGATGGTTTCTATTTAATGAATTTTTAATATGCTTTTCTATTGTTATTTTCAATTAAAAGAGCTTAAACGTGCACAATGCAAACATTTGTTTACGCGCCATAGTTTCTTTTTGTTTGAGTGCTGCCGGGCGTTTACTTGATACGCATATATTTCTCTTCAATTTATTTGTATTTCCTCGTTCTTTCACTTTAGGGCTGCATGGCTACACCATTTGTAAGGCGATTAAATGGGCACCAGCTGTAGTCTGCTGTCTGAATCTGAGACGCATGAAACGGGAGTGAAGCTCAAACAAATTTTCTTCACATTTTATGCCTTCACTCAAATCAAATTGTTGTAGAATTAGAATTTAGAAAGTTCTTGATATCAATTAGTTATGCTTATTTCTTATTTAACAGCCGGCACATTCATTTGCATTGCGTGCATGTGTTTGTCGAGTAGGGCAATTTGCATAAATTATTCATTTGCATTTTGCAATCAGCTAAGCGAAATATTAGCACAGCGTTAACTGCAATGCAAATGCATTTGTAAATTAATAATTAGTTACAAAGAAAATGAAATGCGCTCTGCTCACTGGCAGACAAAACCCTCATTTCATTCATTGTAATGCCCAATAATTAAATCATGGAATTGCTTCCAGGCTCCAAAGCCTGAATGTAAATAACGATCATAAGCTCTCTGTAGTTGAGGCCGAATAAATTGAACATTTGGAAATGAGCAAATCATGTGAATAACTACAAGAAATCCAGCAGAGACACAGCTATAATTAAATATTAAATATGTGCAGCAACAAGATGCAAAGGACAGCACAATAACACACGCAAAACATATTACTTTTAGCTGGCTGATTGTGGTTGTGTGTGTTGAGTGTAAATAGGAATGTGGCCAAAATACCTGCTTTGCTGTTACCTGTTTGAGTTGGAGTGTGTGTGTGTGCGTATGTGTGCACAGTAGTTCATACATAATTCATTGCATTCATTTAACACTCGCACATGCACTGCATCCAAGCGCTCGCCCAGTCACTGCTCTACTTCTTTATACAGTCACACCCAGACGTAAATGTACTCCACAGTCTTTTTCCCTCATTAACACATGGCCCTTCTGCCTTTCGCTGCTAAGGTTATTCCGACTCAACAGGCAGTAATAAACAATTAATATATATAAATGTTAATAATCTTTAATATTGCTTCATTTGAGTTTTGTTTTATAAAATAATTATATATTATTCAGAAGGTCACAAATTTTTTTAATTAATTTGCTTATTTTTTTGTAATTTACTACTTTAATACATGTTAAATAGATTGAGTATGTTTTTCAAAGTAAGCAACTGTTATTTTACTTATTATATCGTCATCGATGCTTCTATGCTGTATTACCTTTGACTTTTCTCTCACACTCTCTAGCGCTCTCTGTCACTATCGATCCAATATATTTGATCTTTTTCTCCCCCCTCTCTCTCTATCTGTCGCTCTTTCACAGCCTGCCTATATATCTGTTGTAGGGTATATCGAGATCGAATAATTACGTTCTATAAACTTTATCTTTGCCTCTAGCTCATTGCGACTCAAGTGTGTCAGGCTTGGGGTGTGAGTAGAACAGTCCCAACAGTTTTCCAACTCACAGTGTCAATTTGCAACTGGCAAAAGAAAGCAACTAGAAAGCACACACACACACACACACACACACACACACACACACACACACACACACACACGCGCACACGCACACGCACACCCAAACAACAAGTAGACAAACTAGCGACTGTTGCAATGTTTGTCTAGTGACAGCACGTGAGTGTGTGAGTGTCTAAGTGTTAAGTGTGAGTATGAGTGTGAGTGTGAGTGTGAGTGTGAGTGCGAGTGTGAGTATGAGTATGTGCATGTGCTTGGCATAATTAACATAATTACTATTATTGTCCCGTTGTTGATTTTGTTTTACATATATTATTTTACATCGTGTGCTTTTATTTCGCTCTGTATGCAAATTGTTTTTAGTTTTTCCATTTTCCTTTTGCGCTCGCTTCTCGCACATTTTCATTATGTGGCCGTATAGACGACTTGGTATGGGCACTGTTAATGCGCAATTAAAATGGGAATGGAGCATAATACATGATATTATGATAGTAATTTATTCAAATAAACCAGACTCACGATAAACAATTGCGTTCATTATTTAATTTTTGTTTTTTTTTTATTTTTAATTTAAGCAAATAAAACTTTGATTTTAACAAATGTTCAAATAAAATAATAATAAATGCATATGCAATGCGTGCGTAATGCGAGCACTAATTAAATAAAGAAAATTCAGAACGAATTCATAAATTACTACAATTTTGTACTGCATAATTTCACTAAATATTATTGTTGAAATCGAATTCATTATTTTTACAAATATTTTTGAAGTCTATTCAAAGCAATTATTATATAGTTGAAATTTAAATATATATAAATTATTACAAAATTAAATAATCAAACAAAGACAAGAAGAAAAGAAATATTGTCTGAGCAATAAGTGGCATAGAGGCAAAGTTAAAACGAAATCAGTTCTAAACTTTCTTCAGTTTACAAATAAAAATTAATTTCGCTAAGTAAATTCATAGCGAACAAACTGCCTGTCAAGCACCGTTGGCCGTTATACAAAACATATCAGAGTTTCGCAAAAAATATGCAAATAAAAAGCATAATTTATGGAGGCCGACACCTAATGGGCCGCTAAGTGGACGAACCCCGACCCCCTCCTCTGGCTAAAGAAGCGATCCAAAAACGTGATTAATTGAAAAGCAATTAACTACCACGCCCACCGCCCACCGCCCACCGCCCAACGGCCCAAGGCCCACGCCCCGATAGCAACCACAGCGCAGCACTCGGCCAAACGTGCCGCTTATTAGACGCGTGTTTCAGATAGAATGTATACAAAGGATTAGAGCTAAGCTCCAGGCTTATGCCCACGCATGATTAGTTATGGTCAGCAATAGTGGGTGGCTAGCTGGTCGTGTGAGTGGAGGGCGTGGCCGTGTACGGCTCATTGAGAACGCGACGCGACACTGTCGTAAATTTATCGAATCATTAAGCACAAATGAATCAAAGCCCAGGCCGGCTGGCTATTGGAAGATGCCAGCGTAAATTAAATTAGGACCAAACATCCAAACAAGATAATGGACAGCAGCAGCAACAGTAAAAGGCATTAGCGCGCATTGTGGTGCGATTAAAATGGACTGGTGCACCACACTCGCACCACTCAATAATTCAATAAATTGATTGACTCACCGACGTTGGCGCAGGCAATCGAGCAGAGCATCGTCCTCATCGTGGCCAGCCAGCGGACAGTCGAGGGACTGGGCTATTTGCATGGTCAATTGCAGGGACTGATTGCTGGCGGCCCAGTCAGACATGGCCGACCCGGACATGAGAATGGCGCGATGAAATAGACCTACATTTAAATGCCATTATAATCAATGGGCTGCTGTGTGGGTCGATTTTCGGGCGTGGCGCTTACCTGATGCCACCGGCGAGACCATTAGATAATTGACGCAGGCGGCGCCAGTGCTGTGACCCATGAGCGTGACGCGTGTGTTATCCCCACCAAAGGACACAATGTTCTCCTTGATCCAGTGCAGCGCCGCTATCTGATCAAGCAGTGCATAGTTGGCTATATTATGAGCATCGATGCCGGGACGCATAAACCCTAAAGCATATCGTGACAGGCAATTAGCAGACTGTCCATTAGGCCCAACCGGGGCGGCGTTACACCTACCTAGAACGCCCAGGCGATAATTGACGGTAACCACAATGACGTCCCCGTAACTGGCCAGAACGGAGCCATCGTAAGCATTGCCGCTGTTCCACTCAAAGGACTCGCCATGCAAATAAACAAGCACCGCGTGCTGCTTGGGCGCTGTCACAGGGTCTGAAAGAGAAGTTCTCATGCCTTTAGTTTCAGGATTTGCTATGTGCATCATTAGGTTACCTGCGTGCGGCACGTACACATTCAGATACAAGCAGTCCTCGCTCTCGGTCTTCAGATAGGGCATCAGTCGCATCAAGTGCTTGTAACGGCCCTGTGACATGTTTACACTGTTCGGTCCGGACACATCCGGCAGTTTTTGTGGACAAACCGGCGGCAAATGACGCGCGATTTTCAGGCCCTGCCATGGCAAAGGTGCACCTACATGGAAGAGGACAGAAAGGGATGTAAAACAACACCATTAGATAAGCTAAAACAAACTTTCATAAAGCACTTTTTCACCAGCACTCGAGCACAACTGGCAGCAGTCAACAGCACTGTGTGTCGACACTTACCAAAACTGACTCAAATTCAAACTAACATATACTAAAATATATAAAGGAAGTATAATTTTATTAGTCTTAAGTATTAGTCGGTGATGGAGTTTATACAGATGTATCCATTATTTTTTGCATTTTTATTATTTAATTATTCTTGTAACACAGTGAGTCGCAATTTTGCCTTATCACTTCTCTCTTTGTATAGCGACTGGCTTTCGTTACACAGAGATAATTTCTCCACACTCGGCCGAAGCGACTCTTTAGCTGCCAGATCTCGTTCCTTGCACGAACTATCCAACACTAGAAGACTACCCTATTCAGTTGACATTGGTTCGTCCTTCTTTCATAACATAAATCTACTTAACAGCTCTTCAAACAACATAATGGTTTACTCACATTAAATCTGAATCAATTAAATCTTCGATAATTTAAAAAAAATAGTAATATTTAGTTTATCCTCTTAGTAAATGTATTAAGCCCTATAAAATACCAATGCAACCGATTAGAAATTTGAATGCGGCATATGTATAATGCTTTTGAGAAAATCTTTGTCACACACAGAAGGAGCTACTTTCCATATCAAAACGACAAGCTGAGTCGATTATCTACCTTTGTCCGTTTGTTCCGTAAAAGTTCTTATCGTCTACAGAAAATAATAAATTATATAATTGAGCTAGACTCCAAAAATGGTACAGTTCAGTTACCTTAACCTTAACCTTCACCTGACTGCAATATTATGACTTGTTTACGGTAGGCAAAGTAGTTATTATCCCACACAACATGCCATTTAACTGTTGGTAGACCACTGTACCAGTTATAACCAACGATTCCACGCTTGGTTATTTTCCCTTTTTTCTCTCTTTCTCTCTCTCTCTCTCTATTCCGGTGGCCGCGGAAAAACAAGAATTCGATTGGTTTGCGTGGCATTTGGGGAGCACAAAGTCAATTTCGTATTTATGTATCACGGTGAACGGGCACTTGGAGGTGCCGTAAACAAGCAGTCAGCCACATTCGAGCTGACACCCAGTCCCACACTCACAACCAAACCCACAGCCACATTCACACTCATACACATTGAGAGGCAACATGAACAGGACACTTGCTACAAAGGACGCTCGGGACACTGTGGCCAAGTTGACTGCGGTTGGGTTTTTGGCATTTCAGTTAACGTCGCGTCGCATTGCATTGCATTGCTTTGCATCGCATGTGAAGGGAACTTATGTGGGGCAATTGTGACCACGATTTGGTCAACTTAGTTTCGATTCCGTTGCATTGTTGCTGCAGCAGCTAGCGTGCTAGCGCACACAAACCCACATAGACACTAAGCATGCCCCATGACACACTTCGTGCCACATCAACGGACAACCGATTGCTGCTGCTTGGCTTGTGCAATGGTTATTCGGTGACAATATTTGGCCAAAGATTCAAATGCTTCCGTTTTGAACAAGTATGCAAATTCTGATCAGGTTATCAAGCGCAAAATGGAATTTGAATGCAGCTTGCCAACGAATTAATATGCAAATTTAGCAGCTGCAGATAGAAATACAATTATACAATATCGAAGATAATATTTTGATTACAATCATTGGGTATATGGTTTAAACTTGTATTATTATTAATAAGATGTTCAGATCTTAAAGTCATATTGAGTTAATCTGAGAATGTGGTAAAGACGAGTATATGTTAAAGAAGAAGCAATTTGATTGCTTCGAGCTTTATAAAAATGAAATAACAAATTTAAACAAGTGGATAAAATGTTTTAAGAGTTTTAATATTATTGTATGGGCTGCCAACGTATTGATATGAGAAAAATTAGCATATTAAACTACAAATATAAGTTAAAATGAAAATTGTTTTGTATTCAACTGTTTGACGGATAGAAATATCAAAGTAAATAAAACGGAGCTTCGAGCTGTCAGAAGTAAAAAATAAAGCAACATGCTAAGCTGGTTTGAGCACAGGATCCATTGGATTGTTTTTTCAGTGTGGCTGTTAAAAAATTACTCTTATAATGAGCTCACTTTAGCAGTTTCGTGTTCATTTACTCTTAGTGCACAGATACACATAGGCAAACCCAACATACATACATATGTAATATTCTGCTCAGCTTCTAATTTATAACTTTTATTCTTTGCTTTGTCTGTCCGTTTAAGAATTGTCTTCGAGCGCACTTCAACTCTTTAATATATCTCGCTGCAAATTAACTTTTTCCTACATTAACGCCACGCTCAAGGCATTTAAATCAATAAATAATAATCTAATGATATTAAATAAACAAAACCTTAATAAGCTTCGTAAGTGCTTTGAGATAGAGTTGCCGAAATGGCTCGACAGACAAAATTCGGTTGTCAACTACAGAAATAATATGCACTGAGGCCCCTTGGACTATTGAGCAAGACCTCAAAAATAGGAGACTTAGTGCAGAAGTTGGCGAACAAATACCTCGAGATATTAGATTCTCAACCACACGGTCCGGCCAGGCGACTAGCAAATACAGCTCAAAGCTCTTCCAGTACCCTCAGCAGTACCAGGAGAGGACTAAGACGCCACCATCCGAGTTTTGACATAAAAATTTATCAAATATATCTTAGATTTTACCTGTGTTAACTGCACTCTAATTCTTTTTCATCCTCCAATATATATATATATCCCAAGCTCGTTATGTTCTATGACCCTAAAAAGTTTATATTTAATTATTCTCTGTTTCGATTCAGTTGCCTAACAAAAAGAAGAACGCTTACCAGTTAATATTTCAATGAAACAAAAAATAATAATAATATTTTAGATAAAATATCTGGCGATGCGTGGCACAATTTCGCTTTAGGCAAACATATCTACAGATATTTCTCTCAGACACGTTTGCTTTCATTAAATTAAACGTTGCCTTAAAGAAAACTTAGCGTGAACTATTTTCACAATTATTCTCGCTCTCCCTTGCTCTCACACTCTTTCCGTCTCTCTCTCTCTCTCTCTCTCTCTTACTCTCTCATTATCTCTCTTTGTCTTTGTCCTTGTCTATTTGGGCATTTCATTTCGAGGCAATTTCATTCATCTCTAAGCATTCCAAATATGCAGCATTTACACTTTGACATATGCGCGTCAAACAAATTTCATTTCGCCTGTCGAACGCTACGCGTTATGTTATTACGCCCATAAAACAAAGAGCAGGCGAAATCTTGGTGCACATGGTCACATCTTTGTGTGCGCCGCACAATAAACAGTAAACGAGGCGCGGCGGGTGGCTGTGGCAGAGGCAGAGGCAGAGGCAGAGGCGCTGCGCGTCAGTCGGTGGCGTTATTTGCATTTTGTTATTAATAATTCTCGCAACAGGCAATAGGACGCGCTGTTAGTACATAAATAAAGCTCCACGCGACGCTAGAGGAGCAAGAGACAAAAGACGAATGCTGGCAAAACAATTTGCGACGTGTTTTCGACAACTTTTTGTATTTGCTCGAAAGTGCGTGTGTGTGTTATGCTTGTATGTGTGTGCTTGTGTGTGTGTGTGTGTGTGTGTTTGGGTGTGTGTTTCCACTCTACCAACAATACATATACGCAGAGGAATCTCGTATTTGCATTGGCTTTGTATTTGTGTGGCAAAATTCAGCGTCGTGTTGTTGCAGCAGCGCGTCGCCATGTTTGCAACAGCAACAACGAGTACAACAACAACAACAACAGCAACAGTTTCCGCTGACAAATATGGCGTCAGCGTTGAGCTCAGCATCAGGGCCTGTCCGACGTCTTCCGTTATTGTTGCACTTGCCGCATGGATTGAGTGTGCGCCACTCAAGTGCTCAATAAACGCAACGCGGTGGCAAACACTTTGCAGCACACAGACACACACACAGACAGAGAGACGCACTCAAACACACACACACACACACACACAGACAAATAGAATTCGTGACAGGCACTTTTGTTATGGCCTGTGGCTTTGGGTAGTGCAACATTTTGTTGCCACATAATTTATTGTCCCTGGCTCGGGCCGTGTCCGCTGTCTGGGCGCCTACAAAGTTGTGCAATTGTAAATACAGTTGATAGCTTGTGGTTTTTGCATTGCAATGTCCTGGCTGTCCGATTGTGGGCTGCAAGTCTTAGCCAGCCACTCAATAGCCGGAAATAACTTGGCCAAGTCTTGGTATTTACAATTCTCATTTGGCATTCGACATTCAACAAGCGCATAATTGGCAAATATTTGCAATTTGTGTGAGCGTAATTAACATACATATTTGGTACTTTCCAACACTGGGAAACCCAATTATAAAACAAACAAAAATATATGATACGCACAGCTTGCCAAATATTCCATAAACATATTTGAGCTGCAAATACATTCGAGAAATACGCCTGTCAACAAACATTTTCATTGCAACAATAACTTCCAATTGGACCCAATTTAACTGCAAAAATGCCTGGCTGGGCCGCAATACGTGTCAAGTTTTGCCAAAAGCTTCAGCCAGGTGCACCCGTACCCGCAAAGATAATTGCTTAAATTGCAGCCCAAACTCTGAATTGGCCTGCAACATGTTTTCGGGACATGGTCAGAATGCTTGCCCGGCATGTGGTTTGTAATTTGGGTTTTGATTTTCGGTACGGTGTGGCCACTGCTATTAAGTACCAATAGGGTCTTCGCTTATGTGGCACACGCAACAGTGCTGGCAACGGCAAATGCTACGATATGTGAATATATGAATATATAAAGCCAATGCAAAAAAACATTTTGAAATTGTTAAAAATATTGGATAAAAAAATCAAAAATTATGCTGTTCATGTCTATATACTTTTATATATTAACAAGCTTATAGATAACGCTGCATAAATCCTAATTTGAGCTGTTTCGTAGTCCTTTAAAGACTCTTGTCCATAATTAAATCCATGCGAATCTGAATATGGGTAAAGCCAAAATGTTCTTTCAAACAAATAATAAAAAAGTTAAATAAAAATTATAATAAAATAAACTAAAATGCGAAGTAGTAAAAAAAATATTCCTAAAAGTTATGATTAGTAATTTTTAATCTAATCTTTTGATAATTAATTTTATTTAAAATACCAAAAAAATATATTTCAATAAAAAACTCTCCAGAATTAATTTGTGGCTAAGAAATAAGCTGATTTGGCATCACTGTAGCTTACCTGGCGGCATGAAGCGCCTGCTGCCTGTGGGCGCCTCTGCATAGGGCAGACCCAAATATTGATCCACCTCGCGCAGACCGCTCGTTACGTGGAAGCGACGTGTGATGCCCATAAGGCGACCCTGTTTGATTTGCAACTCCTGTGTGTAGAGCAGCTTGTCGGGCACCACGTGCCGCCTTTCCGGATGATGAGTGCTGCTATCATTGTCAAGCGCAGTTGTTGTTGGTGTGGATTCAGGCTGCTCCTCGTTGGCAAATAGCTGGGCCATGCGCTGCTTAAAACTCAGCTCTAAAGTGTTCGCTTTGGCTAGCTTGAATGTCAGCTGAGCGATTTTTTTGGTCGTCAGCGTTGTGGCAGCCGTTTCAGCTGATGACCATGCTGTTGTTGTTGTTTTTGCTGTTGTTGTGATATCGCCAATAACCGACGGAGGTTCGACTGGCCTTTGAATTGCGGCCACACGAAATTTTGTTGCGTTTTGCGGCTCATTTCCGATGCGGCTATCGATTGAATTTAGCTTTGGTGCAAGTGCTGCAGCTGCAGCTGCAGCTGCCGCTGACATGCCCCAAGTGGCTGCCCCGTGGCAACAATCAGCGCTTAATTGCTGCCGGTTGCCACCAACTGTCAACAAAAATAACCAAAAAGCAGCCAAGTGAAACTTCATGGCGCCTTCTCTCTCTCTCTCTCTCTCTCTGTTTCTCGCTCTCTCTCTCGTTCTTCCTCCGGTGCTTTTTATTTTCAATTTTCAATTTTAATTTCAATTTTAGCCAAGCTCAAGTTTTCACATTACGTTTGTCTTTTGTATTTGTCGGTTGCTCTGTCTTTTTCTTTGTTGCGTTAATTGCGTTTTATGCTCTGCCCAAATCGCCACATTTTCCTCTATTTTTCGCAATTCTCTTCTATTTTTTGCTCTTGTTATTTACATGGATTTCCCAGATGCCCTGAATAGTTCTCTCACTTTATTTACTTCTACATTTTTAACATGTTTCCTGTCGAGTGTTTATTGTACTTGGGCTCTTGCATTGCTGCTGCATGAAAAACTTTCATTCAGTTTTCTTTTGTGCAAAGAAAGTGCGAGAAAAAAAACACAAGAAAACAGACGAAAAAAATATAAGAAAATGCGAATTGGGTAAATCTCAAAGCTATAAACAATTTGGATGCTGTTTTCATTTTATTTAGTTTTTTTATTTTTTTTTATTTCATTTTTTTTTTAGCAGCTGCTGCTCTTTTCTTTTGTGATTCTTTCAGTGCAAATATTTACGTTCTGTCGTCTTTGTTTGTCAAAGGCATTAGAGATTAAACACGACTCAGACTTGCTCTGGAGAGTTGCATTTAAATATTTGTGTTGCGGTTGCGGTATTTAAATGACCATCAGCGTCCTGCCCAATATTCTCTTAAGCATGTGTTCAACTCTATTATGATTGCAAAATAACTTAATGAATGGCGTTGTTGCAGCAGAAATTAAATTACACACCAAGTGTATATATTGTATTACAAACAAAGAATATTTTAAATACAAAATTTTTGCTTTAATCCTGTTTGAGCAACATATTTACTGAACATTTTCTTGACATGAGAAATAAATGCAAAATAACATTTAATATTTTATTTTAATTATTTTTTATGTAGGTCAACGCACTTCAATCAATTTTTAAATGGTTCTTGTAATCAATGCAAGGTGAACAAATTTAATGAAATTATTTCAAGTTTATTAAATATGTTAAAAGTTATTTTAATTTTCAATTAGTAAAGACTTTTACACTATATTTAAAGCTGTCCAACAATTATTATTTTTAATTTTTTAATATTTTCAAGCGAACAGAATTAAAATTCCTCAACATTCCTTTCACCCATCACTCAATTCTTTTTTGTTTCTTTTTTTTTTTTTTGTTTTCACTTCACATTGACGAGGTTTTCCATCAAAGTGCTGTTCATTTTTCCAATTTGAACATTTGAACATTATTTTTGCCGTTCGACAACAGCCAATTATGTTGCAATTTGGTTCTGTTCTGTGGCAGCTCTCACAAAATAAATTACTTGGAAGCACACACTTGAAGGATTATCAAATCAATTGAACTTTAATGATACGCTTTATAGACTTTGAAACTCAGAGCATTTCCATTGAATGATATAAGCGCTGGCATTAAAACGATTTTCTAAACAAATCAAAAGCAACGCATACACATATATGCTATAGTTGTACATATGTACATATGGATATAGAACAGAACAAGCGTCTATCAGTCAAATGCCGACACATACTCGCGTAGCAAACGAAATCTGAATGCTATTTGAAACTTTGGTTTCAAATTCACAATTTGTTGCTCTGCTGCATAAACAAATGACAAAAATAGCAACATTTCCCATGACGATTAATCATAAAAATGCTAATAAAAATTCAATTAGCTTCTTAGGGCTCTTTTGTCTGTTTATTTGTGTGTGTGTGTGTGTGTGTGTGTGTGTTGACACTAATTCCATATATACATATACATATATGAGAAACAAAATCAATGCAAATACCTAAAAACGGAACGCAAAAAAAATACTTTTAAATGTTTTTTTTTTTTTATGAGCAACATACGCGGAACATGTGCCGACTAGCTCGATATAGATATATTTATTTATATATATTTATATACACATACATATACATATATGTGCGTGTGTGTCTGCATAAGTGTATTTGACTATATATCAAAATAAACAGAGCGCCGTGACGCTCTAAAAGCATTTTTTATTTCAACAACAAACCTAACTGAAACAGCAAAAATGCAGAGCAGTGGGAAAACTGAAAATCTTCTGTAATCAAGCCAAAAACCAATGTTATAGCTAAATATGTAACAAAACAGATTGAAATTGCTGCCATATACATATATATATATATATATATATATATATATTTATATATAAATCGAAGTAGATATAGAACGCATACGCACTCCATATATTATATTTATCAGCAGCATTTCCGGCTGCACTTAAAATGTTTTTGCACTTTGTTGGCGTTCCAAAATGAAAAGTGTCCCAAAGACTTCTAGAAAAGTTGATACCGAAGTTGAAATACGCTTGAAAGTGATTTTATATGATAGACTTAATACTTTTATGATTCAGTTTGCCTTGTTTCAATTTAATTCTAATTCCAAATAATTATATAATTTAAAAGTAAGCAAAATTTATTAATTTTATTTGATTTGTAGTAGTGGAAACATCTTCATCAAACAACCTAGTCTTACTTATCTTTCTTATGAGCTTCTGTACTTTTTTGACAAACCTTTTATGATACCCACAAGCTAGTGACTCAATCAAGCAAACTGAAAGCAACTCGTCTGTTAACTATATTGATCAGGAAAACTAATAATTGAAAGCTACCTAAATTTAATTTTCTATGCGTTACATATCTCGTGAAATGAGCATAATACCTGCTACACGTTTAAAAATAACAATGGGAAAACATAAAAAAAACGCTCGAAATGTCTTTTATTTATCTTACGAAATTCTTTATTATTTTTAGCGTCAACGCGCACAAATGTCAAGGTACATTAGCTGAAAACACTAATATGAACTTTTGGATAAGTTTTCAATTTGCTGTTGAAGTTTTTTCCAGCAATTAGGCAGCTGAGAAAGTAGTTTTCCCATCGAAAGAGAGCCATAAATCTAATCACATGTTGGTGCTAATTGAGTCGGCGTTGGCTGATGTTTGTTCGGGCTGTATTTATAGAGTGCTTTATTGAATGGAAAATCATCGCTATTTTGGACATCGTGATATCAGCTGTTGAGCGAAGAGTATATACGGATTTAGGCACTTAATTCAGTTTCACTAAGTGAAAACGAAAATGCGCTTCGTTAAAAATAGCCCGAAAGTAAACAATAAATAGACGACAGCTCGACACCGCATTTAAATAAAATGCCCAACATTAAAAATAAACTGCAAGTGCGTAAAATAAGAACTTAAAATCGAAACACAACAAAAATGTCCTCGGAATTTCGTTCGTGCCACTAAAAGGAAATGACAAAAGAAAAAAAAAATGAATAGCAAAATAAAGAAATCGAAAAGAAAACTAAAGAAGAGAACTGAAAATGCAGTCACGAGCTAAACTGGCAGAAACTGTCACGAGCTGCCAGCTGGCTGGCAAAAGGCAGAGGCAAAGACAAAAGAACTCTTCGCATTCCAATTGGAATGCGAGTTAAGTAAACTGATTTGATTTGGATTACTTTGTCGCCAGCACCGATGCTCGTTTTGGCTGCCCGCGGGCTACTTCACACGGTCCGACCAGACCCAAAAACAATTTGGAAAATGCTTTGTACTTGCTGCAAACTGCTGATAGATGACTCTATGCGAATTGGACATAGTTTATAGAGAGAATTTCAGAATAGTTTAAATAGATTTTCAAGTGGAAGAGTTGAAGCTATTTATCTTGAGATAATTGGAGAAGAAGTTCAAGTACTGAGGCCATACAAATTGTTACCTTATGATGCTTGCCAACTAGCTAAGCTACCTGCTAACAATGCAAAATCTATTTATTATTATGTTTACTAACTTCTATTTATATCTATGTATTTATTCAAATTTATATTTATATTTATATCTATCTGTCTATCAACTTTTCTGACTTTCGATCTGTGCACCACTTAATGCATCTATCTAACTGTTTAATATTCGTCTGCTTCAACATTTATTTGACTTTAAAGAAATTTTATAATTTCTCTTTTTATTTAATATACACTGTAATGAAATGCCAGCTAGTTTCATGAATAAACATGTGGACAAAGTGCCATCAGAAATAAAAGCCGAAACAAATATGTTTCTGATTGCCACAATGTGTTGCGCACACATGCACACACGACATACAGTTGCACTCATAAATGAACACAAATAAAAAGGAAAACAAAAATAATTTATTTATATACACCAGCGATCGCCCAAATCAAAGTTTGACACACTCTTCTGCACTCATTATTCTTCAAAATGAAAAATAAATATTTTTCTTCAAAATATTGAATATATTTGGGGGGGGGGGGAGAAAAAAAGATTCTCTTTCTGCATATTTGATGTGCATGTAAATGTGCATTACGGTCGGAATGTCATAAATCATATGCTGCTCGTAAAAGCAGCGACGGGTGGAGAAATTCCGCTTGCATTTGTAATGCAAATGATGTCAAAGGGGCGCCTAGATCCTAGTCTGGGGCCAACATAATTTGCATAATTAGCAACGGGAGATGACAACGCATTGAAAGCTGTCACATTTGACACGTGGTAACCGGGCGTGGCACAAAATTGAAAATGTGAAACCTAAAAACAGAAAAAGAGACGCAACAGCAACAGCAACAGCAACAGCAACAACAACAACAACAACAAATTATTTGCAACTAATTTTAGCTGCCGCGCTCGAAAATTGGCTGACTTCGTGGGTGCTACGGCGGCAAGAGCTGTGGGTTAGAAATTAGAAATTCAAAATAAGAACGCAGCGAAACGAAACAAAATCCACGCGAAATAAGTTCAACAAACCCCGAAAAAAAACGCGAGTCAAACACAAAAAAAAAAAAAAAATATGCGCCACAAAAATTATTTCGAATTATGCGATTTATTTTCGGGCCAAAAAGCTGCATGCCAACGCAAACGCCTCCCAGCTGAGTAGAAAAGTGGGCGTTACAAATGCATAAATCTGGCCCATTATCATGCAAATTAAGTGAAGCAAAATATATATATATATATATATATATATATATATATATATATATATAAATACATATACGAGTGTATGTGCAACATTTTTAAATGCCCCAGCTCGACTCGGACAACTATTTTAATGCCAAATTGTTTACACCAGTGCAACAGATATGCGTGCGTGTGGCCATATGTGTGTATGTGTGTGGAAGAGTATATTGTCAGAGATTTAAGAGGGATTTGCAAGCAAAATTGATTGCAGTGTAATATTGGCTTAACATTTAATGCATTTGCTGCAAATTAAATAAAGAGCTAGACAAATATTTGCTGAAAAGTTGAAAAGCTGAGAGCTGCCAAAAGAAGTGAAAGACAAATTTGTATTAAAACAGATTGAATTGCACCTCAAAAAAAATATTTTTTTAGCATTTCTTACAAACGTCAAAAGCTGACTTTTGACCTATTAAAGCTTTGCAGTTCACAGACAGCTTCTATAAGAAACGATAAACAAAGTCTATTTTCTGTTTGTATATGCATATAAATTCAGATAATAACAACGCAGACATGTTTCAGCTTAAAAATATTTTCTTTAGCAATTTTTACATTCGCTAAAAGCTGACTTTTGACTTATTCGATACAAACTTTTAAATTTACAGACAGTTACGTGCCAAACATCTGACACATATAACTTTAATTTGATTTCTTTTACTTGACAGTTAAGTAATTTTATGTAACAAGATTAATTTAATAAAAACGGAGGAAGTTTTATTTTGTATTTGGAAGGGAAACACTTGAAATTTATACGAATGAAAAGTGAACATAGGATGAAGAGATACTTAAAGGCCGAACGAAGGCAAAGTCAACAAATGAATCTTTGTTAGGAAAGACCCAACAAACTCAACAATTCGCTTAGTATTATTATTATATATTCAAAAGAAAGAAAGAAGACATCATAGAAGACTTACTCTCGTGAATTTAAGCTACATGAAAATACTCAACAAGTCCACAAAAAAGAAGAAAAATTAGAAAGATTGGAGGACTTTTAATACAAAGCAAATCATACAGAAATGCGTAAAAATAGTGAATAGTTCCCTAAGCAGTGGGCTGCAATTTAATGAAAACTTCAAGTTGTAACATGAAAATTTGAGAGAAAACAAAATGATCTATACTTTGCAGACCCCTTCTGTATGAGTTTTTTTTCCTGCAGTCGTCACATGTTTTAAACCTTTATATTGTTTATTTCTTTAGTTTTTTCATTGTTTTTTTGAGAACACATTATATTTACGGTTCGGTTTTTCCAAACGCTTGACGCCAGTTTATCGCTGCAATTTTCACAGCTTTTGTTTATTTATATGCTCTCTCTCTCTCTCTCTCTCTCTCCCTCTCTATATAAGTATCTGAACGTATGAAATATTTATCTGCAACACAATATCATAAAAATTAAGTGAAAACATTCAGTTGACGTACGTCAAAGTGGAAAAAGGCGAGCAGAAAATAATAAAAAAAAAATATATGCTTTCAACAGATTTGCAAAATGAATTTTTCTCTTTATTTTTCCCCCCTTTTTGTATTTTAATTTTGCATTAATTAATGTAAATTGCAATGAGAGTCCTACAGGCTGCGGCTCGAACTGTAAATATTTGCAATGCTCACAGATTTCTCACATGTTTGTTTGCTTTTTCACTATTTTTTTTTTTTTTTCGGTTTTAATTTTTGCAAAAATTATACGCATTATCAATTTCTGGCAATTTGCATATACCAATTTGCGGAATGAGTTTTCTGCTTGATTTGCTTATTATGTTTGCGAGGCACTTTGATCTGCCAGTGGAAACTTTTGATCAACCGCATATACACATACACTTCTTCTTTATTTCGCACCGATGAATAAATATAACATTTTTTGGATTCATAAATCGATTGCATAAATAAGTTGTCGCTTTTGCATTTTCACATAGGCATTTTCCTTTTTGTATTCACATTTCAATTTTTTTTTTATTTATAAAACTTGTACTTTTTGGCTTTTTTTTTTTTTAGGGGTCCGACCCTATGTTTTGCAATTGGCGCGCGCGTTTGTTTTTGTCCCCCTTTTTCAGAAATCGTCGTTTATTTTTAGACCGTGCAAAAGATGTATCTTTCAGAGACTTTGCCTGACGCTAACGAACAGCATTTTCTATACACACACACTCAACTGCAACACAAGCGGCACGATCGACGTTCAAGCGACAACTGCTCTGTATATTCTTCAGCTAGCTTCGCATTTGTCGTAAAAGACAGATCATTCTCTTTGGTTCTCTTAGCAGCTCTCTGCCGCAGATAGATGTACTTAAAGATAGATTTATGCATGCAGTTCCTTTAGCCAAATCAGCTGAAGAGTAAGTTCTAGAAATCATTTAACGAGATAAATAAGCATTGCTCGATTTTTTATGTATATATAACCCAATGCTTATGTTGCTTTTATGGTTCTCTTCCCACTCAGAAGTTAAGTTACCTCAGTTATTTGATATATATTTAAAATACCAACTTACTTGAACAATCAGCTGCTCTGAATGTGTTTATTGTTTGAATATACTTTCATATGTAACTCAAAAGATGTATTCGTTCACTTCTATATTTTCTTAAAGACCATTAATATTGCCACAGTGCATGCATGACTATTTTCAATAGATTTATCTATTTCTATATAGATTACTTGAATCGACTTATCTTCATTTATTTCGTGTCCATCTGCCGACCACCCACCACAAAGTCTGCTTCAGCTCCTGCTTTCAACTCGACTGAGCTCCATTTCCTTCTGTTTATTAATTACCTATGCAGTTTGATCAGTCGAATGAATCCCTCAGCTATTTATCCGCGCAATCCCTATGGGACAGAATCAGCTTGAAGCTGCTTATCGGACACTTCCTGCCACAAATCTCTTTCTCTCTCACTTAGCTTAAGTGCACCTATACAATATCTGTGCACAATCTGACTTAAAGTCTTAAATCAGTTTGGCTTGTGGCCAACCCAAAAGTTTTTTCTACTTCTCTTTTTCTCTTCTTTCGTTTTTCGGGCAGTCAATTTTGCATCTCTGTTTGCAGAAGCAGCTAAGTGACTTGTTTGACTTCTTCATCGTGTGGGGCAAAAACGTTTAAAGGTGATGGCCAGCTCTCAAACAAACCGTGTAACCTTTTTTCTGTTTCACACTCTTTTCACCATTCTCTGTCATCTCCCTCGCCCGCTCCCCTTCGCTCCGTGGTCCGGGTCACACGTCAGTCACACTATGGTGGGTTGCTCATACGCCCCATAAAACGATTCGCAACACACCGAAAATCTCGCCTCGCTTGGCCTTGGACCCTTCGAAGCTGACTTGCTACAAGCTCTCAATTTTTTTTTTTTGGGTTTTTCACTTTTGCTCGCATGGGCTTTATAAATTGATTTGCGCGCGCTCTGACATTTTGGAAAGTCGTTCGAGTAGCTAATTTACGACCATCAAAGTGCGCCAATAAATTACGCTTTAATTGCAAGTTAATTAAAATTGAAGACCCCAACCGGCAGAGTCTGCGCTAAAAATAATCAATGGACCAAGTCAAACCAGCCGAAACACTTTTTCATTCTGTTCTGAAATAGCAGAAAAAATATATATATATGTATATACAGATATACTATCTATACTATCTGTACTTTCTGGCCATATGAATACAAATGCGCAATTAAACTTGTAAATTTGGCAAATGCAGGCGCTTAATTAAATGCATTTAACCATTGGCAAATATTATAATTGTATGCCCATAATTGCATTCATTTGCGCAATGCAAAAATTTCGAAATTTACAGCTCAAATGCCGAAACAAAATATTTATTACAATGTACAATCAAGTTAAATAACGCATTTTGAATTCCGCTAGCTAGAAATTATCAGCTGGGGGAATTGAGAATTAAAGGTATCTAAAAATATGTAAATGCCTTTATACATGCACTATTTGTATGTTTGCAAACTATTTTCTGTACGCATATTTCATTCAAAATATTTAAATTTATTATTATTTTTGGTTGCTCAATATACCCTGTTAACCAATTGGATGGTTGACAAGGTAGTGATAATTTCGTTTATATACAGCATTTCAGAGCAAGCCAATTTAACCATATCCCATTGTATTATCAGTTCATACTGATTGTCTCTCTTTGTGGCTCTCTGGCGTAGAGAGACGTCATTAAAGATAGATTTACTTAAAGATAGATTTGTTATATGCAATTATATAATTGTTCTGTCTTCATATCTGTTTCTGCTTCTCTCTTATGACTGTCGCTCTATTCGACTTCGTGTCTACTGATCTAAAAATGCTGCAATAGATGAAAGTGTCAGATCTGCAGACTTTAAAATTTGAAATTATCAGTAGCATAGTATATTTGCGGCTCTCTGGCGTAGAGAGACGTCAAAGACGTACTTAAAGATAGATTTGTTATATGCAATTATATAATTGTTCTGTCTTCATATCTGTTTCTGCTTCTCTCTTATGACTGTCACTGTATTCGACTTTGTTTCTATTGATCTAAAAACGCTTCAATGGATGAAAGTGTCAGATCTGCAGACTTTAAAATTTGAAATTAAAGATAGATTTACTTAAAGATAGATTAGTCTGTCTTTATATCTTTTTCTGCTTCTCTCTTATGACTGTCGCTCTATTCGACTTCGTGTCTACTGATCTAATAATGCTGCAATAGATGAAAGTGTCAGATCTGCAGACTTTAAAATTTGAAATTATCAGTGTTATAGTATAGTGGTAAACCGAAATCATAGCTATAATATTCGCAATAAAACTGTCGATAACACATTAATGCCTTTAACAGCTAGAGCTAACGAAATGACAAGCTTCAAGTATAAGAATGCTTTGAAGGTTTAGTATAGAGTAGCTGCTAGTCGGGTAATGCTAGTTGAAGCACTTTTACTTGTTTTGCGAAGGCCATGTTTGCAATTATTAAAAATATTTGTACATATGTAAATCAGTTGGCGATAGTTCTAAATCAAAGCTCAATACATTTATGAGTATGTCAGATATGTTTTTATTTCCCTCTCTCCCTTTATCACTTTGTCTCTCTCTCTCTCTGTCTCTCTCTCTCTCTCTGTCTCTCTCTCTCTCTGTCTCTCTCTCTCTCTCTCTGTCTGTATGTGCTTTTGATTTATGACGCACTAGGTGGCAAATGTTATGTACACAATTTAAAATAAATTGCAAACATATTTAATACAATTTCATTGACATTCGACTAGCAATTGGCAATCGACAAAATTCGATATTATTTAAGACCAAATATTTCCATGAGCTGATTGCCATTCGTTTGAAATGTTTTGAGGCTAAAACTGAATTTGTTTGTGGATTTTGCTAACGCTTTAAATTGAGCATCGTTTGAAATGCTGCCAAGCACACAGAACCGAAGGTCACGTCAATAAATCCACTTAAGTATAATAGAAACCCTAACCGTTTGGCATTTTTCATGTTTAACATTTCATTTGACATTTAATGCAGAGCAAGAAAGCTGACACTTTTATGACCCTTCCAATTTTGTGCTTCACTAATTCCTATCCGAGCAATTTGCCCGCGAAGCAAGCTGTTCGTGCCGCGGGGGAATCACAATTTGCACCACAGTTACGACCTAATTAACTTCGATTTCTGCGCTGCAGGCATTTACATAATTGCATTTCGCAGAGCATTACTTTTAAATGCCACGCCTACCAAGGCGATAAGCTGCAAAAGAAGCTTGCACGCGAGTGTTAACAGCTGCGTGATAGTCGCTCCATCTTCCTTAACACTAGCTTGAAGCAGTCAATTTTTGTAATGGAATAGAAATATTTACTCCTTGGCAGATCAGTTTTTATATGAAAACCAGCCACACCCTCCGTGGGCGTACTTACAAATTATATGGACTCTATACTCTATGTAACCAATATTCTCCTTTTGCTGTGTGAGCGAGCAACGTAGAAATCCAACGCATTGTTGAAAAGTGAAAGTTGCAAAGAATAGACCAGAATTACATAGCAAAGCAAAATGAGGAAGAGAACAGAAGAGCAAAGAGAAATGTGTAATTGTGTTTAACTCTGGTCGGCTACGAACTGGACATATGGCATTACAAGATATAGAAAAGGGGAAGTCACAGGGACAGTCGTAGCTCCCAGGAGGCGGCAGCGAACTCTAATTAAGCCAGCCAACTGACCAACTTTTCTAAAGCACACAAAAAAAAAATGTGAAAAAATTACTAGAGATGCAGTAGCAGCAGCAGCAGCAGCAGCAGGAAAAAACTGAATGAGCAAATTTAAATCAAAAAGCCAACCTCCTGCTGCATGGCTGGCGTTGCTTCCGCAGACAATTCACCAAGAAAATGCATGAGAATTATTTCGCTCAAGTGCAGCACGCAAAAGCAAACTAATTTGCTGGCAATTATGCCAGAAGACTTGGACTTGTTTTTATGAATGCGCTTTAGTCGCTCTTAAGCTGTCTAATAAAACGTGGATTAATTTTTTTTGATAAATATATATAAATTTACTTTTTTTTTTTTTTGGCCAAAACCTGCCCTCGCTTCCAGTGTACGCGGTGGCTCAAGTGTTTGTGAGGAGCTTTGCGGCCGCAAAGTGAAGCGCAAATAAATTAGACGCAGCAAATCCGAAGAAAAAAATGCTTTCAGCTGAAGTCAAGACGTTTTTGTTTGGCCAAATCAGCTTTGTTAACTAAATAGATTTAATTGTATTTACGATTTAAATTACACTCGTTTAACAGGCTAAAAAAAGACCTGAATTTTTAAAAGAATGCTGCAACCTAAATCTTAACTGTTTCTGTATGCTCGACACAACTTTAGGCACGTTCAACTTGCATTGTGTTTGGCTAGATTGAAGTAGGTGAGTTTCTAATGAACGTTTATTCTATTTCAATGATAATTTAATTTAAAATTCTCAAACTTAACTTTTAAATTAATAACTACCTACCGCGTAGCATGCGCTAGAGTTAAAAAACAATACATTTGTGATCAACTTATTCTAGGGTTATTCAAATTTCCATTTTCATTAAATTGTCATCTATCAGAAGCCACTGCGGCTGACCGCTGCTGCTGCTGCTGCTGCTGCTGCAGCTAAGCTGCCATACCTTCAATATGTTTGCATTTAAATGTGTTGCCTGGGGGACTTTAAGACAGGAGCTACCAGGACTTTCACACTTGAGTCTCCCAGCTGAAAGCGAATGCAAAGCGCTTAATAAATTACACTCATTTACACTTGTCGCCTAAAAAAAAGTGTAAATATGTGTGTACATCTATATATATATATATATATATATATATATATATATATATTTATATTTATATATATTCACAGTGTATACAGCTGTTAAATAAACTAAATTTGCAGTGAAAGGCAACTAAACGACGACTAAATCAAAATGAGTTTAGAGTGCGAAGCGAAAACCCTTGACAAAGTTTTTGGCACAGAGCCGCTTCAAGTGTCCTCTACAAAAAAGTTGCCTCTGCTGTGGCGAATGAAAAAAAAAAAAAGAAAGTATAATACAAAAACAAAAAGAAAAACACGGCCAAAGAAGCAAAAACACAGAGGACTGTCCACTTGTATTAAAGGAAAACGCTGCAGGCATTTTAAGTGTTGTTAATGCCGCTGCGGTTTAGTTTGAAAGTTCGTTTTTTTTTTACTTTTTTTTCTTTTTTTTTTTTTTTTTTTTTTACCACGCAGCCAGCCCAAATGAAACAACTTTTTCAGAATTTTTCAGTGCACGTGGCTAGCCACTGGTCCCACGGTGGTACAGTCCGCCCACCCAGCCACCAGCCACCAGCCAGCACCACTCGAGTTTCGCTTGCTTTCATTTTTATGCATTTACGCCCAGTCATAAAAAATAAAACTCAAAATAAAGCAAGGCATAGACAAAAAGAAAACTTGCCTACGCCTCGCTGAGCTGCGCCAGTGTTATCCTTCACGCCAGGAACCCAGCCTTACAGCTAGATAGTAGAGAAGAGAACAAAGAGAAAAAAGAAGAAAAAAAAAAACACTGGTCAGCCATTAGGTCAGCTGCCATTAAAGCAACTGAGAGCTTGAAAAAAGTTTCACATATCCACGTGCTGGATAGCTTACTCTGATTTATATTACATATACCTATGTATATATCAAATAACTCAAAGAAGACCTGCGAGTTGCTCTATATGTTCTGTAGCATATCAAATTGACATGTTAATTTTAAATTTGCTCTACTCGGAAATGTAAAAATAAACTATATGCTTACAAGTCATTCTGTTGTACCTCTGTCATATCAATATTTTATGCAAACTGGTTTTCTCCTACATTAATTTTTAAGCTCTGAATTCCATTAGCAATTCAGAGCGTAATATTTTACTGCACATGTATGTAAGAGAGAATGAGGTATACATGATAACGATGACGAGTTGAGTTGTCGAGGTCATGTCCGTCTGCCTAACTATCCGTGCGTACAAACGCAGATGTGAAATTTTAAATATATTTTCTAGAAGCTTATAATTTTTTCGATAACTCATCACGTTTTGTTATTCCCAATCAACAGCGACATTGTTACTTGTTTTTCAAGCCATTGCCAAAAAAAAAAACCATAACACCTAAAGCCCTCTAATTTACTAAGATCCTTCCGGTCACACACAGAGTTTGATTATTTTATGATTTTGAACACCTTTTTGCATGTCTTCAAAATTGATTGTTGAACTACTGAGATTTATCGTGTGGCCTTAAGTCAATGCAAATAATTTAAAGGCAATCTACGTTCGCTTTTTGTTCGATATTTGAGTTATCAAACGTGGGCAAGCGTCTTTAAACGTCCGGCTGTCCACTACTATATACATGAATGTAGTGAATTTTGAAACTCTTAAGAGCTGTCGATGCAGGCAAATCTCTTTATAAATCTAGTGGGCCAATTGACGCTCTGCTTGACCTGCTGAAGAGCAGTCCATAGTGCAGCCCGCACTTAAACTGTGTAATAAGCTGGGCATGCACTGTGTAGGCTCGGTTTATGTTTCTTTGTGTCTTTGTTCTTTTGCATCCGCGATGCCTAGAATGATTGGAACTGTGGCTCTGCTCTGTGTGCAGGGTATATCCTAGTCGGGCAGTTCGTTAAAAGCTGCCTTAGTTGCCCAAATTAATTTTTTTTAAACATTTAGCTAATGCTGATATACCTATATATATATATATATATGATCAAAGCTCAACTCATATTTTTGTTAAATATTTATAATTAAAGCAGTTTTACTTCTGTTAAAAAAATTGTTTTTTTTTAAGAATTTTACTGTTCATTCGCATTTTGTATTCATTATTCATTGCATCAATAATATTCTCTCTGGCTTGCAGTTGTAATAAATTTTCCATCTGCTTTGCATTGATGAATAATCTGTTCTGTCTCATGGCAAAAATATTTTCGCTCATTTCGTTTGCTTTCCCTCAAGCCAAAAAAGCCATCTGCATTGATGAATAATCTTTTATGGTTTGCCACTTTGCATTTGCATATAATTAACCATTTTATTATTCGTACCCTTCGATCAAGCTGATTTTTTCTTTGTTCCACTAAAATGTTAATTTTGTTGCGTTATCAGCTCCATGAAATTCATAATTATGCACTCTGCAGCTGAGGAAGACAGTTGCCGAGCTGAAATAAAATGGAAAAGTCGAGATATACGCATCTGTTCCACATTAAGTATGTCATATCCTGTTTCCTGCACACAGACCCACACACACACACACACACAAAGACTCAAACGGAGAGAGAAAGAGACTTGAAGCTTATCAGCGACAGGCTTCACTGCCTCACTGAGGAAATGGCTGCAGCATCCATCCCCTGGCCCCTTTATTTATGCCCCTGTTCATTTCGTTGCTGCAGCTTGGGATTTCGAATTGCAGTAAGACAGCAGCAATGCAGCAAAGGGTGTTGCCTCCTCCACCGCCGCACAGACTGCTGCACGACTTGGCACTTTAATGAAGCGACAATGTGAGCACGCGTAATGCCCTAATCCCCAAATTGGGCACTTCACATTACGTAAAATTACAAAGTTGCAGGAAATTTGCTAAGAAATTGTACATTAAATGTTAGTGAATATATATATATAAAAAAAGAACTTTAAAGACTTGCATATTTATAAAAACTGTTTCTTAAACTAGTCTCGGAAGTAAACAGCTTTAGACTCAATGAACATATAGTCTATAAATATGATAAAAATATATATATCTGAAGATTACACACTGTAAAAATATACTTGAAATTATTGTGATTCATTGGTGTGTTTTAAAAATTAATAATAGCATAAAATATATATAGTATTACTATAAAAAATTGTATAAAATTTAATAAAATCTTTTATAGTTATTTACGTAAAACTAGACAGAGCTTTACGAATTTGGCAAATATATAATAGTTCTTGAAGAATATTTTTAAATTATTTACACATTTTTCGCTTAATTATTATTAACTTTCAATTAATAATAAAAGTTTTATTAAAATAAAATAAATAAATTGAACAAATTAGAACATTTCACTTAAGCAGTTGGCACTTTTTAGAGCTATAATATAAAAAATATTTATATCTATTATAATTATAATATATATATTTTTAAATTTTTCTAATTTTCCAAATATATTTTTATTCAAAAGATGTATTTTTATTTATATTTATTATATACATAATATATATATTTATATTTTATAACTTTCCAAATTGCGTTTAGACGTAGTGAAGTGTATAGTTTTGTCGACTTGTGGAATTTGAATTATTTATTTTGCAGCCCATTGCTCATGTTGCTGTTGCTGTTGGTGCCTCTTGTACCACTTTTTGTACATCAGAGCATTGTTGTTTTAATTGTTGTTGCTGTTGTTGTGGCTGTTAAGGTCTTTTGTTTGTATGTATGTGTTGTTGCTTGTGTGCTTGTTGTAGGTGTGCACTTGCTGCCTCTGATTGTTGACGTGGCTGGCAAACGCACACTTAAGTGCACTTGAGCGTTTTTAATTAAAACGCAATTTTTCAACAGGCGTCAGCAGCAGGTTTCGCCGGACTAAGATAGCGACTCTGCTTTCATCTCTCTCTCTCTCTCACTCTCTCTCTCTCTCTCTCCTTCTCAATTCCTTTGCTGGCACTAAAATATATTGAGCTGTTGAATAAAATATGAACTGTCTACCCAGAGCTCTGGCATTAATAAATTGGCCAAAGCAGTTTGCATAAACAGGCTCATTTGCCAGCTATCGGCCACGAAATCAATGCAGGAAATGCAACCACAGCAGCACATCAATCATGTTGGATAGTGTTGCAGCACTCAGTCAATCAGTGCTTTCAACTTCCAACTTTCAGCTACCAACGACAGTCTTCAAGCAGTTGCTGTGTGTCGTTTAGAGAGAATTTGTTGTTTCAGTGCAACCTAATCAATGTCATCATCGTCATCGTCAGTCAAGCCACAAGAAGCAGGAGCACCACCACAAGCGGCAACAAAGTTGTCGCAGTTGTTGCATGTGCGACAGCCCTCATGAAGGCGCCCCAAAACAGAGGTTATTTATACTCTCAAGATGATGATGATGATGATGATGATGTTGATCGAGTTGACGATGATGATGACAACAAGTGCACAACCCTTTGGCCTCGTCGCTGACTTTGCCACACGAAGCACTCGCAACTTGTAGCTGCCGTCTTCAGCCCGCAGGCGGCTACGTGCCTGACTAAACGGCATGCCACATTTGCGCGCTGTAGCTGCACTTGCCACGCGTGCCACCAAAATATAAACAATATACTCAAACAAACGCGCAGATGAGCCACGACTTCCACGTCGAACCAAGATTGGGGGGGGGGGGAGGGCGGAGCCAGCAACACGACCACAAGTGAAACAATTTTGCCAGAAGGGGAACTTGCGTAATGATGATGATAAATATTTTGGTAGGTAAGTCTGTGGCCATAACGGAACGAAAATACAAACTAAATGGCAGCCCCAAGCTCCCTTTTCCATATAAATTTCAAGTATTCATAGAGACTGAATGACTCAAGCAGCTAACGGCTATAAAGCGAGAACCTTGATTGAAAATCCATTTTACGCTGAATTGAATATATTACAACAATAAACTAGATGCTCGAAAAGGTGTGTATGTATCACCTGTATACAGCTAAATGGCGGCAAGCTACATACAAACTTAGCCTCATTCAAGCTTAAAAGACCTAAATAGCTATTAGACTCTGCTTACACCAGTTGAGTTCAAAGACTTGTCTGCTGCCAGCTGCCAACTGCACAGCTATTCGCAAGTTCAATATATTCATTGCTGGCATTTCCAAGCCGCGTTGGCCAACGCTACATGGAAATCAATTAATTCAACAGTCCAAACAATTTCACATGAAATGTGATATTAATTGCATTTCCTCTTGGCTCAGCACCACAATACCAAACAGATGCATTCTGTTACGTATCGCAAACGACAAATTAACAATAACTAATTGGAGGCTAATGACCAATAGAAGCTGTCGCCAACAGCTAGCCAAAATATGTATGGCCAACACATATATACATATCTTAAAATACAGACACACATTTGCATACATATATATAACAGCACATAATATATGTGGTAGAGCAGCAGCAGCAGCAGCAGCAACGGCAAACGCAAAGAAACTGTTGGCAGGGCGCCCAAGAGGCGGTCATTTGCCTTGCCAAATTTTGGCCAAATATGGATTTAACATACACACTTCAGCCATACATATTTCGGCGTAATTAGCAGCCGAGCCGTAGGCGCCTAAGTGCAAACAAGCCCCAGCTTAAGCTGAAAAGAAAACAAACTTGAACTGAAAGACGCTTAAATACTCTGTTTTATAGGGTTCATAAGCGGCAAAACACAATTTATTTATACTAAAATTTCTAGTGTTTCATGATTATCAAATCAGTTTTTAAAGCTTTACATAGTTTTAAAGCTAAATACTCTGAATAATCATACATAGTCTTAAAGCATTTAAGTTGAGTTAGAGTTGCTCATATCTTACGCCGTTGATAAAGCTCCTCCTTAGATAGACCTAAAGCTGTATCAGTATTTCCTAGCATGTCAAGCGATATGCTATGAGGACTTTGCCCTCTCTTTGATAGGGCACTCAATGTACTACGCATATGTCTTAGCATATTGATGTGCCCACTGTGCGGATGTGTCTGTGCAGACGAGTTCCGGCTGGCATACAGATTTGGCGACACGTCCGCAGGCAGGCATAAACATGCTCGGCGCAAATGTGTGAACTCATTTAAGAGCAAAGGATGTCTCGCAGCGAGTGGCGTGGAGGCAATTAGAAAATGATTTAGCGCAATTTGTGTCTGATTAAAAATGTTATTTAGTTGACAGCTGAGGCGGTACAGTGAGCACAGCATAACGACAACATACGCGCATAATTGTCACAGCAAACGGCTGGCAAATTAATATGTATGTGTAAGTAGTAAGTAAATGCGAGACAGACAGAAATCTATTGCCTACTTTGTGGCGCAGACTTCACTCCACAACACTTAAGAGTCGACGCATAACTCAAGAGGCGACGGAAGCCACTGATGCGCAGCACAGTTTGCATACAGTTAGTTACACAAAGCGCTCAGCCTTTTTACTGTTATGCTGACATGCACATATACATACATACATACATACATACATATATGTATGTGTATGTGTGTGTGCTGGCTCTCTGTCTCAGTGTGCGCGCGCCATTTTGTCGAGTGACAGCCATTGGCGTTGCCATCGCATCAGTCGTCGTTGCCTAATGGCTGCTTTGCGGCTTGAGAGTGGGGCGCCCCAGCCAGACAGCCCTTAGGTATTTAGGGAGCTGCTGCAAATTTGCCTTGGCGGCAGCCGAACGCTGGCATGTTGCATGCTTCAAATACTCTTTATTTAAAATTCAATTTATATTTTTATCTGCTTCAACTTTTGCCTTGAAGTAGCGCAACAACTACCTCGAACATGTCATCGATGCAACACCTCGTTCCTTCTGCATAATTCACGCCAGTTGACAACTTCTGATTTGCAATAGCAATCAGCATAAACATGGCAAGCCATTTGTGTATGCCCTCGAAACATAAAGCGCTATGGGTAGCTTAACATTGTTTTTGCCGTATGCTAGTTGACTTGAATGAATAGCAGCGGCAACAAAGCCTGTGCCATAGCTTTTTGGAGCAGCATTGATATGGAGTATAGATTTCTATTCACAGATTGTCTATGGCTTTGGCACAGTTCGAAATATTGAATTGTGGCCGATACCTCTAGAGCAACAGCTGCGTTTAGACTGTTTAATTGTAGTAAATGAATTTCTATATGAAAAAATAAATGTTATATAACTAATGCTTGAACATGTAAAAGCAACTTTCATTAACTTGTCATAGATAAAAATTTCAAAATCTTAAGAGACTCCTTCAACAAAGCAGCTATCGAATATGTATAACAGTTTAAGCTATTAAACAATTAGTTAAAAATAATTAATCAATTAATCAAAATAATGTCATAAGTGCAAGCTGAAGGCCTTTGCAGCCAATGCTTTAGTCTTCAGTTAGTATTTAATAATAAATATATAATAAATGACAATTGGCTGATTCTGATAGATAGAGATAAACAAACATGTGGTATCTGCTCAGCAGCTACTCGCTGTTTCTATGCGTAACTCCTATTTGGTTGCTTTATATGTTGATTGCTCAAACATGGCAAACGCAGCGCATCCTGTGTTGCATTTACTCTTACAGTGGCACCGCGAGCCCAATACCCCATGAACGTTTACATATGCATTTGGCATGAAAGCTCGGGCAGAACAATAAACAGAAATCAAATTGAATCGCTCGCGGCACTGTGGAGGCACTCGCTCAACTTTGAATTTATGGCCATTGTTGCATTTTGGCCAACAAATTGAGTTGTTAATAAATTTTCGCACCGCATTCGTGGCTGCTCTTTGGGTGCAGAGGCGCTGCGATTGTTGGCTCAACTCTTGTTGCGCTAGATGAAATCAATTTAAGTTGCCGCCCCCTCTTGGTGGGGCAGGGTGGGGCGTGGCCTTGTTGCAGTTGTTCTAAATCAATCACTTAACTATTTTCCACTAAAATTCAAACCAAAAAAAGCTAAAAGAAAAAATATAAAAAACAAAAACACACACATTCCATTGGATTAAAACAAAAATATTTCTGCATATCGCATCCTGATAAAAAAAAAAAGGCAACAACTAAAAAACGGACTGGAAACTCACATAAAGTATTCATACACAGATTCTGCACGAACAGAGCCGCAGACTGTTTTGACTGCGTTCTGCTTCCATTGCCAGCAATTTATTCTTTATTCCGCACGTTTTGTTATTGTTGCCAAATTTATTTTTTATGCAATTTTTGCCCGTTTGTTTCGGCTACCTTTTTCCTTGTGTTTGTTTGTTTTTGTTTTTGTTTTTGTTTTTTTTTTTTTTTATTTTTCAGCTAGCTCTTGTTAAGCTTTAAAATGAACACCAAACATTTTGTTAGCCATAACGACGACGGGTCAGCCAATATTGTTTGCCCAGCGGCTTAGTCTGGCTGACAGATGCTCTTTGTCCAAGGTCTTTGATTGTGTATGTGTGTGTGTGTGTGTTTTTAAATTGTTCTACATTTTACTTTGTTGTGCTATGCATTTAGAATAATGTTCAAAGTTGCCTAAAAACAGCAATTAAATATTTATTTTGCAAACCTGCATCAATTATTTTCTATATACCTGTCAATAAATATAATTTACTGGAAATTACTTTTATTGAAATAACACAGAATAATAAAAATATTTGGTTTTTACATTGAGTAATTGCTTTGGCATGCATTTTTCATTTGATTAAAATGCGCTCTTGAGCAATTTTACTGCTTCACATATATAAAAAAGCTATCAATATTTAAATATTATTATTTACTGCGGGACTTTTACAACAATTTCTAAAAATTTGGTAGCAAGGCAAACTCATATTTTATACAACACGCGATTTTCAGCATTTCAGTAGAGTTCTTGGAGGAGTTCAAACTATTTCATACTTTCATTTCCTTATGAACATTTTTAGTTTATAGCTTAAAGTTCGTCTTTCTTAAGCTGCATGTGGAACAGCAATCATTCTCTCAGTCAGTAATCAGTTAGTCAACCAGTCACTGAGTCACTCCAGCAAGTTAGTCAATCGGCTCAGTTAGTTAGTCCATCGACTTAGCGTTTCGTTGCTAAACTTATCGCCAATCTATAGTCAATCAATCGTCAATCACTCTCTTAGTTTGTCAACCGATTGCTTAGCTGTAATTCAATCAGCCAAAGCCTCAAATCTTAAATTACATAGTCTCTCAATCAATCAGTCTATCATTTCGTAAGTCTGTAACACACAATCTTACTTGTTTGGACTGACAGTCAATCAGTCTGTCAGTTCATATGTTAAACTTAGTCAGAATGTCATCAGGTTCAGTAGGTCCATCAATCGTAAGTTTGTCACTAATTCGCCAACTCAGTCAGTCAATCTTATCAGTCAAATACAAATGTAGCTCAAAACAATCAGTCAAGTGATTGACTATCTGCCAGTCAGTCAATCTATCAGTCTATCAGTCAATCAGTCCAATAAGTCAGTCAGTCGGTCACTTTCTTAGTTAGTTAGTGAATCAGTCAGATAGTTCTTTAGTCCATCAATCAATAGTCTATTCCGTCAGTTATTGACCAACTCATTTAGTATAGCAGTCAATGAGTCAGTTAGATACTATATAGTTCAGTCAGTCAGTCAAGTTTATCAGTCATATATGATAAATGTATGTTAAGACCATCAGGTAGGTGAATGAGTATCTATAAGCTTAGCTTCCAGTCAGTTAGTCAGTGACATCCTTAGTTAGTTCAGTCCATCAATCAATAGTCAATTCCGTCATTTAGTTTAGCAGTCAATGAGTCAGTTAGATACTATATAGTTCAGTCAGTCAGCCAAGTTTATCAGACATATATGATAAATGTATGTTAAAACCGTCAGGCAGGTGAATGATTATCTATAAGCTTAGCTTCCAGTCAGTCAGTCAGTCAGTGACTTCCTTAGTCAATCAGTCAGATAGTTCTTTAGTCCATCAATCAATAGTCTATTCCGTCAGTTATTGACCAACTCATTTAGTATAGCAGTCAATGAGTCAGTTAGATAATATATAGTTCAGTCAATCAGTCAAGTTTATCAGTCAAATATGATAAAAGTATCTTAAAACCGGCAGGCAGGTGAATGATTATCTATAAGCTTAGCTTCCACTCAGTCAGTCAGTCAGTGACTTCCTTAGTCAATCAGTCAGATAGTTCTTCAGTCCATCAATCAATAGTCTATTCCGTCAGTTATTGAAAAACTCATTTAGTATAGCAGTCATTGAGTCAGTTGGATACTATATAGTTCAGTCAGTCAGTCAAGTTTATCAGTCATATATGATAAATGTATGTTAAGACCATCAGGTAGGTGAATGAGTATCTATAAGCTTAGCTTCCAGTCAGTTAGTCAGTGACTTCCTTAGTTAGTTCAGTCCATCAATCAATAGTCAATTCCGTCATTTAGTATAGCAGTCAATGAGTCAGTTGGATACTATATAGTTCAGTCAGTCAATCAGGTTTATCAGTAATATATGATAAATGCATATTAAAACCGTCAGGCAGTAGAATTAGTATCGTATAACTCGATCATTATCTCACTCTAAAATATATATGTATTATGTACCTCCTCATAGTTTTGCTAAGCTCCCAATCAACTCAGTTTTGTTTAAAATTTTTCTAGTTTTCCATTTGTTTTTGGTTTTTACCATTAAACCCTAATGCAAAATTGCGCACATCTAAAGTGCTCGACTTTATGGCCGCAAATAATGCTAATTTCTGTAGTTCGATTCGTTATTACAGCTAAAAATTTGTGTTGGAGGCGCAATTTTCGCGAATTTTGCAATTATTAAAAATCATTGGGAATTCATTAAGCTAAAAATAACAAACCAAAAGCCAAAAGGGGTGAAAATCCACAAATGAAAATGAATGCGAATTACCTATGCCCTAACCAAGTGGGAAAATTTGAATAAACTGCGCACAGAGCCAGCCAGATTATGTTAATATAAAAGTAGAAGAGCAGAGAGAGACAGATAGAAGTAAAGAGACAGAGAGAGAGAGAGAGAGGGAGAGAGGTAGAAAGTGTATGATTGTGTTAGGGCGAGCTGCATGCCTAAGTGTTGATGCCGCAGGCAAGAGCAAAAAAGAAAAATGTTAAAAGAAAATGTTAGCAAAAATATATAAAATGAAGGGAATGGGAATGGGAATGGATAAAAAAAAAATGTTGTTTACCTTTTCGCGGCATTCGCGGCGACAAAATGAAATCAAAACACGAGCCGAGCCGAGCCGCTCGCCTAGTTCAAACACCTCGGGGCAGAGCAGGCTACCCCAAGTTCTTGTTATGACCTTACAGCGTAGAGTTGCCAGCCAGCCCCCAACGCCCCGTAACGCCCCGTAGCGCCCCTGAGGCTGCCTCATTGCCGGGTGTTATGCTAAATTTAAAGCATGTTGCGGCTGAGATTAGAATAAAGATGCGGCGCGTGTTGCGACTGGCAGTGCGACATGTTCGCTGTTGCGACCGAGCTGTGTGCTCCCCTTCTTACGCACACACGCACACAGCTACACACATGAGCATATATTTGTATACATACGTAAGAGCAACATCTGGCGCGGCATATCACACGCGTGCGCGCTTTAATTAGCTGCTAGGAGCAGGCGGGCATTGGGCCGTAAGAGTGGGGAGATTGCTTAGACTCTGTTGCATGCTGATGTCAAATGCATTTCGTGGAGACAAGTAATGTGCCAAGCACACACACACACACGCACACACCACGCGCTGCATATAGAGAGTGAGTGTGTTTACTTAAGTTGTTCGCCCAGCAAGTCGGTTGTTGTTGTTGTTGTTGTTGTGGCAATGTTTAGATTGCACCATTTGAAATTGTCGAGATGCTAAACCAAATGTTGATAATCCCAAATTGCAGATACGCATGCAAATCGAATGACCACAAGGAGGACCACAAATCAAACACAATTGCCCAAAATGACAAGTTCAAAATGAAGCAAACAATCGCCGATTTAAGCCACTGCATTGCCCGAACAACTACATATCTATATTTGTGCTATATATACTGAGATATATTTCAATAAACATTACTGTGCATACATCTGCCGATACTCAGAAACGTTGGCTAACACAACAAAACCAATCATAATTATGTTATTAATTAATAATCGACTTTAAACAGAGTTGAAGAAGTTTAAGCCTTGAATTTTTAACAAAAATGTAGTTTCAAATGAACAAAAAACTTAAGAATTATTATATTTACTTTAGTTCTGTCGTAGTTAGTTAAGTTTGTATTAGCCAAATTGCGAGCTGAAAGATTGTAGAAGAGGAAATATTTATGGAAACCCTCAAAAATACTTTTGACACTGTTAGTAACGCTAATCAACTCACTAACTGTCTACTCAAACAGTATATAACGGTTGCTCAAACTTCTGAACTCCTAAGCTGGACGAACACTATCATAAACACACTTTCAGGCTGTAAAACTTCATTGTCAATTCAAAGCTTTTTGCATATAGCAAGCGGTTTGCTCTGTTATAACATGAATTGTGCCGTTAAGATGCTAAATTTTAAGGGTTGGATTCCATATTCAATAAATTCAAATCAAATATAAAAACGGCATATATGACCCCTTATCAAGCGTCATCATTGCTTTCTAATGCATCAAAATATTACATTCATACTATATACATACACATGTATATGTACATATGTCGGAGATGGCTCTTAATTATTTTGTTCCATGATGCATTTCTATATTCATATTCTTATTGCTTTGCACGCAGCGAGTCGCAGTTGTCTTGTTGTTGCTTCTCTTTTTGTCGTTAGACTTAAGTCATGTACGCATAGCCTCAACGCTCGTGCCTATATTTTCTCTTATACATAACAACAACAATCGCGCCACACTCGGCTGAAGCTTCTCTCTCTAGCTCTCGAGCCTCGCTCTCGGCATAGAATTTACCGCTAACCGTTATTCCTCTTTTGTCATTTACTTTGCTTTGTACATATATAAGTAGTAGCGGCACAGTCATGCCACTATAAAGTTTTACATCATCGCAAAGCAGCATCGCAACATTGTGACTGACTGACTGACGCGTCAGCGCATCAATACATTGCTACGTCATCAACATTTCATATTTATGTTATTAACATAACATGCCACTGTTATATTAAATTCTCTAGTTAAGTAAATAAACCTCTGACATGTGTAAAGCTTTTTGTAAACAGTTATGTCAATGTTGTCACAAAAGTGTTTTTAAGTTCTTTTTAAGCTTTTTAGAATAGAATGGTAATAAATATGTGTAAAGCTATAAAAAAAACTATTAGCATAAAATTTTTTATCCATAATCATTTACAGAAAATGTAATCCGATAGCTCGGAATGGCAAGAGCAGGGGTTTGCTCTTGCATTAAAAGGGGTTTGCGATTTGTCAAGAGATTTCATTCAACTAGGCTAAGGAAAATCAAGTAAAATTTGAATCAAAAGTGATTTTCTATTTTAGATGATTTTATTTGCAGAATAAGTTCTTTTTTGTGTCGAATTCATGTGAATGTTGTTGAAACTATTTGAAATCGTATTGAGACCTCAACTCTTTTTATTCCATTATCAATAGCGTCGCGATTGAGCTGGCCTTATGCAAACGTTTAGCACTTGAAACACATCTTTAACTAAGCAAAAAGTGTGAAAAACCCACAAAATTCAGCAGATATTGCGACAAAGGCCACATCACTGTCCTCAAAACCTAAGAGAAGTTCAACTGACAAGTTTCAGTTTGCATTACGAATTTCAAAAGATAAAATATTACTGGAATATATTATAGAATATATAAAATTGCTCTGAATTCATTCAGTTCTTATGAATTATTTAGATACTCAACTGTGTTTTGAAACCAAAGTAATATTTCGAAAGTATTTCAGGTTATGTTTTGCAAATATTTACAAAGACATGGATCGAAAAATCAATTATAAAATAAAGAAAATACTGCAAAAGATTATGAAATTCGAATGAGTCCCGAGTGAGTTAATGAAGGTATCAAGCTATCAAGTTATCAAGTTAATGTAAGTTTCAATTATAGTAGATACTTGTTCCACAGTTCCTTCAATCACTTTTCAAGTCTTCATTTGATTCACATCCAGTTTTGCCAGATGTATTTTTAGTAGCACTCATTAAGTTGAATACCCAACCTATAGATTTTCCTTATTGACAAAACTTCCCATTATCACAGCTCCACACACAGAACCTTTCAATCCGCAGCCATTTCAGCTTTATAATATAAACCCATAAATCACTTTCATTTGCACTTTGAATCCCAACTATCTCACATCTCTGCGCTCGATGGCATCAATAGCTGTTTTTTTTTTTCAGATTGTCACAATGATGGAAGATTCGGCAGCAAATGAAATTTTTGTTGGCCAAGCAGCAGCTGCTGCTGCTGCTGCTTCTGCTGCTGCTGCTGCTGCTGCTGCTGCTGCTGCTGCTGCTGCTGCCACAATTGCCAGCCGCTGCAGATGCACACAAAATGCTTTGACCACACGAACGTGCAACTAGAAGCCAGGCTTAGTTGGAGCGCTGCAGATGCATTCAGGTTAAGGGAAATTGCCCTTGGTGCACCCACAAAAGAGCGAGTGCATCAATCAAAAGCACAAGGAGGCGTGGCATGTGCATATCTCAGGCATTGATTGCCATAGAATTAATATATTTGCTGTTGAGTGGCCAGCGCTTCAGGCTCAGCTGCAGCTCGGCCAATGCAATGTAGAAATTGCAGTTGCTTTTGCCCATTAATCAAAACATCCTCTGAATGCAACCAGAAAGGTGTGCATTGATGAGTCTAAAATGAATCTCAGTTCAAGTGCTCAGAGCTTGCTGCTGAATGGCCTCAGCTGACTCACACACACACACACGCACACACACATACACACACACACACACCCTGCCAGGCACTTGCATTATCCTGTGTTTTTTTTATGGCATTGCGTCCTTGGCAGACAGCAAACAATAAAAATGGCGGCCAGGCTTATTGTAAGGCAGCCAAAATCAGAAACAGAATCGGAATCAGAATCGGAATCAGAATCAGATGCAGCAGCAGCAGCAGCAGCGGCAGCAGCAGTGAGAGAATTAGGATCGCAGCCGGTTTCGAGTTGCGACTGTTGCAGTTTCGACTTCGCCACAGCCTAAGTTAAATTGTCCGTGAAGGATTTATTTGCTGGAAATTATGATTTATAAGTTCAGCAGCCAGTCGCACTTACAGCTAACACACGCACTCACACACACAGAGAGATGTGCAAACACACATACACACACACACACACACACACACACATACACATACACACATACACACACTCAGTCATTGTATCAGTCGCCTCTCATCCTCTCTCCCTCCCTCTCCCTCTCCCTCTCCATCACCCTCTCTCTCTCTGAGTCAACCATTGCGTTTGCCTGCGGGCCAATTTCTTTTATTGTTTGTGGCCATTGACCTCGTTTCAGCAGCAGTGGGTCATAGGTTAGTGCTGCTGCTCTTCCTGTGCGCCTGAATGGCTCAAGAAAAACGGCTGGCATAAAACTAAAATTGAATTGAATTACGTTAAGCTTTTAGCCACAGGTGCAGATAGTTCCATTTCAGATAAGCAAAAACTGCAGCTTCATCTGGCACCTTCATAAATACCGCACACAAATAATTTTACGGCACAGGAAAAGTGCTGTCAACGCGCTTTTACCAGTTTTCATATTGTGCAAAACTGGGGACACACAAATGAAAACTATATATATATATTATATATTAAACAGTTACTCAAGTGATATATTTCGATTTGTTTTTAGCAGAAGGCAGAAAACTAACAAGCAAAAATTTCCTTCTTTCTGTTGTTTTTTCAGTTCAATTCAAATTCTTCATACGCCAATTTCATCTGTTGTTAAATATTGAAACTACCGTAAATTCAAAGCTTTTGCCTCACATCACAACCAAAGCGATTTGTAAGCTTAAAGTTTATAACTAAGTTTTTTTTTGCTAAATTGCTATAGCTTTAGTCAGCTTACACCTAAAAGTCAAGTCAATTGTAGAACCTCAGTGTTGAATTATAAGAACTTTTAAATACAACTTTTATCCGCAACTTGTATCTGAAACTTTTATCCAAAAAGTTTTTTCCCTTTTCTAAAATATATTTTGCAAAGCTTAAGCGACGCACCAGTTGCTTTGGTTCATGTCTCGACTGCAGACAAACCATCCGCGATGTTTCACTTTTGAGCTTTAGCAATAAGCGAAAAGTACCAACAAAACGCTGTGCTCCAATTTATCAAAGACTCAAACCAAGTTTATGCTTGCAGACAAAGTGAAGGAGTTTATTGAAGGAGTATCCGAATTGATGTCCGTCCGACCGTCCGATTGTCCTTATCACTTGTCATAAAGCTAGAGACTTGCAACTTGTGGATGCTCTGATCTGATAAAGTCTTCAGATTTTCCCGTTACGGCAACTGAGGGAGTGGCAAATGAGGAAAAACTGTGAGTCCTATAGAAAATATTTAATTTAATTTATCGACGAAATTACTGTTGACCTGCTCTATTGATAGAATAAAAGTTTTATATGAGCATATGGATATTTCTATTTGGGAAATGACAAATCGGATATAACTGTATTTTACAAATTTTTGGAATTAGAGCTCCCTAATTTGACATTTAAGTTACTGGAAACGTAGTCTTAGGATTTACCAAAAAATGAATCAACTTTTTTTGGATCGTGATAGCGCCCGACTATAATATTCTTACTTCTGACTTATGATATATGTAAATCTATTTTAGAATATTAAAAACTCTTTTTAAAAGAACTTTAAGAATTAACAATTTTTAGCTGAAAACAAAATTGATGAGAGTAAAATAAATAATTTGATTAAATAGGAATATATCAATATAATACACGATTTATTTTGTTTTTTTTTTTAAGTAAGATTTTATTTAAGTTATTTTTTTGATTATGACACTCAGTGTCTATAGCGATATTTTAATCTTCATTATTATATAATAAAAATATCTTTCTGAAGTTACCTTTTCATTTTCTATCATTTCCTTCCCACTGTGACAACAAAATTTCGAAAATGCTTCAGCTGGGGAAATCATGCCACGTATTACCCAGCTTTCTAGCATACAAAAGCACCTTACTCACTCACTCATTTCCCCTGCAAACATTGGCAGGGTATTTCTCTCTCTCTCTCTCTCTCTCTCGCTCATAACTGCTGCTCTTCGCAGCGGACACTTGCGCTCTCTGCCAATGCAATGCTTTGGTTCGCACAACGGCCGTTTGGCGCTGCTGTGTACCTATTTCGAAGTTGACAACTTCGTGTGCGATTCGTAGCCAACGGTATATGCACGAAACGGGCTGAAACGAAGGGCTCAACTGTGGCAGCGCCCGTTTTTGGCGAATTTTCGTGTCAGTTCACGTTCGATATTTGTGTTGTTTGGTCGCGGCTAACGGGGCGCACGAGAACAAAAACGAACCGAAGCAGCGCAACGGAACGGAACGAGCGACGCGTCGCGCTTTCACCATTAATGAAATATCCGCAACAATGGCCGAGTGTGCGAGTGTGTGAATAGGCGTGTGAATGAGGCGTAGGCATTTCCAGTTGTTGCACCAAACATAAACAGCAGCAACAATTCAAATTTGACCACAGCAAAAACAACAAAAGCAACAACAACAACAGCGAACGGGAGTCAACAGCAGCCGCAGCCGCAGCCGCAGCCAAGTTTAAGTGTTTGCCAACTGTGCGATTTACGTATGTGCGTTCGAGTGTGTTTTTTGTGTAGCATACGTCACGGGCGCCATCAAGTCCCAACTTGCTAGAGACGCTGCCTACGGCCGCCTGTGGCAGCCGCCAATAAATAAATAAAAATTAAAGGCAAAAATAAAAAAAAGCAAATTTAGAAATTTAAGCCAAATACCAAAAAGCCAGCGAAAAGTTTTCCAGTTTCAAGTGCGCTAAATTCCATGTGTTGTTCCAGGGACATAAAGAACTAGCGAAACGCCGGGCTTCATCCATGCAACGGTAATTGAGTCATAAATCAAATATAACTAAATTGAGAAATGCTTCAATTTTTTTTTTTTTTTGCTGGGAGAGATTTGCAGAGATTTAGAATGGGATTTCTGGCTTAAGTTCTGGCTAGAAATTATGGGTCAAAGTGATTGACACCTGCTGCGGCTCAATACATTTGTAGCTGGCTTTGTCATGCTCTGGGCCATTTGCCACATTGTTGACAGCGGCAACAGCGCAATTAGCCCGCAAGTCGCGCTCTTTGACCCAATCTGACTGCAGACGCTGCCAATCCTTTGGGCCTGAAGTGTGTGTGCCTTGTGTGCATTGTGCTGCATTGTTTTTTTTTCAGCCCTCGTTCATTTCTTGGCAACTGCTCATAAAAGCAGAAGTTTTCTCAGAATATCTGTGAATTGAGCCAGAAAAATAAATAAAAAAAAAAACACAAGCAAATAAATACAGCTGGCCCAAAGAATCGACATTGGCCACAAAACTCTGACCTCACTCGCCACTCAAGTTTGAATGGCTCATATTTTGCATAAATTCCTTTTATTTTTTTTTTTGCATTTATTTTCGTATTTTTTGCGTGGTCAAAACGAAATTTTCCAGGAACTCGCAAAGCGAATTGCCATTTGAACAGACATTGCAAATCAAGATAATTTCCAGCTGCTCTGACTGAAGTCGTAGAAGCGTTTAAATTCTCATTTGCTGTGAATATGCGTTGCGCATGGCCAACTGATGGATGAATGCTTTGAATTTCGAATTGTGGAAATTTCAGTTAAGTCGCAGTAGCTCAACAATTTTCAGTCAACTTAAGAACTTACAAACACCAGCACGACAGACATTTACCTTGCGGCACTTAAGCAAAAAAATTTGGTAACTGATTTCCAGGACTAAGCGCTTGATTGCTTGCAAAATATCAGGCTCAAAGTGAATCGTATATTTGGCAATAAATCACGGCAAAGTGTCGATTGCCTAACAAACTGTTTCTGATATTCTTATAGGTTATATAACACTTTCTATATCATATATATTTTATATATGATCTATATGTGTCGAATGATAGCTCAACTGAGCTGGACTGCATCGTAGCTCAGCCAATTGCAGCAGCTTTGCTGCATTGCTCTGTTACCCTATCATGTCCTTGCTTAAGAATGAGAAATCAATCTCAAATTGAACTCATATATATATATATATATATGTATATATATGTACATATGTCGGCTGATCTGCCATATTGACACAAACTGTTTTGGTTGAAGCGAATTCCAAACGGCGCCTCGCACTTTCTGATCACGCATTGATCTATGCTTCTTTAGACACGCCAGCTGGACTAGACTCGGCGCCTCACGCGTACGCTACTTTGGCGCCAGACAAATTCCACGTAATAGACTAATTCTGAGAATGGTTTCACAGTGGTCAAACTAAGTTCATACTGCGACACATACATATATATATATATATATATATATATATGCATACATATATAACAACATGGAAACATGACAAGTAACGTCTTCTTCTTCCTTAAATATGAGACTTTGTTAGCCACTTTGAAGCGTGTTTACATGTGAAATATTGCAGCCTGTTTGGCCATTGGCCATTCATCCAATCAAGTCAAGTCAATTGAGCGCTCTTCATTTTGTCGCATGCTTGTCCAATCAGTCGACGTGACGCACTCGACTTTTAATTAAATATTTATTTTGATGTGAAGACATTAGCAAGAGGTCAAGCGGGGCCTTTGGGGGAAGACAGGATGTGGAGTCCTCGGGCGATGACTATTGTAATTATTTGCCAGGCAGGAAGTGTTGGGCTCGTGCTGCCTGTTTAGTCGCTGTGATTAATAATGCTTAATTACAAGTATTTGCGTCGTGGCCAAAGAAACGCTGAAGCGGGCAAGCGGGCAGGCGGGCAGGCGGCATTCACAGCGGGGCTTTACCGTACTGGCTGCAACGTGCGATGGTTGCCGCTAGCTGTGCGCGCTGTACGTTTGATTGATTACAACATTTTGTCGCAACAAGAGCCTTCCACTAAGCCACTTGATAAGTTTTGCGTATACTTAACTTAACACTAAAGATTAGTAGCGCTTAACGATTGATGGGGGAAGCGGCGACAGGCCGCTGGCTGGGGGAAGTTCAAGTGGGTGGTTGGGGTGGGGTGGGGGGCGGGGCAAGGTACGCTGAGCGCTGAGATTGGCACTCAGCGCGCCGCCCTCCGCCCTCCGCCCTCCGCTTGAGGGCTAATCAACAATTAATGAGCAATTAATATGCAATTTAGGGGCGTAACTTTTGTTGGCCACTGTGTGTGTGTGTGTGTGTGTGCGTGTGAGTGTGTGTAATGAAGCGTGCCTTAAATGCATAAATGAGCACACGCTGTGCTGTGCTCTGTCCGACGTGCGCTTGTCACGCGTTACGTATACGCCCGGCGGATAAACTAAGAATCGATCAATCGATCAATCGATCACTCGATCACTCGATCACCGCTACACAGTGCATAACACTTTCAATTGCAATATTTAATGAAAGCAAATTAACATTTAATTGAGCCATGGCAAGTGGAGAGCGCTGCGCTCTGCTGTCGTTTGCCTTTTCGCATTCAAATGCATAAAAATCGGGAATAAAATAGACTTTTTTTGTTATAAAAATGTTTGCTTTTGGCCTTTGGCAAGTTACAAATGAATATTTATTTCACATTAGCCGTTTTTTAAATGCTTTCATTACAAATAAATGCAAATTAAATATAAACGAACGCAAACAGCAAATTAAGCTCTGCGCCTTTTGGCCAACTTGCAAACAAATTAAAACTACATTTGCAGCTGTTTTTTTTTTCTTGTTTTTTTTTATTTTGTGTCAAATAATTATTGTTTCGGCCGTGGTTAAGTTGAAGTTGAAGTTGTGCTTAAAGCGCCAATGATAGATTAGGGCAGCCGAGCACGTGCCTCTAAGCTCTGAATAATGGCAATCATAAATCACGGCAATTGGCCTTGTCAGAAGCCGAATATAATGGCTAATGCCAAAGCCGCACGCAGCACTTGTCGTTCAGCCCAAGTGGCTTCATATTACCTTTAAAAAAAAAAAAAAACACAAAATACGGAACAAAAATTGGCAACAATATTTTCTGCTAGCTGCGGCTAGAAGCGATTATAAAGAAAAAAAATACTTTTTAATTAAAATTATATTTGGCTAAAAGCAAACAAGCAGCAGAAACTGGTTTTAGCAAGTGACATAAAATAAATATGTATTTATTTTTTAATAAATTTTTAGCACCTTATTTACTTTATTAAATTTAATTTAATGTATATTTTACATGATAATATATTCAATATTTATTTCATGTAACATAAAGAAATACATATTTGTCGAAACATTATCATTTTCGACCATTGTCCTAGAGCAGCGAGCTGCGATCGCACTCGAATTCTGAGCACAACTGACTTGCGTCAGTCTCCGTTATTCTTTGTGCATGGCATCGAACCACAGTCGGCGACTGTCGCCTCGCTAAAACGGTACTTCTCGAGCGACAGAATGTAAGCGACCAATCACAGCATAATTAGCGGCTGCTGCAATATTTCTCTACGACTGCGTTGAGCTAGGCTGACCATCTGGTGAATAACGGAATAAAGCGCAGTCGCCAATAGTCGCATAAATGTTCCAAAACGGTACTTCTCGAGCGACAGAATGTAAACAACCAAGCACAGCATAATTAGGGGCTGCTGCAATATTTCTCTACGACTGCATCGAGCTAAGCTGACCATCTGGCGAATAACGGAATAAAGCGCAGTCGCCAATAGTTCCATTACAGTGTCTTCCACAAATTTAGGCTCGCCATATACAGTGGTTCAGAGCTTATCTCAACGAGTAACTTAAAAAAAGTTTGTTGATCTATGAAATCTAAACTATTGGAGATATCCAAAAAATTTCAATGCAGGTTGTTAGTGTGATGTTTAAACTAATACAAAATTAGGTCATTTATTTTTTAAATATTTTTTTCAATATTTAATAATGCTTTAATCGATATTCTCAATAGTTTAGACCAACAAACTTTTTTTTATGTTGCTGGTTTAAATTAGCTCTGAACCACTGTATATATTTTTATATACAAATTTAATCAAAGCAATAGAATAAACTATATATGCACACAGATATGTCTACAAAAAGTGGTTTAAAAGAGTTTTGAAATATTTTTGCAAACAAGTTAAGAGAAGTCTTGGCACAATTCGTTTTTTTTTTATTTTGAATAAATTCATCTCAAAAATATTTTGCTATTCTATTTGCCTTTATAATTTCTTTAAAATCTACATCAAATGCAATTTGCTTATAAGCACTTTAGACTCTGTGCGATATGAGCCGCTTGCGTGCATTAGCCAAAAGGATTTTCTGTTGGAATTATATTTTTTTTTTTGTACTATAAACTATCATATTTTCAATGAGTAGAAACACCTTAGAGTATTCTCTGGCCAACTACATAAATTAAAAATCAACTTGTTTTCATTTAGCAAAAATTTTATTTGAAAACACAAACAAAAACAAAATTTGTGCCCGAAACTTCCACTGGCTGGGCCAAGTTTCTTAGGCACATTAGCCACAACAATTTGAAGACCTTCAAAAGCTGCTCAAATACTGGTTGAATACAACTGCTTGAATGCTCACACACATTCGTTCAACACTTCGCAGTCGCATTGAATCAAATCGAGGCACGTAGCCCCATTAGCTCCTCTCGCCGCCCAATCCAACAGGCAAAAGCCAACAGTTGTGCATAATTAAATGAAAGGAAAAATGCATATTTGTGGCTCGCTGCTGCAGGCTGTGCATTAATTCGATTGTTTTCTCTCTCTTCTGTTTCACTTCTGTTTTTGTTTATGGGGCAATTAGCAAAGTTTTCTGGCTGGCTGCACAAAAGGCATAAAAAGTGTTGCCGGGTGTCTGTGTGGGTGTCTGTGTGTGTGTGTGCAAAGTGCATGCTGCTTGTGCCATGTAATTGAATATTAATCATACGCCAGTGACGACCATAACTCATACGACACGTTGGCCCCGGCAGGTAACGAGACTCGTTCAATGCTGCCATAAAAAAAAGGCCAATTGCCGCTCAATACTTCTGCGCGGCTGTGTCTGTGTGTGCAGCAGCATTTATGTATGTAACAGCAACAGCAGCAGCAAACGCTTGAAAAACAAAAAAAAAAAAACATGCAACAACAACAAAGGCTATGACAACTGCTCGCGTCACAGTGGGGCACAGAGCGCGAGCCATAAATAAATTTGCTCATATTTCAGCACATGAACAATAATTAAATTCGTTCATATGGCGCACTTGGGGTATGCTAACCAGGTATGTCTGCTCTCCTTATCCGATTCTGCTCTCCGCTTAACTCCTTCAAATTCCATTTTTTTTTTTTTTTTCTGCCCGCTGTTGACATTTATAATGGAAATGAATGCTGATGCTGCAGCTGCCACGCCCACCACCCACAGCACACAGCACAGCACAGCACAGCCCATGCGCCAAATTAATTGTTTTTTTTTTTTTGTTTTTTTTTCTTATGCCAAAAAAGCGTTTTGCAGTTAAGGCAAAAATTATTACCACAGCGCCGAGAGCTGAGATTGTCAAGTTTATGGCAACAGCGCGAATATTTTATTATTTTAAAATTTTACCATATTCAAAATTAATTGAGCTGCCATTTGTTGTTGTACATAAACATAGATGTATGTATATATATATATATATATATATATATATGGATGTATGTAAATACATAAGATAAATTTTGATAAATGTGTGTTTTAACGAACTGCATTCAGTTGCTATAAATCAATTGCATTTGCAGACTTGAAAAATATTCAGTTTGTGGCGCAATAAAATATTTATTTTTTCATTTAATTTAATTTAATATTTTTTTTTTTAATATATTTTTGATTAAACAACTCTTTTAAGCTCGCATTAACTGATTTGAAAACAATTTTTTTTTTTTTCATTTTCAATTTAATTAAATACAATTTCTATTTATTGCGCCAACTATTTTTGTTTATTTATAGAATTTTTTTTTTATTTATTTTTTTTTTTCATAATTTATTTAATTAAAAATAATTGTTATTGATCAATTTTTGTTTGTGCACAAAACTTTAATTGGCTTCATTTAGTTTCACTTCTTCTTCTACTTTTTTTTTATAATTTTTTTTTTATTGTAAGCATTTTCTCGCTGATTAATGGTTTGAATTTGGCAGCTGAAATCAGTGAAGCAAATATACGAAGCACTGCATTAAGGACGCATTGAATGGCTTGTAATGGAGGCTTTGGCCTGCAGCAGGCCCGGCCCGGACATGCGGTCATAAATTTCATTGCGGCTGCCATTAAATGAGCAGTTCTTCGCCTGCTGCCCGCTTGATTAAATTAAAAAAGCCGCACAAACACACATGATAAATGTTTGATTGTAAATTGTAAATTGTAAATTGTAAATATGAATGCGACTGTGCGTTGGCTGTGACAATTAACATCCTTTTTCGCTTCGCTTCTCTTTTTTTTTGCAATTTTTAATTATAATATAAGCGGCACAGCGGCAGACACATATTGATTTAAATGCGGCTGCAAATTTAATGTACATGCGTCACGCTCCACGCTCCACGCTCCACGCCACATGTGCCGCATCAAAGCAGAAATGACGCCAACGTCAAAATTCAACATTCAACATCCATAAGCGACGCTTAGCGACAACAAGCCACGAAGTAGTCTAAGTCACCAAGGAATCATAAAATCATAAAATCATAAAATATCAATGGCAGAGCTTTGTCAGCTTCCATTCCACAACGTAACGCAACGCGATATAGCATATTGAATATGCTTGACAACTGTAAATGATAAGTTTGACAATTGCCCCAAGCAGTAGGAGCGTCAAAGCCAAATACTGCAATTGAATTAGAAGAATTTCATAAAAAAAAAAAAAAAAAAAAAAAACAGAAATTTAAAGGATTCATTTTAATGCTTAAGCTATAAAGTTATTGAACGCAACTCGAGCAAATTGAGGCAATCATTTCCAAAAGCAGCGACAAACCGCATTCAATGAATGTCAATGTCTGGCCTTAGCTATGTTTTAATTACTTTTATTTAAATAGAAAAACTCAACATTTACAGCTGTCTGAGGCTTTTACCTCTGCCGTGAGCCCTGCATTGCGCGCGAGCCCTGCATTTGCTCTTCAATTTTATTTGCTTTTTTCGCTGAGCTCTGCTTCCAAACAATTTCTTAAAACGTTACATTTGGTTTTACAAGCTCTTAGCTGATTTGATACACACACACACACATACACACACACACACACACACACACATACACCTCATAAAGCCTTTAACCGTGCGACACTTGCCGCCACGCAAAAGGAACAACCAGCATCGCACGCTTGTGCGCCCGCCAAGTATTTTCTCAAAATTCCCAAGCCCCTCGCCCGTTCAGTGCTCGTTCCGCAGGCCTTTTTAAGAATTTTAATTTAAGAAATTTCATCAAGTGCTTCCAGCACCTTCGAGCCGGCTGTTGGGCAGCGCCTCACGGCTCTAGGTGACGCTCTGACGCTGACTTTTGTGACGAGTTAATCTATAAACATAAAAAATCTACCAAAGTAAACGACAACTTCGAGAGTTGCTCTAATTATATGAACTCTGCTGTGATGTGAACTGTGATGAACTGTGATGAACTGTGATGAACTGTGATGAACTGTGATGAACTGTGATGAACTGTTCTTCGTGCGAAGGCAAAAAAATTAGTTAATTAAGTTAAACTTGTGAATTTGCAAAGAAAACTGTGAAAACTATAGGTAACATAAGCTGTTGATGCCGACGTTGTTTTTATGTTCCATAAACGTCTTCCTCTTATTCAGAGAAAGAAAAATATTTTGTCAAGTTGAGGGAACTAAAAGACTTCTGATAGGTTTTGACTGGCGCAAGGCGCCATGCAAAGCTCAGTGACTGTGACTAAAATCGGAAGCACACTTGATGTGAGGCCACGCCCATGGCGCCCACCGCATGGCGCGTCAAGTTGAACAGGAAGAGCTTTCTGTTGGCTACACATTTGGCTTATTTATGGGCCAAGTCAAGTAGCGGACTGTGCCGCATTTTCGCTTTCAGCTGCCAGCAGCAGCAGCAACAGCAACAGCAACAGCAACAATAAAGCCGATGACGACTGATGATATGCAGCCAGGCGATTGCTCAAGATAAATAGCCAAAGGATGGCGGATAGTGCGAGGGGAACTCTGCTCAATAGCCCTGGCATAAATGGGCAGCACAATGGAAGCACTTGATTTATGTTTATTATGCTGGCCTGTCAATATTACGTTGCCCATCTCAAGCTGCTCTATTGTAAGACAATGGCGTTGACAGCAAAGAAATATATGGCCATGCTGTGGCAATTAAAAGCCCAAGTCGAAAGTATGCTTCAGCTATTTAAGCTAGTCAGCGTTTATTCGACTTTCATTCAATTCACATTCAATCAGACATTCATTCATTCATTCATTCATTCATTCATGCAGTCATGCGCTTTGCATAGTCGAGAGCTGTGCGACAACCTTGAAACGAGCCTCGCCTTGACTGTGATTAATTGAAAATATAGTCATTCGGCAAACAATAAGCAATAAGCAAAATAACTCGTCGTCATCAGCGTGATCATTCAGTGAAAAGTGTAACAAAAACTGTTGCCAACTATTAATATCCATTTGTGTAATGGCAAACAATGCGACGACTGCACACAGGAAATAAAACTTTGCTGAAACAGAGAACTCATGTGTGTGCGGCAATGATTTTCAGTTTGAATGCTTTCACTTGCATTGTTGCATTGTGGCCATACGAATTTCCATAATTACTAAAAAACAAAATAAGAAAAGAACACAAAAACAAAAAAGAAAAGAGAAAAGAGACTAGACTGAAAGGAAAGCCAAACAAAGAAAATTGTTGAACAGACTCTGAACCTTGAATGAGAACTCGAGGGCCACAAAATTTAAAGCCGCCAACGCGGCGGCGTATGCAGAATTTTTATGCAAATACGCAAACAATACAAACACAAACACAAACAGAAACACGCTGAGAACGGCTCACCAAACAACACCAAACCATATCCCACCGTATTCCGATGTGCCTTTTTGCACAGCGTTCGTGATTTTTCTTCCTTTTTTTTTGGTGGGTTTTCGCTTTTATTGTCGACGGCGTCAGAGTGTGAAAATGCGAGCTTTAAATAAATTAAATGTTATATGCGCAGCAAAGGGGGCACGCACATGAGGTCGACACATGAGCTGAGCGCAAGGCGTGATTTTCCATCTATTCGTAGCGTGCGAATTGAATCAGATTTGTGCACGAAATTCAAGCGCGAATTTCAATGGAATATTGCGCAAGCTCTCAGCGCAGCTATGCTCAGCGCTGCTACAATTAACTAACTGATAAAAGCAGTTAATATTTATTTGAAATTTACCCAATGCAATGAAAACAAAATAATAAAATGAAATAAAATAAATAAACTGTGCAATAAAATTGAATATAAATTTATATTCATTAAAAAAAGGTTTAAAATATCTTGAAACTCTGATTCATGTATATTGCCTTGATCCGAAGCTAAATATATTTTAGTTAAAAAAAACATTTAAAGTTTTATGCAACATTTATTGAATCTGTGAAATATATATTCTTAAAATAAAAACAAGATCAAATAGAATTGCGAATTTTTACTCAACAAGAGGTTAATTTAGAATAAATTTAGTATATAAAAGAAAATTAAAATTAAAAAATAAACTAAATAAAATAAAAATATATAATTTATTCTATAAATATATTATATGTTTTTTAAATTATTTATGTATATATAAATTCTACTAGCTAAAAATTCATATATAGCTGAAATCTGGTTTCTTTGTCCTAAATTCTAATTTATTATTTTTGCTATAGTTAAAAACTTTATAAGTACAAAAGAAGGCATAAGAACATGCTGCTATGGGAGTTAGAAATCTGGAATAGTTCAGCACGTTTCTTAAATTATGCTTGTTTATTGTGAGAGCTAAGAGTGAGTTGCTGCGCAGCAGAGGCAGCCAACTGACAGCCAGCTGATGTTCATTGTCAAAAACGCATCAACAGCCAAAGGATTAAAGAGTCACACACACACAGAGAGAGAGAGAGAGGGGGCTAATTTGTTTTTGCACTTGTTGTCCTTTGTGCTTGTGTGTGTCACGGTCAGCAGAAGCAAACAGCAAAGGACATGCGAGCCTGCAGGAGCCACAGAAAGCAGACGGCATGTCAATCAAGCTAACGCTATGCCCAAAAAGAAACAGTTGCAAAAAACCATCAAAAAAAAAAAAAAAAAAACGAAAAAACAACAAGTAAATAGGAAAGACAGCAAAAAACTGTGCAGCTGAATGTCTTCATTTGACACACACACACACACACACGCACGCACACACACACACTCGTGCAGAGCAAAAGCGAAGCGAGAGAAACACACAGGGAGACAAAGAGACAGAGATAGACACATGTGAAAGAGGTTGCAAAACAAGAATTGTCAGGCGCGCGCTATGAAAACAAAATTAATGTCAGCTGGCGACCCGCAGCCCACTTCTTCACATCCTTTGCTCCTGCCACCCCATGCGCTCCCTACGCTTGCCAGGCAGCGTGTAACAGCTTTCTTTCATCAAAGCGAGTTTAGTATTTTTTGTTGGTATTTTTTTTTTATTTTTGCTCGACCTTGTTAATGACAAACAATATGCATAGTTTTTGCAGCTGCCACTGTTTCATCTGCCATTTTGTCTCACAAAATGGCCGCGCCGTGGGGCACAGCAGCAAAGCTCCGCCTCACCACACGACACCCTCTGCCCATTTAATGGTGCGCAGTAAAAAAAAAAACCGAAGCCAAGTGCTGCACAGGCGGCAGCAACTCTACAGACGGCGACGGCAATGGCAACGGCAACGGCGACGGCGACGGCAACGGCAACGGCAACGGCGACGGCAACGGCAACGGCAACTCTGGCAACAGCAGCTACATAAATGGGAAAACATTATAAACAAAATACGTCCGAGTGCGAGTCCGAACAAGTTAGGCCCTCTGCTGTTCGTAACCCCATTGCCTAGTTTGCCTACCCGAAACGGAAATGTCAACAACGGCATGAAGAAGCGCCAGCAGAAGCGGAGAAGAGCAAGAGCTGGCAAGGGCGGGGTCTTGCTTTCAGTTTCCTTCTTTATGGTTTGAGCCCAGTGAAACGATGCAAACGGGGCATAGCAGGATTTAAAATATAGATTTGTATAAATATCTAGTTAGTATTTTATATAATGGATCCAGACAGATATAGACTTGAAATATATATATAAATAATATTTATCTATAAAATACATAAAAAAGTACCAGATTTCATGTTTATATACATCATATCAACTGAAATTTGATAAATATAAATTCGCCAATTCTTTGCGAACTTTAGAAAGTTCCATTTGGAGTAAAGGGTATTCCAAAGTCGTTCAGTCTCTTTGCTTTTTTTATAGGGCAGACATTATGCAAAATTTGCGTTGTGAGTTTTTATTGGCGTAACAAAAATGTTTTTAATACGCAATGGTCTGGAACCGTCGTGATAAGCTTGAATTATATATAAGCCTCTCGCTCACTCACCGACACGCATTCTCTTTCTCTGCCGTTTTGTCCCTGTCCCTGTGCCTGTTTCTGTTTCTGTTTCGGTTTTATAGGCTGATGCTGTGCACTATTTGATGTCGGCAAATTTATCGTTAAATGTGGGTCAGTCTGAGCTGTGAGCTGTTGATTGAGCTCTGCTCGTCCACTTCATACAGAGCGAATTAAGTTGTTGCCAGGGCGGAAAAGTGTGGAAAATAAGAAAATACAAGTAAAAATTGTAAACAAGCCGAAGCATTCACTATGTGTGTGTGTGTGAGTGTGCAGCATGTGTCTGCCGCAAGTCGTTTTCATTGCTGTCGAAAGAAAGGAAATAAAACACGCAAATGCGTTGAACAATTTGGTAAAATAGAAAAACATGCAGCACACAAGCTTGTTGACCGGGAAAGTGTTGTAAAATTAAGTGTGCCATCCGAATTAAATGTCAGCCCCAACTGCTTATAATACCTTCTATAATTTAGTTGTAGAAAGATGTTGAACTCAATATTAAAATGCTTACTCAGCTAAGTTTTCAATATAGATATGGGCATGAAAAAGTAAAGGCTCTGCTGGATATTTAAGGAACACAAATTTCAACTGCTTTATCTGCTAGTCTTAAAGAGTCTTTGGACTAAAATTTGTTCCATTTGATTGCATTGCAAACGTATGAAAGTAACGCCGTAAATAAATAGTTTTCTGACTTTTGGAATAGTTTCGCTCAAGCAGTGTCACAGATAGATAAGCTAGAGTTCACCTCAAATACCTTTGCCTTTGCCTTTGCAATTGCCATACGGCAGCAATTGCAATTGCAATTGCAAGCACAAACACTTACGGCGAGAACGACACACACACACACACACACACACACACACACACACACACATCTGTACAAACAATAAACGCAATTAAATGCGGCACAGAAACGTAGTCGTTCGGCTGCTTCGGCTGCTGCGGGCTGCTGCGGCTGCTTCGGCGTCTGCTGTTGCTGCGTTGCGCCTTAGCCGTAATTCCATTGCATTCAATTACATTTTGTGCAACAATAGAATCCTTGAACCTTTGCTACGACTGCCACTCTGTGGGCTGGTGCTGACCCACTTGAGAAATTGTTCCGAACGGCCCAGCACTTGAAAATGAGTCTCCAAGGAGCGCGAATGGCGTCACGAGTCCTTGCCAGCTGCGTGTCCTTCCTCTGCGCCATTTTATAATAATTGCAAGCGAAACCACCAAAAAAAGAAAAAAAAAATACGAAATACGAAATACGAAAAACATATAATATAAATGCGACCCTTAACAACAATATTTAAGGCCAACACAACTTTTTGCCTTTTGTATCTTTGAGCGCAGCGGGCGGCAGCTTGATAAACGTGGGCGCGCCCCAGAGGGGCGTGCTTCTGCCACATAGTAATTATGTAAGTGGTAAATTGAATGGAGGCAAGACTTGCGCCATTTGCCTCTGCTCCAAATGTGTTTGGAGCCTTTGCAGCTGGGTCAAGCACGAGAATTATAAACTTAGCAACAAAAATTTACATCTTTTGTGCTAAGAATATTTTCGAAAATTAAAGCTTCAAATATTTAACAAAAAATTTACATATATTTATAAATAACAAAAAATATATATAAATATTTGTTAACATAAAATTATATTAAATAAATTTATAAAAATAAAAAATAATATAAAATATTCACCAAAAAAAAATAAAAATAAAATATTAAAAATATAAACTAAAAAATTGAAATTAAATTAATAAAACAGTAGTTTTATTAAATTAATTTCAATTTTATAGTGTATATTTTAAATATTTTATTTTTATTTTTTTGCTGAATATTTTATATTATTTTTTATTTTTAAGTATAAATATATATATTTATTTATCATGAATATATATTTTACTTAAATATAATAATAATACAAAATTACCGCTAAGAAATTAAATTTACAAAAAAAATAAATTTCTAAAAAAATAAATGATTTTTCTGTGTTTAATGAGCCTAAAAAAAAAATAGTTGCAAATTATAAAAAAAAAACTTGCCCTGGCTCCCATCGTAATTCGGTTTGCGCTTTAATCTTTAATACTTAATGAAAAATATTGAAATTGTATTATGCTTTAAAGTCTTTGCATAATGAACTCGAAATAAAAATAAATTTATACCATAAGTCCTTAAGGATATCAATGTGTATTAAAAGCCGAGCGCAGGCCCCCAGCCTTAGTCCAGGCTTCATTAATTCTGGATGTGTTTGCGGTCAGTGCGTGCAGGCATCTGCCGATAGCAAGCACCAGCCCCAATATGCCTGTGTATGTGTGTGGATGGGTGTTGCGAACGCCCGAGGGACAACAGCAGCATAGAGCCGACCACAGCGGCGCTGCAGGCGTTCTTTGCTTAGCACATGTAAAATGCCAAAAACTTTTGAAAAGGAGCCCAACGTGCGATAGAAATCAGCTGAAAAAAAAAATAGAAGAAAAATGGACGTGAGAAGGGCGAACAAAGCAAACAATGAGCGGCAGCCGAACACAACACACACCCACACACACCCACACACACTCACACACACCCGCCCACAAAGTGTGGCCCACGAGCCGTATACTTGATGTTAGTTTTGCACGAGCTCCAACATTTTACAGCATAAATTTTGACAGGTCGTCAGACATGGCAATTGCTTTGGGCCAACAACAGGAAACAGGTAATAAAAGGAAAAAGAAAAGCAGTTGAGACATAGAGCGATAGATCGTAAGCCATAACAAATGTTGGGCCATGCGTCACTCATACGCCATGTAGCACCTGCTGTGCGGCTTGTCATGTCTGTACTTGAAGCGAATGTCCCCTATTCAAATTGACAATATGTCGCTGCGAGTGTACGTTTGTATGCAGCAAAATTCAATAAAAACAAATTGATTGCTACGCCGGATCTGCGCTGGCTACGTAGGTAAACAGCAGCCAGAGACGAAAGATTGTTGGTGGATAACCACAGAACACAGAAAGGACACGCACGTAGTTGAGCTGAGGCTGCTGCCTGCAGCTTGGCAAATGAGCAGGACGCGTCCGCTTGTTAGTGGCTAAGATAAATGCCAGCTCATTTGACTGTGCCCTTGACAGCTAGATATCGACATCGCAATGGAAAGATGGAAGATGGAAAGATGTTCGCAGTCAGCTGCCTTTCACTTAGCCAGCCCACGCACATCCTGCACACATTTGCTGGCCACTCACGCATATTTCCGTTTTGGCCAAGCGCCACTATTGGCTTTTCGCGTGGATTTATGTTTCGATCCGCTTGGGGACATGGGGCCTGCGGTCGGTCAGCAGCGGGTCGCTGGCTTCTTGGCTTTGACGTTGCGCATAAAACGCATTAAAATCCTTTTTATAGCCAACATAAAAGTCAATGCCATTTCTATTCAGCTTGACCCCAAAAGGTGAAAGCAATACGAGCACAAATTATTTTTCGCCAGCACATTAAAAAATCATGCTCTCAGCATTTCAGGCTTTACAGCTAACAGTTTACTTCCGCTGTGGCCTTAAAAATTAATTTTTAATAGCGATTGAAGGCAGCTGAGAGACAAGAGAGCCTTTAAAAAAAAAAAAACATGTGATTTAAGTTTACGAAAATCTAGTGCAAAATCTTTCAAGTAACTAACATAGATATATATATCTTAAAGAAGAGCTTTCAAATCCCAAAAGCAATAAAAGTAATAAGCGAAACGCGTTTACTTTTCAACACGAATCCCGCTTACTTTACTTAGACACACGCATATTTTGTATCTATGTATCTGGACAATTTTATGTATATAAATGTGTACGCATAATATCTTTTACATAATCTCCCAATCGTGTGGCTCTATATTTATTTTTCATTTTTCCTTCTGTTTCTATTTTTTTTTTTTTTTTTTTTTTTTTTGGTGATGCTGCCAGCTCAACGCTTCAGGGCTTTTCTAGCCTATTTTCGACATTCGTTGGGCCGATAAGTATGCTAAGAGCTTTGGCCCGTCCTTGGCACGCTTCCAAAATCCCTCGCAAAGCATTGCCCAGGCCACACAATTAGAAATCCCGGCCCCGGCGACACTTTAACCCAAAAATAAACCCAATTCACACACACACACACACACACACACACACACACACACTGACACTAACACGTAAAAGAGACACAGCCAAAGGCAGCCATAAAAATCCGAGCAAACATTATTTAAATGCGCCCAAAAATATGCTGCAAAAATGAAAAACAAAAAGTCGAGAAAAAGGAACGAAAAAGCGAACAACAAAAATCAAATAAATGGCAATTTAATATACTCAACATGCCGTTTTATTGTGCTTGTATCTGTGTGCAATTGTTGTTGTTGCTGTTGCTGTTGTTGTTCAATGTTGTTGTTTCAGTTGTTATTCAGCTCAAATTGTTATTGAAACAACATAAATTTGCTGCTCGACGTGTGCTCGTCGTTACTTATTTGAATACAGCATGCACGCACACACACGCACACACACGCACACACACACACGCACACACACACACATAAAAAAACAAAAACACACACATACACATAAAAAAAAAACAATTGCTCTGGATTTGGCAGCTCATACCAAAGGGTTTTACTCAAATATCAGAAAATTAAATAAAATGAAATACAAATGCGCAAAAATTTGCTGCCGCATGTGGGTTTATTGTGTGTGTTTGTGTGTGAGTGTGTGCGTGTGGGTGTCAGACTGTGTATTGAGTGTGCTCTATTCCCAAATGAAGTAAAGCATATATTGGTTTAATACACGTGTCGTATGAGTATACGAAAAAGAGGCGACAGACTAGCAAAATAATATTTATTTATTTGACTTTTCATGAAAAGAAGTTTCAATAGACGCCACCCCAGCATGCAGATCCTCATGCTATAAATCCTCTATTACTAAACTGTCTCCTGAAACTAGAAGAATAACTTGTCAAGTCCAGGCTTTCATAAATATAATATTGTGGCTTTGCTTTGAAGTCTAATCTGTAGTTTGTTCTGATTCGTTTTGTATTCTGTTCTGTTTTGTACAGCTCACTAATCTGCTTATAAGAAACTTAATCTAAACAGAAAATAATTAAACATATTTTGTAAGGATAACGAACACAGAATACATATCCAAGGTGAAGAAGTACTTATAGGCTGTATATATCACTGGTAAAGCTAAGAGAGATATTTGACAGACTCTAACGCTAACAAGCGGCGCAGTAGGTCTGCAGGATGGTCTAATATTGCTGCGGACTAGATATTAGCTATAAAGTTGAGCCGATGGCACTCGACGCGAATCTGCAAAGCTATGAAACAAGTCTAGAGTAAATAAGGAAAGAAATATTGATTGGAATCAGAGCAAACATAATCTTTTGAAATATTTCAGTAAATGTTGGTTAAAGGTTATGAAATTTCTCATATTTCAAAATAAATTATATCCACCCAGAAACAAAGAGACTTGAGCCTTGTTTCTTTTCGAGGCGTAACAGAGCATTCGGCAGTCAGGCAAGCCTGAGACTTTATGCGCTTTGTGTGCGTGTGAAATGTTTTTCGGTGAAAATGAAATAAAAAATCTGAATAGCTCAAACGTAAATCCGATAAGAGCGCACAAACAACAGCAACAGTCGCACCCAGGCTCGGTCTCATATTGTGTGGGATAATTTGGAGCGCTGCTTTACCGTGCAACCAATTTGGTTTATTTAATTTTGGTTAGTCGTAAATCTGAACAATCAGCGTACGACGAACACGCACAGATGTCACACACGCATGCACACCTCTCCTCCCCCCACCCTACCCCCTGTACACCTGTCTCTCCTGGCTCACACAAACAATTAACATCAATTAAGAAACGCAATGATGCGTTTGAAGCCCTTCCAGTTGCAGCTGCGGGCTGCAACAGCAACTAGTTGACCCGCACGCAATATCTGACGCCACACACAAACAAACAATCAAACAAACACACACACACACACACACACACAGGCAGATACGCACACTTGTGCAGTTATGAGTGTGGCGCGTGGAAGTTGCAATTCCGTTATGTCAAAGTTGACTGCCAACTTGTCAGCTGCGCGTTGGCCTGCCTGAGACCAAGTTTATGGCTGTCAAGTGGTAATGCAAATGATGTCTAATTAATTGCAAATTAGCAAATGTTGTGTGTGCCTGTGTGGCTATATATATATATGTGTGTGTGTGTGTGCGAGCTGACACAGTCGTAGAGAAAAGTTGCTGGAGCGTTGTGTCAAGTTTTTGCACAGTTAATGAGTTAAGCGAAACTAATTAGTTGCGTCTGCGAACTGTTGCTGATTTTAGCTATCAAACTACATATGCATTTCACTGATTTAAATATTAAAGCCAATTAAAGCAAGCAGTAGAACGACTTCGTCCGCCTTAAGAGAATGTCACTTGAGTAATTAATTAAGATATTGCTTGAGAAATGTTACTCTCAAATATGTTTGTGTGTTTTGCTAAGTAAAGCAGGTTCGTTTTTTTATTTACATAAGAAATAAATATATATATATATTAATGGAAATTGAAAATATTTTAACTAATTATATGAGAATCTTCATAAACTCAAAATGTTTTCTAATATAAAAATTTAAGTTAAAAAAAAAAAACAATAATTTTATTACAATTCGTTTGCCACTCGCAATTTCACTCTTGCCCCTGAAGTTTCTACAACGCTTTAATAGTATTAGATTAGAGTAATAAACTGGAAAATTTATTTACGAAGCTCTGTAGAGTGTGGGAAAATGTCAAGGGAAATTCACGTACAGAAATACTTACAGCAAAAGAAATGGAATAATTAGACCGTAACTCATATAAAGCTCGTTATTAGCCCTCTTCTGCTTTTCCCACTGCCAACAGTCATAAATCTATGAAATAATAAAAAAAAAACAACATATATATATATATATATATATATATATATATATATATATACTTTCTAGTTTCCGTTTATACGTACGTCGTGTTGCAGCCTGACTGCCCGTAATAAAACATTGAAGCGCAGCTGTCAAAGCTGCTGCCAAAACAAATATAGCTCAATGCGAGCTTAGTCTCAACCAGCATAAAGTCATAAAAACAACAATAACTAACAACAAAGGATATACAAAGGGCTATATGTGTATATGGTACATTGGGCAACGCGCCTAAAATTGCGACATGCGTGCAGCTAAGCGGGCCATGGCCATGGCTCACACACACACACTACACACACTCGCACACACGCACACACGCACAAGCTCGGGCATCGATATCGACATAAAATATTTGCGCTTCAATGTGAACAATAATTTTGGAAATTTATTGCACAACTTGTGCATATCGCAATGAAATTTTACGCACTACTTGCTGCAAAACCGGAAACTTTCGCAATAAGCCCCTTAGCTCCGTCCAAGAGAAAAAAAGCCTCAAATAAAACAAAGTAAACAGGGCCCAAACAACAGTGGGTCACATTTTATGATACAATCCCTTTGCCGTCTCTCAGCAGCACTAAGCCGCAACAAACTTATGTCCTTCGAGTGTGCGCGGGTATCTTGGCCAAAGGGCCCGATTCCTTAACTCATTTCGACAGCATATGAAACGCCCGCCGCACATTTTAATTAAGAACGTGCCTTGGCCCATAAATATCGCCCGTATCATTTCCATTTAATTGATAAATAAACTAAATTTTATTAAATACATTTGCCTTTTATTGCCCCGTGCATAATTCGCATGCAAAGCAGCTGAAACTATTTTTAATAAAGCTTCACTGATTCCGTGCGCGCAGCGCTGGTCTTGTTTTAATTAAAATCAAACATTTTTCATTAGCTGCACTTTGCGCATAACTCAACTGAAGAGCCAAAACAGCGACGAACATTAAACTCGGAAAATTCACTGAGTTGATTTTACAAATTTATGAGCACAAATTGTTGAACTTATAAAATAGAGAGAAAGGATTTCACTTAATTTTGTTTTATACTTAAGGATTTCAGTATTTATAGTCAAGCAAAACAAACAAAATGTGAGATGTTATTAAGGAAACATATATCAATCTTTTCATGAAATCTGAATTCGATATGTATTTGATTTATTTTAAGTTTGAGTTGATGAATTTACACATGAGAACATTTTGGCAACTTAATCCAAAGATCAATGAATTAAATATATTTTTTACGTCTTTGGCAGATCCGAACTCAGAATATATAGGCTAATGGAAGCAAAAGTTAGAGGTTTTAATTATCACAGATACATTTAAAAGGGACATTTTATAAATATTAAATCAAGACTTGGTTCAATAGGTTACCCTCAAGGTGACGTCTGAATCGTTACCTAGTTCCAGCAAGTCTTTGCGTTTTAATTAAAAAAAAAGGAAGATGTCCTACTTCCACGTCTTTCACATCATAGATGCAATTTGAAATGAAAATGTCTTCAATATGAATTTAATATTATTTTTTTAATATAGAATTTGAATTCGGATTGTGATAGTCTTTTACGTAAAGATCTAGGCAAATATGGGCTTATGGATTTTTTTTAAATTGTACCTTTTCTTGTGGACGCAATTTGAAATGAAAATGTCTTTAATATGAATTTAATATTATTTTTTAATACAGAATTTGAATTCGGATTGTGATAGTCTTTTACGTAAAGATCTAGGCAAATATGGGCTTATGGATTTTTTTTTAAATTGTACCTTTTCTTGTGGACGCCATTTGAAATGAAACTGTCTTCAATATGAATTTAATATTATTTTTTTAATATAGAATTTGAATTCGGATTGTGATAGTCTTTTACGTAAAGATCTAGGCAAATATGGGCTTATGGATTTTTTTTTAAATTGTATTCTTTTCTTGTGGACTCTATAATATAGTATAGCACTTTTGCTGATTATATTGTATTCATCACTTTTAACTGTTGCTTAGCATTTTTCTTGCATTTGATTCAACTTTATAATTTTCTGTTTAAATTTTTCGTTGGCTGACTTTTATATAATTACTTTTTACAGATAACCTAATTGCTTCTTCGGTAAATGTCAGTTTTTTTTTCATAATTTTCACATTGTAACCGTCGCCAAAAGCTGTAAAGATTTAACGGTCCGATCTAAACGATGGGCCTGGCTCTGAGTGCGGGAAGCATTTGATGTGTTTATGTTATGCGCGCTTAATGAAGCCGCAGGCATTTCAACATATCACGCCCACAGCTGGCCGCCCGCCTGCTAAGCAGCCCAGCAGCCCAGCAGCCCAGCAGCCCAGCAGCCCAGCAGCCCAACAGCCCAGCAGCCCAACAGCGGCAGCTGTCAGGTTTATTAGCCAATTTAAGAAACAGACTGCCACACACTCACACACACACACACACACACACACACATACTTGAGCACTTTAGCTGTGGTGCGTTTTATGTGCTGCGATGAATTCTGGCGGCGCTTTTTCGGGTTGCCATTCGCTTAATGACTCAACCAACGGAGTGCGACCGTGCCAGATAGACTTACTGCCACGCCCACAAAACTGCAACTATTTAGCTAGAGAAAGACACAGAGAGAGAGAGAGAGAGATAGAGAGAGGGGGGGGGGGGGATAGAGGGAATGTGTGTATGAGTGCGTAACGCGCTAGCTTTGCAGTTAAAACAAGTGACAAGCGCCATTTTGACTTTGGTTTCAGTTTTTGCCTTTGTGTCTGGCTGGCAGCACATTAATTATACGACTCGTTGACCGCGCTATTACAGCTGCAAAATGTACAAAAGTTTGTCATACTTAGCGTTTGCTTTATGTGGCAACACTTGACTACAGATTTGAGGTTAGCCATGCCCTGCAGGCAGAGGTGTTGTCTAAAGTTATTATATACGAATCAAACACAAATTAAATTAAAAATTTATTTCTTCTATTTGCAGGTACGTTGAGTGAATAGCTGCTGGCATATTAAAGGTACTTTTGATTTCGGCAAATGCATTTAATTAATTTTCAAAGAGAAACAGCGCCGATGTGCGGCCGAGAAGCTAGACGCAGCAGAAGATAACTGTGTCGGTTAGTTGCCACAAAAGCTTATCAGCTGCTGCATTGATACTGCCAGCAGCTGCAGTAGCCAAATGCAAATTAGTCGGTCAACATAAAATGCATTCAGCAGCAGCCACATTTCATGCATGCTTGGCATTTGATGCCCGCTCCACAAACCATTTGAAAGCAAATTCACAAAAGGACTTTGCCAAGGATATTCGCATTAGATAATGCAAAATTTCAAAACCACAAATACTGCTGTTGCTTTTACTACTGTTTCTGCTGCTGCTGCTACCAGCTGCCAGCTGCCAGCTTTCTGTGGTTTGCTGCCGCCTTTTGTTTTACTCTGGAAATGCTACGCACTTGGTGCTTATTAAGTATGTACACACTTATTTATACTCTAGGCGGCTTGGCATGTTTATTGCATTAGGAATTCGATTCATTGCTTGCAAATTTCTTCTTCCTTTTTCCAATTACTCAAAGCAAGCCGAAGGTGAGTGGTTAATAATACTTAAGTATTTCAATTATGCTGAGCTTCATGCATTTTCTTCAAAAAGATTTACATTTTCACATGTGATTCCATTGGCTCAAACATGAAATTCAATCAAAATTCAAATTAAAAAAAAAAATTATAAAATATGAGCAGCATAATTTGTTGTTTTAAATTACATTTTAAAATTGGAAAAGCTTAATTTAAATACTTAAATTAAAATAATTTATTTGAAATCAAATTGAAATGTTGAAATGTTTCAATAAAAGCGTATTTACGTATCGTTATAGAGCACGCTCTGCGTTTATGCTTTTCACACACACACACACAGTGAGTGCTAAAATTATATATACATATATATATATGTTAATGTATGTGTGTGCTAATATATATACATATGCATACACTTATATATTTCGCATGTTAATAGAACTGACTCAATATTTGCTTTGCTTATTGACTGAAGAGAAAGAAAGCTTTTTGCACTTGGGACCACATAGACACTTGGTTATTCCATTATATAGATACGTTATATCATTTATTATTATTGAATAATTGAATAAGCGAGACAACGGCTTGTGAACACACATACCTATATCTCTATGTGTGTGTGTGTGTGTGTGTGTGCTGAAGCAGCTAAATTTATAATGCATTGCGGTTGCCTCGCCTGCTATTTCAGCTGCGGCTAATGAGGCCGCCCGCCTGCGGTACACCTGGCCACGCCCAGAAGGGCACCTTTGTTCCGACGCACACAGGCGCGCTTACATACAGAGTTTGGGCATTGCTTATGCAGCTTCTGACCATGTTACCGTTGTGGAAGATTCATTTCCATTACACTGCAGCTTTTTCGGCACTAACCAACAAGCCGCAGCTGACTTCAAGTCCTTGCACATAGCCATTGTAATAATTCATACACATATATCCTGAAGTATTCATGAACCCATACATGTATATAGTGCTTCACATAATTGAATATTTAAGTTGCATGTAAATGTGCTCGGCCTGTGCCTTCCTTTGTTATCACAATTTGATGTACTCAGCAGTGATTATTTATTTTGATTGCATTCGGATAGCAATTAATGAGCCACATAATATGCTAAGACGTACTGCTCATAAGCTGACAATATCTGCGCAAACATTTAATGCCATTTGATCTATTTAACTAACTGAGCATTAAACAACTTTTGCGCCAATCTGCACTTGCCTGCCAGCAATATGTCACGTGAGATCGATAAGCTGCTTATAAACTTTTAATGCTCTTCCAGCTGTGGCGAAGAAAAACTATGCTATATACATATGTATGTATGAAACATAAATGAACTTTTAAAGCTGATTGATTGGAGAGTAGGGGAGTACTTAAGTATTTAGCTGCATCAAAAACTGAGATTGGAAACTGTACGGTTGTACAGTTGAGCTAAGATTTATGAAGTCTGTTGGTAATAATAAAGATAAGATAAAATAACTTATTGCTAAACGGCGTTGAATTTAAATCTGAAAACCTTTGAGTTCTCTGTTTCCCATATTTAGTTGGTCAGAGCAGAATCCCATTCCAGTTTCTCTTTATATGAGTCAACTTTAATCTGTGCTATGAAAATGCTTTAAAATATATTTGCGTTCAAGCATAAGCTGCTTCACTTCCAGTCCTGCTAATGGCGTAGTCAATGAAGGTTCACACAGTAGAAGTTAAAGTCCCAGGACATCGTTAGTCAAAAATTCATAAAAGCCAGCTGTCCATCATCAGGTTTGGTACTATTATTAGCTATTCCGTTTTCAAATGGGACATTAAAAAAATATATAAAAACCAACGCTAAAAGCAACATCTTAACAACATTTCCGTGGATAGCTCTTCCATATCATGATATCCTGATGCAGCATTATGCTGCCGTACTTAAGCCAAAAGAATATTTAAATGAAGTAGACAACACGTTTATTCTGATCAGGCGTACCCAGAGAAATATACTGACTCATGCGAGTTTCCAGCTCTGTTTTGATTCATACATATGTCAGAGCCTTGTCACGTATATATATATATATATATATATATATATCGTAAGCAGCTGCAAAGCCTATGCAAATTTCGCAGATATTTAAATATTTATGCACATATTCACGCGTACACATAAATATGCGGCAGCTGGGACTATTGTTTAAGTTTTGGCTGCTGATTGAAATGCGAAGCGACAACAGTTTTGGTTAGTTGATTAAATGACTAAGTGCACCACCAGCACCACCTGCTCCACATTGTCAACTCGGTCGTTGGTCAGGTAATGTCCTTTGATAGAACAGTTGTTGTTGTTGCTGCTGCTGTTGCTGTTGCTGTTGCCATGCGTGCCACACATGCAAATGCTATTAGGCATCCAGCCTGGGGGCGTTTCGTAGCCTTAATTATGCTGCAAACTTGCGACGACGAGGCATACTCAGTGCCTTTTGCTTGCTTCGAGTCCTGCCTGCGGACTGCGTCCATTCTGTGGCAATATCCGTTATAAACGTATGCCGCACAATTAGCAAAACTTGCTGCAGGTATTTTATGCACAACTAAGCAGCAGCAAGAAGCTCTTCAATACACATGCTCTTACCCTCTCTCTCTCTCTCTCTCTCACACTTCTCTCTGCTTTTATGTTTCTCCCTCCCAGCAGCAGCCCCTGCTGTTTGGCACATTATGAAACTTGATTTAGCTGACAGCAAAAAGTCACGTACAATGGTGCGTATTAGTAATCTTGTGCTAACTTTGTTAGCAAGCACTTGAGTATGCCACAGCAAAAAAGTAAAGGAAAATTCATGCCAAAGAAAATAAGAAGCACAACCTTACTGGGTTAATGGAATAGTAAAAACAAAAATGAAACGAAATATGTAATAGAAACTAATAGAACACACATGAGTTCAGCTCAACGTGTGCTCAAATTAAAGCGAAAATATTAAACGAAAAATGCAATATTCAATAAAAGGAAGAAATTGCAATTGAAACAAACACAATATCCAAATATATTTCATTGAAACTGAGCTGAGTAATTATGAAACTGAATCTGAAACAAAAATAACAATTTAGACTTTATTTTTGGAGCGAGATATATTTTTATTAAATTTATATATCTGCTTTATTTTCAGAAAGTTTCACAACATTTTCCAATTAGCTTCGTATATCAAATTACAAATTAAAAAATGAATAAATTGTTGCAAAACCACAAAACATTTTTGAGTAATATTTTCAAAGAGAGCATTAAATTGTAGATCAACTCTAACATAACTTTTCCGCTTCGATCACATTGTCTTCATCTCAGCAGATTGCACTGAACAGGCTCAGGCCAAGCTAAGCTAAAATTTCCATTTGCTGTTCAGTTTCTATCAATTTACGTGTGGATGCGCACAAAATTTTATTGAACTTAATAACGCTGGACTTGGCCATAAAATGTTGAGCCGCATTGACCAGGTTTATGTTTAAGAATATCGCTATTTATATATACGAGCCATGTCACGTGAATTAAATCCACATGGATGCGTGAGTGTTTGTAACTGTCACTTGTTGTTGTTGCTGTTGTTGCTGTTGCTGCTGCTGTTGTCTGGCGTAATTGCTACACGGTTTTCGAGCTAATAGAATTAGAACATAAACCGCTTTATTGTCTGAACACACACACACGCACACACACACACACACACACACACACACTTACTCCAGCACACACATACGCACACGCGAACTCATAACAAAGCGTTTTTATGACAGCTCAGCGGATGGGACGTCATGAAAATGCGACGCTCTTGCGAGCGCTCGCTATTAAGCTTCACAATTATTTTGCATGTGTGTGCGTGTGTGTATGTGTATGTGTATGTGTGTGTGTGTGTGTGTGGCTAGGGTGGTTAGGGGCGTGGTTATGCTGCTTAAACGCTGACCACATCATAGAAATCATCACACACACTGGCAAGCACAGCAAATTATGGGCTCAGTTGACGCAGTGCAGGTGCTGCCATTTCGCTGGAATTTTTGCGGAAAGTCGCTTTTTATGTGGTTTTCTTCCTCTTCTTCTTCTTCTTATTCGTCTACATGCTTGACCACTTATTGTGGGCGCGCATTTGCTGGAAATCTGCTTTACAGCCGTATTATCCTGCAAGCACAGACCACGCCAATTTAAAAATAAAAATTATATGCTTGCTGCTTTGAAAATAAATACACTCGTAGAAGTATATATTAAAGAGTTCTTCTATGCGCAAAAATAAATGGAAAACCATATAATCTGACTCATGCCGAGCTGAGGAAATTTTAAGAAGTTTATTCAGCTAATCATAGACAAGTCTGAGTTCTGTCCAAGTGATTGACTGAATAAGTGCCGAACTGTCTCTTTGAATATTTAAGAGATTGTCGACTGTCTCAGTGACGCATCGATTATGAGTCGAAAGCTAAGGCTAATGATTGCCTGACAGAATGACTTACCGAGTATCTCTGAGGCTGACTGAGAAGCTGCAACATAGATTTATAGAGAGGCTAACTTGACTGGCTGATTGACTGACTGACTGGGTAACTGACTGACGAAGCATTTGATTGACTAATTGATTATGAGTGTAATGCTTAGGCTAATGACTGACTGCCTGACTAATTGACTCATGGGCTGATTGACTGCTTGACTGACTGAATGACTTAAAGAGTGACTAAGCTAAAGACTGAGAGAATTTCTGCTGGCTGACTGACTGATTGGCTGATTGATTGATGACTGATTGACTGATTGAATGACTTATAAAGTAACTAAGATAATGACAGAGACTTTCTGATCTATTGACTGAGAGACTTAGTGATTGATCTAACGACTGACATATTCAGAGATTGATTGATTGACGGACTGAATAACTTACCGACTTACCTTACTTACTAAGGAACTGTCTATGAAAATGGCTGAGATTTTGTCTGAGGTTACGATTAAGTGATTGACTGCACAACTGATTGACTGACAGAGTGATTGACTAAATGATTGGTGCACTGGTGACTGATCGAGTGATTGGCTGACTATGACTGCAGCGCTGACACTGATGACTCACCGGCTGAACAACTGACTGAATGAGTTATTAATTGACTCAGTGTGTTACTGACTGAGAAGCTGAACAACAGACTGAATGAAAAGCTGATTGGTTGACTGATTGCTTTAGCCTTTAACTCATTCATTCACATATTGGCTACCCGACCGTCAGTATAAAGCCCCTGCTTAAATGACAGTCGCAATTTCTATCAAAAGCAAATTTCATCGCATTTATTAAAAAAAAAGTTCTTTTATATCTTAACACACTCTTGCATTGACTTCCAACGGCTGCAGAGAATTTTATACCTATAAACCTATCAACTTTAAGTATACCACAAATATACACATTTAAATATATATAAACATATATATGTATATATGCAAGAGAAAATATTGACGCTGCTTTTTCTGTTGGCATCGCATGCGATTGAGCGCTGCGAAACAAATGTCAATAATTAAAGCGAAAGGAATTATTAAAAATGCACGCCAGAGGACACCAAAAAAATGCATTTTATTATTATTTAAAATTATTCAAGCGTTGCACCGCAAAAACACACAGCTATTCATTTAACATGCAAAATGTGCCCACTTTTATATGCACTTCCTATATGACATGCTTTAAAAGCAACATAAACAACACAGACACAAATTCACTGTATGGCGTAACATTTCAATTCATATTTAAAAAAAAAAAACCCAAAAAAAAAACAATTGCTTCTCATATGTTGTTAACCACATATCATATTTTTTCAACCTGTTCGCATTGTTGTTGCTGCTGTTTTCTGAATCACAATGCGAACTCCGAAAAATATATTTAAAAAAAAAAAGAAAAACAAATACAAACACAAATACAAAATAACAACAATTGTCATTGGAGTCGGAGTCCTTTGAGAGCACTCGGTTATGTAATCCCCGTCAATGGCATTGCGAAAATTAAGCTAAAGCAAAAATTGCGACATAAAAGAAAAGGCAGAAAATGCGAACAAAACGACTCTCAGCACTAATAAAACGAACAAATTCCGACGCAAGCAACAAAAGCAGACAGGAAAAGTAAAAAAATTGGGTGAATAAAGTAAAAATAAAGAGAAGAAACAGTTAGCCAAGGCCTATCTAGCAGCAGTCAGCTCTGCCTGTTGCCCCTGGGGAATTAAATGGCTCACGCAGGAGCCAAGGGGATCTATGCCAGGCTGCGTCTAATTATCGGCCAAGCAGCAGACAATATACCGAAACTTTCGAGCACAAAATGTAGCAGTTGGCCATGGCAGGTGGCTGGCAATTTCACTTTAAAATTTATACAAACTTCCGGCTATGCAGGCAAATACATATGTATAAAACACCTAACAACAAAAACTGAGTCCACTATGAGCAGCTCGAGTAGAGATTTTGGCTAGCAAATTTGCAAGCCACACGATGAGAGAAGAGCTTAGTCTGAAAAGCACAGTTTTTACATTTTCGGGAATGTATTTGGTATTTATTTAATTTAATTAAAGTCACTTATCATACAATATTAATTTTATTCTCAGCAACGACAAACAATTATGGGATCTATTAGTGTAGCCTAAGCTCATTCGTCATAGCCAGCAAGAGGAAAAGTTTTTAATAATATATATGTATGTATATAGTCCAGAACTTTGTAGCAGAGTGTCACAGTTTTACTGAGTCATACCTAACTGTATCCAGAGCGTGAAAAATCACCGACAGTTGTGCTCCTTTGGCTTGTTAGCCGGCAAACGGCAAACGGCAACGGCAGCGACAGCGGCAGCAGCTGCTGCCAGTGTTTGATAAACCTCGAGGCAATGCCGACGCAGTGCCAGCCCACAATTGAGCCACGTTCTGCGGCCGTGGTGGAGTCGATGCTGGCAACTGCACTAACAAGATTCGACATCTGAACGAGAGTAATCCATCAGCGGGTGCGCATCAGAATGGATTAAGAAAAAAATGTGTGTTTTTACTTTGGCATCAGTTTCAGATCGACAGACAATTGATGCTCTTCCAGAGCTGCCGTTTAAGATGGGGCATAATGAAAGTGTTAGAGCAGATGATGCAGAATGCCTCATGAGATTCGTCTCTATTAAAATCAAGAGAAAAAATATAAAATAAAAAAATAATAGCTATTTCTATGCATAAAGTTTCACAACTAGTTACTATATAACAAAAATACTATGTATCATAAAAGCGACATGCTTAACAGGGTATTTCACAGTCGATGGGCATTCACAAATACAAAGCTCTCTTTTTTTTTTTAATCGCAAATAATGTGCGGCATTTGCGTTTGGAACGCGGATGTGTTTCATTTTTCACAATGGAATGAAAGTTCAATTATTTGATTTGACAGGCGTTGCCGGAGGGAGGAGGGAGGAGGGAGGAGGGAGGAGGGAGGAGGGAGGCTGCCAGCAGGCACTCAGTAACTGTGTGGGCATGGCACTTGCCCAGATTTAAGCACAAACAACAACTGCCAGAGCATGTTTTATACACAACATGACGTTGAGTGCACAATTGAAGTGTAATTTATTAACTTTCCCATGCGCAATGAGTTCGTTTTTGCTCTGCTGTCCGTGGGGCGAAGCCATAAGCAGGGCACACAAAGACTCCAGCTTAAGCCCAAGAAATCCAGTACTTTTCTTCCTGAAAACTTTTATGTCCGCCTCTTGTACTCTGAAAGTGCTTTATATTGTACTCTGTTCTCGAAAAACCTCAGGTCGCTTAATAGATTTGTCAAATTGTTTCACTACCGAATGAAATGCTTGTGTCGTCAATAACAGAATTTGAGCATCTAAATTACAAGTTGTGCGTAAATACCAAGAATACTTAAACTTAATTATTTGATATAGAAGGTAATTAATTGGGTTTGCTTGTTGGAATATAATATCTTATAATTGTAGATATATACATATAAATATAAATTTTAAACAGTCCCAGGTTCAGTCATTCGAATTCTCATGTAAGCAAGGCTGAAGCCGAAAGATATGATGTACTTGGAACCTATTGCATAAGTTGCACTTGGAGTGCGCTATATGAACCAGAGCCAGAGAACGACTTGAATTGCTCAAAAATATATTGTGCTTTGCGGCCCAACTTAGATTTGTTAATGTAACATTTGTTGATATTAAATTTTAAAAATTATTATAAATAATATAATATATAAAATTTAAGGAAAAATATATTAATATAATTAAAAAATATTATATGAACAAAACATGCTGAATTAACACAGTTTTTTTTTTTTGCCTATATTATTATTAATGTGAGCAAGAGGGCAAGGACATACAAGCACACATCGAAGCCGAATGATTAAGCCAAGCCCAAGGATGTGATTACTTTTGCTGGAATGCTGTACGCAAATGTCGCAGTCAAATGAGTTTCGATGGCTTTGGTTTTGGTTTGGCATTGCGATAAACCCCATAAACAACGTGCTCAGCTGGCTTATATATTGTCCAAAATACATTGACAAATACGCACGTATGCGCACATACATCAATCTGAAAGCAAACCGCACATTGAAACCACCTTTTACTGAGCGTGGGTTGATGGTTGGCTGGTTGGCTGGCTGGCTGGCTGGATGGTTGGATGGTTGGATGGTTGGATGGTTGGGTCTTTGGGTGGTGCGATGCCACTCTTACAGTTTACAACACATTTTAATGAGTTCTTCTATTTGCTGGCTGTGGCTGGCATTAAAAGGGAAACCCATCTGTGGGTGCTATAGCCGACCATAATTTGCTTTTGTTTGGCTTTCGAGTTGTTTGAATCTCGCATTGGTTGTAGTTGTTGCTGTTGCTGTTGCTGTTGCTGTTGCTGTCGTTGTTGTGGGTTTTTGTAATGTGGCTTTTGGGCACTTTTTCGATTTTGTTTGTTTTGTGGGCGATAAGTGGTTGTGCCCATTGTCTGTACTTGTATATAAACCTAATAAAAGGCAATACTAAAAACTGAAAACAACACTCGAATTGGCTGGTTAAATGGTCTGAAATATTGGCTGAGCAGAAAGAAAATTTAAGTGCGGCAAAGAGGCGAAGAGAATTAACTGAAATTGAATCGTATATGTATATGTATACATTTGTGTGTGGCATTAACTTCAAAGAGCTGCCACAAAGCGAGTCCTGTCAAAAGGCCACGGTGCAGCCGCAGGCTCGCCCACTGTGTGCAATTGCCATTACTTAGTCATATGGCATATATACATACATACATACATACAGAATCTCAGCCAATTGGTTGGCGTGAGAACCAATTTGCAACTATTAAATGCGCGCCAGCAACAGAAGCAGAAACAGCACAAACAAAGGCAAAGCAGAAATGTTGCCAACTTTTGTGATTGCGCCTGTGAATGTGCCAATCTTAGACACTCGAGCCTCCAACTCTTGTCAGAAGCCCGAATACGAATGTGAATCTAAAACTGAACCATAGTCAAGTTTCTGAAGGAGGAGAGGAGGTGAAAACTGAGCTACAAATTGCAGCAATTGTATCAAGATAAAGTCAAAAACAGGCAAAAAGTCAACGGCTGAAAGGAGCACAGGGCACATACACCCACACACTCTCCCACACACACACACACACACTTGTACACACATATGTAGCATATGGATACACCCGAGCGCTGCTCATTCCCAACAAAACATTTGCATAGCTTCGGCATCGGCTCTGGCTCTGGCTCTGGATCTGCCTGTCTCAGGTTAAAGCTCAGCTATATTTCTGTCTCACTCTGTCTAAAGAGCTGTTCTATGCCCCTTTTCCCTGTCTGTGTCTATTGTGGCTTTGTTTGGCTTTGTTACTCGTTTGCCCTCAGGTTTTCATGTGCTCAGCTATATTGAAATGCTTGGATTTGAGTCGACACTCGATATGGCACGTAGTGCTTAAAGACAATAAGAGCTAAATGCTGAATTCCTGACATAGTTAAGCCAACAGCAATGGAAGCATCAAAAGCACTCGCATATTTTGACAGTACTTTGACTAGAGCTGCGCTATAGAGTCAACAAAAGCTTTAATACAATTTGCATTGCAATTTTCTTACTGAACTTTAAGTATTTACAAAATAATCAAAAATCTAGTATACTAGACACAAGTTTAATAAAATATTAACATAATTATAATAACACAATTATAAATCTAATTTATTCCAAGAATACTTTTACATTGACTGTGCATTCAAATTAAAAATTAAACTTGCACTCGAAATCACAGGTTGTTTACCAAATTGTGGGCAATTTAACGTTAAAGCTGAAAATATGTATAGGGTAATGTTTAAATTAACATATCCTACATTTAACATACATAAATTCTTACGAAAGTGTGCCAGCCGCTGAAAAGTTAGTTGTACGTTGCGTATACGCCGTATTTCCCCTTAGCTTGTTAGGGCCAAAATGTTTGTTGGCTGTGAAACTAATTAAAATATGCACAACTTGCCAAAATACTTAAAAGCAACACATGCGGGTGCACACACAACTCGCTGTGTGCGCGTGTGTTGTGTGTGCTCAGCTGTTTGTTTGCGGGCCAGGTAAACGCAGCTCGTGCAGTTTTTTGCAATTTTCCACTTAGCAGGTTTCTGCGCTGTTCTGCCTTATTCCACGTCCTTTGTTAAATACAACTCTTTTATTTATGCGCTTACCCAGCCATGCCCCAAAATTTCAACTGCTTTGGCAAAGATATACTTTATTTATGTCTTACTCTTAAAGTCGAATATAAATAAATATAAAAATATTTTTGCACTTTTTTAAGAGTGGCTCAAGCTAGGGCTTATGAGAAAAATGGATACGACTTTAAAAAAAAAAAAAATAAAAATGAATAATTCGTATCCAGAATACAAGGTAAAGAAAATATTTCAAATGTAGGTCACAAAAACACAGTGAAGACTTAATAGAAAACTTTAGTTTATATATATATATATATATATATATATATATATATATATATATATATATATATATATATATATATATATATATATATATATATATATATATATATATATATATATATATATATATATATATATATATATATATATATATATATATATATATGTATGTATTTTATTATTTAAGAATACGTTTTCGTGAAAAATTTTTGTCTGGCTTTTAGTTACTCTCCCGTGGACAGAGACTTTTACGCTGTAGCCTTATGTAAAACAGCCCGCATAAAGTTCGCATAAATTTCTTGAAGAACTAAAAAACAAATCTTTTTAATTGTTGTGCACGGCACAGCAAAAAGTTGAGCGCCAATTTGTTGCACAAGTTTTTGGCTTTTACTACTGCTCGCGCTATGATCTCTGCCCTTTGTTTCTACCACTAACTCATCCCCTCTCTCCTCATGCACTGCCTTTGTTTTGCCCTCTTTCTAGCTGGCACGAAGGCAAACAAGAAAATTAGTTAAAAACTTTGGCAAAAACAGCGCTCAACTTTCGGCTTCGCTGTGTTTAGCAAAAAGCACTGAGCAGACCAACAAAAAATCTTGATCAACTTTTACCTAGGCAGGAATATTATTGTAAAAGCTTCATAAAAAAATATGTATGTATACGTCTGTGATTTGTCTAGCTATATAATGGTAAAGTTTAATGCATGGCAAACAATTAAAGCAAATATTTTGTTTTGTTTTTTTTTTTTTCATTTTATTTGCTAAAAATATTGTAAAACAGTTTCAACGCCAATGACAGCACGTTCAAGCTTTGTTGATACTATGGAAACAGATATAAAAATTTATATAAAACTCCTTAGATTAAAATATAGAAATAAGTAAATATTTCTAAAAGCTTTTATTACTAAACACAAATAAATATATAAAATTCTTCACTATAAAAAAAATCAGTTTTTATCCATAAAAGTCGTGCACAGCCGTGAGGATCGTTTCGAGCTATTTCGGTTATCTAAATTAATGCTTTGCTAGCTGTTTAGATTCATATATGTCAAGTCATGTAATTTTTCTTCTTCATACGTCGATTTAATTGTTACAATAATTCATTACCATTGCTGAGAGAAGACTTTCTTAGTTTGTGTTGCCGAAAACTATATTGTGTGAGCTGTAGCTTCATCGGTTCAGTACGAAGTTTCGTGTCACGCACGTCAGCACAGAACACGCATCCATTTCAGTTAAGCCTTTTGTATATGAGCTGCCGGAAAAGGGAAGTAATTAAATTTTAAACGCAGCTGCCAACTGCCAATAATTTAATTGAATGTGGCAATTGAGCTGCCGCGCCGCTGGTTATTGGCCAGCCAGTAATTAAAGTCAAGCCAACAGCTACAAAGAGACTAATACTCAGCGAGATGGGCAGGCAAGAGATCGGAGGGAGAGGGACTGTTAGGCAGGAATTGTTTGGGGAGGCTGCTCAAATTAAGCCAAAACATTTGAGCCAACTTCAGTCTATGCGTTTGCCCGCATCGCCCGCTGCCTGTCAAAGCAGCATGCCACTTGACGCCTAATGACCAGTTTAATGGGGGTGCTTGATGCCAGGGGATGTCCAAACCCAACCCCCCCCCTGTCCGCCTGCCCACCGTTAATGTCCAGAGAGTTTTCCAGTGAAATGGCCTAAACAAAAGGCAGCCGCCCGTCGATTACCTTTGTTGGGCTCGTTAATTAAGTTTTGGGGGCGAGCGCAACGCTGCCAAAATGTTATGGCCAAGTTTTCTATTACCGAGTCGAGCACACGCACCTTAATGAGACACGTAGGCGTATGAGTAACGCTCAAATTGCCTGCCCCAAGTGCGCTGCGCGGACTAGCCAAGGCAACGTATGCGTAATTGCCACAGAAACGAAACTCGAGCAAAAGTAAGAAACAGGCCGCATCTGACTGAAACAATGCGCGAGCATGCGACAAATTTGCTGGCAATCAGTTTGGTCTCCCATTAATATATATATTTATATTTATATATGTATATATAGATATGTATTTTTTTTATTTTGCTGTGCTCAACTTTCACTGGGGGCAAAACTTTTTGCACACGAGCTTCAAAAAGTGAAATCGAAAATTGTTTACCAAGCGAAGCGCTTAGCTAAATGTCTTCCGTGCCAGTTCTCCAATTCTCCAGCTCACCTCCGCTGGGAGGAAGTACTTGACATGCGAATATGTGTGCGTGTGTGTGTGTGTGCGGGTTGGCCTGAACCGGGGCAGGTGCAGCGGATGTTTGGCCATAAAAAGCAACGACAAGTGCAAATGCTATAGCCAACAACAAACAGCAATGCCAGGCCCCCAGCTAAAACTCAACTCCCCAATTTCAATCCCAGCCTCGACTCCGATTCCGTACCCAGCTCCGTCTCCGTGTCCGTGTCCCAGCTGCCGTTGCTGGTATTTACATGCAGACAATATGAAGCAGCTAGTATATGTTTATAACATCCGCAAATTGTTGAAGATAACAATTATTGTGCATTGAGAGCAAAGGCAAACACAGCAGAGGCAGCTGCCACAGAGCGTATCGAGTCGTGTACTCGACTGTTGCCGGCTTGTTAGACTTGTGGTACAGTCGGAAATGGTAGTTTACGGAAACACACACACACACTCCCACACACGCACAGAATAAGAGACGGAGAGGACCGAGGGGGGACCGAGAGGGAAAAAGACAGAAAAGCTAAGTCCAAATGGGATCGAGAAGTGCCATTAGATTCCAGCTTTAGTTTTGTGGTTAAACACTTAAAAAACTTATAAATTGCCATGACTTGGGCCATTCACAAAGCTTTTTGGACCAACGTATTTCATGCATTTCTGCAACTAGAACAGGTGTCACTTAATAAGGCCATCAAAAAGTTGTCGACGGTGATGTTGGGTTAATTATCGAAGCATTCGAAGTAATTGATCAATAATGTATGTATTTATTACTTAAATTTATACATTAAAGTTGATATGATTTGCTGTTAAAAACAATTAGGTAAAGCATACAAGAAAATATATTTCTGTAAATAAATATTACAAAAATAGACGCGCCTTGAATAACATTGCGATCAGCATTTCAGTCTAGCACAAGCAGCACGAAACTAAATCGATTTTTAGTTCTTAGCCTACGGATAATTGATAGCTGGAAAACGAAATGCGAACTCAAACACGCAGAAGCACGCCCTCTGCATTATTGGCATTACTATGGGAACTTATTTGTTGAATAGTTTTTCTTGTATGCTGAGCTTCTTAATCAATCTTTGCGATCGTGCAGTTCACAGATGAACGGATGGACAAACAGATATAGCTAAATCGAATCAGCTCATCAGCTTGCCACGCCTCCTTCTGTCTTTTACATACATTTTCACATAACTTTTATACCCTGCAATCCCATTTCAAATGAATTTAGGATATGAAAAAATATAGTTTGTGTTCTAACATACATCAATATTCAGGACAACTGTAAAAATATATCATAATAAAAAGCCAAAGTCTAATTAGAGTTTTATTGTATTTATTTATATTCATATAATTATCTAAACTGTTCTCAACATAAAGTTAATTTCTTTGCCACTTACATATTTAATTGAAAAGTTAAGAAGTTCAAAAGGTTTTCACAATTTATTGCCAACTTTTGCAATATCAACTGGCTAAGTAAATATTTGGCTATAGTTTCAATAAGCCATAAATAAAATTCCCGTCGATGTCTTTATGATTATTGTTTTGTGTGCCAACTACTTAGCTGGCCTTGGCTTAAGTATTGCATAACTGTATCAAGCCTTGACCCTTTATGGCTCTACTGGCTATTGTTCAAGCATTTCGTAAGTCTTCATTTGCTTTTGCATATTTATAAGGCCAAACTACAATGCTGATAAAAGGATACACACAAAAAGTAAGAGCCGTAGCATTTGTATTAGCCAAGCGAGCAGAAACAAAGCCAAAAGCGAAACTCGTACGCCAAAATGACAGTCGGAATAGACTTAAGCGCGCACACACACACACACACACACACACACAGACCGACACACATATCGCATATCGCAGCAACGCCCTCATTGAGTAAACATTGAGTCAACACTTCCGCTACGATAACATCAACATGGCGCCAACATTATGTAGGGCCAACAGCGACGGCCAAAATAGATAAACCGGCTAAGATAAGGGCAGAGATGGAGGAGAGCGCGCTATCGAAATGCCTAACTCTTGGCCAGCAATTTTTACCCAATAAATTATTTTATCTATCCAGACAAAATATACCCGCAGCAGCAGCAGCAACAGCAACGGCAGCAGCAGCAGCAGACGTTGGATGCCACGTGGCATAAAATGAAATTAGAAGAACATCAGCATACCGCTACGACTGTTTATGAAAATGTCATTAAAATACTCGGCAATAATAATACCCCATCCCCCTTCTCTCCCCCCCCCCCCTTGGAATGCCTTAGACGCACTAAAAGCAAAACTAAAATAAAACAAAGCCCGCACAAAGGAAAATTAATTAAGAGAGCTAAAGAAATGTTCGCGTGTGGGTGTGCGGGTATCTTGTGCGTGGATGTTGTGTGTGTGTGTGTGTGTGTGTGAGTGTGTGTGTGCATGTTTATTTCGGGAATTGATATTCATTTGCAATTGTCATAGTATTTGTTGTTCGTCATATTATGGATATACGCCCTGGAGGCATAAAGCCAAAGTTTCAGAGAATGAGATTTGAGTTGTGCTTAAAATTATTCACTTTCCAAGACTGTAGGAACTTAAGCCAAATTTAGTTTTCTTACTAATTACTAAGCAGAAAAATATCATCAAACACAGCTTGTACTTCCATATATATAGTTAACGAAGATATATATTATTTACAATAATTTTGTAAAGTTTTTACTTATGTTTGTTCATTATAGAGAATAAATTTACTTTACTTTAAGGAGTAAAAAGAGAAGTTAAGTATGATATTCTTGGAAGCACGTATATAACTTAACATTTTAATACAATTCTAATATGAAATGCAACTAAAATTTCATTAGATATTTATGTTTCTTCATTTATGTTTTTGAATAAAAGCTCTTGTTAGTAATTTTAGATTTTTATGACAGAAGGAAAGGAAGAAAGGTTCGTTTTTCACACGTTTGCATGACATATGAATATATTCACCGTCTTGGTACATGCCTCCATACGTTATTCTTACATGTACAAGCTTAAACCAGTGCTGTAAAATATATCAAATATTGTCTAGGGTATTCTCACAGCCACACAGATATATTTCCATCATCGATTTCTATTTCTATTTCAATTTCTATTTCTTTTCCTTTGTGCGATTGCTTCAAATGTATATTGTGCTAGTGTGTGGGCTCACGTGCTGGTGTGCTCTTGTGCTTCGATGTCGTTCGACATTCTAATTTCAGTTTCTCCATCTATTTGGCAGCCATTCGCCTTTTATGTATTGTTGTAACGAGGCTTTAATATCATTATTTGAGCATTCGCTGGCGACAGCCGGAGGCAAATGATTCTGTGTCATTCGTGTGTGTGCGACTGCTTCACATAATGAATTCAATTTGTGCGCTGCCAAAAATTGCAAGAAAAGGCAGAGATAGAGGAAGCGAGGGAGTCAGGGCGCAACTCAATATAAAAACTGTTGTTGGTGTTGGGCAAATTATTTGCCAATATTAAGCGATAATTTATTTCAGCATTTGCTTTTAAAATTTGTTAGCCGCGAGCGCACAATTTATGCCGGGCTGTCTGGCATGCACAGACACACACACACACACACACACACACACACACATACACACACACACACATGCTCTCGCATGCACACATGCAAAATCACAGGAAAATTAATTTTCGTTACATTCGCTTTCGCACAATCACAGGCTCAATTGTGCGCGAAATTTATTGCTCAGCTAATGTTTGGCCCAAGGATAAAATTGTGAGCGCCTATCCAATTGAAGTTTTGCATAAATTATGCCCAGATACAAGAGTCTGATTAAATTTGAATTGCGTTTAGCACACACACACACACACACACACACACACACACACACATAGACCGACATACTCGAAATTTATATGCAAAATGTACAATTTTAAGCAAAACTAATGAGTGCCAATTAAATTTAGTTGGCCGAGAAATTGCCGCAGTGCAGTTGAGTTAACAAGAAAATTATTCAATTTACTCTAAGTGCACTCTGCTACAACGAAGCAGCTTTACTTTGACATAATCTAATCAAATTAATTACTGATGGACTTTCTTTATGCACTACTGAATTTAATCATAGTAAAGATTAAAAAATAAATCATTTTAATTAAGAAATTATTTTTACAATTATTTAATGCAAAGATTTAATAAATCTAAGTCTGGGCAGCAAAATTCATTCTTCATTTAAGCTTTTTTTTCTTTACCCTGAAGTGAGAACTGTTATATACATAATAAATATATTGTCTGCCAACTATCTCAAATAAATCCATCTCACAGTTGAAAACTGTTGTTAACAGAATTTTGTATTTAATCATAATTTAGCTTAATTCATTGAACATGCAAATGCTTTGATAATAACTGAGCATAACTCATCACATTGGGTAGAATTGCTTAGAATTTCTATAGCTTCGATTTGATTAACTTTATTAATTTTTTATTTTATATACAACTTAAGAGTATTATGTGTTCAGTGCTCATGCTGTAAACAGGTATTGCACTTAAACACGATGGTTTAATAATTGGCAAAATCGCTCGGAGCCCTCGGCTGTCAGACGGAAATTTCCTTCTTCTGCTAGGGGGCGCAGCTTCAGTTTGTGTTGCAGATGATTTTAATGCCTTGACTGCTATTGTGGGGCGCCATTGTTTTGTTGCTGACTACTTAAAAAATGAAATGATGGCAACTTGCAGCTTGCTGCAGGCAGATGCAGATGCAGATGCAGATGCCGCAGAGCGCAGCCTTTTATTGCGCTTGCATAAATAATACATATACACGTATATGTTTAAATGAAAGGCAGTAAGCTGCTGAAGACTTAAAACAAAAGAAAATAAAAAACGAAAAAAACAACGCAAAAATTAAGAAAAGCATGCGAAAAAAATGGGAAAAAGGGCAAAGCATAATAATTATAAGCCATTGTTGGCAGGCACAGAATGAAGCTAGGGAAGCTAGGGCTGAGCTGCGGAACAGGGCGATGTGAACCCTTGAGCTGAAGTCAAGCAGCAGACGCCATAAAGAGCGAAAAATGTTTAAATAATTTTATCAAGCGTCTGCGACATGCAAAGTGCATTTAAACTAGTTATAAAGTCGCATTATTTGCCATCAAATTCAATGCTCGATGGGAAACTTTTCCCTCAATCTCTGTGCACTCCACGCGCTCGCTGTTGGGGCGTTTTTTCCTCTGCATTTTTCTTAACGCACAAATTTCAGAAATTTTTACATAAATCTGCATGAAAAATGACATGCTCCGGGGATGCTATGCAATAAGAAAATATACTCTGCTGTTATCAAAGCATTTCTTGACTCCCTGGCAAAACTATAATTTTCCGGCATTTGTTTTATGGCATTTAAATGCTGAACTAAAATTATATAGTTCTTGTTGCAGTTGCAAAAGAAAAAGGGAGTATGGCTTGTATTTGCTTGGCAAAGTTTTGCATTCTTTGTGGTTTGTTTTTTTTTTCTGGCAAAATAAATAAGTAAATAGAATAAGATTCTAGCAAAACGAATTTCAGCCAGAAACTCTATGAAATATGTAAAATCAACAAGAAAAATATGTTATCCACGGAAGAAATGCTAAGCCAAATAGATTACGGCTATATGTATCTACAGTATTTACAAAATTCCATGAAGACATTTCTAAACATGAGTGAGTAACTGGCATAGAAAACAGATTGGCCACGCATGAATAGAATATTAAACAAAAACATAACTCAAGATATGAATGAAATTTATTCCACAAAGCTGTGAGCGATTCAAATGGTTGGCATATTTAAGCTTAAAAAAAAACTTAAAAATATATTGATATAAATTAAAAAATAAAAAAATTATACAGTATAATAATATAAATTAAATAAATTATATTACAATAAACTAAAAATCAACATTATAAAAATATATTTGCAAAAATATATATTAGAAAATTATATAAAAAGAAATTAATAAATAGCAAAAATTATATAGAATATTGTAATTAATTTATGAAATTATATAATAATAAATTTTAAATAAATTTAAAAAAAACAATAGTAAAATTTATATAAAGCTTTATAGTAAATTTGATTAATTTTTATATATATTTTAATATATTAGAACAAAAACTATATAGGGAGTAATTATAAATAAAATAAATCATATTATCATAAATTAAAACTTAATTGAAAAGCAAAAAAGCTATATATTACATTAAGTTATATTATATTAAATTTGAAATATATATAGTATATCATTATAACTCTAGCTTTTCAATAAACAATAAAGTCTAATTATATACAAGTGAAGTCAAGTTAAGTCACAAATATCTACGTATTTACGAAGTTCTGAGCCGATTTTTTTTTAACCTTTTCTTTCTCTTTTCATAACTATTTCTATTGAGCTCTTTGCAATCAATAGTCTCTCATATAAGCAACATATTAATTTAGTTTTTACTTATAGCGTTTTTCATATCCATATCCATTTTTTCCCATACGCTGCACAATCTATTCCATTCAAAGATTTCTGCGCAACGCAAAGAAACTTGCTTATGCACGAAAACTGATTAAATTTTTCGACAAATAATAATGTGTACACATATATATATATATATCTGGATATGCATGTGTTTGTGATTGTGTATGTGTGAGTTTGCCAGATGCCTAACCATCGATACGAAGCAATTCAATTCATGCTTTTGTGCGCGCCTTTGCTGCAAGATATTGAGGAGAAATATATGAAATATTACATATAAGCAGCAAGCTCCAAAGCAACAACATGTTTAGTTTATCATGCTTTGCTTTTATCAGCCAACATTAATATCTATGCATGTTGTGTATGTGAATTCTGTGTGTATTTCTTCTATGATAAATGCGCGTTGTGTTGGGTTGTATTTGTTGTTGTTGTTGTTGTTGTTCTATCCGTTGTTGCCGCTGGCAAAGTTGCTTTTTTCGTATGCTCTACATATTTTCAACGTTTATTTGGTTGCGGTTGCAACATTTCCTTTGCTGTTGGGCGTGGCACATTGCAGCTGCATGCCAAACAATTCATAGCTGCCTGACTGCCTGCCACTGCCTGCCGCTGCCTCTGCCTCTGCCTCTGCCTCTGAAATGAATTATGCTCATGCAACGCATTCATTATGCTGTGTTGTTGCTTGCATCCAGGATCTGTTTATGTTTCTGTCTTCGTTTTTACTGTAAATTCTCCAACACCGTTTACTAATGTATCCAAGAATCTCAGTCTGTGTGTGTGTGTGTGTGTGTGTGTGTGTGTGTGTGCGCGTTATCTGGTCTTAGAACAAATCCACTTTGAACTTTATCAGCAGACGATGGCCGGCATCCTTGAGCTCCCCTCACCTACTAATTGCCTTCGTGCCGTTGCTAGCGCGCACTTTTCTTAATTTAGTTGTGCTACTTAAGCAGTTTAATGCCACGTCGGCATTCGGCGGCCTCTAAAGACAAATTAATGACCCTCGGTCGCACAATTGCCACCGCGCTGCGTATCCTGTCTGCGGTCCTGGCGCCTGAATTTATGGCGGCAAAGGCTTCGGCCAAGCACGGAAATTGCCAAGGAATTGCGAGCCACAATTAAACGTATTCGTTGTTGTTGCAACTTTCATCTTGTCGCGTCGCGTTCTGTGTGCTTATCGCGTTTTGATTTTTAATTAAAGCCCAAGCCAAATGTATTTCGCGAAATGGAATTTGCTTTATACTTGTACGCACTTAAATTGGGCGCACAAGCAAATGCTAAATCCAATTATCTTTTTGCCCCGGCGCACAAATTACACGGCCAAAACACAACGACTAACAAATTGATAAAAATCACTCCGAATGCGAATGGCAATGTGAATACCGAACGCCGAATGCCAAATGCTTATGCCCAAATACCTTGTTTATTCTCCAAGTTGTTTTCAAACTTGAACTTTTTGACAACTTTTTGTTACATTTTCTCGTTGCGCTCCAAGTTTGGTAACAGCAAATAGGCTAAATAAAATTAAGTATATGCAAAAACAACATTTTAAATATGTAATTTTACAAATTAACTTATTTAATTAAAAAAAAAAAAATAAAAGAAAAGTTCGCCTCATTATAAAAACAATTCAAAGCATACATTTTAAAAACTTTACGTAAATTAGTCACAAATATTTCAAATATTGTTTTTAAATAAATATAAAATAAATGTTTTGTTTGCTGACTTTAAATGCAAATAACAAGTTCAAAGAATAAAAATTGAAATGCAGAGCTTTTATGCACAGACACGCCAGTTTACTAAAAGCAGCCACAAAATTGTCCTCGTAACTCATTTACAATAACCAAATAAGCCAACATTACCTAACCCCACACTTTAGACGGGACTCACAGTGCGTATGACTTACAATGTTTGCATGCTGTAAACAGTATGCTGAAAGAGAGAGACAGAGAGAGAGAGAGAGAGAGAGAGAGATCGAGAGAGACAGACTGATGGCAGAATGTGATGTAATCTGCCCCCAACTGAGCCACGCACTTCATGATATCGTCGTTGTTGTTGCTGTTGTAGCTTAAAGAAAAGTATTCAATGGGAGCAAGAGCTGTGGGGTATTTATTTACTTATGCGACTACGCACTTAAATGCCAAGCTATTTTGGCCCGCAGCAGCGAAAATTCATTCGTTATTTGCATAAATAAATTAAAAAGCAACTCGCGCATTTGCAACGCCCACTGTTTGGGTAACGGCTCAATTTCCACGAAAACAATTAATTCAACTAACAAGAACTGTGACTCCGCCTATTAAAGACATTGCTAATGATGTGCATAATACTTTGAGTAAACTCGCAGCCGCATTTTAATTGAAGAGTTTATGCAACGACTTAATAAGATTCGCCAATTGAATTCACATCATACTTGAGACATATAGTGAAGAGCTTATATAACGACTTTATTAAAAATTTAATTAATTTTTGTAATAAAATTTCATTACACTATATAAACTTTGATTACATAACATACTTAGTCTAAAGCATCAGAAGTGAAATTTAATTCTATGCTGAAGTGTTTCGCTTATTCTCCTTCTCTATCTCTATATATCTCTCTTACACAACCACACTCTGCCTCTCCATCTCTTTCTATTGCTAATCTTTTTCAATATATATATATATGTCGCTGCATTCTGCAAAAGGGTATCTTAGTATATCAAATTTGCAGATTCCACGCAATCATTACCAAGTCCGCTAGTTAAGTAAATTGTTTGTACACGGGTCGGCTACTTAATATGCATTTAAATAGAGCGTGCTTTATACGCGCCACTTAATTAATCATAGCTCAAGTATCATAAAAGCAAGCCCCCTCTCACACTCACCCTTTTCTTGTCTACCTCTTTTGCAGAAATACGAGGCGCCAGCTGCTCGAGAAGCCAGCGTCGGAGGCGTTGAGCACGTGAGAGCCTTGAAAAAATGTCCGCTTGCATGACAATTGTAGCGTGGAGGCATTCAGACAACGCAGCAGACAGCAGCGCCGTTGAGCGCAGCGTACGTGAAGTGTGTGCCAAGAACTTGAAGCAAGCAGAAGAATATAAGCAGACACAGAAGCAACAACAGCAACAGACGTGGCAAGGACACTAAGCCACATGCAGCGCGCAGAGCACGAGGCTTAGCACCTGCAGCAGCTCAACGCAGACAGAAGAGCAACGCACGGAATAACTAAGTGAGTAGCCGAAAGGTATACCTAAAAGTATTTCCAAACCCAAAAATAACAGACAGGCCAGGGCATGTCGAGCTGGGCTATGAAAGGACATCAAGTGCATTACTCAGCTATAGCAGCTGAACAATGCTGAAAACTAACTGACTACGCCACGTTGCATGAGAAACTGTTGCAAGAAAAAAATGCTAAGAATAACCTCTTCTAGAGCAGCGTACAATTTGCCAACAGCAAATGGGAATACATATATTTGACATACATTCAAAAATGGAGAAAATAGCTGAATACAAAAATTGGTTGACTAAAATATGCAATACAAAAATTTATAGATAGAATAGCAAATATATAAATGAAAAAAAGGAAATACATAAAGCAGAATATTGAAAATAAATAAAAGCAAAGCTTAATACACTTCTTGAAATTAATATGAGTTGCTGCTCCTTAAAATATTCAGCACAAACTTATTTTCAAACAATTAAAACTACTAAAGTTTTGCTCAAACTTTTTCGCTTTTCGCAATCTTCACTTGCTCGCATTTGCGATCCAAGCTTCGGCCTCAAATATTTGAGCCATTAACCTAATGACGTCTCTAGACGATGCTTAAAGCTCCGCCTACAGCCCACAAGCAGCTGCATAGGTTTCGTTGAGCTGCCTAACATGTCTGGCATATGTGAAATGCCAACTGTATGGCCGTTGTTGTTGTGGTTGTTGAGTACGACGACAACAACAAGAAGGGCAAGGACACTACAGCAAGTGCAAACAAGGTGCCCACACACAAAAATAGAAGAAAAAACAATAAGAAAGAGATAGCCAGAGAGAGAGAGAGAGAGAGAGAGTGAGAGAGATTGAGCTGGCAAAGGACAACGTCGCCAGAAGCCAAGCTGAAGCTGAAGCTGATTGGGGCTTGTGCAAAGAGCTACTTCAATGAGGACTTTCAAATGCCATTCCATGCTCTTCTTTTCTCATTCTCTTTTTTTTTTTTTTTTTGATGGGTGGGCAAGCCACGCCCAACTTGCTGCAGGGCGCACTTTGCATAGAGTTTAAAGAGCAAAGTCGAAACGGGCAGCACAAGTTCTTGAATTTGCACAACTTCAATTGTTAACACAATATTACATTTTCAGCCTAGGTGAAAAAAAGTAGATATGAAAATATATTTATCAACTTCTAGGCAAAATATGGCACACCAAATGTTGCCATCTGCCTATTCAAATATTAAAGAATGGACTTTTCGTTAGGGATTTACTAAATAGTTGCGATGTTTAATGATGCGAGCAAAGCATGTTTATTTATAAAAGATAGGTATAAAAATATTTATTTTAAATTAAACTTTAAATTTTTTTAAGGGGAAAAATAAATTCAGTTCAAAGAAGATAAATACTAAAGAAAATCTAATAAGGTTAAATTTGAAATAATTTTAAGGAAGACCAATAAATAAAAAGAAATATTGCTAAAAGAGGAAATTAATTATTATTAAATTTAAAAATAATATAAAAAAAACCATATAAAATAGAATTTATTTGATTGAATCAATCCTTGCAAGTATTATATAGTAATATAGTATAGTATGAATTAATAGTATATATAGTAATATATTTCATATAGGATGACCACAGAAAGCTAACAACATAGCCATACCATTACGCGTTTACTACTCTTCTGAAATGTTTCCATTGAAACATCTGTATTATGAATGTGTTGTTTCTTGATGGGGCTCCCCATGAGTATTAGTCGTTTGTGCAAAAATGAAAAAACTTTACCATAATTCCGACTCAAACACACGATGCAAGGGTGAATGTTTTGAAGCAGAAATTTGGCGACACAGTCATCTAGCGATAAGCTCTCACTGAATGGCAGCCCCGAGCATAAATTGTTTCCTTTGACATTACAAATCAAGAGAAGGAAAATGTTTATATATAATTGAATGGGTGGAAGAGGTCAATTGAAATAACATGAACATATAGCTGCTCTAAAAAAAGTTTTTATACCCAACAAATACATTTGTCGAGTTCAATATATTAATTAAATTTCTCTCTGTTCTTTTCAGTTCGCTTCAGCTGCCAATTTGAAACGAACAAAAAAAAATTGCACAAAAAACTCAACAAAAAAAAAAAAAATAATAAAAAAAACAAACAAGATTAAAACAAACAAAAAATTAAGGCCACGCCACAAACAGTTGTTGTTGCGGTCAATTATAGCAACAGACAGCAGCAACTACTTTAACGACAGCAGCAACATTGCAACCACGCCATTTTGACCAATATAAATAATGAAAATGTTGCTGCTATTGAAGCGACAACTGCCGCCAGCAGCAGCAACTGCAACAAGTTCAACAACAACAACAACAACAACACTGGCGAGAGCGCGAAGAAAACCATCAGGAGCTGAATCTCAGCTGCTGTTGTTCGTGCTGCTGCTGCTTGGTATTGCGTGCCAGAGCAGCAGCAGCGCTGGCATTAGCTACAGCACCAACAGTAACAACAACTTGGCCAATCGCAGCGTGTCAGTTGGCAACAGCGGCGGCCTCGTATTGATTGGCTCCAGCAGCGTTGCTAGCAGCAGCATCGGATCCACTGCTAATGCGGCCACTGCCAGCGCTGTGCCCTCATTATCGCTCACTTCATCATCCTCGGCTGCCTCATCGTATGCTACCTCGACTAGTAGCAGCAGCAGCAGCAGCAGCAGCAGCAGCACTAGCACTAGCAGCAGCAGCAGTAGTAGTTCATCATCGGCAAACCGCAGCAGTCGACTAACAAGCAACAGCAACAGTAACAGCAACAACAACATAAATCATGATCAATTACCCGCACAGCTCTCATCGCGCATCATCCACACACGCAATGGCGCCATCTCGGGCGTAATTGTCCAATTAGATGGGCGGCATTTGGATCCGGTTGAGGCGTATCGCGGCATACCCTACGCCTCGCCGCCCGTTGGAAATTTGCGTTTCATGCCGCCCGTCTCGGCGGCCATGTGGTCGGGTGTCAAAAAGGCGGACAGGTAAGTCAAGCTCAGAATAGCACCGGTTCCTACATTTTTAATGGCGATTTTGAGCCGCCCTAAGTGGTATATGTGTGTATATATGCGTGTGTGTGTGTGTGTGTGTGTGTGTGACCGTCTTTAGAAAGTTGTTCGCATAAATTTCAAGTTTCAGGCTGTGGAGGAGTGTGTAAAGTTGAGGAGCTGACGCGCTTTTATGTTAATCATACGACCCGTGCGCCGGCCAAGCAACTACTAAAGGGCAACTAGCCAACTGGAAGACAGAGACCGCCGTATTCTGAAACCCGTTGGGATTGGGCATAAATTTGACTAAATCAAATATTAAATAGTTGATCGTTGGGGTAAAGCGGGTTGTGGATAACTTAAAGCTGATTTGAAAACTGTATTTTTGGAATACTCGAAGACTGCTTTGAGCGGTTAATAAATTTAAAAAATCGAAAGAAAAGAAACTGGACAAATATTTATGAAAACAAATAGAGCAAAAAGTTGAAAAAAAGTGAATAAGTAACATTAAAAAATGTCGAAGCAAAAGTTCAGTGAGAAATAAAGCAAATGTTGGGTAGAAGTCTCAAGGAAAAAGAATTGACAGAATAGTAAAATAGGAAAAAATTTATAAAGTATTGATAAGAAGTTTGTAAAAACATTAAAGAAAGATGACAACAATAAAACGTAACAGCTAACTAAAAGCAGACGAAAATGTATAAAGTATAACAGGCAACTGTAGTTATCAATGCTGAATAACTTGCGTAATCTATTTTAAATCAAGTTTAAAGTGATTTATCTCTAACGACTTTTTATGTTGTAGAATAATTACTGCTTACAGCTGTTATAAGCCATAAGGTCTACAAAAGTAATCCACTAGAATTCCATTAAAACCAAATTGCAGTAAATTATTTTATTTTTTGGTTGAATAACTCCTTAAAAAAGGTTATGCGACTGTGGTCCCTTCCGAGAGTCTAAATATAAATCTGTCATTTAGCTGCTGCTATTCCTAATGTAATCGCAATTTTGTTGGATTCTGCTGAACCCTTGTCTTAATAATTTAATGTTGCCCGAAGCCAAAGTTTGGAACCCCTTCGCAAATCCGAACTGTCAATTTAAATACGGTAAATCATTTCGCAGTTACTTGAGCCTGAGAGTCTGAGTCTGAGAAGAGGTCGCAATTGAAGGCGCGCTGTCGCGTATGCGAGTAAATACATCAAATGATCAAAAATCCATTACTTGAGGCCACTCGAGAGGGCCGAAAGTGACCAGACGGACTGAAGTGCGCAGCCGTTGCCGGTGACCGTTCTCTATTGCCCGGCAGTTGTCACCTCAATTAACTTGGCTCATTATCGTCGAGTGCGGCCCCAAAATACGAAAGTACAAATAAAAAAAAGTGCAACAGAATAATGAAAATACGCGACGACAAAAAAAAACTGATGAAAGAACGAAAGCCAAAGGTCAGTTGTGGACTCGATGGGGCTTCTGCTTGAAATGCTATACAAATTAAATATTTACGCTGCCGCCAGCCGAGCGCCAGCTGCGACAATCGCACAACAGCAACAACAATAAGAAGTCGCGGCATCTAATTTACAAATGCTCCCAAGTGGCAAATCATTATTCACAAAGAATCCCACGGCAACGTTGTCCCGCAGCCGTATTGTTTGCTTTGTAAAAGGGTGCCGGCACAAAGTTTCTGCACTCTCTCTCTCTCTCTCTCTCTCTCTCTCTCTCTCTCTGTCTCTTGTTATGTATACACTAACAAAAAGTCTTTTACGCACTTGAGAGCTTATTAAGTGCATAAATAAATATATTATTATTGAATAAAAAAAATTTGGCTTTTTAAAAAATCAACTTTGATCTTCTTTCCTTCAAAGCGTTTCACTAAGTTCGCAGCAGAAGATCTAAACTAAGTAACATTTTCTTATGTGGCAAGAAGTTTGAAATCCAATTTCAATCAAACTCTTATAAGTAAACACATATGAATATAGTTATCATATTGTCTAGTTTCTTGTTTTATTTTAAATTATCATTACTAATTTTCTTCAAAGAAACCTTATCTAAATTTAATTTAATCAATTATCAATGTTTGTTTCGCTTTCTTCCCTTCTCTAACTTTCTACATCTTCACTTTGAGTCATTTATATGTTATCATAAAAATTATTTCTTAGAGTATTTAAGGTTTTCATATTTATTCTAAATTTTCCATCAACTTTTTTGTTTGATATTTCCATTTTTATGGCTTATGAAAAGAAAAATCTTTAAGAAAGGGGCCGAAAATCAGAGCTGCGCAAATAAATAAACTTTTTTTTGCACATTTCTGCCGAGTCAAAGCTGATGAATGACGCGCGGGGTGTGTGGCACCTGCCGCTGTGGCTGCTGCCACAAAATTTTCGGCTGACATCATCGCAATTGTCAGGCAATCTCTGTTTGTCTGTTTGCGTGTCAGCTCCCCGCCGTGGCCGCACATTGCCTGTGGGCCTGTTGACAGCTTGGGCCTGGCTAGCCAATAAACTCCTTGAGTAATGTTCCACTGATTTTTCAGCACGTCAGCGTAATAAAGCTGTTTGGACCATCAATGGACGGTTGAACAGCCAGACAGACAAGCACTCAGACTCAAGGTACAAAAGATCATTTACCAAACGCGAAACTGGATACGTTACGGCGCATTCCTGTGGCTACTGCCGTTGGCCCACAGGAATTGCTGCGGGTGGTACTTGAGGCTTATTAGCTTAGAATAAAATATAAAATGAATTTATAGGAAAATGCCCGGACGGCATATAAAATGTTTATTTGCTGTTTGAATGATATTTAAGAATTTATGGTGGAGCTAAGATTACCAAAGCAAACCTTGGAGATGTGCGGTTCCTTCTTATTTATTAGAACTTTTCATATTCTTAAGGCTATTGACAGTAAGAAAAGAGCAGAGTTTCCTCACATTTGTCTTGCCTTGAAAATATGAGAAATAAAATGGACTTCAAGAACTTAAAACCAAAGCAAATTTTTCATGTTAGTTTATACTATACTCTAGAGTTAGTCGCAAACATATCTCTGAAATTAACTTATAGCTTCTCCAAATATTATTTATTAACATTAATGTTTAAATATGTTTTTTGCCAAGTGGCCACCGCAACTGACGCGCACTAAGTGGGATCTGAAACATTAATTCTCACAAATTTTTCACCGCCAATAACTCTTCGATTGTTGAGTTCCTGGTGTTCAATTACCTCTGGGCTATCGACCTCGGCAATTGAATTTACATGACGCCATTAAGAGTAAACTTGGGGCAAAAGCAACGCCACAAAATGTTCGTAGAACAGTAACAAACCTTTATTTTGATAATATATTTCAATAATTTACTAACCTTTTTTTTAAATGCTAACCTTTAAATAAACTCGTCTATTCACAGACTCATCTAGCCAAATATATAATAAAATGCTGAGATTTACCTTTCAGATAACTAATTTCTAAGCAAGATAAACACAGAACGATGTATCTTCTACATGAATAATCAAATCAGATTACGTTTAGTATTTGTACTTCAAGTTTATCCCAGATTAATTTCATTCTAATAATATTAATAAGCTAATTAGTAAACCTAAAATATATTTGGCTTCCGTCTTAATCTACATTTTTGCCTGAGCCGATTTATTAATAAACAATATTTCCATTGTTTGCTTTGAATCATTTCGTTGCCAAGACGCTGAAATGGCGATGCCTGCTCATAATTTCCATTCAAAGAACCGCAGCTTATCGCTTATCACTTGCCGGAAACAAACAAGCGCGAAAATTTGAATATTTCGAGAAAACAAACAATTCGTAGTTCGTTTCGCAGGCAGCAAAAAATACGTCACGCATATAAATTAGGCGGCGAAAAGCAAACAGGTCACAGGACATAGGACATAGCAGGACACAGCAGGGCACCAGCAAAGCAGCAGCACGACAGGGCACGACCAGACACATGCAATTTGGCATTTCGTCTGTCCACAGGCTGGGGTGTGGTTGCGTCATGGTTTCGTATAATCTGCATGCGGCCCGTGAACCGAAGGTGGTGTCGTGGGCGGGGCTGTGGTAAACTGAGGCTAAAGTCAAAGGACAGCACAGGACTCTGGCCAAGACACTCGGAGCAGTTGCCTCGCTTTGGGCTTAAATACATCAAACAGAAGCATAATCTCAGCCAAGCGGAAAAATGCATGCGCCTGAGAGGACGTAGCGCAGACAAGTTAAGATATTTATATAGATATAGAAACGGGAGGGTGGGTGGTGGTGGTGTACCGAAAACGATATGCGACATTGCGACCACGTCAAGCAAAATAGATTAATTTTACCTGTGGGCAACGTTGCAGAAGTCTCGCAGAAGTCGCTCTCTCGCTCTCTCTCTCTCTCTCGCTCTCTCTCTCTCTCTCGCTCTCTCTCGCTCTCTCTCTCTCTCTTCATCTCTACCTTGCCTTCTCCGTTGCCTGCTAGCTGCTGGCTCACAAATTAGATTGGCAGTCGCAGCCACCGTGCCACGCCCACCGGCTTCGTCTATGGTACTCACGCATAAAGCTTTGCCGCCGCAGTCAAATTAAATAAAATCCAATTTAAAATGAATTTTCGCAATTTCATTTACAGCGCAACAACAACAGCAACAACAACACCTTGGGCAACAGCAATTTATGCAGCAGCCACACCGCCGTGGCGGTGACGGTGGTGCCACTCCCCTTAACCCAGCTTTTCGGTTTGACTCGCGCACCGCACTTGAGTCTGAAATTGGAATTAGCGTTTTTAATGATGGGCACCAAATTTTGGTTCGCTCTCCTATTTTTAATAACTTCCCTCGCTCTCTCTCTCTCTCTCTCCCTCTCTCTTTCTCTGGCTTCGCATAACTGAAAGCCTTCAAACGGAGCACTTAATAATGCGCTTTCTATTGGAGGAACCGTTAGCTAAAGTTTTTGCTGTTAACGTTTTTACAACGGTTATTTTCCATTTAAACGCTCAAGCGTCATGCAAAAAACTCTCACGTCCTCGGGCCAATTTGGCGGGCAGCGGGGGCTGAAATCGTACTGGTAACAGGTAGCAGGTAGCCCGAACGCAGGACTTGTCGCTGCTAATCCGCTTGTATTTCATAATCCTTGCGCTAAAAGCAAAAGCTTTGTGACGTCTAAAGTGCCAAGTGCTTTCAAAATTTATTTTAAAACAACAACTGCATTTGGTTGCTTGGTGTGGGGGGCTTTACAGAGCAGTGCGAAATGAAGTGGTAGAGTCGAGGGGGGGGGGGGGGCTGGTTACGTGTGTTTACTTATGTATATTGCCTTTGGCGGCTTGTCAAAGCTGATGCTGTGGCTACGGCTTTTGGTAGTAGCTGCAAAAGCAGGCGAGATTACTACACATAACTAAAACAACTTTATATATAACTCTCGCTCCTAAACACTCCGAGCTATGCATCATTTTCAAGTGGAACTAACTCCACCCTCAATAGCATTTCATGTATCAAAATATTTATATTTAATAACTAGATGGAGACATTATATCCGATTGACCCTTCTTTCAGGTTAAAAACTAAATGAAAAGCCCCAGGCGCCATCTAGCACACTTTGAGCTGACTGTTCATGGCTTCTTCGTTCAATCTTCTAAACAAACAGTCCTTGTAACCTTTGTAGTTTCACTATCTCATATAACATAATTATTAATTTGCTTTCTTACATCTCAACAGAGATAAAGCTTGGCCATTCTTTAAGCATTTCTAGCTCTTACAGAAAAATTCATACCCCACTCTCATATTACCGAAACCATCGCCTGATCTTTCAACCATAAGCACCCTGTGTCTTTATTATATATCTAATGATTGCCAAGTGAGCACAATTACATGTCAGCTCGAATGAAAATGCTGCAGCCGGAAGTAGTTTATATGACAAAAGCTCTGGCGAGCGTATTAAAAACTTTACAGAGTTGTCAACTCGCATTCGGAGCCTTTATCGACTGTAGTTAAAATCTCTACAAGCACTGGGGCAGGCCACGCCCCCTTTCACTGGCGTGACCTAAATTGGCTCGCTCATTTTATAAGCTTAATACCCATTACTCTTGCTAGAGACTCAGCTTATCAGCGCAGCTCGAAGCGAAGGCAAAGAGTATGAGCGGAGCGGGCATGGGGCATGCGGCATGGGACATGGGGCTCGGTGGAGGGCTAGCACACAAAAGTCACATAAACAAGATCGCATCCACTTGAAAGCTGAGCACATTTGCACGCAGCTGCGGGGCAGAACTTGATGGGGTTGCGGGAACGCGCATTAAAAATTCAAAATGTGGTTTTTACGAGCTGTAGCTGGTGCCGAGAGTTCTAGACCCATTGAGTGAGTAACGCAATGGCAAGGGCGTGTCACCTGGCGTCAGAAGTGTGTTCTGCAGCTAAAAAAAAAAAAAAAATGAAACCAAACAACAACAAGCGACGGTTTCACCTGCCGCCATTCAAACTTTTCACTTTCATTATTTTTAATATATATATATATTTTTGTTATCCTGTCTTTTATCCTCGACGCAGGGTGGTCGCCGGGCCGCAGCTTCTCAGTTGGCCATTTAGCGGACTGCGCGCGAAATGAAGTCAAAAATTAAACTTTTATTACCTGCCTTATTGTTTAACCATTAAATTAATGATTATTATGGCAATCGCGCTGCCACCACAAGCGACCATTAAAAGCTTGTTGGGGTCAACGGGTCACGGACTCACTTCGTGGCCATTTCGCCATTTCGCCATTTCGCCATTTGACTGAGGCGCTTCAAATATAATAAAAGCAGAACGAAAAAAATTAAATATATTTCCGGGACAAACAAAAATAAAAAGAAAAAAATTAAACAAAATAAATTCTCATTCCGCAATGCTATTAATGTTAATGCTTTTTCATGGTTTCGGGTTGGCCATAATGGGCCACCAACTCGCATAGATATGTTGCCCAAAAGGGAAATTTTTAATGCTGTCATTGATTTCCGGTTTATGACAGTTTGATGTGGCCCCAAAGATGCGCCACTTGATGAGCCGTGGCGAAGCACAACACGAAACTGAACAGAGAAGGCAAGAGAGGAGTGTGGAGATATGCTGCTCCTATATGGATCTATATGATTGATTTGGCTAGAGAATTTTGAATTATATTGCAAAACAAATCGAAAGTCAAAAAGAGAAAGATTTTATACTATTTGAAAATACGCGAAATTTATAATCTGATCAATTATTTATTAGTTGGACATCAGGGCTCAACATATTAATTTTATACTGGATAATGAAATTGTATTGAATTGTTAATTCCCAAAACCAATCGCAACTGTATCTATGACAACTTTAGCTGCATTCGCATTGTAATTTAGCAAATGGAAAACGAATGTCAAATATTAACAAATTGCTTTTGGGCCGATCGCACTGTGGCTCGCAATAGTCCCATTTGATATTAGCAAAAGATACACACTTTCCAGCCACATTTTGGGCTAAGCACTTTGCAATGTTCAATTTGTTTGCGCATGGAGTGCAAACAACTAGTTTTGGCTCGATTTTGAGTGCTTGGGGCCAACATGGTTTGATGTCTGTCACACGGCAGATTAAAAACAAATAATACTAGAAATTTGAAGTGGGTTCAAGGCACAAACTGACAGCAAATACGAGCGTGAGCAGTTGTGTGGGGCATGGCCAATAAGCCAGTCATAAATGAGCACAAGGCCAAAATGGCATTTGCATGACATGGCCAAAAAGCAGCAGAGAAATGCAGCAAATGTTGCTGATGGAATCGACTAGAATAGAGTAAGCACAGAGTAAGGGAGTGAGTAAGTGAGAGAGTAAGAGAGAGAGAGACAGAGACAGAGACAGAGACAAAGTTAGATGGCTGCAAAATCGAAAACCAATTTCACAGACGGCCCAAAATAAGCTTTTGCCCAAATAAATTAAAGCGCCAAAAACTTTGTCAGCTCAAATCAAAAAGTTATTATGACCCAAGGACAGAAATTTGTGACGCGAAGGCAGAGATTACACACAATGCTAGCCAAATTAATCTGTTCATAAGGTCACGCATAAAAAATAGGCTTGCGCTCGAAACCTTTTTAGCAAGCAAAAAAAATATTGTCGCAGGCCAATAAAACTGCTCGACTAAGAGATACTGTATACCAAAATTGATTGCCATTAGTTTTAAGACTCATTAGGTCTTATTTATATCTCGCAAGTGTGGGAATATACATGAAATATAAATGATACAATTGATCTACATACAGTCCGAAGACTCTATAAAGACCCAAGTAGATATACTGAATCTATTCAGCTATTACTTATATACACTCTAAGAATTCCCTCTACCCGTTAAATAGTCTCCTACAGAAATACAATGATCCCCTAACATCATTTGCAATGGGTTTAGAAAACTTTTGCATTTAATCCACAAATTTCTTATCAAATTTTCGATGCCTTGCAGATTCAGTCCCGTCTGTCCGCAGCGATTGCCCGACATACACAACGAGACCGCTGCGATGGAGCGCATGCCCAAGGGTCGTTTGGAGTATCTAAAGCGTTTGCTGCCCTATCTGCAAAATCAATCAGAGGATTGTCTTTATCTAAATATTTATGTGCCCATACAAGGTAAGTGCGAGTGCGAGCCTGAACCACACAGGTTCGGCTAAGTATGCTATACATGCTATCATTCTTCTTTTTTTTTTTTTTTTTGCTTCTGTGCCTAAAACCAAGAAAAATGACGCACATGCTCGGGGAATTTTGAACGTCCCGCTGTCCCTGACTGTTGCCTAGACATTTTTCAGTCTTGTTTATTTAGCACTTTGCGAGGCATTTGAATAAATTGGCAAGCGGTAAGCGGCACGAAAATGGTTTGGGTAACTTGTTTCAATTTTTCTTCGGCTTTACCCCACACGCCCCGCATCCAAACACTAATCCCAAAGGCCAGCGGCGAGCATGTCAGAAAAGGGTCAGCTTTTTCCAAAGTTTTCAGTTTTCCTTCTTCGCTTATTTTTTTTTTTTTTTTTTTGTTATTTATTTTTTTCTGTTGGCTCTTTGGTTTGCTCCTTCCTGTCCATATCGCGCAAATGGACAAATGCTTCGACATTTTTCAAACGCCAAAGAATTTGCTAAGCTGCAAAAAAAAAAAAAAACGGAGAGAAAGAGAGCAAATGCTAAAGAACCGACACAAAGTGGCCAAATTTATGCAAAAACGTTGAGCCCATTGTCTGTCTGTCTGTGAGCATGTCCCTGTGGACATTTCATCCATTTACGCGTCTGCCTGCTGATTACATACAATTTTTTGCATTATGACAATAGTGGATTGAAGACTGGATGCGATATAAACGATACAGCGATATAGTTGTTGAAGGACAAATGATTTACATAGCTGATTCTCTCTTTTATTATTTTTTTTTTATATTTTATACAAGTGAGTTTTTGTAAAACATCAGTAATAAAACTAAAAAATATTTCTTAAAGTTATGCTCAAGTTCTGTTAAGTTTATCTCTAACTTAATCTACTTCTCGCTCTAATTATACATTATTCTGCGTACTTGCACGCGAATTGCTTTCACTCGCATTTCCAATTACTTTCACCCACTGTACAGTGATTATTTCTATATCATTTACATTTGATCAACGCCTCATCCTGCGCGTTAGCTCTTCAGAATTAATGAGCATTGATTTGAATTTCAGCGTTTTCTGACTAACTGACTGACTGAGGGCATGTCAAGTGCCAGCAATCAGTCATAAACGAAACCAATTTGCTGAACAGACAGCAATTAGATTATAGAAACCAAAAACGGAAACATCTTTGGGGGCAACAGTTAACAAAATTGGCAAGTGTATAAAAGAACTCGCTGCCAGTTGCCCAGACTCAACGTCAGTCAATCATCTGGTGCATCTGGCTGAGAGCTGCAATAGCCGACGTTCGACATGGCTGTTAATTACATTTTGATTAAAGCGCAAAGCGAGGGCAAAATAACAGCGAGCTGCGAGCTGCGAGTTGCGACCTGCGAGTTGCGAGCGTCCTTAATGGAAGCTATCAGCGGCAGTTGTGGCAGACAAAAACACCTGCCGCGCCCCACAGTTCGCTGATGGTGGAAGTGCAAAGGCTTGTTATCGCAGCAGACACAGACGCAGACGCAGCGCCAGCCAATTCAATTGTCTAACAGGGCGTTAAGAGTAAAATTTAATACAGCACTCACCGGCAAAGCAAATGTCTTTTCGCGCTGTCAAGACGTCAGCCACTGCGCGTCGTCTACTCCACTGGTCTGTCCATCAGCCAGTCAGCCAGTCACTCAGTCAGTCAATCAAGCTGGCTTTACACAATCTGACGGCGCTTTTGCAATTGACTAAGAAATCAATTAACAGCCGTACATTCACCCACGCGCAAACTTATTATATTTTCCGACCTAATACCCTACTTGAAAGAGATTAAAAGGGATATTTGCATTTCATATGCACAATCAGGCATAGCACTCCATTAGTGCTGCTCTCGTAGACATTGTTAGCCTCTCCTTCTGTTAAGCTGAAACTTATACTGGAGTAATTAATTTTTCAATATTTTAAACAAAAATCTCTCTAAGAGTTGCTGTTATAGATCTTCTGTCTGTCATTCTAATAACCTACATAGGGTATTTTTGGTATGAAACATTTTTCTTAAGCATTCATACTCTTTGGTAATTAAATATTTGCACTGTTTACCCTCTGTACTTGCGTTAGTTTCGCTTAATTACTTGTGTTTTCTTAGCACAAATTACCTCAGCTCAATGTATCCAGTCAGTTGACATCACATTAAATTTCATACAACGTATCCCCATTGCTTAATGTAGCTGAAATTAAAAGAAAAACAAATGATATTCTTGGAAATCTGTCTGACAATCTGTACAGTTTAATTCAGCTCAAATCGAATTAGATTTTGATTGAATACAAAAACTCAACCAATTACGGATTTACTTCGCCAACGACAGATGCCAAAAAAATAAAGAACAAGAATTTTATATATATATATATATAACAGCATTTGCAAAACGTCCAATTAAACGTCTTTTACGGCAGGTCAAAAGTTAACAATGTAAAAAAAATTGATGGCAGGCGAAAAAGATGTCGACGAACGATTTGAGATGAGCCTGAAAAATGTAGAAATTTCGATGTATAGTTATATATACATATTTACCTGGGAATCGTTGAAGTATGACAACAATTTACATTTGTCTGCAATTTGTCTTCGCTGCCAGACGCTCCTTTTATATATGTATATATATTTATATATAATATATATATATATATATATATATATATATATATATATATATATATATATATATATATATATATATATATATATATATATATATATATATATATATATATATATATATATATATATATATATATATATATATATATATATATATATATATATATATATATATATATATATATATATATATATATATATATATATATATATATATATATATATATATATATATATATATATATATATATATATATATATATATATATATATATATATATATATATATATATATATATATATATATATATATATATATATATATATATATATATATATATATATAGCTGAAAAAGGAACGAGGCGTTCCTTTCAAGAAGTGTTGTCTTGTGCTGAATTGCGAGAATTCATGTGAAATTATGATAAATTGTTCAATGACTGCCAAGCCTCGAGGCAGACGAAGGGTTCAAATTGGATTTCGTTTTTACATCTGGCTACTCTTCTTAGCTTGCTTTCTTTTTTAATATGTTAACCAAGAACCGCTAATTGAGCCTCACTCGTTGTGTCCCATCTACTGAATTGGAAAATTAAGTATTTGCCTAGACAATTCTATTAGAAGAGACGAAATGAAATGCGACAAGATTTGGATTGGGCAAATGGTAGAAAAGTTGAGCATCTCTAAAGGGTCAAGTGATGATCCTTCAGACACTTATCAGCTGTTCAGATTATAAATCTTATAATTGCAGGCAATTTATAAAATTTTGACAGTTTAAGGCCATTTTCGGTGGGCCACAACAAAGCCAAAACACTTAATGAGCCTGGGTGGGAGTCGTTAAGGTGGGCGTGACGGCGTCCCATGTTGAGGCTTACCTTTAGTCGGGCACAAATAAATCATTATTTATTTGGCTGTCATGTCAAAATGAATTGCCAGATAAATTTACAAAAGAACAAAAAAGAAAAACACGAAAAGAAAGAGCAAAATCCCAACGCTTAATGTCAAAATTAATGAAACTTTTTACGGACGACGGTATATCTGTGCTACATACACATATACACATATATATATATATATATATTCACAAATATGCTATGCAAAGAAGAAAATGTGCATATGAGCACACCCTCACACGCACACACACACCCACACACAATCGCTCTTACCCGTCAAGTTCTTAATAAATCTCTTGTGCCTTTTTATGCAGCATACTTTGCGTGGCTAAGCGCTAGAGCCTTGGGTCTGGCATGTGCAGCTAGTTTAATCTACTTGGACATGACAATAAAATTTATATCATCTTTCCTTTTCGCCTGCTTAGTGAAGTCCTTTCTCGCCTCTGTGGTTTCGATTTGACTTTTGCCATTTCCCATTTTCATCTTATTCGCTCGCCTTTTTTATGTTCCTGTTTGTTTGCTTTTTTTCTTTCTTCTCGTTTTTCTTTTCTTTTTTTTTTTAAATCTTGAGCTTGTTCGCGCTTCGAGCTCAAAATAAAAATAAATAAATAAAGCATAATAACAATAAAAAGCAGAAAATGCCACATTAAGCATGATTTGCCGCTTCTCAAGCCAAACGTCCACTGGGCTCATGCCCACGACGAGTTTTGTCCTTCGGGTGCCCTGCATTTTGGTCAGCATCCCGTTTGCATTGTTCGCTTTGCCGTGTTCAGATTTCAAGTTTATCAGCTGCTTTCATTCCGCTCATATTTTGCGCTTAACTGACTTTTTGCGCCGACCCGAGCCGAAATAAATGAGCTGCCATTTGAGCGAGAGATTAATGTAATGTCATAATTTCTAATCTACAGCATTTCAATGCGATTAACATCTGTTAGCATCATTTAATGGCGCCGTATTAAAAAACATTCCGTCCATTGGCCAATAGACGCCTCAAGTCAGATTTATGACCCGATGACTAACATACGTGACCCTCGCGCCTGTCTTCGCAGCAATTGCAACAGTACGACCCCGCAATACATATATCTCTGTATATACATTCATAAAAATATAATGCAATATTGTCAGCTCAGCGGCCTCGCAACATACATATAAATCAATAAGCCAATCAAGTGCTCGCAATCAGTAAACTTTCGGCGCGTGCCTACATGAAGCAAACAAATATTTATCACACGCACTTTGCGGAGTGGCGCGTAAAATAAAATATATACAAAATGCTTCAAAATGTTGAAGCCAAACTTAAGCATTCCAGGAATCCTATAATAATTGGTTTCCATAGTACTCGATAACTAATTATGCAGAAGCTTGCATAACCTATCGACAGTTAGTAAAGTCGTATAAACTGAAGCTAGTCGAGAGTGCTTTAAAGCAACTAGTTCCTAGTAGGCTTATTGACTAATTTCTGACCGCAATCAATGCATATCGTTAGATATTGAAAGTGAAGCTGTTATCGAAAATAAGTAATAGTAATAGAACAGTGATGCTTCGATAGTTATTGTTAGCTGCAGTTATCGAAGATGCGTGATGGGAGTGCATTGTAGAGAGTTTTGAGCAAAAGTTAGCTAAAACGTACCTTAACTATTTCATAACCCTATACAGTTGAATATGATCTGGAGCATAAAATTCCAGAAGGTGTTACAAATTTTATGAACCATTTAAAACACCCTGCTGGGCGAGTAATAAAATGTTAGAGCGAAAAACCAATAAATATCAAATGACAACGGAATACAATATAAAAGAATGTGTGTGAGTGTGTGCGTATCTGTGTGTGTGTGTGTATTTGAAATGTGTGATAGACAACACGCAATACAACCCTATGACACGGCCGGAAGCGGAAATGAATGCGCAGTCTGCGTGTTACATGCGGAAATGAAAATGCTGGTCAAGAATCTACCTCCAAAAAAGCGAAGCAAATTTCTGGAAAAAAGAACTATATAAGAGTACAACAAAAAATAAGTAAGAAAATACAAAACGAATAAGAACTAAACTTTTTACTTTGCTTGCGAGTGAAACTTTGCAGTCAGAAGATATTTCAGTCAGGATTTCACAATTGGGAGGAGTTTTCTTTCGCTTCGCTCAGAGTTCATGCTCATTTGCCTGTGCGCAGACAATTGGCAAAGAAATGCTAAGAAGCAGGCAAGAGAGAGGCAGGGAGAGAGAGAGAGAGAGAGAGGGAAAAATAAGAATAGAATTGTAGTAAAATTACATTTATTACATTTTCGCTTTCCTCCAAACTTTTGCCAGGCAAAGCAAACTTTTTGGGCCAGATTAAAGCAAAAGTTCGACATGAATATACATGAAGGAAAAACAGTCTTTAAGCAACATTGCAACATTGTTTGTTAAATGCCCAGAAATAACTGTCAAACCAATTGCTTATAAATATTTAATTCTCATTAGGGCGAAATTTTCAATGGTATTTTTAGTTGTGCTAAGTAAGTAATCAATATTTAAGCCGCGGCGCGCAAAGCTTTTAATAAATTTCTAAGCAAAAATTCAGGCGCTGCCCCGCAGCATTCATAAACAGAAAAGTTTTTAATTCTTGGCTAATTAAAAAGGCAATTTAAATGCAAACTAAATGAAAAGCGCGTCCGAAAAATTTCCAACTTAATTAATAAATCGCCACGCTACGTGGCCGCCGAATGGATGGGGGCATGTGGGCCTCGGCTCTGGCTCAAAACAATCTCCCTACTAGGCTACTACCCTCCCGTGCCCACAACTATGCGAATTGTTTAAGCAGCGCAGCGCAATAAAACGATGCTGAAAGTTCGCATTTTTTTAATATGATTTGAATATGCATATATTAGTGCTACAAATACAGCGTTGCCACTAGTCAAGCATGCTCTTTTTTTATTCCTTTGACTTATCGCAAGTATGTAAAAGGTATGCTTTCCACTTTAGTCTAAGAATATAGCATATAGACCTAATAGAGACTCGTGAGCCAAACAAATGCATAAAACAATCACGCATACATTGAGTTGTTCCACAGCTTATTTTCCCATATTCTGCCACAATATCTGTAGTTGGCAACAAGTCGCAAAACATGCGGGCAAATCTTTTTAAGCTGCTCGCTCAGCGCGTTGCGGCCTCTTGTGCGTTGCTGATTGTATTTGCTGCTTGCGATTGCATATTTCTATCAACAACGACAACAACAAAAACAACAAATATTGTAGCAATCCGTAAAAATACCGTCAAGTGCTGATGGAAACCCATAAATACTCAACGTACAGCAAGAAAAATGCTAGCGAAAACTTTTGTCAACTTTGTATAACAAACGAAGCACTTGCACACATATTGACTTTAACTGTAAGCGTTTATTGTTGATTGAGTGTGAGTGTGTGTCTGTGTGTGTGTGTGTGTGTATGCTCTGGCTATCAATAAATCTATAATATATATGTACTTGCTAAGCCGCCGCTGGCGAACTATGGCGAACATTTCCTGCCACCGATTTGTATTAGTAAATGCGATTGATTTGTTCTTTTTCTCGCTCTTTGCTAACTTTCTCTCTCTCTGCCTCTCAAAATATATACATATAGTTCTATTTAAAATTAAAAACAAATATATCTTAGCAAAATAATAGTAAAAATAGAAAATCTAACTATACATTTTCTTGCATTTTCATTATTATTTATCTATAAACACGAAGTTTTCTATTTATTAATATACCTAGAAAGCAGTATTCAGCGTATAATAGTTTTGTGAGAATGTTTGTAACAGACAGAAGGCAGCCTGGCAGACCCCATAAGGTAAATAATATATATTCTTGATCAGAACGATGAGCTGAGTCGATCTAGCTATGTCCGTCCGTACGGCTGCAGCAATCTCGTTAGCCAGAAAAGCTATCAACTTAAAATCTGAAATATATATTCCTGTAGAAGTCTATTATTATATTTTTGTTCGATTTGGTTTGCTAAGCAAATTTTGAATACCACAATAACTGCGGAGTTCAAGTTTAAAGCGTAGGTTCGCATAAGCAATACACAGATTTTAAAAAAATATGGAATTTCGGCTACCCTTGCTACAAATTTGAAAAAAAAACCTATTTCAAATTGTGTTTTAGCAATTACACACATTTGGATGTCATTATCATACTCTTTTAATTAATATAGGGCATCTAGAACAAAATTTATTCTACAATTAATTTCCCATAGCAAAACCCGTAAAAACAGTCCAAGCACAGGCGCTGCTAAAGCGCGAGCTCATGCATGGGCGTGCGCATGTATGGTCTGTCGTGAATGCTTAAAAAAAGCGTTGAATGATTTAAATATCAGCACAAGAGTTGCAGTCTTGTAGTAGTCGGGTACTGCCGACTGGAGCACATTTACTTGTTAGTCTATGGAAGCCTAAATACAACTTTTTTCCCATTCATAAAAGATCGGAAAAAGATTTTGATAAACTTTGAATTAAAGCCAAAGAGAAACATGCTTAGCAGAGCATCCTGAGAATAAACGCCCCCAAAAATAAACTCATATTTATGGCACATCTATAAATAGACAGCCGTTTTTTTATTTTACTTTGAAAATGTATATTTTTTTGTTTTTGTGTAAATTTCCATATTCAATATTTGCACAGAAAATTGCGTTTTGAAGCGGATGTTTATATATTTTCGAGTGCGGCCCATTTAATATTATATTTGACGCAACCCACACACACACTCACACACACACACACACGCACATACATTTGTCTTAGATACACACTCATGCATTGCCATGTCATAAAATATGCATCAAAAATTTGTCACACTCCAACAAAATGGTCGAAAAGTTCACCTTCTTAATGGTCACTTGACCCAGAAAAGTGTAGCCCGCACACACACACACACACACATACACACACCGAGAGAGAGAGAGAGAGAGAGAGAGAGATATGTGTGTGTATAGAGAAGGCATTGAATTTAAATTGCGCATTAAATGCGAACCAGGAGGCATGTCCTTTCATCCAATGATGACGCAGCTGTGCGGCCTTTTTCCAAGAAATTGATAAGTCAAAGTTCATAATTGGACGTGCCTGAAGGGTCCACACAGCACACAATGTTGACATTCCGCACAGCTCAATTTGGCAGCTGAGAATTTATTCGTAAAAAAAAAAAAAAATTAAGCAAGAGCAGTCCTTAGCCGTATACCAACCCAAACTCCTTCACTAAACCGCAATTAGGAGACGAGGCATAGAAATGTGCGCAAATTGAAATAGAAAATGGTAAAAAGAATGCCACAACAAATGGCTGGAAAACTATTTCTAACTCTTTTCAGGCAGCCGTCAGGTAAGCCACTTTCTTCAGCCATTACAGAGCAGCAGTGCCAGCGCTTGCACTTAGCATGTCTCGGTCTAATTACGGGGCGTTGCTGACTGCCATTTTGCATGGCTTGTGTGCATTAAGCATACGCCCGGTAGCACGAACAAAGGCAAAGGCAAAGGCATGTTTGCACAAACTAAAAGAAATCAACAAAAACAATATAGAAGTAAGCAGTTAGGAAGTTATATTTCTCGCTGAAACCCAGCGGAATTGCATAGATTGTTGCCAGCTCGTTTTTTATGCGGAATTGAAGTTGTTGCAACACGCAGTTTTGTACAGCAGGTGCCTTATCTTGTGTGAAAAACCTAAACAAATCTCAGACTAAATGGCTATGGGACACGGTGTGATAAGCAATAAAAGCCAACCATATATTACGCGCCCATAAATTTTGATCATGACATTATATGTAATTAATATGGCATAAACTAATAATAAAGCAGACGTTAATTACTAGAAGAAACTAATAATTTTATAAATTGAGTGATGAATGGAATAAGAGATAAAGCAATAATCAAAGAATCAAAAGTATCGAATGTTCATCATAGAGTCAAATCTGGTCATCAAATCTTTATGACTTACAAAGTTATAGAAAATATTTATTGATTTCTATGGAACACTTTATTTGGTTAAATTTAGATACTACACAATTGTGTTTTACTTACCACAAAATTAAAAGGGAACTTTATTTGTAAGAAAGATTACAAGAACTTAAGGAGGGAAAATTTATTACAAAAAAAATATATACATTTGTTAATCTACTTTAAAACTAGAACTGAAAATTCCTATTTACGAATGGATATAAAACCTGTATAAATATTTTATTAATTTTGCTTACTATATATTGGGTGTGATCTGCAAAGCCTAGCTTCTCATCTAAATTTACTCTCAAATATCTAACATTTTTGGCGCAATTATATTAGGACTAAAAAGAAATATAATTAAGTTTTCTTTTCCCATTGTATTGTCTGCGTTAACAAAAATTATCTTGACTTCTTGGAGTGAATCTGAGATATAAGCTGAAATTTATGCTTTTAATAACCACAAATTTAAAAACCTAACTCTATTATATATGTGCGAATCTTTTTTTGGTGTATTCAATAAGCGCGCAGCATAACTATTCGCATATGAGCGAGCAGCCACACACTCGTTTGCACACCATTAGCCAGACTTGAGTGGAACATACACTCACACACTCATTCACACACACACACACACACACTTAAGGGACAAAACAGTGTCATTTATTACCTTCCGTATACTTGGCTGCCAAACTGCCAAGCGGCGTATACAATATTTCATTATAAATTACACACGACTTACGTCAATTTGTTAGGGGTGGCCGTCAGAAGTTGGTTGAAGTTGGTAGCAAGAACAAAAAAAAAAAAAAACATAAAAAAAAAGAATTACAGGAATCTCATAAGTAAGCCATAACACACACCCACACACATACGAAGAGTTTATTAGACAGCGGCAGCAAAAACGGAAGTGGCCATAATTTACTAACGAAGCCATAACAAAAATGCCCAAACAGCCGGCACAATGCGAAGCGAAACAAAAACCAACCAAAAGGAAGACAGCAAAGGAGACAGACAGCCTGTTGGAGATAGGGAGAATTGTTGGTAGTAAATTTATCAATCAAACTAGCGCAAAAAAAAAAACAACTTTCGAATAGTTGTAGCAATAGATAACAACAGCAACAACAACAGCAACGTCAAACAAACAGCAACAACAGCAACAGCCACAACAGAATATACACTAAACTTGACGTCCATTTATATTTGACAATTTCCTGTTTCTGTGGATTGATGATGGGGCCACGTGGCATATGATTTGATTTTGCCCATTTGCGTATATTACGTATACGTCATGTTTGTTATTGATGAGCCCGACATGTGCTTGCCATCAATTATGTTTACGAAAAATACTTAAGCTGACTAAAGCCGAGCCGAGTGGGCTGCCTCCCCACTCGAACCGAATGCCATTGAAGTGCAGCGCACAAAAGAAATAGGAAATTCTATGTACTTTTGTTATCGATTATTATCGATTGCAATCATTAAACATCTAGCATAAGCTTGATTTATGTTTCTCATTCATCAGCAAGTGGGACGCTCAACTCTATACTCTTTGTCTTTTATCGATATAATAAAACTGAATTGTTAAGAACCAGAAATGAACTGAAGGCTCACATGTTTCTTACCTCAACATATTGAATGAGGTGTCTTTACCGCTGGCAACCTTCATAAACGGTTTTCTTATGTTTAATCGATAAATATCGATAGGGAATGTTGTCATTTCGGTTTTTATATGTAATGAATGCACTTGCCTTTATGGGCAAGCAAATATCTGCTGTGGCCTTCTTATAGACACTTTCACAACATTTAAAATCCCTACTTGCCCATTTGAAATGATTACAGGGTATTAATATGGGAAATATTATGCATACGCCCCGGTGCCTGCAGCACATTGTAAGCGCATTTATCGCCCGCTCCTTGAAATTGTAACGAATGCAGGAATTGTGCTCAAAATGTAACTGGAACGCAATTATGTGGCACATTTTGCCGCACATAAACTGCCACATCATGATGGATGAATGTGAATGGGAGGTTTCACTGTGAAAGCGACAAAAATGAGGAGAAGCGAAGAACTAGGAAAAACTATTAAGAGTTGGCAAGGTGCTAAAGCACTTGCTCAAGTCTTCGATTGCTGTCGGGAACTTGGTACTTTAGAATCCTGACTCTGCCAACCAATTGCGACCTTTTCTTGGTTTTTTTTTCTCAGCTGCAATTTTCTTAAGCAGTTTTACGCCTGAACGCTGACATAATGTTGTTAACCGATAATACGTTGAAATTGAAAAGTGCAGCCGATGGAGAGGGGAGGCAAGAGAGGAGAAAAGGAGAGCACTGCCTGCCTGCCACACAAAATCTCTTACGACAAATTGCATATTTCAATTTGCAACAACTTTGCAGGCAGTCTGCGGTGTGCTGCGAATGTAACTGGGCTTCCGTTTCTGGACCAGACATTTCTTTCATATTGGTTTTTTTTTTTCAGCTCTGCTCTCTATCGTTTTCTTTCTCGTTTTGGCCTGCTTTATGCCAGTTAAGGGTTTTTAGAGTCAGGTGTCTGCCGCATATTGGTTTGCTTAAAATGTGCCATACACAGACACACGCTCACACAGCTTAATGTGTATGCAAAAAGCCAAGCGAGCAGCTTTGCCTTGCGGTAAGTTAAGCCACAGTTAAGCTGATGCATGGGTTAAACTGTAAAATGTATTAAGATTAAGTGGCATTCAGTGCCAGCTGCCTCCCAGTTGTGCCCAGTTGTGCCAGCTCCGGTACTATCAGCATTTCACACACACACACACAGAGAGACTCTCCCTCTCGCTCTCCCTCTCTCAGTCACTATTTCTTTCTCTCTTACTTACTAGGCGTGCCCACTAAAGATGTATGCATTATGTATACGCAGCGTAACGTACCTGGCTTAAACTTGATTATTGTGTTAGCAAATGTGTTCAACTGGCATGAAAACGATGTTTGACCTAGTGAAAGGCGTTTTTCTCTTACAACTGAACTTTTGTCTTAGCTGTGCAACAATAGAGAATAAACTAACTTGCTGAATTATTAAATATCGACTATATGTTATCGACTTGACAAGTGCTCAATAAGATTAATTGATGAATATATTTGAGATGACGCTTAGACATAGAATATGACTGATTCTGAACGAAGATGATGGTTTCTTATGTCAGCATCATGAACTGAAGTATATAATCTAATAATAAAATAATAAAACTTGAAACCTTTGAGAAACTCGCCTTAGCACTTAGTCTTTTTTGGAATTTGATGCTTTTCTCGGTGTAGATAGCCTACTTGACTTATCAAAAAGTTGGGTAACTGTGGTTGCAAAATTGACCAATTGAATTTAGGTGCAATTATCCTGATTACTTAAAACTTTTTATTAATATTTACTGAAATGCTGCAGAGCCCAGTTTGTTTTTATTTTAAAAAGAATAAAACGATGTCTGCTATCCTGATTACACACTGTATTTTCTCTCTCTCGATTTATTTTGCGAAGTCTTAATTATTTCCAGAAATGTATTTAGCTGCAGTATGATATTCACTTATAAACGAATTTTAAAATTTCTGTATATTCTTAAGCTACTCTCTGCTGTTAAATTCAATGACAAAAATGTGCTATTGCTGTATATACATATATATGTATATAGATTTTAGCAACATTGAATATATATGTAAATCTTTAAGTATCTCTGCTCTAAAGGCTGTTCCTCTGACATTTACAAGCCTTCAGATATATAGATATTCAGAAGCCAATTGCCATTCAACGCATCGTTTGCAGCACAGTCAGCGTTAAATGAGCGTGCAGAATACCAAAATAATATTCATAAATAAATACATATACATATACATACATACGCACACATACACATAGATAATATACATACATTTATTTATATGCATATATCATACAAAAGGTTCTGGGCACATTTGAAAGGTGCAAATTTACAGACTTTATGATTTTTGCCAATTCGAGCCACAGGCACATTTCATAGAGCATGTATGTGTGCGTGTGCGTGTGTGTGTGTGTGTGTGTGGGCAATATGTTGAGTACGTGTCTGTTAGTCATCATAATATTTTACATTTTTATGAAGTGCGAGACGACGCTGAGGGGCAACGCAATAAAAATCTTATTTTGTGGGTTATAAAAGTGCAAAAGAATCGAGCGAAACGGAATGGGTGTGGGAAGGTGGGCGGCAAGCAAAAGTTGGTTAACATTTGCAGAAGTTGCCATTTGCGCTGCGTCTTTTTAATGTGCCACCAGAGCTGGCCTTTATTATTATTATTATTATTATTCCTTTTTTTCTTTAATGATTTATCGGCATTTAAGTGTGGCAAAAAAAAAAGCGGGGGAAACAAGCGCATCGTAAATTTTTTGTGCGCCTAATTTAATGCAACAATTTCGTACTGTATTTTTCTGACTTGCTTTACACTTGCTTTAGCAAGCGGCCATTTATATCGCGGTCTCGCTCGCACACATACATCTTATACACTTATCAGTGTGAGCGCAAGCGGTGTGTGTGTGTGTGTGTGTGTGTGTTTTGCATGTTGTGTATGTGTATGTGTGTGTGTGTACATAAATGTAAATTGAGTTTGGCGTCTAAAGTACTTTGTAATTTATGGCATGCAATGTGCGTAGGAAAGTCACGTGATAACTTCATCTCCTCTCTCTCTCTCTCTCTTTCTCTCTTCCTCTTCTTTTCTCTTTCTCTCCTGCTCTCTCTTTCTTACTGAAACACTCTCATTATTTCGTTATGCGTGTATGTGTGGCTGCTGCGTGTTTATTTATGACTGTTTAGCCACATTTTGCATGACGAAATCATAATTTTCAGCACTCGACTCACAGCTCAACTCTCGACCCTGGCAGCCATTTTGACATTTTGGTTGTTCCCTGCGGCTGCCATATAACATATATGATAAGTACGTGCAATATATTAGATGAAAAGAAATTCTCATGTTGAGCTTATTAACATTATCAGACTTGGCATTTGTTATTCCGATTACACACAGATTAGGTGGTTCATTTAAGGCTTTACGTTTTTAGACCTCACAAATAAATAACGAAATCCGAAAAAAAAACATTGCGCCAAGTTGAATGACTAAAAGCTCCATATGGCAAAGAAAAAAGCTAGATTCATTTGTTAGATGTAACAAGCAGCTTAAGACTTTCAACCATTCTTGAGGAAACTCCCAGATAATTCAAAACTATTTGAATATAAATAAATATTACAATTTAAAAAGTTTAGATATCAATTAACTAACATCTATATTGATAACTGGATGTGAGATATATCCTTTTAAGCTCATTTCACTAGCCGTAAAGTTTGAGTGCCGTAAATGAGCTCTAACTATTCATTATCAGTAAAATAAATTTAAGTTTATATAAATAGATTACACAGATTTAAAAAAAAATTAAATAAATTCAACGAACTTTTGTGCCTGTTAAGCTTGTTAACCGTATTAAACATTAAATTTAACCCGCACTTAATTCATTCACAATAATTTAACCAAAATTTACCAGCTTATCCAACTCGGCTGAAAGCAATTCAGGCATTACAAACTTTAGCAAATGCGTTGTGGGTACTTTTGGCCAACATGAACGCATGTTCTATATGACATAGGCAAACTTTTCCATTAAATTTGTTCAAAACTTCCAAGTTAACTGTAACTTTCAATGACTTTTTGCATTCAACAGTCCATTTACCTAACCAGACTCATACCCACACACACACACACACACACACACACACACACACACACACACACACACACACACACACACACACTTTCGCAAATGCACAGTTTTCAAATAGGTTACACACCAGAAAACGAAAATTTGTTTGCTCTGCCTTTGACCAAACTTAGTTTAACCAACTAAAGGGCATTTTATTTACTTTAAAGTATTTATACTTTGTATTATAATAGTACTCGAATTTATTTTAAAGTTCTGGAAGATGTCTTCAGCGTTAGCGAAGTTTCTCTTACACTTAACATATAAAAGCATTCTTACCTGCTGATGTTGATCTCTTTCTTACTGTATCTATCTCACCAACTTTTGTCACAACTCTCAAATAGAACTCTTCACTTTTAGTACTAATTTCATATAATTTTTTAGTTCTTATACTAAAATAAGCTAATACAATAAATAAATGTATTGCACTTGCACCTACGCTCAGTCAACATTTCTCTTCTTCGACTACAACTGATCTCAGATATTTCTTCTTGACTAAGTAAAGCATAACTGCTGAAAAACAATATGAAATATATTAATTCTAAAACAAAATAAGTTTTACCAGTGTATTGATACGAGCAAACAACTGTAGAATGTGCTATTCAGAGTTTTATAGTGTGAATTGATTTCTGTATCGGATAAAGCCAGCTTCAACATTGCATACAAATTCAGAAAAAATAATCACATTGTGAAAATTGAAACGCATTAAAAGCGACAAAAACATAAGCGCAGGTAATAAACAACCGAACTGCAAATGCGCATTGGCGTGTCCCGCAGCAAAAAAAAAAGCCAAAGAATACGAAAAAACTCTGCCGTGAGCGTGACTGTGTCAGCTGGAAAAGCGTCGAACCGAAAATCGAAGACATAAAAAAGCGAAGCGTGCTGAAAACTCGCAATTTATTAAATCGATAAAAGTAAAAAATATTTTTAGCTCTTATTCTTTCTTCTTTTCTTTTTTGTTTTTTTTTTTTGTGCAGTCAACAAATATGTTGTACCAGCACTTAAAGTCAACCTGTGGCGCCCATATAAAATATATCTGGAACTTCAAATGGCTGCTACAGCAGAGCTTCAATAAAATAAATCGGCAGGAATAACACAAAAATAAAATAAAAACGAAAAATGTAAATAAGATTTTATAAAATTAATAAAAAGAATATAATTAAAATCTTCATAAGCCTTAGTCAGATTATGCTAAAGCTTTTTTTTAGTATTTATATGATGAACAGATCTGAAAACAACAAATTATGATGATATTATGCTTAGGATTCTTTCTAAATTCTAGTGTTTTTTTTAGGCATTTTTCTAACTGAGTCCATATGGCTGTCCACTCGCTGCCATACTCTACTGTAGCTACATTAAACGAGCAGCAAAACAAAATGAGATTTCGGCCAAATACCATAAAAAGAAATGAGCTAGATTTCTGTAAAGCTGTGGCAGCATCTCGCTGAATGGGTTTGAGTCCTTTCTATGGAATTCAAGGACCTCGCCCAGACGGCGATGACAAAGCACAAGTTGGAGCAAGGCAAGACAATGAGTGAAATATATTGATTTCACCTAGTTTCGGATTGCAGATGCCTGCCAGGCAGCCTTTGACTCATTTACACAGCTCTTGTTTGTTCTTTCCTTGTGTATCTGAGTGCGAGTGCTTGTGCTTCTGCTTGTGCTTGTATTTGTGCTAGTATGTGCATGGGTGTGTATATTACAAATAGTAAAGTAAACAATTGAAAGTTTTAGCTAAATGAAAATACCAGAAAAATAAAACTTATTTTCTAAGAGAAGTTTTCGTTAATTTTTTAAATATTTCCATTTCAATTAAATGCCGAATGTTGTTTTCTAGATAAATAAACGCTGTCTACTAAATATGTTGTACAATTTAGTCGTTAAAAATAGCTGAGGCTTAGTTCAAGAAACCCTTTTATTTTAAAATATATTTAAAATTTAATGAATAACAAAATAAATAAATAAATTTAAATAATAATAATTATATATATGAAAGTCGTTTACCCAAAATAGGTAAAATATTTCACGAATTTTGTTAGCAGCAAATTCCCTAGAAAGAATTAAATATTTTATAAGCCTAATGAAATCTTACTTATTTCCTTTTCGTACAGAATGTTTCATTTTTACACACATTTATATAAGTTTTCCCGGAATTATTTTCCCACACACACACAGTTTTCCACCCCATCAAAAAAGTGCCGTTAGGCTTATTTGGCTGCGCCTTATATGTACTAGATACGTTGATGCCTGAAAATATGATTAAATTTATGCGAGTGCGGGACGCAACATGGAAACTGTTGACTGTTGCTAGAAGACAACATGCCCCAAGAGGCACGCACCGCAAAAAGCGTGCAAGCTTAGAGACAGCTGAAACTTGTCTGCTGCCTCTTGCCACATGCCACGTGCCTAGATTTCGACACTCGCAGCTGAGATTGGGAGCAAGTGAGGTCTGTCGGAGGCCAAGCTGTGTCGTAGGCTTGTTAAATGGCTGGGGGCGTGGCATGTGAATTAAAACATGTTCGAGTTATTAACAAGCCCCGAAAGTCGCATTAGTTTTTGCCAGTTACAGCGCTTGTCTTCGCATTTGTTATGCCACAAGTCCTCGCTCTTTTCTTGCTACATGCAGCTTGCAGCACACGTACATAAAACTTGTTTCTATTTATTTGCACAAAATATTTACATTTGCTCAAAATTATGCGGCAAACGGGGCGTGGCACAACTATTTTACAAGTTTTTAGGCAACATAAAAGACAGTTGTCGTCGTTGCGCAGCAGATGCAAGGCGAGGGGCATGGTCGCAAGTTTTTGTACGTCTACTGACTTTTCGGTGGGTGCCATAAAGTTTGTCGGGTTAAGCAGCACCCGCGGGTGCAACACGAACAGACGTCGCCATAGCTGTCATGCCCCGCCATGTTGAAAGGCCATCAGAAAAGTTTTGTACCCGAGTATTTGTAGAACTAGGTTTATTTATTTCCTTCTGCTTTCGCTTTTCCTCCTAGTTCTTCTGCTTCTTCCTCTTTTTTAATGGCATACAGGACAAGTTTTAAATGCTGTTTGCATGTCGCGCGGCTACTTAGCCCCACAAATTAGCCGAATTTCGCGCCTCATTTGCGGGAAGGCATCAGATTATTTACGTGAAATGTTAAAAGAACTACAAACAAATGACTCGAAAATGGCAGTTGATTTTTACAGTTCTTTTCGGAGAGTTTTGTAATGATATAAAATACGAATGAGATACACATATGATCTTTCTCGTATGTAATACCATTATATATAATTAAATTTATATTAATTCATTTATTTATAAATTTACCTATTATTTATTTTATGAGAAACAACTTGAAATGAAATGCTCACAAGATGAGTTGTCTAAGTAATTACCGGCCGAGGTGAAATGTCAGGCGAGTGTCTAAATTTAACCCTTGAAAATATTTATAATTAAAATTGAAGGCCATATTTTTTGGAAAAGATTTCGAATTTCAATTTCAGCTGTCAATTAGTGTACTAGAGCGAAGTGAGAGTGTGAGTGCGCGCGTGTGTGTGTGTGTGTTCATGTGGCTTGAACTTGGTATTAACTTTACACCTGGCTAAAACAGACAGCTACAAGGAACAACAGAAAAAGCAGAAGCAGAAGCAGAAGCAGAAGCCGCAGCAGCTCATGAATGAAGTTCATTGAATTAGCGTGTTGCGAGGTGTGAATGTGACTTTGTGCGATGAACAGACTTTAAATAGATATTGACAATGCACAGATAGAAAAGCGAAGAGAGAGAGAGAGAGAGAAAAAGAGAGAGAGAGAGTGAAAGAGACAGCTAAGCAAAGTTGGCTTGTCGTATTCATTGTCTCTAGCTCGTGTCATGCCTCTGACGCTATTTATAAAAGTCAGTGACACAGTAACTTGTTTTTGCCAGCCTCTAAGCGGAGTATGGTGCTCGTTTTGCCACTTCTAGCACACACAGAGAACTCTTTTTCCGCTTTGATAAGCAAGTTCTTTTGTTCCAGCATATATATACTATAGCATATAGAAAAAAAATGGGCTGAATATACAGCAAGAATTCATGGTTCCTTTTGTTATATTTGTTGTTGTGGCTTTTGTTCGGGCGAGGCTCGAGCTGCTGCTGCTGCTGCTGCTGCTGCTGACTGGACCAGACACATGCGATATGGATATACATCTGCCAAAGATTCAACCCTGCACTAGATACTTTTCCCTGTGTGTATGTGTGTGTAGTATGAATGCATTTTGTGTGCAATTTGGTATTTTTAGTTGCATTAAATTTACGAGAAAGTAGAGCAGCTTTTAAATATAGCTGGGTAAAATACGATGTGCTATAGAAAGTATACCGATTTGACTGCTAGATATATATAATTAATAATATTTTCACGCTTCCATGCAACGATTTTTAATGTACTCTAGTCAGATACAGTTTAGGCAAACGCAAAAAACCAGGGTTAGGTTATCCGTAAAATTTATTAAAAACAAATTCCCCTCATTACAAATTTGATTATTGTTAGTAATTAGGCTATAGTTTTGGCAAAGAACCATGTATTCTTCTTTCTTTTTATTTCTGAATACAATTTGATAATATTTCTCTCTGAAATAAATTCATTTAATAACAGAAACTAGTTTTAGAATTGTTTTTGTTTTTACATATATGTTTAAGTAATGAATAAACTATAGCTTCTATAACTTCCCTAACTTAAGAGTTCACTTATAATTTCACTTATAATTTCTCATTTACCATAAGCAATAAAAAAGCATATTTTTTTCTGTTGATTTGTTTTACATTTTACAGCCTTGGCAGAGAGTGTTGGTTTCGATACTTTGTGTAACAAAAATTCTTGTTGCCCTTCAAACAATAAATGATAACTCCCAAACCATATAAGCCTTTTCTCATAGATAGCTGTCGAACATTGAGCAGTTAAGTCTCAGCTTTTACTCACACTCTAAATACGCTCACACATCAACTTAACATTTCCACACTCTTGACAGGGTTGCCAGCATTGATTTTTTTCAGCTGAGCTCCACGTGCCCACGGGGATCGAGCGACGTTGACTTTTTGGGTTCGGCACTCAAACAGAGTTGTTTTCCAGTAATTTGCCTATTTGGGGCTAAGACGCTCATTTGTCTTGTGAAAATCCATTCTGGGACCCTGTTCACCTATGCTCCGCAGACACTTGACAGGCATCTCCGGCAGATATTCATGTCAAGGCTGATTAATAGGCATGGGGCAGAACGCTTGAATTGATGCCAAATACTTGCAGATTGAGCATTTAAATGCAAATTATCAAGCTTGAAAACTTGGCAAAAATCAAAGCTGAACACTCTGAACTCGATAAAGGCTATAAAACGCAGCCATCATTACGTACAGAGCCGTCTGGCTCCATTTATTTTATACATTTTTCCTCTCGCGCTCTTCGACTAACCGAAAAACAATTGAACTGAATTTTCAGCAATTGAAAACACATTCTACAATTATTTTTCTTTTATTATAATTATTTTGCAGTTGGCTCGCGGGACTCAACGACCAGCAGTGGCAGCTCTGCTGGCGGCAATTCTGGCAGCTCCTCCTCCTCCTCCTCGTCGTCGTCATCGTCATCATCATCATCTTCTTCCTCATCTACTGGTGCTGCGAGCAAGTATCCGGTGTTGGTGTTTGTCCACGGCGAATCGTACGAGTGGAACAGCGGCAATCCCTATGACGGCTCTGTGCTAGCCAGCTATGGTCAAATATTGGTGGTGACCATAAATTATCGCCTCGGAGTACTCGGTAAGTGCACACGCATACAAGCTAGCACACATACACACACACGCACACACACACGCACACACACACATATACATGCACACGTGCATACACTCCAATGCTAATGCTAATGCTAATTGATATGCTGCCTTCATCGGTCCACCGAAACGAGCCAAACGCTTGCAACGTGCGCTTGGCCGAATCGCTTTTAAGCTACTGCAGCAGCAACTGCACTTCCGCTCAGCAGCAACTGCAGCAGCAACAACTACTGTTGCAACAGCAACATCAACGTGGCGACTGCCCATTCCATAATCTAACTAATTTAGTTAGCATCTAGTGGAAAAACTATATACAGCACTGTGGAACAAACTCTATGAAAGTTCAACGAAATATATTTGATGCTTCTATATAACTAATTTTTTTCTTAATTTAATGAAATTTAAATAAGCTAATGAAATAAATATTTTTTATGAGATAAATATATATATATAGCTTTCTATTCATTATTTAAATGAATACTTTTATTTTTTTATGTATAATTATTTGCCATATATTTCGATTTAATTTTCATAACATTTTAAAATTCATATATTTCTATATATTATAATAATTTGATTGGGAATACTTTTATATTTAATTTTTAATCATCGAATAATATTTAATTGAAGGCAGTGAAATTTCCTTAGCAATTTTATTATACCTTCTGTCCACTGTAAAAATTCCAATGCAGGGCAAATTAGTGTGACCTCATTTGCAAGCATTGCCTGCACCACTTCGACCCGCCCCAATTGTGGCCATCCTCCCGGGCAGTTTTCCACTAGTATGGCTGCTGCGGAAACGGAAGTGCTGACATCATGATTTGCACGCGTGACTGTACACGTTTTCGCAAGTGTTGCGCCGATGTGTCTGACATTTTAAATAGTCGGCAGACTTCATTAAATTTGCATCAACTGCTGCAGCGATTAATCGATGTAAAAGAAAATGTTGATGAATTCTGCGGTATTTTTGCAGGATTTCTAAATGCCAACACGGATCGCTATTCGAAGCTGCCAGCAAATTACGGCCTGATGGACATCATTGCGGCGCTGCATTGGCTGAAAGAGAATATTGCATCGTTTGGCGGGGATCCGAATAGCATAACCCTAGCAGGACATGGTACTGGTGCAGCCTGTGTGCACTTTCTGATTTCATCCATGGCTGTGCCGGAGGGTAAGTGGAGCTGCATAGACATACACTATGCCCCCCTTACATTCCATTTTCGTTTTTTAGGTCTGCTCTTCAACCGGGCCATGCTCATGTCCGGCTCGGGCCTGGCACCCTGGTCTCTGGTCAGCAATCCCGCCAAGTATGCGGCCATCGTGGCGCATCACGTTAACTGCGCTTCGGACTTACCGCATGCCCATCTAATGAAGTGCCTTCGCGAGAAGACGCTTGAGCAGCTACTCAGTGTGCCCATACGACAGCCGGAATTCGGTTTCGCCTTTGGCCCTAGCATCGATGGCGTCGTCATCGATGGTGGCGACTATGTACCGCCGCCGCCCGGCTCACCGGCCGCCCAGGCACAGGCTCAGGCCTCAACGGCGGCTGGCAACGGTCTGGGCGGAGAGGCGGGCATAGCGGCAGCCGGGGGCTGGGGCACACCCGGACAACTGGAAAATATAGGTGAGTGAGAATTTTTGACGAGCCCATCTTGGATATATTGAAATTCTGATTGTGTTTGTTGCATTAGGGTCTACTTCAATCAAATAACTATGTTAATCAGCGTACAGCTTAGCTATAGACAAGTTTTCAAAGCTATTATTGAATCTTAAAATATAGAAATATAAAATCGTACAATTTATTTATAAAACAAAAAGCTCAAATATGATAAAAACTTTATACAAAATATATATTAGTTATATGTTTTATCTACTTCCAAGAAAATTCAAGTCATAATTCATTTTAAACTCATTTTTTTCACTTTTAATAATATTACAATATATTGTTAATAGTAAATTACAAGAAACTAAGATCATAGGTTTACAGTTGTTAACAGAAGTCTAGTAGAATTTAAGTATTACTGATTTGGTATTGGGAATAAAATATGCAGATGTATATAATATAATGTATATAAAGAAAGAAAAAGATATAGAATATATAATAAACAGGATCTGATTACGTATATTCAGATTAATAATATAAGAGAAAAAATATAAAAATGGAACTATATGCATACAGATCTTCTAGAAAATACATATTAATATATATAGATACATATCTATGTATAGACATGTATAAATAAATTGCATTTATATTTTTAAAAGCTCATTTACGCTTCGGCTTGCCGAAGATCATTTTTGTTTCCTCTCTACAAACATATTTAAATGCGATGCGTTGCTGTCAATTTCTTTCTTCCTCAACTTGTCACTGCGGCTGCTGCTGATGTCAACTGACGACGACGGCGATGACGACTTGCACTTGTGAACCGCCATGTTCGTTGACGCCATTAACCCGCACACACGCACACTCACATAATACACACACACACACACACACGCATGTGTGCTGGCGTTTTTAATTAATGCAGTATTAATGAGAAAAACAGCCATTAACAAGTTGTCAAGGTAAGTTTTTTTGAGGCTCAGCCTGAACAGCCGTTGCTTAATTATTTTTGCCTTAACCCGCACACTTACACACTCACATACCTACACACATACACACACGTGCATACACAGCTGAAAAGTATGTAATGTAATTAATTTAAAGTTTCGACTTTGCCGACTTTTGCGTGCTGCTCAAAGATTTTATCTCGCCGCAGCGAACACTCAAAATGGCGTCAGCTTAGGCGACGATAAGCTTCGAGCTTACACCGCACAGCTGCCATGTTGACCATACAATAACACCCACACATACACACATACATAAACTCGCGCACACACACACACACACACACACACCCGCACATACACCCGTACACACAGCCGCTTCCTTATTAATTTATGCACATTAACCACGCAAATGCGCGACTCCATTTTGCAATACAATTACAATATGTTGAAGCGACTGGGAAGACTGGCGAGCAGGGACTGCTCTGTGGCCTGTGGGCTGTGGGTTGTGGGCGTGGCTTATTGTTTTTGGCACCGTCACTTGATTTATGCACTTTGTGCTTTGCCATTTGGCATTGTTAATATATATTATTAACAGCTAATTAGCTGCGATTTCATTATTAATGTGCAATTTGCGCCACTTTGATGCAAAATTGACAGTTGCAAACGGGTTGGAAAAATTATACGAAATAATACAATAAATAATCAATTAGACGAGTTTCATTGACTAATACAAAATAACCATTTGGGCCGGGCCAAGCCAAAATGGAATAGGAAATAAACATGAATAAGAGAGCGAATTTGAGAGAATAAGAGTCATTGTCATTGTCATTGTCATTGTCATTGTCATTGTCATTGTCATTGTCATTGTCATTGTCATTGTCATTGTCATTGTCATTGTCATTGTCATTGTCATTGTCATTGTCATTGTCATTGTCATTGTCATTGTCATTGTCATTGTCATTGTCATTGTCATTGTCATTGTCATTGTCATTGTCATTGTCATTGTCATTGTCATTGTCATTGTCATTGTCATTGTCATTGTCATTGTCATTGTCATTGTCATTGTCATTGTCATTGTCATTGTCATTGTCATTGTCATTGTCATTGTCATTGTCATTGTCATTGTCATTGTCATTGTCATTGTCATTGTCATTGTCATTTTTAGAATTATAAGCAAGCAATAATTAATACATATATACATATGTATTTAGCGTCTTGTAGTATGGTAAGCAGTAAAAAGATACCCCTAACAGTTGGAAGCGAAGATTAAACAGTTTACATTTAAAAACTAGCTGCGTGTTGGGAATTGATAGTAGGAGTTAAACAGAGAGTGAAGAAATGCAGCTAGTTAAAAGCATATTACTCTTATATATGTGAGAGATACGTACATATAGTTAAATACATAGATGAACTGATATAGCAACACTTAGAAATTGCTTAGAGCTGCAGTTTTGCAGTTGATGAGCCTGGCAGCCATTATTACTTCTACTGCAACTGCAACTGCAACTGCTGCTGACCGCTTTGTGGGTAACTTTTTCATTCTTTCGGCCGGGTTCAGCGCTTTGTAAACTGTCAGTGCCCAAGAGGCTATTAGTCACAAGCTCGGCAAGGAGCATAAATATTGCTTTGTGCACATTTAAAAGCAATTTGCTTTGAGACCAAGACACACGCGCGCACACACTCATTCAGAGCACAGCACATACACACATTGGAATGCTCAATATTTTGCAAAAGAATTCCATTAAACACATGCAATAAGAGCAATAAAAGAAATTTTTGGCACAGTATAAAATGCAGGCAATACCAAAAAAAAGACAAGAAAATACCAAACAAAAAATATACAACAACAAAAAGCAGGCATAGCATATAAACTACGTTATCTATGCAAATAAGCAAAGATGAATTTTGAAGTGCAGCTCAGCAACTATGAAGTGCAGCGCAAGTAACTCAAAGATACTTTTACTACTTCTTCTTCTTCTGCTACTACAACTACTGTTGTTTGTTGTTCAGCTAGCAAACTAACAAATTTTGGACTATCACTTGAGTTATCATGTTTAGCAAGAGTTTTGGGCTTGAAGCACAGCCAAAGTTAAACAAGGCCGCAACATTTTGGTTGTTGGACAGTTAACTCTTATCTGATGAATTAGTTTAGCAAACTCTTCTGACATCATTTCTTAATCAGTTTTATATTAAAATTAGTTAGTATAGGGCACTGAGGGCATTTTGCTTATGAATATGACTGGCATATATATATATATATATATATATATATATATATATATATATATATAGAAGCTACATCTAGTTAACAACACAATGAACTAAAAGTAGTCGAATATTACGAATTTGGCTTTCACTTTAAGGGTTAAAGGATTACTTCATGATTGATTGCTTGATGAGTTCTGCGAGGAGCTGCTCAAATATCCTTCAGCACGGTTGCAACTTACAAATTGATGTAGTTTATATGGTCATAAAGAGCTTGTTCGTTATCTTGTATAAGGGGACGTCTTTCAAATCAATTAGTCAGTTAGACTTAACAAATTTAGCCTTATTTACGTCTGGTGTACAGAAATCAGTTGTACAACACTTAACAAATATCTAAGATAAGCCGCAAAGCTCAGGGACAGACGATTATTTAAAGATCTCGTTAGGGTGCGTAACATCCAAATGGAACGGCTTTAGTTTGTGCGTAACGAGATACGAAAAGAGAGGACAATGTTGTATCCATAAGATGCAGATACACGTACTTACGCACTTATTGCTCATTTACAGATACGACCTGATGGCTGGCGTGACACGTGCCGAATCCTTTTTCAGCTTCAATTCCGGCGACGTGCAATATGGCATCGAGGCAGATCGACGCTCCCGTATTTTAAAGGCCTACGTACGGAACACGTACACATTCCATTTGAACGAGATATTCGCCACGATTGTCAATGAATACACGGACTGGGAGAGACCGGTGCAGCATCCAATTAATATCCGGTGAGTAATTGCGTTTGTTCCACGTGAGACCCGAGCTCTCTTGTTCATCTTCTCATTGCTGCTCCCGCGGCACGACCTGCGGCTGTGATTGTGCGCCATGCCCAAACAAATATTTCGTTCTTAATTAAATGCGAGCTGCTATGTTTCTTACCTTCGCTGCCAGTTCGGGGAGGGATTTTTCAATTAAAGCGGCTTAAATGAATCTTGATTTGTATCTTGTGCCAAGAGAAATGCAAATGTTTTCGTCTCTCTGTTTCATAAATAATGACCAATGCTTCATACTCAATATTCGATTCAATTTGATGAGACCCTCCTCTCCATCTCTTTGATGGCATATGTTGCAAGCATAATTGATTCGCTTTTGATTTTCATCAGGTCCACAGCAACAATTTCTTGCAATATTTGCATTGCATTTGCATTTACTATTTATTTTTTTTTTTGATGTTTGTTGAATTTTTGATAGCATCACGAGTCTTTTTATTGAATGCATAATTTAATCAGCACACAATTTTGCCAAATTCAATAAAAATGAAAAATATTGTGTATACGCTACGGCGCCTTAATATGTATTCTTTTTTGCCCCAGTTATGCAAAAGTTCAGTTCAGCTTTTGTGCAAACGTGCGTTAAGTTGCCTGCAATGAAGCAGCAAACGGTTCACGCTTGATCTCGACCAGGATGCGAGTGGGCGTGGTAGCTTAGGAAGGCAGAGCGCCCGCTGGCCGATATCATAGAGAGTCATGCGCATATTTCAAATGGATTTGATAGAAAGTCAACGATAAATACAATCAACATAAATATTTATACAGAGACTCGTCTAGACTGTTCAATATGCGCTGCGCGTGTCCAGATTAGGACATTGAATTTTTAATGCCACATCTCTCTATATATTTAATTTTTGCTTAGCTTAAAAAAGAACAACAATCACGTTTTGTTGGTGTAAAATATTTTTGGAAAAATCATAATTTCATTAAATTTCCAATTATTAAAAAAAAAAAATCCCATAATTGAATTCCTTTTTTTTCATTCGTAACAAAAATTGTCAAATAAAAAAAATGTAGTTGTTCCGTATAAAATATATAAAATACTGAAGTATTGCATTTAGGATTTTAATAACAATATTTTATAAGAAAAACTTAAAGAATTTCAAAATAAGTTCAGACTAAAAATCATAGAGCTTTAAGCTAATGCAAATTCAATTTCAAGTATACGAACTAAGGAATTGATCAACTGATAAAAATGATAAATCAAAAGCGTCAATCAAATGGTACTTAAGAACTGAAAATATAGTATTATGAACTTAAGACTAGGCCATCAGAAAACGACAGCGACTGCATTGTTGTTGCTTATGAAAAGGGTAAGCTTGCGACCTTGTACAGAATATTTGGTTACTTGTCGAGGCAAATTCACTCTATTTATTGCCCAATTTGCATGAGCCGCACTTGGCAACAAGATATTTCGCTATCAGCCGTTAACGTATATGTTCACTTTATTTTCCATACAAAGTTTATGTTGAATATACACAAGCGACACTGGCTGACGTGCTGTCCGTCACTATATGTGTGTAGAAATTGTACGATGATTTGCAATATCCAAACGATGCTAGAGTTCAGTGATGCACACTTTGTGCTGGTCGGAAGCGAATGACGATAAGTGTCGTTCTGTCCAATACTATTTATATGAATGTGGCCCATTTTACTCAATTTGTAGAGCTGTGTTGCACGAGCAGCTGAACTCTTTAAACGAACGCTTGTTTCCAACAACCTCAAACTGCAAGCAACTTCTCAACCAGATCAAACCGATGCGCTGTGAAAAAGAAAGACGCATGCCTAGAATTGAGAGAAGAACGACATGACTGATCGCAGCCTCTTTACAATACATAAGTCTCTTGCAACTATAAATCAAAGGGACCAACTTCCGCTCTTAAAGTAAAAAAATCAAACGTAAGTCATTGACGACTCCATTTTATGGCTTTTCAGGCAATAAATAACCATCGAACTAGTTATTTAAGAAAAGCAACATAAAAATAAAAAAAAAGGTAAATTTCCTTTCGACTACACGACAAGGTTGAGTGCATTTTAAGAGGCGCAACAACATGGCAAAAATATTGCTGGCTCTGACAAAGAAAAATGTTTGTACTTTAAATATAGTTTTATGCTGCCACATAAAAATAATATGCAGCACTGTGGACTGTTTGCTTGGCAGCATGAGATACGTATGCAAATGTGGCAAATGGTTTTATTCAAATTTTACGCCAGTGCATTTCAAATGCATAAAGCGACACAAGAAACTGCAAAAAGTAAATGCAAAAGACTTGCGAACGAAAAATGACAGCAAATCAGACGCAAAAAGAATATTTTGCCAAATAGGCTTAGCAAACCTAGAGCGCACTTGCTGCTGCTTAGAGGGCAGCGAAGGGGAAAGGGTGGCATAGAACGCTTCACCTGGACAGGTAAACAGTTTGTGGAGTGCAGCTAGAGTGGCTTGGCTTGTTAGCTGCACACTTGAGCACAAATAGCCGGAAAATTGCTGTTTGATTTTAACACTTGTGTCTCAGTCACTCACTCGCTCGCTGACCCTTGTATTCTTTGCTCTATTTTTTCTTTACAGCGATGAAACTTTGGAGGCCTTGAGTGATGCGCAAGTTGTGGCTCCGGCGGCTCAAACTGTGGACTTGCATTCGGCAGATCATCGTAACTCGTACCTCTATGTGTTCGACTATCAGACACGTTTTGGCGACTATCCACAGGTGAGTTTGAAACTTTGACCAGAACAAGCTCGGCAGCCAATCAACTAAATGTTCTATACTTTATTTATCAATTTGACAGCGTCAGGGCTGCATTCATGGCGAGGACTTACCCTACATCTTTGGTGCACCGCTCGTCGGTGGTTTAAACCATTTCACTCGCAACTATACGAAAACCGAAATCAGTCTATCGGAAATCGTAATGTTTTACTGGTCGAACTTTGTGCGCACTGGGTGAGTATTGATTGGGTCTGCGGTCACATTGACCACAACTGTGTGTATGTGTGCGTGTGTGTGTGTGTGCTTTGCCTCTAACCAATCGACAATTTACGTCCATCAAATATCACAGCAATCCCAATGAGCAAATGGAAACCGAACATGGCAGCCGGCAGGAACGCAGTCGCTACAAAACCATCGAATGGACGGCCTACGAGAGTGTGCACAAAAAGTATTTGAATTTTGGTGAGTGTTGCAAAATGTAGCGGAATAATAAGCCATTGAGAACTAGCTGCATTATTGGTCTTTGAAAGTGCACTATTAACCCTCAGATCCTAGACAAATCGCAAATGCTCTGCAAACTGTTTTGATCTAGCACATAGCAGGGTTAACTGTGAAACAGTTTATCATCGGTTGTAGTAAGCAAAAGTTTTTAGTTAGAATGATGAGCAAGTTTAGGAGCAGCATTTTTATTAAATGGAAAACAATTTCAATAGGTATTTGACTGTAACTGTTTGTCAGTTGGAGATTTAACAAGTTCCGATGAATAAGTTCTTATTCTATAAATTGACAAATCGAACTCTGCTTGATCTTCCTCTCCCACAGACACCAAGCCAAAACTGAAGAATCATTATCGCGCCCATCGCCTCTCCTTCTGGCTGAACCTGATACCCGATCTGCACAAGCCGGGCGGAGACAATGTGCCCGCTGCCCATCATCAGCTGCACGACGACGACGACGAGCTGGACAACAACATTGCCAGCGATGCCTCAGTGAAGCCCCTGAATCCCTCGTATACATCGCGAGGAGCTAATGCCGCGGCCATGGGCAACTATACGATATTCACGAACCAGGTCTTCTCACTGCTGAATCTCAGTTCGCCTTCGTCCTCGCTGCAGCGCAATGGAACGCGTTACGGCGGCGGCAAGATCTATTCGGACGATATTCTGGATGCGGAACATGCGGCTGGCGGAGCGGCCAGTGCTTCGCAGGATAGCGACGGCTTTGCAGCTTACTCCACAGCGCTGAGCGTGACAATTGCGATTGGCTGCTCCCTGCTGATACTCAATGTGCTGATCTTCGCGGGCGTCTACTATCAGCGGGACAAGACGCGGCTGAGTGAGCCGCGCACCCAGACGAAGCTGAAGCGCCAGGAGAATGGCCAAATACCTAACAATATCTGTGGCGATCTGGAGACACTGACCATCCATGCAAAGAGCGATCCGGCTACCATATTGTCGCATCATCATGCCATGCAGCATCATCAGCTGCCGCCGCCGGAGTTTGCAGATATACCGCATCGTGCGCCGCCGCCGCCGAAGCACATGAAGTCCTCGCTGCAGGATGCAGGCCAAGTAGGCGGCGGCGGAGGCATGATGCCGCCGCCACATGCGCTGCAAGTGCTGGGCAATCAGTGCGGTACGCTGACTAAAAAGAGCTGCATGAAACAAACGCAGGCCGCACAGCAACAGCAACAGCAGCAGCAGCAGCATCAGCAACAGCAGCAGCAACACTCGCCCGCACAGCAGCAACACGTGGTAACGCATCAGCAACATATGCAGAATCATCATAATCAAAGCATGACCACGGTACTGACCACTGCCGGCGGCCTGATACCCGTGCCCCAACCACCCACAGTGCCCGTGATTGTGGCAACCACAACGCAGCAGCATGCACAACAGCAACAGTCGCAGCAGCAGCAGCAACAACAACATCCGCTGATGGATGAGCTGCGTGTGTGACATTAATTGACGGTGCGTTTCAAATGTGATCTTTAAGCTAAGATCCTCTAAGCGCACAGTCCATAGAACTGTTTCAAACTGAGTGTGTATGTGCATTTGTGTGTGTGTATATGTCTGTCTGTGTGTGTGTGTGTGTTTGCCTTCGTGTGTTTGCCTTCGTATGTGTGCTTGTGTTTGTGTGTCTGCTGTGTTAGTTGAGTCAACAGTGTTGCAATCACTAACAGAGTTTGTTTTACTTTAGCTGCCTGCTGTGAATGTTAAGCTGCATATGTTAAATAGTTAATTTTAACATAAATTTTATTGTATATAAATATAGAAGAAACGCAAAGTTAAGTTTAGTTGTTGTCATTTCCACCGCACATAGCTAAACAATTTTATTGTTTCAATTTTCCTAATAGATTATACTTTATTTAAATAAAGTTCCACCTAGGACCAATTCACAGTTCGGCAAAACTATTTAAATGAAGTTTCCGTTTTAGTTTTAATACTCATAATAAAAAAATTCACAAAATATTGAAAAAAAAAAAAACAAAACGATATATTCCACAGTATAAATGTATGTATAAAACCAATATAAATGTTATTCTTCCAAAGACTGAATTCATATTGTGTATGTGTGTAAATAATATAAACGCCTAGCTTTTAAGCTGTACAACAATAACAACAACAACTAATCCAACAACAAATTTCATTCAAGTAGCATTAACATATATGCAAAATACAATTTCCCAAAAAAAAAATACTGAAAATTCAATTTTTATTAATTTTGCGGTTCCATGTACAAAAAATGTCGTTTTTTTTTTTTGTAACTCATTCGATTTGAAAATAAAAACCGCTTGAAGACCTTTTGTAGCCCAATTCCAATAGTAACAACTTTAAGCCTTTAATGAAAATCAGAACTGTTCATCAGAACGAAGAGGAAAAAAATTGGTATTGTTAATTGTAAGCCTGCAGCTACTTTGTTATGTGACTAACTAAACAGCATAAATATTTATAAAGCTATTAACATTAAATGCGTAAAAAAAAACCAAAAGATAACTAAATTCCACAGCTAAGAGGTAAGAAAGCGCTCAACTAGCAGATGCCCTGTACTCACAACTCACACAGATATAAAATGAATTTTTATTTTTATGTTGATATTTCTGCATTTAAATATTGATTACCTTTCCCTAGTACGCAACTTTGATCTAGTTAAGATTAAAAATGTTAGAAAAACAACCGTTTTTAACCCATTTAAAGTCTAAGGATCTCATCCTTACTGACTTCATTTACATCAGCTGCCGGGTACAGGGTATAGCAATAACAAAATTAAAAACAAAAAAAGAGAAGAGCAACACTCTGCTAGTAGTTAAAAATTCAATTAGACAGTGAGTGTATAAGCGCGCATCATATATATATATATATATATATATATAAACAATATAAAATGTTCAGTTTTTAATTTTAAGTAATAGTGAAAATGTCGAAAATGTAATTAAAAATGAAATTGAGTTGCGAAAATGCGCTATAGAGCAGCTCATTAAAATGAAACAGCGCGAAAATTACAACAATTAAATTTGCGTGCATGTGGAAAATAATTGTAAATTATATAAAAACAAACAGAAAAGAGCAAATGAAAAACAAGAAAAAGAAAAAACACAAAAACAAACATATTTAGCGGCAGTAAAAACAAATGATATAGTAAATGAATATGTAAAACTCTATAGCTCTATAGCTTATGTGTATGCGTATATAGTATATATAGTGTAACTGTAATGATGTAAAACTAGCAAATATATATATAAACCTATATATATATATATACTAAACAGAAATACCAAAATATATATGCATATTATAGTGTGCTGCATAATTGAACAGGAAAAAACACAAAACAAAATAATACGATATATTTAATACATAAATTAATTCAAATTTATTGCATTAGAAATGGGTACGAGTGAAAAACTGCGAAAAAGTTCACTAGTCTCAACAAAAAAATAAAAAACCAAAACAACAAAAATAGAACAAATTTAAAAACAAATAAAGCAAACTGTTTAAAAACTGTTCAAACGGTTTTTGATATAAAATAAATAAATAAATAAATAAATGAACATTTCAGATGGAAACCAAAACAATTTGAGTACTAATAAAGTTATAAAAATGTAAAAAAAAAACACAAATAGATGTGTATTTATTAAATTTTTATAATGCTCTTTAAGGCACTGAGGGTATGCAGCTTTAAGATACGTCTTGAATTGTGCTTTCAATGCAAAAATACAAAGTTCGGAAATGGTTGCGTCAATAAATGGCTATAACGAGGACTTTAAGAGGCAGTTAAGGCGCTGGATCAATGGCATACGATGAATGTGTATGTGTGTGTATATATGCTTATATATAACAAATATGGCTTCACACACGCACATACATAGACACACTCGCATGCAGCTGTTAACCAAATATGCTGATGGTCTGGCAACTACATAAAAGAGCTCCAAGTCTTATAATGCTTCCATTGATACGTAAAGGCAGCGAACGATAGATAAAAGCGGCACACACAGACACACACACACACAGTACACACACAGCACACACGCTGAATACATACCAAAAAAAAAAGAAAGAGAAACCATTGAAAATAGATTTATTATGCAAATTTGCCAAAGCATAAGTGAATACATGCCAGACGACTCGCTTAAATATACCCTGCAATCAATAAAATCTGTGCGGAAAGTGTAGTGTAGACCTGTAGTTAGTTATGACACACACTGATCAGGCAGCTCTTATATATATATATATATCTATATATATATATATATATATATATATATATATATATATATATATATATATATATATATATATATATATATATATATATATATATATATATATATATATATATATATATATATATATATATATATATATATATATATATATATATATATATATATATATATATATATATATATATATATATATATATATATATATATATATATATATATATATATATATATAAATTAAGTAAAAATTTAAAATTGCTTGAGAATGTTTAGCTTGCAGATATGAATATACATTCATATTGTTTACAGGGTGTTTCGAATGCCACTATTATTGTAAAACAAAGATTGTTTTATAGCTTGCATGGTGCAAGGCTTAACTGCTTAATTTGTAAAAACAAAAAAAAAAGAAATATATATGTATATAGATTGAAGGCGGGCGTGGCTTTGGTCTATTCTAAATGCTTGCCCTTGCCAAATTGAGCCGTGGTAGGGGGAATGGCTGGAGCTGGCTCAGACTGAAAGTATGGTCTATGTAAAGCTTGCATAATTCACATGCGTAATTGAATAAAAACATTTTGGCTAAATTGCTGCCAACATCGTTAGCCGCTTTCTAACCATTTTCTTTTTAGCTTAAGATTTGCGTGATTTTTATTAGTTGCGATTTGCAGCTAGGATAAATCCAATAAGGAAAGTACGCACATACACACACACACACACACACACACACGCAGACACAGACACACACATACGTGGGGAAATGTCAAGGAAGCATGGAGCAGGCACTGGGCCAAAGAACTTGGCACATAATCCCTTTAAATGTCTACTTCGAGGCGGGGCATGGGAAAGGGTTTTGATTTCAACAAAAGTTTCGTATTTTATTTTTGTAGTTTTTGCATGTGTTGTATTTCGCTATTATTGCAGAGCAGTAAGAGCAGAAACAGGAGTCGCATAAGGAGCACGCTCGTAATGGGCGTGGCGTGCTGTGAGTGGGCGGCTGGCTGCCACATGCTGTGCTTAATTTATTAGCACAAGCTTGAAAATTAAATAATAAAAGCCCTTGCAAGTGGCTCTGTGTGAATAGAAATTATCACTTTTAATGTTGCCAAAAAGGTCACGACACAACAGTGTTTCTCCGGCGGAGGGCGGGGCACGACCAGTTTAGCTGGGCGTGGCGCCAAAGACTGGGTAACGCTCAACGCTAAAAGTTGGTAATTTATGTTGCCAAATCTGTTGGAAATTGCTTTATACGCTAATAAAAGTATTTGCAAAACAAACAACTCCATTTAAGGTGAGTGAGAGTTAGGCACGGCCAAAATAAATAACATGTTACCTCCTGCGCACGCCGGGTCTACTATTTAATCTCAAGTAATTCATTTAAGCACTTACAAGAGGATAAATCCTATTAAAAATACCGTTAATGTGAATTTGAAATATTAGCTAAGAGTTGCACTTTAGTTAACCATGCACCTACAAGCAACTATAGAAGGTACCAATGGAGTTTTTCAATCAAAATTCACTTAAACTCAGTCTATTTTAAAATATACTGAAGACAATACAATTTAGCTAACAAGGAACAATTCAATGTAGTCATAATGTTAAACAAATATTAACTATAAATGTGATATTTCTGCCGACAGCGCTCCACTCGAGAAACTGAAGAAAGCTTACGTCCGGGAGTGGGCCAAAATACATTCGAGCAGCGTGCGAGTGGTTTCTTGGCCGACTGAAGGCCGTAGGTAAGGAAAATGGTGGTCATATCGAGCCATAGTAAATTGACTCTGCATTTTTGATTATTTTCACAAGTACTGTAATTTGAAACAAATAAAACTCAGTTACCAAGCTGAACAAAATTTTCACTTACAAAGAACTATACCCAATTAAGGCAATGCAGTATTCACACTAATAATAATCCTAAAATGAGAATATTTCTGTGGGTTATGCTCTAGCATATACCTAAAATATACCAACTTTCTATATATATATATAATGTACCTTTTACTATATCATGATCTTCGAATGCATTACTGTTAGAGCATTTGATGATTAGCCCTCTTTAGCTTCAATTAAATTTCCACACTTACAAGGAACTAAACAAACTACCTGAATATGAACAATGCAGTAATCTCAATAATAATCAACTTTAATTGTGGTTATTTCAGTGAGCTTTTCCCTAGCGTATACTGAAAAGGTACCTCAAATTTTTCTTTATTATGTACTTATTATCTTGATCTTTGTATGCATCAGTCGGTTAGGGTATTTGGCAATTACTCTACTTAAGCTTAATATTACTTTCTTTGTTGTAAAAAATAAAACCAAAAAAAAAAGTCAAAGAGAACTGCAGAAAAAGTACATCAAGCTAAACTCCATTGCAACGAGTTTTGTCCAGTTAAAAAGTTTTTAGCACATTTCGTTTTATTGCACATCAGCGATAATCCAAACCAAAATTGAGTGCGCAGTTCCGCAGAAGAAATCCAATTTGAAGCCAGAGTAGGAAAAAATATATAAAACACAGCCGAAAATTCCACGCAGAAAATTTGATGCTGCAAAAACGTAGCAAAAATTTAAAAATTCCGCACAATTTGCACAACTTTTCGGTGGGTGCTGCATAAAAAAAAAAAAAGAAACTAGATGTATAAAAAGTTTAATAGAACTGCTGGCGTTGAATCGTAAACGGAATAAAAAAAATGAACGTTTTACACATTAAACCACTTTGAACGACAAACTTTATTTCCAGCAATTAGTTTGTATTATTTTTTCCAACTCCACTCTTGCCAATATATTTTTTCTCTGTTAGATTTATTTGCTTGTGTTGTTGCAGCGTTTTGCAACTTTTTAAATATTTATATATATATATACGCTTTTTGCTACAGGTCAGTCAGGTGTTCGCTTGGCCAGAAACTGCAAACGATTCGAGTTCGTGCGCTACGCTCTCTAAATGCCACACAAAGTTTTATTAGTTGTTGACCAATATCTATCCCTCACTGTTGAATAAAAGGAATTATAAAACAAAACTGAATCCCTTGCAAAAACAAACTTAGTGAATTGTCCTCTCACTTTTTGTGAGTGTGGCTTTTGCCACACAACAGATGCATGTTTATAGCTCTGATCCACCCACAGCTCATCCACAATTTGTTGCAAGAAACTTTTCTATATGCAACGTATCTACAACAAGCACAAAAAGCTTAAGATTCTTGAAGAGCGCAAAGCCAATTACCCCCACATATACACATTTCAAACTTAAAGTAAATCGTGTGTCAATGCATCTACCCTTTAAAATGTAAATGGTTTCATAAAAGAGTTTACATTCAAATGTCTTGCGGATTATAGAATGTATTTGACCTTAGCTCATATCTTCGCACTTTTTCACGCTTTCTTTTCCTATTACTCACTTGTATATAGAGTATCTCTTAGTTATACTCTTCAATAGCTTTGTACGCTCACATCAATGAAATACCCCTAATTATAATGAAGCCAGAATAAAACTAGCTATCTGCAACTTTAAGGCAGTTAATCAAATGCAATTTGAGTTGAGTGCAGTGAAAAAGATTCCAATGCCGTCATCCCGCACATGAGTAAAACGGCAACTTAATCAATATTTCCAAGTTATTCTTTGACAGCAATACAACAAGCAAGCCATAAGCGAACCCATTTATTTGGACATGGCAAACGCATTACACAGCCATACAAAGTTTTGGGGACATGGCCATAATCCAAGCAAGCTAAACCGAATTATAAATGAGAACCGGATGGCATCCACTCGTAACTCACAGGAATGTGAGTTGATTTCGCAAAATGTGAAATTCTGTTGACTGGGTCATTGAGATGAACCTGGCTGCTGCATTCGATTGCTGTCATTGGCTTTGACTGCCCCGACAAGTGTCGCATGTTGTGCTATCTAATGTTAAGCTACTTTTCATGTACCAACCATAATACACGCCACCCAACAACCAACACCCAACCCAGCCCAATCTAACCCACAATCCACAAGCAAAGCGAAATCAGGCGACTGCTGTGCAGCAGCAGCAGCAGCAGCTCAGCTCCGTTCTCCTGAGCTTTCAACGACCGTTAAGCAACGCAATTATTCATGTTTATGATGCGATGAAGTTGTGCATAAACCCAGCCCCCATGCTTTCCATGCCCCCATGCCCTTACCTCTGGCCGGTGCACTTTCCCCTAGACTTGCTTTGCTCGATAATCAGGCACCGCACAGATTGGCAGCGCTTGAAGCTTGGCATCTGTGACCGCTGAGCCAACTGTTTGCATTCGGTTACCGTATTGAAGGGGTTTAAATTATAATCAGTGCCCGAATACAAATAGCTTTGTGTCATTGAAGCTGCAGCACAGCTGACACTTGGGGTTGCTCTGATTAAAAACGAAAAATAAACTTAACAAGTAAGAAGACTCTAGGCGAGGGTGCCCGGCTATGAGATACCCTGAACTCTATACGATCTGCGTTTTTAAAAATGAAAAACCTAATTTAAACTTCGAGCTTTCTCGATCGAATAGTATATTTGTCAAAAGAAATAAAATAAATAACAATACTTATAACAGAAAAAGAAAAAAATAAAAACAAATCTACCGACACCGCCACTTCATGGTTGAAAGAAAAACCCAAACAAAATATCTTAATATCGCCTAGTCGGGACGCAACGCTTCAACACCGCAACTTCACTGATCGAACACTTAGTACCAAATCCGAAACTAAAGTAACAGCTAATAGTTCACACACGTTTCAGTAGCACTTGTGATGCTTAAAGCAGACGAGAATGCGCGCGTCTGAATGTTTGAATGTGTTTGTGCACATGCATAGGTAAAATTTGGAGCCGATATCCAAAATATAACAAATATCAAAATTATATAAACTATACCTGAAAATAATTTCAAAATTAGGATACTCTAGCTAAAAAGACTTACGAAATATAATTTAGGAGCTTGATAAGGTTTTTAATCGATAACATTAAAACGAAACGAACTCGATCAACGCATTCACGCATACGAACATACGGACAGTGCTAAATCAACTCAGCTCAGCCTGATTTAAAATATATAAACGCCTCATTCGACCTGTCACTTGATGAAAATTATATCAAATGACTTTCCACGTATTTAAAATGCTGCAAGATTATCGATGAGAAAATTAATAGACAGAATATATACCTGCATGGATTAAGATCTAACCATATGTATATAGTGTATGGTTAGTAATTTAGATTAACGATAGGTTATCAATAGTTCACTTATTAACTGCCAACTTAAATCTTATGCGATGTCTTGTATTACCAAAAAAATCTTAAACTGCAGATTTGATTACTGTCACATTTACAAGTTCTAAAAAAGATCGATATCAATTAAGAACTCCAACCAACTTCTACAACGTTGGTACAACGTACGTTGTACGATATGTTTGAAACTATATAGCTATAAATATTTAGTTGAGTATGTTTTATTTTAAAGACCGATTCTACAAGATGTTGATGAAGATGAAGTGAAAGCCACCGCCAGCAATGTGGCCCCCACAAACGCCATTGTAATTACTTACACGAGACAAAGACACACATCAACATTTGATTAGGCACACGGTGCAACGGGAAATTAGGTGCATGTTCGGATTGTGTTGTTAGGGCATTATGGGCATAACGTAGGAAACTAAACATGCGATTACAAGAAACTTCAATTAGAGTAAAACATTTTAATTAGCCCAATAACTGGCTGATTGGCTAAGGGCGAAGGAACGAAGGCAGCACAAGAAAATCAGTTGCAATATTTAATAGATAGATGTATATAGACCGAATGCCGACTTCTTTAGAGAAGAATATAAATAAGTATTGATAGCAAAACAAATTTTCTGAAATTTCTATGAGCAATTGCCAATTTAAAGATATTTATATACAGTTCGTTTCCAAAAGCTTGATACTGAGACTTTTTGAAAAAAGTACTTTGACTTAAAAAAAATCAGACTAAATATGACCAAGTATACCCATATATATACCTTTAGTATTTAGGAATAGAGCATAAAAATACTTAAGAACAAATTTGCAGGTTTAATGGAAAAAGTTTTGATGCGTGGCAAAGGCGGCTAATTCTATTGTCATTAGCCAAAGTATTTCTATCCAAATCGTGCAGCAGGTCATATACATACTATATAACATCTGTATATATATGTATATATGGCTAAAGTAAGGTAATGCACATAATTGAATTTTCATGCAACTAAAATGCCTACACAGAGTGAGCCAAATGCCTTTGTTACTAGATAAAAAAGAAAAATGAAATGAAAGAAAAGTGAGCGTGGCTCGGCAAAATTAAAGTGAAATTGAAAAAGTTTTATGAGCTTTTCCGGGGCGCCAAGCGTGGAGCATGAGACAAGCAGCGAGCAGCGAGCAGCGGGCGGCATGCAGCGTGTGGCAGGCAATGAAAGAAAAACATTACACAGCCGCCACCGACGCGTAAAGAAGACAAAGGCGACGCCCGACGATTTGCCGCTGTTCCAATCCTTGTACTTTATATTTTTTTGTGGCTCATGATGTTGTTGTTGTTGTTGCTCTTGCCTCTTTTGTTGGCACCGCCACCACTAAATTGCCTTCCTGTGCCAGGACCTGCTGCCGCCTCGAAACTTTGTGCAGCAGGTTGCTTAGGTAACACAGTTTTATGTAGTTATCCTTGACGTCGGCGTCATCAGCTCTTGTAATTGCATAATAATTGCAGCGCCTGCGACGCGGACAGCACTGCCACTGCGGACTCCTGAACGGCAGCGGCACTCGCTTAAACTAATTTTCCCATAGAATTACTTTGGATGAGTTTGGTAATTAATGGCAGCAAGCAGCAGCGACAGCACCAACAGCAACAACCCACCAACTTCCCCTAATGAGTAATTCAAGAATTGATGAGAAGATAAGACAAGTTTTAAGTAGATAACGCAAATATATATATATATATATATATATATATATATATATATATATATATATATATATATATATATATATATATATATATATATATATATATATATATATATATATATATATATATATATATATATATATATATATTATATATATATATTTATATATAACATTATGTTTTTAAAATTCAGAAAACTGTTTCAAGTTCCAAAGTGTAAAGTCAAATACAACGTAATTAGATTAACTGGTACAGAATTCATTAAAAACAATTAAAATTCAACTCACCGTCAGTGAACCCACACCAGTACCAGTGGTTTTTAGAATCAATAGAATGTAAACGCTTTAATAAATTTATATTGTCCTATTAAAAATGTTACCAGAAATCGGTTGTGAAATTCGAAAGAATTCATATTGAAATCATTGAAAATCTGTATTTGTATTTAAGCCTTAGCCGGAAAGTACATTGTTATTTGCTTTGAAAATTGTTATATTAAATTAATATATTAAACATTAGAATGTATATTGGGAGACAAACAGGAACAGTTTGGCAACACTTTTGCCACGAGGCATTCCATTGGTAAATACCGTCATACTTAAAGCAAGTTCAATTTCTTGTGGTCCTTCGAGTGATTTTTTTAGTATTATATTCACTTGATTCTTGGTCTTTAGCGTGCTGTAAATAGATAAATATGAAATATTATCCAATTTTTGCAAATTTTAAATTTAAATAAATTATATTTTCGCAAAAAAATATCTTGATATGATGAATTCTTTATATTTATCATATGTGTAACTTATACTTACTCAAAAAAACTGTCCGTTGCTTTTTCAATATTGGGTGCTGCTTGAACTCTTGTAATTTTCAGATCAAAATCAATATCGTCATACCATATGGGTCCGCGAAGGGTAAAAATTGTTCGACCATCTGGCGGTATCATTAACTTCGACACAAATGTGATAAAATTATAGGTGAATGCAGATGGCTTTGTATAGCACTCTTCTCCCTCACAAAAATGACTGCTTTGCCGACATCTACTGCAAGTATCAGAAATTAAAGTTGGGGTCATAAACCAAATTTCCAATATATACATATATATTTAATTATATATTCAACTGTTTTAAAAGTATTATGTTTTTCGCAAAGTTTTGCTGTAGAGCTTTTCAGTCACACTACTATTTTTATGAAAACAGTTGTATATGTGACAAATCAATCATTGAGACATTTTGTGTATATTTCAAGTTAAAAGGTTAGTTTTGCAGCCGTACTTGTTGCTCATATTTGCTCCACATAGTTGACTTACTTCTTTTGATCCGCATCGTTTATGTAGCCACTGGGACAATTTATGGTGGTGCACTTAAAGCTACCACGAATGTTGGTGCAAATATCATTCTAAAAAGAAGAGAAAATATTTTTTAAAAACATTCGAATGAAATAAATAAATAAAAATAAAAGGAATTTGAGTCATTTGTGAGCTAGTTTGACTGTAATTCCATCTTGCGCTAAATGAGAGAGTTGAAAACATTTAATTGCTTCAAGGCAGTATCTACATAATGCATACTGCAGTATCTACATACTGAATATATTGAATTGATATATGTATATGATCTGTATAATCAGTAGGGTACTCACCCGACCAGTGCACACTTGATTCTCACTCGTTGTTTCACATTCGTCAATGTCTCGGCAAGTTGTCTTGTCAGCGGCCAAGGTGTAGCCACGTGGACAGGAACACTGATATGAGCCGGCCGTGTTAATGCAGAAGCTAATCATGGTTTTCATTCGAATGCACATATAATAATAGATAATATCGTATTAGATTAGTGCGAATAAATCTTGATTATCAGTTATCAGTTAAAAAACTAAAAAAACAAATATTGCTTCGCAGCTCCTTAAGTAACTTAGTGTGTTTGAAACTAAAAAAAAAGTAAATTGATTACCCCATGCACAGTTTATAGTCCTTATGCACTTCGCATTCATCAATATCGTTGCAGGTGCGATTATCCTGGCTGAGTTCATATCCCTGGTTGCAGGTGCAACGATAACCACCCCAAAAGTTAACACACTTTTGCTGGCACAGGCCCGGTATGGACTGACACTCATCGATATCAAAGCATTGGCCATGAGCATACCAGTTCTCCTGGTCCATACTATTTGCGTTGCCAGTGAGTGGCTTCTTTTGGAAACCTGATTTGCATTCGCAGTAATATGAGCCAATTGTGTTGTAGCATTGCGCATTCGATGAGCAAACGGGGGCATCCTGTGCACACTCGTTAATATCCTCGCAGCTGTTGACGTTATCTGACAGACGAATCACCTGATGTCCTGTGGGACAGGCACAAATGTAACCACCATTCCGATTGCGACATATTTGCTTTTCGCCACAGTTGTGATCTCCAGTCTCGCACTCATTGATGTCTGCGAAATATATGTCAAATCATAAACAATTAAGAACGTAGCTGTCGGTTGTAACCGACTAAATAATAGTCGTCTACGGCTCTAACTAAAGAAACTTTTACTTGATAAGATGAGCGTACACATAAGTGGATGCTTCAAAGTTTTAGTTTGCGTTGATCAGACCGACAGTTAGCAAAGTAACTTAGTTATCACTTAGTCTTTAAAATGTTGAAGAAACACTCGTATAAAAGTACAAATGATGAACGTAACTGTTAAATTTACGCAGTATTAATTATTATTAAGTAACTTTTTTCAACTGTGTATGTGTGGATACAAACCAATGCAAGATGTTCCATCGGGAGTTGATCTAAATCCGGCAGGGCAGTGCATAAGACTTTCACAGCGGTACGAGCCATTTGTGTTAATACAACGTTCATGGTTTCTACACGGTCTGTGTTCTACACATTCATTTATATCTGGTAAATGGGGAGACAGATTTTTTTAATATACTTATCAATGATATGATATATAATTATTTATGGAAGAAAAGAAAGCTGAAACTGTCGGTGTAATCAATAATGGGGCGAATGTGCAAACAAAAATATGATTGGAAGAAGTGCATGAACCCTGAAAACAGCGATCAGTTAGAACACATAGAAAGGTTACACTTTGACAGGTAATGTGGATTATTTGCTGTCTCCAAGGCAGCCCAAAGTCAGTCAGTGAGCAGTGTATACAGTCTGACGCATCGGTCAGACACATAAAAAAAGGAATTATTAATTAAAAGCTATAGAATTTTTAGTTCAACCAAATTAATTGATTATGACATTTTACATAAATTCCATACCTTGGTAACTAACAATTAGACCATAATTATTTTTAAGATTTAAGAAGGGCTTTTCTGAAGAGTCTTTGATACAATAAATATATTAAAACACAAGCAAATTTGTATTGAAATTATTAGATCTTAAATGTAAGAAGCGGCGTTTGCTGTGCTTTTGCTTAGCATATCTCGAAAAGTTGACGAGTGATAAGAACATTCTCTTTTCTGAATGTGTTTTCTGAAACTTTGGTGCCTTGTTTAATTAGTTTATAATCAGTTAAAATATATATATTTTTATAAATAAATGAATAAGTAATTGATATTTACCGACGCATGCGCCTAGATTATTTCTGTGAAAGCCCTCTGTGCAGGGCCTTTGAGGCAATGTTCTTGATCCATAATTAGTTAAATAACTAGCAGCATAGTTTAAGCGACTGTGACCTTGATTTGAAGCATAATGTGAATGATGTTCTCTAGATATGTCAGCTACTGACGATGGGGTTGTTGTTGTACTGGCTGTTGTTGGTGCGGCTGTTGTTGTTGTCGTCGTCGTTGTTGTTGTTGTTGTAGTTGTTTTCCTGTGACACCGGAACGATCCAATGGTATTGTAGCAGTCGTAATTCAGTGGGCAATTGTGTGTATTTAGCGCACATTCATCATCATCTTAGAATTCAGAGTTAGATCATAGAAAAACAAACGTAAAACATGTTTTTGAAAATTCACCAAACTGTTTTTTTTTTCTTTAATTCATTTTGTCTGATTAGAGCATGTAAATGGGAAAGCAGAGTATAGTGGGTTTTTCAAAATGTATGTTACAGGCAGAAGGAAGTCTGATAGACGCCATAAAGTATACGTGTATATTCTTGTTCAGCGTGATGAACTGAGTCGACATAACCCTGATTGTCCGTCCATCCAGCTGTTCGTTTGCGTAAACACGATCTTAGAACCTATAAAAGTTCGATCGGCTATATAGCACGCGCAGATTAAAGAATATGTAGCTTTTCCGTTTTAATGTTAACGACTAAAAACGTTATCGAGCTTCAGTGATTAAATTGTATCTGGTATCTATATATTTACAATTTTGATGTTTGTTACATTTTTGATACCTAGTGAAAGAGTTTTACTTATTGACCAATCTGTTACTTATTAAATAAAATATGTAGATCATATACTGTACGAAATTTGATTAAGTAACAGGAAGTTAACAAATATAAAGTTTACTAGCAGCAACAAGCATTTCCTGCATTCTTATTCGAACTCTATAAATGGAATCACAATTGTGTTTGAATTGGCAGCTGCTACTTTAGTTCAGATTTGCAACTGAATGTTTAAGAGGTGACGTGGCGGTGTTGCTACAGGCACTGGGTTTGCCGTGCAGTTGTGACCTCAACTCCTGGCGATGTAATTTTTTTTTTTAAGCATACACTTTATACACTCTGCTCAAAAACATACATACAAATACGTGTAGGTATGCGTGTTTAAGTATAGCCGTATGTGTTTTGTATATTTATAGCGATGTTCATAAAAATAGTAGTGCGACTGAAATCGCACTACTTTTTCTTTGAACAGAACTGAATGCATTAAGAAAATAACTTGTTTTAAATGCTTCTTGTTGGCGATGATATACGTTTTTTATTTGCGTTAATTTATATATATACGCTGGGACACGCCATGGACTATTAACAATACCTAGGAACATATATTCCAACTTTTAGGTGTCAAGCATCCATAGTACAGACAGACAGACAGTGTAGACAGAATATACACGTTCCACTTCATAAATAAGTATAAAAGTGGGAAACTCTACTAGAATTTATTTAACTTGTGTATAGTCCAAATGCAGCTTAAGATTTTAATTTTAAAAGATATATGGGTAGCCTTTGCTTATTAGATCTAGAACCCAAAAATGAATTAATAATTCTTCCGAATAAATCCATCTAAAAATATATAGTATATATTAGGGACGTGTCAGGTTCAAAAAAAGAACAAATACCTTCTGAAGTTTTACAGATTGAAAGTAAAAATTTGGAAACTGTTAAAATCCTCTTATATACAACCATAGCATATCATATCTGCCCCATGTTGATCTCCGCCACAGATAGACTTACAAACTGAGTGGTCTCTGCCCCCAGGAGCATGGCAAATCCGTCTGTGGTTATTTATGAAAAAACTTAACCTTCTTCGAACTGTCTCGTTGACAGTTATCCAGTTGGTTGCATCAGACTGCAGCTTACTTTATTCTTACTAAATATTTTTGCTTACCATCACAATTTCCAGTGCCAGCGTTCAATGTGTATCCCGTGCCACACGATGTCCAACGCTATAAAATTTCTTTTTTTTTTAGATATAATTAATTGGGAATTTTTAGAAGGTGTAAATAAACAAATAGAAGTACCGTGCATATGTATGAACCGATCGTGTTATCACATCTTTGAGTTGGCAGGCAGTTGTGATTGTTAATTGAGCACTCGTTAATATCTGCAGAAAGAGGACATTGTTAATTGGTCATATGTACATATACATACATCGTATTGAGGAATAAGCTCGACAATTACTCACCAACGCATTTGTCTTGTGTGACATCCAAGCTGTAGCCGGGCAGGCAGTTGCACTGATAATTGCCTACAGTGTTCTTGCATTCCTGGTGCATTTCGCTACTGCACGAATTGGTCGTATTGTTAGCACACTCATCAATATCAATGCAGCTGCCATTCTTTAAGTGAAAGCCAGTACCACACGTTTCACTCTCGACGAGATCACAGTCGTATCCACCTGGATAGTTGGAGCATTTATATCCTTTCTCACATGGCGACTGGATGCACTCATCATCATCTGATCGAAATGTTTTGATAGTCAAAGGGTTTTAGTGCAAATATGGAGACATTCATAAATACCTTCGCATTCATCTGACTTCACGTTGTACAGAAAGCCTGCTGGGCAATTCTTTGCCTTTACGTTCAGACAGTGATATCCGCCGATTGTATTGTGACAATACTGCGTTGTTTTGCACTCGTGCAGCTGCTCTTGACACTCATCGATGTCCACACATTTACCTTGTTTGCCATCCAAAATGTAGCCGCTGGGACAAATGTTGTTTTTGTCCTCATTACAGGTAACATTATTCTCGTTCAACTTATAACCGGGATTGCAGCTGCACTTGTACGCATCGTATGTATTTATACATACTTGCTCACAGAGATTAGGTATTTTTCCGCAAATATCATCTGTTAGGTATATATGAATACACCTGAATTTGGTATGTCAGAAGTTTTATTATTCAAAAGATTCTCACCATCACCGGTTAGGACAATTGTCCCATCAACATTTTCGCGACTTTCAGCAATTTCCTCTTCTGGCTCATCCTGATCATCGTAAGATTGTCGCCTATTTGTCTTTTCAGAGTCCGGTTCCACCTCCGACTCCGGCTCAGAATTTGAGAAGCCGTCATCAGAGCAGCATAGTCGATACGATTCGATATTCAAAAGAAATGAAAACAATGGATCCTTACACTTTTGTTGGCTAGCCTTAACAGCCAAGCCAACTGAAAAGCGCATTAAAAATAATGATTGAATATTAGAGATATACATTTGCAAGGCTTTTAAATTATATACGTATACCTTGACAAGCTCGGCAGCAATTTGTATACGATGTTGACGTCAAATTATCGCCCTTATCGCACGAAGAACTCTCCAATGCAGCCAAGCGGCCGAGCTCACAATTCTGACGATCTAATTCTTTTGTACAGCAAACGCCAAATGTTGAGGAGCACAATCCAAGCCAAAGTTTAGATATATTTGCCACAGCCGGATCCATTTTATCGCAGCCATTTGTGGTACGAGCATTACGCAAGCCACTTATACAACATTTACGAATGTAGTCCGCGATTTGTTCTGCAAATGATATGAAACCAAATATCTCTTTATTATCTTGTATTCAACTCTGTTTTCCTATCTTAATCTCTTCTCTTTTCCATTACTTTTTTCCACTTTTATTGAGTTCTGTTTACCTTTTCAAGAAATCTTTTTTGATGGCTAGTTTCAGCTAGTTTTTTTTACATTTCAAAATTGCACTTATAAAGTGCAGCAAAAGTTGTTCAATAACTAAACCCATAAATTAGCCAGCACAGCCGTTCTCTATTCTATTTTTACTTCGTTTTTTTCTTTACATTTCTGTTGTTGTTTTTTCATATCTTGTTTTCCTCTCATAATTCTATTCGTGCCTACTTTGTGCTCTTCCCTTTATACATAATTTGAGTGCGTACGATTTAATTTATCTCATTCATTTTTTCCCTTCCCTCACCATGTTTCTTCTGTTCTTTTTCGTTTTTTCTCATCTGTTTAATCATTATTTTTATTTATTTTCCTTTTCTTCTCTTTACATATGCATTTCTTCTATTTTCTACTTCAGCTTCACTTTTCATTTATTTTGTTTTCTCTTCGGTTGCCGCCTCAATCATTTTTCTCTCCACGTCTTTTCATCTTCTCGCTGCTCTGTACTTTTCTTCACTTGCTCAATTAGTATACAGACATATTATATAAGTAAGCATACATTATTTATATAAGCACACAAGTTATAATTGCGTATGTCTTACGGCTTATCTTGCCTCGCAGACAAACACTAGCGAGATATCAAGAATCTCAATTCGTATGCTCTTTATGTATGTCTTCGTACATATGTATATGTGTGGAGATTTGTTAAAAAAAGAAAAACTATTTAAATACGAAAGAAAATCGTAGAAGGCCACATAAAAGCTCCAATAATATATTAATGATTATTTTTAAATAATATAAAATATTTCTTATTGCAACTTCAAACTGAGATATTTTAAAAAATTTAATTTTCTATTTTAAAACAAAAAATCCATTTATTCGTATATGCAGAAAAGTTATTGACAGTTAAAAAAAAAAAAAACAATGACTTACCGTCCGCTAATACTCTATCCAAATGACCCAAGGTTAGGCAAAATATAACGCAAATTATATGTAATTTAATCGCACGCATATCGAATCTAATAAAACTATTTAAAGTTTTTCTCTGTGATCTTCGATACGAGACGATGTACGATGTAATGTGCGTTGTAAGACTGCTCTTCTCAACTGACTGAATCGGTTCAGTCGCGTGGGTTGAATATGAATAATCTGAACGCTTGTTTGTCGTGCAAGGCGTGGGACAAACACAGAGATAAAGATACAGATACAAGTATCTGTATCTCTCGCGAAGCGAAGGCTGCTTTTCCATTGCCGTAGATAAAACGCTGGAAAAAATATATATATTTTTTTTTTTTTCAGTTTTACGTTCAGATTTATGAACAATTTTATACCCTAAGCAACACCTATGAACATCTTATAATAGTTCCCAAAAAACTGCAATCTTTTGCCACCTTTTTGTAAAAAGCAATCTTAACGCAATCAGCCAATAAAAAAAACTGAAGTCAACTTAATTCTATGCTAAGTAAATGTTTCAACATTTAGGCTAGTCTCCCATATTTTCATATATTAAGTTGATGCGAAGAGTGCTAAATGTAAATTGGTCTTCTCTTCAACGCAAAACAACAAATGCTTTAGCAATTCAGTTCTGGACAGGAAACAGATTTCATTTGAGCCATGTAGCTCAATCATTTTTATATTTTCCTTTTCTCGTACTAGCAATATGTAGACTCGTATCTTTAAGTTTACAGCGATACCTTGACATATGAGTTGCATGGGCTTGAAGCAACCCCTGCTTCGCCAGTCGTACAGGGTATAGTGATTTTATCAGTAGTTTTAGTTCTATGTTCGCCACCTATTTATTTTTCAAAATGTACTTACCAAGCATCAGACTTCACGTATCCAAAGGTTTTGACGTGCTGAATCCGAATCTGAAGCAACTTTATGATATAAATAAACAATAACGTCGCAGACGGGCGCTAACGACTGCATAATACTCATTCACGGTCAAAACGCTGCCAGCTTTAAAACATTTCAAGACACAGATTTTTCGATTTGCCACGCACCAAGTGGTATATTTAACTAATAGATATGTATATGTAAAGTTTCTAACTGTAAAACGATAGAAGTGAGGAAGAAAGATATGTCAATTTAAATTGTCTATTTGGAGCCTGATATGTTCTTATCATATTTATTATTATATTAATTGAAAGAATCCCCTGAATAACACATTATAATAACATACTGTTATACTACATTGATTTAAGTTACAAAAAAAAAACAAACAAAACAAAACCTGAACAAAACCAAAACAAAACAATGAACGCGAAACGTGATCTTCTTTTGGCAAAGATCAACTGCAAAGTTCTACTTTCAGCTTATTATTATTATTGAGCTTATGCTCAATATTGACTACTATATACTACGATTAACGAATGAGAGCAGAGAAAGCAATACATGCGTTCACTGCGAACGGCAACCTGCATTTCATTTTCCAGGGATGCTAAGACATTCTGAGGTATCGTACATACATGTCCTATGTTGAACTACAAAGTCTAGAGTTCTTCTGAGGCGGTATAAAAACTCAAACAACACCATGTGCAAAGACTGTTTAATCTTGTTGGTAGAGGAGTGAGAAACGAATCTGCAGTAACTTAACTGTTCGATTTTGGAACCCTAACTCCAAAGCATTAGAAGACATAGCTTATCCGATTTGACATAGTCAAAGTCCTGATTTTGAACCAATAACTGTTTAACTGTGGACGATATAGTTCTTTCATTTTTTTTGATATGCTACGCCTCCAAAGAGGTGTAAATCGATAGACGATTCCAGAAAGCCATACGGTTTTGCAGTTTACCACGCCCCGTATAGACGTAAATACATCCACTATTCATTTTTCAAGTTTCTAGTATTAATAGTGCTCAAAATACAGCAAAATTTGTGCAAAACACTATATATTCACATCCGTTTTACCATGCCCATGTCTCTCTCTCTCTCTCTCGCAGTGAGAATTGAAGGATATAGAATAGAGATGCTGCAGATTGCAGCAACAGGAGGCAATCGCAACTCCTAACAGACTTTGTTGTTAACTTGTCATACCAATGCGACATATGTATATGTTTATGCAACATTTCTCAAACTACAATTGCTACAGCTCATAGTACTTTAGTTCAGATTTTACTATTTATGTACTGTAGCTGCTGGCAAAAGTTGTGCAAATTTAATTGCAAAAATTCTGCTTGTTCGAAAAATATTTGCATATTTTATTTTGCGGCAGAGCGGGGGTCGTCCCACCCAAAATATAATACTTTTTATATTTTGGTTGCAAATACTGTTGTGCGTGTTGTTGCATGTTGGCCGTGTCATATGCAGCCAAATTATTTGCGCAGAATTGCAAAGCAATTTTTCTTGTAAATGTAAATTCTTTCAGCTTTGGAATCCGGTTCGCTCTGAATTGTGTTGCATTTGCAATTTAAAGTTTTCGCACGAGCAACGCGCGGACGGCCAAAGAGGCGGCGCGGCGTGGGGCGTGCGGCTTGTCTGAAAAAGTCCCTTTGAGTTGGCACAAAATTGGGCGAGTGCAGCGAGAGTTTTGTTTGGTTTTATCTGCTTACAGTAGCTGGCCACACCCACACGCCTCGAACGACAACTAAAGTACATTTGGGGAAGCCATATACATATATATACGTATATAAATCTACATTTCTTAGGCCACTGGCAAAACTGTCCAAAAAGTGTCAAATCCTTTTGCATACATCCTTTTGGCCTACAGCCACAGTGCTAAGGCTGGTCATGTGCCCAGCTGTTGTCCTTACTTGCAAACTGAAGATCAACTAGAAACTATTGAGTCGCTGCCTGAGTGTCCTTGTCAGGACTGCTGCAGCTGGCGTTGCGACTGCTGCTGCTGCTGCGGTTTATTTGCATCAAGTCGCTCCACGTGGCAACTGCTTAAGCTCAAGAAGCCGCCGCTCCACGTTTCTACGTGTCCCTCAAGTATTTTCCCAGCAAATACTGCACGAAATTGCTTTATTTGCCTGTTAGCTGCAAGTTGGCTCAAGTAGCCAAGCAAAAAAAAAAGGAAAAAAAAAGAAACTAAAATAAAATGAAATAAAAGGACGAACTAAAGCGTGCTAAATGTCATGCAAGCAGCTTTCTTTGTGTGGCCTTTCTGTCGTAGCAAGATTGACACTGCTTTAAATCCAAATAAATCTTAGTTTCTCAAACCTTTTCAGACATGTTCACAAATTATTTAAGCAAAAAAAGTACTTACAGCTCATATGTGATAGACAAAGTCAAAGATGGAACTACTTAGCTTAAACTCTGAATAAATTATAATGATAAAGGTAATGGCTATACTAATTTTTTTTGTACTGTCAGTCAGTTTGTCACTCGAACCAATGTGTCAAACTAAAAAAATCATCATTTTTCCTGGGTTGCCGACCCACTTGGCGAACACATAGTTTACTATCCTTTAAGTGCTTATTATGTATTTGCTTACATGTATGTCTTCCTCGGTTGGAATCATCTTACCCGAAAACAGAATTAAATAAACAGCAAGTTCCATACTTCGAGAGCTACGCCAACGCCTGCGAGCGGATATTGACAAAATCTTCGAAATGACATCTGCATATCAGCTTAGTAAGGTATCTTTAGGCATTTCCAGTGTGAGAATGTCGTCGCAGCTAATATTCAAGAAGTGTGATGCTAAGATGGATCTCAGTTAATCAAAGCATTCATTACCTGTCTGTGTGCAGCTTCCAGGAGTACTCAGTCCCACAAGTAACTCCTAACCATGGATATTAAATCTCAATGGTAATGCTGTTGATGATGGAAAAGCTAATGCCAATTACAATGTTAAAAAATACTGGTGAGTGATGTGTTTAAGTTAATGACAATACAATAATAACGGCAATATTGCCAGTATAATATAATATTTAATAATATTTATGTGAATTATAAAGTTAATTTCAATAAGACGATATTCATATTGAAAACACCAATAGCAAGTAGAGTGATCAGGAACATCATATAGCCATAGAGCCATGCTTAATTCGTTTGCACTTCGCTTCGCTCAAAGGTATCTTCATTTAGTGCATCGAAAGCCTGGCTTCATATGCAAAAACCAAAAGCTCAGTCTATAGATGCAATAAATATTTTATAACCACATCAAGGGACTCTGTTCAGGCACTCACATGCCGTTCACTAGTTATCGAGGCAGTTTGTAAGCTGGCCGCTGGGCATTTGTAGATTTAAGCGTTTGTTGGGTTTAATCAACTGCACAGACCAAAGCAAACACCAACCGACGCTCAAAACTGCAAAGGCAATAAAAAAAAATCAAATTACAAATTGACGACGTGTTTCCCAATATTAAATATTTATATTGGAATTACTGTCCCTTTTTTTTACACTCGCCTACAAAATTGGATTAATTTAGGAAACAAGTATCGTCCACGTCTTCTTCTGTTTTCAAAGTTAGCCAACAGACTCTTTTTAAATGTTTTGTTAAGCTTCATTCGACATTTTTGTTAAGTTTACTGAACAGCACCTTTTTTGAGTTCCTCTCTCATTCTGATTTATCTCTTGCGCCCTTCATACAAGCTGATACGGAATTCTGTTGTCCAGTGTTCATTTACACAGATTTTTTCTAAGCATTTTTAGAAATATTCTGATGTGTTTGCCGTGTGATTATTATTATGGTATATATTGTTTATCTTAGCTTTTTTTTTTTTGTCAGCGCGTTTACAATCGAGTACACAAATTAAATTGCAGTCGGTGCGGGTTGGGGGATCGCGTGTATTTCAATGTTTATCTTTCCCTTTTAATTATAGTTTGTTGTGTTTGCTTAATGTTAATATAAAACAATCAATTATAATACCTGAAGTTGTTGTTATTGTTATAGGTTTTATTTTTTTATTTTTTTGAACAATGCAATTATTTATTGCGTATAATGCGATTTAAGCTGACGCAGCGTATGCGTAATATTTACTTTCTATTGAAAATGTGGTTTGAAACGCGTTGAAAACATGTTTATCGCTTTATTATATATATATATATATATATATAAGTATGTGTATATAAAACAAATAAATAACTGAAATACATGCCAGACATTTCACACAGTTGAAAAATAAATAAAATACCACTTAACACAATTCAAAGTATATATGCCAAGTTTTTTTAAGTTTTATGAAATCCATAATTTATGCGACAAGAATTTGCCGCACAACAATCGAATGGTATTTACTGAAATTCAAGCAAAAAATGCGTCAGTTGTATGAAATATTTTGAAGCTTAGCTTAATGCCTGCTTCAATTAGCAGTAAAAAAAAAAAGTATCAAATGAATCATTAAAATATCAATTAATTTTTATTGGACAGTGATAAAGCTATATACGCATATCCCTCCGCCATTCCTGTCGCTTATTTTTATGGCATTCGATTTAAGCGGTAACTGGTGACATTTGTGCATTAAAATTTGCTAGCGATATGCATTTAACTGTCTGCAACAGGCGAAGTTAAAGCACTATTACAATATTAATACGAACGTCAGTTGACGCGGGTCAATTTGCTTTTTTTTTGTTTTGCATAAATTTTAATGCATCGCACGCAAAATATTTATATGCACATATTTACACAACGCCCCATTGCACATTCGACCAGTCAGCCGGCCAGCCAACCGGGCAGGGCATAGGCTGGGCGCAGGCAGCCCTGAGCTTTATTGGCTACGCCTGCCTGGACGCAGAGACACGGCTCAACTCCAAAAAGTGCACAGCGCGAGCTCTATTTATTAAATTATGCCGCCATTTTTGCTGCTGAGCCGCTCAAGGCGACTCGTGCATGAGCTATTTTTAGGCCTAAGTGACTATCTTTTCTCATATGATTGAGCTTACGATAGTAGCAACAAGAGTTGGACTGATTTCTAATAAAAGCAATTCTCATTTATGCTATCATTTATATTAAATTGTAGTTTTTTTTTTTGTAAAGAATAACTCGTTTTTTCAGTTGCCTTTTTTTACACACATAATTCACACAGTGCACTGAACAGGGAATTAATATGCGATCTGTTCAGTGTAGCGTACGAATTATGTAATATAAACACTAATACATATTGATTTTTTTTTAGCAATCACTTTTCAATTTATATGCTAATTGTGAAATCGTTCCATTGATACTGTGAATGGCAATTTTCTAGATGCTTTACTACCACTCATAGTCTCAATGAAACGATATGCAGAAGGCAATTGGACTAGATTTCACAACACACACACACACACACTCGCTCGATGAAGTTTTACTCGATATTTTTGTAAAATTATCCTGTGATTCGAAAGTAAAATATTGGAATAGCAGAAGACTTTACAAAAACACAAAGTTAACAACACTAAACACATAAATATTTACAACTGATTTTTACTAGTTTTCTGACATTGCTTTTGGCCTTCAGTCTCAATTGTGTACCACCATCAACTTTCTACAAGTCAAAAAAAAAAACATTGAAGTGGTTCACTGCTAAGGCTGGCCAACGCAATACTCACATCGTTATCGTTGCACATTACTGAGTTTGTAAGCGAACCCAGTGCATTAGCACAATCAATGGACAATATGATTTAGTATAAACAATATCGCCAACTGCTTATGCGTATGCAAAAAGGTACTTAGCCGGCCGACGCCCGATACCCTACGCTTGCTGCAAAAACAAAAAAAAAGCGTGCATTATTTAGATGCGTGTTTGCTCTACATATTTAAAGGTAATACCATTAAATGATTATACTCACACAGTTCTCGTATATGCGACGCAGCAGCCAACCAACCAACCAACCAGGCAGGCAGGCAGAACACAGGGCAAAAGTCCATTTACTCTCATATTTGTGCGCAAATGCGATGCACACAATTTGCTCGACTTAAATTATTTATGGACATTTGTGAATAGCTACAAATGCAGGCGAGTGCATTCATATTAAGTACACGCTGTAAAATAGCAAAAATAAATTAAAATTAACTATTCTACGAACCAATTCCCATGCAAATTGTGCCATTTAACAAATCTTTGCCTTAACGTGAAATCAAAACTAAGCAGCATAAATGAGCGCTTGCATATTTCAATTTCTTTCTTTGGACACGCAAGCCATAAACTTGCGATAAGCAAATACCCAAAAATGTTAATAACTAAATAAACAAAAGCTGAATAAAAATCATAAAACAAATTGCATATTTTGGGCCCGTTTGTGTCCTGTTTTATTCTGCGGCCCCCTCGCCCGAAATAACCAACAAAACGCCATTTGCATAATGAGCCTATTATAATTTCAATTAAAAATCTTTCCCTTCACATCTCCACCTCTCCCACTCCAACTCTATGGCCATGCATGACTAACGCCACATGACAACAACAAACAGTGGGCCCACATTTTCAGAACAACATTCCTGCATGCTACTTTAATTACATAAATAAATAGAACTGTAAAGAGGGCAAAAAAAAGAACGCGTGTTTTTGGTACCAAAATTTGTTGTTAATGAGGTTGCTTTCGGCTGCCGGCAAGCTGCAAATTACGGCTTATTACACATACGCATAGTTCAATTGCGGCTCTAAATCGCATAATAATTTACAAATAGTTGCTTGCAAATAAAATTAATACAAATTTGAAACAATTTGGAAACAAAATATTGACAGTAAAATATATGCGATTATGAAGGCAGGTAAAATAAATGTAAATGAAAATGTTACAATTTTGTTTGTTCATCAAATAGGAATCATCAAAAACGTTGCACAAATAAATAATAATACAGTACAAGAAATATTAAACAATATATATACATATGTATATATTTTAAAAAGGTAAAGAGCAAATCATAAAAAAGTAGATCATAAATATATTAAAAATTTTTCAAAGAAAAATTTTAGTTATGAATTGTTTTGCTTGATCGCATTCAATTTGCACATATGGTATAACGCTTATGAAGAACTTTATCAAAAAACCAAAGCACATACATAATACAGAGAGGCTTCAATCAAAACTGCTAAGAAGGTTATGTTCGCAGCAAAGTCTTACACAGAGATCGTTAGATACCAACATTGCTTGAAGACCTCTCACAGCGCACCGTAAGCAGACAAGAAAGCTGTCAAAATTACCTGGCAGTTAACACACAGACCACAGTAGACACTGAATACATCCGCTAGGCCCCTTTACTTCAAGGCGAAATAAGATTAATTTAGTCTACATACTACACATTTCCCGAAATTGATCAGTTATCCAGGACCACCCACGCTTTTTACACTTGCTGTCTTAAAAAAAAGTTACTCATAAAGATAAAAATTAAAAAAAAATACAGTATTTAACTCGTTGATTGTCAATTGAGTTGTCAATTGTTCTGACTGATCTCATCAAATAAACAGACGTATCGAAGATGAGACGGCAGCAAGAACAACTCGCAACCCAATCGTGAGGTTTGTCTATTTGTCCATGGTATTCAATTATTCTGACTGATCTCACCTTGGCCAAAATTAAGCTGAGCTGGCAGACAGAGCAATTTCAACCAATTACAATTGAATTTGCATATATTGAAGAAAAAGAAACGAATTTACTACAATATTCGACAGCTATCGATCGCATTGCATATTATTCAAGCTGATGTCATCTTATTGAATGCGTAGAGGAGCATTAGCAGGAATACTATGTACCACGAGCAGTTGTCATTTATTACAATTACATATAGTATTTTTTTAAAATGATTTTCCCACTAAAGCTTTAAGTGTAGAAAATACCAATAAATGCAATAGTTCTTTTCGATTAATTAAAATAAAATGAATTGAGGGTCTTGTTTATCTGGAAATGGAAATGAAACTGGTGTCACGCTTCGGTATATTTACATAATCCCATACGCTGGAAACGGGGAATATGTCCAGTGCCCCGCCTGGCTCAAACGAAAAGCGGGATAAAGAAAAAGGGAAATGGTCGCCATATATTCCAGCTGCCAGTGTCAATGCAACCGAATGTAATAAATTCTTGCAACAGAGCCACAGCCAACAGCAGTCGCAGCATCACTCCCTCCCTTGCCATACTGCTGCGCGTTGCATGCGGCCAAAACTGAGAAGCAAATTTAATGCCAATAAATTTAAATTAGCAGAACGTCGTCTGGCATCGGGGCTGCAGGACAACATGTCTGGGCAGGCACGCAGTATTTATGATGGCACACAGAGTAGTCAAGTAGGAGAGAAAGAGAAAGAGAGAGAGAGAAAAACAGACACAATCGCATAAACAGCTAGTAACAACAGGACACTGCGAGCAGGTGTCTAACACCAAAGCCCATTATGCTGTTGTATCTAATTAGTGTTGTGTTGTCCGTGTGGTCAGGCTCCAAGATGCAGCTAATTGAAGCAGAAAAAATGTGACCAAAGCGCATTATGGAAATTAACTAGCTCAAGATAGGTGTCCCATAGCAGACAAAGTCCATACAAAGTGGAACAAATTGCAATGTAACTAGTGTGAAGTGCCAGAAAATGGATTACAGTTAGGTGCTCCCCTGAAAGAGAAGACAATTTAACAAACGAAAGGAAATCTAAGAGACTCAAACAAGAGAAAGCGTACAATTTGGAGTCAGGTATTGGGTAAAATAGTATGCAACAGAATGAAACTGAAATGAAACAATGTTGAATCGTTAAGTTTCGTAAGTTTTGTAATATGAATAGTGCTCTAGTCGGGATGGCATGCTAGGAGATGACCTGAACGCTTCGAAGAGCTAATACTCCAATCATTCTACGTTTCTTTTATGCACGCGCTCGACTTTCTGAGCAGTTCATGCAGCGAGTACGCTTGGGCTGTGTTTATGGGCTTTGCTATGGGATGTTTAGCTAATTTTTTTTCTAGATGGACTTTCTTAATCAAGTTTTCAGAACGCCAAAATGACATTCGTATATACGTATTTCTCAAAGCACAAGTTTATAGTATTTAAAGTAGTTTTAATATTTTGAGGAGAGCATCGAAAATCCAACAAAATGTGTGAGAAATATAAAAAAAAATTAAAAAAATACCAAAAAATTTATAATTGGTACTATTACAGTATGAAGAAAACATTTGCAACTAGACTCTAATAACAAAAATTGGATCCAAAGGCTCATTTTCAGAAGTCTTACAGTCGAAACAGTTGAAATTGAAGTCGTTAAGTTGAAAAGCTTAACGACTCGAAGACTATTTCAATATACTCTTCCACAACATATACACCTGCTCAACTATTTTTTAGCTCAGTAAAAAATAGAAAGTCTTGAGAACTTGAACTCAATTGCGAGGAATACCCTTGTTATTGGAACACTGCCGCAGTAGCCAAGAAGCAGCTATATTAAAACGCAGCACTTAAAAATCCTTTATATTGACATTCAGTGGAATGTGACTCGAATGGCGAAAAGAGGAAAAATGCTTAGCGAGAAATTAAATGAGTTTTTACTGATTGGCTTCGTGCTGCGGCATCTGTCAACGGACTAAGCCAGAGTCCTTCAGACGGCCTGGAATTACAAGGATGATGCTCAGCCAGCTAACTTGACGCATTTCTCAGCTGCGATTGGGCCAAGTAGTGAAAGACAAAAAACTCGAACAAACCAGAAATAAAAGGGACTATTCTCCATGAAAATTGAGACGTGTCCGCTACATAACATTTTAAATAACTCGGGACGTCTTTAAATATATGGCGTACAATGTAGAGAGAGACAGAGAGAGAGAGAGAGAGAGATGGGTCGAGGGAGAGGGGAGCGGGGCATGTAAATGAAGCGTCTCAGCGCGAGCTGAAGACCGCCAGGGACTCATCAATATAAGCAACTTGAGCAGACACATCTAATGACAGCATAAAATGTAAAATGAACTCACAGTTCAAATGCACAAGACCGCCGAGGCACGGGCATGGGCATGGGCACTGGCGACGTGGGCGTGGGCGTGTCAGTTGGAGGAGACAGTTTATCATTGTGCTGAACAAGCCTAGCGAAGAGGATGCCGAATCAGCGAGAACGACGAATGACCGTTCGCACAAGCAAGCACCTCCTAGACCAATGCCCCTTTTCTGTGGTTGGGCGTGTTGCTTGTCTGCTTCATTTATAACCACCAACGAGACGGCAAAGGACCACAAGGACAACGCTCAAATGCAAGACCGCAAAACTGTTTGGGTTTTTCTTCATCCTTGCATTTGCGCTTCGCTCTGACCTCCCAACCAGCCCAACAACACCAAGAACAACAACAACAGCACTAGCAATAGCAAGAGCAAGCACCAGGACAGCTGTCATCATGAACAACGAGCAGCAAGTCCTGCCACAGAGTGAGAAACAGACCGACAGAGAGAGATAGAGAGAAAGAGAGAGGGAAATTTGCTGCCAAGTGAAGCCAACCAAAAATAGCAGTTCACAGAAGTCCACAGAAAGTAAAAGTTTGTCAGTCAATTTTGTGTTTGACATTTTGGCACGCCCACCAAGGAGAACACCGCACAGGCCGCCCCAACTCCAACCACTGCCGCACCAAATTTGACTCTAAATGTGGGAATAAGTGATGCATTAATGCCAAATTCAATTACACTAGAAACTAAGTAAAAAAAACTATGCAAAACTTTTTTATCAAATTAATTTTACAATTGCTGTTAAGGAAAATCAAAAAGTTACAAGTGTTTGGCATGCATATTGAGGCAAACGATAGCAACGGAGATTTGAGGAGCTGAGGGCTATGCCAGATGAAACTAAAAAAACAGTATCAATTTTAGTTAGGCGCGACCGACTTTATGATCCAATTTAAGCATGAAAATTCTGCAATATACGAGTAGTGTTTTTCCGATTCATTACGTTCTGTAGACGCATAATCTTTCGTCAATCTGAAGAGTTGGTTAACTTTTTAGTGAAATTTTAGAGGCTCGCCTTAGGCAGCAACACTTTGAAAGAAACAAATGATTCGAAATGAGACGCCCATAAACGGCTGTAGATATTTTTGGTAAATCAAGAGAGAAGGTCTATGAATCAGTTATTCAATTTTCTAGCTCTACAACTATTGAAGTTGTACCTTCGGTTAGCCACGCTTCCTATGTGCGTATATAAACATATATACTATATTTTTCTATAAATGAGTTAGTTACCTGCTCAAGTACATATTTTAAGTTTCTCTTGCTTGAAAATTGCTTAAAGCCACTTCATGAATGAGTATAACTAATATATATATATAAGGAAAACATTAAATATAAAAACGGACAGTATTACATTAGTATTATAAGTTTACAAAACAAATGGATGAGCTAAGAAAACTGTTCAAAAAAACTTTAGCAGATGACAAATTCTCTATGCACTATTATTATAAATGTGCATGAAACTATAAATATCATATTTAGTTAACTCGTTCACAAAGTGAGAGAATATATTGGTCTTCTGGAATGCCGAATGAAGGCATACCAATTCGCAGTATTGTATCTAGAGAATTGATATTTTGAGCAATCGGTTCTTATTGCATTCGTCTGATAAAGCGCTAGCGAACGCTGTCACAGTGCTAGATTAATTTGGATTTAGAATAATTCGTTTAGACAACATATGAAACGGTAATATAAATTTATATTTTGCGAATAGATAGCTGTTTTATCTGAGGAATGGATTAAAGTTAATAACCTCACAAAATTTGGGGTTTAAATACATCTCTTACGCTTCCAATTGAAAAGCTGTAGCATTTTCGAAAATCCTTTCAGTTCTTTCCAATTGCAATTGTTCTGCTGCCAATTGCACAAACGGCAAAGCAAATCGTTTACTCTGCTTCATAGCCATCCCTTTCTTTCCAACTGTCAGGTTTGTTGTGCCGAAGAATATCTGAAAATAGTTTGAAGGCCAATTAATTAAGTGCCATGGAGTATAAATCAAATTGCAAGCCACATGAACTGCAGCGCCACTTGCCAAGCGAAATGTGGAGCGCGCGTGGTGGCGGCACACAAAAACTAGACGTCAGTCAGTCCGAGGACGCTCGGCAACAAAGCGTGAAATTTCAATTTGCCATATTAATATACTCGATGCAGGCATGCGGGAAGCGGCAAACGGCAAGCGGCAGGCAGCTGAAAAACAGACAATAGTCAAACGGCAGACGAGTGAGTCCTGTGTTGTGGTATCTCCCGGGAGCACAACGGGACAGCATTTGGACTACATTTCACAACAGCCACAAGGAGCTCGCCGACAGTCGCTGCTGCAGCTGCAATTCGTTACACCCCCAATTGCTGGCAAGGGGGTGTGGCAGCAACACTTCCGTTTCCGCTAGCTTGCGCTGATTGTTTTATATCCTGTCAGAGGACACGCTGCAGTTGCCGAAAATTCGCCAACTTGTTTTGCGCTTTCTTGTCCAACTCTCACTATTTGACTTGTCTAAGGATATGGCAAAGCGACAGCCACTTGCAGTTGTCCCTGCTGCCGCATTGTTGCGGCATTTTAATGCGCTGCTCCGCAAAATTCATTCTCCCTCTCTCTCTTTCTCTCTATCTTTCTATCTGTCTCTCTGTGTCTTTCTCATTCTGTCTGTGGTGTGCATATTTAATCAAAGTGAATTACAAACGCCACAGACGACATTTAAATCGCCTCGCCCCCAAAGGCAGCGAAGAGTATTATATGGCATGTGCTGCATAGCATCAACTCCTTTTTCAGTGTTGTACAATGCCGCGTTGTAGCGTGTAATTTGCCTTGGCAGATCAAAAAGCGCTTGAGTTAATAATAAGAAGAGTCCATTATTTGTCAATTGACGGGGGCTGCAGCACGAAGGCTTACTCCCGCCCCTGCGCCAAGTTAATTTATGTAATTTTTTTATTCCTTCGCCCATTGTAAATTTTATTAAAAATGCTGCTCAAGTTTCACTTTGCTTTCGGCTTCATTTTGCCTTTGTCTTGACCAACTTTTGGTTTCTTACCTTCTTTTTTTTTTTGGACCCGACTTGACTTCAGCTGTTTAATAATTACTCATTTGCTTTTAACCAAATTGCTTTTTGTGAAATATGACAAAAGCATAGAACAAACAACTCGGAAAATTGCAGTCAGGCACGACCAACTGCATAATACTCGTTAACGACTCAAAAGGTGTAACATTCAGAAAGTTTGCAACTAAGCATTGGGTGCTTAATAGAATTTATAAGTGTATTTGTTGTGAGCGCGTAGATATCAGTTTTATCTTTCTTAAGAGGGAGTTTACATTAGCTTATCTACCAAATTTGGAAACTCTAACTCTTAAACTGCAGACGATCAATATTTCCGATCGATATTTGACGTAGCAAATCGGAAAAATCTATCGCCTATCTATTTATCATATACCACATCATATACCACATATCATATACCACATTTCATATACCATGTATCATATATAATATATCATATATAATATATCATATATAATATATCATATAGCATATAACATATATCATATATCATTAATCAGTAATCATATATCAAAAGTTATATATTTTATATCATATATTATATATCATATATATATATATATATATATATATATATATATATATATATATATATATATATATATATATATATATATATATATATATATATATATATATATATATATATATATATATATATATATATATATATATATATATATATATATATATATATATATATATATATATATATATATATATATATATATATATATATATATATATATATATATATCATATATATATTTATATCATTATATTATGTGACATATCATATAGCTTATAGCGTATATATGCTTTTTTGAATAAAACAATGGAACAGGTCTACAGGTAGGTAGAAAAATAAACAATATCCCATTTTAAATGGATTCACTTCTTCCCGAATCAAGTGTATACAATAGTATATATTCCGTCTCCAGTTTTTATATTGTCTAAAAATTAGGCATTTCTGTTTCAAAAGAGATAGTATTACCAGAATATACTTTACGAGCTTTAAAACCAATATACTCTTTCATATCCATGAACGAGCAGCAAAATAAAATAGAAAACAAAAAATTTGGTTATAAAGTTTGACTCTTTTGGGTCTAGGCTAATAGGCTTTTTCGTTGGGGTAGCTCTGCATTGTTTTAGGGCTTCCTCCGCTGTTTAATTATGAACGGGGTTCAATTTGATTAGTGAAAAAACAAAGGAGTTTCGAGGCAGCGCGCTGTTGTCCCTGATGTCCCAGCAGATAATGGAAATTCAAATTATTATATAAAAAAATATATATATTTTTAGTACACATTTTTAATTGAATAATTATTAAATGTTTTGACATGCTGAAACGTGTGCTTAGCATAAAACAGAATAAACTAAAACATTTCTCTATTTGCAATTTAAACAGTGTAAAATTAGCTTAGGCAACCCTCCCTGGGGAGTACAAATCAATCTTCAATTCATGTGTTTTGTTGCTAGCCCTGAAAACTCTAACGCACCCACGACAAATCACGCACAAAGCGAACGCATTCAAATTTGTCTTCAATTTCGACTTCCAAATAGTTTGCAAAAAAAAATATATATATATGAGAAAAGCTAAAGCTCAAATTCATAGAGCATATTCCCTTGTCTGCAATAAAAATGAAAGCAAAAAACGAAAAAGGAAACGAAAAGAAAAAAAAAGAACTTGAATCGCACCCAAATTATTTTTATGCACTGCAGTCGTATTTTGATGCCCAATCTGGTGGTTTGACTTTCTGTACTTTGATTTTATGGCAAAGCAGTTATGAGTGCTGCATATTTCAGGCATTGGCTACTCTAGATACTCTCGTTTAACCCCAGCGACATTCAATTTACTTGTGAGCGAGTGTCAAATTTTGAGGGGCATAAGGCTTAGAGCGAGATTAGATACCAGAGCTCGACTGGATGGATGCCCGCCCGTCGTTATATGCACATAATTTAATAAGCCTTTTGGGCATACAGCTCCAGCTCGAGCTTCAGCTCCTGATTCTGTTACTGCTCAACCTAAAGGCTTGAGCAGAACAGCATGTAACCCAAATGGGGAGTTCGTCCTGACAGCAGCTTAAGCCTATAATTTACAAGGTTTCGGCTCACTTTGACTTGGCAGCCTAATTTACATTTCTTTGTATAAAGACCAACCGCTCTCTCCCCTTCACTCTCTCTCTCTCTCTCTCTCTCCTCTTTCTCGCTGCTCTCTTTCGCTCTTTTAGCTGAAAATTAAAGTGCGCGCAAGTGTAATTAAGTACTTGAGCAATACGCAATATCCTTGTGAGTGGGAGAACAAATAAAAAAGGACTCTGGCAAGCATTAACCGAAAATGCTTATTGCCATTTCTCACCAGCCCAGTCGACTGTAAATGGGTTAAACTCCATAAAGATTTATGACAATTTTTAATTAACAACCCAAGTTGAAGCTTTAAGCACAGAATGCCAACAATTTTACTACAATATAAACATATACATATAGAAGAACCTTACTTTTTGATAGGTCATCAAAATTTCACTTGTTCGCAATTTTCATAATTTAAATTTCGCTTTCATTTGGCAGTTGGAAAGTTCAGCAATTTGTATCAACATTGTTAACATTTTTTCACATTTTTCGCATTTGTTGGCGGCACTGTTCAAAGTTTTATTGGAGCTCACACGCACGCACATTTTTTGCATTGATTGGAAATTGTTGTTGTAAAATTGTGAGGTGAAAGTTAAAAAGTTGACAACAAACAGCCATAATTGATAAGTGCAAAAAGTTGCAACGCACGCAAATTAACAGTCAAAGAACAAACTTCCGATGGCATTGCCAGCACGTGTGCATACTGTTTATTATTTGGTTTTGGCAATACAAGCTTTAAAATTACTCCACTTGCTTTCATTAAGTCTTGAACATCTTCAACTTTGTATGTTTGGATGTGTGTTGCCAGTGCTGCAACTAAGTTCAATGCGTATACATGTGTGTTGGCAATGCTGTGCATCCATGCTACATAAAGCAAACTATGAAAAGAACACTATTTAAAAACAATACTGTTTAAGCAAAAATTGTTGAATACCATATGATATCGTTACTTATATAATTATAAACTGAATAATAAAAGTACATTTTACAATTATTAATTTAACTTGCGTCGAAATTCTAATTACATTGCAAGCAAATCAACATTTGTATTGGCAGTGCTGCGAGTGCATGTGCATCCATGCTGCATAAAGCAAATATGAAAATAATACTATTTTAAAACAATACTCTTTTAGCTAAAATTGTTGAATACCATATGAAATTGTTACATATATAATTATAATTTGAATAATAAAAGTACAATTATTAATTTAACTTGCGTTGAAATTCTAATTACATGATTACATGGCTAGAAAGGCAACATTTGTGTTGGCAATGCTGCAGTCGTACGTGCATGCACTTACAAGTATCACAAAGAAAATATTAAATCAAAGCCATTGTGACAATAATTTTTAGTTAAAATTGTTAGTTACAAATATAAATATACATAATCTAAGACACATCAGCACATTTTATGATAATCCAACTTGCATTGAAACTCTAATTGCATTGCTAGCAAATCAACATTTGTGTTGGCAATGCCCTCAAAAGAATTTGAATTAAATAAAGTAAAATGCGTGAATATTGACGTAAAGCTAACTAATTTAAACTATAAAAAAAAAAACACAAAAAATACTGACATCAAATGCATTCATTACTATTGACTGTTCTTAAGTTCCCTTTTATAAATGTATTTTTTTAATATAAAGCTTATTTTTGTCTTGCACACGCACACACAGACAGCCTGAAGTATGTACAAGCCACTCACATGCAAGTCACTCATAAATACACACACACAGAAAGCCTGAAGTACAAGCTACTCGCAGGCAAGTCACTCACAAATACACACAGACACAATTTGTTTTTCGGCGTCTGCGCGCAATTCTTAGAAAACCTGAGACGTCCCCACGATTGCGACTCTTTCCAAAATATTTACATTTCCATTCGTTAGACGCCACAAACGAATGCAATTAAAGTAAATAATGAGAAAGATCATATTTATTTACATTGGAGCTGCTGCCTATCAAGTTAAGTTTTTTAATTGATAAATGTAAAATGCTGCGCTTACCCTTTAAGTGATTTGCATCCATTCTATTTGCTGATCATACGCTATTGCTCTCAGGTAAGCTCGCAAAGTAAAAATATTAAACATATTTTTTATTTTTTAAATTTAATTACTTTTCACAATTGATTCAAATCTCAAAAACACTCTGTTCACTTTGACTGCCACAACGGAAAAGGAATATTGACGCGGTGCCGGAAGTTGCAAAGGTAATCGGCTTCAGAGTTGCTATTCGACATATCGAATTTCGTGCAGAATGAGAGCTTAGTGCGGCACACACACGTCGAAATGAATAAAATATCGTAACGTGTGAGGCAACCGCTTTGAGAACTCCGAGTTAATGTATTAAATTTAGCTCTAGAGTTGCTAAATAAGAATCAGTTAAAACTTGGACTGGCTTATAATGTAATTTGTTGATTTTAAAAAATTATTATATCTTTTAGAACTATATTTAATTATTTTTAAATATATTAAATTTATATGTATTTTTTTTAAATTTGACAAATTTCGTTACCAAAAAAAGTAATTTACAAGAGCTTTTCATAAATTTCTTTTAGCTGTGGGAAAATTAAAACCTTTAAGTATATTACATTTTTGTATATAGTTTATATTTATTTTTAGAATTCTTCATGTAAATATGTTGATCTCAAAAATTAATTTAGGCACAATAAAAAATCTTTATTTTTTATATTTACAATTTTTTTTTAATATGAGCTCTACTTAAAGTATTTTTGTTTAATTTTTTATATAAATGTTTTATTTAAAGTTTATTGATTGATTGTGGGCAAACCAAAGTTTTTAAATTTATAAATAATTATAATTTAATTATTTTTAGAATTGTTGACAATTGTTAATCTTAAATTTAATTTAGACACAATTAAATGGTTTAATTTTTCTGTTTATTTAAATATAGTATATATATTCACTTTTAATGTTGGCATATGTTAACCCTAAATTTAATTTTTGAACAAAAAAATTGAACTAGTTTTTCATATTTAAAAATTTAATTCGTTTTACAAGGAATTTTGATTGACTACGATTTGTACGCACATACGCACACACGCACAGTAGTCTATAAAACTAAAGTTTATTAATTCAGCATTTACATACATAAGTTTGGAATATCTAGCATTGGAATAGAAGTGGTTGTGTTTTAGTAGAGAGCGTTTCTATCGTAGAACGTATCCCATATGGCCAGTGCAGTGGCGTCGGGGAGAGCCATCATTTCCATCTCGGCGCTGATGTTGAGGCAGTTGTGAGCTCTATCTGGCGTAGGCTGCACTGGCGTCCACTTGTTGGCGGCGGTGGCCCAGCAGTTGGGATCACTGTTGGCCGCAAAAGTTGTCCACATGCCGACCATGCGCTCGATGGTCAGATATTCGGGCGAGGATTTGTTCAGCTTGGTGGCCAGCACATTGTAGAAGAGATAGGATAGATCGTCACCGTGAGAGACACCGCGCACGCGCTCGCCACACACAAGCCAGCGAAACTGATTGAAGTGCGGCGAGTCGAAGTCGAAGCGATAGAGGTAGGTGGGCGTGTCCGGCGCATAGGTCAGCCGAGCCATTACCATGCGATGCAGATCGTGCCAGATTTGCCGATGTGAGAATATGGATAGCACCTCGAATAGCTTCATGCATTGCCGCTGCTCGTCGCCAAAATAGAGCTGCTTGAGACGACGCACCAGCTGCTCCATTTGCTCCGGTGTGCTCGACTCGCTTACTTCGCGCGGAATTATATTATGAAAATGGGTCATCACCCAGGGATCGTTGCGCACCAACTGGTACGAGAAGAGGCCCTCGAAAGAGTTGCCGCCCACAATAAGTGGCAAGTTATTGCCCCAGGCGCTGGCCAGCATCTCCTTGTGTGGCTTGGGCACCACGCAATGCTCGCTCTCATACGGCTCCACTATGGGCCCGAAAGCGTAGAGATAGAAGCTTCGCAGCTCATCCTGCGTCACAACCTCCTGATCATGTGAGGCGATTTGCCGTGCAGATGCCTTGGTCAGGTATCGCAGTACATCCGCCTCCGAATCGCTGCCCTTGTAGCCCATCCGGCGGGCCAGCCTTAAGGCCCAATTGCGATCCGGCGTATCAGCCCAGGCGGACAGCGCACACCCCGACTGTAGTATAGCCTTGTGGAACAGACCGCGCGACTGCTCCGTGGTCATCATTATGTGCGTGGATGCAGCGCCCGCACTCTCGCCCATAAGTGTTATATTGTTTGGATCGCCATTGAAGTGCGCAATGTTCTGACTGATCCAGCGCAGTGCCTGCACCTGATCCTTCAGTCCAGCGTTGCCCGGCACATCCAGCTTCGGATCCTTCAAACTTAGAAAACCTATTGGAGCAGAGCTTATAGTTGGGTTTACAGGCCTAGCTGCTCATCCTCACTTACCCAGCGCGCCTAGCCTGTAACTTATAGTGACCAGCACAACGTTCTGTTTCATAAAGTAGTCCGGACTGTAGATGTCCCTGGAGGCTTCGCCCTTCTGAAAGCCACCGCCATAGATCCACACCATAACGGGCAACGGCTGCTCCGATCGCAGACACTTTGCATATACATTCAGATAGAGGCAATCCTCGGAGCCCTCTATCAAGCCCAGCACCATGTTGCGCTGCAGCGGCTTCTCGCCATATGTAGTGCAGTTGCGCACACCCTTCCATGAATCCGGCGGCTGGGGTGCACGAAAGCGCAACTCAGCCAGCGGCGGCTTGGCATAGGGTATGCCCTCAAAGGCATAGTACAGCTCCTCATCGTAGACGGTCTTGCGCTGTAGACCGCGCACCCGGCCATAGTTGGTGACCACGATGACCGTGTGGCTGGTGGACAGACGATATTGCTGCACCTTGTGGCCGACCAATCTACGAACAGCGGTAGGCAAATAGATAATATATGTTTACTGACAGCAGATAACAGAGTCAAAGAGGTGCAGTGCGATGCGATGCGATGCGCTGCGATGCGATGCGCTGCTGATTGTTGCCTCGCTATGGTCCAGGTCCAATGTGCAAGGTCACAAACTCCCAATAGGTATGTGATTATGTTCAAGTCAAGCTGATATAAGATTACTCACTCGATCACCGATAGCCGAATACCCTGTAGACACACAATCTGTACTCACTTGGCGCCCATCTGCAGCAACTTCGGAAAACCGACGTGCACATCCATTTCTATAGCTCCTATTATTTATTATGTATGTATGTATCCGTATGTATGCATGCATACATATGTATGCATGTGTGTGTGTATGTAATTGTGTTGATATTTCGGAAGCTTAATAGATTTCGAATCGTTTGCTCTACTTGCTTCAATTCTGTTGACCGTCGCAATGCAATTAAATTAATTTCGCTGCGTTGCCGGCAAATTTGAGCATTGCCAACGATCTGCCTATGAATGTACACACATCAATACATACATACATACATATGCTTTTTTCGCCATATGTCTGTGCATACGCGAGTACAACGTACTCTGAACGTCTAGTCAAAACTTATCTCTCTCTCTCATTTTCAATAGAAAATCCTACCTTCGGCAAACTAAAAATAGATTCGGCTATTGCGGCATTAACATTGGCGCCTTATCTTTACATTAGCCCCGCTCGCAGCTTAACAGCTGTTATTCTATATGCAGTGTCAAAGCACAATTCAGTAACAGCAGTGCTAAACTATGCTTTACTTTGTAGTGAGCTTTATGCTAGAATGACACATACAAACTTATAGTAAACTGCGACCGACGTGGTAGACGCGTATTTGTTATGTAGCTTTATAATTCTTTCAGTTTTATAAAAAAATGTTTAACATTTGTATTGGGTTTTTATTTTTACATTAACAGTACGTCTTCTAAACAGCTGTTATTTTATATGCAGTGTGAAACAAGCAAAACAAAACATGCTTGTTAGATTATGCTAGAATGACACTGGCGAGTTGGTCTTGAAATTAATTGCAGTTCGAAGGCGAATAAATACCTTCGCACTTGTTTGCACGTAAGTCTAGAATATGTATGTATTCGCATTATATATCGAAGTGATATATCAGAGAAATTAATGATTACTTATATACGGCAGAGATGTTGTATTTTATATTACCAAAGCTGAAATGACATAAATTATAGTTGGTATGAAAATATAACCAGTTTAACTTTACCACCTTATATATTGTATGCTGAAATTGTTTTTATTTTGTTTTTAAGAAATTATCTAAATAATATGTGGTTAAAATTCATATAAAGATAACTCGTCTGACAATATGTACGCTCAACTTAAAAAAAAAAAAAAAACAAAGTTAAAAGTCGACATAAAGATGCAAAAAATAAACAAATAAAGAAATGTTGAATCATAAAACTGCTATATTTGTTGTTGTTTCAACACACAGCCGTAAGCACAGCCGTAATCTCCCAGTGTAGTCAACATTCAAGAGCATTTGAACCAGCAATAAAATTCGCCAGGGCTGCAGTAACACAGACAAGTGTAGGTTAGTTGAATAAAAGTACGATATTATTAACATGCAATTGGCACGCCATGCAAACAATACTGTTTTATATAATAATTTATAAAAATTAATAAAATATTAATTTGCAATTCATGACACCATTATGAGTTGATTGTAAACAGTGTTAGTGCAGCCCTGGCATGAGTCAGACGCACACATCGTTGGCGAAGCAGAGCGTCGCATGCATTTGCTGATAAAAAAAAACAAAAACAACAACGACAACAACCGTTACGATCTCGAACAGTTGGGCAGTGTGTATTCTAATGTAGATTTGAACGAGAACAAAGCAGCTAACACAAAATCAGCTGTGTGTAATATTTGAAAGGTGAATATAACACATACTTCATTTAATTGGCTTTGCTTTGCACTTTTTGCTCAGGCAATTTGTGAGGTGCTCTGTGCGGTCGCGACCCAATATTAAACCGCTATAAATGTGTTTAACTAGATAAAAGCAAAAAGTGCCCATAAGGAAAATAACAAAACAAGCAAAACGTCGCGACCAGCTAGACGAAAGCTCACAACTTCGCAGAACATGGCGCGGTGAGTAATGACGTGAACTAGCTGGTGAAGTCCCATTGGAATAACAGTTATATTCATATATGTCGTTTGCAGTCCGTGCGACATCGTTGTACAGACCAAAAATGGGCCCATTGTTGGCAGACACTGTACGAGCATTTATAGCGATGATTACGTCAGCTTCGAGCGCATACCCTATGCACGTCCGCCCCTTGGATCGCTGCGCTTTAAGGCGCCGCAGCCGGTGGTGTCGTGGAAGCAGCCGCTGGTCTGCCGGCAGAAGGGCGAGAAGCCGCTGCAGTTCAATCAATACACCCAGCAGCTGGAGGGCGTCGAGAACTGTTTGTACCTCAATGTGTATACGAAGTCGGTGAGTGACTCGAGTGATCCCATATTGCAACGATCGTTCATTGTTTACCTGTGCAGCTGAGCACGGATGCGCCGCTGCCGATGATTGTTTTCTTCTTTGGCGGTGGCTTCGAGAAGGGCGACCCCACCAGGGACCTGCACAGTCCGGACTATTTTATGATGCGCGATGTGGTTGTTGTCACCGTTTCGTATCGCGTGGGTCCACTTGGCTTTCTCAGCCTGCCGGATCCCGCTGCCGGTGTGCCCGGCAATGCGGGCTTAAAGGATCAACTGATGGCCCTCAGATGGATCACAGATAATGCGCTCTGTTTCAATGCGGATGCCAAGAACGTGACGGCATTTGGCGAAAGCGCTGGCGCTGCCTCTGTACACTACCTGATGCTGAATCCACAAGCCGAGGGCCTCTTTCACAAGGCCATTATGCAGTCGGGCAATGTGCTGTGCTCCTGGGCGCAGTGTTCGGTGCCAAATTTGGCGCGTCGTCTCGCCGAGAACTTGGGCATGAGGAAAATCGAGCACGCTTCCGATATCAAGGTGGTGGAGTTCCTACAGGGCTTGCCCGGCGAGGCGCTGGTGAAGCCGTATCTCTTGAGCGAAGCTGAAAACTTGGACGATTGCGTCTTTCAGTTTGGGCCCGTCGTAGAGCCCTATGCCAGCGAGCACTGTGTGCTAGGCAAGCCGCCTGTTGAGCTGCTCGCCGATTCCTGGGGCAACAATATACCGTTGCTGATGAGTGGCACCTCCTTCGAGGGCCTGCTGATGTACGGCCGTGTGCATATGTCGCCGTATTTGCTCACCACTCTCAAGAGCGAACCGGAGCATCTGCTTCCGCCAGAGCTGAAGCGTACGCTGCCCCAGTCCCTGGCCCGCACGTTAGCCAAGCGTATACAGTTTACGCACTTCCGTGATAAGCCACTGGAGCTGCTGCCAGACAGCGTGGCGGCGTACTGTGATGTGAGTATATAACTTCCATTAAGTCAAGTTTTACAATGAATGTATTTCCCTGTAGTACGCTAGCTACAAGGTCTTCTGGCATCCCATTATGCGCACCATCAAGTCACGCATCGAATCCGCCAAAGCGCCCACGTATCTCTATCGGTTCGACTTCGATTCCTCCACATTCAATCATCAGCGTTTGAAGTATTGCGGCAACAAGTTGCGTGGCGTGGCCCATGTCGATGATCATTCGTACATTTGGTATGGCGACTTCTCCTGGAAGCTGGACAAGCACACAGCCGAGTTCCAAACTATTGAGCGTATGATCGACATCTTGACCACCTTTGCCAGCACCTCGGATCCGAATTGCCCGAGCGTGGAGTCCAGCACAAACAAGTCCTCATGGGCGCCATTAAGTCGAAAGAACATGAAGTGCCTGAACATTGCAGATAACATGAAAGTAATCGAGCTGCCGGAGTTGGCCAAGTTGCGAGTGTGGGATACAGTCTGCAAGACGAAAGCCAAATAACTGACAACTAAATTCCAAATTCACAGTCATTAAATTACCAGTATATTGAGCTCTTCAATATACTATGTATATCAACTGTGTCTAAACATTGATCAGCTAGTCTAGTGCAGATGTTAAGTTAAGACTTAGGGAGAGGTCATTGAGCTTGGCTAAACTTTAAGTTATTGTCATCAATATTTTAATCCAACAATAGTTTTACTCGAGTTCTGGAGGCTTGGTATTATTAATCTAACATATATATATATATATACTTACATATATGTATTAAAGTTCTTTTGTAAAATGAAAATCAAAGTTTTGTTTAGGGCAATCGAGTACTTGTGTGACTTAACAATATTCGTTTAAGTTCACTTGGTGAAGACTTGTTAACAGAAATATTCCAAAAGTTTGATTAGCTTATCTTCGCTTTGTTCTCTCTTAGCACATAAGTAAAATACAATCTAATCGAATGCTTCAATGATTTTCAATCGATTCAATGCTAAGCATAAGTTCTTTGCATTTAGTTCACGCCACAGTCCAAATGGAAACGGATTAGTATGTTTCGGTTAGATTCTTGTTCAATTGCTAACAAAGTTTTATTCTGTGCAGCACGGATGCGTCGCCTGTGGTGCAAACCACACATGGACAGGTGCGTGGAGCGCTGCTTACCACTCTCTACGATAAGCTCTACTACAGCTTCGATGGCATACCATACGCCCAACAACCATTGGCTGAGCTGCGCTTTAGAGAGCCGCAGGATGTGAAGCCCTGGCAAGGAATACTCGACTGTACTCAACCGAAGGACAAGTGCTTCCAACTAGGAAGCATAACACAACAGCCGGAGGGCAGCGAGGATTGCCTTTACCTGAATATAGCCGCGAAAAGTGTAAGTAGCCTAGGCCATTAGCTATGAGAAAAATAATATGCTTCTATATAATAGTTGAAAAGTGAGCAGCCTTTGCCTGTTATGGTATATGTGCATGGAGGCATCTTTAAGACTGGAGATGCAACCAGGCGCAGCCTTGGACCAGACTACCTGATGCGCGAGCAGGTGATCTATATAAGCATTGGCTATCGCCTGGGTGTATTTGGTGGGTATGGAGGAGACAATTGCTTAGCTGAAGCTTATAGTATCAAATTCTCGTAGGCTTTTTGAGCTTTGCTGATCCGTCGCTGGGCATGCCCGGTAATGCAGGACTAAAGGATATTGTGTTAGCGCTCAAGTGGATCAAGGCAAACGTGGCTAGCTTCAATGGCGATGCAAACAACATAACGCTCTTTGGCCACAGCTCGGGTAGTCGTGTGGTGCATTTGTTGACAATGAGCCCCCAGGCAGAAGGCCTATTCAACAAGGCCATTCTGATGGCCGGTCAGCAGCTCGACGTATACAATGAGCCCGACGTGGAATACAACTTGGCGAAGCATTTGGGCTATAAGGGCGAGAAGAACGATATTGATGTATTCAACTTCATAAATACTGCGGATCGTGAGCTGTTGGTTCGGTCAGATTATCGATCGCTCTACGAGCGTATGCAGAGCTCGAATCTACCTTTATTTTTACCACGTGTTGAATACTATGCCACGCCCAGTTCCGTGCTACTGGCCGAGCCGCGTGTTTTGCAGCGCAGTGCTTGGGGCAATCGTCTGCCCTTCATGATGGGCTGCACCAGCAACGAGGGTCTGACCCATGCCTTTTTTTCTATTAAAAAGGATCCGGAAATGCTGAAACTGTATAAAGTTTATCCAGAGCTCATGCTGCCGGACACCATACTACGTGGCTGTGCACCCGACATGGCTCGCCACCTTGGCCAGATGCTGGTAAGGAAGTTCTGTGGAGTGAACATCACGTATGTGACGAAGTGGCATTTCCTGTCGATCGCTGACCTCTTCACGCATCACATGCTGCACCATCAGGACCGGCTGCTCAAGGCGCGACTGAAATACAGCCAGGCTGACAACTATCTCTATCGCTTCGACTTTGATTCACCTGATTTTAATTTTTATCGGGTTCGCTTTCTCGGAAAGGATAGCCACGGAGTTCTGCACGCAGATGAATTGAGCTATCTTTTTAAGCTGCCCGCCACGTTCAAGCTAGAGAAGTCTCGACCGGAGTACACGGCCATCTGCCGCTTTGTAGCCCTGTTTACGGAGTTTGCCCGCAGCTCCAATCCAAATGGGCCGCTAACTAAGCAGCTGGTCGATTGGCAACCCGTAACACGGCAGGAACCCACAATGTGCCTCAACATCAATGAGGAACTGAAGTTCATCGCTCAGCCGGAAGCTTTTAAATTGAAATTCTACGACCAGCTGTACTCCAGTGCTGAAATGGAATTAATTCAATGAAATCTAAAGCTTTAATAAGGTAAGATAAGATACAAGTAATCGTATATGTATTGTATATGGCTAATGTATCCATTGGACCACATATAAATTTGTCGCTCTTAGGTCTTCTAAAATTCATGGGTCTACTTGAATGCTATGCAAAACTTAATTTTATTTAATTGAATTAAAATATTTATCAGATTCTTCGTATATAATGTAATAGCCCTTGTTATATTTGTGTTTTTGGTTTATGTTTTTACGATGATTTTACATTTTGTTTATACTATAGTAAATTTGTGCTACTTTTTAAAAATATTATTAAAGAACTATCTCTATTTGTCTTTCTGATTTACTAAATATGTTTATTAGGTGCTTTAAAAATAAAGTTATCTAAACTGTGAGATAAGTTAAGTCTACGTCCACAAAAATTACCATCGTATGAGGTGAGTTTACGAAAAGTTGGTGTCACGCTAGCACAGTTGCAGAGAATAATTTGGCTGAAGTCTCTCGATCGCACCACTGGCTCTGCGTCATGCGTAATTTCATCACTGAGCTTAGTCACCACAGCGCGCGCCCTTATAAGCGTGAAGCTTTGGCTCTTTGCGTTTAGTTTGCGCCAAAAGCGAAATGGCAACAGACTAGTGGGTAGCGGTCGGATATAAGACAAATACCAAAACTAACGAAGCTTTATACTCTGCAGCAATGAATCTTCGCCTGTGGTGCGCACCACACATGGACAGGTGCGTGGAACGCTGTTAACCACGCTTTACGATGAGCTCTACTACAGCTTTGATGGCATACCATACGCCCAACCACCATTGGCTGAGCTGCGCTTTAGAGAGCCGCAGGATGCGAAGCCCTGGCAAGGAATACTCGACTGTACCAAGCCGAGGGACAAATGCTTGCAAGTGAGCAGTCTGACGCAGCAAGTTGAAGGTAGCGAGGATTGTCTGTACCTCAATATAGCCGTCAAAAGTGTGAGTCATATTTTGACTAAACGAAGTAATTAACTTCATTTTAACTTATCTACAGTTAGCTAGTGAGAAGCCTTTGCCTGTGATGGTATATGTGCATGGAGGTGGTTTTAAGAACGGAGATCCGACCAGATTTGGTTTTGGACCAGACTACCTGATGCGCGAGCAGGTGATATACATAAGCATTTGCTATCGCGTGGGTCCATTCGGTTGGTATATTCAAAATGTATGTTACGCAGAGCTAATGCAAATCTTCACAGGTTTTTTGAGTTTTGCTGATCCGTCCTTGGGGATACCCGGTAATGCAGGACTAAAGGATATTATTCTCGCCCTCAAGTGGATCAAGGCCAATGTGGCTAGCTTCAATGGCGACGCGAACAACATCACACTCTTCGGCCACAGCTCGGGCAGTTGCATGGTGCATCTGCTGATGGTGAGTCCCCAGACGGAGGGGCTCTTCGACAAGGTAATAATGTTGGCTGGTTATCATCCCGAGACAAGTAATTGGCCTGACGTGGAGTATCAAGTGGCCAAGCATTTGGGCTATGAGGGCGAGAACAACGATATTGAAGTATTCAATTTCATAAATGCCGCAGATCCAAAGCTGTTGGTCCTACCAGACTTTCGGCCTTTATATGAGCGCTTGCAGAGCTCAGGCTATCCATTATATTTGCCGCGTGTTGAACACTATGCCACGCCCACTGCCGTGCTGCTGGACGAGCCGCGAGTGCTGCAGCGCAGCGCATGGAGCAATCGTGTGCCCCTCATGCTAGGCAGCACCAGCAACGAGGGTCTGTTCAATCCTTTGATGAATATGAAAAAGGATCCGAAATTATTGAAGGCATGCCGTGAGCGTCCGGAGTTTACGCTGCCGTATTCCTTACTCCGGCACTGTGAGCCAAGCTCGTGCCGCCACGAGGGGCAGAACCTATTCAAGAAATTCTGTGGTACACATAGCACGTTTGTGACCGAAGAGCATCAGCCAGCGATTGCTGAACTTTTCACCCACAACCTGTTGCACTATCAGCAGCGCATGCTCAAGGCGCGACTGGCATATAGCCAGGCGGACAACTACCTCTATCGCTTCGACTTTGATTCACCCGATTTTAATTTCTATCGCATTCGTTACCAAGATCCCGATGTTCGTGGCGTTCAGCATGCAGATGAGCTCTGCTATCTTTTTAAGCTGCCCCAGACATTCAAGCTAGACAAGTCTCGACCGGAGTACACGGCCATCTGCCGCTTTGTAGCCCTGTTTACGGAGTTTGCCCGCAGCTCCAATCCAAATGGACCGCTCACCAAGTCGCTGGTCGACTGGCAGCCCGTAACAAAAACAGAACCCACAATGTGCCTCAACATCAATGAGGAACTCAAGTTCATAGCACAACCAGAGCGTTTAAAATTGCGGTTTTATGACCTTCTCTACAGACATATTAAAATGGAGCTTATTTAGCAAATTCCTTCCACATATTTTATAAGCTCATTATATCTTTATATGTATTCCTAGATAATATCTACAATAATCTAGATGAAAAATAAAAAATTAAATTTTCATTGAGATTAAAACATATACAAAAACATATAGTTATATATATCGGGTTTGTTAATTAACTAAACTTTAAGTAAATTTATATGAAAGAGTATTTACTCATCGGTTTTACAAACTAAAACTGATACTTATAAGTAGGAAAGCTTTAGTCGGGGTGCTCAACTTGGAGATACCCTAAGTTAAGTTCATGCAAGTATGCACGCATTTGAATGAATGTGTATAATACCTTCTGGGTGATTAAATGAGCTTCAATGAAACTTTGAGCATATCATATACATATTCTTTTGAATATTTGTCAATTTAAGAAATAATGCAAACTCTCACATATTTCTATATTTGATAAAATACAATATAATAATATAATATTTATTTAAAGAATTTTGTATGATTTGGGCAAAAATCAAGATTGTATAAAATTAACATGAAATTAAATGCAAAATTTCGAGACTCTGGTTGCAAAGCTGTATGAGATATAACTTACTAACTAAATTTCGATACTATTTTAATTGATAGTATTAAAACGGAACCAATTATCGACTATTCGAAATAAGTTTGATCTACGCAATGTATATAGGAGTCTAAAAAAATAACAAGTCTATTTCTTATAGGTTCTCGACACGCTCATACATAGGGACAAACGGACGGACGGACAAGAATATATATGTATGTATATTTGAGGGGGTCTGCCACGTCTCCTTCTTCCTGTGACAAACATGCTAACAAAACTAATATACCCTGATTTCCCATTTTCAATGGGCGTAGGGTATAAAGAGCGAAATAAATTTATGATAACGAACGCGACAAATTTGCAATGCACATAGAAATGATTCTTGTTGCTATAATCTCAACAGCTTAAGCGATCGGTGTGCCTGTTATTGTGGCCACCAGTGTTTGTTCTTTAAGCTTTCACACTTTCGTTTGTTTTACTCTTCCGTCAGTTGACAAGCGGCAGTGGAAGCGAACAGACGATTTTCCATCATGTCAGAAAGGTTTTCGTCTAATTATAGCAATAAATTAACTTAAGTTTGATTATCATGAATTAAACAAATTATAATTTTGATTAGCTTGGAGACCTGTGAGATAGCATTGCCAGTGGGCCAAATCCGAGGCGTGAAGCGTCGCAGTCTTTATGATGATGATTACTATAGCTTCGAGCGTTTACCGTTTGGCAAGCCACCGCTGGGCGAGCTGCGTTTCAAGGCGCCTCAGCCAGCCGAGCCATGGTCCGGTGTGCTGGACTGCACCCACTTTGCCGATAAGCCCGTGCAGAAGGGTTTGCTAACAGGCGTCATCGAGGGTAGCGAGGACTGTCTTTATCTGAATGTGTACGCGAAACAGGTGACTTGCTAACAACTAACATATCACTTTGATGGATTGTTATAATGTTCAAGTGATTTCACTGATAACAGCTGAAGACCGCAAAACCCTTACCTGTTATGGTCTATATATATGGAGGTGCCTTCTCCATTGGCGAGGCCACCCGGGACCTCTACTCGCCCGATTATTTTATGGCCAAAGATGTAATTCTAGTCACACTCAACTATCGCGTTGATTGTCTAGGTAAGTGATTGTGAACTTATCGTTTGATTATCTTTAAAATCACTTAGTTATGTTGTTCTACCAGTTTCTCTTATCAATTTGGGTATAAAGTTCGGGCTAGCTTAAAGTTATTTGTGATGAAAAAGCTTTTTCTCTTACTCTTTTACCTAAGCTTTCGGACTTGCTGTTTTAACCCATCTATCTCTCTGTCTCCCTGTTCGTTCTCTTTTAGGTTTCCTTAGTCTGAAAGACCCCAGCTTGGAGGTGCCTGGCAATGCTGGACTCAAGGATCAGGTTCTAGCTATTAAATGGGTCAATCAATATATTTCCTATTTCAATGGTGATGTGAACAACATAACGGTATTTGGTGAAAGTGCCGGCGGCTGCTCCACCCACTACATGATGTGCACAGAGCAGACACGTGGGCTTTTCCACAAGGCCATTCCCATGTCGGGAACCTTGCACAACTACTGGGCCAATACGTCGTCCGAGGACTTCGCCTATCGACTGGCCAAGCTGCATGGCTATGAGGGCGAAAACAATGATCGCCAGGTGCTGGACCATTTACGTAATGTGCCGCCACTTGAACTGGTTAACCACAGCCTGCTCACCGTTGAAGATCGGCGCAATGGACTCATCTATGCCTTTGGGCCCACCGTCGAGCCATACGTGATGCCGGACTGTGTGGCACCAAAGCCACAACTGGAGATGGCGCGAGATGCGTGGAGCAATAAGCTACCTGCCATGCTGGGCGGTGTCTCATTTGAGGGTCTATTCATGTATCCAGCTTTGAAGGCCAATCCCAAGAGCATGGACAGCTTGCCGCAGGATCCGTTGCGATTGACGCCGCATGAAGTGCGTGTGCTCAATACGGAGCAGCAGAATCTGGCGTCCAGCAAAAAAATGAAGCAATTGTACTTTGGCGATGCTACGCCCAGCTCCGAGCTCATCATGAACTTCTTGGATGTGAGTTCGAGCCACAACTTAAGTTTACCTATATGAAGAAACTCCAATTTTTGTCTACTTCCAGTACTATTCCTATAGGATCTTCTGGCATGGCTTTCATCGCACTTTGCAAGCTCGTCTGGCGTACGCCACAGCCCCCACTTATTTCTATCGCTTTGACTTTGATTCACCTGATTTCAACTTCTACCGTAAGAAATTCTGTGGCGATGACATTAAGAAGGGTGTTGCCCATGCCGATGAGCTGAGCTATTTGTTCCGCAACGCGGAATCGTGGAAGCTGGACAAAGCCTCTGGTGAATATCGCACCATCCAGCGACTGGTGGACATTTGGACAACATTTGCAGCTACTTCCAATCCCAACTGCGCTGAGACTGCACATCTCGATTGGCAGCCTGCTAAACAGGAGCAGCCACAGCGTGTGCTCAACATTGGCAATGATGTGGAGCTCATCGATCTGCCTGAGTACGACAAGCTGCTCGTCTGGGATAGTCTATATAAAAAGGAGCAATTATATTAGAGAATAATATAATAATATAGGAGAGGAGCTTAAAAAAATACCTTTTAAATGAATTTTTCAATAAATTGTATTACAATATGAAGGTTTTATTCAATAGTTAACAGGGCTTTGAGTCTTAAAACTCTAAAAACTTTTACTACACCTGCAAATTTCAAATTGTCTTTAATGAAATATTATAAAAAAAATATCTTTTTTTTGTGTGATCGCATTGAGACTTGAAATTTTGTTTATATGTTGATGTAAAAATCACTCGAGTATATCCTTGGCTGTATATTCCAGAGTTTTTTAGAGGTGAAACCCCAATAGATCTATTAAAATATTATAGCTATATAATGTTTAGTATAAATCCTGTTAGGCTTGATATTTTGGAATTTAAGCTCTTTACTACAATATATACCCAAAAACAACAAAAGCTTTATCTTCTCTACTAGCTATAAACTTATAATTTAAACTTTTCTACTGATTGACTAACAATTATGGTCTACGGAAAGACAGCATAGCCATGCTCGACATTAGGAATACCCTCTTTCTCTACGACAGTTCAAACTTTTGCTGGAAATAGAAAGTCTTGTTTTCTTATCGGTTCCTTCCGCTGAATCCTGCAAGCATTGAGTGTATAGTAATCATATAAATTAACGTTAAATAACTGTAGTCATCACTTTTATGAGCCGTTGCGCTATTTTTAATTGTACATTCTGATGAAGGTGTGATATCCTTCCGAAATAATGCATCATTGTCGATAAAGGATTTTTATATAGGGTATCGCTATCATATAGCTCAGTGTTACTTTGATTAAGCATTTTATATTATCTCTGGTTTACTTAAGTTTGAAATATCGCTTACTTTTTATTTACAAGGAACCAAATCTTCAAGTTTACGAAGCCAGAGATAGGTATCTTTCTTTTATCGTGAGACAATGGAAATTATAAGATCAATGTTAAACTATAAAATGAACTTAAGAGTACTAAATAAATATTCTTTTTTCAGTTTGGATCACGTAGATAAAAAACATCCAAGCATCAGCTCTTCTCTAGTACTTATTTATTTAGTCAATGTTTTCACAAACCTTTACCTTTTCAACAGCAGAAACCATTCCTATAATATCTATTATCTAGTACAATTTCAGTTTCTCATAGAAGCTATCCCAGAGTTTCAAGTGTTTCATCTCTGGCAATTCTATGAACTGCATATGTCGGCTAATGTTCAAGCACTTGGGAGCAGCGCTCGAGTCGAGGGGCTCCCAGCGAACAGTTCCCAGCTGAGGACACTGGGGACTATCGTTCGTTGCGAATGCCGTCCACATTCCAATCAGACGCTCTATTGTGCGATACTCCTCTGAGGACTTGTCCAATTTGTAGGCTGGAATGCAGTTGAATAGGTAGAAGAGATCATCAGCATGGGCGACGCCTCGTTCATGGCGTCCACACACCATGATACGATAATGATTAAATGTGGGCGAGTCAAAATCGAAGCGGTAGAGGTAGGTGGGCGTGTTTGGCGCATAGGAAAGGCGAGCGAGCACGGTTCGATGAATGCTATGCCAGAAGTGCTTATAGGAAAGCAATTGCAGACACTCCTTGAACTCCATGCGGCCCCGAGTGGCATCCTCGAAGAATTCCACCTTCAGGCGTCTGACATGCTCTTTCAGCTCCGCTGGCGTGGACACATTGCGCACCTCTCTGGGTATTATGGCGTCAAAGGCACTTAGCATATGCGCCGCGTCACGCATTATGAACTGGTAAGATAGTAGACCTTCGAAAGAGGCGCCGCCAATGATCACAGGCAGTTCATTGCCCCACGCCTCGGACAGCGTCTCCACTGGTGGCCGCGAGATAACACAACTGGCGCTCACGTACGGCTCGACGACAGGTCCAAAGGGAAACATTATGTAATCCCGTTGCTCCTCTTGATTCGGCAGCGTTGAGCAGCAGGCTAACTCTTTAGGGGAGGCGCGCTGTAGAAAACGAAACACTTCCTTTTCATTGTCGGTGCCGGCATAGCCCAGCTGGCGGGCCAGCCGATATGGCCACTTGTGATTAGGCTCATTCGCCCAGCCGCACAGCGATGAGCCCGACATGATGATTGCCTTATGGAATAGACCGCGTGTTTGTTCTGTTGTCATCATTATCTGTGTGGAAGCAGCGCCTGCGCTTAAACCCATCAGCGTTATGTTAGCCGGATCGCCGTTAAAGTTAGCGATGTTATCGTGTATCCAACGAAGCGCCATTACCTGATCCTTGAGCCCAGCATTGCCGGGCACATCCAAATCTCGATCTCTGAGACTGAGAAAACCTGTTGTGAAAACAGAAAATTCATTTTAGTCCCATTTCTTTGTTTAACTTCTGGTTTCCATTGCATTTTGCTAATGCTTCTGTTAACAATTCTGTTAAGTTAACAGTAGCAGGTTCTATTATATATTTGATGTTAATGTTACAGCCCACAGAATACATATGTGTAACGGTAATTACATATTTTAATATTTTCTAAAAATAAATGAATAGTTTTTATCTCAAGCTCGCGGCTCAACGTATTATATTATTAACCAGATTTATAGCACGCTAACTGCTGCTATACAAGCGTATAAATTTTGTATAAAAAAAGCTTTTGTAGTGTGGCTGGAGTCTCAAATACTGCAATACAGACTCTATATGCATGATTGACAACACAAATTCCCTTATATTTTTACCAATCTCGCCATAATCAGAATGTTATCAACAATATTAACACGGAGAGTTGTCAGTCTGCTACACTCGCTGTCACTAATCTCCCCATAATTATGTCTCATCTGTCAGTACTACACTCACCTAGAGCTCCGAGTCTATAGTTGAGGGTAATTAGAACGATGTCTTTTTGCATAAAGTAATCCGGACTGTATACGTCTCTGGTAGCTTCGCCAATCTGAAAGCCGCCAGCAAAGATCCAAACCATGACAGGCAGCGGCTTTTCCGACTTAAGGCTCTTCGTGTAGACATTCAAGTAGAGACAATCCTCAGAACCCTCCACCACATGCATCACAAAATGTTGCTGTACCGGCTTGGCACGAGGATACGTGCAATCTCTGATGCCCTCCCAGGGATCTGGAGATTGAGGCGCTCGGAAACGTAGCTCGCCCAATGGAGGCTTGGCATATGGTATGCCCTCGAAGGCAAAATAGAGGCAGTGATCATAGAGGGTCATACGTTGAAGTCCTCGTACTCGACCGTGCTGGGTGTTCACCATCGCTGTGACCTTTGTGGCCAGATTGTACTGCTCGATTTTGTGGCCGATGAGCCTATAATTAGATTAGTGTCGGTATTTGTGTTAATGATGTGCTTTTATCTTATCACATAATTTTTGCCAAATCGTGGCATTTACGACTCCATTGACAGCGATTAAATTGAAACACTTATGTCACCTACTTGGCGGCCAGCTTGAGCAGATCCGCAACACCCATTTGTATATTCATTTTGGCTGGGATACTCCGTCCTTGTGTGCCACTTTAAGTACTGTCGGCGCTTTCACTTCCGTCCCTGCCAATTGACAAGCTGCAACTGAACATTCTACTAGAATAGAGCAATCTACGTTTGCTCGTATGCCTACCCAATTTGGATGCACAGTACATATTCGCTAAGTGCGATTAAAGAAAGAATGTACAAAGGTTTCTTATCTTTTATTGCAGTACGTTTTGAATGGCGTTTATATAAGGATCGTTACCTTATCATATACGTTAAGCTTAATGTTATTTTATAATAAAGAATTTCTTATTTGTCAAATTTATAAAATTTTCGAGTTGTCATTGGAGTTTGTCAGTGCCAATTGCTACTGTATGTGGTTATTACAATGTACGAAACGTTCCGAGTCTCTGTTGATGTTTTAATCACGAACGACAAAAGCGGGCGCTTATCTCTATAGATGATTATATTGTTGTTGCTGTTGCTGCTCTTATTGAAAAACATATGGCAATGGGAGCATGAAAACTGTATTGATAATGCCCGTTGTACCGGGCTGTACAGAGAGCTCAACTACAACAAACTTTGTAGACAGCTGTTCGTGTTATTAGCGCTAAATGAGCGAGCAGCCGGAACCCGTTCGACAATATTGCGGACTTTCATGCGTACTTCGGTTGAAAGATCACATTTAACATCATACAATGTAACGTTGATTCATATAAAGCTGGCACAGTTGAGTAAATCAGTTTTATTCCAGTAGAAGGTCCATTTTTAGACATAAACCGCTTTTTTTTAGCATAACAGCTTTACAGAGCTTACGGCTGTCGGAAAACTGCTTGGCGTTGCCAGACTTTGCACAGGCTTTACTTGTTAACAGTCGGCGCTGTGATAAGCTGAGCGCTGTTAAGGTCCAGCTATGCAGACGACCTAATGTTATTGAACAAAAAATATCGTACAACTATTATATTTTGAATTCTTTTTATTTTATTTTTAAAACTTTTTTACTAATTTTTTTTTTTAAATATTAATGATCTTGATCTTTGTCACAAATAAAGGGCTGGAAAAAATTAAAAAAATGAAAGTTAAAACAAGTAAAAAATCTGTTGTCGAGACTACTCGACTACGAGATACCCTGAGCCCTGCGAAGACCCGATGTTATAATCTTTATAATCAGGGTTATTTTATACATGTACATAGCAAGCAACACATGCACACACACAAAAACACACACACACACACACACACATCCACAGGCACGCGCTTTTATCAGCGGCTGCGCTTGGGCTGCAGTTGGGGCTATATTATGAGATCTTATTTGTTGAATAATTTTTCTTGTATATAGACTTTTATACTCAAACTATTAGAATATGATAATGCCATATGTATGTATTTGCCAAAGCACAAGTCTCTAGTATTTGAAATACACTTTTTGCAAACTTGGACTGCAGGGGGCGTGGCATCCAAAATCCAAAAATTAAAAAATCTTTGTCAGCATTACAAGGATATACACTGTAAATCTGAACCCTTTCTTTAACGATATACAAGTTACGCTTAAAAAAAGATGTCAAAATATCGATTTATATCGATAAAAAAGAAATCGGTTGAGTTGTCAAAAAAAATGATAAACTTGTACTACGCATGCTATACACTAGTATATATTTAAAATTTCAGATCTTAAGCTTTTGTGGTTTACGAGATCGCTGCGTTCATACAGACGGATGGACGGACGGACGGACGGACGGACATATGGACGGACGGACATGGCTACATCGAGTCAGCTTGTCTTCCTGATCAAGGATATATATACTTTATACTCCTGCTGCCTGTTACATACATTTTCGCAAAACCATTATACCCTGATTTCCCATTTTCAATGGGTTGACGGTATAATAAAATACATTGTTTGAGTGGGTTGAGTGAGCTCATTCGCAGTTTATATTAAGATTAAAAAATAAAAAATTAAAAATAAAAAAATCCATTCAATACGCTGAGAGTTCATGATATAAGCCACGAGCCTATAAACTCGTTTCGTTTATTGACTGTATGTTTGTATATTCTAGGCATGTGAGTATATAAAGTTGAGGTATATACTAAATTATTTATAAATAAACCAATTTCAATTTTCATTTCCATTTCTAGTATGAAACGACAAAGTAGGAGTTGCCAGTTATAGTTTACTCTTGATACAGTTTGTCCTGAATATCGTATACGCTATCTTCGATCGACGGCTTAGTTCGTTCGGCTTCCATCGCAGAACTGTTGCCAGCTTTTACGATCAGCTAAACGTTTTGCGTTGGCTACATAGTAACAGCTTCTCTCATATTCCAATTGCATTAGAGCAATGCGACCGTGATGAACCTGTTTGGCGAGCTTGATAATGTGACTGCAACTGGTGCCATTGGGCCATTGTTATCCAATTAATAAATAGAAATAGTTCCCAGTTTTAAGCCTATTCAGCATCAATGTGTCGACAGCTCTCTAATAAAACTGCCAATGAATAGCATGCGTGCTGCACAACAGAACTAAGAGATAGTAAAAGAGTGAGTCCCATGATTATGCTTCCCTTAGTCTCATTCAAAAATCGTAAAAGAAAATCTAAAAAAATTCGAAGGCAGCAAGCGTAGAAAGTATAAAAGCTTATAGTAATTGTAGAAACTTTACAGAAATTTTGATGTGTAAATAAAGATTGGTGTCGCCTCGGCAATAGGTAATGCATCCATGTGGGCTTTGCATTAGTGTGCTTAATTCACGGCCAGGATATGTTGAAATTCGGACGGCTGAGTAAAATTAGACCTTTGCTGGGAGCCAGAAAGTCAAAATACTCTCAAAAAACTAATTTCGAGACGAAAATTGTGGAGCTGCCAGTGGGCAATGTCAAGGGCAAGCATCAGGTAGGCGTCACTGGACATGGATTTTATAGCTTTGAGGGCATACCCTATGGCAAGCCGCCTGTTGGGAAGCTCCGCTTTTGCCCACCCCAGCCGGCGGAGCCTTGGTGTGGCAAGGTTCTGGATTGTCTGGAGGAGCGTGATCGACCTGTTCAGATAGAGGACAGGGAACCGGGTACGACGGCCATAATAGGCTCTGAGGATTGTCTATACTTGAACGTGTTCAGTAAGCATGTGAGTATGTGTAGTAGAAATATCAGTAAGCTGGCTTATGCTTCATTTCAATCTAGTTTGATAAGTCCAAGCCGCTTCCCGTGTTGGTTTATATACATGGGGGTGGCTTTAAGACAGGTGGTGCTACCAGAATCAAATATGGAGCAGATTATTTGATGCGCGAGGACATCGTCTATGTGCAGTTTAGCTATCGGCTGTGCGTGCTGGGCTTTCTTAACCTGACCAGCGCCGAGCTGGGCGTGCCTGGCAATGCGGGCTTGCACGATCAGTTGCTGGCACTGCGCTGGATCAAGCAGTACATCTCGCACTTCAATGGGGATGCCGAAAATATAACCATAATGGGCACGAGTGCGGGATCTGCCTCGGTGCACTTCATGATGTGTCTGCCAGAGGCTTGTGGTCTGTTCCACCGTGCCATTATGATGTCCGGCAGTATGACCTGTCCCTGGGTTCATGTACCGAATACGGACTTGTTGTCCTGTCGTCTGGCGCGTGCGAAAGGTTACACAGGTGATATGTTGGAGGCGCCTATCTTGGAGTTTCTTCGCTCGCTGCCCGCCGAGGAACTGGTGCAAAATGAGCTCTTCGGTCCGAGAGAATTTGTTTTTGGACATCTGTATCCGTTTGTGCCCACATTGGAGCACCATGACGGTAGCCAAGGGTTGCTCAGTCGTCCCTTTTTGCAAATGATGCGAGACGCTTGGTCTAAGAGCGTGCCCCTGCTAATGGGTGGCACCTCTTTCGAAGGTATGCTCATGTATCCCTACCTCATGCTCAACCATGGCCGTATGCTAAATCTGGTCAAGGAGGAGCCAACGCTAGTGCTACCTTATGATCTGTACCGGTCACTTTCCGTCCGTGAACTGACTGACCGAACCGCACAGTTGGTAAACCATCATTTTGGACCTAGGCAAATCCATGTCAACAATATTGTGCAACTGTTGGATGTGAGTAGAATAAATGCAGACACTCTAGGAGTTGAATCAGCTTGACTTTATTTCCTTCAGCTATTCAGCTATAAGTTTTTCTGGCATGGCATACATCGGGTTGTGCTCTCGCGACTGGCTTTTGCACAGGCACCCACCTACCTTTACAGGTTCGATTTCGATTCGAGCCAACATAATTTGATGAGAATGAATTTGTGCGGTGGTGATATTAGGCGTGGTGTCTGCCATGCCGATGAGCTGGGCTACATCTTTCCCAGGGAGCTTAAGTTCAAAAATGAATTGAATGAACCTGAATGCACTACGATCAACCGAATGGTGGGTATTTTGACGACATTCGCGAAAACCGGCAACCCAAACTGTGCCGAGACTCAGCCAGAAGAATGGAAGCCCGTGACCCAAAAGCACCCATTTCATGTCATGAACATCAGTTACGACCTAACGTTCGACCGCCAGCTCGAGGAAGAAGGTATTCAAGTATGGAATAAGCTGTACGACAATGACAAGCGCTTACTCTATGGTGGTTAGCAACTCTCCCAAATGAGCTAGTCCGAAATTGTGGTATCTAAATTCAAATCATATATATTTCATATAAAAAGAATTTATTTTTGTTGTTATCTCAGGCGTAACTGTGCAGCAGAAAATGTGCATTTTCCATACGCCTTAATTTATAGTAAATACATGAAACAGTTAAACTAAAAAAAATTAGTTTAAACATGTTTAAATTTGTTAATAATGCGTTCTCTGATAGGCTGCAACTGACTTCAGCTGGCAGCTGCATCACTTTTGCGATCCTCCAGTGTGCTGTGCTTTGAGTTTGAAGCTTTAAGCTTAAAGCTTGCCGGCTAAGCTTTTTGCATCGACGCAGGAATCATATTGTTAACAATGTGCCGGCTACAACAACAACAGCCACAAGAATTTGTTTTGTTTACACTGCCGGCGCGATCAAGTTGGCCGCCGCGCAGCTGGGGACGGGTGTGGGGCGATGCGTCGACCGGCATTTGCCTTAGCTCAGCGCTAAGCATTTAAAACATATTCGAGGTGTGTGTTGTTTACAGCTGAAGAAAAAGTTGCTAAAAACTTTATTTGACTGGGCAGCAATTGGCAAATCAATTGATTAATTATACAGTCGCTTAACAAGTGGTTCCAGCCCCACTCGCCCGCCCACGTCCACCACAGCTCCAGCTCCAGCTCCAGCTCTAGCTCTAGCTATAAGCGACGTCTCTGTATCTGTGCACTTGAAAAAATACATTTTTTGTTGCGTTTTTGCTATTTTTTATTGTGCGCCGTATTTTCTCTATGTTTTATTCTGTTTTTATTCTGTTGTTTGCTTTATTCTACTTGGTATATACTTACATATATATATATATACATATGTATGTATGTATGCATATGATTGTGTATGTGCTTATATCTCTTCGACGCGCTACTCGCTTGTTTTGTTCGCGTCAACAACTGAACTCAATATGGAATAAAAAATTATTGTTAATTTCAGTTTCAGTTCGGTGCTGGCGCGCAACAGTTGAAGCGATCGGTGAAAACGAAATTGACCAGCAAATTAATACAAATATATTCAGATACATATATATATATACAATAGATATATATACCTATATATAAATAGCTTATATAGCGCATATTGTTTGTGTTTCATATTTGAAGATGAACAAAAACGTCGGCTTTGTTGAGCGACTGCGCTGGCGTTTGAAGTGAGTGCGACTGTGTGACCCACAATTAATCTAGTTTCATTTATTTCATTAATATAGATCAAGTATCGCGACTGTTTGAGTTCGCCATCGGCTCTATTCATTAAGTCATTATTAACTTATTTGTCTGACTCAATCAACATTTTTGTTTTTTTTTTTTTTTTTTTTTGAACGTGTCAACATTTATTTCGGTGCAATATGATGCCAGCACCTTGATTATCAATAAATATATGAAAACGTATATATAAAGTGCTGTTAGATCAGGTTTATTTCAGCTTGACAAAGCATTCTGCAACTACAAATATAAATTATTTATTTATTTACTTATGTGCAAGTGGCTTATTTACATTGGGAAATTGTTGATAAATAAATAGATGATATAGAAAGCTAACTCTACAAATTAGGCAGATATTCCATTTATCTTCTGTATGGCTTTCATCTGTGTGGGCTGGATTATTTATCAACTTAAACTAAGATAAACTAATATATATTTCTCATTTATATACAGAACGTTTGTCTTATGATAAATTGCAGTAAAATTGTTGTTAATAACTGGCTAATAAATTAATATTGATGCGTTTAATGTATAGCTTGAGCTATCATGTTTCTCACGCAAAAGTTGACTCTTTGTTGCCGCAGATAAAATGCAGTTTTATAGTAAATCAATAAAGTTTTTATGCTAACCATTAAATTGTCACATAATCCCTTAATTTATACCCTCTCAATTGTTTCATACGTTCGCAAATTAATCGCTTAATCAGTTTAATGAGTAACATATTTTGTATTTACGGCCTGTCATTAGCGCACAGTTTGCCCCAGTCGAAGATATATAGAAATGTCTATAGATATAAACACAATTCGAGTTGACATAGTTGAACGTTGTTTGCCTATGTTGTTTATACTTCATTCTATTTGATATTCACATACGATGTATTATTAGAACTTTTCTCTAAATATGCCAAAGGCGTTGCGTTGCACTGGGATGTGGCTCGAAGTGCGCATTGAATATGATATTGCGAGGCTTATCGCCCCCGCCTCAGTAGCCGTCATGCCTGACATGCACCCTTCCCATGCCATTATCACATTTCAATTACATATCGTATTCTATATATTTTTATTCTCAAGTTCAAGTTATAAAGTGCATTGAAGGTAATTATTCAATTAGCTTTACAATTGCAAAGTGTTTATTAAATAAACGTTAGTCATTTTATTTGTTTAATAAATACAATTAAATTTAATTACTGCTCAGCGTTGTATTTATATAACGCTTTACATTGTGATATGGAAACCTAAAGTAGGCAGGCATATTCAATACTTTCGTTATTAAAATCTTTTGTTTATAAAATGATTTTATATTGTGAAAACCAAAGCTGCTTCACCTTTGATAAATTTAAATATCATTGATGCAGTTGTAGAGCACAGAAAAATGGAAACAAAACAAGCTGCAGGGCAGCTGAACACGAAGATATTCAAGAAGACATACTCAACATAATCTAAAAGCAAAATATGGTAACTCTAAAAACGTTTTATGGATTTTCAATCATATTATCGATAACTTAAAAGAAACTTGAGCTACACCTGCTATACGTGGAAAATTTCAAGTCTGTAAGTCTTGGAAGTTCCAAGATCGAGGTATACATATGGAACAACAGAAAGATTGCACTTGAATGTTATATATAATACATTCAGAAATTACATTATGCTTTCTTCTATTTGTGTACAGAAACATTATTAATGATCAGTCTCAGAATATATTAAGTACATCTAAAATATATATTTGCCAACCAACATTTTTGAGAAGTTAGCTTTGGCTTTCGCTCTAGTTTCTAGCTTTGTAAACAGATTTTCAACATAATAAAGGTTCAGTGCAGATGCGTTACGCTCTTTGCTCTTCATGATAATTGTTCCAATAATAAACACACACAATAAACACATTAGCATTAATACATTTCTATATACTACTATTTTGATGGCCTTTGGCATAGGAGTTATGCCGCGCGTGATAAGTGCAATTACTTTAACAATCGTTATATAAATAATCTCGACACTTCGTGCATGGGGAGTAGATGCTGCTGCCTTATCTCGGGGCACGTTTCTTTATAGGTTTTGTGTCCCGCTGATAACTGAGAGCTACTCGACGACACAAAGTTCAGCCTGAAGTGTGGATACCGACTTAAGAGCTACTTTTACTGGACAGCCAGCCAGAGCAGAGGGAATGTGGGGGATGGGATGGGGGGGGGGGGACACGCCCAATGTCCAATGGCAGTTGAGTGCATTGTAGCGTGACCGAGCAGTTGGCCTGTCAACCGGTGTTCATTTATCACTGACAGACGTGCCCGGTTAACTGGATGTGCATGCCAATGCTCCAGTTAGCTTCAGAAGCTGAAGCGGAGGCTGTTGTCTAGTTGATGGGCTGATGATATGGTAAATAGCAGCAACGGTAGCCACAGCAGCCGCATCAGCAAAATAATTTCAATTTAATGCTAATTAAGGCAAATAAGAGTGCTCAAGGCAAGGGTAGGAGCGACGCCGCGATGCCCTGTAGGCAAATGAAAAGTGTGAACCAAATAATAATTGAGTTTTGTGCGTCGATAATGGAATACCCTTTACGAATACTTGTAATGTAATTGGATGCTTTATAGACTAGATAAGATAATGTGACTCTGTTTCAAATATACAAATATATATATATATATATATATATATATATATATATATATATATATATATATATATATATGCGTATTAATATAGATACATTTATTGGTGCATTTATAAGTACACCACTTAACTGTCTGCTGCGTACAGGGTATCTTAATTAAAATGAGCTCAGGGGTAACCAAAATATCAAATGAACTAGCTTTATATATGCGTGCAAATATATACACACTCTTGTATTATTATGTAAATTTTCATATTTTACAGAACAATCGAGCATAAAATCCAACAATATCGTCTGACTACAAACGAGTCGGTCATCACCGACACGGAATATGGCAAAGTGCGGGGAGTTAAGCGTTTGTCCATCTACGATCTGCCCTATTTTAGCTTTGAGGGCATACCCTATGCCCAGCCGCCTGTTGGGGAGCTGCGTTTCCGTGCGCCGCAACGACCCACGCCCTGGGAAGGCGTCAGGGACTGTACGCAAGCCAAGGACATGGCAGTGCAGGTGCAGTTCGTGTACGACAAAGTCGAGGGCTCCGAGGATTGTCTTTATCTAAATGTCTATACGAATAATGTGAGTTGAATATGAATATGTTTGAATGTTCTTATGCAATTTCATCCGATGCACTCTGTTAAACAGCTGAGTCCTTCCAAGCCACGCCCCGTTATGGTCTGGATACATGGCGGCGGCTTCATCATTGGCGAGGCCAATCGTGACTGGTACGGCCCGGACTACTTCATTAAGGAGGATGTTGTACTGGTCACCATACAGTATCGCTTGGGTGCTCTGGGTAAGCTGAAACACTGAATCACTGAATCTTGCCTGGTGTCATTTTAATCTGTTGTTCGCAGGCTTCCTCAGCCTGAAGACTCCTGGCTTGAATGTACCTGGCAATGCGGGTCTCAAGGATCAGGTGATGGCTCTGAAATGGATTAAGAACAATTGTGCCAGCTTTGGCGGCGATCCCGATTGCATAACTGTCTTTGGCGAGAGTGCTGGAAGTGCCTCCACCCACTACATGATGCTGACGGATCAAACACAAGGACTCTTCCATCGCGGCATCCTGCAGTCGGGCAGTGCTGTGGCTCCTTGGGCTTACAATGGCGACATTACGTCTCGTGCCTTTACAATTGCCAAACTGGTGGGCTACAAAGGCGAGGACAATGATAAGGATGTGCTACAGTTTCTGCAAACAGTGCGAGCTAGAGATTTGATACGAGTGGAGGAGCATGTGCTAACGCCCCAGGAACATGCGAATAAGGTGATGTTTGCCTTTGGACCCGCACTAGAGCCATATGCGACGCCCGAGTGCGTTGTGCCCAAGCATCCGCTTGAGATGATGAAGACCGCATGGAGCAACTCCATACCCATGATGATAGGCAACACCTCGTATGAAGGACTGCTCTGGGTACCAGGTGATTCTCTAATTTACATATGTCCCCGATGAACGCTTTTACAATATTTGTCTGCTCAGAGGTCAAATTGATGCCCCAGGTGGTGCAGCAGGTGGAGTCTGGCATAGCCTTCGTTCCTCGTGAGCTGTCAGCGATCAACAGCGAAAAAGTTGCCAGCTGGGGTCAAAAGATACGCAGTGCACATTTAACAGGCGAGAAGGCGACACCTGATAATTACATGGACGTAAGTTCATGTCTATATCTCAATTGATTTGATTGACTGACTAGCTTTAACAGTATATCTAAGCGACAATTCACATACTGTTGGATTGACTGAATAATTTATTAACCAACTGACTGATTGTATGGAAGTTGCAATTTATTATTGATTGACTGATTATATTTCTGAATTTCAGACCATTTACTTGATTGATTGTTTGATTGACTTATCTATTGCTTGATTGCTTTCAAGATTAAAACTCACCGACAGATTGATTGATTGACTGAATGAAAACCCTTTTGATTGCCGAATACAGATGGGATTGATTAAGAGATAGATTGAATGTTTGTCCTTAACTGCCTGATTGACTGACTGATTGACCTATGACAGATATTACTGAATGACTGCTTGACTGCTTGACTGATAAAAGTACTGTCTGATTGTCTGACCGAAATAGCTAATGACCAAAAGATTGATTGACAGATTAATTTATTCAGCAATTGATGGTTAGAAGCATTATCTTATTGTGCTACTAAACAGTGATTGAATAACAAACTGCATAGATATTCCGATTTATGGACAGACCGCTGCAGCTTGCACCTCTTTCATATGCACATACTTTATTTTCCTAGTTTTCATTCTCACTTTTTCCTACAGCTCTGTTCCATGTTCTATTTCATCTTTCCTGCGCTGCGCGTTGTCCGCTCTCGGCACGCCCATGCGGCTGGCTCGCCGGTTTACTTCTATCGCTATGATTTCGATTCGGAGGAGTTGATATTCCCATATCGTATCATGCGTTTTGGACGTGGCGTCAAGGGTGTCAGTCATGCGGACGACTTGACGTATCAGTTCAGCAGTCTCCTGGCACGTCGCTTGCCAAAAGAGAGTCGCGAGTACCGCAACATTGAGCGCACGGTGGGTATCTGGACACAGTTTGCGACGACGGGCAACCCCTACAGCTCGGAGATCAATGGCATGGACATGATTACCTGGGATCCAGTGCGTAAAAGTGACGAGAGCATCAAATGCCTAAACATTAGCGATGAATTAAAGTTTATGGAGCTGCCCGAATGGCCGAAGCTAAAGATATGGGAGAGTCTCTACGACGATAACAGGGAGCTGCTATTTTAATAGGGAAATCCCTTAAATAAATAATATTATACGAATTTGTACATAAATCAAGCTATATTGAGATGAACTAAATAAACAATTGGTGGGTTGTTATAATAATAAAATAGACATTCACAATATAGGCTTTCAAAATTCACTCAACAATAGCCCGAAATTCTTTGTATTTTGAAATTCTATAGCTCACTGAAAAATAACTAAAAACAAAAAAAAAATTAAAAACTATGTCCGCGTTACATCGTTTAAGTCGCGAACTTAGCGATATTATGGCCGCCAAGTCGAAGGTCCTGCGCAATGTGGAAGCCTCAGATGATTCATTGCTGCTGTGGACCGGGTTGTTGGTGCCGGAGAAGGCGCCCTACAACAAGGGCGCATTTCGTATCGAGGTTAGCTTCCCTGCCCAGTATCCGTTCATGCCGCCGAGAATACTGTTCAAGACTCAAATCTATCATCCCAATGTCGATGAAAAGGGTCAGGTGTGTCTGTCCATAATAACGGCCGACAACTGGAAGCCCACAACGAGCACTGAGCAGGTATTTCAGGCCCTCATCGACATTGTGCACAATCCGCAGCCAGAGCATCCGTTGCGTTCCGATTTGGCCGAGGAGTTTGTCAAAGATCACAAAAAGTTCATGAAGTCCGCAGAGGAGTTTACAAAAAAGAATGCAGAAAAGCGTCCCCAATGAACTGAAATATAGGCCTGGCCTGGACGACATAATCACTTTTCGTTTATTTCCAAATTCTATATATATATATTTGGTCTTTAAAATAATTATAGCTGTCTTTTGTTTGAGATTCAATTAAATTTACACGCCGCTTGACACACATACTCCTATAAATACTGTCAGAGCTATTGCCTGGATCTAGCTCAACTTATCTAACAATGCAAATGCCTAACCTGAGTCCGAACGTGCTCCGCTTGTCTAGTTATTTATATGCCAAGAGCCGGCCAGCTAGGCTACTACATAATTTACAGTCTGCAGACTGCAAATTTGACAATTGTCGACTTCTCTGCTTGCCACAGCAGCTGCCAAGGAATGTTGCCTGAATCTAATGACAGTCTTAATGGTTATCTACAAGTAGGTGGTTTATTATTATGTAGTAGCTTAGTTCATTTAAATTGCCTGGTAACATGATTAATTTATTATTAATAGGTACAATTCTACCAGTCTTAAGATACTAGACTTACTATTAGTATTAGTATAAGTAGTATTATAACTATTACTCTGAGTATAAGTAAGAGTATTTGTAAGAGTATTCCTAATTCCTATTAATCACAGTTTTAGTATTATTGTGGCTATTAGTATTAGTATTAGCATCAATATAACTATTACTCTTACTCTTACTATCAGTACTAGTAAGAGTATTTGTATATGTATTAGACAGTATTAGCATTAGTATTCCTATTCTTATTCGCATTCATATTCTTATTCATATTCATATTCGAATTCGTATTCGTATTTGTATTAGTATCAGTATCCGCATAAGTATATGTTTTAGTATTATTACTTTTATTACAATTTGTATTCATATTAGTATTCATATTCGTATTAGTATTAGTATTCGTATTATCATTAACATTGATAATAATATTAGTATTAATATGGTAACATAAGTAAAAGTATTATCATTAGTTTTAGTATTAGTATAAGTATTAATATTACTCTTACTATCAGTATCAGTATTCGTATTAGTATTGCCATTGGTATTCCTATTCGTATTCGCATTCATATTCGTATTTGTATTAGTATCAGTATTATTATCCGCATAAGTATATGTTTTACTATTATTATTTTTATTACAATTTGTATTCATATTAGTATTCATATTGGTATTAGTATTAGTATTCGTATTATCATTGAAAATAATATTAGCATTGATATGGTAACATAAGTAAAAGTATTATCATTAGTTTTAGTATTAGTATAAGTATTAATATTACTCTTACTATCAGTATCAGTATTCGTATTAGTATTGCCATTGGTATTCCTATTCGTATTCGCATTCATATTCGTATTTGTATTAGTATCAGTATTATTATCCGCATAAGTATATGTTTTACTATTATTATTTTTATTACAATTTGTATTCATATTAGTATTCATATTGGTATTAGTATTAGTATTCGTATTATCATTGATAATAATATTAGCATTGATATGGTAACATAAGTAAAAGTATTATCATTAGTTTTAGTATTAGTATAAGTATTACTATTACTCTTACTATCAGTATTAGTATTCGTATTAGTATTGCCATTGGTATTCCTATTCGTATTCGCATTCATATTCGTATTTGTATTAGTATCAGTATTATTATCCGCATAAGTATATGTTTTACTATTATTATTTTTATTACAATTTGTATTCATATTAGTATTCATATTGGTATTAGTATTAGTATTCGTATTATCATTGATAATAATATTAGCATTGATATGGTAACATAAGTAAAAGTATTATCATTAGTTTTAGTATTAGTATAAGTATTAATATTACTCTTACTATCAGTATCAGTATTCGTATTAGTATTGCCATTGGTATTCCTATTCGTAGTCGCATTCATTTTCGTATTTGTATTAGTATCAGTATTATTATCCGCATAAGTATATGTTTTACTATTATTATTTTTATTACAATTTGTATTCATATTAGTATTCATATTCGTATTAGTATTAGTATTCGTATTATCATTAGCATTGATAATAATATTAGTATTAATATGGTAACATAAGTAAAATTGCTATTATTAGTTTTAGTATTAGTATAAGTATTACTATAACTCTTACTATCAGTACTACTAAGAGTATTCGTATTATTCCTATTCGTAGTATTATATTGGTATTCCTATTCGTATTCGTCATATTCATATTCGTATTCGTATTTGTATTTGTATTAGTATCAGTATAAGTATAAGCATAAGTATATTTTAGTATTATTATTTTTGTTGCAATTCGTATTCATATTCGTATTAGTATTAGTATTTGTATTATCATTAGCATTGATCATAGTATTAGTTATTATTATTATATTATATAATTATTTATTTGATTTTTTTTCCTCATTGTTACTATTATTATTATTGTTATTGCCATTATGATTGCCTTGTATCATACGTAGCTTAATTAAATCTAATTATCATCATTTAATTAAACACCCACAAAGTGCGCAGCAGGTTTTCCCCTCGGAATTGAATTATATTCCACAATTTGGCCATCATATATGTAGCGTAACAATATCATACTTCATCAACAGGTAATTCTATAATTTGCTGTTCAAATGAAACTAGCTACACGCTACACTATGATGTGTCTAATATATTCGAATAAATAGTTGAAAACAAGTAAGAACGTTGCAGTCGGGCATTATTGACTAAAGAATACTCATTCACGGTCAAAACGCTGCCAGTTCCGATGCATTGCACGATTTGCCACGCCCCAATTGGTATATATAAAGATAATTTTTGGCAAATGAATAGAGGAAGTCACCAGCACTTTTATCGCTTTGAATTTATAACCGTAAAACTAAAGAACATACAGTTTCGCCTGGCTGGCCATGCCCCAAGTGGGGCGGGTAGGGTAGATATGTCCACCATATCTTTGCCACGCCCTAGGTAGACGTATCGGTAAAATTTTGGCAGTTTATCAGATGAGGGTTTACTCGAGTATATATTCCAAATTTTAACTCTCCAGCTTCAATAGCGGTGAAATGGTTTGCGTTTGCGACAGACGGGCGGACGGACAGACGGACGGACGGACAGCAACACATTGCACAAAACCAATGTCCTCATATCACTTTGTGAATGAGTGTAACAAGCACTATTCAAATAGTAAATGGAGTTATACTAAAAGCTTTAATGCTTATTCAATAATAGAAGCTAAATTGTTGTTTATTTTGATAGTTTCTAACTATAGGTTAAACAATCAGTTATTAGTTTTGACTTTTGTTGTAATAATTACAAGGCCTCAACAGTGTTATTGACTTGACTTTATCAGTCTCAACATGCTATCAATTGACAATTACGTGGGCGATTTGATTGTAAGTTACTTAACTGTATAATTAATTCAATAAAAGTCACCTTTAAAATATACAGTTGAATATCGAAAACCAGTTTAAAGTCAATATTGGTTTGAGCCCTACCTGAACCTGCACTCCCTTTAATTTGCAATTGTCTGCCTAGTAATCGTAGATTGAATGTGAAATGTATATTCCTTCATAGGCTGTTTATTAAATTAATTCTATGGACTTCTATTGACGTTCAATGCTGAGCTAATTGAAATCAGCCGACTGTTTTAATGACAGTAATTGCCCCCACTAATGATCTGCGGTATTCTATACTTATATGTACTCTAATATTCTAATATTGAAGAGTAGCACATGCAACAGTGTTCGATTGCGTGTAAAGTGGCAGGTAAGGTGGAAAATTTAGTATTTGTTAGTTCAAACACACTCGATGTGAGCAAGAGCAACTGTTTGCACTGCTGTGCGCCTAATCTTGGCAGATAATCTGCTCTTTAGCCTATTGAGGAATTAGAAACTATGCTAAAATTAGTCAGGGAGGACTTAAAAGAGTTTCTATGTGAACGCAGCACTGGCTACATAAAAGTTTATAAATATAATGAAAGGTTTATAATGTCACTCGTATCAGTTTGACAAGAATAATATTGCTGAAATATATTATTTCAGCACACATTTTGAGCTCGAAACTTGTCGCAAACTGTTGATTAACATGCCTCCCACTCCGAAAACAATGTACTACAAATTGTTGCACATACGCCCTGTGCGACAATATAAAAAGTGCAAACAAAGTGAAATATGTGCATAAACAAAATAAAATAACTTTAAAACCAAAACTCAAACAAATCAACAACAAAAAGGCAACTGCAGTGAAAACTATTTTGTGTGCTCGGTCTGAATGTTTGTGTGTGTGCGTGTGTGTGTGTGTGTGTGTGTGTGTGCGCGCACATGCTATAAACAATAAACAAAAGGCAACAACAAGAACGATAACGTTTAAACAAAACAACGGCGCCCAGCAGAGACAGCAAGCGAACTCACTCGAGCAGACAATGCCATGGGCATTTGAGTGCGAAACCAGGCAGCGCACACTCACACACACTCATGCACATAGAGAATATCACTCATACGCCCGGCCAGACTAAATGAGTGTAAAAATTGCGTTTGTGTGTGCGCGTGCGATACGTGCATACGTCCGAGCGCTCGAGCGTCGAGCGTTGAGCGTCGAGCGCTCGACCACTAAACTTAAACAGCGCCTACTTCAAATGCTTCAGTAGACGCGCAACCCCTGAGTAAAACGCAAGTCAAGCCCGAGGCCCCAAAGCCGGCGTTCAATCAATCAGCCTCAATGAAGCGCAGCATATTTAATTAAAAGAGTCCAAGCGCGCATTGCAGTTAAGAAAATCCGAACAAATGCAAATTTCAATCAGATATCAAATTCAAAGCCCAGAAAAACAATAAAACGAAAAATCAATCAGGCACTTCTAGCGCAGCCTGCGAAAAGGGCACGTTACGCATACGCCGCGCCGTGTAGTCGTTTTAATTTTCATATGCTACTTGGCATTGGCCTCTTTAAACAATTTGACCTGTCGCGTTGATATCTACTGTGATTTCGAACAGCTTGCGAATTGTTTTTCCTGTTTGTGAGCGCGTGTGTGTTTGTGTGTCTCTAATTGCCCAGACGCTAGGAATCAAATTGCGCTGCAGTTCGAGCTGGTGCGAAACCACAGAGAACATGTCATTCGATATAGCCATTGCCGATCAGATGCGCATTGCATTAAAGTAAGTGCCTACAATAAAATATTTACTTTGAAAATCAATATAAATATAAATATATTACAATTACAAAAGCTGACTAAAACTATTTTCATTGAAAAAAAAATGTATTAAACTATTTTATATAAATAACTTATATTATTTTAATTGAAATGTGAGACACTAATTATTGAGAAATAAAATTTAACTTATTATATTTGATTTATAAATAAATTGCAAGCTGAAGTCACCTAGGGAAATAAATCATATATAAAAATAATCACAGCCGCATAAAGTCATGTATCATGTATATCATGTAAATTAATAATTATAAATACATAAGAAAAATAATAAGAAATGCTAAATTAAATCTGGGTCACATTATGACTGTGCTCATAAATATATTTACAGATTTTACACTTATTGCATGATTGATAGAAATAGTTGAGCTCTGTGACATTTGCAAGCGATGCACGAATAAAAATTGCTATCTGATTGCCTCAATAAACAACCTATCGAATAGTTCAAGTGCTGATTGAACCAATCTCGGTCATATGAGTCTGGCTTATCGCCCATCAGTCAAAAAAAGAATTTTAAAAATAAATTGTGTTAAAATCGACCACAGCTGCGTCAGAGCTTGGAATATTTAGTTTATCAGCACTTGGCCTACGTAGCAGCCGTAGCTGTAGCCGCAGCCGCAGCCGCAGCCGCAGCCGTAGAGGCCGGGCTAATCGAGCATCTTGAATCCGGTTCATATACAGCTGGAGGTCTTTCTAAATAAAGTTGCATCCGCATTGTCTGCACTTACGCTTCACCTTCACGAACCGGCTGATCTACAGTCAGACACTGATAAGATTAACACTACGTCTAGTCCCGCTGTGCTGTGAACTTTGTTCCTAGTAACCAGTCATAATGAGTAAACGTAATTTTGAAAAAGTTTACCAATGATTCTTAAAGGTAGTTTTTATCAGCTGTCAGCTTATTTTAATGTTATTTTTTATGTTCGCTATAATTATAGAATATGTATAGCAATATGAAATCGCTTGATAAGGGCCGCTTTTGTTGGCGTACTCACTGTAGCCGCGTCAATTTGCTCAATTTCACTACATAAATCAAAAGTTTAGTTAGCTTATCATATGACACGGAAAATTCTATTATCAGCGGCAACTTAAGCCAATTAATGCGAAATCGAACAGCAGTTGAAAATATTCTGACTAAGTGGCCAAAGTCAAGATCACAGTGGAAATGCGCTAAGAACACGTTTGGCTCGCTTCTGCAAAATGTCAAGGGTAATTTGGCATTATTTTTGTAAAAACTCTGCCAACTCTGCAAACGATGTCAGCAGCTCGAAAAGTCAACAAACTGTTTGCGTAGATGCATAAAATCAAAAACGAGTCTTGTGCATAGCTTTTGCTGTGGCTCAGTCAAGTTTGTGTTTCGCAAGACTTGAATACAATTCGAGATGGAAGCAGCGCTTAGGAAATACTTAAGAATTAACGCTTAAGCAATTATTCCGAGTATTTGTCTAATTGAAAATAAAGAATAGAAAACAAAAACAGCTGGGAGCAGCATAACTAATGCTTACGCTCACTCTCCAAGCGCAATTAAATCGAACTGCATCATACATTATTCGTTTTAGCAATTAATTTATTTAATTGGATAATCTAAAGGGTTAAATTTTCATTTGTGGTGTGTAGCCGTGTGTTTTACGTATTAATAAATTATAAACTAAACAATTTGAATAATAAATCGGAATAAAATAATTCAAGTCGAGCAATTAACATAACACTTTTAACATTTATTATTAATTTTCTGATACTTTGAACATTATAATCTAAATCTAAATGCTAAAAACTTATTTTTCCGTCAAGTCAAACATATCATGATGAAAATATTTGCTTGGTAAAGAGTAGAAGTTCATTCCACCAAATAAAGTATGTAAATTCCTCATTATGCAATAGTTGCTTAAAGTAGATGTCGAAGTGGAACGAGTGAGCTGGAAAAAGAACTGAATGACTTCAGTGACAAAACAAATTAAAAAGGTTTTTCTATATAGACTAGGATAAATGTTTGAACTAACTTTTGATGGACAGTTTAATTTGATTTATTTATTAGTTGTTTTTTTTTTTTGGCACACTTGTTTAATTATTTTCATTGCTTCTGCACTTTTTTTTTGGTTAGCTAAATAAACTGAATCATTGTGCCATTAATAAAAATAAAAATAAAATAATAAATTGAATATTATAGTCAAGCGTCGTTCTTCTGCGAAATGAAATCCATCAATAGCTGCTAAAATTGCAGGCGTTTTCATCTTTTGCATTTGCATTGCTTTACACATCGCTGCACGAATTTGATAAATGGCTACAAATTTGTTCAGCCACATTTTTGGCAGCCAAAATAAAATGTGCCGGGCCAAAATGCCATTGACCTGCAACGCGCTGCTGCTGCTGCCAATTGATGAATTGAAATATTGATTGATTTCTGATCGGTTTTCTTTTTGTTGTCTTCGACTTACTCCACAGTCATTTGATTAGAGGCATGTTTCCTAAATGCATTTTCTAAAACGATAAGGCAATGCTAGCTAATTGACAGATTAAAGCATTTACATGGAATTCGTTAATTCTCGGCAATTGTGTAAGCTGTTAAGTAGAGCTATAAATGTCAGCAGGCGAGGACAACTGAGATGTCTATATATTTATGCATATATATATAATACATTTAGTTGCTGTTAGCTGTTAGCGCGACTATCCATAAATTAATTTTTCGACAAGGGCAAATAACTGTAAATATTCGTTAATAATCATAGTCGTCTGGCACCTACCGAATGATCAAACCTTAACTAACTAATGCTGTTGACAAAAGCACTTCCGTTGGTTATACTCGGGTATATATTTGATATACATGTTTGTTATATGCACATCAGATTAGCACTATGTAAATAATTTATGTGGTTAGTTTTGTATGCAAAGTCAATGTCAGAGATTTTTGTGAACGTTTCTTTGTGATTCCAATCGGCATACAAATCGTTAACAGACCCAGAAACAGATGCGGCCCGGTTATGGGATATTGCGTCTCGGCTGCCACTTGATTATTTCATTTCAGACGGGCGTAAAAACAAAACCTTTATGAATATATATATATATATATAGATATACATACGTAAAGAGGGGTTATTTGTAGTTTAGCAGGGAATAACCAGTTCTATAGTCTGGTAGATGTTACTTTAGAACTAGCTCGTTTATGTAGCCGACGCTGACCTTGAGCCTGGTGAAATTGTAGAATTAATGCTGGCAATTAGCATAGAGTATATAAGTGTTGTACAATTCACACAAAGTACTTAGAAGAGTTTTTAACTTGGAATTATGAAAATACCCTCAAGGTTGCACTCTGCTCTGTAAAAATAGAAGAACAAGAAGAAGTTAGCCAGCTGCTAATTAATTTGTTGCTTATGCCACGTGAATTATTTCGAACGATTTGTGCGAGTAAAAAGTTTTTATATTGCCATATCTAAAATCTATATCGAGGCGCCTCGGTCTGCTGTGGATCGACTCACGCATCGTTTGGCTGGCACGTTTCTAAATGGAAACGCACTTGAAATATTTAATGGGGGCGGTGCGCCTGCTCACTGGCGTACACGTTCACGTAATACCCTGCTCTACAAGAAGGAAAAAATAGGAAAGGAAAATATAAAAAATAACGCTAGACTGGGTATTACTTGCTTTTTTGATGTTCATTCAGTTGAGCTGATAATTGTTTTTATTTTGATTAGAAATTAAGTTAGTAATCGCTAGCGATTGATAAGAATTTGAGTTTTTGCTTTAAGTGTTTTATTATCAACAAAATCGCATTGAGTGAGAATGAGAGAGAGAGACAGAGAGAGAGATATAGGGAGAGAGAGAGAGGGACAGATACATAAAAACTAACAAAGGTAAATATTCAGTTTTTGTCTTACAATAAAAAAAGATTCGAATCTGGATTGAATTTGATCTAAATTTATATTAGGAATCTTTTTGCTGACATTGATCTATTGTTACGTTGATGAAGGTCATCTGAACTTATTCAATTAATAATATATCTTATATATATATGTCTTTGTATCTAAGCTATAGTTTTAGCTTCAGTTCATAAACTTAGCTTATAATTTTGTGCTTTTCATAGGCCACGTAGGCCACGTAGGCCACCCACTGCTAAAATCATTAAACATATTTTTGTGTTAAGCAAGTAGCTAGTAGCCCGCGCAAAGTATCTATTGAATGTTTACAAACAAAGCAGCCAAATGTTTATTCAAACACTTTGCCAATTTGATTGGCTCGAAGTGCACTCACCTACCTGTCTGTCGTATTCGTATTGCATTAATGGTGCTCGACTTTGTTTCTCTTTTACTTCTAGCTATGTCAAGTTTAAGACAAAGCAACAACATTTGCGCAGCAACGATAAGGTCGTTGCGGATACGGTCTATGGCAAGGTGAAGGGCGTAAAGTGGCGTTCGGTCTATGGCCCACACTATTACAGCTTCGAGGGCATACCCTTTGCCAAGCCACCAGTGGGAGATTTGCGCTTTAAGGCGCCCGTCGAACCGGATGCCTGGACGGAGGTAAAACGCTGCACGCGAGTGCGCACAAAGCCCTGCCAGGTGAATCTGGTGCTGAAGCAAGTGCAAGGCAGCGAAGACTGCCTCTACCTGAACGTCTATACCAGAGAGGTGAGTCATATACGGCTTAGCTACAGCTGAATCTAGATTTTAATGCTATTGTCTTCCAGCTGAAACCACAAAATCCGCTGCCCGTGCTCGTCTGGATCTATGGCGGTGGCTTTCAGATGGGCGAAGCCTCGCGAGATCTATATAGTCCCGACTACATAATGATGGAGCACGTTGTGCTGGTGACCATATCGTATCGGCTAGGCGTGCTAGGCTTTCTCACATTAGACGACCCGGACCTGGATGTGCCCGGCAATGCGGGTCTCAAGGATCAGGTGCTCGCTCTGCGCTGGGTCAAGCGAAATTGTCACAACTTTGGCGGCGATCCGAATAATATAACCGTATTCGGCGAGAGCGCTGGAGGCGCCTCCACGCATTATATGATGCTAACAGAACAGACACGGAATCTCTTTCACAAGGCTGTGATGATGTCTGGCTCAGCTCTGTCGCCTTGGGCTGTCACACCCAAAAACGATTGGGCCTATCGCCTAGCCAAGGCCACGGGTTATACGGGTGAGCCGATCGACCGGGAGATATTCAAGCATCTGCAACAGTGCAAGGCGAGCAGCATGTTGCGCATGGCTGAGGATATTGTCACTATGGAGGAGCGGCATCAGCGCAAAGTAATGTTCTGCTTTGCACCCACCATCGAGCCATACGAGTCGAAACACTGTGTGATACCAAAGCCCCCGCTGGAGATGATGCGCAACTGCTGGGGCAACGATATACCCATTGTCGTCGGCGGCAACTCCTTCGAGGGGCTGCTCGTCTTTCCCGAAGTACGCAAATGGCCAGATCTGCTCGGCGAGCTGGGCGACTGTGAGTATCTCTCGCCCGAGGATGCCGGCCTCGATGCGGATCAAAGACGAGCCTTTGGCAAAAAGCTAAAGTCCGTCTACTTTGGCAATGACGAGCCCAGTCAAAAGACGATAATGCAATACTGTGATGTAAGTAGATAAAGAAAATACATATGTAGGAAGAATATAGACATAAACGGAAAATTAGTAATGACCTAAGAAAATGCTTAATTTGTATGAATATAACGCAGATTGGCAGCAAATTGATAGTATAATTTTCATACCCAAGGTGAAGTATAGATTAGTAGACTTGATTATGGTTTGATTGAGATACAACAGTTTATGCTGAACTGCTCTCTGATTACCTAACTGGGGGATACTCAGAATGGCTCAAAGGGCTAGATGGTTGAGCTAAAGCGAACTCAGATGAGTGAGCTACAGAGATCGATGCTGTATTGGGACAAAATAGTACTGAGCATACTCAGAGCGGGTTGAGGAAACAGGTACAGCAATCAATGCATATTTCAGACGAGCGACTTACAGCGACTTATGTTCAACTGTTTATCCGAAAAGTGACGTCTTTTATTTAAAACCCGTTTCTTCTTGTGAGATCATCCTTATAATAATAAACATTCCTTTTCACAAAATAACTTATCTCTATTGCCAAGGTCTTCCACTGCGTGTGATTAAAGCGTAGGGCGCAAGTTTTTTTCGTATCTCCCTTAACTTGATAGCTTTGACATTGGGAATGGGCGTATATTCTATTGCTAGACTCGTTTTACAGCTTCGTATTTGAATATTGTAATTGATTATAATACTAAGAATTTAAAGTTGTAAATTAAAAACATCTACAGGTTTAGCAAGATAAATATTCAAATATAAATCAAGGTCAGCACTTTAGTTACGCACACGAAGTAAGTTGTATATATTTCAAGCAGGCAAGGGGTAGCTATCGAAGAGCAGTAAAGTAAATCTCTAAATTTAAGCATATACACATATTTATATATACTTACATACATACATATTTATGTATTAAGATGTCTTGCCTTAATCCACGAATTGAATTTATTATAGCTCTGCTCGTATAAATATTTCTGGCACGGCATCCATCGCACCCTGCTGTCGCGCAGTCGGCACGCGCCGCAAGCGCCCACATTTCTGTATCGATTCGATTTTGATTCGGAGCACTTCAACATAATGCGAATTATTACCTGCGGCCGCAAGGTGCGCGGCACGTGCCATGCCGATGATTTATCCTATTTGTTTTACAATGCGGCTGCCAAAAAGTTGAAGAACCACTCGGACGAGTTCAAGACGATAAAGCGTCTGGTGTCCATGCTGGTGCACTTTGCTGCGACCGGTAAGCCCAGCATCTCGCTCTACCCGCAGGAGGAGCCCAATGGGAAGGCAAGCGTACAGCCAGAGGTTTGGCTGCCCATATCCCGACAGGATGCGGTCTTCAAGTGCTTGAATATTTCAAAAGATGTGAACGTGATTGACCTACCTGAGGCCGACAAGCTGTGGCTCTGGGACAGCATGTACGCCGACAAGCAACTATTGTACTAGATAGAAACATCCAGCCGTACAACCTGCTCTCCACGCCAACCTATTTTTTACGTATGTAGCTTTAAGACATGGCCCTGGGCATGGCCCTAAATGCACAGTAAAACTGTTTGCTTTGGCAACACGCACACACACACACACACACACACACACACACACACTCGGATACATTCATGCGTATGTGTTTGTAAATATGAGCATATTTTTTATAAAGCCCTTTGGCTATTTATATTTTGATTGAGCTATTATCGAATGGCATTTTAGTGTAAACATAAGTCCATTAAATCAAATAAAAAAATCAATGTTTAGTCTTTAAATTTGTGTATATCAATAATTATTTATGCATATGAATTTTAAACTTTGCATATTATGATATTATAACATGTATATTTTTTTAATATCCGATTAATGGTTATAGAAATAAATCGAATATATATATATATATATATATATATATATATATATATATATATATATATATATATATATATATTATAAAAAATGTAGCTTTAATTTTTTACTTGTTGAACAAAACGTATATGAGTCTTCGGTTGCTTCAGTCCAACCAATTGGAAAACCCAAGCGAAAAGTATGCAGCGCATTATTATATTAAAAATTCCTAAAATTTTCAGACACCTGCACACACACACACACACACACATACACACACACACACAGTGAACACACACTTAAGCTGTTGGCAGGCCAAGGCTCATATATTCCCTTTTCACACACAAATACATATATAAATAAATATATACATTTATACATATATATATATCGAAAGACAGTTTGATTATAACGACATTTCTATGCGCTGTCAAAACTTGAGAAAATATTCTTAAAAAAAAGTTATTAGAAATTTGTTTTTTTTTCATTAACTTTTAAATATAAAACGCAAATTAAAATTCGGAAAAATTGTTCTTATCTTTTTTATATATATTTTATAAATTGAGTTTTTTTTCTGTTAGGGCACAGCTTGCCACAAATCTTGTAACAGAGTCCTGTTGCCCCATAAAATGATTAATTATTGGCCTTTTTTTTAGACGCTCAGCGCTTTAGCCGCAACAACATTGTGTAATTTGTTTGTGTTGCGTTGTCTCCATGTGGCAACTTGAAAAGTCGCTTTGTTTGGCTTAAATTCAACACACGGCAGCGTCGTTTGCCCCCTTTGCCCCCTTTGCCAACGTCTGGCATTAATTGTAATTAACAACTTACACGTGCAACACATTCACTAAGCTGGCCGACCTTCGGCTCCCGAAATTGTGCTCATATATTTCAGTTGTATATGCCGTTGTAATATTTTAATTATTATTTACAGTTGCCTTGTAAATTGCTAAAAATTTATTTGAGCGTGGCCGCTTTCAGGCGCTGATTGAATTCCAGTTGCTGCCCAGCAGCGACCGCCTGAAAGTAGGCAATGCTCTTTGCAAGCGTTTTGCTAATGGCAATTTAAGTGTAGGCATGATATATGACTCTAGTTAGCTAATAAGAGCTAATTGCTGTTTACATTTCGGTTTAGTATCAAAGTAATTTATCACGCTAATATTTGGCATCCTTTAAAATGTTTTGGATGAGCTTGTTGTGCTACAGGCTAAGCCAAGCGACTTTTTCTATTTAAGATCTACTAAATTACAATTAATGCTGCTTTAATTTTGATATTACGTTGAGACTTGAGTCATTGAGCTTAAGCTGCCTCGTTATCCGATGCGATCCCACATTCTGGCAACTTAAGCAGGCTTTAACTATGTCAAAAGCTTATAAATTTTTTAAATCCCAGACAATAGTTTTTTTTTTCAACTTTTTGTTTTATTGTCACGTGTGTGTCTGGTGGGCGTAGCGGATGACACTCACTCACACACACGCACACACACAGGTCGACACACTTGCAAGCCGTAAGCCCTGCTCCACTTTGCTGTGGCGTCGCAGCCGCAGGGGCAACAGGAAGACGCATGTGTCCCGTGTGCCATAATCGAGTCACGGAATGGCTTGAAAAAAAAGTCACGCGAGATTGTTGAACTGTCTGAAAATTATGACTGTCGGGGTTAGCCATTGCTATTCATTTGATTTGATTTTGAAAAATTCATGAGCGCGCGCGAAAAAAGTAGCGACCCGCCGAGAAGCCCACCCCACCAAATTATGTACAACTGTCACGCTGTTTGTTGTGTGACAGCTGGCATTTACTTCGTCTTCTTCTTATCTGGGCTCCTGGATATGTGGTTCAGTGTGCAAGGCATAACATTTAATTATCATGAAAATTGACATTTAAGTCTCAATTCTTATGAATATTTGAACAGACTTAAGGTAAATTCATTCAAATTTTTATTCAATTGGCCAGCAAATATTTTGTTATTTGACTTTAACGATTTCTGCCACATTCAATCATGGTGATTGGCACACAAAGGCAAACGGACTAGGGCCATACGTAAGGCTCAATGACATTTCTCAATGTGTTTACTTCAAAATAACCATTTCATATTTCAGAATATATTAATTTAAGATAATAATTCTAAAAACAATTCCTAAATAAATCATCATTTTACTAAGAATACCTAGAAATTCTTATGAAAATTTTCATCTTGTCAAACAATTGAATTTGGGTAATGAATTTATACAAATTATTGTTTAACCATAAATAATATATTTTTTTTTGCTTTCTAATCCTTGAGAATAAAGTAGATTAACTTAAATTAAATATAAAATAAAATAAATGATAAAATATACGAACATTTATATGTTTTATATGTTATTAAAAAAAAGAGAATAACTTAAACTAAAAGTAAAAAAAAAATAAGTGATAAAAAATACAGACATTTATATGTCTAATATGTTTAAAAAAAAATAGATTAACTTAAGCTAAAAGTAAAAAAAAAAAATGATAAAATATACAAACATTTATATGTTTTATATGTTATTAAAAAAGGAAGATTCACTTAAACTAAAAGTAAAAAAATAAGTGATAAAAAATACAGACGTTTATATGTCTTATATGTTTAAAAAAAAAATAGATTAACTTAAACTAAAAGTAAAAAAATAAGTGATAAAAAATACAGACATTTATATGTCTTATATGTTTAAAAAAAAATAGATTTACTTAAACTAAAAGTAAAAAAATGATAAAATATTCACATTTATATGTTTTATATGTTATTAAAAAAGGAAGATTCACTTAAACTAAAAGTAAAAAAAATAAGTGATAAAAAATACAGACATTTATATGTCTTATATGTTAAAAAAAAAATAGATTAACTTAAACTAAAAGTAAAAAAAATAAGTGATAAAAAATACAGACATTTATATGTCTTATATGTTTAAAAAAAATAGATTAACTTAAACTAAAAGTAAAAAAAAAAAAATGATAAAATATACAAACATTTATATGTTTTATATGTTATTAAAAAAGGAAGATTCACTTAAACTAAAAGTAAAAAAATAAGTGATAAAAAATACAGACATTTATATGTCTTATATGTTTAAAAAAAAGAGATTAACTTAAACTAAAAGTAAAAAAAATAAGTGATAAAACATACAGACATTTATATGTCTTATATGTTATTTAAAAAATAGATTAACTTAAGTTAAATGTAAAACAATATATAAAAAAATATACGAAGATTTTTATGTCATATGTTATTCTATAAAAATTGATAACTTTAAATTAAATGTAAAAAAATAAATGATGAACTATACAACATTTATAAATAATTTATTTATTTTTTATAATAAATTTATTAACTTAAATTATACCTAAAATAATAAAAATATTCATACATTTATATGTACGTCTTCTATGTTGTTTATGTATATAAAAAATATCATTATCATTTAAAAAAAATTTTCACTTTTCTTATCTTTTTTCACTTAAAACAATTATCTTCTTTTGTATATTTCTTATACAATTTTTTGTTTTTTATTAGTTTATTTGAGGTGCAAAGTGCAAAGTTCATATGAGTCAAGCAAATTATCCATTAAAGCCATTTGCCTCATACAAGGAAAATGTGATTTTTTGAACGCGTAAAGCGTTAACAGATGGCAACGATCAGCTAACACGAACACACACAGTCAAAAAAGTGAAAATCCCAGCACAGCGAATGACGAGCTTTAATTTTCATTAATCAAAATCATTTAGAATTCAACAAAGTGCAAACTGAGCCAGAAATAGCCGCAAATTTTCAATTGATTTAAATGAATTACGGGAGAGGAAAAACGTGAACAAGTGCTGAGCACGAGATGGCAAAGAGAGCCACAGCAATTGAGTGAGCGACAGAGAGAGAGAGAGAGAGAGAGACTGAGAGTTGGATCTTGTTCAGCTCTAAAAAGCTCAGAGAGCGACAGCTGCAAAGCACATGAGACAACATAAGTCACGAGAGTTTACGATACGCAGAGCCGGCGCTTTTTTGCTCAAGGTCAAATAATTAGTCTCTAAAGAAGGGGGAGGAGGGGACGAAGCGAGAACGTAGCATAAACGACAAGAGAATATTGCGGTACATCATTATCTTGATTAAGTTTAATCAACTTTGATTTGAGCCAGAGCGCGTGCACATCGCGTGTGAATGCGATACAGACATACATATATCGAGCGATTGTTGCGATTAGCTCTCAATTTGCGTGACTGCGACTAAGTAACACTAACTAACGGCAACTGGTCATAACTAACTATAATTGCGCGGTCAGAGCAATCGACTGACCCCATTTTCAAAATTAATACGTTCAAAAGCGCAGCACGGCGAAAGCTTCGCCGCGAACTTTAAGCGCCACGAAAGTTTTGCCGTGCAGCAACAATCGCTTCTGGCCTGCTCCTTCCTTAAGCTGTTGTGTATCAAGAGCCCTGTGTGGTACACCCTTACTTTGATTACACTACTCTAAGAAAGCTCAGTTAGTTCACAATGCTGCATAAACTAGACTGTAATGATATTTAAGGCAGTTCAAATGGACGAGGGTAGATAAGATAAGTACTTCGATATATGTATATAATTAATTATCCATTGTAAACATGAACTTTGCCACATTACCAGCAATATCAGAGAGCTTTCCCGAGCGGTGTTCCCTATTGGGGACGATGATTCATTGACGCTCGGAGCAACTAACGCAAACTTCACCTTATCTATATGATTTATATTGTATGTACATACGTACAAAATGCATGTATTTTTTACGATTTTTTCAGAAAGATTATGAGGGTGTGTCGGTGAAACAAGCCTTGTTAGAGTGGCCAACACACATTTTGGGCGGCACTCGAAATACTCATCAACATTTATCAAAATGGGCTGATAAGACGGGTACAATAAGGCGCACTGATTGAAGCTTTATGGAAACATAGCCGTGAGTCAACTATTCGCCCAATGATTCAGTACGCAATGACCTATGCAATATGGGAGCTGTAAAACTCAACACTCTGTCATTTAGATAAGCAGGATATTTAGGGTCGAGAGCGAAAAAGCTTCTCTACGAGAGTCTCTTTGACTACAGATGACTGCAATGGAAGCTAGCTCTCGCGCTGCTCTCTCACAGTATGATCAACCATTAAGAAAACCATGAAGCAGAAGATCAAAGCAGAAAGTTGTGGAGAGACAGAGACAGAGAGAGAGAGAGAGAGAGAGAGAAGAATATGGTGAAGTATGCTCAGTAACGGCAGCTAGAAGAGCAATAACAAGAAGCTTGCTTACCAAACACACAACAACAATAACCAAGAGCAAGCTTAACAGCACAGCCGCTGTGAGAACAAGAAGACCACATAATAACATCAACAACAAGAACAGCAATCTTAGCACAGCAAGTACTACAAGAACAAGAAGAAGCATACATAACGGCAACAACAATAAGAGCATGCTCAACACAGCAGCTACAAGTACAAGAAGAAGAAGAAGACGAAGGAGAAGAATAGATAAGAACAATAAGAGCAAGCAAGACAGAGGCAGCTAGTTTCGCATGCTCTTTATGCATAATGGGAGAGCTTTTGAATGTGCCATGTGCTTAGAACTTTCGCGCGTAGCTTTTCGGTCGTGTGCTTTGCAAACAGTTGATGAGCTGCTTTCAAGTCAAACGGACGTAGCACGAGGCGCAGCTGAGAGGCTAAACGTTTGAATAAAAGCAACAGCTTGCTAATAATACAATAGCAACAGCAGCAGCAGCAGCCGCAGCTGAAGCAGCAACAACAACAGCATCAACTCAATATAAACTAATTTATAATAGAATTTATTTAATTTCGCGCCGCCTGGTAACAACAACAAACCGTTTTTTTCGCGTGTGTCTTTGAAAGCAAAAGTTATGTGATAAGCATAAAAAGCATAAGTGTCTCAGTGTGTGTGTGTGTGTGTGTGTGAATCTGTCTGTGCGCTTTTTTCGCAGTACAATTATCCTGCGTGCGTGTGTGTCCAACTGCGCAGGACGCCAGCGCCAGCGCCAGCGCCAGCGAAAGCTGCTTATCAGCGTGCCCGCAGCAGCCTGTTATGATTTTTTTGTGGCTATCACCAGGCGCATAACAAGGTCAAGCAAACAGCTGGCAAAGGATTGCGAAAACGAAAACGAAAACGAAAACAAACACAAATTCACTTTCATGCTTAAATAAATAGTTAGCGCAGCTTTCTAACTGATTTTATATAAAAGGAATATTATTATTATTATAATTTTTTTTTTTTTTAAATTGAACCTGACAAGAAATACAACAAAAGTCACGGCAAAATGTCTTCCATGGCTGCGTTTGATCAAATCAAAATTGGACTCAAGTAAGTGCCACAATAATTGCCCCATAAAGCAATAAACAAAGCAACAAATTTCTGTTAATCATAAAGATATTGATGAGTAAAGCAATTGATTATCACGATTAATCAGCAGTTGCTCAAAGCTTAGCCAATTCAAATTGTTTAGATCATCGCCAGATATGTACGTGCTCTGTTTTTGGCATTAAACTATTGTCTAGTACTTGACGTAATTGATGGACTTTAGTGCATTAAACCATTTAATTATGGCTGCCTTCTACAGTCAGTCCGCATGACATCAGCGAATTGTGTCATATATAGAAGAAGCAACCCATATAGTATCCACTCGAACAAGTTAGCTCAGATATATAGCCGATATATAATCGATATCAATTGGGTAAATGTAATACGTATACTAGCTCTAAACTAAACGTTATCTGAGAATATTGTTTTATTAGGCGGGTCGGCAAAAGTCTGTTCCGTCATGCTTTGTTTCATATACGTACCTCTATCAGGCGCAGCAATCTTATCGATTTCTTCGAAAATATCGAGTGCTATCTAAAAGTGTAAGTGAAATGTATCTACCAAATTCGCAAGCCCTGGCTTCCGTAGACTGACAGCTCCTTCAGACAGTTTATATATCTTTATTTATTCATATGATACGATTCCGTTTGATGCCCGCATGCAGACCCGTCTGCTAAACGATAGTTCAAATAAATCAACCTAATTAAGGCACATACATAGGTAGCCGTGCGTATAGTATATGGACACACATTTGCCCAGATAAGCGACGCAAATATAAGTCGAGCAAATCCCTGAAGATCAAATATTTATATGGTAAACAAAGGCGGCTTCGCGTGGGTGTGTGTGAGTGTGTGTGGGTGTGTGTGTGTGTGTGTTAAACAAAAGAAATGCATTTGTTAAGGCAAATTACTGCAATTTGCGTTCAGGTCCTTTGGCCAGGACAAAGGCATTGCTCGCCAAGTGAGTTATGCTGTGCGTCAGCCGTCAACAACAATCTGTTTACGCCAGGACCTCCAATTAACTGGCAGCTTATGTGCGCGCTACCTGTGTCCATATTGTTCGCACCGCTCATAGCACTCTATTGATTCCCGGTAACTCTGTAATTTGTCTACATAACGAGCTAACAGCGTAAACACACGGCGCATGACAGTGCCTACCAGCGCTCATCGCCCAGCTGTCATTAGAGGCGTCCATTGTCTGCCGCTGCTGCCACTTTAACTACGCAAATAATTAGGTAGCGAACTGCTCTAAAAGCTCTATAAGCAAAATAGGGTAACACTAAACCGGTTGGTTGACTAGCACATACCCTGTATCTTACTGGATTCTCAGTCTCTCAGCTGAATGATTCTCACTTGTTTCTCTTGATGATTCTTAGTATTTTATAGTTATATAAATAATCTCAGAGAGACTGCAGATTGTGTATACATGTAGCATATAGAAATCTACAGTTATTCATTAAACATTATTGAGTTGTCAACAATTCAGGCAGTGAGAAGGATGCTCAGATTATAAGTCACTTTATGTTTGCTGTATAGCACACACTACGCACTCTATCTAGCCCCCTTCAAATGCTATTACAGGGTATGCAGCAACAAAAACAAAAGCAACCTATTTATGCAAATTTTTGCCTATTGTATAAAGAGTCAAGCTGAGTCATTTGTGTCATAGCGAAGTGTTTGAGAGAACGAGAAAAGAGATTGTGCCATGAGATCAGCAACAGGTTTGCCTAATTTGATCGAAGACTGTGCGCTCTATATGAAATAAGAAGAAGAACTAGCTGTATATTGTGAACCACCGTGATGAAATAAAAGTAATAATAACCCATATGTGGCATGAATGACATACAAGTTGTGTGCTGTGAAGCCCCACTGTATGCCCTAAGGAGCCTTGACATAACTGTAGTCGAGTTGGGATTCATAACTAAATGTTTGCTTCATGAAAGCTCGCCTGAACTTGAAGTAAAGCTACGACTTGAGCTTGAAGTCATCAAACTATTCACATAACAATAAAGCGGAAAGGCTTTGCCTGGAATTCCCAAAGAGTTTCAGCAGCTGTGGTTTGAGCTACTTGCAGTGCTATAAATCAGCTTTTATCAGATTTTAGTTGTTAAAACAAAAATCAACGAGTTTCATTACAGGTATTCCTGAATAAATTGAATATTTGAACTATTCACTTTTTTAATTTTTCTCTATTTAATTCTTTTACTTTGTGGCTAAGTGCAACATTTTGTTGCGCGCTTTTCAGTTCAGTTGAACGCAAATTTGCATATTTATTGTTCTGCTGTGATTTATGCACGCGGTCATTTATATATTCATAAAGCATTCAGTGCTGAGCACAGAAGAAAAAAGCGCAACAGTAAAACTTCAAATTGTCAATTTGAACGCAAATTTGATATATTTTTAGCCAGCGGCAATAATTGAATTTCGCTCAATTTCGCTATGCGACAATGTTTCGCAATTGAATAAAGCGAATATATAGAGTGTATATATGTATATATATATACACGATACGATACGATATTGTATGGTATATATATATATATATATATATATGTGTATGTGTGTGAAGGCATCATCACTTACACCTATTAACCTTCAGTTTTATTGCATTTCTCACACGATGCTGGGCGCACGTTTGGCATTTGATCAAATCGAATTAAATGTTTGCCAGCCCAACAATGAAATAACTCAAAAATTGGCCATCGTCACGGAAAGACATTGGCGCTGTGTTCCACTGTGCGGCGACATATTTTCAGTCTGTTCGATTCGTTTTTTTCTTCTTTTTTTCGTTTTTTTTTCGTTTTTTTGGTTACTTTCTGAATTTATTCATTCTAAACGTTAAATAAACACAAATTTCCCCATATTTGCGCTGGCTATAGAAAAAAACAAAAAATATCTCTGTATTTTTCTTTTCTCTTTACATTTTTGGGCTATTCAACATTGCTCATACGCCGCGTATTGCGTTCCACGGCAACACTTTACGTGCATTTGGCGCTGTCGCTCGAGCTGCTCGCCCACGCCACACACACACACACACACACACACACACACACACACACACACACACACACGCGCGCACAGCTGACTGTATGTGTGCGTTCGTCAATTTTATTTAATTTTCGCAGCGTTTCGTATATTTTGTAGACAGCGCAAAGCGTCGTTTGAATGAACAAGGTAAAAAAGTATAGGCACAGCAACAGTTTTTTTTTTGTATAAATCTTTCATTTTTCGTATATCCATTGATATTTTGCTCTTGCTAATGCGTAAATGAGTTTTATTGCCTGACACCCTGGTCATTTCATTAAAAATATATATGTGTATACAAACATATATAAGCCAATGGCGTTTTGTCGGCAATAGATAATTTATAGTCATGGAGTGAAATCGTAAGGAAATGGTATACGTATTGCAGATCAGTCTATAGATTATATTCTGCATTCGAACTAACTGAGTGCTTGACTTCTATGTGTGCGTTTATTGTTATTTTCATTATTATTATTATTATCAAAGTTTGTCACACACGCGTGGCAGACAGAGATAACAATACAAAACTTGAAAACTGAATTCCAAGGCTTTTGCTTTTAGGAATCATAAACTTGAATCAGCTGGCATCAGCTTGAATCAGCTTGATCTATTGATATTAGCTACAGTCAAATGTATTAGATTGCCATGAAGATGCAGATTGAGTGAGTTGAATGTGAGTGAGTTGCGATTTGGACAGTATTCCTAAAAGCAAGAAATATTTGTGGAATGTTGAGAAATATGTATAATATATTAATAGATATTTGATACTTATAGTTTGCCATGTTTTCCAAAGTGTGCCTCATGACTTCATATTAGCCAGTGACGAGGCAAAGATTATCCCCAAGCCAATTGCCAGTGGTCCGCCAATGTGCAGCAATCTGTCGTTATATAGTTATTGCTCTATTGAATTTAGCTAAAGTCAAATGTATTAGATTGCCATGAAGATGCAGATTGAGTGAGTTGAATTGAATGCAATTCGGACGGAATTTGGAATATTAGGAAATATGTATAATAATAATATATTAATAATATATTAATAAATATTTGATATTTATAATTTGCCATGTTTTCCAAAGTTCGCCTTCAATTCAGCGTGTTCATGAAGAATATATAAACAAACTAAATATCGATGGCAATGATTCGGTGATTCGGATGCGATTCTTATCAACTCTAACAGCAAATTACTTTTCGTTTGTTAAGCTTATCTGATTGTACATAAAATAAATATGACTTGACATAAAAGAAATGCGAGCAAATGTTAATGAAACAGCTGCAATCAATATTGCTCTTCAGTTATATATATATATAATTTCAGTTAGTTAGTCATATATCAAACACTCAAGCTGCTAGCGCGATAAACACTCCTTGACCTGGCTGACATCAGTGCTGAAAATGCAAGTAACGTTTGCCAGCTTGCGTTGTATCCTTGCGCCACTTGAGAGCTTTTCTCAGGCGATTCATTCATAAGCGGAAAAGCTCTCAATGGAAGCTTTTGCCTGGCATCCTTGCGTGTCAGTGCTGCCAAGGTCAACGCAAATGCGTTAATAACCAGCCAAATGGACATGTAAGCGCTAAGCAAATAGTGTCCAACTTATTTGGAGAATGTATGTGGGGTGTTTTTCTTTCTTTTTTTTTTTTTTCATGGAAATTGTGTCTGCAAGCTTTTCAGGTCTTTTTTATTTTATTATTATATGTATGTATATGTAAATGTATATGTATGTATGTATGTAACGCGGCGCGTAGACTTTGTGCTGGATTCGCTTGTACCGCGTACACATGCCTGCCTGATAGCTATGTGGAGGGGGCTATTGGGGGAGCTGGGGCTGTCAGCTCGTCTGGCTATGGCAAATGAATGCAATCATTGCGACATAATCTGTTACACGCTTTGCTTATCTCACCAGGGGCCATATTCCAGGGCTAGCAGTGAGAGAGTAAAAAAAAACATTAGCAATTCAGACAGAGATTACAAAGATTCCATTTGTCTGGGAAGCTAAAGGTGTTATTGTTTCATTTGTTCTAGTTAATAGTTCAGTTCAGTGACACAAGCTGAAAGTTTTTTTATTTAAGGTGAATCCGACTAACAATTAAAGGCTCTTTACCGAGATTAACTGAGGCTAGCTTTCAAGTCAGCTCTGAAGTCTGATAATGGATCGATTTACTGAATCACAGTTCTAGTTCAGTTCGTCGCTTAATGCAACGGATCGATCTAACTGATTAGGCAAATGGAAATCAAACTTCTGAGACATGTATGTTAATGTTCCTGTTCTGATTAAATCGAAAAATGCACAATTTTGTAAAAAGCCTCAGCCAGAAGAAAAAAAAGTACTAATGCAATTTGGAAAGCCTGTCTTCAGCTGTCTGCCGTTTTGCTCACTTCTTGCGCTGATCTCCGGATGATAAAATGATGGCAATACGTATGAATATGTTGAGGGCATCCATGTAGATGGCCAGGGCATTGTTGATCGGATCGTAGCGGATGTAGCCATTCTGCGGATAGTTCTCAGCTGCTTTGACAATGCGCTGAGTGTCGTAGAGCAAAAAGCCGCTAAACAGTATCAAGCCGCCGTACAAGGACAACGAGGCCAGGCCGGCACCAATGGCTGTCGTTGGCGGCAGCCACATATTGGCCAGTGACGAGGCAAAGATTATACCCAGGCCAATTGCCAGTGGTCCGCCAATGTGCAGGAATCTGTCGCTGGGCGCGCACGCGGCCACTGTGGAGAGGGCGCCCACAATGCCGGACGTGTAGAGCAGGGCACGCACCAAGATGGGACCGCCCATGAAGCACATGGGAGCAATAACGGCGCCCATGACGCCGCAATGCAATGCCCAGGCCAATTGCTTCATGCCTAGGCCAGGCTCATAGTCCAGTGCCTGGGTCAGCGCTCCAGTGCCCATGACCAGGCCCATGGTGACCAACGTGGCCAGCCAGCCGCTGCGCATGATCAGGTTGAGCAACGGCTCCGACTGGAATACGGCCGCTGCGGAGGCGGCCGTGACGGCACAGGAGGCGCCAAAGTAGGCATAGGTGGCATGGATGCGATCCCTCACGTATTGCGGCCACATGACCGAATGGTCGTAGATGCTGGGCTGATTGGCCAGGCCCAAGCCGTAATAGCACAGTGCGACGAGGCCCATCAAGGCAGCGCCAGCGGCCGCGCCCTTGCCCATGGAGTAGGCGTTCTCGCTGGGCGGTCCCATCAGACGCTCCTTAAGTGTGGGCGCTTTGCTGCGCTGCTCCAGGTGGGAGCGATTACGATTTCCATGCTCCTCACTATAGTCGCGTCTCAGTTTCGGCTGCAGCAGCACTCTGTTTGGCCGCAGTGCATTGCATTTGCTGTTCGGCGCTTGGAGCGTCGATTTCCATAGTCCTTGGGCGCTATTGAAGGGTGCCTTGCACAGCAGCCGAGCCGAGCGCCCTGAAACGACATGCGCTAAACGTGCCAAAAGCATTTCTTAACGTTTCCAAAGAAATATATATATATAATAAAATATATTTTTATGTATATATATATATTTATAGCTGCTAATCTGTGCAGTTCGATTGACAAATTTACCCTGAACTATACTTTTGAACAAGCTAAAATAATTTATTTTGAACAGAGAGCCAAACGGACTCTAGTTTTTGGCTCGCTCTAAAGTTGAATGACAAAATTTCTGATGATATATACACTTGTGTTTTAGACTTTGTACAAAAGTTGAATGGCAAATCATATATCATATATAGAGGCTTAAACTGGTTGGTTTTAGCTTCGACTAAGCTGACTTTGCACAAATAATATATATATATATATATATATATATATATATATTTATAATATATACTTCCATATATATAATATATTCTATATTTACACAAACATTTTCATATCAAATCTGCGCTCAGCCAGAAATCTAGCTGAGTTTTGAGTTATAGTGCGAGCTGGTCCAGGAACTGGGGTATCCAAACTGTGTATGTTATCTAGCCAAATCTCACTCGAAATACATGTGAGAAACATAAAGTTTCGATTCAGGTTTCAGAGTTCTGTTGTATTTGGACAACTGGTTTGGTTTAAGGTTCGCTTCATCATAAAATACAGTTGTTGAGTGTTGAGTCGCCTGGCGAAGGTTGCTTCAGTATAAAATACTCACACTCTACTTATGCAAATGAATCTGGACGAGAAACTAAACTTAATTATAATATGCTAGCGCCAAATATGTTGACAATCTCTCAAAGATCATTAAAACACTTTGCTGAAAACTAGTTTCAGCTGACCGCATGCAGCTGCAATTGGAAATTCGTGCAATTGTTTGGGATGCAAATGAACTTGGTTGGCTAACTGATGCCTATGGCAGCTAGCTATATGTCTGTGACAGCCAGGAATGCCTGAATTGCAGAAATCTGAAACAAAAATATTCACTCTGTTACAGTTTGCTCCTGCCTGCCTGCCTGCCTGCCCGCCTGCCTGCCTGTGTTGGCCTGGTCCATAGTTTATTTGTCTTTGATTTGCCAGTTCATTCTCGTTTTTGTATTTGTTTTTCTTTTTCTCAGTTTTTTTTTGTTTTTTTTTTTTTTTTTTTTTTTTTGCTGTCGTCAGCAATAACAAGAACGATTTTGTTTATTTTTTCACTCATTTCGATAATTTATTTTTGGACATAATTCAAAGGCGAAGCATCAGATGGAAATATTCTCCATACCGAGTATGTTGCCCTTTCATTAGCTGCAGATTGTTTTCAGTTCTTTGGCTGCTCATAACAATTTGTAAACTAAAGAAAGCAATTGGCAAGTTCATGCGTGTTTCTAGCTGTTGAGGCAAATTTACCTACCGCACGCAATGTCAGCATTAGAAATTGTTTTCGTTAGTTCTTTTCCCATGGCTTTTTGTTTTATTGATCTTTCTTTTTATTATGTCCAAATATTTTTATGCCAAGGTTCAGGGCCAACGCAGCGATAGTCAAGAAAACAAAAGAAAAGAAAAGAAAAAGAAAAAGAAAAATCGCAAAAATTGCCTTATATGATAGACGCAACGAAAAGAAATATACAGCAGCTCGAGGGGGGCTATAAATAAACAAAAAATATGACAAATATTTTATTTTGTAGCTTTTGCTGTCATTTGCGAAACAAAAAATCACGAGGAAACAACAAATATTATGCGTAAGCTTGTATTGCTTTATAGCTGTTATATATACTTAAAATTTGCTTGCAAATTGAATCACGTTTCATTTGATGAGCTCACATAATACAGTTGACCGCAACTGATAACATAGGTAATATATTTTATTTAAGTATCAAATCGAAACAGAGCTCTAGTTGATAATGCCCAGGTATCTATGTATAACTACATATAAACTGGAATGGCAAAATATGAAACTGCGGGCAAATCTTGAGGGCAACAGAATGCAATTGGCGTTTTATGAAAGTTTTATTAAGGTTTAGTGAAATATTTCAAATATGTTAGACTATGCGCAATTATGCGCCAACCTTGAATTCTATTATTAACCTCGATAGTTCTTGAAAGAGCTGGCGAAATTTTATTATGCCTAGTATAGTTGCCTAATGACATATTTCTGGGGCCGCGAATATCGTCAACTATTTCTGCTTAGAACTGTCTACATTTATTTTTATTTTGATATACAATTATTTCATGATTTGCAAGTTCCTGATGGGTTTTTTTTTTCTTCAGGCTTCTCCATTATCGATACTTAATCGCCACAATGTGAAATAATTATTCTTATGTTTTGATTGGAGCAACACACACGCAAAACTCTAAAGAAGTTATGGAAAATCTTAGGAGTTCATAATTCATAATTTATGTGTTTGCATTATCTAATCAGTTTATTTATTCATATACATTTGTGTTGTGTAATTCTAATTTGATTTTCTGTTCACCTTTTGTCTTAGTACAAAATCATGTAAACTCTATTTCTTGCACACATTACATGCCTGCAAAGCGAAATATTCTATATATTGTTCTTTTGGGTCTTGAGAGGCCGTCGAGGCGTCTCAATTTTTTGGCCTGATAAATGGCCAACACCTGGCTCGCTACGACAACACGCCCTGATTAAAAAATGGCTTTATCATTATTTATTTTCTTATATTTCATTTTATATATATATTTATATATATTTTATATATGTATATATAATATATTTATAGATATAATATATATATATATATATATTATATTTATATATAATGCATATACGTTTGTATATAAAGTATATATATTAAGATAAGACTATATCATGTTTAAAACTAAAAGGTTAATAGAATGTGCAGCTAAAATTTAGCTCGACAATTGCAGGGCATACTTGAGAAACAATATACCCTGTACATTTTTATATATTTGACATAGAACACCTAAAACCAATTAAAGGTAATGGAAATAGTTAGCTAATCTAAGATTCTCACTTTGCCAAGATGCTCTGAGCGAATCACCTAATGACTGACTGAAAGTATACCCTGTTATTATAGAGCTCAGATATGTATCTCAAATTCAAACGAGCTTGTCCCTTAAGTACACAAGCAAACAAAACACGTCTCCATTGCAGTCTTCTAAAAGCGAGTCTTGACACTCTTCTTTGCAGAATGGTCGACTTCAAGGTACAGCAGCGGCGTTACCGCACGAGCGAGAAGACCGTTGTCAGCACCACTTATGGTCCCATTAAGGGAGTCAAGCGAAAGTCGATATATGGTCAATCGTATTTCAGCTTCGAGCGCATACCCTTTGCCAAGCCGCCCATCGGGGAGTTGCGCTACAGGGCGCCACAGCCGCCAGAGATTTGGACCGAGGTGAAGAGCTGCACCTCACAGGGCCCAAAGCCGCTACAGAAACATTTTGTATTCGAGATGACGGATGGCTCCGAGGACTGTCTCTACCTCAATGTGTATACGAAGAATGTAAGTGAGGCAGCACAACAGGCAGTAGTTCACAATAAGTAATGCATATTTTATTGGATAGTTATATCCCGTTAAGCCCATGCCTGTGATGGTCTGGATCTATGGTGGTGGCTTCCAGTTTGGCGAGGCCTCACGCGAATGCTACAGTCCGGACTATTTGCTGCGGGAGGATGTAGTCGTAATATCCATCAATTATCGCCTGGGACCACTGGGTGTGTATTGAGTATGCAGTATTTTTTAACCTAATTTAAACTAATACTAAATTTGTATTGTGTTAGGCTTTTTGTGCCTGCAAGATCCCGAATTTGATGTGCCCGGCAATGCGGGCCTGAAGGATCAAGTTTTGGCGCTGCGCTGGGTCAAGGCCAATTGCTCGCGCTTTGGCGGCGATTCGAATAACATAACAATCTTTGGTGATAGCGCTGGAAGCGCTTCGGTGCACTACATGATGATCACGGAGCAGACGCGCGGACTTTTCCACAAGGCCATCTGCATGTCGGGAAATACGCTGTCACCCTGGGCCGTCACACCACAGCGCAATTGGCCCTATCGGCTGGCCGTGCAGGCGGGCTACACGGGCGAGAACACGGAACGTGAGGTCTGGGAGTTTTTGAAGAATGCCAAGGGCTCGGATATAATCAAGGCCAACGGCGAGCTGTGCATCGACGAGGAGAAGAAGGAGCGCATCGGCTTCTCCTTTGGCCCCGTCATCGAGCCCTATGTGACCAGCCACAGCGTAGTGACCACCAAGCCCATTATCATGATGCGCACTGCCTGGAGCAATAGCATACCACTTATCATCGGCGGCGTCTCGAACGAGGGACTGCTGCTCTACTCCGAAACCAAGACGAATCCCAAGTGTCTCAACGAGCTCGGCGACTGTCGCTATGTGGTGCCCATGGAGCTGGACATGGACCGGGACAGTGAACTCTGCAAGGACTACGGCGAGCAGCTGCGTCAGAGCTACTATGGCGATAAGACGCCCAGTCTAGACACGCTTCACGAGTATCTGCAGGTGTGTTTGGGTGTGTTTTGTTGTTTAGGGAAGAACAGTTATCTTTTGAGTGATTGAGATTACATAGCGTGCGGCACATGAGTGATAATGACATCGGATATTTTAAAATATATAGTGGGGTTTTATTGTGATTTAAATTTTGATTAATTGTTAAAGTTCTGCGTAAACCAGACTCTCAGTCTCACTATAGACAAATGTTATCAAAAATAGAGTAATATACATATATGAGATAATACTCAAATCTTGATAAGAATCAATATGAAGATAAGGGCATGAAAAATGAAAAAGTTTTCACAAAATTTTTATTGTATTGAAATATTTCCTTAGGAAACAATATCAAAAAGGTTTTAAACTAAGAACATTGTGAAAGAAAGTTAGATTTGTAAATAAAGAATTTCTAAGACTCTATAGAAGGCATCTAGGCATTAGTATATATATCTAGACATTAGTATATATCAGTATATATAGATATAATGACTGTCGATAAAGTAAGCTTACCACAAGTTATTAGCATAGTCACATTGAGAAGTCAGATTCACATAGGTTATACAGCTAGGCATATGCTGGCGGCTTAGCATACCTAATGATAATAGTCTACTGTTCCGCAACTAATCTTTTGTTTGCTCTGTCTGGCTTGCAGATGGTCTCGCACGAGTATTTCTGGTTCCCCATCTATCGGACAGTATTGTCGCGCTTGGAGCACGCGTCGAGCGCACCCACCTATCTGTATCGCTTCGATTTCGACTCGAAGCACTTTAATCATCTGCGCATACTCAGCTGCGGCAAGAAGGTGCGTGGCACCTGCCACGGCGACGATTTGTCCTATCTGTTTTACAATTCGCTGGCGCGCAAGCTGAAGAATCATACGAGGGAATACAAATGCATCGAGCGCTTGGTGGGCTTGTGGACACACTTTGCCACCTATGGCAATCCCAACTATGATCCCGAGCAGCCGGAACTGTGGCAGCCTGTGATGGCCAGTGCACTCGATAAGCATCAACTGAAGTGCCTTAATATATCTGATGATCTGAAGATAATCGATGTGCCCGAGCTGCGCAAGTTAATGGTCTGGGAGAGTTTCTTCCGGCGCGACGAGCTGCTGTGAATATGAAGGCCTTGGTCAAGGTCTTCACTTAGCATTAGCATTAGCATTAGCTTTATGTTGAAAACAATGCAAAGCGTAGCTTTAAAGCCTAGATAGAACCTATCTATATATATGTATATATATATATATATATATATATATATATATATATATATATATATATATATATATATATATATATATATATATATATATATATATATATATATATATATATATATATATATATATATATATATATATATATATATATTTATATATATTTCAATGTGTATGTGTGTGTTGTTAAGTTTGTCCACAAATCAAGATTCTATTTAAGCTTGTTCAAGTTTGATCCGAAACTATCAAATGTCTATAGATCGCAGTAATATTCAGATTTTATCTATCTATCTATCTATATATATATATATGTATATGTTACGAATTGAGATTTGTTCTAAGGAATGATAGAAGTCGCAACTGAAGTACCTTTTGAATGGATTCGTACAGCCAAGGAATAGTCTATATGTGCATGAGCTAATGTTCCTTATGTTCCTAGTTATATCATATATTTATATATATACGTATATATCTATATAAATATGTGTATGTAAAAGGCTGCCAAGACGCCCCTAACACTATGATTTTTCTTGTATTATTCGGCGTTCGATTCTCTTCCGTGCACAAAATTACACTCAGCCAACCCAACCCAACCCATCCAATAATATATTATATATTAGTCTATTTTTCGCTTAGCTCTTTGAATTTGTGAAACTTTTACAAAAATCATCTAATTTTTGGATACGTATTTGTTCATATTGTTTTTTCTATTTTGTATAAACATACAATACAATATGCCAGTCCAAGTTTTACATATTTAGGAATATGATTCTTGTTAGTATCTAGTATATATATACATATATATATATATATATATATGTATGTATGTATGTATATGTATGTATATATATATTTACATAGGACAAAATGAATTTGAATTGAATTATGTGTCTGTTGACTAAAAACACCTCTAAAAACTGTTATTAAGAATGCACAAACGAAACGCTAATTGTAAATGTTTCGAATTCGTTTTTATAGAAACTACATTGAGCGAGCTAAGGCTAAGGCGAGCTCGATTAACAAAAGTTAAGTAATTCAATTCCTAAAAGCTTCAAAGTAATGTGATGCCACAAAAGAAAAAGAAAACAAAAAAAAAAAAAAATTATATAAAAAAAACAAAAACTAAGAAATTTAAAATCCATATTTTAATAAGGAAAATCTAACGAGAAAAAAAAACCAAACTAAATGTATTTCAAATAAAGCAACAATTTTAAAATATTTTAAACATCGAGTAGTCTCATTGCGAGAGCAATCATAAAAACAATGACAAAATACCTAATTGCTTTAAGGAAGTTTCAAAGGTTGCCCACTCAAAACTCGGGCATCTACACCAACTACGATTATATACGCAAGTAAGTAACATAATTATCGAGCCTACTCGAGGCGCGCTTATCGGTGGGCGCGTTGACGTTGACGTTAACGTTGACGTCATAGAGCTCCACTCGTTCACATTTGGGGTGCTGCTACTTATCGCTCAGCTAAATCTTAATCATAAACTCGTCTGGGCTGTAGCTGTGCTGCCTTTTCTCAGCTACTATTCTCCCTTTATCCCTCTCTCTTTCTATATCTTTTCCACTTTATTTGCTCAAACAAAACGCGTATCAGCTCTGTGGCACATGGCACTTTAGAGATAAACACAATAAAAACCTCAAGTCTTAGCGTCGCGTGACTAATTGAAGTGCACACGGCGGGTACCTCAATTACTCACGGTTATATATATATATATATATATACACATAGTGCAAATAAAACATAAATGATCTTCCATTAAGTTATTGACGTGATATGCTACAAAGCGTTTATTAAAATATGTTTTAGCTGGCCAGAAAGAAGTTTCTTAAAGAAAATTGCAATCTGCATTCAACGGATTATAAAAGTTATAAAAGTTTACAAGTTTTAACTGACATGAATTATGTTTTGCTAGGCAAGCCAACGAACGTTAGACTTAAGACAAATATAACGCATACAGAGAGTATTTCTTGCTATTTTTGTTATCTTTATATGTATATACATATATATATATATATATATAGATAAGGAAAACTTTTTTGGCTATGCCAAGTCATCTCTGAGTTTATCTTATAGAAATCTGCAATCCCCTGCATTAGTCATAGAGTAAATGTCAATTATTTGCTAGAAATATTAACTTATTGCTAATGCCTAAAGTAAATAGTATGAATTGGAAACATAAGTGAACCTAACCTTTTCAGTTATTCAGTCTGTAGCAAAATAAATAGTATGAATTGGATATATAAGTGAGTCTCATCTAAAGCATTTCAATTAATCAGTTAGTCGTGCTCAAGCCAAGATGTGCTCCAAGCTGCGAGCCCTATTTCTGCTCAGGTATAAAATAGTTCAGGTATACCAATTACAGTTCTCTATATCTATATCTATAATTTATAGTATATAGTATATTGGCTCTTTGCGTGCATTTGGCCATGAACCAAGACGAAAATGAAGTCATAACTGAAAGGGAAGCCAAACACACGACGCCAGACGATTTGCAGTATTGAAATCGAACTTTCGGCCAACCATGTAGACAGAGACTATGAATCTTAATGCTAGGCGGAAAGATATAGTCGTTGCTTGGCTAATAAAATGCTGAATATCAAAAAATAGATATATACATACATATATAGTATATCTGTTAAATAATGCTAATTGGAACAACAAACTGGCTGCGAGGCGTCTGTCATTTGCATTTATTCAGGTCTCTTACGTTTCATTCGACCGAATTGAAATCCGGTTTAATTAGACTGACAGAATGCGATTGCAACGATTGCTCAAATTCAAGTTCAAAACCAACTTCTAACTGTAATCAAACTGCTTTACGTACATATGTATGTTTATCAGTTCGTTTCTGGGGTCTTTGCACTCGGACTTATGAAAGTACTTTAGCTTAGCTTTAATAAGTGCGAGGCGTTTGCTACGTTCAAGGTGGTTTTTTATGTGCTTTGTGGGTGCTTTGTTTTTTTAATGTGTTCCGTTTGGCTATGCAAATTGATATTAAATATGGATTTTACTTCGATTTAAAGCAGACCTTGAAACAGCTATAGAACTATATCTTTATGTATACAAATTGTATGAAAATCAATTTAATATTTTAACTAAATTTTTAAATAATCTAAAATTTTGTTCGCCAAAGCTCTGTTAAAGCGAGCCAAAAAGCTAACTGTTTAATGCAAAACTTAACGGCGATCGACAGCTGTGTTGTGCTTAAAGCTCATTTTGAAGAGTGCTTTGCTTCAGTTGTTCATCGAAATTCAAAACAAAAGCTTGCACTCAAGCAATTCCACAGTGCTGGCAAAAATAACAGTTCCACTCGTTGCAATCGTTTCGTTCTCTGAGCAAAAACCTGTTGAACGCGTGCCAGAGAGCGGCACAGTGAGTAAGTGAGTGTGTGTGTGTGTGTGTGTGAGGGAGAGAGCAGCAGTGTGCGTGTGAGTCTGAGGTGAGGTGTCTACTTGTTGAGAGCCGCTTTCATTAATGCTGAACTACCTACTCTACCCTACTCCCTGCCACTCAACAAAAAGACGCAACGATCGCACAACTTCCTTCAGTTGTTGTCGCACTCTCGTGCAGAGCGGTTCGTGTTTTCGTTGTGTTGCGTGCGCGTGCTGGCCGATCACTTAGTATTTATTATTTACTTTCGCTGCCCGCCCCACATACAGAGCCGCGCCTGAATTAAAGCATAGGGCCGTGAAACTAAGCTGTTTGTTTTTCTGTTCGTCTGTGGGCTTGTGCGTTGCAATGGCTGTGCGATTCATGGATATGCTAAAGCTCACCTTTAAGTAAGTTTCTTTTCTAACTGCAAACAAAAGCAAAAAAAACAAAAAAAACATGTCAGAGAATGTTGCAGCAATGCTTAACAGATATCTTGTTTGATCGTTAGAGGCTTTGATTGCTGCTCTCGCTTGCTCTTGCATGTTTAATTATATGTGTGTATGGTGTGTGCGTGTGTGTGTGTGTGTGTGTTGGTGTTGGTGTTGCGTTGGTGAAATTGTTGCGCAAGTTCTGCAGTTGCCTTTCGCATAAATTTATCGATGCCTTTTGTTTTCTTCATTTCTGATTCATTAGTTTGTGTTTGTTTTCGTTTTTGCTATTTTTTGCACGTTTTCTCACACATTTGAATTTGTTTGTTGTTTGCGTATAATAGCGAGCTATTACAACAGCTTTAATCGCCCATGTCCAAAATATCATTTGGCTTAACTTTGTTGTTTGATTGCAAAACTTTAAAAAAGTCAATAAAACTAAAAAATATTTCAAATATTTATTAATAATTAAGTCAAGCTCTCGTTGATTAAAACACAACTTTGTAGATCAATAATTGACATGACATCAGCTGCTTTACTGTATAATATATAATACCTAATTATTCAGATAAGAAATTCTATGGGCATATAGTATTACCATATCAGAGAGCAAAAACTTGTTTAGCTTGCTGTTTCAATCTAGTTAGCAGCAGCAGCAGGAAGTCGCAGGGCAAAATGCTCTTCTCTAGCTCATTCTTTATATGTATATTTCCAAGTACTTTGGGATTCACTTTGAGTTTATGTAGTGATCCATAAAAAGTCTGGAATGTGCAGTTAAAGATTTAATATTTCAAGTAGTCTGTAGTACATTTGTACCCAGTTTTGTGCCCACTCACTCCGCTTGTGTGTGAACTATTCGTTGATTTTGCTCAGTTAATTGTTAATTGTAACACGCAGCTGGTGCCCAGTCGTGTTAATAAGCTCAACTTTAATAAAAGTGAAAATAGATTTGTTTCAAGTCTAATTAAAAATATGACCACAGATTGCTAAAGTCCGCCAGGTACATAGTTCAATGCGCTCTTAGGTGTACTGAAAAAATAGCTAAACAAGCATGAATTGACAGATTTTCCTTCTATCATGATTATTTAGTTCGAATCGCATGCTAATCCAAATCCAATATAACAAATATCAAATGTTGTATCTAGTTAATTTGCTGGGTGCTTTGGTCTTGGCGTTTCTACTTCTGTTCAACCTTTGCACGACTTTTGTAATTTTGATAGGTAAGCACACATGCAGCTTATCAGCTACTTGATAAACAGCTGTATTTATTGATATTGGTCTATGAGTGTGTGTTACAGTGCGAATTCGGAGTATTTTGTTATCGGGCGATTGACTTGACTGCACCAAAAGTTAATATAAATAACAAAAATAATATAAGGAAAAGTAAAGTAATTATGTATAGGATATAATGGTTAGCATAGGCTATTATCGGCAATAAAAATATATTCAAGCAATTGATTACCTGTATAGAAAGTGCATTGAATTATCATGCAACTATCCACAGCTAAGTTGTGTCATCTTAAACAATGACAGCGCAGATTCGACTGGAGGAGGCTAACAAATATATTTATCATATATAATACATGTTATATGTATGATTAAAAACCAGTTAAGTAAGCAATTATAGACACTTTTAACAAGTCTACATATGCCTATGTATAGGTGCAATAGATTTTGTGAAAGTCATTCTCGTGCTCAATTTGAGCTGGCAATAATTGCTTTTATTGCTGCTCGTTGAGCTGACTAGAAATTATTGTAGCTGCATCTTTTAGTGACACTCAGTTGAAAGCAATTAATAAAGTTATGAGGGCAAAGGTTAAACATTCTTGCTACAAAATAACTTTATTTATTTTAATTTAATTAATTTTATTTACCTCAAATTCTTGCAAACTTTTTGTAAATTTTTGACTTTAACAGATATTTTTTTTTGGTTCATTGAAGTTTTCTATTTTAGCTAAAATTGTGAACATTTATAAATATTAATTAATTGTTTGTATGATATTGACAAGCATTGCATACACCTAAGATTGCAGCTAAAAATTTCGGAAATAATTGTTATAAATAAATATTATGAGAAGCTAAAGAAACTCTGCTCGAATTGCCTCTGATGTGAGAGAAATTGTTATATATCGAAGTTTCTTTTAGCACATTTTGCTTAGGCCGTCTTATCAGGTATTTCAATTCAATTTTCATTAATTACATTCTCTTCTAATCAGTAGATTATTAAAGTCATAAAGATTGTTAATTAGAGACAACTGAACTATCAATTTAACATTTATTTCATTTTTATTTAACAAATTTATTTATTGTTGGCTAACAGATAATATCTACTCCATACAATTCAAACTACTCTTTGTTAGGGTATTCAATTTGTTTGTTATCATATTTCTACTGCAACTCCAGTCTCCATCATACTAATTTTGATTGGAAATGACTGAACTATCATTTTAATATTTATTTCACTTAACAATTTTTCAAAATACTTATTGTTAGCTTACAGATTTTATATACTTTATACAATTCAAACTACTCTTTGTTAGCGTATTCAATTTGCTTGTTATCATATTTCTACTGCCTACTTCCATACCATCATACTAATTTTGATTAGAAATGACTGAACTATCAATTTAATATTTATTTCACTATATATCACTATATATACTTAATACAATTCAAACTACTCTTTGTTAGGGTATTCAATTTGCTTGTTATCATATTTCTACTGCAACTCCAGTCAGTGCGCCTACTTCTATGCCAGCTTCACGTGCTTCACTTACTAATATTATAGTATCTAGATTATCTAAACTCTCTCTCTCTCCCTCTCTCTCTCTGCCTCTATCTCTCTCTGTGTTTCTCTCTGTTTTGCTCCTTTCTCTGAAATTAGCAATTTGTATGCAACTTCGTCGTCGTCGTCGTCGTCGTCGTTGTTGTTGTTGTTGTTGTTGTTGTTGTTGTTGTTGTTAAAGTTAAACTATGTCAGTGCATTGGGGCAATGCGTGTTAAATATAAAATATGTGATTAATTTTTGAGCTGCGCAATTGAAAGGTAGCAAAAAAAAAAAAAAAAAAAGTGCCATAAAATGCATTAAGCGCACACCCACCGCCCAGAGCGCAGTAATAAAAGTTAAATGCATAAATAAATTAGAAACAAAACAACAGAAAAAACAGATTTGAAAAAAAAAAACAAAACAAAAATGAAAATGAAAATAAATAAAAAACAAAACAAAAAAATTAAACAGTAAATAGAAAACTTGTCGTGCATATTAAGCGCTCAGCGTTGAGGTTGGTCATAAGGCGCGACTTTCAAAACACGAAAAATATATATAAATAAAAATATAATAATAAAACAAAAACATACCGTAACGCAACCACAGTGGCATTGAAAGCCAACCAACCAACCACCCAACCACCCAACCACCCAACCACCGAGCCGGCAATTTGTTGAGTGCGTGACTGATTTCCAGGCCAAAGCAAGTGAAAATATTTAAACACAAGTTAACAAACTCCAAATACTCTACGCAGACGACTCGAATGCTCTATGATGTGTTCGAAATGCTGCGCGCAATATGGGCATCGCCGAGACTGAGTTTTTCTCTGGTTTTTCTTTGGGATCATAAAATGTTGTTTGTAAATTCGTAGAATATATTCATTTGATTGTTACTTAGCTAGTTCTACGATATAGTAAGTGGCTGCTAATTCAAGAGATATTTTTATTTGAAAAGTGTCAAAATTGCTGTTAGCTCGACAACTTAAAACAAAATTACTTTGCACATTCGAATAGAGTTAAAAAAAAAAAAAAAACACGAAAATTGGCAGCTATGAGAGATTGACATAGTTTGGTTTCTTGTGATCGCTGTTGATATGCAATCTTTTTGTAAACTGACATAAAACTGACCTCTTTTAACTGAAGCTAAGGACAGTACAGATATCGTTTGGTTGTAAGTAAAAGCAGCAACTTGCGGCTTCATCTCTCTGGCCACGACCGCTCGCCTCGAGCTTCCCATTTAAATGAAGCGCTTGATGAGAGTGCTCTAACATGACCGCACTTACAAATTCTAATTGATCTTATTGCTAATTCCCTTAAATTAGAAATTAACTTATAGCTTTCACTTTCTACCGAAAATAGTTGGAAATGCCTGGATTCGAACCCATATTTCCTTAAGCAAGTTGCATTGTAAACTGCAAAGCTGTGGCAGCAGAAACTAGTTAGAAACCTAACTCAAACCTTTACTCACAGTCTTCCATTGATCTCGTTTACAGGGTGCTCAGCTTTAAGTACGAGCAGCGTCGCCTGACCACAGCTATCTACGCGTTGGTGAAGACGCAGCTGGGCACAGTGCGTGGAGTGAAACGGAATACCATATGGGGTGGCAGCTATTACAGCTTCGAGAAAATACCCTTTGCCAAGCCGCCGTTGGGTGAACTGCGTTTCAAGGCACCCGAGCCGGTGGAGCCCTGGGATCGTGAGCTGGATTGCACCGCGCCCGGTGATAAGCCGCTGCAGACACATCCATTCTTTCGCAAATTCGCTGGCTCTGAGGATTGCTTGTACTTGAATGTGTACGCCAAGGATGTGAGTGATACTAGCAGGCAGCTTTCAGTCAGCTGCAGCTAATTGCTATTCTGTATTCTATCTAACAGCTGCAGCCTAACAAGCTACGTCCGGTGCTGGTCTGGATCTATGGCGGCGGGTATCAGGTGGGCGAGGCCTCGCGGGACATGTACAGCCCGGACTTCTTTATGTCCAAGGAAGTGGTGCTGGTGAGCATCAGCTATCGAGTGGGTGCGCTGGGCTTCCTCAGCCTCGAAGATCCGGCGCTTGATGTGCCAGGCAATGCTGGTCTGAAGGATCAGCTTATGGGTCTGCGCTGGGTGCACGACAATATTGAAGCCTTTGGCGGCGATCCCAACAATGTGACCCTGTTTGGCGAAAGCGCGGGCGGCGCATCCACACATCTGCTCTCACTCAGCCCGCTCACAGAGGGTCTGCTGCACAAGGCCATCATCATGTCAGGCAGCGCGTTGTGTCCTTGGACGCAGCCGCCAAACAACCAGTGGACATATCGATTGGCACAAAAGCTGGGCTATACGGGCGAGCAGAAAGATCGCGAAATATTTCAGTATTTGCGTGCTGTCAAGGGCGGGGACATTGTAAAGGCAACGGCCCAAGTGCTCAACAAGGATGAGAAACACCATCGCGTTCTGTTTGCCTTTGGACCCGTCGTGGAGCCCTACAAAACGAAGCATACGCTAATCGGGCAGTCGCCCTACGAGCTGATGCAGCAGACCTGGAGCCGGCGTATACCCATGATGTTTGGCGGCACCAGCTTCGAGGGGCTGCTCTTCTATCCAGGTGGGTTGATATGACTTAGACGTGAATACTGTTTAACCAACTCTTTGCCCTGCAGAGGTCATACGTCGTCCCGCCACATTGGATGAGGTAGGCGACTGCCAGAATGTGTTGCCCATCGATCTGGGCGAGAATGTCGACCCCAAGCTGCGCGAGAGCTATGCTCTGCAGCTGAAGCGCGCCTACTTTGGCGAGGAGTCATGCAACCAGGCCAACATGATGAAGTTCCTTGAACTGGAATCGCATCGCGAGTTCTGGCATCCCATCTACCGGGCAGTTCTCTCACGACTGCGCACTGGCAGCGCTCCCACCTATCTGTACCGCTTCGATCACGACTCTAAGCTCTGCAATGGCATACGCATTGTGCTCTGTGGCAATGAGATGCGTGGCGTTTGCCATGGCGACGATCTCTGCTACATCTTCCACAGCATGCTGTCCAATCAAGCGGCCGCTGGCTCGCCAGAGCACAAAATCATCTCCGGCATGATCGATATCTGGACGAGCTTTGCGGCAAATGGGGATCCCAACTGCGAGAGCATCAAACAACTCAAATTTGCGCCTTTGCAGGATGAGACGCAGGTCGACTGCTTAAACATTGGACAGGACTTTGAGGTCAAACCGCTGCCCGAGCTGGCGAAATTGCACATCTGGGATGGCTTCTATGCTAGAAACATACTTTGAGCTAGTCTTGTTGTGGGTTGTAATTGGTTTTATAGCTTTAGCTAACATGAATTTAAGGCCTTGCTTTTAACGCATGTAAATATCTTGTATATACTTTATATATATATATAATATATCCTACGAGAATTAGTTTTTTTTTTTAATTTTTTGTAACCACGAGTTGTGCTTGGTTTGTCGCAAGCAAATACAGTAGAGCTAACACAATCAAATTTTTATAAATAATTTATGTAAGCTGGAATGTCTCAATATAATTTTTCTGTGAATTAAAACGCAAACTTTCAAAGCAGGTTAAACACTCTTATGTTAAGGTTTAATATATAATGTAATAGCATCTATTCTAGATTGTTCTGAAACTTCAGAACTCACTTAGCGCTCACTTAGCACAGCTGGAACCAAAGTTAATAAGTTTCTGTCAACATTGCCTTTAAGAGAAGTACGCCCATTTCAACTAAGCTCTTGTGAAAGTTTGTATTCTAATTTAAATTTATATCGTTTAGCTTGCCAATTCATTTACCATTTAATTGAAATTTGTCTGCTGCCTTTTTAATAATTTTCTATGGTCTGAACGACTTTTCACACAAGCTGACAACTAAGTTTTTCGTCAACTGTCTGTCATTTAGCCCGGCTGCGCGTACTCTTTGCTGTTGTTTTGTGTCTTCACACCTACCAACAAACACCCACACACACACACACACACACACACACACAGACACAGTTATACTCGTGTGTCGCACATTTATGTGTGTAAGCTGATGCTTGACAATCAAAGGGTACAACACAACGGCAACAATTTCCGCAACGCGACCGCCAACAGCGACCCCAGAGAGTGCCTGAGTGAGACACGGTGAGGGAGGTTGTGAGTGGGACGTGGGACAGGGCAAAATAAAATTCCATTAAAATTTTTGCAAGTTTTTAATCTGTTTTTTTTTTTTTTTTAGGACATGCCAAAATGTTTGTGTGGTAAATCCAAAAGGGCTGCTCACGTCGACCCAGGTCCTGGCGCGTATCCTGCCCGACGTGAAAATTTCATTTGTCGACGCGCCGTGCAGCAAGTCGTAGCGGGTGCACAGTTTTTATTATTTTTCGTGCTTTACATATTTTTTAACCAATTTTTTTTTTCGAGTTCTAGATCCGGGTTATGGTTGGGACATGCCGCTGGGTGTGCTCCCCGCATGTTGGCCATGTGCGCAGCGTGTAAAAATGGGCGTGAACTCAATAAATTAGAATTTTTTAGAGGGAGATTTCCTTGTGTGTTTTTTATTTTTACTTTTTTCTGAATCGTTTCGGTGCTGCATTGGTATAAATGTTTTATGCTGCGCTCTTTGATTAAATATTTCTGTGAGTTCTTTATTATTTAAGGCGTCTGCGCTATAAGTAAATGATGCAAAAGCTGTTTTTACTTTACTTAGCTGGAAGTGTTATTAAAAAAGGAAAAATCTTAAGTGAAATGATGAAGAGTTGAATGTTGAAGCCGTACTATTCCAATTTATTAACATTTCAGTTTGTATATAAATAAAAAGCCATTTCCATTGAAGCTGGGGAAAATCTTTTACAATTTATTTCAAGGGGCCTAATGTGGCTTGGCAATACGTATTTGTTGTCATTGCAAATAAAAACTAAAATATGTTAATAATTCTTTTTTTTTTTATATCAATTTACTCTTTTCTTATTTTTTATTAAGGTGAGTTTTTCGTTTTAATATGCACTTTTTGTTGCTTGATGTTGTTTATTATTTTTTTTTAAATTCATTTATTTATTTTAATAATTATATTTATTTATTTTTTTTTTGAAATTTTTTAAACTTTATTTTATTGCAGCTTATTTATTTTTTTTTATAACTTTTATTTTATTTAGAATATTTATTTTAATTATTTTTTTTTTAAATTATTTAAATTTCTTATTTAATTAATTAATTTTATTTTATTTAATCTATTAATTTTATTTATATATTTTGCTTTATTTATTTATTTTATTTTATTTTATTTTTCTTTTTTTTATTTCTATTTTTGTATTTTATTTGTTTTATTTATATTACTTGATTTTAAACGGTTATGCTTGCAACTAAGGAAAAAAACACTTTAAAATCTTCTTAATTTTTAATGAATATGTCTAAACTATTTCCTTTTTGAATATTTTATTCCATAAATAATAATAATAATAACAGAAGTATTTATTAATATTACCTTAAGTTTGGCTAAAATTCTTTTTACTGCAGATTGCATAAGCTGTGCTTATCCTTTTATTACTATTTTTTCAACACATAATACTTGTTAATTAAAACATTTAAATATGTATGTGCCTCTTGATGTACATATATTTAAGCCTTTTGAATGTATTTAAAAGCTGCCACATTTGGGCAGACGCTGCAGCGTGCTGGTTGGGCGTTTTTTTGCGGGCGCATAAAAGTATGCAGCACTTTTCGCTTGCACTCGGCTGTTGGCAGATGTCACCAATATAGTTGTTGGACGCTGCTGTTTGTGTTGCTGTGCATGCATAAGCCATATTCATCCGCCCTGTTAGCACTTGCTGACGTTCAGTTGCAGTTGCAGCCACTGTTACTGTTTTTTTTTTTTTTTTTTTGGGCTGGACAAAGTCCTGCCTGATGTCTGATCATATTTGTTTGTGGTTTTTCGTTGCGGTTGCCGCTTAACAAAAACTACACACACACACACACTCAAACACACACACACACAGACACATGCACGCACCGGCACAACCACAATAATAATGGCCTGGCCAGCTTTGGCATTTATTGAAGTTCAACTTTTATCAAATTAAATTTGCCGGATTACAGGTATTTAGAGCTGAACTGTCTGCGGTTTGGGCAAGCGGGCAATACAAGTGGCATTAGCGGTTGTAATTGAATTTCACCTATAAAAGTGCAATACTCCAGCGTGCTGTTCAGTTTTATATATACATATATACATATATATTTTTATTTTGTTAGCGCTGCGGCTTAATTGAATTTACAACACATTTGAATAAATAAAAAATGAAGAATGCACAACAATTGGGACTAGAAAACAATTTCGATTTATATATAAATTGCATAGTGTTTGTTGTAGTTAAATTAATTGAATGATGGCGACAGCGCTTTGTGTCAGTGTTGGCAAACGTCAAATTGAATAAGTGTCAGCAGCACAAAGTGGATTAAAATTAAATACATATATATATATATAATATAGAAATGATGCGTACTTAGCTGTCAGCTGGTGTTGAGGGCACTGAAAGGCAACGTCTGAACAGTTTTATATTTCCTTCATCACGACTTCTTCTTTGCCACCTAGCTGACCCTTAAGGTTCTCGTGCTAACGGTCTTAAGTGCAGCTCTGCCAATGTGATTTTATTATGCTGCAGGCATAAATTATTTAGCTGAGTGTCTTGAATTACCTGCAGAAAGGTAGCTGGCGGCGAGCTGCACCTGCAAAATCACTTCGAGGCAGCTCAATTTGAGCGTAAATTTTGTTTCAACAATAAGAGCAACACGAACAGGATCTGGGCTTTAATAACAAACACAATTTAAGTGCACATAAAATGGCTGAAATATACCACGCCCCTTACTGCCGCCTTTGAAACCCACACACCCACACACACACACACACACACACTCACACACATACCCACTGCACACACCCTAGCACTTGGCAGGGAATTATGCACTCCAAGGATACGACTCGCATTTTATGCACTCGCCAGTAAAGTTATTGAGTAATCAGCTTTAAAACTCTCAACTGGCTTGAGGAGAAAGGGCTGTTAGTGAGGGTGTGGCAGTTGTTTGTTTCTTTGGCCACACAGTAGCCGTAGCTGCTGCACGCTGCTTGCCCCATAAAATGTGCAAAATGTATGCCCAGGCACGTGGCAGCTGAAAATGATTGCGCGACATGCTTGCTTTATGCTTTTTGGGTGCCACGATTTATGCGGTACCCAGTGGCACAGCCACAGCTACAGCCACAGCCTCAGCATCGGCCACTGCCACTGCCGAGTGCCTGGCATTCCTTGCACCCAACTGCTGCTGATGCAGCTGCAGCAGCAGCAGCAGCAGCTGTAGCTCCCCTTCTGCTTAGCATATCGCATTGCCAGAAGGCAACGTGACGTATGAGCGTTAATAACTTCTAACATGTCAGCCTCAAAAACTAATCAGCAGCAGCAACTCGTAACAGACTGCAAAAGTATTTCATATAGTGGCAGCCCAGTAACTTATTGCTTATTTTATACAGATTCTAAATACTCTTTACTATTTAAAACACATATATGCAGAGTATTTAGCTGTCGCTGTGCTTGGGCTACATTGTGATATTATACAATATATGTTAGGCTATATTCTTGTACATAGCCTATTTATCATATGTAAAATAGAATGAAATATATTAATTATTAAAATATATATATATATATATATATATATATATATATATATATATATATATATATATATATATATATATATATATATATATATATATATATATATATATGTATATATATATATATATATATATATATATATATATATATATATATATATATATATATATATATATATATATATATATATATATATATATATATATATATATATATATATATATATATATATATATATATATATACATATATATATATATATATATATATATATATATATATATATATATATATATATATATATATATATATATATATATGAAATATATTTGTCAATTTGTTTATTTTAATAAATTTTTTTTTTGTATTTTATTTATATTAAATTTATATATTTTTTATATTTATTTATATATATTCAGTTTATATATATTTTTTTCATGTAATTTCTCTTATATATATTATTATTATTATTATATTATATATATGTATATTATATTATATTATAATTAAATATTTAAATATATTATAAGTATGAAATTTTATTTTATTATATATATGTTATATTATAATTAAATATTAAAATGTTTTATATATATTAAATTTTATTTTATTATTTTTATTAAATATTTTATATTTATGTTAAATTATATTATATTATATATATTTTTATATATATATATATTTTTATATATTTAAATACTTTATATATATTTTATTTTATTTTATTATATATATATATATTATCTTATCATTAAATATTTAAATTTGTTTTATGTATTAAACTTATATTTTATTTAAATATTTTATATATATTAAATTTTATTTTTGTGTATAATATTATTATTAAATATTTAAATATATATTAAATTTATATTTTTTTTGTTATGTATTATCTCTCATGTATTTCATATAAGTATATATGTTATATATATTATACTTATGCATTTTTTTTGTATATTTATATAATATGTATTTATATATTAAGTTTACTTTAAAGTTATATAAATTAAAATATATTTACATATTTCATATCAGTTTATATAAATTTTTAGTACTAAGCCATTGGCTTTAGTTTTTCCCTCTCGTCTGTGCCAGTTGTACAGGGTATTTACAACTATTATTTATTTACATTGTCTGACCGAAGGACCGACATAAATAAGACGCAGACAAAGCACAAAGTGCTGCGCCTGTTGGCCTTCTACACATTTTTTCAGCGCTTCGCCCACACTTTAGACGTTTTTTTTTTGTTATTATTTTACTTTTTTTTGTGTATGCTGTTGGCAGACTCATTAAGCCTGCAGTAATGACACTTTAGCGCTGTGAGCACGTTCTAAGCGCCAGCAATAATTCATGCCACTGAATGATTTGTGGAAGCCACCGCAACGTACAAAGTGGCGAGTAACCATCGAACGGGCCTAGCTGCCCGGCTGCCCAGCATCGAAGTGTGAATATTTCGAGTATTCGTTGGCATATTTTAAGGTAAAAGTGAAGCTCAGGCCATCTCTTTGCGTAGCAGCTGCCGAGTACCTAAGTTATTCGATACTTTTGGCTTTTTTACTCACAAAAAGCCTATATAAATAAGAATTTAACTAAATTATTTTGCTGGTAGCCTAATAATGGCGTAGTCGGTTCTGCATTCATATGTATATAAGGAACTTAGAAAACATGTTTTATTAATATTTCAAGATCTAGAACTTAAAGCCCACTCTGTGTGTTTTCTCAATAAATAATGACTGTATATTTTTAAAGTATGTCCCGGGTCGAAGTCAAACAAATAATGTTCATGCTATGCATAGACAACTGAGCCCGACCTTCTTCTAACTCTTATCGCCAGTAAGAAGATGCTGGCGAGCTCAGTTGGCAAATGCTTTTATTGTGTGCAACTGATGAGATTTGACAACATGATTCACACCTCACACAGCGCTCAACATCAGTTTACGAGGACGAAGTGCAGCTGGATGGCAGGAGACTGACAGCTGCTTGCCACAAATCGAATATAATGACATTGTCTACGTTAAGTACACATGCAACAAGTTGCACTTGTTGCAGACACAGCAGCTGTTGCCATGCGACTTGCCAGACAACTGCCGTTCGCCCCTAGGCTCGTCGGGCTATGCGTTCCAATTGTTGATGTTTAAGTGTCGTGGCATACATGACAAAGGTTTTCAACAGCGCTTGTGCTACTCGATTTGCTCTGTTTGTCATATAGCGAGTTCTCGCCTGATAGCAGTTTTACCTAGTAGTTGTCTGACAGAGAATGTGCCACAAGATACACCATGCAAAACGAAGCAACTCCTCGACTCGTTTAGGAATCAGTTGAAAGACGAGATCGGAGATATGGCACAGCATCTGCAATCGCCCTCAGCGAATGTCTTTGTGGCGCGGATGTCACCTGATGATGTCTACTAAATCATGCGGAGGCTTTCGCCAAATTGGGTCAGTGTCCGATAGGGATTACTTACAGATATATATACATCTTTCCGAAAGTTTTGTTACTCAGTCTGATGCGAAAGTATATATATTTTTTCTCCGTCTATCTATAAACCTTAAGTCAAAATTTTTATTTGCATTGTTTGCTATTATTTGGCATTATTTGTTATTCTATATAGACGTCATAGCAGTCATCACTATGTAATAAAAAACAAATAAAGTTTATCCAACATTTAAAGTTCTGATAGTCTCATTATGTGTAGAACAATATACAGGGTATTGTATATTACTTTCCATGGGAAAATACCATACAATCAAATTTTTATTCATGTATTAACTAATAACAAATAATAATAAAAATAAAATATATAAAAATATATGACATATTATTACTTATAATCTTTTATGCAATCTACATATAGAAGTGAAGATGCTTTTATTTTTGGTACTGCTTGCGTTTTGATAAATAATAGATTATATTACGGGCGGGCCCCAAATTAAAAATTATGTGAAATGAATTAAGAATAGATTAAAAAGGATAAAGATTTTTCAGTTCTTTATTTTTTAACATGTCGCGGTTAAGTCAATGAGGAACATGTTTGTTTCTATTCTAATTTTATACCTTTGCAACTCCACTCAATACTGATTTCCAGGTGTGCTGTCTTTCACAACGTGCTTTATCAGACTGACAATTTCAAATCGATTTCTCTTCGTTCGCTAAACTTTCCGAATGGCCTAAGTGGGCATCTTGCTCTCACTTTGCAATAGACGGGACAGCAATCGCTGTCTTTATCTCTCTCTCACCGAGTGATGCAAGCCAAAAATGTGTAACGTGCAGCTAAGATGCGCACTTACAAATACTCAATAGAAGCTGTCTGGCTGTCAGACAATCATCAAAATTGAAGAGAATTGAAATACGTAGAGAACAGACTCTGTTATTACACAGTAACAGTATTCAAATCGCTGCTTTATTTAACGAGCGTATTTGACCTATTCGACTTTTTGGCAGCGTGCAGCATGTGGGCCAATAATGTGACCCAGGGCACTTAGTAACGTGTTGGTAATAAATGCAACCAAATAATTTTCGTTTTATGATAAAAACTGTGCCAAAAAATGAACCCAGAGAGCGAAACTTCAATGTGCCAGCAAACAGAAAATAAAAGCCAAAAATATATGCACGCATTATAAACGATAGTGGAAATATTTATATGCATATATATGTATACGTGTAACTGTCTGTGTGTGTGTGTGTGTGTGTGTGTCTATATGTGTTGTGGTCAGAAAACACTATAAACAGGCGCCGAAGTTGGGGCCAGCAGTGGACAGGAGAAAGCAGGCGGGCAGTTGAAAGTGCATGGGGCAAAGCGGCCGCAGCCAGCAAACCGCTGCAAACTAATAATAACCAGCAAAGCCACATGGAAAATAAAAAAAAAAAAATGAGCGTGGAAGGGAGTGGGAGTGTTGAGTAGAGGGAGCCGAGGAAGGAACTGTTGGGTGACTAAAGGCGTGCCGGTTAGCTAACAACATAGCAAACATAATTGCAACCACGAAATTTACAAATAGCTTTTAGTGTCAGCGCAAAATACATAGCACACTCCTGCACACGCACACACTCACACTCACACTCACACACAGATAGGAGCGTAATGCACATGCACTCAATGCATATCAGCAGTTGGTTTAGCGCAGCGTGCTGCATACTTTTGTGGGCGGAAATGTCGTAAAACAGCAGACAGCACCAAAAAGGACACGCAACAGCAGTAGCAGCAGCAGCAGCAGCAGCAGCAGCAGCAGCGAAAGCAGCCAAAGGACTTGCCTTGGACACTCTCGAGCGCATATCTAATTTGTCATGGCGCCTGGCAGCAAGAAAAATGTGCAGCAGCGTGTCCTTGGCCACTAATTAATGCGGCTTGTTTTGGCTGCCAAGTCCTTGTGCCTGGACTGCCGACCAGCAGCAGCGCTGCCATTCCGGCTTTCCTCTGTCGCTAAGCCCAGCTGGCTGCAAATTAATTTTTCGCTGCAGCATTCCAGCTTAAAAGTAGCGCAACTTGTGTTCATTTGCAACTCAAACTATGGCAACCGTGGCCCACGGCGCGTATGCGCAATATTAATAGGACCACTCGGTCTCATACGCTTAACTTTTGCTGCCAACAACAAACATGTTGCATGTTAATTAAGTTGCAGTCAGTTTAATGACAGCCGTCAAGCAACTGGCGCATTTTCACACCTGCAGAGAACTGTTCAAGATGCGAAATGCCCGGCTCTGACATTAATATGTTTGCTACTCAAACACGATTGCAAACTGTTTGTGATATCCTTCTAGAGCTGCGCTAAGTTGTGCATGTGTCGGTTGCGCTGAGAAACTAATTGAATGAAGTATCTGACTCTTTGCTTTGATGATTGAATTGCATCTGAATTTAATGCAAAATTTCTATGTGGAGAGGTGACTTGTTAGGACAGTATTTTAACTCAAAGCAAGGGAAATACAGCTGTCAGAGTCTCCAGCGAATAATTCATATGGTTAAATTTTGCCTTACTGTTTTATAGACATATGTGCTCGACTGCAATTTAGCTTATACTGTAATTAAAAGTGAATTTCATCAAATAAAAGCTCAGTCAAAGGACACATGCTAACAAGCCAGCAGACAACAGAAAGAATCCGTTTCTTTTTTTTCTTTGCTCATGCCGGAAACTTTTCCCATTTCGAAAAAGGTTGGTAAGAGGCGAGCCCACGCTCATTCCGAAAATGCAACAAGCAAACATTTAAACAAAAGTAAAACAATGCTCAATAGTTGGTTTGTACCGCCCTTTCTCCTTTTGTTTTTAGACCATTTTCATTTGAAGTGCCAACTTTTGCTAGCAAACAAATGGTAAACAATAAAAGTGCAAGCAAAATATTTGCCATATGATAAAAGTTGCAACGCCCCAAAGCCCAGCTGAACATTTGTATATCACAATATATATATATATACGACTATAGTATATACAGATGTACTAGATGTATATATAACTAGCATGCAATGGGCGTAAGGAGCGCGCTGACATTGTGCAATCAAATTAGCCAAATGCAGTGGCATTTCCGCTTCCGTTTCGACAGCGCCTTTTAACTGTACCATTTGGCACCTGCATATTATGCAGCGTAGCGTGTGCTAACTTTCCTTTTTTTTTCATTTTTTGGGTGGCCCTTCACTTGTGCAGACAGCTGCAATTTCCTTTTGCCTGTTGCCGTCGCAGCCAGAGAAATAAGCAACTTCTCAGCTAACCAAATCAAACATACACACACGAGTGTCTGCTGCAGCTGTTCTGCTCCGTGTGTGTTACTCTATTACCCCATTTAGTAATTATTCGCCTCTTGCCAGTTGGCAATTGCAACTGAAAATTTGTAGGTTAATCACAGAGCAGAGTTATTTGTGGAAAGCTGAATATGAAATACTCTAGTTAGAATGTTTTCTGTGTTTTGTATTAGATGAACTGCATCAAGTTAGCTGATGTTCATTCCCAGCAGTTCATCCTTATCAATCATTTACTCGCTTATACAAAGGCGAATCAGTTGCTGGTCAGATAAAATAATAAGTATAAGCTAAGACAACTAAAGACTTAAGTACTTGCTATGGTCATTTTACGAATAATAGAAATCTATACATAATAAACTAAATTAAGCGCTTGTAGGGCATTACAACAAATTGCAACATTATACAATTTATTCTTTCTCAGCTAAAAGGATGTAAATTACCTGCAACATTTAAATTTCCTGTGCTTAATTAATAGCTGTGCCGGCTGCCTGCCTGCGAACCACTATAAATTATAAAAGTTAGCAATTTGTGAAAACTTCATTTCGTAGAGAATATTCGAAGGTGCACATACTCGTATATACGTATGCATGTAAATATAAGCGCAAAGCCTTTAAGATGCGGCTAACAATGTCTTGAGTACAGCTACAGCTGCATTCGGGCTGGATGCAACAAATAAAACCGGAGCAAGCGTCTTGCTTGCGAGCTTTCGATTATCTGGTAAACACATTAAATTGTGTGCCAGACAATGGCGGCAGACACGAGCACAAACACGTACAGCCACACGGCAGGACGAATGGAAAGGGAATGGATTTGAAGTGGAGCGTGGGGCAGACCTTACGAAAATAGCGTGCAACGCGAAAAATATTTATTGGCTTGCAGCGGAGCGCTGGCAGCTGCTAAAATAGAAATCACAGCTAAGGAAATGCTCAAGAAATGCTAAAGAAATAACGGATATACAAAGTTGAGGTATCAGAACAGGAAGCGCATATCGCGTATAGCAAATGCAACAGCTACAACAACAACAACAACAATAGCAACAACACCGAGAAGAACGAAACGCAGAGCAACAAAATTGCTAGCAGCTCGTAAATAAAATGCAATACAAATGTGCGCTGCCAGCGTGCAAACAAGCCAGAAAAACTGCTACCAAATCAGCTGACAGCGGTACAGTGTGCACTCGGTAAGTTAAACTTATTTGAAAATTGCTGAAAACTCATAAATTTGAAAATATAATTTAAGAACAACTTTTCTGTATTTCAATTGGAGATTGTCTGAGTAAATATTATTCATTATTTATAAATTTTTTATATTATTTAATATTTATGTATTCATTTTAAATAGTCTGTGGATTTGAAACGATCTGTAATTGAAATATATATAAAATGTTAAACGAACATAACAGGGTTTTCAACTATCAATTACGTTTGAAATAATGTTCAGCTTGTGGCTTATTACTTATTACATGGCTTAGTAGAAATACCTGAGCACCGATAGACCTCAGCAATTCAGATCTATTTTAAATTAAAACTTTATTATAGAAACAAATTTTGAGGAAGACTAAACATATTTATACATCAAAAAGCAAATATGAACTAGTAGTAAAAAAAATCTTAATTAATTTCAAAATGTTTTAAAAATTTCAAAATGTTTATTAACATATAAGTCTTATGGTGGCTTGATTATTTTAAATATAATCAATGAAGATTTAATGTATATGTAATTATTTAGTCGCACTACTATTTTTATGAACGCATATGCGTGTTCATAAAAATAGTAGTGCTCATATACGTGTTCATAGAAATAGTAGTGCGGCTGAAGTGTTGTACACTTGAATGAATATTTTATTTTTATACATATCTAAATTCGGTTTATTATATATTTTTGTAATGTATATTGGTTATATTTCAGAGCTAATAGTACACTTAGTTCTCTTAGTCAGCAATCTCTGTAGCAATGTGTTTGAAAATCAAATAAACTTGCTAAAAAATCAAATAGGAAACGTTCTTATTCGTATTTCACTCTTTTACTCCTTTCGCTTCTGGACAACCGCATTTGAATGTCTTGTTACGCGCGAAACTTTATTTTGGGCGCTCGGCAACAATTGGAAAAACGCAAATCATGTAACGTCTGGAAGGTAGAAATGCGCGTTTTGCGTTTTTGATAAACACTCATTGGGCACATTTAATCGCACGCACCATGTAGGCGTGGCCAGGCGAGAAAAAAAGACTGCATTTTGATAGGAGCCGTTGGAGCATAGCTGCAGCTCATTTGGTAAGCAATAAAAATGTAGCTTGCTGCCAGACCTACAATGTTTTGCGTAGCAGCTAAGCAGGAGCTGGCCCATGCCCTTGTATTGTTACCTGTGCATAAGTCAGTGGACATTTACATTTTCTAAATCAAAATACTTTTAACATGGCCGCAGATACTGCCTCCCCCTGTGTGTGTGTGTGTGTCTCTCTCTCTGTGTGTGTCAACAGGCAGGGCAAACACGGCGGTACCACAGCGTTAACACAACATGAACTTAACGGTAAACGTGTGGGCTGGGCACACGCCTAAAAGTATGCAATGTTTGCTTAGGCGTCTCTACAAACACTCCTGCCCCCATTTCGCAGCTGTTGTGGGCGAACCAGAAACAAACTTTATTGCAAGCTCTTTTCTCGCTGTTATTTAAAAGAGAGCAAAAGGCAAGCAAAAAACAAAGAGAAACAAAGTTAAGAGGCGTGGTCGAGGTGAAAGTTGTTTTAGCTGACTTGAGCAGGCGTCCAACCGCCCAGCTACAAGCAATAACGGCTTCTTGTTTATTACACACATTTAAGCTTGGATTTACGTGAGCTCCCACACAGAACTGATGGCGAAAAGTGACCAAAATGTCGTTTTTCTATAGTTTGTGGATAATGGCTTCTATAAAGTGAGTCAAAACCCAAAAGGAGTAAGACTTATATATTATGGAAAGCTACTTTGCTTTGCGTGCAAATGATGGTCTGGGTCGAAATTTGGACTGCAAGCAATGGCTATGATTCGATTTTTCAGATAGTTTATGTATGATATATTCATGTATGTTTTTTAGTTCAAGAGCGTATGAATGCACCTTTTGTTTTCTTTTGTGCTAGTTGCGACAACTATAACTCAACAGCTTTAGGATTATCGACAATATCAAAAGGTGGCAATGTGCAATATGATTTACATTTTAAATCGTTTTGAATCTGCCAAACGTGTAGAAGTTTTTCAAAATATTCAATAATACAATTTGCTTTTAATCTGCCTATATGGAACAGCACTATGGAGCTCAGCAGCGCGGTTTGCAATCAACAAAATTCAAAATTTCGCAAAAAATGCGCAGCGCAGATTTACTTTATCTAAATGGTTTGTGAGAAAGGAAGTGTTACATAGGGATCTAGCGATGCATGCAGTCGCAGAACTCATTGGGCGACACATCTCGGTTAGACTGGCAGCGCATCCAAACCATTTCGCTTCTAATCTCACCGTCAACAACAATAGACGAAGGCCGAAAAGATTACATCCTCTGGGCCGTCGAGGAATCGGATTAGCTTGGAATACTATAGAATAGAAAAGGAAAAGGCATAAAATAGTCTAGATTTAAGATGTCTATACTGTCATACAGGCGACACGATAACACAGCACATATTTTACCGAGTAAATCAAACTTAGATCTCACGTTTGAAGCATTGTAGTAACGCCGAGGTGACCACTTGAATGCTATTCCCTACATGGCATGCAATTTTAATGAAACTAGAATTAATGGGATATTTTAAATAGTTTTGGTCACATTATTAACCAATACAACTAATTTTGCTTATACAGAAGATGATTTTTTTCCAATTATTTGTTTTTGCCTAAGCGTTACTTAAGACATCTTATAGACTTATAGCTCAAGATATAAATAGTTTAGTTTAAGATATGTGTATATACAATACTTCTTTATTTATATATTTTTGAATGTTATATCATATGATATTACAGTAAATTTAAAGTAATTGTTATAATGCCATTAAATGCTCCGCGAATGTTTTTCAATTAGTGCCAAATGAACGATCAAAACTAATACATTAATGTGCTTTTAATACTTGGCATTAAATTAGGTGTTTTGATATTTATTACTGGCGCATAAACTTTGATTGGATGTGAATGAAAGCAGCAACAACGAAAGCTATTGAGTGGCTTTGCATTAATTTTATTAACTACAATAAATAACTCTTTTGCTAGCAATTAATGGACAGTTCAACAGATATGCACAAAACGATCATAATGCAATGTGCAATTAAATGCACTTTTATGTCATTTGTGTCATTTCGCATTAGATGTAAAATTTGCATTTTAGTATTTGCTGGCCATGCGCATCGGCTCGAATTTAATTATGAATTGAAAATGTGTTCAGTAGTCTATGAAAAATGCCCTGATTAGCCTCTTCGACACCTTGCTGCAGCCTATAAAATTTAATTATCTGCACATTGACTGCGCATTTATTGCAAAAGGTTGTCACGATTTTGAATCTAGTTTAATTATAGTCAAAAGCTACAACCGCAAACATGTGTGTGTGTGTGTGTGTGTGTGAATAATAAACAGAAAAAAGTGCGAACTATGCTCGCATTTTAAATTACAAAAAAGTTTAATAAAAACTTAAATTTAAAAACTAATTACATATGCCTAAATACTTCACTCTTTTACAATGAAAATGAATTTAGTAAAATATATTTATATACTATACTATACCTGATATGAAAACAAATTTTTTCCTTCTTTTTTACTGTTTGAACTCTGCCATATTATATTTGAAGAGTATTTTTTAAAATTGACTTCAAACATTATAAATTAACAAAAAGAAAAAATATATGTTTGTCAATACAGCCATTAAAAAGTTGCTTTGATAGCAGGCCGCAAAGTAAACAAAAAAGTTTTCATATGAAAAATATTTTTTATGCGGGCTCAAGACTGTAAACATGTTTTATAAATTAGCTTAATTAATAAAACTATACTAGTTAGACTCTAATAAACCGTTAAAGACAATAAGTTTGACGGCTCTACTCGACACGACACTTGAAACGGCTCTACTTCGGCACACGAATCCACGCATAAAGATATAAGGGACATGATGGGATTCAATAACTGATGCTCAATAAACGGAAAAGTTATCGATTAAACTAACATTCCTTATAGAGGTAACTTCATATGTTGTATGCATATCAAGTTTCTAGCTTCTGCTCGTTCCGAGATGGACACATTCGTCTATATGGACAAAAGTATGGATGAGCGCAATTTGACTTGTGTCTGTTGCTCCTGATCAAGTATATATACATATATCTGCCACGTCACTTTCTGTCTGTTACATAAATTTCCACTCTTGAGCCCAAGTTTCTTATCTTTAGTTTAATTATTATAGATATTTTGTCTGTATACAATTTGTATTCAAATTGATGTCCACTATAAGTTTATGTTTGCTTACCATATTACTTAAGTTCATTTCCATTAATTAATTCCGCTTACTTCGCAGCAAGTTGTATGCTGCATCTTAGCACTTTATAATGGCAGCTTGTGCCTCCACATAATAGCCCTTGACGGTTTCTGACTACCCCTTGCAGAAGTCCTTTTGCCACTTAGTGCACAGTCCTTGGTAGCATTTTAATTACGCATTCAGTTGCTGCAGAAGTTGAAAATAATAAATAAGCCGTCTTAAAATTGTGCGCTGTTTATTTATAAGTTTTAATATTTGTTATTATTTCAGTTTGTGTTGCGAACGAGAAAATATGGAATTATGTTAAGAAAATAATGTGGCTTTCGGCCTTGGGACCTGATGCTGTTTGGCAGCTGAAGTAATGTAGTTGAGCTGATGTTCTTGCGGCCTAGCCAAGTTTTATGGCACCCCGAATGCACATAAAATCTTGACAATTCCCCCACCGAACATAAAAACTAGTTATGCATAAAACATTTAGCACAAACCCAGCCAAACCCGGCCCGACCCCTCCCCAAATCCTTTTACATAAAACATTTTAAGTTTAATGGCAATTAACCTTTTCGCGTGTCTAAAATTAAAATCACGACTCTCCGAATAACCCGCGTAACCCGAACGGATCCACATAAATTTCACAAAGGGTATAGGGTGTCGAGCAGTTGGCAGACATGACATGTATTTATAGCTGGCCGCAGACCCCGGACTGGGCATATATGGCTAAGCTAGCATGTTTTGCCGGCACGGCTTTGTCTTACACACGCGCACAGACGCACACACACAGACAGACGCTCGAGTGTCAAGACTTGACTGCAAGTGAAACCAAATGCCTGCCAGTGCAGCTCACGCCCACCCACGGCACACTGTCTTCTGCTGCTCGGCAAGTGCTCTGTTCTTTTCGCAGCAAGGCAGCGGCAATTGGCTTTGCAGTTGCTGCTTTGGCTCGTAAATTGAATAAAAGTTCAAATGTTGGCAATTAATATAACGAAAAAGTTAATGCCATGTGTGTATGTGTATGTGTGTGTGCTGTCTGTTATGCAATGTGGCTTGAATTTCATTATGGAGCAGCATCAACCAACTGTGGCTTCATAGCTATGGCTCTGGGTGTGTGCGCGTGCTTGTTTTTTTTTTCTCTTATTACATAAAACATGCATGCAGCTTGTAACAATTTTCTAGGGGCTGCCACGTAAAGACTGGTTGGTAAATGGGGTATATGCTTAGCAATAATTTTAATTATTATTTATAATGTAATTATTAAGACTAACTAACTAATATAATCTAATGAAAGAAAATCACATTTCAATTTGTTTCACTTTTTCTTTCGCATTTCTTAATCAGCTTTAAATTATTTTTGTTCAACACAAGCTGCTTTTGCATTAGCTGCACTCTACTCGACACACACACACACACACACACCTTCAAGTACAGAAACATTCATTTAGAATCACATTCGCTCACACACAAACACACACAGGCAGCTTTGGCAATTCATTTGCTCGGCTCGCATGTGTGTGCCTGTGTGCGTGTGCATCTCGAGCTGGCATTTGCAGCTTCCTTTTAGCCTTTTGCCGAGATTGTGGCACACGCTAATTGCTCGAAACGTTTGAGCCCCAACCCCTTCACCCGCCATCCCGCCATCCCGCCATTCCAGCATTTTAGCACATTGCCAACCGGGCGTATACGTAATATGCGAGCTAAGAGCTGGGCATGCTTTGTGGGGGCGAGGCGATTGTATTGAAGACGTGCTCCATTTTCAAAATCGCCTCACTGGGAGCTCTAAAACAATGCCTCGTTATTTTCCCAAAGTTATTGCACATTTGCTGCAGTTAACACTTGTTCTGATTTCTTTTCCCTCTGCTGCTGCTGCTGCTGCTGCTGTTGTTGTTGTTGTTGTTGTTGTTGTTTTCATTGTTGTAATTTAATTGTTATCTGAATGCGTTATTTGTGTCTCTGTTGTTGCTCTTTTTGCTTCGTTTTCTGCGGTACCAGCTCCGCTAACTGCATTCTCTGTGTTTGTCTCCCTTTCTTCAACTTCTTTCATATTTATTGAGTGCGTGCTACATAAATTATTATTTTTATATCTATTAACATTAATTTAAAATTATATATATTTTAAATTTTTTATATATTTTATTTAAATTTATTTCTATTTTGAATTTATATTTTATGTTGATTTTATACATCCTTCGTTTTTTATTAATTTAATTAAGATATATACATACACATTTTATTAATGAGGGCCCATTTCTTTAATGATCTATTAGGCTGAAGCATCTTTGAGCTGAAACTTTGGGAACTTTGTTAGCTTTGTTTATGACTAATGCCTCGTGCGTAAGAGTCAAACGCTTGCATACATCTTGCTTATGTCTTTGTGGATGCGCAAAATGTCCAACAGCTAAAAGCACACGCAATCATTGCCAGCTATTAAATAAACAGTCAAAATGTGCCAAATTGAGGCAAGTGTGCTTTGTCTATGTGGCAAACGCTTTAGTTAAATCGTTTAACTGCTTCACTCATAAAAGACCAATTTGCATAATCTTTCGCTCTGACTCACTCTCTCTGTCTCTCTTACTGGCTCTAAGACACAGACACGCAACGGTGCACACGTGTATGCGTGAGCAATGGGAAACACGTTTTTAATTCCCAGTCGTCAACAAATAAGCGAACTGTTGTTGTAGTTGTTGTTGTTTGTTTAGTCTCAAAAGGCACAAGGCAGAGGCAAATCTAATTTCTAACAGACAAAAAAGAGCAAACAAAAAGAATGACAAAAAAAAAATGAACGCAAGAGTCCCAAAAAAAATAATAATCAACAATAAACCAGAAAAAGAGCGGCAGACAGTTGCGCCCCAGCAAGTATGCAATGCATGTGTGTGGCATAAATCAAAGCTAGACAATTTTGGCAAGGGAAAACACAAGCTGCGAAACATAAGAACTCAAAAAAAAAAAAAGAAATTGAAAAGCGTATTTCAAGAATTAGCACTAGAAATACCCTGTGAACATACATATATAGATCGTTGCATAATTAATAACAATGAGAATTCTGTTTGCTAAGTGATTTCCAAAGAGCTTTTGGCCTGCCCAATTGTTTTTATGTTATATTTGCTATAGATTCCATGCGGCAAACAGTATTTTTCATACGACTTGCTCTGCATTCCCTTTCAATTGTGTTAACAGGGTATTCAGGGCAGCAAAAAGTCGCGTCGAGACGGGAAGGAAATCAAAAGTAAGTGACAAGCCGACAGGCAGACGCACATAAAACACATGTGCACCGCAAACAAACAGTATGAATATCTGCAGGGTAGGAGGCAGCACATGGGCATAGCCATGCTGTGCTGTGCTGTGCTGTGCTGTGTGTCAGTGACAAGTTGCTCTCTGAATATTTACAGGGTTAGATGCAACTGCTAACGCCCCTAAGTACTTTAATTGTTTGGCCCGAATTGGGGGCACGTGGGCGATGGATTCACAAAATTATGAAATCAAACATGTTCAGCTGATCAGCTGAAGGCCCCATTGCTGCAGCAGGGAAAGCATTAATATAAACATGTTTCATGTTTGAGATATTACCAACCTCGAGACCTACTTGAGCGGGTCATGACTTAAAATACAACAAATATCCATTTAAACTTTATCTGTGATAACTCCTTCTTCCTCTAACCTTATGTAGTCTATGTTCGTCTTGCATAGTTTAAAAAAAAAAACATTTGTTTTCTTTCTGTTTATTGTTATAAGAATTGTTTTAAATAGAAATGAAATATTTTGCATTTCTACTGGTTTGTTTTTCATTCTCTTTAATTGGATTATCTATTTCATTGAAGACAAATTCGCAAATATTTTTAATAAATATTTATTCGTATGAGCTCGGGCGCTTTTAATATATATGAGAAATAGTCTCTATTGTAAGCTCGTCTTTATATATTTTCTGTTCTTTATGTATAGTCAAGCGACTTTGCTGCTGTTTGGAGTTGTTTAACCTCTGAGTTGGTTTATTTTTAATCAACATCCCGCTGTTGTTCCGTTCTGACCGAACAAAGCTTTTTGGAAAAATGCAAAGCAATTACGCTTACTTTGTGACTAGACAAACAACAGACAATGCCAGCAGCTGTCAGCCACATACATTGTCTGCACGTCACCGGACGAATGCAGCTGGCTTTTGTCATTACGAATGGTTGAAGAGAGGTCGCACAGTTGGTGTGCCTTATCAAATTATGCGCATTGCTCAATTGCTGGCTAAATGAAGCGGGATTTTCAGCGACTGCAAGAGCAGCAATAGCTATGCACACCCAAAGCAGATCTGGCAAACATGTGCATACAAATGCTATAAATTTGATTGAACAACAATTATAATGGCAAATGGTCAACAATTGCAATTCCCATTGATTACGTATATGTGTAGCATGCAAATCCATTATCAGCTGCCTAGCCACAATTTCAACAAAGGGCGATCAGGCAGACGGATTCAGATAGAGCTAAATGCATTTGCCTTGGCAGAACTTTGCTTGTGCTTGAACGAATTATTCAATTTTCAATTTTCAATTTAATCAGAGAGAACAAAGAGTTGTGTGTGAACGTGTGGCGAAGCCACAAAAGCCACATGTGCATAGAAAGCCACAAACTAAACTTATGCTGATTATCTATATATGAGTCTTAAAAGGGCTACACAAGTGGATTGGGGATGGCTATTTTGTGTGTAGGATATTTTAATATTTATTAATGGGTTGAAAGCAAATTGAATGCATCAGCGAACCAGTTAATATTAAACTGACGCTTCGATGAGCACAACAACAGAGAATAAATTTTAAAAAAATGTAAGGCGAAACTATGCACAGATTTTATCTTGAGGTTTTAAGATTTGTTTTTGTGTTTCCTTTTGGTTACGCAAACATCAAAAGCTTCATAAACGAGAGTCCAACAAAAAAAAAAAAAAAAAAAAAAAGGAAAAGAAGAAAACAACAACCTTTGAGTCCCAGGGGAGACACTTGACTGACTACAACAACAGCAACTGGCAGCGACTTAACTAGTTACCCGTAGAATGAAGAAAAAAAATGCCGAAAGAAAAGCGGAAAAGCCGAAACTATTTCTTTGCGCAGCGTTGTGGAAAATTAAAAACGCCCAGCCAGCTGCCTATATAGCAGCGGCAGTAGTCTCAGCCGCACTCGACTCGAGTGGGTTGATTATTAATAACTGTAGCTGCAGCCAAAGAGTTATTAGACTAACACACTTGGCACAGGCACAGTGCGAGCCTCTAAGTAACTGCAATTGAGTAATATGTGCTGGCACAGATGTTCCCATTGGGTCATTGAACGATAGTCGTCGGCGTCTAATGATAAAAATTCAGCCACACACAGACACACACACAGACACAGTCTCACACACTTTGATTGCTGTTTGCTGCCCCTAATCAGCTTTTGCATTGCGTATACGCAGCCAATTGATTTATTGGTGGTTCCCTGTTTGTTTTCAAATATAAATGTGTGTATTTGAGTGTGTGCGTGTGTGTGTGTGTCTGACATAGACGTGCAATTTATAACATTTTTGCATTTGCATAAATTACAGAGCAGCGTCAATACAGTAACATTTGATTGACAACGCGACGTATGCGCAATATTTTCATATGCACTTTGATGTCTGCGTCATGGCGCATAAATCATAAGATATGTCATTGCGTCCGCTTCAATATATTTAAAATAAGGCGAAAGCGTTAAATTATATTTCTGTTTAAATTGGCCAACAGAAATATCTTTTAGATTTTGAAAACTTCTGACTGATTGTGCACAAATCATTAATTGGTTAAGGCAATCATGTTCTTGATTCAGATAGATAAATATGAGTAGAGCAGTTAGACACTGTTTGTGTTGCTGTTGTTGCTGTCATGGAAATCAGATGTAATCGGCAACAACAACAAGCTGAACACTATCAAAGCATTGAAGCAGTCAATGCCATTGCGTTCCGACAGCTTTCAGTTTTCAGCTTTCAGCCGTCAGCCTTCAGCCTTCAGCTTTCAGCCTTCGTGCACATTGATTAAAGTCAAATCGTGGCAAAGTGACGCAAGAGCTGCGACATGAGTGAAAATAGCTGAAGTTGGAACGGGCAACGGCAGTGGCTATGGATGAGGCGAGCCAGCCACGGCGAACATCATTTTTTTAAAATGGCTTCAGCATTTGCGAATGCGGCCGTGCGGCGAACAGCGCGAAACCAAAACGCATTCAGGCAAACAATTGCAATTGTAATTGAGCCGAGAGTCGGACTGGAGCTATGTATTAGTAAATGTGTTTGTATGTGTGTGTGCGTGTGTGTGTGTGTGTGCGTGCGTGTGTGTGTGTGTGCGAGTGTGCGTGTGCCAAGTCTGTTTGCATTGTTATTTCAACGTTGGTCGCTTAGTGGCAATAAAAAGAATGTGCATTCCACAGGGAAATTATGAAAGCGGATTTCTTTTGTTTAGAATCGTTTCTAGATTGCATGCAGCATGTGTCTGCTTGCTGTGTGAGTGTATTTGAGTGTGCACAGCTTTATAGCCATTTCTGCTTATTGCTAATGCGACTGTTGCTGCAGCAGAAGCATCCGCGATAGCAGCAGCTCCGAGTATCCGAGTATCCGAGTATCTGAGCATCTGTATCTGTGATTAAGCGAGCCCCAAGCCCCGCTGTTTGTTAAGGTCGTTATGTCTAATGTTGATTGCTGCATAAAATATTTATTAATTTTTGTATTGCCTGCGCAATATGCTAGAGGAAAGATGGAAAAAAAATTATATATAATGAATAGCTCAATATGAACTAAACAATAATATTGGAAATGCTAATTGAAAAGTAGACTTAACTTAGCAATAGAATATTAGTTTTGTTTTTATTGTAATAATTAGGCGATTATCAGAATGTATTCCAAATGACTCGGCGGCTTTAAGCTGCTCGTTTAATAATTGCTTAATAATTTGCTCTGTAAATTGCTTGAGATCATTTCCATTGTTAATATACTGATTTGGATTCCTGTTGTAGGTAAGATAACTGGTAATATGGATACTTAGTTCGTCTTTAAGAGAATCTTTTGTTTTAGACTTAAGCTCAAAGTATTTCACATGCTAAATTAAAATATTACAGAAGGAATCTTGTAGGCAGAACCAATCGATGGCACCTTTTGAGTCAACTCTTTCTTTGCTTGGTAGTTAGATGTCTGCCTAATGTATTGTTACCATGGATCAACACACATTCGACTTAAGATCTTCGATTAGGCAACTCTAATTGTACTTAAATTAGTTTTTGCCACAATGCCGTAAATATTCAATTTGTGTGCTCCCACTTTAACGGCGTTTGGCTTACATTTTTTGTTTAAATAGTTTTCTATTTGGTATGCAATAAGTCCTTAAGGGAATTATAGCCAAATATTTCAGCATTGGCTTTTATGAGCCCATTTCCGTGTGCCCCCTCGTCGTGCACGATGCCAAGAAGCTTGCCAATTGACAAGACCCAGTGCCGTGCAGCGTGCTCGTCATCAAAATGTGCGTATGTGCTGCCATGTATATGAAAATTTTACCACTTTTGCATGCCCCGGCCCCAACGCTCCCAGCACACCCGCTTCCTGTAGCAGCTGGAGTGAAGTGTGGCAAGTGCCGCATGAAAATCAAATTTTTTATGATTGAGCAGCCAAGCAGCATGAAAGTGCCATAGTTGGGGGCATACATGCATACATACAGACATACATAGCTACATCCGTACGCACTTGCCATGCCATAGAAATACTGCAATTGAATGCAGCTTCGTATATATGCCATGTATGCCAATTGGTTGCTATTTTGTATCAGTCAAGCAATGCGGCCCGGAACGCACTTTGACTTGATGCCAATTTTTAGTGCAACTTTTGCTGATTTCATTTCCTTCTTAAGCGTCAGCGCGAAAATATAATTTACATGTTGCAGACATAGATACAAATACAGTTACTGGGAAAGAAAGCTGGCAACTGCCAGTGCTGGCTTCACATCCCTTTCAGATGCTGAGCAATCATTGGCTCATAAGGGAAATCAAACTTTTATCAAGTGTATCAATTTATCTAGCTTAAAGGACACTGCACTTTGTTGCCTGACTCAAGGACGCCCCCAGGCTGCAGCTAACTAAGTAGCCCAACTATGAAACTATAATTTCAAGAATTGCTCAGACACAATCAATTCGTTTGTCGTCATAATAGTGCTAAGTAGTCTAGTTGTATATGTATATATATATATGTTTGGAAATCAATTTCTTTTTCAAACTTTTATTGAAATTGCTTATTGAAACTTTTAATGCTGACGGCCTTTTTGTCGCAGCAAAGGGTATAAAACTAGCTCAAGATGTAAACTTGGCTAGAGCTCAACTATGTTAGCTAAACTGTTTTATAAGTTGTATATAACATGATCCTTTTTTATATCCAATGCATTCCAAATCGAATTCACTTTTACGTAACTTGGGTAGGCAAAAGCGCTCTTCAGTATGAATTTGGGTTTGTTATGCCTTGATAAGTTTAAAGTATTTTAATAAATTATTTCATATTATTCCTATAGGACTATCTACATCTCTCTTTGTCTCTCACCTTCTCCCTCTTTCACTTTAATTCATTTTCTATTCAATTCATCCTCCTTTAATCGCTGAAAATTTGATGCACATTAAAGATACAAACTCGAGCAGTGCATAGATTTGAATAGATAAACTATTTGTTATACTTGACGTAAGTATATATGCTAAGTTAGTTATGTGTGTATTGTTCTGTTGGAGAACAATGGGGACTGGGCTGACTATAATTTGCGCTGCACAAAAACAATGGAATTAAGATAAATATTTTCACACGCGACATTTTCAGTGCTAATGAAATTTTGCTTTCAACTAAATTAGTGTCCATCTCAGCAGAAAAGCAACAGCAACAACAACAACAACAACAACAACAACAACAACAACAACAATAGCAGCAGCAGCAGCAACAACGTTGCCAACAAAATAAAATTAAATAATGCAAGCACTTTTAGGTTAATTAAACTTGAATAGCAACAAACTGGCAGCAAACGATGCAGCCAGACTCTAAGCCAAAATAGTGTGAAGAGCCGAGCAGAGTACTAGCTGAAGTCCTTGCAAGCAATGGACAACTTCAAGGATACCCAAGTGCATTGGTTGCCTGTTGTTGTTGCTGTTGTTGCGTTAGTTGTAGTTGTAATTGTTATTACAATGGTTGTCCTTTTGCATTGTTGCTGCTGCTGCTGCTGCTGCTGCTGAACTAGCTGCCAGTTGCTGTCTGTCCGTCTCGGCTTGCACTTTTCCACATAATTGTGCGCCTGTGGATGCCCAGTATATACGCCTTTCCATGCATTTCTGTGCACATGCCAAAAATTTGCTAGCAAGAAACAATAAAGAAACAATAAATACTTGAGGCGTTTAGCTGCAAATTTATGCTTTGGTTAAATTGATTACTAAAAAAGTTGTGGCAAGTTTGGATATTTTTTTATGCAATACAAATGCAGTTAAAGATTCTTGTATGCTCGAAAAGGACTCTCAATTATCTTAGACTAACTTCAACACAGTTGCAACTCCTTTAATGCAGAATCTCTACCAGTTAAGCTGACAAGAAAGTAAGTCAAATTTATATTTGTATTTATCTCTGACAAGTAGGCTCAACTAGCCTATAGATTACAAGATATTAAAGGGATTTTTTGTAGAAAATCTTTCTTGGAATTCAGAGTCTTTCTGCTGTTCTGCTTGGCTGCTGCTGCTGTTGCTGCTGCTGCTGCTGAAATGTGCAAAAGTAAACAAAAGTGTTGCCAAAGACAAATACAAGCGACGAGATACGTTGCCCAACTGTCTAAGTGTGTATTTCTCTCTCTCTCTCTCTCTCGCTCTCTCTCTATGTGTGTGTGTGTGTGTGTGTGGTAAGTGCTATCTGAGTGGTAGAACAAGTTCTTTATAGTGCTGGCTGCCGGTTTGCTCAGCTTATTATAATTGCCAGCGTTTTGGCTCGCCTGCTGCCAGTTGTTTGGCTTTTGTTGTGGGTGTTGCAGTTGCAGCAAGATTTTCGGCTGTCCGCGCAACAAATGTAAGCAACGACATTGATGCTGTTTACCCAATTTGTTCATGCATTTCTTTTACAGAGCTGCACGTTACACCTATACATGAACATATATATATATATATATATATATATATATATATATATATATATATATGTATATATATTCAATTGCCTTTGGCACGAATTGCATATGCAGACATTGGCTTATAGTGCATATATCCTCCGACTCTATGTTGTCGGAATTTGTGGGCTTTAAAGCATCATAAAATTGTTGGCATACGACTGTTCCACTGGATTTGCAGCCTTTCTGAACGTGTGTTTTGTGCGCATTCATAATTGCATTGCCTCGAGCTTGTTGCTTGTTGTCCTTGTCATATTGTGATTGCTGTTGTTGGTGTCATTGTTGTTGTTGTGGCGCAGACAATTGCTAATTGCTTTAAATGCATTTTAGCCGGAAGTGGCTTTACTTAAGCCTCTGGCAAGCAGACAGCCACATGAACTGATGCACTGGCATAGAGCGACATGGAGAACTAGTGAATAACAGCTGCAGCTAATGGATGCTAACCGTATGTACTGACATTATCTGGGCTTAGGTTTTTCGTTTCGTTTCGTTTCGTTTCCTTTCGTTTTATTTTGTTTTGTTTTGTTTTGTTTATTTATTTAAAGCCACTAACTTGACTTACCCTTAGCCTCTGCTGCGCCACGCAGAACAAAAGCCATTTTCTTGTTTGCAGCAAAAGTAACTGCTCGCCCACACACTCCGAGCTCTCTGGCTGACTTTGTTTTATATTTAATTGAAATCAAAAAGTTTATGATTGTTTTACGCATGCAATCTCTATACGCTAGTGAAATATGCATGCGTATTATGGCTGCAGCCATTGTTTGCCTGTTTTGTCTGGCCTCGACTTTGTCTCTGCCTCTGCCTCTGCCACTCTGTCCCCTCTGTCTGTTTGTTATTGCCGCCCAGCTCTTCTGCATTGTGACATAGTGTATATTGGCTGCTGCATAAATAAGTTACAGGCACAAGCAATTATTTGCTTTGTGCAGGCAATTGTCAATATTTATCAATGAGTGCTCAAAATTGCGATAACACAATGCAAATTTTCAGCTGATATACAGTTTGTTCAAATTTAATTACCTATATATATATATATGACATATGACATATGACAAGAAGTGATACATTTTCAACAAAACTGAATTGGAAGTTTTTTTAATTAAATTCATAATATATATATATTTATATAAGCTGCAATACTTATGAAAACTGAGCTGTGTTCGGCTCGGGCTAGTGATAAGTTGAGGCCTGTTTTGTCTGCCTTCGCCTTACTTTGCCTTGGAATATTACATATACTACCTACAGCATTATTATTATTATTATATAACTTAATAAGAGTTTTTTCTTTAATTTACTTTCAAAAGTTATCTCTGCATCTGCAGTGGCACTAAACTCCTGCCTTTGAGAACCATTTTATAATAAGTATATTAAGTATGTTAAGTATATTATCTTTCTCTCATGTAAGTATGTAGTATGGATAGCAGAGCATAAACAGCTGCTGCCGAGCAGCATTTATTTGCTTAATAAAATTGATTGTGTTTTAGGACGCAGTAGAATGGAACCTGTGCGATGTCTGTGTGGCACATACGCATACTCGTAAAAGATTGCTGCACTTTAAGAGTGCGGCTTAGGGGCAAGTTGATGCTCTTTGGGTTGGCTTACTTATGCGCTGACATTTTTATGGGTATTTTATGTGTGGGTAACGAGCGAATGTGGCAAAGACAATGCTAAGCTGTATTTTTATACTTTTCGAAATCGATAAAAATGCAAATTAAACAGCGCAAATGTGTGGAACGGGGCAGAGCTCGAAAACAAAAACAAAAATAAAAATAAAAATCAAAATAAAAATAAATAAAATAAAAGGAAACTTGCATATGTGACTTGAAGACTCGTTAAAAGCAAAGCCAAGCCAAGCCAAGCCAAGAAAACTCAAATGCCGGAAAATGGCTTTTGTTTTGAGCGCATGCACACAGGCAAATAAATATGAAAAAACATATATATATATATATATACATATATATGTATACATATACCGAAATGCCAAACGGAAACAGCTTTTCGAGTCACTTGCATGATGAAGGGCATGCCCTGGAGAGACAGGAGACAGGAGACAGGCGACGGGCGATGGGAGTTATAGGGAGAGCAGTCGAGCGACAAATGAAAATTGCAAAAATGATCGGAAATGACCAATTTGTAATAAAAATGTAGCCAAACGTGGGCGTGGCTGCATGTTAAATGCAATTCAAGACGAGCAGCCACTAGCCTAGTCTGTGTGTGTGTGTGTGTGTGTGTGTGTGTGTGGGTGTGTGTGGTAGTCTGCGGAAGTCAAGCGGTTGACATGCACAAATACGCATGCCGGGAGAAGGAAGCGAATGGAGTCAAAGGCTGCCTTCGGCACTCGGATCGTTGGCCTCAGCGTATGCTTGAGTTTGTCACATGTTAGAGTCATGTGCATGCATCGCATTTAGAAATATGTCCAGATCACAATCTCATCAAGACTGACCGAAAACTTATTGCCAGACAAATTAGAAATTTGTCAGCCTGACTGCTGGCCACATATCATACTATCTGAGTTGTCTGTTCCGGGTAAGTATTTGTTTTCCCCTTTGTATTTTTTTTCTCGTTTCTCGGGGTGCATTGAACTCCATGTGGCACAGCTCATAACTCAAAGTTGTCATCTTAAGTCTCCATCTGAAAACAATAACACGCAACGAACACACAAAACACTTTTGCATTTTCCAATAAATCAAGAGCATCCTTTCTATTCAGTTTTTTTTTTGCCTGGGCAGGCAACAATCTGCATATGCGAACCCTTTTCAAGGAGCTGCTCTTTGTCAACATTCTGGAAGAGTAATTCATCAGGCATATGCTTATTGTGAAAAACAATTTAAAGCTGCAAATAATAATGATTTCAGTTAAATGAAAAGATGTTTGCAATTATTGTGTGTGTGTGCAAATTAGAAAATGTTTTTGTTGCCGACAATCTGGGGAAAAGTGTGATAAAAGCCATGCAAAAAATAATGCTTGTCCTATTTAATTCGAGAAAATACATATTTAGGTCTAAGCGAATAGTAAAGAAATGCTTTAATTAGCTATAATAAAAAAAGTAAGATTTTATGCAAAAAAGTTAATATTTTGCATGGATTTCTTTTGTCATAAATTATATATTTCATTTAAATATTTTTATTTATATATGTACATGTCGGAGATGGCTCCAAATTATTTTGTTCCTTGATGGATTTTTTTTTTCACTACTTAGCGATATTTATTCTTATTGCTTTGAACGCAGCGAGTCGCAGTTGTCTTGTTGTTGCTTCTCTTTTTGTCGTTAGACCAAAGTCATGTGCGCACAGCCTCAACGCTCGTGCCTATATTCTCTCTTATGCATAACAACAATAATCGCGTCACACTCGGCTGAAGCATCTCTCTCTAACTCTCGAGCCCCGCTCTCGGCATGGAATTTACCGCTAACCGTTATTCCTCTTTTGTCATTTACTTTGCTTTGTATATATGTATGTAGTAGCGGCACAGTCACGCCACTATGCAGTTTTACAGTATCGCTACATTGTGAATGACTGACTGACGCGTCAGCTTACCAATACATTGCTACGTCATCAGCATTTCACATTTATGTTATTAACATAACATACCCCTGTTTTGTTGAATTCTCATGTTATGTTAAATTAAACTCTGACATATATAATTTTTTCTATTTGGAGTAACTTAAAAAATTTACTTATACCATAGATAAAAACAAATTTATTTCTAATTTTTTACAATGAAATTTAAAGCAGGGTTTGCTTATCTGGTCTCATTTGCTGGAACTATTAAATACTTTAAAATAATGTTTAATACATTGAAATGACTGAAGTAAATGATTTATGTGATAAGTATTTAAGGATGAACATAAGATAACACAAGAATATAAAACATAAATGTTTTTTTTTAACTCTACAAATATATTATAATTATTATTATTTTTTTTAAATGTTAATCATTTAGATCGTTTATCAATTATTAGATATGAAAATATGAGTTAAAAATTATTAAAAATATATAAAATATTCTAAATTGTATAGAAACATTAAAGACTCTTACGCTACGCATAGCCATTTGAAATATTTTTGTCACATTCGCATCCCTTTTGCTTGTACTTTTAACTACTTTCCTTTTCCCGTGTGAAAACATTTTGGGAAAAATGCACAAAAGTGAAATTTTGGCTTTCCGCTTTGGTTCGCTCAGCAGTTTCTGTTGACTTCTTTTGCTGACACTGCTCGGGCAATAACAATTTGTGTTTGTTTGCCTTTGCTGCTGCTCTTCTTCTACTTGTTGTTGTTGTTGTTGTTGCTGCTGACGTTGTTGGTGTTGGTGTTGCTGTTTGCTTGTAGAAAAAGTGTCAACAACTGCGCGTCGCAATTAGCAATACGCTCGAAAATATGATTACAAATTTCTCCTCTGTCCCTTATCATATGAGGATCTTGCACAGACCAAACGAGTGGACTGCCAATTTAGCACACACACACACACACACACACACACACACACATATACATATATACATATACATACACAAACATACACTCGCACGCAAATGCGCTAAGCTGCACATTGCTCATACGTTTCATGTTCGAGCGTAGCAACAGCTTTTACCCAGCTGCGACAGTCCGGTAAATATTTTTTTGTTCGTTTTCGTTTTCGTTTTCGCTTCCGTTTTAGTTTTATTAAGTTTTTAATTAATGTATGAGCAGTTAAAAGTTGTAAAAGTGCTGTCAGGATAAACTAAAACAATATTTCTCACTTGGGAACCAACCGTTCCACACGCACACGCACACGTATACGAGCTGCGGGGCGTGGGCGAAAAGCTGTTTAAATAAATGAACTTATGGCCTGCATGTGTATGTGTCTGTGTGCCTGTGTGTGTGTGTGTGTGTGTGTGCTCGTGGGCGTGGGCGTGGGTGTGTAAGTGATTGGTTGTGTCATTAAAATATTTGTGCTTCATTATTCACTTAAGTAAAATAAGTTCGGTAGAAACAAAATACAATTCGCTTTTAATTTCCATGTTAGAACGTGACTAACATTCCAAAAACTTAAGGGTTTACAAGCTAAGTGTGTTCAAATTAACTAAATATCATTTGGAATACCTTAAGTGTGAATGTCTTTTGATATATTTTCATATTCTATCTTAAACATATATAGCTGCATGGATGTCTTCGTGAAGAAAAGAAGTAAAAAGTAAAGTTTTTTGAGCGCTGCCTAATTTGATTTGATGTCGAATGAATTTCGCTTTGTTTTACTATGCAAAGGGCTGTTGTGAAAGGGTTCGCTTCAACTTTAGCATTAGATTATAGCAGGACTATATTACTATTTATATAAAGAAATTGGCTAAGACCTTTGTGCTCTTGTACCTTTCTCTTTGGCAGAGCAAGAGGAACACTCTAGCTACATCTTATCGGGCAAATTGAATTTGTGGCTGGCACCCAATAAGTGTGCTAAGTCATTTGGCAAACTGAAGACAGAAAGTGGTACACACAGACACACACACGCACACACATACATTTTTCAGATGTTTTGCGGTAGGTCGCTCGGTGTGTGAGTGCGTGTGTGTGTGTGTGTGCGTGTGTGTGTGGCTCTAATCCTTTATGCATTTTGTGCCCCAGACAGAGACTGACCCCATTCACAAAATTTAGAATGCCATCTATCAGCACGCACACAAACAAGACTAAAGACAGAGCGGGAGAGAGGGAGTGAGAATGAAGGCACACAGGACATGCAGGCGACATGGTCAAAACTTTGCACAATTAAAATTTAAGTGTTGCACAAACTTGTGCCATGTGCTTGAGAACTGCAACATAGGCGATGATGAGCGAGCTCATCATTACAATGATAATGATCATGCTGTCGATGATAAAGCCGATGGCAGGGACAATGCATAAAATGCATTTTATTATTATAGCCGTTCACCTTTGCACCAAAAACTAACAGCTTTTGTGAAAAGTTCACAAGTCCACAATAATAAAGTGCAATTAAAAAGTTTGCCAACACTTGCAAAAATAATCAAATCGATTATGAACGGACGCTGGGCTTAAGCTAAAGATTCTGCTCGGCATGTCAACGGACAATCGCATTAAAATGGATAATATAAAATCTTGAATGGTTTTTCAGTTTTGTTTTCGCATTTGCCTTGAGGCTGCTTGCCAATTGCATTGCTATCTCTCTTACTCTCTCTTACTGTCTCTCTCTCTCTCTCTCTCCCTTAATCCATTGTCTTCGCATCACTTTTGTGCTGCTGTCAAATGCAGGTTGCTTTTTGTGCATTCATTGAGAAAGTAGCTACAAAACGATTTCTGGAACGAGTCGTCGCTGAGAACTCTGATAAAAACTGTCAATAAAAGCATTTTTATGCATTATTTCTTCTTCTTACATTTTTCCTCGCAGCTTGCTGACAGCGCAAGAAAAACTAGAGCTGAAAGAGTTAGAACTGAACTTGAAGTGAAATCAACTAGAAGTTACCCTCTCATTGTCTCATTGCTGTGAATCTTCAGTCGTGTCCTTGTAGTGTTGTGTCTTCAACTATCGAAAATGATCAAATTTAATATATGAATAACTTGTTAAATTTTGTGTCTCTGGCTCTTAAAGCTTTCAATTGAGAGCTGACTTAGCTTAAAGCCTCGAAAAACAATTTCATTCCAATTAAGCAGACATTTGGTCAGCTACAACATCTCGCTTTGACTCATTCGTCTGTGTACAGGGTATGCAAAAAGCGAGCAGATGTAAAATTCGATGATGCAAATGCGACTGTGAGAACATTTTTTGCAAGTTTATTTACGCATTTAGAGACCGGAGCTGAACTCATTGAATATTTAAGCGATCTTCGGGTCGGCTCAAGTGATTCTCGATGACAATTGAGAAGTAATTTGTTAAATGAAGTAATTAATGCAAACGCTGCTCGCTCAATGCTCGCCAATAACGATGGCAATGTGGAGTGGGTACGCTTGCAAGAAGATACCCATTGAATACGTAGATTGATAAATATATATAATAGTCACAATAAATTGGCATATTTATATAAAGTATGATTAATATTAATAACAGCCTGCCACCGCGCACACATGTCACTATTAATTAAGTATAACAATTCGGTTCGTTATTGAATTCAGGTTAATCATACATTTAAATTTACATAAACTGTTATTAATTAAAAAGATTAAACCGGCAGAAATGTATATAAGACCATTAACAATATTAATAAGCTGTCCAACCGATGGTATATGTAGATGTAACTTAAAAAATATAATTATATTTAAATTTTTGTGAAGCTGTAAAATAGAATTTTTATATTACTTTTATGTTTTATATATTATATATTTTAAATTATTTAGTAATATATATAATTTTTTATTTTTTAATGTAATATAATATATTATATATTATTTAGTAATATATATAATTTTTTATTTTTTAATATAATATAATATATTATATATTATTTAGTAATAAATATAATTTTTTTATTTTTTTTTTTAATAAAATATTAAAGAATTAATATAACCCATATGCATGCTTATATACATATAAATATATATATATATAGTTAATCGGATATTTGTTATGCTCTGCGCTGGTGCTCAGCACACTTCATCTGTGCATTGTCGAGCGATTGTATTTTTTAATTAATTATTTATGACGTAAAAATTATTAACAAGCCCCCAAAGTCATAAATAAATCTACGAGGAACATCGCATGCAAATGCAATTGTACATAAATTATATTTAATGCGTGTTGTGTTTCTTAACAAACAAGCGAAATATATTAATAATAAAATGAAGCGAAACGAAACGAAACGAAATGAAATGGAATGAAATGAAATGGAATACATGAAAAGCACCACAAACGGCTTAAAGTCAATAAAAGGATGAGCAAATGATGTGTGTGAAATTAATGTGTGCGATAAACGAAACAATGAAATAACTTTTATAAGCGGATCAACAGAAAAATGCTGAATAAAATAAATGAAATCAAATATTGAAGCTGTTCTGTTTTTATTTAAGCACTTTCTCATTTGCAGACCTACTCTGAAATCATCTGCTTTTCCGCTTTTGTCTTCCGCAAAATACATTTTCGAAATTGTTAGCTTATTTGTCATGCATTCTAGTATGCACAGACATATACACATTTGCCATTGAATTGAAGTGGCACTATGACAACGGGCTTTGTTATTCAACATCAATTTAAAAACAATTTTAATGTTTGTGATGCATTTATGTCGTCAACATTCTGAATTTGTTTGCACGTGTGCGGTTGTCCACACGAGTGGACCCCCGTGTGGAGTGCGGGCGAGAGTGCGAATTCGAATCCGGATGCGACTGCTACTGCGACTGCGACTGCGACTGCGACTGCGTCTGTCGATGTCTGTGCAAGGCATGTAGACTGTTTGTTGTGGTTGTCCTGCTGAAAAGCCGACAAATGAATAGTGCGGTTTTCACTGAGCTGCCAAGCGGCTACGTATTCGATACAGAAGCTACGGCCAAAGAATGCAAGCGTGTGTAGGCTCTACAGCTGCTGATAAAAACATAAAAACGATTGAGATCGTCCTAGATGAATATAACGAGACAGATACAGTTTGATTTAGAGATACATAGAGATAAATAGATAAAGATAGAAATTATATATACATACATATTAGATTGTAGATACAGACATAAATACAGATGCGATGCTCACATTTTCATATTTCATGGCTAAACTTAATCGATTTTGAACAAATCCAAAAGGTGTAACGAGTGAGAATGAAGAATGGAGCGAATGGTAAGGTGTCGCGCTACCTTTTCTCGGTTTTTCTTTTATTTTTGGTCACCCTAATCCAGAACAAACACCTGCGCCATAAACTTTAAATCCATAGCAACAGCAAACAAAGTTTTACGTAGCTTAAAACAAGCAACGACCCAACCAGAAATAAAATCATTCGAGTGTAACTCAAAGTTGTGTTGTGTGTGCGTCTGTGGGATTGCGCGCGTGTGTGTGTGTGTGTGTGCGTGTGTGTGTGTGTGTGTGGGGCTGCCAAAAATAAAACTTTTCGATTGCCGCATGTATTTAGGAGTTATTTTATAGCCAAGTTTCTCGCTTTAAATGCAAATAGGAAAATTAAACGAAATTTTTCGAATTGTAAATTATTGATGCTCATAACGCTGGCAACACATTTACACCTGTTCCTGCTCCTGCATCTGCTGTTAGATATTTGCAATGCGGGCTGATGAAATTATTATGCTGATAAAGCAAGTGGTGAAAGTATGTGTCAGTTGCCGTAAGTAGCTATGGCGCATTAAGCTGAGCTGTAGTTCTATTTTGGCAATTATTCGCATTATCATTAATTTATTAGAGCTGAAATAGCTTTGGATGACACGGCACACACACACACACACACACACACACAGCCACATACACAGAGCTACACTCCTGGCAACAATCATGCTAGCTGTGTGGCACATTTAGCTGGTTATTGTTTTAACATTTTGCAGACCCGCTTGGCGCTGTCTTCGCTTTTATCTTATCATTATTAACGTTCATTTTATTGTACTGCTGCTTGGCACTGCGTGTCCTGCCACAGCCACTCGCTGTTTGCCATCATGTTTGTTGTGTATTTTAAGAGCTCTTTTTATTATGTCATTATTGTCATTTACTTAGCTCCTTGTCTGCCCTCTCCTTCTGCCCCTCCAACCGCCACCCCACTCTGATCACTTCGCTAGCTTGCATTATTTTGATTATTTGTGACTTGCCTTGTAAATGGACGCTTTCAGCACATTATGCTCTGACTCCGACTCGTTGATATTTTGATGGCGCTTTTCATTTACAGTTTCATTCCGTCCGAGGCGCCTTTAATAGCCAACATCGTGTATTACTTGCCTTTGGTGTTCTCGCATTTCAGTATTTAGCCTTGATTTACATAGCCCGCAGATTATTTTAATGGCACACAAATATTCATGACTTCGGCTTAGGCGAAAAATATCTGTTATTGATGTTGAGTACGTTTTTTTTCCCCCCCTATTTACTTATCAGTATATTAATTAAGCATGAGCGATAACTCAACCAGTTTATTGACCCGTAATTTTGCTCTTCGAGGGGCTTAGAGTGTCGCATGGAAAGCAGTAAAAACTTGTGTTCCTTCAGTTCCTTCTCTTTGGCTGAATTGATTCAAAGTTCTGTAATATAATATGCATAATTTGATAAGAAAGTGATATGTATAAATTCACAACAACTTCTACAATGTTTTTCTCATTGTTAAGTGCTACTTTTCGGGCTTTCGTATTACTTCAATTAAAATTTATTTTTCAGCCAAAGTTTGAGTGGGCCGCTGATGCGCTTAACTCGGATTAAAATAATGAGCGAAGTCGGTAAACAAAAACTGCGAATGCATAAATTGATTACAGTATCAATTGCTGAATTCATGACTTTTAATTAAAAAGCGTGCACAGAGAATATACGGCGAGCGACTTGCAACTGTGCTCCGTTGGCAATTTGGCTTAAAAACACACACACAAATGGCATGGAAATCAGGCGAATGCCGCGAGAAAAGTGCATATAGTTTGTGCGTATTGTGTGTGGCGCGGTGGGGGTCCCGGGGCGGGCGCGGCTGTTTGGAATGGAAAAGCAAACAGGACGCGGTGTTGGCAACAGGAAAAGTTAAAATGCGACGCTGGAAAATTATAAATCAATTTAACATTGGCAACACACACAGACACAAAAGTGCGAGGCGCATAAGTAAATGCGCGGACAAGTTTCCATTACGAGGCCAGCAACCGCGCCCAGTGAATAACTGTATAAATTGCCAGCTCAAACGGAAACGCAATGACACCGGACGCCATTGACCGGCGGGCCCGAGAGCAGGTCCCGGTGCCGTTAGCTGGAACGCATGCGCGGCATTGTGAGCCGCTTCATCATCCGGCTTACCGCCATCGCCACGGATGTACGCGCTTTAATCTGAAACCACACGCTCTTGGCATCAGTTACAGATACAGATACAGCCGTAGCTGTAGCTGTAGCTGTAGCTGTAGCTATAGATACTGCAGCCGCAGCTACAACTTTGCTGGCTTCGGTTTGGGATCCTGACTGCGGCTGCATTTTAAGTCAAGCAGTTAAACAACTGTTTGTAATTGCAGCCAACAGGACAACAGGCCCTGATATTGCGGTTGGGTCTCGTGGCTAAGAGGGCTGGCTGCTGCGTGCTGCGTGCTTGGGGGATCAGAGTTGAATGCTTACTGGCAAAAGTGCTTGTTACCGGATGTTGTGCAATAAAAATGCAAAGTATGCAAAAGTTTCTCCCCATTGCCAGAGCTGAATGGCCGAAATGCGTTGGCTGCCTGTGCCTTCTGCAGAGCACATTGGGATAAGGTTTGGCTACAACTATCCATGCTTTAAATGATAAGCAAAAGAGAACTGACTCAAACGAGCGGTGAATATTATAAAATATTCAGAGTTCTACAGTTTTAATTGTATTGCAGCGAGCGATTTTTCAATTGTGAAACATATTATTCTCAAAAATAAGCCTTCACTATTAATAAAGTTAATTCAGCTTAAAATAATAATAATAAAATAATAATAAAAATGTAAATTATAATAAATTTAAATTTAAAAAATTGAAAAAGAAACAAGTTTTAAAAATAAAATAAAAAATTATAAAAAATTTATGAAGTCAAAAAAGAATAATAAACAAATATTTAATATAAATTTCAAATGAAAAATTGAGATAGAAAATTTAAAAAGTAATATAATATTAAAAAAGTAAAAAGTAATAATAAATAAAAAAATAATAGTAACTTAATATTTTTTTTTTTTTTAATTTAATCCGGAAAAAGATTTCACTGTGGCCATAGGCAACGCAGTACATTGGATGAGCACAGATTCGCCCAAAATGAAATAGGTTTGGACACCTGAATTTTAAAGACTTAAAACGACTCAACGATCTAGCATGAATGCTAATAAAATGTAACTGATAATGAATTGCAATACAAGAACCCAATCAAAGTTGAGTGCATTGCCGTTAACACAAAAAGTGAATCGCAGCACGAAGCAAGTGCTTCAATTAATGCATATAGATGTATAGATGTTATTTTGTGACAATTATTGACGGTTACTTACGCAGGACATTTGATTATATAATGTATACAAAACACCAAGTTTTTGAAAAGATTAAGATTAAAAGTTTTGTAGAATGCCAAATAGGCAAGAATATAAAGGCTTTTCGCTGCGATATGGCACGAAGTATGTAAAAGGATTTTTTTGAGCGAATGTGGTATACAAAGGCAATTGACGGTGCCCTACACACCTCAGCGAAACAGAGTAGCAGCACGTACCAACCGGACAATAGTAAAGTTGCCAGAAAGTCTACCCATTCATGTACAACTTGTACAGTTTCTGCGGGCAGAGGCTGTTACAACTGAAGTTTACTTGCCTAACAGATGTCCTACAAAGGTGTTTAATGGAGCTACACCGTTCGTTATGTGGAGAGATCTAAAGCATTCAGTGAAACATGTGCGAGTGTTTGGATAACGCGTGTTTGCACTGGACAAAGTGAAAAGAATCAAATTCCAAGCTAGAGGCGTACAGCAAAGGCATAGACATTGAATGGAGTAGCGTCAAATTCGTAAGGGATGAGTTTGATATGATCAAAGCGTGATACATCAGAGATTCCAGGACAAGAGCAGATGAGACCGCGACAAGAAGAAAGCATCAATTAAGAAGAACAAGAGAATGCGAGCGCAAGAGGTGCAGAACAAAATCAAGAAATCAAGAAAACAGTATCAATGTTGCTTCAGTGGCAGAAAGTTGACCGTAGACAACCAACGAAGCAGTGCTAGACGAGACTCAAGAGACTATTTGATCTGGTTGACACGAAGACTCCAGAGTCAGTTGAAGAGGCGTTGTCCAGAGAATGATGCTACTGCAAAACACATTTTGACGTACTTGCAGCAAATGTGATGAAGGATTCCCCGATGCAGATTGGGCAAATGACAGAGGAGACAGAAGATCCTACAGTGGATAGGCTTTCTTACTAGCTGGCAGTATTCTCTCTTGGTCTTCAGTAAAGCAGAGTGTCGTCGCATTAAGCAACACTGAAGCTGAATACATTGCGCTAACGATAGCTGCAAAGGAAGCCGTTTATTTACGCAGAATTCTTAGGGAGATTGATTTGTCAACAGATCTGAGCGCATTAAGCTATACGATGACAGCATCAGCTCACACCATATTGCCCAAAACCCAGTGCATCACAAACGTAAAGAGCGCATTGATATAGTTGAATGTAAAGAAATAGAGCTAGCTTATAGAAACACAAACAGAAAGGCTGATGATGTACTCACGAAATGTTTAAAAAGGTCAAAGCACAACTATTTAGGTAAGTAACTTGGATTAACTTAGATAATAATATATTAATATTATATATAGTTTAAGAAGAAATTTTCAAATGTCAATGAAATTAGCAAACATGTTATCTGGCAGCCTCATACAAATAATGCAACTGACATTTCACTCACTTTCTAGCTGGGCCCTCTATTAAACATTTAACATTTATACTCTCGCTGGCATTGCAATGTAATATCAAATACAATTAATATCAATTAATTTGCAAAAATAATAAATTGAGCTAGAAGAAACAAAATTGAATAAATTATAAAGCTTGTTCCCGCCCGGGATCGAACCGGGGACCTTGTGCGTGTGAAGCACACGTGATAACCGCTACACTACGGAAACTGCTGAACATCGGCAGTCAAAAGAAGATAAGGTATATAGATAAAAATATGTGCATAAAATTGTATTACTTACAAATTAATTAGAGTAAAAAAAAAGAGAGTAAAGAAATAAAAAATTATAAGAATAACATTGAATATTTCCTTTAAAATATCTTAGCAAATCAAAGCTGTAATCAACAGAGTTGCGTCAGATCAGAGTCTGTTCTAAATGTTTTCAACATTTGATACATTTATTCACTGAGCTAAAAAGTTAATAAGCTGCGCTGTAATGCAAATGTATAGCAGCGGATATGTCAAAGGGAAAGTTGCAGTTGGCATGCAGCCGCTGAGACAGCAGCTCGATGCGTGGCTTAAGCACTTAATGCTACATATGTATGTGAAAATCACAAATTAAATTACTTATTTAAATGTGATTATGCGCATTATTTACGAGCTGCGCGGCCAAGGGGCAGACCAAGTTAAGTGCGGCGCCAGAAAAACGTGTGCTGCATTTAAAGTGCAAGCGGGCATTACGTATATATATATATATATATATATATATATATATATGTACGTATACGCAGCGTATGACATTGAGCGACGCTTGCTCTGGCGCTTATCGCATGCACGTCGCAGTTGCTGCTCCAGCGAATGGCAACTGGAAAGACGCCCTGTTTGGCATAATGAGCGTCTCTCTCACCCATGCCCCATGCCCCATGCCACATGCAGCTGGCAGCCCGCTGTGTGGAGCATTAGCGTGCCAGGCCATGTAGTATGGCAGGATGTGGATGAAGATGTGGCTCGAAATCTTAAGTACGGAACGTCAAATAGCAAACAACGTCTTGCACCTGGAATGCATTAAATAAACATCATTATCGCTAAGACTGGCACAAGGTATGTACACACACACACACCCACACACACACTCACGCAAAGGTGTACCAAACAATGCAACTCTGCAAATTCGCTCTCTCGCTTACACACACATGCTCGACGCATATTTGGCAAGCAAAAGGATTTTGTGGTTGAATTGTGTAAACATTGCGGGCAAATGCTTGGATGGATTTTCAACTCGCTGCTACATGCTCGCAGACACACACACTCACACACACACACACTCACACACACGCATTGTGAGAGCTGAGCATATTTTTGTAGCTTGCATTTAGCCATTTTAAGCGGTGCCTTGACTGGAAATGGTAGAGTTATCTTAATTAGATAATTCTCAGCAATTTATTGCTAATAATATATGATGTGATTTATATGCTAAAGTATAAGTGCACGGAATTCAGATACTGTTAGAGAGTTATAATAAAAAATACCTCCGCATACATATATATACTAGTCGCTTATACCTAACATGAGAATCCAGTCACTGGAAAGGTAATTATTATCATGTTCACACGAGTGTCCCTTTTTAGTTAGTTGCGCCGTTGCCTAGGCTCATTCTTATGCGCAGCGTTGGTCGCTGCAGCTAAGGGATGACATTTTTTTTACCTTTCTGCATTGTTTCTTATCAATGTGTATGGCGTGTTCATACTTGAACAGAGATCCCTCTAATTAATTACTAGGCAGCAACAGAATTTGTTAATACTTTGACATCTGATTTGATCTTTTTAACCTTTTTAAAATATACGAATTTAAATATGATATTTTAGATTATTTTCTTTCAATTATTCAGTTTTCTTCTTAGTAATTTTCTTCGTTTTTGGTATTTAAAAAAAAACATATATTTTATTTTATTTTATTTTATTTTATTGAATTTTTTGTCATTTTTTGTGTGGCTGGCAAAGTTGTGTCGCTAATGTGCTGCAGGCAAAAATAAGTTTATTTACAAATTTTTGGCCATTTTTATTTTCACACATTATGCGGCGTTTCTTACGCTTTTCACACACACACACACACTCAGACAAATACACACATACACACACACATGCACATAGCGAAAACGCAGCGTGGCCATTTATCATTTTCGCCCTATTGAAGTTTCAGTCTCGCGTCGACGACGACGGCGACATAAAGCAGCGACAGCAGCGGGAGGCAGTGCCTGGCACGAGGCCGAGTAGGCGTGGCAGCCATAAGCAGAAGGCGCGCTGCCCAGGCGAAGACACAAAACAGCAGGATAGCCAAAAACCAAAAAAAACGAAAAGAAAAGAAAAAAAACCAAAGAAAAAACCAAAAAACGTCGCCGTGCACAAAAAGAAGAACGTGCAAGTAGTTCAAAAACTTTGGCCCAAAGCCGAAGTGAGTAAAAAAAAATATATATATATATATATATATATATATGTATATATATTTATATGTGTGTACGGAATAGCGTGAAGAAATGGACGCTCGCTAGGGGCGTGGCAGCGTTAGGGCAAACATTGGCTGCCATTTGTGAGCGTATGACATTATTTATGGTTTGTTATTTCAGCAACGGAAAAAGTATGCAAGAAAATATGTTGCGACTCTTTCATAATTTTGCTCGACGCTGCGACTTTCTGGTTTTTTTTTTCTTTTTGCCTTTTAGAATGAAACAAAAGTTTGCACACACTTACGCGAACAGTGGGTGCAAATGATGTGCTGCTTTAAGCATAAAATTTAAGTCAATAGGGGGTGGGGGGGGGGGGGGGAGCCGCTTGGCGAGCATTAATTAAAAGTGCAAACACAAATCGACAGCAGAAAAATGTTTGGCAAAGTGCTCGCTGCAAATTGCGCATAAATTAAAAGCGCTCATTAAATATTTTCATATTATATGGAAAGGCAGCGCCTCAACTTAATGACCATAAATCGAAATTAATGACACTGTCAAACGCTGTCGCTGGCCAATCCCCGGCTATAGGCCAGAGCCGGAGCCAGAGCCAGAGCCAGAGCGAGAGCAGCTCGCGGCCTGCCGCCTTCGTTTACGAGCGACCACAAATGGACGCACCTGCTGCTACTCCTCCTGCGCCCGCTGCTGCTGGTGCGTCCGTCTGCCAGCAAACTGCGAGAGACGTTAATGACACCTGCGAGACAATTTCAATAACCAATATGTGCCGTTTTGGGGTCTGTGAATCGCCGCGGCCAACTACCTGCGGTGGCTCCTTACGTAATCGATGATGGCCGCACTTTTATTTATATGCGTGAGCTGTGCGTGGCCCAAGGCGTATGCGTAACATTGTTGCCGATACGACTTGGACTCGTAGACGTGAGTAAAATGTCTATGCGAGTTTTTAGCTGTGGAAATTTGACTTTTTTCCTGTTTGTATTTAATGGGAATTGTTATTTTCTTAAGAATCTTAAATAATTGAATATAGAAATCTTGCCTGAGATAGATATTTTCTGATCTGCAGACAACATGTGAATCCATTTGCGGAAATATGGGAATTTAGGTTTCTACAATTTCCGCAGGCAGCTAGAGTTGCGTACACAGGCACATAAATGCTCAGGTATGCGAACAAGTGAGTTTGCATTTTCGTCGCGATAAAGTTGCCTGGTGCGCCCTTTCGTGATTTTGGGGGGATACTCTTCTCTCAGAAGGAAAAAAACTTAACTTCTTGCTGAGAAATTTCATATATAAAATATATTTAAAATATAATATATATAAAGTGTATGATTAAGTTTAGACTTACTTTGGCATATCTGGCTCTACTTGCATTAAAAATGTTAAATATTTAATTTTAATTAGATCAGCTACGTAGAATATTTGCAATACAAAGCGAAATACTTTGGGTTTTGGTAATTTGCATATTTTATTTTGTTTATCATTCTGCTATTACCATGCTGTGGTTGCCAGTTTGAAGTGCCTCTGAATACACACAGACACTTTGACTTTAAAAATGTGCTTTAATTTACCAAGGAAAAAAGCTGGCCTGACAGCCTCCGACTCCGCGTCAAGCCCACCATACAACAATGAGGTGTCAAAACAAAGAAAATTTCTTCACATTTTTTTCCGCGTTTTTTTTTTTTTTTTTTTTGCTGACTCGACTGGATTCTTGGCCCCTATTTACAGTTACTCGACGGCGCTCTTGCAGCTGTTTACTTTGTTAATGGTCTTTTTCAGCTAAGCTTGTCAGTCGCACGCGTTCCCCTGCCACACCGCGCGCCTCACTGAACCTTCACGACCAACCATTGAAATTTTGCTCATTTTCTTTTTTTGACCCACAAAGCGCGGCATTGAAAACTGAGAAGCTTTTTGATTTGTCCCAGTCCTGCAAAAGGACTTTCTATATATACATATATATATATATATATATTGTATATATATATATGTATATTTTTGTCTGTGCTGCTGCGATGCGTGAAATAATTTATACAAAGCTGCCGTTGATTTCATTTGCTTTTGTTACAATGCGATGTCTAATGGGCTAGCGGAAAAGCGGAACAGAAAGTTGCAATCCCACGCCCCAGTCCCCGCCTCGTTTGATTTGTTGATTCTGTTAAATACTTATTACTTTGCTTCAGCAAAGGCCAATTTGTTTGTTTAATAGAAGAATTTTATGCAACTAAAACGAGAGATATTTGTGCTTTATATCAACTCTCATTATATGCAGTGTTTGACAGCTAGAAAACTTTTTAGTTTCAATAAGCTGATTATAGAGCTAGAGCTTGTTTTAAGTACGAAAAAAGTCTTCGGCATAAGAGTTTTTAATTTAATTAAATGGTAGTTGAGAAAGGCCATGGCTTTAGCTTCGTCTCATAAAAGCATTTCTATTAATATTTTCCAAGTTGCTGAAGCTTATCTGCATTCATTAGTGTATAAGTCAGGCAAACAAATCGATTATGTAAAATGCTTGCAAACATTAAATTACCAGCCGAAAATTCATTTCCTTTTCGGCATTCAAATTAATGCCCGCCCCTTAAGTAACTGCCGAGAGCAAGAAACATCAACTTAAATAACGCAAACCGTTCGTGTGTAATTTTTGTCATTGATTTGACCCGCCCGGGCAACAGTTTGTCGAGCACTTAGTGCAGTTGACCCCCGAGTGAGTCCTTAGCCGCAATTCGGTTGGGTCATGATGTGGCAGTTGCTCAGATTCATCGCCTTGAAAATTTATTACATTTTCGAGTATTTTTCCGGTTCTGTTGTCCGGAAATTGCCGAAACGTGTGGCCGGTGCGCCAGAATCCCTGAAATGTGCTAAAATAAATTATTAATAATTTCTATGACGCGTCCAGTCGGACCCCCCAGAACGCAGACTTTTGCGAAATTTCATCGAAGCAATGAATTATTTATTTTAATGGCAAACATTTTGGCTAAGCTGCCAGTGCGACTGGTAGCTGATTGTTGTCCCTCGTTTAACTCATTTCTTTCTGCTGGCAGCCATTTCCCTTATCCAATGACAAACTATTTTGTCATTTGCCAAATTTGTTTTGAAATTTATAGTCAAAGTTGAGTATTGACTGATGATGCCTGGCATTTTTAACAGAAATTCGTTTCACATGTGACTCCGATACATTATTAGACTTTGTCAGTTATTTATATGCATCAGCCACAGAAATGTTGCTTTAATTTGAATATGTCAAGAGCAGCAGCTGTCAGTGAATGGTTGGAATGGACTTCAATTGCAATTGAAGTTGATCAAGTGAAAGACGCATCCGATGAAAGGAAATGTCATTCAATGGATTAGTGGTTTTCGCTTTTCAATTAACAAAACGCGCAAGGGAAAAAACGTAAATGAAAGAAAAATATGGCAAATCAAAGGAAGACGCTCTGCTGCTGCGTAATATACATATGTTTTGCGCTTCAATTTAATAATATCAAAGAAACAACGTTCAGTCATCTGTCGAGGCCAAATTGAAAATGAAATCAAATGAATCAAAATTTAATGCTATTATATCAATATTGATGCATTGTTTTCACACCGCTTCTTTTTGGTTTGCGTTGCTTTATTTTCGTCCTCGCACGCTGTAATGATATGCAATTATGTTCGCATTAAAACCCGTTTCCGTTATTGTAACTGAAGCGAGACATTAACGCCCGGCCACATCCGGCAAACATCTATGAGGGCTGTCAGTTAATGGCCAGCAAACAATATTGACGCAGCGTTGATTAAACAATCAATACTTCAGTCGCATGCTCAATATTCTTTCTACCTTTTATTTTTTTTTGCTTTTCGCATGCACAATTTTATTTCTGGTTTGTATACCCAGTGCTCACAGAGGTGGGTTTCATGAAAGCCATATAGAGTTGCTAGTCATACAATTATTTATATATTTGCTTTTCACTGAACACTCTCATCACATTCGCTTAAATTATAAATTATTATAAAGGGTTTCTTTACCATATAGCTTATCATATGTTTCCCGCGCTTTGTTCATTCATAGGATATCTCTTCATCGAGCGTTCTCAACTGCTATATTTTTAACGTATGCTGTCTGCTATTGTCTGTACGTAATTAAAGTGATATGTAGGTGGCCAGACACTAGCAGTTCTCTACGCTCATCAACGTTATCATTATGATAACTATCTTCGTGATTATCATCATGGGTTGGAGCTGGAGCTGGGGCTGGAGCTGCAACAAGAGCAGCCGCTGTGTCCTTTGCTTGGCATTCAACATGCGCATATTAAAAATTATTTTTGCATATGCTTGCAAAATGAAAATGGGCGTGGCAACAAAAAGAAGAAAGGCAAAAATTTGCGGAATGAAAAAAGTTGCTGGAAATTGCATTTTAAAGCGTGCGCAGAGCAGCTGGATATAGCATTGCGTTCATCGCTTTAAAGTATATATGTATGTATCTAGGTATTTTCCAGTATTTACAATCAATTTTGCGCAATTGTCCTGTGGACGCAACTGTTTGGCTTATTCCTCCAGGCCAGGACAGTGCAAATGCGGCCGTCTTCGCTTTCAACGGCTTGTAGCAAATTAACATAGCAGCTGTCGGGTATATTTTCATTTAATTGCGCTTTAAATGGCAGCGAAATAAACTCGGCACCGGCAGCAGTTTATTTGCGGATAAACAAAGGCAGGGAACGCATCCTTCAACTGATATGGAGTGGAGGTGGACAAAGCGAGTACGATGTATTTCATACGACTTTAAAATCAAATGGTATCCGATGTTTTTAAAGTTCAACAGGGATTCTTCACTTCGACGAAGTTTAATCAAAAAGTGTTGCATACTTTTACGCGATCTAGCAAAGTATTTCACAATAATAATTTTCATTGCCTGCTTTTGTGCGCGGTCATTAAATTATTGCAGTGCATTGTTGATATTCGCGCAGTTAGTCAGCTATGAGTTCACCTGTTAAGGCTCTGAGTCTAAGCTGCAATATATTCAAAATAATACAGTAAATAAAAAAATCAGTTAAAAATTATTTCCAATACCTTTTTCTTTTCGAGTTTCACTCTTTCTGTATAATTTTCTCATTAAGCGGACTATTCTAGTTATTTTTATTGTTTTCATTTCCGTTTTTCGTGGTGAGGGTGCCTTTGTTTTTTGCATTTTAAATAAAATAATAAATGCTTGAGTTGTTTGTTATAATGTGGCTATGTCTAGACACTTTTAATATGCACTTATAAATACTTTGGCCTTGGGCACATGTGAATTACTGTGCTCGTTGGCCCCTACAGACTGCGTGTTATAGTTGAAAACACTCATACGCCGCATTGCCCACATAAATCTTGCTTACAAACACACGCACGCACATATACACATACATGAAAGGGCCAACTATGCATGTGTGCGTGCACATTAAAAGTTTGCCTAAGAGCTTATGGCACCATTTGTTAAAAGCGATTTTTAATTCAGCTTCAAAAACTCAACCCTCACACAGCCAAGCACACACACATACAGTTAGGGTGTTTGGCATCCCAACGCTAACGCTGACACATCTAATGCCTTTGCACGCATTAGAAGTAAAAGTTTTCTTTTTATAATGAGCACACATTATTTGGAATACTCTGAAGTAGCCTAATCGTGAGAGGTCGCTAGAATTAAAGGAATTTCTTTTAGATGTATTTTAATGAGATCAGTATGCATATAATTCTTTCATTTACTTATCACATATTTCTATTAGTTTGTTAACCAAATTGATCTATTCCCTTAAAAATATATTCAGAATCTGATTTGAGAGTATCTAACATTCGCTGTGACCTTAAGTAGGCAATTGTTGTATGTGTTTTCGCTTTTGGCGATGTTTAGCATGTTTAATCTGATATCCAGTTTAGTCCGGGAGAGGTTGTCGGAGCGGCGACTGGTCCCATAATTAGCTGAAGCCCACTTGAGCAGAATTAAATAATTTTTGTCATAGCTTGGCATTGGCGGGGGACTCTAGTTGAAGTGGGGAACGGATTAAAGAGCTTCCATGGAATCAATTAAACTGCTTCAATTGCTGCGTATGCATTTCGCTCCCTGACATTTTAATTTAAAAAACTAAATAGCATGAACAGCCTGAGCATATCTGAAATTGAATCAAATGCTCGATGCCTGCCACTTTGTAAATGATTTTTTTCCCCCAGTAAATAAATAAATATTTCAATTTCATGCTAGTTCGTTCTACACAAAACAAAACAGCAATCATAAATGATAAATAAGAAACAAACGACAAAAGCATTTAAAAACTTGTCGGCTTATGCGTACTGCTTGCTGCAGCATTTAAACATAAATAAATAAAATTGCAATTTTATGATATTTTGCATCTGAATTAAATAAATAATTTACAACAATTGAAATGCGAAATAGTTCGGACAACCAAATGAATTTGTCAAATTTGTGCAGCATTCTGAACGGAATGTCAAGTGAAAATCGTTGATTAACAATCCAGCACAAGTCAATGGGATTAGAAGCTTTAAAGTATTTCAAATTTAGGTTAATTGTTACATGCCAGATCATTCAGACAAAAGCCCAAGCAGCACACTTCGTGTACGAGTTGAGCTGCGGTTAAATTGAACTTTCACTTCAAGACTCTAAATCAATGCAAATTTATTTCAAGTCAACAATTCCACATGCAAAAACTAACAAAAAAATGCTTGTCAAATATTTATTTCAAGTACGTGTGTTGCAATGCTACTCGTATTAAAATAAATGTGTTTTCAATATTAATGAAATGCATATTAAGCCAGCTTAAATTTGTGTTAACGTCATCAGTCAACGAAAAACTGTTTGCTACCAATTGCAGAGGTCAGAGCGAGAAGTGATTTTAAATTAGCTATTAAATTGACTGCAGTAACGCATTAATGTCAATCAGCTGTGTAATTAACGTGGTTAACTGAACAATAACAACAACAACAACAACAACAAAAACAACAAGGAATCCGGGTGACAAACGTTGGCCATAAATATGGCTAATCTGTCTGGCAATGATTTGATTAGAGCACAAGCATTTGCCATTCGGTTCTAGCGCATGCAAAGCAATGCAAATGCGACATATTTGCGGTAGCTCGAATGTCAGCAACATCATCAGCAACAACAACAACAACAACAACAACAACAACAACAACAACAACAACAACATTAAACACGTCAGGGCGCGGGCAATAATTAGCACTTGACATCATGTCGAGCTCTGTACAGCTGCAAGAATTTTGTATCTGCATCTGTATCTGGCTCTGTTTTTAGTGTATTTCTGCTTGTGTATATTTTATCCAGTAGCCAAAAAGGTTTTCAGTGTCGAACAGCGGCGCCAAGTTATTTGCCGCGAGCAATTAATTAAGCGCAGTGCCAAAATAAATTTTGAATGCCGCCAAGCGGATCGATTCGCTACGTGAAATAGTAGTTTCAGCAACCTAAGCACGCGTTTGGTTTATTAAAACATTTGTTAAACATTTGAATGTTCTTTAACTACAAACTGATGCGTAATACAATCATATGGCTAGAATATTATTTTTTAAAATCAAGTATTAATCTACTAAAATATCTTAAGAAATATGCAGTCTAATTACATGACTTAGATGTCTGCTAGTAGTATAGCTGAGCTATGCGTATGTAAAAAAGATTCTTTTGAATTTCCTTCTTCAAGCAGTGAAAACTATGGCTTTAAGCAAAGATAGGGTATTAATTGAATCTATTGAAATATATTTTGACAATAAATTGCTTCATTATAGCAGTTTATATTAAGTGTCTTTGCAGCTTTAATCTTAAGCTGTTCAAGTATCTATTTTTAGATGCCAGCTCGACTGTTCTTCCACAGCATCACAATAATCAACTTGTTTCGGAAGGGTGACTTTCAACTAGTCTGAGCTGAAAAATGCAACTAGTTGCATGACATATCCCGATAGTCATCATAATATTTGTCTAATCTCGTTGATGATCTATATTTATCTGTCACTCAATTATTTTCAATATTATTATAACTAATTTCAGTACTACCTTGACTCCCTTTCATTTCTAACCCAAATGCAGCACCGACAATATCTAGCATAAATTATGATTTACCCCAGTTCTTTTTCCTCTTACAAATTTCACTTGTTTAACTCTTGGCTTTTGCGTAAAAAAATATAATTAAATTGTTGGTTAACGTATACTAAAAAATGAAAAATTCTATTCATTTTTCTTGTCTTTGTGCTGTTTTAATTTAATTTTATTGTTGTTGTTGTTGTTGTTGCTGTGCGCTTAACTAATTTAATTAATTTGCTAGATTTTAATGTGACGCGGAAAGGGCGTCAGTGTTGGCAGTGGTCCCCGGGGCGGACGAGGCGTCGTGGACTGAAAGTATGTGGCATACTGACGAATCAGCTCTGGCGAGAAGCGAGACGAGGCGGACGTTTCGCTGGCCAGGCTGTTGGTGCGGGCGGCCACGCGTGCGTGTAGTTGCAGCGACTGTTCAACACGTGGCACGACAGTTAAGGCTGGTTTAATGCTGACAAGTGGTTGTCGCGTGGTGCTGCTGGTGGCAGGCCTCCTCGTGGTAGTGGTGGTGGTGGTGGTGGTTGTGCTGCTGCTGCTGCTGCTGCTGCTGCTGCCACTGTCAGTCTCAGCGAATGGTGGCAACAAGTCCACAGCTAGCTGCAGCACCGGCGGCTTCTCTGCACTGATATCGGAGTCCTTGCTCCTGGCCTGCTGCTGCTGCTGCTGCTGCTGCTGATGGAAGGACTTTTTGGTTGGCTTTGTCGCTGGCGTGGCTGCCTCCGTGGTGGACTCCTCCAGCGGCGGCGGCAATAAATCATTGAACGGCACCAATACGTCCTTAGGCGCCGCTTGATTTATGTGCGCCACGTCGGCGGCGCAGTGGCAAATCAATGCGGCAGCTGCGATTAATAACTGTAAAATAGTTGGGAAACGCTCTTAACTCAAACGATACGATAGAAATGATCGATGGCTTTTAGCGTCTCTTCGATTTTGTTGCTTCCTATATTTGTTTACATAATTTAATTAACTTTGCTTTTGGGCACAAATTATACAGTCCGCTTTTTTATGGCACATCTCATTTGGTTATGCTCTAGATTTGTATTTTAGCTCGAAGAGTGGGCAGCTGACCTCCATGCCATCGGCTTGTGAAGGGGAAAATCTGTAACCTTGCATTGTATGATAATACGTGTATCTTAATATCCCTTAATAAGAACGTAAATTTCATGAATTTTAGCAAAGTCTCAGCTCACAGCAAGAATGCTGACTCTTCAAGCGACCATAATTTAAAAGAAATGTTGGCTGAAACGGACTGCATGCCAAATAGCTTTTGACATTGCCTAGCAAATTAGCCAAAAACTTACACAAATTAACTGCTTTGGGTCTTTTCGGCAACGGGTTTTTGCATTATTATGCAACAAATCTTTCAGCCTGTTTTAGAATATTGGCTAAAATATTATTAATTTTTTTTTAGAGTGAAGACATATTTCAAATTAATTGATGTTAACAATAAATATCTTTTGATATATGCAAATTGCTCTGGACACCGAGGTCTATGTCCAGTATAGCTGAAACGTGCAAGTTGAATGCCCCGTTTTGGTTTCCTGCATAGTTTTTCCATTCACTTGGCGTATTTTTTAAAATTTATATAATTTGTATCAGCATGTTATGCAAATTTCGCACTGCAGATATTAATTTGGCATTTTTTCGTGTATTTAGTCTTATCAAGATGCTTTGCTGAATAACTTGTTATGCTTAATTTGCACGAATCGTGCGCTATTGGTAGCTTGTGACGTCACAGCCGAATACTGCATTTTATTAAGGAATAACTCACTTTCAGATTGCTGTTTCAATCAATATATCTGTTGCTAAGCAAATCAAGATTTTAGAACTTGCAATTGCTTTCGATACTAGAAATTAGAGTTTTTCGATGTCACTTCTTGAGACAATTCGAAAATGTAAATAAAAACAGATTTGCTCAATTCATTACATGTAACAATTTTCTTTTTGTGATTTGCTCTTTAGTCTATATTCTGCTTATAACTGCTTTAATATATTAAAAATTACATTTAAATCATAATCAGCAGCACACATTTCTAGCTAACACCTTCACATGTCTGTGGTCAGTCAGTCGGTCTACTTTGCCCAGCATTCATAAGAAAAAAGTTAAACAAGCTTTAATTGCAGTTCTATTTGATTTAATTTAACACAAATTCCAAATTGCATTCTCATGCTAAACACTCACAATGCGAAGCGACATAGTGTGTTAACGATTTTCGAGCTGACGCGCTTGAAGAATTAAAGTTGACTAAAAGATGCGCTGCGCGTGCGCCACGTTTTTATAAAAAAGTAAAACTAAAAACAAAAACTCAAAAATTATCTCTTTTAAAAGGGAATTGAAGCACATTTAAAGAGCGAGAATTTACGCAGAGCAGACGCGACGTCAAGCAGCAGCAGACAAATGTAAAGTTTAATAACCGGATTAGACCACGTTTAGTAACGGGTTTTGTAGTTGTTGTGGTTGTTGTTGTTGCCGATGTTGTTTTTGTTGTTGACCAATTAGGGGACAGAGGCAACATTTGTTTTTGTTGAGGTATGCGACGGGTCGCACTTGCAGAATGTATCTCCACTGATGGATTTGAACTCTGTCGGTTCACGGTCACAGCTGATATCTGATAAAACAATCTTCATCTATATATGCCTTTATAACTGTATGCGATAGGTGTGTCTCTGTTTATGCATAAGTATTTGAATCTTTATCTAATCTGTCTCTGTATATGCATTGATTCTGAACCAATCTGTATAGTTATCTTCATATGCATCTATCTCTATCTGTTTATATCTCTTTATCTGTGTCAATATCCACAGCAGGTTCCACTGATACATTAGTCCGGGGACCTACATTTAAGGCACTTGCTGCTGTTTTTGTACGAGCGGTTGTAATTTAAATATGTATATGGAACTTAAATTAATGGAGACTGTCGTACTGCGTATCTGGTTTTAAATTAGAAAATTAGAGCTGACAACTTCCTATTTGCTACCTGCTATCAGAAAGGTGCAAATTTTAACATCGATGTTACGGACGGACTAATTGATTTTCGAACAGGTTCTCCTCCTTAAACATATGCATATATATAATATATATATATATATATATATATATATATATATATATATATATATATATATATATATATATATATATATATATATATATATATATATATATATATATATATATATATATATATATATATATATATATATATATATATATATATATATATATATATATATATATATATATATATATAGAGCATAAAAATACACAAAGTGAACGCCCCCATTTGCATATAAATTGGGGAGTCCGTAAATTATAGTACTTTAGTGCTTTCTATAAAGGGGAATCTCCATTAATTCGCCATCTATTTTTGCACTTGTTGAGCCCAGTCCCAGTCCAGTTTCGCCTAGCTCAGCTAATACATCACTGATACATCTGCAAATTATGCAAATTATTTGGCGCTGATTTTTAACACCGCAACTCTCTGTGTGAAGGTCCATAAATTAACTAGACATATACATTTTTGTTCAGCACTTAACGGAGTGTTTTTGGCCAATGCTGAACCGGATTTTGAAGAATTTGAGCCGTGAGAGTGATTGCTCAACAACACATTGTTAAGATCAAGCTTATGGCATTTTGTTGATAAGAGACTAATTTAATGTTTCAGCATTTTGTCGGTTATTTAATGGGTTTAAATGGTCATTCTAACTATGATTTTCGAACTGCAATTTGATGGCTGTTGAAGCCATTACTATTGACATAAATAAACTGGAATTGGTCAAAGTAAAAAAAAGTTATTTACACTGCATTTAATTTGTCTAAAGATTGAGAAAGTTCAGCCACTGATCATAGCCCTTATTACGTGGAAAAGCTATGCGAGATTTGCTAAAGTTAAGAGAGAACAAGTTTTTTTTTTAATTTTCAGCTCAACGTCCAGTTTCAAAAGCTCTACTTAATCGTCACAGTAATCACACCAGTGTTTTAAGTTCCACAGAATGTAGCACCTTTCGAAACAAAATTTGCCATGAATAAAAAATAATAATTTATTTTAAGCACAGAAATAAATAAAATAGATAAATGAATAAAAATACCTGATCATTTTGATTGCCTAATTTAATGAATGTTTTATTTAGTTATTTAATTTTTTATTTAATTTATTATTTGATTAATCTATTAATAAATGTTTTATTTATTTACTGTAGTTAGCAAGCTCTCATCTCTCATTTATTTAACATATACAAATTTTTATAATTTTCTTTGACGTGTGCATTTCAAAGTTTATTTCAATTTGGAAATGCGCAGGCAAAGCTTGTGACTTGCGCTGCTTTAAGTATTTATGTTGTTGGTAATTGAATTGTTTTTGGTTTTTTTTCTTTTCAATTTTTTGTTTGTTATTTGTTGCTGGCATTGTTATGGAATTCGATTGTGTATTATCGCAACTCCAACTCCCATTTGTATATTTATTTTTTATATATTTATTTATGTTTGTGTAGGTGAGTGTGGCTGTGTGATACGACAGCGCACAAGTGGGCCCATTTGAGTGAGGACTATTGGCCTCGTTACACCAGGAGGACTGTCATATGAGCAGCTTGTATTACCTGAATGACGGCCCTGCGCTCTGTCCGACCGTCTTCTTGAGTCTATACCCTAGAACCTAAACAATGGGTATGCTAAGGTTGTGATAATGGTATTTCCTTTCGTTTTTACCCAACGGAATCTAATGTGCTTAATATATATATATAAAAATATATATATTTTTTGTTTATTATATATTTTATTTTCTACAGGGTATCAAGTAGCTAGGCGCCTGTGGTCTTCTAAACTTATTGATGTTTTCTTTGGGGTGGCATATAAATCGAAAAATTCTTGTTGCTACCAATCGAAAGGGGAACTGTGGCAAAGGATGCGCCCAAAGAGTGACATAAATAATGTTTAAGCCGCCAACGAGAGTTGAAATTCTCCAAACGGGAATACTCCGAATACACAATTGAAATTGAAGCCGGCTATATAAATGTGGCATATTAAGAGAAAAGTCTTTAATGCAAACATTTAATATTTATAAATGTTTGTATGGTATATATGTTTGTTTGTATGTATGTATTTTCAAAAGAAATTCCAAGAATCTAGTCATATGTGAAATCCAATCAATTATTTATATCGATCTTCATTCTAACTTTGCCCAAGTAATCATAAGATGTTTATGTATATGTATACACATTTATTTCCCAGCAATTTCTGTCACTTAACTTTGTGTATCTACGTAGCTGATTAAGTGCTTGGCACTGCTTGGCAGGGGTTCAAGGCAACAGCTGAAAGCACGCTCTGAGCATGCCTCGCTGCCTGTTTGGGGCAACGTCTTTGGCATTGTGCAACGTTCACCGTTCAACGTTCAGCGTTGAATGTTTTACTTTGCAACCGGAGCTGCTAGTTGATGTTGTTGTTGTTGTTGTCGGGGCTAGTGGTTGGCAGGTAAACAAGCCAAGGCAGCACTTCCTACTGCCTTTTATTTTGAGTAGGCGAGGTCGTTTTGCCTGCCAATCTGTTTGCTCACGAACTGGCCGGAGATGCAGTCGGAAAAGGAGCAGGAGTTGCTGAAGACGCAGCTGTTGAAAAGGGGACAAATGGTGAGCGGGCATAGGGTTATGGCAGGGAAGTTCAGTTGTCGGTGCTTTTGTTTTGGCTGAGCCGTTTACAACTTCCTGGTCACGCTTTTGGCCTTGCTTTGCCTTGACTGCGCTGGGCTTTTGGCTGCCTTTGGCTCGTCGTTGACTTTTTGGCCGTTTACAGCTTGCCCCTTGCTGCTCGTGTTGTTGTTGCTGATGCTGCTGCTGTTGTTGTTGTCGTTGTTGTTGTTGTGGGCCACAAGTTTGTTTTCGTTTTCGGTTGTTGCCAACTCGAGTGCCCCATCCATCAGCTGCGGCCAAATCCAGCTGGAGCTCTTAGCTGGCAGTTTCCTTGTAATTAGCACAAAAAAGAGCGTAACCCAAATGTTGCCAACTTAAAGTTCTTATTTTTTTTTAATGCTTTTTGCTTTTTGGGGCAAGGCAGCCCGCTGAGCGACTCTGACTGCGACTCAGAATGTTGCATGATTTGCGGGCCCAAGTCGTGCCACTCGCTGGGCGCACTCGAAAGTCATAAAGTGCAAAAATTGTTACACTCAGGCAGAAATGAATTATGAAAGTTGTTTGCAGTTTTTGTTGCATTCGCATCCAGACAAAGATATACCAATGCGCCCGACAAAAGAGCCGGAGTTTGCTGATTGCGGCTTGCGGGGTGCTGGCCAACACTAACTGCATAAGACATCTTTTCTTCTATTTTAAATAATTCTTTTGATTCTCTTTACTTTCGCCAAAGCGAAAGTTTTGGGTTCTTAGAGTTTTACAGTTTACAACTTGGGTGCATTTAATTTAATTCAATTTGACTACAAAATATTGCAGACCTAATGAAACTAACTTAATAGAGTTTTAAATGCTCCAACTTTGTCAAAACATAAATAAAGTTGGCTGCAATTTCATTTACACCAGCCACACCTCATAGAAAGTCAAAACAAAACCATTTCAAAGCAATCTTTATTGCAAGCAAAATTGTAAAGTTGTAAATCACAAACGATGGGCCAATCGAGAAAACGTTTAATGTTTAAAGCTGATTTTTTTTTTTATAAATTCAATTTTATTTATAATTTGCCTTTATAAATACTTTTCTAGTTTGCTGTTGCTATGTAGCGACTTTATCGAGAGTATTGGACGATAAACTAGAGTTGCTTGTTCGTGTAGACAAGACATTTAGCTGAAGTGAAGAACTATTTCAAAATTGGGATAAAATATATCTTCTTGACTCTTTTGCGTGTTGATCTGTGGCGGAATCTTCTGGCAAGTATGTTAAGTTGGCAGTACAGTTTCTGATTGATATGTTGTTCTTTCCTTGTTTATCATGTCTTCGACCATGGATACGTTGCAATTTTATGAACCATTCAGCGGCGTTAACGCGCCTGAGTAAGGCAGCATGTGTGTACCGTATTTCGTTTAGCTGACATTTTGATGCGATTCCCTTGACTTGTATTCCATATCTCCAAATTGAGGCCAGTATACTTTTGCATAGAAGCATTTTGCTTGTCTTTTTTAAGCTTTGGCGACTTATTGAGAGCAGACCAACTTGCAACATCTGCAACTTTCTCTGTTTGTCCATTTCTATTAACGAACTTTTTTTGTGATCATATGAAGATAAATATTATGGGTGTGTACGTAGTGTAAGTAAAGGAAGTGTACGGTCTGAGAGATATTGATTTTGGGCTCTTTTAAATCTGTATGTGGAAGGCTGTTGGATATCAAAGGTAAGGATTTGGATCAGATGAGTGTCTAGTGCTCTGTTTGATTGAAGAGTCTTTAATAATGTTGATGGTGAGTTTAAGTTCTAAGCTTTTCATGAATCGAAAGTTTGTTGAGTTTGCTTGAGTAACTAACACATTTTCTTCGCCTTGTTCTGAGTTGTTTTTGCTACCTTAGGTTAGCCGGTCGAGTAATAATTAACATTGAAATATATTCTCTTTTTACTTTATTAATCTATTTCTAATAAATAGTGTTGATATCCATTTGAATGTTATGTAAAAAATTAAATTGAAGCAATAATAATAAATAAGAACTTATATAAGCTCAAAATATTGAATATCAAAATAGCGTATGCTTTATCAAGTCGCTTAGCTCCACTGTTCATTGGGATTCTTCTAAACAAAAGATCTTGAGTAATGTCTAGGCTGTGATTCCTCATTTCATCAGAGGATGGCTGTCCAATAGCTACTCCCGTCAAATACGAAATAGTTTCCTTGACACGTAGGCCAATTGCCAGAAAATAAATTGAATTAGGTTTGGTTTTAGTGAAGAAATAAACACTTTTATAGACACTTTCGTCGTCATAATAAACAGCCAAAAGAAAAAAAATAACAGTTTCGGAATGAAATTACGTTCATTTGTCAGCTATTGATTAGTCATATTGTTTGGCTAATTGGCTAGGGGCAGGAGGAGGGGGATGAGTTGCTGTAGGTTAATTAAAACTCAACTTCAAATGCAAATGATTTCGAATCACGAGCAAAACATTGCGCATTGCGCCTAAAAGTCGACACCGGAAAACTTTGTAGCACACAAAAACAAACACACGTGGAAACTTGAGAACTTTTTGGTGCTGGCGCACGACATTTACCGTGGGACAGGGCATTGGCATCTGTATTTGAGATGGGAGAGGGGAGTGGCGAGTGCGTTAGTGGGCTTGGGTTATTGCCAGCACAAAAACTTTAATTAGAAAGTTTTGTCACATGCTGGGTGGCAATGCCATCATGTTACCAAAATTTAGCTTCACACAGGGCCCAAGGAGTGGGCAAGAGATACTTGTGTAGTGAAAGCAGTCGGTAACATCGCTGGCAGCAGCATGATGAAATCTGTGCAGTGCACATTTTTGGTAGCTCGCACACCGGTGCCAAACCGCAGAGACAATCTAAACTTTTCGAATCAATTTTAATTACCATAAATATGGCTGAACTTTGGACCTGCCTCAGACACTCGCTCAGTCAACATACGCTGAAATGGAGGTCGCGTATTCGTCATTTTACTGCCTCGACCTGGATCTCTCGAATCTGCCTCCATGGGGAGCAAAAGTTTTGTATCTTTCCATACAGCATCCGGCGCAAAGTTAGCGCATTCAACGCAACAACTCGGTGGGCATGTGGACTTCGTTTACTTTGTGTGCAACATTTTCGGTTTGTGCCGCAAAATCTCATCAGTTATTTGCACCAACCATGGCAACATGTGGGTGCCTGATTCGAGAGACTTTTGTCTGCTGCTGTTTTTGATAAATTAGCTCATATAACAATGAAAAGTGCTGAAACTAAAAACAAAAATGATATCCAGGTTTCTTAGTTATTTTCTTACTGATATTGTATTTCTAGGATTTGAATATTTGTGTGCCGTTGCGATAGGGGCAATGCTGATGATTAAAATGATGAGAATTAAATTTTGTATGTTAATAATAATAATGATAATCATTGCGATAGTTATATTGATAATAATAATATTGTTTTTGTGGTTGAGGTATGGACGGACGGCCAGTCGCCACTGTGGCAGGCGTCTCGGGCTGCATTTGCTGTTGCTCATTAACTTTCCACCTGTTTACTTTGAAATAAAGAGTTCTTGTGCGTGTTCTAACTAAGCACTGAGTTAGCCGTGGGTATACTGCAATTTACTGCCCGTTTGTTGCTGGTCACGAGAAAGGGAATTCTTTCATAACTTCCACAACTTTATTTGAAACGTATTTACGCCGGCGTTGGGTGTAATGCAACCCTTCGCATACGTATCACTTTCCTTTATTGTAATGCCCTGTCGCCACTAGGTAGGTGTGTACATCGCAGCAGTCTAGGTTTCTTAAGTGATGATCACTAAGGTAAACTGTTACGATCTGCGAACACTTTTAAGACGGTGTAGATAAACCTCTCTATTTCGATCTGGTCCTGCGCATTTTGTCTGTCGGTGCCCTACACCAACGCATCAGTAGTACATGTAGTTGAACTCATATACCCTAACCCTTGGTCTTGCATGACTTGAGCAGCAACATTGCATACTCTACTTTTCTTTTGGTGAGACAGTAGTGGTGTTTTGCTGGGCTTGTTTGAAGCCTTGAGCTTTTGCATTCTATCTGAAATATAGCAGCAGACACTAGTTTCACAATAGGAGGGAAATCTAATCTATATTCGCTGGAAGCTGTGGGTCAATTTTAATTCCCAGGACTTCCATTGGTAACATTGAACTATATTTGTAACCCCACGATAGTGATATGAAAATAGTGCTTATGAAAATGATAATAATGTCAATGGATTGCCATTGCTCAATGGCAAGGCTAATAGAAATGATAATGATAACAAAAAAAAGTAATTTTTTAAGAAAATTAAATCAAGAATGAACATTATTTACAGGGTATAAAACAAAAGGATTGGATTTCACTTGCAATTCTATTCGGTTTACATAAATGAATTTGTAGTTGCACTTTTCATTATTCCAGCAACAAAATGTGGAAACTTCAGGTGTGTATGAGCTGGCTTGCATTGACAGCTCAGCTAAGCTGAAATGTTGCAAAATTTCATTAAAACGCATGCTTCATGGGGACCTCAAGCCTGCAACTATGAACTGACTGAACAGAAGGTAACAAATTGTAAGTTCTGCAACTGTTTCAGCGCCCAATGGCAAATGCTCTGGACCAAAATGCTGCAAACTTCTCACAATTAATAGGCAAAATGTGTTGCAATATTTTTGATGATCCACTCGACTGTTGGCTGTTGACTGTTTTATGGCAGGCGTTGTGGCTGGCCGAAAGGCTGAGCGTAATGGTAGAGCGTGGGTGGCTGAGTGACAGAGAAACGTGCTGAATTTTAATTAGCTTCCATTTAATGGGGTTTGCGGTTGTTTACATTGTTGACGAGCATTGTGCAAGCTTACTTCCCACCGCACTTTCACAGCGCTAGTGAATTTGATTGAGCTTGAGCAACTGTTATATGTACAATATTTTAGTTTCACAAGACTTGAGCACTCAATGCTGCTAACTACAGGTCGAACTTAAGTCGAAATCTAAGTCCAAGCTTGTGAGTTACAATAAACAGCTTGGCGCATAAATTTATCATAAATGTCATGAACTAGGTGCGTCATAACAGACTCAGAGACCAGATACCAGAGACCAGGGACCAAATCCCATAGCTGAATTACACGCATGAATCATCTGAATTATCAATCATGTTCGAGTGCTGGCAACTCGGGCAAACAACGGGGAAATGATACGCCGCAGATACAAGATATAAGATACAAGAACCAGACAGCGACTCATATTAAGTGGAATATAAGTGGAAATCAGCAAATATAATCTAAATAAGTGGTTGTTAAACAAAAAATTTGTTTCTTTTTCGTCACAGAACAGGAGAAACAGAAAGGAAGTGAGTGAGTGTGAGAGAGTGATAGAGGGAGAGGAAGAGCTAGCTCTTCTGCGTTGACATTGTCTTGTATAAATTTGTTTTGGTAATGCCGTCAACTATAATGGACTCTTGTGTGTCATATCGGAAATGGAAATGGAATCGCTGAACAAACGTCATACACAAATTGAATAAAATTGTTAATGCATAGCGTGGAACGTGAAGCGTGGCGCAATCAAACCTGCGGCTAAAACAATTCAAATTGAAACAAGTAAGCTTGATCTAGTGGGAAGTGCCCGACTAGCAGATACACTGCCAAACATATATGAACGCACACATGCATGTTTGTAAATACTTAAGAATTCTATAGCAATTTGCAATTCGCAAAAGCCAAACATTAAAACAGAAAATCAGAACTGTTTAAAATATGTATGCAATGCGCCAAATACTCTCGAGATTCCAGACATCTTCGATAAATTAAAACAGAACAAACTATAGATTATTTAAAACAAATTTGATCTGCAGGTGCGACTGACAGACCAGACAGTCGCACTGGGCTAGATCAGCTCGGCTGATGATCCTGATTAAAAATATGTATACTTTATGAGTTCCGCCGGGCCTGTTGCAGGCAATGTAACATAACCAATATGCCCTGAAATAGCTTTTTAATGAGTTCAGGGAATAGAAACGAAAAGCAGTTCACTTTTAATGAAGTTCAGTACAGCTCGAAGTATTGGCAAAATGAATGCCGGAATAAACACGCGAAACGTGCCAAAACTTAAGAGACGCTTACCGAACCACTAACAAAGCAAAGCTTTAAATTAAAGCGCGCCGCTCAACGTTGAGTTGATGATGATTTAGCAAAATGGCGGCCATGAAATGGCATCCGGGCTGCTGGCCAGGCTGTCATTCGATGCGGGCAAGTAGCAAAACTTTCATTGCTTTTATGCGCTTATTTAACACACATTTTTCGGCTATTTTGCGCCGCATTTTGTTTCAGCCACGTGCCAATAGAGGTTTATACCAAAATTTGAGTTGTCATTCGGGAACAATTAGCAGCATTGTGGTCACAGCCTCGTCATACACGGCGTATGAGCAACGTGGTCTAGCTATGTGTGTACATTGTTGGGGGTTATATAATGAAGCTGCTCGTTTTCTGCTTAACCACTTGCTTGGTTTGTCTTTATTCAAATCTCTTATGTGTTCATTAGTTGATTAAGCTCGGTATTTGAACAAAAACTTCAGAATGCGGTCATCTTTTAATAAATGCAAAAGTTGCTAATAAAAGCTGAAGATAGCTGAAGCGAAATTAAGAGAAAGTGACGTTTTTAATAGTCAACAACTCCTCTCTGCGACTCCCATAATTAAAGTGAGATCTTTATGCTTCCGTAGTTTAATTAACCTCATTCCTCTTCTTTCTTGCCCTCATATTAAGCCATTCGAATAGTGTGATATCTCAGATAAATTTATTGAATAAATGTTATTTGTTCTCGTCCAATCGCTGTGCGGCTGCTGATGTCTTGCACATTAATTTTTTGTTCGATCTCCCTCCAAATGTTGCTTAATAAATTATACGATGGATTAGGAAAACGATTATATGGTATGTGTGGAGGCGAGAGGAGGCGAGGCAATCGATATAACCCGAGCCTTTGACTAAATAATTAAATAGATTAACGCGTTGCTTCTAGCGTGGGTGGGGCCTAATGAGACGTTCCAATGACATGCAGTTCAGAGTGATTTATTACAAGGGAAAATGTATGGCGAGATATTTAATATGTATTTATGGTTTGCTGAAATATGTAAATAATTCAAGTTGGAATTCTTTAATGAAAAACATTTTTAATAATCGTCCGGTTGACCACAAATGGCAGAGGGGCGCATACAAAATGTAGCGCCACTCCGTGTGTGTGTGAGCGCTGTAAAGCGCTTGCAATATAGACCAGAAATTCAACAATTTATTTCTGTGAAATTGATTTTTCCTTTACCTCCTCTCACAGCCATCGTGTGATATCTGGCTGAACCGACAGTCAGAGCAAACGAGCATCGATATATAAAAAAAAATAAAAGATAGTTGGGGAGGCAGCGCATTTGCCATGCGGCACACGTAAAATGCTGTAACAATTCAATCAGTTAGCGTCGGGGCCGAATCGTTAGTTGCCAAATTGATAATATTTGAATGCAGCGCATTGGAAACATTTCCACTGCAATGGGTAGCGACACAGCCAAATGGGTGTGGCCGGACCACCTACACCATTAAAGCAGACCCGAACACATCTTAAAGATACACAACACTCTAGTTCAGCAATCACCAGGTCGGCTGAAAGGTGACCGGCTATTCCCAGATACTTCTATTTCCCTCGCTGTTTCCTAATTTTAAATTTGAATTTGCGCATGAATTTCTCATGTAATCAACGCTGTAACGCTTCCCAACAACCTAATGCCACACCCACTCACAAGCATCCATACACACACACACACACACACACACAAAGATACAGCAGCACTTCATTAATGTGGAAAATGTCAGGAAATGTGCAGAGGATGAAGTCATTCTCTCTCAGAGGATTGTTAATAAGCGCAGTTGCATTGGCTGCTCGACCGTCCGCTTGGACAATTCAACTGAATCGACTCGACTCTAAAACTCTGCACGTACAAACTGTGATTTCCAAGGGTGGTAGACAGAGAGTTGAGCCGGGGTCCGAGGGGTCCGGTGGTGCCACGTTTTTGTGGTTCGTTAGAGGAATGCGCTGGGCAGGTGCTAAAAGTTCAATATGCCAAAGCAACTTTCAATGTTGACTTTAAAAAAATACAAGTAACACGTGAACTGATTGTACGCGGGGTAGTTGCAAAAGTAAAGAGTGCAGATGGCAGCGTTTGTAGGGTCAAATGGAGGTTCACTAGCTACTTTTGATTGCTGCAATATGCATGTGTGTACAATGATTTTATCTAACATGCATTGTGGGTAAACGAAAGAGCCAATGGGTAGAAAAATGCATGTATAAATAAAAATCCATTCAAAAAGAAGTATTTGTATGTGTAAATAGAATAAGGCAGAACAGTTTTTTATTATATATTCAAAGTTTTCAGTTTCTCAAATCATATCAAATGGTCAATGAAATGGTACTATGTACTTCCTGTTGAGAATCATACTTGGAACTTGATTGGTATGGGAATCTATTTTTTTGTTTTAATTCAGTTTAATTTTTGCCTTACCTAACGAGTGGGCCTGTAAGCCATCATGTATATCTTAAATCTAGATGAATTTATTCATTATTCTATTCCATTCTACAATATTTCATCTGATTGTCCGTCGCTACAGAAAATGTATATACCATATATATCTATATTTGTCTTGATGGTAACATTTAGAGTAGCTATCGAAGTCAGCATCGCATAGTATGAATAAAGCTCCTAATTAATTCTATAAATGAACAACTTTATTAAATTCTTAATAATATCGATGTATTGTAGTGGAAAAGCATGAAGGCAACTGGCAGTAAATTATGGCATTTGCATTCTCATATTTTTCTAAGTATTTTCGAGGCTTTAGCATTTTTATTGCCGTATTATGAGAAATACCTCAAGCATCCAAAACATTTCAATGCCAAATGCATCAAATGCTCAGCTGCACAGAAATATTATGCAATTCACAAAGCTAGAAAACTAAAAAATTATTTGCATTTTTATTTATATGAAGCAATTTGTGCTTGGCTTTTTGTTAACTTGTTTTCATTTATATACATATTTTTTTTATATTTGTTATTTTGTAGTCTACCGGAAACCTCTGTCAGTTGGTGTACCTTCAAGTAGAACATCGGCAGTGAAGCCCTTAAGAGACGAATGTTTTATAGTAAATTTCCTTCATTTTTTTTGTAAAGAGGGGCAAGTCACTAATTTTCTTTTATGCGGGCACAAAACAGACAGCGACACGAAGCGCTCGACAAAAATAAAAATAAAATACAAGAGTCTAAAAGCAAAGTGGCAAAAACAAAACGAAATGTTGCTGTGTGTGTGTTGTAGTGGAAAGGACACGGAATCAGTGCGAGAAGAAGCAGAATCAGAACTATAACAACAGCAGGCAAAGCCGGCAAAACGGGAAACACAAACAAATGTCACTCAACAATTTTTATGAGTCTGACAAAAGTGAATTATACGAATGGACCCGGGACGCCGACTCTTTTTCTAACGCAATTTATCTACGTTAGCCGAGAGCCGAGTGGGCCAAAAACATAAAAAAAAATGAACAGACATCCCCTCCCATCCACAGAACCGCCAACCCCCTGACCAGTAAGATAGCTTTCAACACCAACCTAGACAAACGTAAAAGTGTTGAATTTTTAGTGCACTTTGTTGGGGTCGTGTCTTGTTCTTCTTATTGTTGTAATCTTTGCGTTTGGCTGCATTTAATTCTCGTTTTGGTTTTTCCTTTTTCTCAAGTCTTCTTCTTCTTCAGAGTTTTATTGTTGTTGTCTTGGCAAATGAATTACAATACTTATGGTACATATCCATTTCTGAATCTCATAATTTTAACAAGTTTTTCTTCTTTTTTGGCATTCCTCACTTGACTGCTTGAGTTCGGCTGGGTTAGCCGTCTGCCTTTGGGACTGGCCTCGTTTTTATTTATGCTTTTAATTTCCCTCGTTTTGTATGAGTGTGTCTGTGTTGTCTTTGGCCCGTTGACAGGGCCAATATTTGAGCGCTTTGTCAATGTCCGCATCTGGGGTTTTGCCATTTCGGTTTATCGGTTGGCATTTTGAGTGAATTTCGTCTGCTGGATTTTTGATTTGGCCTAAAACAAAAATAGCTTTATAACCAGATCACATCATTCAATTGACTTACACTCGTATAGTTTTTGTTTGGCCTTAGCCTTTTTGCCAATCAGCTTGACCTCATTTTTGCTCTTCACAGCCGTTGCGAAAACAAAGTCCAAGCTGCAGTAGTCGATTCTTTTTGTTTATTGAAATTCAATTGCAAATTTGCATTAAATATTTATAGAGAATTTCTTTTATTTATTGAAGGTTATAAAGTTCTATGAAAACTAAAACAACTAAAACAAATTATAAGAAAATAAGAGTATAATTAAGGTATATAGCAAATGGTAACTCTAAAGAAAATTGATGAGCTTTGGGAGAAAATAAAAAAAAGCGAAAAATTACAATAATATGTGTCTAGGCTATGCCAGATCATTTATATAAGGATATATCAATTCTCGACATTTGAATGAGGAATCTAGTGATAATCGCGATAGTTTGGTGACTGCCATTAAAATGTTAACTCAACAATATGAGATGAGGTTTAAGATTTGATTTTGACTGATTTACAGTTGCTTTATATGACAATTGCCTATATCTATAAAGTACTGATGCACCCAAGTAGAGCTGAACAAAAGCATTTATATTCTCAGTTTTGACTTAATAAATGGGTAAACAGGGCGAATATAAGTCTTTTGTCTTATGTGTTGCCCCTTTACATGACATTCGCTTCTCACTCTTTGTTATCAGTGACGTGGGCAAAAAAAAATATTATTCTTGCTGCAGCTTAAGATATATATAGCTTATTACCACATATTTTTGGCAAAAACTAATCAATTCTTTTTGGTCATTTTTTCAATAGAATAATTTAGTTCTTCTCTTATTTCAAACAAATATTGATAGTAATTTTTTAACTTATATTCTACATCCTCATCTTCTGCTACCATCACATATTTTTCACGAAAAACATATATTTTTTTTTATCTTCGCTCTGTACATAAAATGTCAAATGTGTACTTAAGTTTGTAGGTAAAAAGTTACGCTTATGACATATGCTAGAGGAACGTGTTTAACATACGCGTTTAATGTACGTCCTTTTTATTGGCCATCAGGCTTTGAGTCACTAATGTGTCAACTCATTTTGGCTGTTGAAATCTTTTGGCAGCACGCATTAAAGTTGTCTATGATACAAAATGGCGCGCACCCACACACACACATACACACCAACAGAGATACTGACTGGGTCATTGCTAATCAACTCACGTTTTCGCTGCTCGTTTCAAAATGTATTTTCTGACGCCATTTTGAAGTGAAGCAAGCAACGCGGCGTCTGCTGTTTGGCGCTTATCAGAAGGCTTATCAAATTCATCGGCATCCTTTTTAAGGTTCTTTTTTTTGTTTGTTTTTTGTTTTTTTTTTGTAGACGACAAACGGTTTTTATGTGTGCGACACTATTACGTTTCCTTTTTAATAGTTATGTTTTTTCGCTCTTCGGCGTTTTTTTGTCAGTCTCTGATTAAAAGTTGAAGTTGCTCTCAAGTACTGGCTCGACTTGCTCAGTCAAGTCACGCATTGAATTGCCTTCTTGCTATTTATAAGCATTGTCTATATTTTTCCGACTCTAACTTCCCAATTTTCCCCCTGCATACCCTGTACTTAGCGGTGAAGCCGTTGTCTGTCAGCGACATGCGCACTCATTTGATTTACTTTTGTGCTTAAAGAAATTCTCTTGAAGCCTGTGGGGGCGGTTTCCTAGTTTATTACTGCTGCATTGAATATATTTTTGAGATGATGAAGGGGATGCCAGTAGCTAAGAACTATAGTAACATTTGAGTGCAGACACACACACACACACAAAGGCTTTTAGAGGTTTTGGTAGCCCATTTTGATTTACTTAAAGTGATTTGTCGTAAGACAGTATAGGTTAAAGTATGAATGGTGTCTGTTCTACTACTATACAACACCCTGAAATTCATTGATATTACAAATAAATATATATTTTTTTCCCATATTTGATGCATTGAGTTTAGAGGCAGTGTATTGAATACAAAACTTTTGTTGGCCTTGTTGGGTTGCTGGGCATATGACACATCTACACACCATTTGTGTGTAGTGTAACGCCCCGAACAAAATGCAATTGTCAGACAAAATAAATACAATTTATCTAAGTGGCATGCACAGATATGCCCCCCTTTGTGACTGTCCCACTTTGAATCTAATTTTCCGCACATTTTACAGGCAAATCCTCGCCAGACTTAGCTTTGGCTTTAGATTTCCTCTATCGGGTTTGGTTAGGTAGTAGCTTCTAGCTATTTGCATGTACATTTTTTGGCCAGCATTTGCAGCTGTCCGCAATGAGTGGTGTTAGCTGCTGCTCTGCTGACTGTGTCTTTTGTCTTCGAAGCAGGAAGTCCTCTTCTATTAGGGCAGAGAGGACCGGCTGTGAACAAAACTTTTGTTGATCGAAACGGGTTGGCTGGATGTCGGCAAGAAGCGGTTGAGGATGGCTACCGTCGTCTAATGCCCAGATAATTGCAGTTAGCAGTTGGCATATGACCATTTATTACACGCCACAGCAGCATGCTGCATGCCACATGCTATTGCTTTATTTTAAACGCTGTCGGGTATTCGCAGTCGAAAGGATTAGTCACACCATGGCCACAATGTGCATGCCACTGCAACCGAAGCGGGACATAAAAGCGCGTCAAGGCGTCACTCTATCTAGTTGCTCTCCCACTTACCCTCTCTCTCTCTCTCTCTCTCTCACACTCTCTCTCTCTCTCCTTCTCGTTTTCTCTTGCGCGCCAACTGTCTCCATGTCTGCCATAAATCTTGCTAACCTGCATTGTCCTGCGGCCGTTGCCGTTACCGTCGCAGCCTTTGAAATGCCAGTTCAACTTGGCCATAAGTGGCTTAAATGTTGAATTCCAAACACAATGCGAGAAAAAAGCATATGGGCGGGAAGGGAAAGAGAAGAGGAGGACTGGCAAGTGCCAAGCATGTGCCTGGCCTCGCAATGCAGCGCATTCGTCGCCATCGCCATCGCCATCGCCTATTCCTGTGCCTCTGCCTCTTCCTGTGCCTCTGTCTGTGCCGTGTGCCATGAATGTCCTTATAAATTGTCTGCAATGTTAAATGTTGCATACGCCGCCCTTTGCGTGGGCTGCTCCGCACTCCGTTCCCTTGCGCCGCGCCCTACTCTGCCTGCGCCACAGAAATTTATGGCGTTGCCACACAACGAGTATTGCAAACGCTCCACAGCTCCTGCTACGATTTCTGCCACTAATCAGCACACGTTTTAGTTGGCGCTGCCAAGCAGCGGAAGCTCAAATTGTTAAAAGCAATAAAGCTAATAAGTGATGTGGCAAATGTGCGGCCATACCACCAACTCTACCCTTTTCCTCTCTCTCTCCCACTCTCTCTAATTCCTATTCTTATCATTGTCTGGCTTTATCTCTTTCTGTTCTGCGGCCCATTGCTATTCCTGTTCGACTTTTAATATAAATAAAACCAGTCCGAGATGGACGCGTGCAAAATGTTGAATCGTATTTTCTAATAACGAGCATAATCTAAGGCGGAAGAATATAGTACATTCTCGGCTTAAAGTTGTTCGTTAAACATTTAATAAAGAACAAACTTTCTATCCATTCGAAAATATAAAAATAATGCAATTAAGTTTGATTTGAAAATGCCATCATGCACTAGCGGTTGAGCTGAGAAATTGTATTATGCATAAGTTAATTGTTATGCTCAATTGAACTCAATTGAAGTTCTGATCTCTAGCTAGATGCTATATATTATTTGGGTATATATTTTCTAATATAAGCGACTACAGGCACTGTGGAGACTACAGCTGACGGGCTCTTACGCAGTTCCCAAATAAGTCTTGTAACGTTTCCTGAATATCTGAACAGAAATAGTGTGAATTGAAATGCTTTTCCTAAGTGGAAGGTAATCTGCCCTATTACCTATTACGTATTACTGTCAATGAAACTTCTCCAGCAGAATTCGTAATTTCCAGGCGAATAAATAATAATAGTTTTCTTATATCTATCAACTTTTATAGCGACTTGTGGTCCTGATTGTCGAGAATAAAAGTAAATTTCATTCTTTCTAATAGTAGTTGAGCTGGATATGCAAAATTCTATTTTGATTTGAAGACGTGCTGTGTATAAACATTTTTTTAATATTAAAAGGCAACTTGAATGCAATTCATAATTATTTATTACGAAAACTATATAAGTTACATATCTGAATCCAAAAAGTAAACTTATACTTTATATTTACATTGTTGTTTTATATATGATATCGAATAAAGCTACGGTTACAGGCTAAGCACATAGTTCTTAGTCTAGCCTGGCATTCTTGTCTTATTATTAGTTATTTACTCTTCAACTGCTATGAAAAACTGCTAGCGTTTACGTAATACTGTTTTTTTTTCACTGAACTCATTCACACATTTAATATGCTTTAGTGCTGCAGCTTTAACTTTTTTTTATTATATTGAAGCTGCATGTGTGCTGCATGTGGTGCATATCTAGTTCCTGCGGCAGTTGCGGCTGCCAACAGAGGGAAATCAGCAATTAGTGACACACCAGTTTCAGTTTACTGCTCGCAGTCTCTGGCCATCCAGCTCTTAAGCGGGTCAGGCAACCACCGGCGGGTAACCACCCAATCGCCTAGCCCAATCGCTGGGACAGGCACGCATTTCCGCCAGCGCCAACTGCTTCCGGTGGCACTTTGCACTTTGACTTGGTTGCTGCTCGGCTGCGACTACTGTTTGTTGGGCCTTTGTGTGGCTCTCTCTTTCTTTCTGTCATGTTATCGTTGCCGAGCTGTTGCTCGTCCTGCGTCATGTAATTTTATGACTAATTAGTCAGCTACTACGTCAACTTGGTAACTACATAAAGCTTAAACGCTGGGCGAAGGACGAAGTGCCGGAACGATATTCGTTTAGTTAAAGTCCACAACGGCTGTGGGCGTTACTAGATCAGGGGCGTGGCCATTTATTTGCTTTGCTGCGCTTTTAATTGCTTGCAAGCAGCAAATTTTCTGCTGCTGCATTTTTATGGCATGCGTCGGCGTTGACGTCGACAGCAACAACAATAATAGCAGCAACAGCAAATGCCTCCGGTCTGTCTACAAAGTTGAGTTGCAGTTTGTTAGCTGCCTGCTGCCAATTGGCTTTGTTTTGCCCTGACAACCCCACCTCCAGCCGCACCACAGCTCCATCCACCTAACGAGCATTCTTTTTGTTCATGTTGGGCTTTGTGCAATTTTGCAGGGAAAAGCACAAAGCAGCAGCTTGAAGACATTTCTGAATCTGCTTCAGCAACTCCATTGAGCGCAATTTGCGGTAATTTGGAACAGCTTAAAGCCGATTCCTGCAAGTGTACTTGGAAAGAAAGGGCCCCACAGGAAGCATTAAATCCACAGTAAATTCTTAAACCATAAACTAAAATCACAAATAGAATAACTTGTATTGCGTTTCGTTAAAAAGGTTTTGCGATAGCGGAGTAGGTGAAAAATGTTGACATAAATTTACTGTAAGATGACAAAACGCGAGAGAAACAAAAATCAATTATTATAGTTCATTTCCATTAAGATTTAATAACATTTTTTAGCTTTCAACTTTAGAGTTTAGGTGGATATGTAGTTATGAAATTCTTTTCCATAAAATTCTGGCAATTGTTTCGCTTTAATTGAACTGTTTAACATCCCCAGTTCTTATGAAATCCTAAGCTATGCTTCAATTAATTATGGTCAAGTCATAAATTAAGAGACGAAAAATTATGTTGGACTTATGGCTGACAAAAAGGGCGACAAATGATTTCCGCTGCTAAATTATCCACTTCCGTTGCATGTACATCATTTGTATGCCCCACGAAACTCTTGACTCGACTGTGAACAAAGTTGGACAACACCTGCAGCAGAAACTAGCTGGAAACACACAGGCTCTATGGCTGGGTGAGAGAGGAGATCGCTTCCAGCTGGAGGTGACATTGGGGGCTGGCTGACTTGGCGTGCTGAATTTTAAAAATACATGCGGAATTTAAATGACAAGCAACTAATGGAAATTGTTAACAATTTTCAATGGCAGGTGGCAGGAAACTTTGCTGCGACCTGCTGCGACTGGCTGCGACTCGAGCGGCAGCCTTTGCATCAAAAATCAGCGCACAGCACAACAAATGGCTTCATTTATTTGCGTCTTTTGTGCAATGTTAGCGGTACTTCCGCCCGCAGTGGGCGTGAACAGCTGAAGAAATCCTGATTTACGTTCACCACGCCTCCTCAGCCCCGCCCATACGTCGCCCAGCGCAGATGCCGCGTGCGAAAAGTTTGCCTTAACAAGTTACAAGCTGTTGAACTTAAGCAGCGACGAACTTTGATTACTCTGCACAATACGTGAATAGGGTATCTAAAAATTGAATTTGAAAAGACTACAATACAATACAATAATACAAAATAATTAAAATATGTCTATCTGTCCGATACTTACTTGTTTTATGGCTGCAGTCTAACTTAACATATGTGATTCGAGGTCGGTAGGAGCCTTTGATAACTATAAACTTATAAACTGCATGGCCTGGAATATGTCAGCATTAGTAATTTACGTAATTGATAAGAAAATAATAAAGCCCAGCGCTAGAGCTTAGAAAATGCTGCCGACTTTCGGAAGAAATATTTAATGTTTATAAATAAGACCAGAGTGGAAAGTTGTAAGAAAAGTTGTTGCTGCAAATGTTGTTGCAGCACTTGCAGTGATTGAATGTCCAAGACGCGTTAATGTTTTCTCTTTCGTGTGTTTTGCGGCATTTGTGCTTTAAGAAAACTTTTGCTTAAGCAGCACATCTAGAAAGCAAAACTGAAAAATTGAAAAATCTTTCTAAGTCTTGCCGCAGAGTCGAAACTTTTGGACATGCTCCAATGAATGGCAGCTGCGATAGCAAATGATAATTAATTATTTTTATATATATTTTAATATTATACATATATATATATATATATATATATATATATAGATATATATATATGTATATATATATATATATATATATATATATATATATATATATATATATATATATATATATATATATATATATATATATATATATATATATATATATATATATATATATATATATATATATATATATATATATATATATATATATATATATATATATATATATGCATTTATATATATATATAGACATAGTATACATAAGAAACATAAATATTCTTCATAATTCACTGCTTTAAATTCTCTGCCGATGTGTCGGGTGCAATTGAGTTGGAATTTGTATTGGGAGAGCTTTCACAAGAGGGGTCGAGGCTTGTCATAAGACGACGCAGTCGACGTCTAACGTGGCCCTCGGATGTGGCAAGAGTGTTCTTCAACTCAATTTCCTCGTTGTTTACTCTGAGGCAAATGTCAATAAACAGAATGAGATCTATGTTCTTCAGATATTTGGCATACTTAAAAGCTTCAGTCAGCATTTGCTTCTGTTTTTCAACTTTGCCCAATATCGTGTGCGCCTTGCATGCGATGAGAGCGCTCAAAGCGCCCCACACATAGTGACGGCCCTTTTCGGCTTCTGGAAGTTCGTATGATAGAGATATTTGATGAGATAATAAGGGATTTATGCATACCATCCATTGACTTGCGGGCCAGCTGGCAGCATTTATCAAAGGAATTATTATCCAGGTTCGCCTGTGCCGCCTCGTGGTACAAATAACAGCGCTCTATGGTGTACTTGGCGAAACGCAAGCGATTCTCAAAGCGAGTCATTCGACGTCTGTAAAGGGAATAAAATATCACTATCGTATATGAAAATTTGTCTATTGTATATCAAATCTAACTTGAGCTCCGCCTTCGTATCGTCGATCTTCTCTCTTGTGATCTGACCTAAATCACTATTCACTACACTGGACACATTAGAAACTACATGTGGAATCTTAAGTAGATCTAGTAGATTTGATCGCCCCAAAGTTTTAAAGCTATTTGAAATTTTGTATTCATTAATGCGGGCCAAACCCAAGTAGTTGAAGACCTCATTAATAAATTCAAACTTCCAAGGCATCACTCGGTGCGTTTTGATTGCCACATAGGAGTCCATGACCTCGCCCACAAATCGTGTCAGTTTCTAAAATGGATAACATGAGGATATATATATATATATATATATATATATATATTAGTAATTTACATTTAGGTCATTTTTTTTGATCAAAGCTCGAATATTTTGCAATATCTTGAACATATTGCGCCTCGTTTGATACTGTATGCGAAAAAAGTTCTCTTCCTGTTCCTTGCGATAGAGTTCCCTAGGCGAATGCTGTTTGCTGTACATTGGCTGGCGGGCATGAAGCATTTTCTAAGATCAAACGAATGAGAATCCGTCTGGTTTCAGGTATTTTTCATATGAAAACTTACGGTAAAGTTTCGCACTGTGTTGTACCGCTCATTGGTCAAAGTTTGTAAGCATTCTGATGACTGAACACTTTGCTTTAGTAAAAGATTTGGATTTTCGCGTAGGTTCTTAAGAAATGTCACATCCATCCACGTTTTATTCACATAGGCCTGATTAAATATCTTAAAGCGCCGTTCACGTCGTTTCTGCTCCAGTAGTGAGCAAAACTCTGGCTGAATACAAAACAAATTTTTAAGTATATATTTAAATGGAGCAATTTTTGTTTTGTTACCTTTTTTTCTTGTATGCTAACCACATCACAGTCGGACTTTACGTCTTTGGGCTGCGTGGCTATATCTTTCAGCATACTCTTTATTAGTCGTTGCACGCACAATTCTGTTGCATACGATAGCACGTCATTTACAATACGATTAATCTGTGAATTAATTCAGCTATGGAGTATTACCGCTTATCACTCTATGCTGCTATACATTTTAGCATACTAACCACAATTATACGCCTCTCCATAGACAGTGCATGCGAATAGCTTAGTTCTTTCAGATTGGAGCAAGCAAATCTTTTTGCTTCCTCAAACTGATTCGATTCGAGGAGTCCATCACAGATTTCCAAATCAATTTTGCGGCATGAGCCGCGTGGATGATTATTCCTAAAAACTCCTGTGATTGCAAAAATATATAAATATAACACAATATAATATATGAAATATTTGATTCTTTACTCTTTGATTTCAACGCATCAACAAGCGCCTCCCTTGGCTGTGCCTTGGCCCGCTTCACCTGACTTCTCCCCAGCAGGGACTTGGGGTTTTCAGGGCATATTTTCAGCGCAACATCAAAATATCGAGTGTCACGATTCAGACTCGCGTTCCTGGCAAAGTAAATGCCCCAGTCAGAATAGAGGGTGTGCAGTTGCTCATCCTTCCACTTGATCTTCTCCCAAGGCTCCAAATGTTTTGCGATGGCTACCTCTGGTACGGAAAGTCTCTTGGGCATTTTTGATTGTTTTTTTTTTTTTTGCAATATGTATTGGTATATTAAAATTGTTAAAAGATCGTTTAAAATGGTATAAAATAACAATAAGATATTAAAATTAATTAAAAAAGAACAACATCTATAAAATAAAGTGCTGTTAGTGTGCTAAAATCAAAATTTTCATGACTGAGCCCAAATACAACTCCATAGCCGTGAAGCTCATAAAGCAGCCAAATTTTGACAGTAATGTTAAGCTTACTACTTCACAAATTATTCAAAATACAAAGTTATGAATGTAACAAGTAAAAGTGCTTTAGTCTAGACAGCTCGACTAGGCGATACCTCGGTCCCTGTAAACAGCTGATAGTCCAATCATTCTACACTTCTCTTATCTAGGCGATACCTTGGACCCTGTAAACAGCTGATAATCCAATCATTCTACACTTCTCTTATACATACAAAGCAAGCAACTCATGCACACAGACATACCCATGCACGCACAAGCAGACGCTCTCCTAACTGCGCAGTTCACTTGTATTTATTACATGGATATCTGAATTCTCTAGCTTTAACGGTATACGAGTTACTCGAAGTCAAACCGTCCATTTTTAACGATAATAAAGAAATGGTGAGTTATCGAAAAAAATGATAAACTTGTACTGCGTGTGGTATACACGAGTAAGGTCTTAAAATTCTCTAGCTTTTGTGGTTTGCGAGATCGCTGCGGACGGACGGACGGACGGACGGACAGACGGACATGGCTATATCGACTCAGTTCGTTGAGCTGATCAAGAATATATATACTTTATAGGGTCTGCCACACTTTTTCTGCCTGTTACATACATTTTCACAAAACCATTATACCCTGATTTCCCATTACAAACATAAAATGCAAAAGACCAATTGGTTCCGCATTTAGATTTATTGAAGTTCAATTTCGAGAGTTCGAAATATAGCAACAAAATAATTACACATTTTTATATATATATATATATATATATATATAATATAATATATATATATATATATATATATATATATATTAAATTTGAACCTTTATACCGTCGACGTACACAATATACTTCTTTTAAATTATGTCATTTGTTCTATTTCATCTTTGATTTGCTCACGATAATCTTGGAAATCGATAATATGCGTCTTATTTGCAATATGTGTCAGAGAGAAAGTGTCATTATTAGATTTGAATAAGGGCGTTCCCTGAGGCAACAATTTCGGTCCTTTGTAATCATTTTCAATTTCTGCAAGGCAAATGGGTCGTTCTTTCGCCGAGAGTAAAAATGGATTTACCATCTTAATTAGCATGAGAGGCTTGCTGGAAATATACAAAGAAAATTAATTAGATCACTCTGTATACAAAATAATTATTATAAGCTATTGGTATTATTTTTTTGCTCACAATTTGCGGTTTATCGTGTTAATGTAGCGTACATCGTAGCCGTGCTCCCTGTTTGAATAGAAGCTGGTTGAATGATTGCCAATTATTATGGAATACTCGGATGTGCTGTTCATGCTTTCAAAGCAACTGGTCACAGTAAGCACATATAAAGGCTTTATAACTGCGCCCAGGCACTGAAAATCATGTCTATCAAATTTCATGCGCTTAAACACACTGACCACCCACGGATAGCCCTTAACCGTATCAAAAGTCCTGCCACAGTCGGGTATGCACTTAAGTTTTATCGAACTTGCGTTACGCTTGCGCCAAGTGCCATCAGCTTTACACTCAACTTCACCTTGGGCAATATCCTTAGTAGACCTATAGCCCTGAGCACACTTTATGGTGGCAATAGTATTAGGCAAATGCAGCAATCTGGAACAGTCCACGATCTCGTTCTCATAAGTGCAATCGGCTTTTATGCTGCGATCATTTGTGATCGTGCTACTCTTACAGCCTTTAATGCATTCGATCCAAGGTGCCTTCCATTCGCCATTGTCGCACGTGTTCACATCGCTGCCCTGGCTCACAAAATTATGGCTGCAGCTGAGTCTCACCGTTGTCTGATGAGACACGGTTCCCTCTCCCCAGTAAGGTAGACTATTATACATAGTTTTAACACGCACATTAGAGCCGATCACCTTGCAGCTTTTCGCATTCGTGCTTGGCGTCCGAATCGTGGTGGTGGTAATTGCGGCTGGACTTAATGAGGGCTGTCTTTGCCAGATAGCTATATACCATGGTATGCCGTAGTCTTTGCTGCATATGGAATCTAACTCATCAGAGCCATCGCGACAATCGATTAAATGATTGCATAACGCAGTTTTGGCAATGCAGGCGCCGTATGCACATTGGAAAGAGCCGTCGAGACACACGGTTCCCACACAAAGCTCAAGTGCTTCGTCGGATTTATCGAGACAATTTTCAACCCCATCACAGACTTCGCTATAGGTCACACATTCTTTTGATTCTTTGCATTGAAACTGGGTGTACGGTTCCTCGCTAGAAAAAGAAAAGTATTAAATCAGAAAGCAACAAATAGATTAGCTCTAGGCGCGATTGCCCGACTTGGAGATACCGTGAACCCTGCACAGATCAGCTATTTCAGTCATTCTTCACTTCTTTTCTACACAATTAGCAAATAACACGTGCATACACACGCTTTACACAATAAGAATAGCACCTCTCTGCGGTTGAGGCTACCTCCTAGTCAGGCACTCTCGACAAAGTTGTTTGTTTTTGGTCAGCTTACTTGCAGTTACCCCGAATATATGTAAAGAATAGATTTGTTTCATTACTACAATCGAAAATGTACTCATCTGTGCCATCCCAGCAATCCTTTTGGCTATCACACATCTTGCTATTTTCGATGCAGCCGCCGTAACTGCAACGAAATTGGTCGCATTTGAAATCGTGGCATACTTCAAATGTTTCATCGCTGCCATCTTGACAATTCTTATTGCCATCGCATATCAGGGAATTGTCTATGCATACGCCATCCTTGCATTCGAATTTGTTGTTGGCACACTTGGGCGTTCCCACTTCTTTTGCATAGGCTGTAAATATAGGAAAAAATATTGAACTGAATATTTTTCATACCTTGAACCTTTTGAAAATAGGAATTCAGCCGTAAACCAAAAAAAACCTAGAAACTTGATGTGCTACCATGCGCAGTATGATTTTTTCTTCTGTTTTTGATAACTCTTCCATTTGCTAATTATCTATAAAAGCCGATCATTTGATTTGCGGTTTTTTGCAAATTTTGCATCACACAAAAGTTAGAGATTTCAAATATACTGTGTAGATTCCAGTGAATAGGTAGATTTGAAAAATTGTGGATTTTGGATACTTCTCCCCCTTCCCTGAAACTTATAAAAAATATTTAGGACAGTAGAGAATTATACTTTAGTAAATACACACATCTGAATATCATTATTTCGGTTTGAAAAGTGCATCTAGAACAAAACTTTTTCCGAAGTTCCCAAAGTAATATAAGAGACTAGCAGAATGATTGAAGTAGCAGCTCTGCGCAGGGTTCGCGGTATCTGCTAGTTGGGTACTCCTACACTTCTACTTGTCATTATGAAGAACTCGTTCTCACCATATTGTAGGCTAACTACTACCAGGCAAATCCCAAGCACCTCTCTTTGAAATACTTGAAACATCAAATTTGGAATTATCGTGTTGCGCTGTTAGTCGACTGTTCGTGTCAAAGTCTGTTTGCGCACTGAATGTAAATTATGCCGATAGCACTTTCGATCGAACCGCAAAGATTGCAATGCTTCTGATATTTAGGTTTATTTGCTTTTTTTATTGTATTAATATATATAAATAATCAATCAAATGGGCGTAGACGCTGTATCAATATATATGTTTATCAAAATACGTACATTACATAAATAAAAATAAAGTAATTGAGAGTCAATGAAAAATTTTTCGCAGGGATGTTTAACATTACTTTTAATATTGGCAATTTATGAATAGGTGATTGTTATTTTAATATTATACATGTATTAATAATTTATTTTCATATGTCCCATTCAATATCGTAAAACGCTAGGAAAATGCGTATTTTCAACTAATTTATATTCAGGTCAGTTTGAGTTCACATATTTCCATTCCTCTCAAATTTGTAAATGTTGTTTGTTTTGCTTTTTATCGCGCTCATATTGTGTCTGCAGATTGAAAGTCGGAGTCGATCAAAGCCGTCAAAACATTCACACACCCGACTGGACACTCTTTCATTTTAAATTCATAGTTTTTCAATTTATTTTTCCTATGCGTATTTTTTTATTTTTTTATCCCTTTTTTTTGCCTGTTTCGTTTTGCCAGCTTTGTTAGAAAATTGTTCAAAGCGAGTTTTTCGCACTTGAATGTTTCAATGCACACTCGTTGCCTACCCATTGATTAAAAAAACTGGATTTACCATTTGAATTCAAATTAAAGGCGGCCCTTTTTAATTGAATGAAAGCCTGAACAAAAAAAAAAAAAAGCCAGATACAGAAAAACTGAGCTCAGATTTTTAGAGCGATATGATCAGGTTTCAGAGTACCGATGCCAATGACAGTTTAGACCAGTGTTAAGCTTCCATTAGAGAGCACAGTTTTATTCTCTAAATATTTGATCATACATGGGAACGTGAATTCAAGGTATAATGTTTTTGCAACAGGTGAAAGATAAGTGTACATATTCTGGATGAGGCGAAGACCTGAGTCGACCTAGTCGTGTTTATCCGTTCGTCTTATATATATATATATATATATATATATATATATATATATATATATATATATATATATATATATATATATATATATATATATATATATATTTGAGTGTAGCAAGCGCAGTATAATTTTATCTCCTTAATTTAATATGAAGCGTAGCTTGAATGCCACAAAAGGTGAAGGTTTCAAAGTTGCTGTGTAAGTGCTAGTGAATACACAGATTATAAATATTTTGAATTATGGATACCTTTCCATATTATTAAGAAAGTACATCTAGAACAAAGGTTATTCATAAGCGCAGTCCAAGCTCTGCCGCTGCATTATGTGTTTGGGCAAGTGTTGATTGCTATGTATGCTGTACAGACAGCGTATATTCAGGGTATCGCCTGGTTGTGTACTCCCGACTAGAGCACTCTTACTGTCAGAAAACTCTTCCTGGCATTCTTATCAGCAATATTGCATATATTGAGAAAACATTTATTGATTATTTTTGATTTAAAATATTTTTGTATACCATAATGACACCTCTGATAGAGTCAAAAGTTTGGTTCAACAAATATAGTTATGCAAATAAAACAGATGACCCTTTCGACGACAGGAGCTCTTATGTACATGCACTGCTGCTGCGCTCTGCAGTTCACTGCGGGCTTGAATTGAGACTAATTTAAAATGTTAATGCCTCTATCAATTTGGAATTCTAATAAGAGTACTACATGGCTTTAATTGCACTTGCAGCTGCTTTGAGTCTTTGTGGAAATTAAATATTTTAAATTGAATTAAAATGAGAGCGCAACTATTTAAAGTGTGTTTAGAGTTTCAAATATGTATTGGGCTAAGAGTTGCGAGTCGGGGTTTGGGAGCTGGGAGTTGGGAATTGGGAGTTGGGGGCTGCAAGTGTTGTATTAAAAATTAAAATGTTTACAGCAAAGGCAAAGCAAAGGCAACGTTTGATGTTGCCATGATGCCATACATACAGAGTAAAGGGGGGAGCTTTTTAGTGCTGGCAACATAGAGTGCATAGAATGACAATGGAATTGTTTGCAAATTGACAACAACAATATGCGCTGTTGTGATTCACGGAACGGCAAGCGACAACGAAAAGCGGCATTTCGCCAAAGGGGCGTATACGTTATATAGATTGACAAGAGCTGACAGACACTCACATAGATAGTACACACTGAGAAATGAGCACAAATTGTATTGTCAGTTTGTCGTTGTTACCATTTCTTTTATTTTCTGTAGCTTTTGCTATTGTCGTTGTTGTTGTTTCCAGCTCAACTGTGTCAACAGCAACAGACTTTGTAACAAATCGACTCTGAGCTATTTGCATTAGTGGCTTCACTTTGAGCTATAATACTTTTAAGTTTCAATAGATAAGATCAAAATTGTGCTTGTGAAATTATCGCTTGATTCTGGTTTGGGGAATTCCCAATGACCTACGATCGCACACTTCATTGATTCTGAAAGAAACAACAGAGCTTGATAAACAGAAAGTAAATTAATATTTAAATACAATCTCTTGCAAGTTCCTAATGGCGACAAGAAATTATAAATTAATTGCAAAATTTTATGTGAGTTCTTTTTAGCGATAAAAACTTTCTTCGAAATGTAGTATATGGATATATTTATAAATAAATAAAAAAAGTGAGCTAGAGCCATTGTCCAAATAATAAAGCTTAAAACTCGACGCGAGAACTTTCAACTAACCAAAAACTGTCGCCTACTTCACTTAGTCAACGGCAGATGAAGCCCGAACGGAATCCACAACAAAATTTTGCGGCCACTACCAAAAAGGAAGGTCTTCAAAACTTTTAGCCAAAGTTTGCGGTTGACTGGGTACGAGCTATATATATATATATATATATATATATATATATATATATATATATATATATATATATATATATATATATATATATATATATATATATATATATATATATATATATATATATATATATATATATATATATATATATATATATATATATATATATATATGTGTGTGTGTGTATATGTAGCTGGCTCTTATCCAATTAAGTCATAACTCAATATGTGCTGAGAGATATGCACTTGGCCATTACTTAGGCAAAGGCAAAAATTTTGCTCTAATAACTTTGGAGCTGATGCTTTCTTCCGTCTACTTTTTGGTGGCAAGCAGATAATTTTCACACTCCTCGAGAGCCACATTCGGCTACAGCACGTAGCAGCGTAGCAGAGTAGCAGAGGAGGGGGCTTAGAATTTTAGTTTATGCCGAGCAACAGCTATCCGGCTGCCTGGCATTGGCTTTTACGGCACCAGCGAGACGCTGCCACAACTCATTTGGCGTTGACCAGGACTATGTTGTTAGTTGGTCGCCCCATCCAGTTTCGCAGCCCTCGCCGCGCTCCTCGCCTGTCCTCTGAGTGGCTGGTTGCTGCTTCAACTCCATCCATCTGCAGTTGAACGCGCGCATAAATTATTCATTTGTAATGTGCAGCAGCACTCGTTGTCGGGCCACAGGAGGGTGCTGTGTATGGGGAGTGGGGGCTGGTTTGCACTTTTGGCACAGGATATGATACTGACACTCAACAACTACCCAGTGGAAACTGGTCTGGCAGGGGCGGCTCTTTGCCTGAAGTCTGGGTCTGGGTCTGCGCTCTTGGCGTTTACTTTCGGTTTGTAATTTCCTTCTGGAGTTTGCGGCGTCAAAAAGGAAAGGCAGCCCAGCAGTGTTGAAAAACACCAAGAAATACACAGCAGAGTGGAGAGAGTACATTGCAAATGACGATTGCAACTGAACTGGGCAGCAACAAAGCCACCAGTTCCCCAACCCCCTTCTGGTTTACCGCTGGCCTTTGGGGGTGCTGCGCTTGCAAACTTTAAAGTTTCTCTTGGATCTGCAGCAACGCGCGCGTGTGTGTGTGTGTGTGAGTGAAAAGTTTCATTTGTGAATTGAAAAATTATTTCTAGTTTCATATGCAGAGTGTGTGTCATTTACAGAACGAAGACGGGAAGGAGGAGGAGTGGACGAGACCAGCTAAGCCAAACAACTCAGCCAAGCAGCAACAGCAGCAGCCATTGACAAAATGGAAAGTTGTTGACTTAGTTTCCGCTTCTTTGGGCCGCTTCTGTTGCCCCAGTGTTGCATATGGCTGTTTCAACCTGCAGCTAGCTTTGCGTACGTACCGCATGCGTCTTCACTGCTGGCTGTCTGCAACACTTTTTAATTACGTTCCTGCTAAGCTTAAATTGAAGTAATACTCCAAGTTGATGCTGGTTTTTGTGGCTTTAAGCTGCTCGCAACTATCTTATATTATGAACTTATAATTAAAAGCGAATAATTTTCTTAATTTTTTTTTGTTACTCTCTTCTACATTTTAAATCAATTAAATAAATAATTGGAGAGCTAGCACACATTTTCAACGACTTGACAAGCAATTTAAAGAAATTATCCTCACAAATGGAATTAACATATGAAAGGGATAAACGCACGTAGCACCGTCCATTTGGTCCACCCAAGTCTAGTTGCATGTGGCACGTGCGCTCACGAAGTTGCAGCTGAAATAAACTGAATTACATGAACTAATTAGGTATTTAGAAAGCAGACCATATTGTCGGACATGTACGCACTGCTGGTCTTGAAATATTAAGTACTATGTATATAATATAGAACGTGTTGAATAAGAAATGTTGGAAATAGCTCTATAAACTTACATTTAAAATGGATATTTATTTTGAAGTCTATCTATTATATATGCATCTTAAGTGTATATAACAATAAAACTTTGAACTGAAAAGTGATGTATAAACTAGAATGTTGTAGTTAATTAACATAATGTTAATTTTATATTTTATATATACTTTCTAATCTGAGAAGTTGAAAGAAAACTGAATGATTAATCATTATCTACTGCGGATAGTAAATAATGTAAATAAGTCTTACTTTTCAATACCTGATTGCTAATTTCTATTTAAAAATTACGTTTTTTTTCTGATTTATTATTTCATCTTTAAAACAAGATACGAATTTTGCTAAGATAGAGAGAACTATACAATGGTAGATAAAAAGAAATCAAATGAAGAAGCTACAGCGAGTGAAAGGAGTAAGGTTTTTCTTTTTATAATGTCTGTCTTAGTGGCTGTCACTATGTCAGTCTATCGGACTGTCTATGTGAACGCAAACAATGTCCCCGATATTGAAGACAGAAACTCGAAGTTTACAAAATATATATTTCATAAACAATTGGAGCTCCTTTATGGGCTTACCAAAATGAATATATATATTTATTAACTTAAATTGATACAAAAATTGATGTATATATATAAATTGTTTATGTATATACAATAGTTGATATATAAATGAGCTTAAGATCATATCAAAGCGCAAAAACGAAAACGAAAAGAAAGCGAAAATTTAATTCAACTCAAATATAATGACAAAAAATATATATATGTATATGACAATAAATTGTATATGTTCACGCCTATAGGAGAGGCGGAGTAAGTTGAAAAATCCCATATCTTCCCGTTCCTTTTCTCTTACTTCTCCTTACTTTTGATGCGAATCGCTGCTGAGCTTCTGCACAATTGTTTAAGTACTATTGATATTTCCATGAGTTTAGCTGATTTTCGATTGTGAGCGAGTATTATGCAGTCGCTCGCTCTCGACAACAAAACTTCTACATGTTAGTGTAGTTTTCGGACCAAGTTGTTGTAATTTATTAAGCTTGCCGTGAAGCTGACTGCATTTTACCGCAAAATTGTCAACAGGCGAACCTCACGCACACACCCACAGCACACATACACGCATGCCAAGAGCCGCAGACACGCACGTGTGCTGAAAAAAAGAGAAAAAGCGGAAACGGAAACGATGGCGCGGTCGTCTGTTCAGTGTGAGTGTGTGTGTGTGTGTTGGTCTGTTTGCATTAGTGTTTGCACGGGCTTTGACAAATATTTCGAGTGTACGTGAGCCTGTGTATGTGTGCTCATATGTGTATGTGTGTGTGCTTTGGCGGATGCAAAAGTTTGTTGTTGCAAATAAAAAGGTTTTCGAAATTAGCAAGTAAAATATGCACACAAATGTCAGGTATACTCTTAAATATGTGTGTGTGTATATACGAATATATATATATATATATATATATATATATATATATATATATATATATATATATATATATATATATATATATATATATATATATATATATATATATGTTTGTGTGAAGCATTAACGGAAACGGACCTCAGTGGTATGTGGCATATTTAATTTATTTGGTAGCATTGACAGCAGTTGCGGGCTTAACTATAAAGCTTCTTTATACATTTTTAAATAAAATTTGAAAATATTTCAAAAAGAGTTGGGGCAACATACGCTTAATTTAGTTATGTATTACAATAATGAAAACAAAATGACTCTCTAATAGCTGAACATGTCCGGCTAGTGCACGCAATGTCTACCTTAAATCAGAGCTGGCATGTTCATAATCAAAGCAAATGGCTGACAGACGGACAGCTGCAGCTGACAGGATGCTGCCTAATTAAAATGGCAAAATGTCAACAGCAACAACAGCAACAATGTCATTCACAATGCACGTCGAACAACAGGCAATTGTCATGGAAATTTATGCGCTAACTGGACGCAAACAAACGAAAAACGTCCAAAGAACAAACCCCGAACGCTACCCAAACCCAAAAGACCGAACCACAGCCGAAACCGAAAAGACCCAAAAACTAAGCTTTCAAATTATGCACACCACATGCAGGCGTCCCACACATAGACAGTTGCATCTATACGGCCACATAGATACAGATACTCTTACAGATGTAGATGCAATATCAGATGTAGTCACAGTTTTAAGATAGAGTTGAGCTCGTGCTTGATGGCTTTCCAAATACTTTTTTGAGAACATCAATAAATGGGCTAAGAGAATTTTAAAATAAAATAAACTTATATAAGCGCACTAAAGCGATATTTTCATTGTGCACGATGACAGTTGGCATGGCACGTGCTCATCTCTAGCATTGTTTTATGCTACTCTACGCATGTTGTTAGTTTTGTTTTGTCCATGGAAGGGGCAAATGATAAATTTGTTAGCTGCGCTGCTTGCAGCCAAATGGTAAATAAATTTTAATTTGATTAACGATTTTGTCGGGCTCGTTTTTGGGCCCACAATTGATTGCTCTTTGGCCTCGCATCGAACGAGCAGTTGCGAGTGCGGAATTAATTTGTAGCTTTTATGCCGGAGGCCTAATTGCATTTTGCGTTACGTTTCATTAACTTGGCCAAGTGATGTGCAACATCGGAGGCCCGTTTTTGTTGGTCAGTGTGATTTTGGACGTGAATCGCGGCTTGTATGCTTTCCATTCAGTTAACAGGTCAGCAGTAGCAGCTGCCTGTTAGCGCTTATTATCCTTGTCACGTTCGAGGACCAACGCGCTACACCTTTGTTTACCGCTTGCTGTTGTGGTTGTAGTTGTTGCTGCTGTGCAAACAATTTGCTTGAGTGCTGCAATTCCTTGCAGGTAAATGCACACACACTCCCACACACATTGACTGCCAGCAACTATCAGCTGGATTGACTAAAAGCAACACGAGAATGAGTGCTATGTAAGCGTGGAGTGGGCGTAGTCAATGCCTAGCAAAGATTGAATTAGTTTGCATGCTAATTCCATTTGCCAGGCTTGTTTGCTCATTCCAAGCTTGAGCGCGATGGCTTGTGTACCCTGGATAATTTGATAATTGCCAAGCGATAAGCGCTGCAAGTGATGCGCGCTGTGTATACATTAACTAAAGCAGCACAGCATGCCAGCTCTTATATCGCTAAGCGTATACTAATGCAAATATTTATGATGGCTCGACTAGCATTGCTGCGTTCATTGGAAATATTGCTGCTCATAGAAACTCGAATAAAGACTGAGTTCACTCAATGGCTAGACATTTTTCGAATTATTAATTGAATCTATCGAAGCATGTGAAATGTATTATAATCAAAATTCAGTTATTCAAATGTATACTGTACATTCACCTGTTTGCTTGTTATACATGCATTGCTGGCTGCTTCATATGCTGCATTCATATTATCATGCAGCCAAAAAGTATGCTATGAAATATGATGCGCACCTTAAAAGTATGCGATAGTTTTATAAACAACTGGTACGATTTACAAACCTATTAAAAAGTTTTGAATATTACATTTTTATGGTAAATTGCGCTTTTCACTTTAAGCTGAAACCCATATACAAACATGTTTAATTAGACTGTTATGAACTCGCAGTTATTTTGGCTCTTTGTTCAACCCCTTTGAAGCCGTCTAGCGTTATATGAGCTAACTCTAAAATAGCGCTGTTCACACTTCAAGTGGACATGTGTTTCAAGCGGTAGCAGCAACCATCAGAAGTGGACTCCAGTCTAACCGCCTGCTTATATACCTCACACTTCACATGCCCCAGCCAAGCCCTGTTTTTTCTGCTCACTGCCCTGGTTGTTGTTGCTGTTGATGTTCATGTATCATGGGGGCATTTATCAAGTGTCCCTTTGGAGCGGCAGTTGCTGTAGCTGTTGCTGTGGCTGTGGCTGCCGCGCTACATTCTGCTTATAGTTGACCAACACTTGTCATATACCTTGGCATGGCAAATACGGATGGGATCCCTGGACCGAGTCTGAACTTTTAAAGTGCATTTTTAGCTGACCATACATAAATTTAAGTGAAGCAACACATTCTATAGTTCATGTGACGTTGGCCAGCCTATGAGTCTGCCTGTCTGCTAGTGCCTCAAATGGACATTCAGATACAGATACAAATACAGCTACAGCAACACTGCATGCATGAGCACCGTCAACTGATTTAGGGTTCGGCTTTAATATAGATATGGCCATTGAATTGTGGTTGGGCCATTAAGTCAATGCGCAGACAGACACAGACACAGACAGCAGAGAGAATTAACAAAAGTTACGTAGACAGCACAAATTAATTAGATATATAATAAATTACTCAAATGCCAAAAGCAGCAGATAAACACAAATACAGATACAAAGACACTGAGCACTGTTGCATGTGGCTGGAGTAAGTCTTATGGCCTAGAGGATGGATTTATTTATGAATTTATTGATTTAATTCGATTAAAAGCTTGTATAATATAAGCTGAAATTAACTGCAAAATGATATTTTTAATTTATGCTATTTGGATTGTAAACAGCTCTTAAAGATATGTTTATTGAAATATTTGCTTACAATAAATAAAATATATTTATTATTAATAAGGCATAGAAACTGTAGTTTTGATTAGCCAAATGAAACTCAAATATTTGTTTAATATTTAATGCAATCCTTTATAGGGACACATATGATTAGGGCACATTGAGACATTGGAAGTTAAATTGTCTCTGCTGACTTGCAAAAAGGATTTGTTCGAAAATAATAAAAAGAAAACGTGGAAAATGTGAAATCGCAGAAATCACAGTCTGAACCGAGACATGAAACCAAAAGCAACAACAACAACAACAACCATAATAACAACAGCAAAAGTAATGGCGCACAAAGTGTGTGAGAAAAAGAAGCGAATTAGAGAGATAGTGCAATGGCAAAAGTAAAGGCAACAAGAACTATAATTTCCTAAAGGACTTAATTATTTTATAATAAGCACATAACACAAGCGAGCTACAACCAGAGCGCAGCCCCAAAGGCAGCAGGACGAGACCAACAGAGACAGGCAGATAGAAAGAGAGAGAGAGAGAAGGGAAGAGGGAGAGAGTCACAGGAATAGTAAGGGAAGCCACGTAAATGTAGCGCAAAAGTTGTTCAAGTTTTTCTCACTCACAAATCGGAGTGGACGGTAAATGGCAAGGCAGAGCTGGGCAGCACTGAGCTGGGACTTTAGTGAATGGAGACAGCGTAAATTGAGAAAATATTGCAGATTGTTTTTATCTCACTTCCTAGGGTAGTCACAACTCGATCTATTTCTTTTATGCGTTCGCTTTATTAATGTACACTTGAATGCATTTCAGCAATTAACTTTGATTTGATACAGTGTGAACCGATTTTGTGCAGTGTTAGATTAAGTAAATGAATTAGGTTTGTTTGAAAGCAAAGCCGCAAACAAATATCAAGTTTTAGAATGTCAAATTATATTGCAATCCAATTAGATCTTTGTACAGCAATTAAATGAATTCATTCAGAGAAATGTCTTCTTCCATCGATGGGATTTCTTCAAGGTCGATAACGGAAACCTTTTGTTGGTCTTGTGCTCATGCAGCAGCTCTAAAATTGAATTGGTATTGCAATAGGCACAGCAGTATAGCCCATCAAATTAGATGTGCTTCAAATAGTATTACGCATACGCACCGTTGGCTGGACGCAGCCGTTTAAACACTTGGAAAACAATATAAATTCATTCAGCATTGGGCTAAACGACGGCCAAACTATAAGCATAAGCTATAAACTACATGCACAGGCCAAATGCAGACAGGGCACATCAACATCAACATCTAGAACAACAACAACAGCTAGGCATAAATAAATGCTCAACAATTGATACTTTGGCCAACGAGAACAAATGCTACGAATTTATATAACAAGCGAGGGGCCAGCAGCCAGCAGCAGCCAGCAGCAGCCAGCAGCAGCCAGCAGTTGCTTTCGACAAGCATAAAACAGAGCCAGAGCCAAATAGATAGTTAAATGCCCACACACAAACACAGAGAGGCAGAAAGAGGGAAAGGGAGAGAGAGTAAGAGAGAGACAAGATTTGGGTGCTGAGGGGACTGAAAAGGACGCTTGAAAAGCAGCATCAAATTCATTTGAATTGCAAAACAAACACAGGCCTAGGACCAAGCCCAGGCCCAGGCCCAGAGATGAACTTAATCATGTTGTAAATTTACATAATTTGACGTGTGTAACAAAAAGAGGCATCAAGACAACTGAATATATATATATATATATATATATATATATATATATATATATATATATATATATATATATATATATATATATATATATATATATATATATATATATATATATATTCAGTTGTCTTGATGCCTCTTTATATATATAGCAGAGAGTAGTCCAAAATGGAATATATGGCTAATATTATTAGTTGTATATGTATTTCAATCAGCAGAGCCATCAATTCGCTGGCTCGTCGCAAAATCGATGCTGATAAATTACTATTAAATGCTGAGCAAATAAAAGGACAGCAATTATATACAGCAAAGATTTTAATGTTTGTATGAACCGAAATTCGCTTTCGATAATTGATGGTATAGAAATTCGTTTATTATATAATGAAGCTATGTTAAAGCAATTCAATGCGGATGCCAAGACTAGGGAAATTGTTTAGTTTTCAATTAATAATTGCGATGTATTATGAGTAGTCAAATATTTTGGTATGCAAGACGTGCTCTAGACAGCATTTATAACTAATAACAAGTATGAGAGCTTTAACTAGAGGTGGTCGACTAGGAGATACCCTGAGCCCTGCACGCACGCATCTGCTTACTGCGCAGTTTACGCAACGGTTGTGCTGGGGCTGCAGTATGACCTTCACAATGGGAAGATTTTCTTGTAAATAGACTTTCAAAATTAGACTTTCAAGTCGTGATAGTGACCTTTAGTGGTTTACGAGACCGTTGCGGACATGGCTATATTGAATCGGCTCTTCACCCTGGTATATATACTTTATGGGGTATGCCACACCTCCTTCTGCCAGTTGTTCAGAAAAAACAGTATACCCTGATTTCGCATCTTCAATGCGTGCAGCGTATAATTATGATTACATAAGTGGTATAACTAATTATATTTGATTTTACAATATTTCTAATATATTTTCTGTTTTCTCTCTTGTTACCTTCTTCGTTTGCCACGCCTTGCAGCCAACATTTCTAATGATTTGCCTCAACCTGATTACCTCGGGGCCCCATCCAAGGCAGTCTGCTGCCTGTTCTAGATATAATATGCACAAATTGCATTAGAACGCATTGGCAGCCAAGACGGGCGCTCTTTTATTGGTGGCTGTCGGCTATAATGAGCCTCAATTACAGTTAGTCGCGACACGAGTGAAGCTATCAAGATGCGTAGCAAATGCAATATGCAGTATGTCACTTTGTATTCTCCACCGTCTGTCACACATTACGACAATTTAATTGAAGGTTATGGCAGCCGTTGGCAATGCACTAATAGACATGGTCATAACCATTCAGTTTTATAAGGACAGATTGCGCGACAATCGTCAATTGCATCTTAATACGATTATTTTGCAATAATAACTCAGATTATTACACAAAATTGCTGGGAATATTAAATTGATGAAATAAAGAGACAGGCAGTGGGAGAGATAGAAAATTATTATTTCTGAAACTTTAATTAAAGGAAATATTATTACCCATCAATTTTTTTTTAATAATAATATATAAACTACATAACAAAAAAATTAAAATTATTCGAATGGAATAAAATTATTCCACAATTCATTACTAATGAACGTTGCAAATATAAGGACATATATATTGCTAAAGAGCATGTTCGCTGTTGACTCTTCAGTTAGCTCTCATATTTAACATGCCACACTTTAAGCCAACTTAAAAGCTTGTCCTCTAATAAAAACTTACTGCCACTTACTGCAGCTAGTTGGTGGTGCGGAGCATCCGATAATTAAGTCTGAATTAAAAGTGCGCTTAGATGTAGATAACTTTAGTTGTGCATCTGCCGGGCTCCTTGCAAGTGTTTGTAACTTAATGGAATTTTTAATTTTTGCCCTGCTTCCATTGTCAGCTAACATTAAAGCACAGTTTTTATTACTAGAATATTAAAGGTGCAAAAAGATAGCATTTCCTCCTCTGGTAGCTGGTTTCTCGGTCCGTGCCTTGAGACAGGCAAAGAACAGTTCAAGCAGAAAGACCGACGCGCTGACCAGCATGGCCAGCATTAGGGTGAAGAGTGCGGGTGCAAAGTGCTTCAGGTCCACCTCCACCTCGGAGTCCTTGAAGAGCGTACAGTCAGGCCGGGGCACTGTCCAGATTCGGTCATTGTAGGCAATCAGACCCGTCTCACCCAGGTAGAGAATCGCATAGTTGAGATGTTCGCGCCACGGTGAGCTCTTTGGCATAGCAGAGGCACCCAGATAAGGCGGACTGAACATAATCTCCTGCAGCTCGCAGAATAGCCGCTCGTCAAGCAGCTCATTGAGCAGTCGGTACAGACGATCGATGGCCGTGTGGAAGGCGAAGCCGCCGAGCTTGATGCGCTGCGCACCCTCCTCGATGGACAGGATATTGGGTGGACGGTTACGGCAGATGCGCTGGCTATAAACATCGCGCACTAGCTGATTGCTAGTGTTGGTAAACAGCTCAAAGTTGTAGGCGATGTCCTCCATGCCAATCTCCAGGCCGCTCTCATAAAGCGCCTGCAGGCTCACAATGCTGCGCGGCGTGTCTGACAACAGGGAACCCACAATGAAGGCGCCGTAGAACTGCATCAGCATGAAGCTGAAGATGCAGCTGGCGCTAATCAGCAGTCGGGTCGATGGCAGCTGGAACTGATCTGTTGCGGGGCCCTGCTGAAAGTACGTCTCCAATATGGTGAACCACACAAGCGACACTGGCCGCTCCATTGCATGGCCTGCTGGATGCTGAAGTCGTCGTTCCTGCCGTATGTGCAACACCAGCAATAACGCGCTGCCCACCATTAGAGCCAGGACACACCACCATACCTCTGTGCTCAGCGGCTCGAAGAAAATGTTGCGTATGCTGTTGCGGCGTGGATGACGGAACAGAAAGTGGATGCTGCATAACAAAGGGAAGAGAAGTGAAAGCTAAGCATTACACTAGCCAACATAATTATTTCAGCCCAACAACAACTTATTATTAAGACATATCCTTGTTAATTCACAAGAATATGTTCTTTGTTACGCCAAGTCAGAAAAACACTCGTCTCGAAACACAATCATGCAGCACAGTGTAATTGGCATAACAAAAACTTACAACTGGGTGTGTAGCGCAGGCGTGTACTGTATATAGCGATGCCTTTCGGTCACAAATCGGATGGGGCAGATGGCAAAGTCTGCGTCGCCGCTGATTATGTGGCCCATCACGCCCGACCAGCTGCCGTTCGGCAGCAGTTGGCCCCAAGTCTTGCGAAAGCGCACCTCCAAGCTGTTGATCAAATGGAGGTTAGCTCAATCACTGTCAAAAAACATAGCTTCTACCTCATGTTATACATGCGCCCCAGCAGCAGGAAAAGTTGATATGTTTTGCGCTGCATGGGATCCAGTTGCAGCAGCTCTCTATCGTTGCCCAGATAGCTCAGATCATCCATGTCTGCTGGCTTCTCGATTAACTGCAATTTAGCTATTGACAGTTGAGCTTTGATATATTTTTTGCACATGCAGCAACTTACCGCCGTGCTGCCTATAAGCGTAATGTTGTGCAGGTTCCAGCGACGTCGCATCCAGCTTTCTCGATAGCTCGCCCAGAGCTGATATCCGGCAGTTCGGCTCCAGTGCCCCTTGAGCTCTACACATAGCGGCGTCTCCTGAGCCAACCGATAGACATCGTACAGCAACCAGCTTTGACTGCAAACAATTTTATGACAAATACATATTATGTATAAATACCATTCTACAAGTTGGTTGATATTATTATTAGTAAAATAAATAATAGTTTCAATTTGAAACAAAAATAAGGTAGTTTTAATAACATTAGAAAGTGGAACAATCCTATCCCATTTGTGACAAATAAAACGCAAACGCATATTTGGACAAACTAGGATTTTATATATAGAAAACCAATAATATAAAAGAATTTATGGGGTATATTATTAACTTTAAGCAGTCAAAATTATATATTTAAATATCAATTAGTACTTTGGCAAATAAAAGAAATATAATTATAAATACAAATATTATACGCATAGTTAAATCGTTTACAATGAGTTATATACGATATACTTTTAAATAAATAAAAGTTGGTTTTTAATACAGTTCGCAGTTAGTGTGCTTCATAAAGTGTTTTTTGGGCTGCTCTACTCACCTGCTCGCTTGTGGCGAGCGCATTGCCACGGTTATGTCAGCATCGATACTTATGTTATACGCAGACAAGTGCTGCCTTATGATTTGCTCAGCTGAGCGATTTGTATGACTGTTGCCTAGCATCAGCCAAGCCTGGCTATTGTTGAAGAAACCCTCCGCAGAGGCCGCCTCGTAGACCCAGCGCTTAATGTGCTCATCCCCAAAGGCCGGCACTAGCAGCGCTGTACGTGGCGCCGCGTAGTAAAACAATTCCCGAAACTGTACGCCCCGTTGGGGCGTAAAAAACTGCATTCTATAGTTAGCGAACAATCTCTTATAGTTTTCAATTTGCCCTGTGCAGTTGGGGCTGTGTTCAAGTCCGGTGCCGAGAAGCAGAGCATGCTTCAAGTGCTGGGCACGCAGAAAGTCTTCGAAGGCGAGCAGCTCATTGGAATTTATGTTTTCAATTTGCGCGCCACATAGAAGTGTTGCCGAAATTATAAAAATCCATAGAATTATTTTCACTTGCAACATAATCATTTTATATGGTCCACTTTCACTTGCGGTCAGCTAGCTGCGCGTCCGTTTGCCTCATGACGGCATCTTCTGTCGCCCTTTATAGGGTCAAGTCGAGGCATGCGAATGGCGGCCCATGTATAATTAATGCGAACTGTCAGTTATGATGCAGCGTTTTTTTTTTATCCTGCCACACGCAGCAAATTGCGAGGCTGACAGGAAAATTGTGCGTTAACTGCCAATGGGAAGCGACAGGGTAATTACTTAAGCATATCAAAAGACATCGTCGTGCGATAGCCAATTCCTTACGCGTATGTAATATACTTTGAGAAAGTTAGTTTTTTAATATTTAATAACATATCTTATACAAACTGTATGGAAAGCCAGTTTGCAAACTCTCATCAGGACTGTTCGACTAGGAGATACCGTGAGCCTCTCCCGATATTGGATACCTCGTGTATATGCATACATATAAGGAACTGTCCATGTATGATTCGAACTCGCATATTTACAGGTGAACAGCATTCAATTTATATATGAATAAATTTACATTTTCCAGGAAAAAGAAAAAAAAAACTTAGTATTCTTTTAATATCCTAAAGTAAAAAGTTACCTTTTTTAAGTTCTATACTATAACATGACAAGTTAAAGGACATGCCAGATATATTCACATTAAAGAGGACAAAGCTGCTGGCATTAGCGTGACAATAGTCGAGAGCAGCCAAGAGCCCAGAAGAAACGACGGCAACGCGTGTTTAGCATCGGGGGAAACGAAGTACCTTACTGAGTTACTAAAAGTCCTTTCCTGATTGTGTGTTAGTATATATATATGTGTGTGTGTGTGTGTGTGTAGCAAGACGAAAATGCAGCAGAGCAAATTTGGTGAAAGTTGAAAGCAAATCCTGGAGCTTGCAACTTAATTTCATGGCATGCGGCTGCCGCGTTGCATGTTGCAACTTCATTCGGGCAATTTGCTTCACGACAGCTTGCCACGTGCTACACAAAAGTGAAAGAGAGAAGAAGAAAAAGTAAGAGGGCAAGGTCCATCAAGAGTAAGGGCAGTGGCTTTTCGAGAGCAGCAACGAAATGAAAAGAAATTACATTTAATTTGCCGACATTTTGGTGAAACTATCTTTGTTTTTGCGCTGGGTGCGTTGTTCCATGGTGAGCGGAGTGGTGGCTGTGTATTCAGTAATGACAGAAACATTTGCTACAAGGCCACAATGCAAATGCACAGCGGCAGCACAGATCCTTGTGTGCATAGTCGTGTGTAGTCTTTGCGGCGGGCTCGGAAGACTCAACATTTCGGCGCAGATTTTTGCATCAAATACGCGAGCTGCATATAAAGGCGAAAGCTGTCAGCACAACCAGAATTTCAGCTATTAAAACGGAGCCAGACCCACCCCCCACCCCCCTCCCCTCCTACACACACACAATTTTACCTACATAAAGCGAGCAGAGACAAAAATTGCACATATGCCATGTACGCGAGAAAAGCGCAAGCTACGTTTAAATATTTCCGTTTAAATTTTGTTTGAATTGGTTGGTTTCGGTTGTTTTTTTGTGTATTTTCCTTTTGACATTTTGTCACACATGTCAAACGCAACGTGCGCGAATTTCCCGCACAAAAAATGGGATAAAACAAAAAGTTTGCATTTAATTTTTCATATGATAAATATGCAAAGTCAGTCGGTTTTCCAACTTTCCCACCTTAGCGGACCCTTAGCCTGCAGCATAATATTCGCCTTGCGCCCATCAGCCTCTCTCTCTTTTTCACTCACTCTCTCTCTTTCTCTTTCTGACTTGTACGTTTGCCGTAGCACGCGCCTATTTTGTTTACTGATGTTGCAGTCGACTTGGTGAGCTTTCTGACAGTTCAAAAATGTTAATTTCGTTTTTTTCAATTTCGCGTCTTCGGGTGAAAAGTAGATTATTATTATATTATATTATTATTATCATATATTATTTTTATTATTAATATTATTAATATTATTATTATTATTATTATTATTATTATTATTATTATTATTATTATTATTATTATTATTATTATTATTATTATTATTATTATTATTATTATTATTATTATTATTATTATTATTATTATTATTATTATTATTATTATTATTATTATTATTATTATTATTATTATTATTATTATTATTATTATTATTATTATTATTATTATTATTATTATTATTATTATTATTATTATTATTATTATTATTATTATTATTATTATTATTATTATTATTATTATTATTATTATTATTATTATTATTATTATTATTATTATTATTATTATTATTATTATTATTATTATTATTATTATTATTATTATTATTATTATTATTATTATTATTATTATTATTATTATTATTATTATTATTATTATTATTATTATTATTATTATTATTATTATTATTATTATTTATTTTTATTCCTATTATTTTTTTTATTATTATTATTATTATTATTATTATTATTATTATTATTATTATTATTATTATTATTATTATTATTATTATTATTATTATTATTATTATTATTATTATTATTATTATTATTATTATTATTATTATTATTATTATTATTATTATTATTATTATTATTATTATTATTATTATTATTATTATTATTATTATTATTATTATTATTATTATTATTATTATTATTATTATTATTATTATTATTATTATTATTATTATTATTATTATTATTATTATTATTATTATTATTATTATTATTATTATTATTATTATTATTATTATTATTATTATTATTATTATTATTATTATTATTATTATTATTATTATTATTATTATTATTATTATTATTATTATTATTATTATTATTATTATTATTATTATTATTATTATTATTATTATTATTATTATTATTATTATTATTATTATTATTATTATTATTATTATTATTATTATTATTATTATTATTATTATTATTATTATTATTATTATTATTATTATTATTATTATTATTATTATTATTATTATTATTATTATTATTATTATTATTATTATTATTATTATTATTATTATTATTATTATTATTATTATTATTATTATTATTATTATTATTATTATTATTATTATTATTATTATTATTATTATTATTATTATTATTATTATTATTATTATTATTATTATTATTATTATTATTATTATTATTATTATTATTATTATTATTATTATTATTATTATTATTATTATTATTATTATTATTATTATTATTATTATTATTATTATTATTATTATTATTATTATTATTATTATTATTATTATTATTATTATTATTATTATTATTATTATTATTATTATTATTATTATTATTATTATTATTAGTACAGTATATAAATATTTAAAAAAAATATAAAGAACAAGAAAAAAATTTTCTAATTTAATTAAAATTAATTCTTTAAAATTTTTCAGAGCATACTTTTATTATAAATAAACAATGGTGCTTAGAATAGAATATTTAAATACTAAATAAAGTAAAATATATTTCATTTGCATAGAAGTTATTTCAGTGAAGTACTTAGTAGACCTTTTTTAATTAAAAAAATATTACAAAACGTTTTTTGTTATTTCCGAGCTGGCTCAACAATTACTGTTAGCTTAAAACACAACAAACAGCTTCAACGCATAAATACTCAACAAAGATTTTTGGCACAATCAAATTATTTTCGTTTACACTTTTTGTAGTCATGGCAAGTGCGGTCCATCAAAACAAGAATTTAACTGCTAAAATATAAATTTTAATTAATTTCACAGTAACGGACATCATTATAATATGCTTATTTTTCATATTTCTTTTTATTTATGTATTTTCTTATTTTCGTTTTTTTTTTTTGCGTTTTGCAGTTCCTTTCCACATAATTATTTTGGCATTTCGAGTGCCAGCATTTTAATTGTACGAAAAAACAACAAATGAAAGCAAAAGGAAAGGCAAGGAAATCGCTTGCAGCTATGAACCCAAAATGATTTAAAGCGCCTGACCGAATAGAGATTTTCGTGCCGAAAAGAAAATTCAAATTACTTCAATTACTCTGCGAAAATAAAATCAACAAACGTTGCTAGGTGCAAAAACTGGTCTCTGGGGCAAAGGGAAAACTAATAAAAAAAAAATAGGCAGCTAAATTTAATTTGAGACTTAGACAAATTGCCATCATAATCACGTTTACTATGTGTTAGTTCGGCATTTTCATTATTGTTTAATAATCGCGTGAACAATTTCGCTGCTCGACGGCAGTGCGCAAAACAAATTCCCTCAGCAGTCGGCTGCATTAAGTCAACTCATTATGAAATTACGGTCTCTAAAAAGAAGAGTAAAAGGAAAATGACAGCGGGCTGAAAAGAAAATACCGCTGGAAAAATGGTGATGACACGCAGCATGAAATGCCGGCAAAGAAAACAAATTAAATTTAATCGATTTGTGAAAAGCTCTAGCTGGTAGCTGGTAGACAACAGAACTAGAACTTGGCCCACTCGCATAGTAAATTAATTGAAGTGCTACGACGAGGTCCAGACTAACCAGGATCTAGCATCCAGCAGCCAGCAACAAGCAGCCAGCAGCCACTTGGTGTGAAGTTCTAAGCGCATTCTAAACAAATTAAAATTCAATTAAAAAGATGAAATGGCATTTCCAGGCTTAATACGCCGCATCACAGCTGGCCACCAAGAACAACAACGCGCCCACAACTGTCTGGCCTGAACGCAACTGCAATATCTAGCATACTTGCTACGCAACACTATCCTACAGAATAACACTTCAAAGCAATTAAAAAATTAAAAAAATCTTAGCTTTCTTTTTGTAATAATAAATCAAATTTTAAATTTTAGTTTCATCCATGATTGCAGGTCCAAAGTCCAGCATGACTAAGGCCTAGTCTCTATTTTCAGCTTGAGTTTGTTAATTTGAAACCTCTTTTGCCTTGTTTAGACTAACTCTTCCTCGCAAATGTTTTACATAAGTACAAATTTAGTTCAGTTTCTTTCAAAGACGATTTGCAGCCTTGATTATAAGTAAAAGAGACTGATATATAATACGAAACATTTCGCTGACTTGTAGCACAGTGCATTGCATAAGTATTCGTCCAATATAGATAAAGCTTGCAAGCAAACTGATGCTGATGCTGATGCTAATGCTAATGCCTGGTTGCTGTTTCTCTTGCTGTTTAATCTCTGCTAAAAGGCATCGCATTCAATTCATTTAGCGGCTACGCGTTATCACAACCGTCAACCAGCATCAGCGTCATTCTCGTGCCTGCCAGCGCGTTTGTCAGTCAGGCTACAACAGCAAAAACAAAAGCAATCAGTTTTCTGTTTGTGAGAGGCAGATGCGGTGGGTGCAATGGCTGAGGGGGAGGTGTCATAATGCTTCACGCAACTTGAGACCTGAAGCATCATTTCCAATTACGCGCGCTGCCTCCGACATTTTGCCGCTTATGATTTTCGGTCAGCCGCTTGGACTCGAACATTTTTCCATTCCCCCCCCAGTTTTTCCTCGCTTTTCTCACGCCGACTTGCGTGCTGCTTGGTCATGGTCATTGATGTTGCTCTCATTATGAACATTGTTGGCCGTAGTCGTTCAGTGCTTGCCCATCTCCATTTGTCTGCTGTCCTTCAAGCCAGCATTAAAATCTGGCAGCACTTTTCGGCCCATTACAAATTATGCGTCAGTTAGAAGGTTCTGATTTTTCCTACTGCTTCTACTTTCGTTCTGATCAAGGGCGATTTTCGTTGCAAGGTGTTAAAAAAGATAAGAATGGAAAATTTTTATGAGCATACACTTTATTGCTGACAGGATAAGAATGCGTTTATGAAACTTATTATAGATATGATCAGAGTTTATTCGATTTGATCTGTTCGTTACATACTTAAGGTTTCTGATATTGTTTTTCAGCAATAAGATTATAATAATGCGAATGTTATCAGAAATCATTAGATTCTATTTCCAGTTAAAGTAAATAAAAGGTATGAAGGTCATATAATGTCAAATCAGTACGAACTTACAGCTGATATATATGTGACTTAAAAGAGTATTTGAAAATTGTCTCCATTTTCTTTAATATATATTATTCTCCTTTCAGCCAATGGCTGGAATTGTGCAGTCACTCTGATTTCGTGCAGCTTAAGCTGGCCCCAAAAGGAGTGTCCGTTTTATCGTTGCTTGTGTTGTGGCTGAGTAAGCTTCAAATGTCCAAAGTTCAAGTTGATGCGGCGACGAAGCATGAAATTATCTCCAAGTTTCTGGAATGTCTTTCAAGTGCAGAGTGCAAGCGACAGACTTTAATTATGCGATTGCAGTAAATATTTTTAATAGATATTATTCCGGCACCTGTGCGTATACTTAATTTCTAGACACTTCACTGCTTTTGAGTGTCTGAGCACATAAAATGACAATTGCCACAACTGGCTCACTCACGAAGCTATGGCAAGCGGTGTCGAGCCGACAATCATCTTCATCCAATTAAAGTACCAGCTCTGCAGCACTTCTGCCAATTAAAGCGCTGGACAATCGCATCCAGGGCAGGGCCACAGCCTGCAATAAGTCTGCTTAATTTAAAATTTAACCCTTTTCCCTTTTTTTTTTGTTTTTGCTGGAGGCGGTGACCGCAACGCTTCCTGTCCCTGTCGCAAGTCTGTCCCTGGGCTGTCCCTGGCTCAGCGATGCAATGATGAAAAAATATTTTCTTTCCGGCGTCGACAACGGCGCTGACGACAGCAAGGCAAATAATTTTTACAAATTATATACGCTCACATGCCAACTGCGCAGGCAAGACAAATAAGGGCGAGCATGTGTGTAGTAGTATACTAGCAGATACCCTGCACGCTATTGAAAAGTGCCTTGAACAAAAATTATTTTCTGCGCTTCAAGTATTTGAGAGACGTACAAACTGTTGATATAACAAAGAATGCGTTACCTAATTATAAAAAATATTTAGTCAAAGTTAAACCAAGTTATCAAAAGTGTAAACTTAAAAAAACTTGTGGCATATAATGTCATAATAAATATACTTTTGTCATATAATATAAGTATACGTATTTAAGCATATATATACATATATGAATTTCCAATAAAATATTGATAAAAATTTCCTTTTTATATGCAATTTTGAATAAAATATATATCGATTGCTACTGCTAAGTATTCAGCGTATCCTATATAGGAATTCCCGTTTGCATAGGTAATGTTCAACCCTCAGCAACAAAAGTCTTTTACGGAGTATAAAAAGAGCAAAATTATATTGAAAAGTAGAGAAAACGAAGGAAAATTGTGGAAAATCAAGAAAGTGACTGCAAAGAATCAGGCGATATTCAATGAGCAAACGCAATAACAACTCAGTCCGAGCCCAGCTGAGCAGCTGGTCAGTTAGTGGATGAGATGAGAATGCAAAGGGTCGGGGGGCGCTAAAGGATATGCGATGATTGCGTTTGTTGTTGCTCGAACTGAACCAATAATAAGTTCAAACAATGGCGGCCAAAAAGCAAGCAGCTAGCAGCTAGAAGCGTTGGCCATGTTTGTTTAATTTTTGCTACCGCTGCGCCTTCGTCGCAGTGTTGTTGTTGAACGACTAACGCTGCAATTGTTCCAATCGGCCGCCAACTGCTCGTTTCCGCTTTTGTTTTTTGTTTCTTGCAGTCAGCTTCTTTTCCTTCTACTTGGGCCAACAAACAGGCTTCAAATTGAACGGAAGCCCGCCACGAGTTATGCTTCAGCCATGCCCAACCGACCAGGCATTCCCTCCCCTTTTCCCTTTTCCCTTTTCCCCCTTTCCCTTCTTCTCTCTCGCTTCTCTATTGCTTGGTCGCCGCCCACTTGCAATCTCCGGCCGCGTCGGAGGCATTGTTCCATGTCCATGGCTAAGGCCCGTTTCAGCATCTTTTGTTGTTCGGGGGCAGCCGCCCTTTTGTCGCTGCGCTTCCGTTTTACGCTTTACTTTTTTCTTCTCTTTTTCATTTGCTTTTTTTCACCGGTCCCGGGTCCGGACTTCATAGTTGTGCCCAATTTTTCCTGTGCTGCGCCGTTTGATTTGCGCTGATTTCGATGCTCGCTTTCAGCGTGAGTGTCCTTTAAAGGCTGCTGCTGTGTGTGTGTGTTTTTTTTCTATCTGTTGTGCTGTTCTGCTCTTTTTTCATCAATTTTATTTTGTTAGTTTCCATTTCATTGAATTCTCACATATCCGCATCCTCATCCGTAAGCCAGGCAACCAGGCAGCCGACCAGCTAGCCAGCTAGCCAACCAGCTAGTTGCTCAAATTGTGCCATTAAGCAGCGTTGTCCTTGTTACCCAGCATTATCCTTGACGGCAACAAAAGGGTTTGCGCCCTTGCACTCACTCCCCCTCGCCGGGCCATAAAATAAGCAATTTGCATAGTTTAGTTAGTTGGACACATCCGGCGACAGCGACACTTGTGCTGCCCCGTTTCCTATTGGTAACCGACCGACCTAAGCCTATAGAGCAATACATATATGTATATTTACATGAGTGTATGTGTGGGTGTGTGTGTGTGTGTGTGTGTGTATGTGTGTATGTGTGTCTGTGCATAATTGATGACTGTTGACAACAGCCACAATAACAGCAAAGGCAACAACAACAATGCACAGCAAACACTGTCGAATTTTAAATTATCTTCTCTTTTTTTTGTGTTTTCATTTTCGTTTTGCATATTTATTGCATATCATTCAATGCTGCGGATTTTGTAGAGATCCCAATTGATTGGAGTTTTCTGACTGAAAGTAGAATTTGCAATTGGAAGGGGCTAACAGGCAGCAGAGGCGGGGCTGCAAACGTAATGAGGCGAAGCTGAACAAGCGAATAAGAGAGCAAATTTAATTAAGCTGTCGCTTCTCTAGCTTGAAGGAGAATCTATGTATAATCAAGGTATTTGCTTGATATTTAAACATTTGGAAGGGAATGTGCTAGCATTTACTATAAATTAAATGGTAACATAAGCTAAGACCAACACTCCATTATTTGAATAAGAAAAGAAGAGTTTTGTCAAGACGCGATCAAGCGCCTTTGGCCGTCTTGCTGAATGCTACTATATGTACATATGTAATAGTCAATCTAGAGTTCATTTTGCAGAGCTGTCAAAGCACGAGCATATGCTTTCAACGAGCGATGATTAGTTTCTCTTATAAGTGTTCGAACTAGGAGCGCTGACTATGCAAGTTTGACGCATGTATAAAGTGAAGATCAAGAAGGAAATAATGACCGAAATCTCTTCACAAAATACAAATCTCTCACACGCTAATATATTCAGCGCATTGTCTCTTTTAAATACAACGTTAAGCGCCCCCTTGTGCGAAGCGCTGATTGCTGGAATGGAATAATGGAATATCTTATAGTTATATATACTAAATAATTTGAACAGAAACAATCAGTTTGATAATTGAATACCGAAACAGTATACTTCCTGCGCTTTTCATTTCAATTATAATAATATAAGCTACTTACCAAAAAAAAAAAAAAAATCCAACTCTTTTTCCTGCTCCGAAACACAAACCATTAAATTCCCGACCACTTGTATATATATATTTTTCAATTTCTTAACGTGCATCTTCATGCCCACAAATCGCCATCTCAGACAACACGAAATTGAAGCCATTTGGTGAGTGGAAAAAAGCACTTGAAAATTATTTGGGCGTGAAACGTGGCAGCTGCCCAACTGTAGACCGCAGACCGCGCAAAGGTCATTGCGAGGGGCCTGCCAACTATTTTCATAATCATTTAACGATTGCTGGCGGTTGCTGCCCCGACACGAGAGCCAGGCCAAGAGTCTCTCTCTCTCTCAATGGCCATTAAGTTCATCGAAGAACGTTCGAAGGCGGCGAACACTCGAAATGTGACGGCTCCGATGCGGCTGGCTAACAAGAACTTTGGCCTTTTTTGGCCAGAGTTGAGAAAACCGCATACTCGGCTCAACAAGGTGGCCGATGCCACCTGGCTCTAATGGGTGCTCCACATTCATCTGCTGCTGCTGATGGTGGCGGTTGCGGTGGTGGTGGCGGCGCTGGTGCCCCTTGAGATGCAGCCAACCAGGAAATGCGGCTTGGACTCGCACTGTGCCCCACGGCGGCAATGTCAGCAACTTGCGAGTAAAGTTTTCAAAACACTCGAGACAATTTTGCAACTTTCTTTTAAGAGTCGGCAAGTGTCCAGTGGGGGCGAAGGCACTCCGGGTGGTTAGCCACTTGACTGCTGTCTCGGTGAGCTGTTCCAAGTAACGAGCCCCGCTGACGAGTCTCCGTTTATTGATTTTTCAATATGCCAACTGCATAATTGGCAAACGCGCAAGTGTTGCTACATTTGAGCAAAATCAATGGAGCGCATTAGGCAAAAAGTAACAAACATTGATAATGACTGCCTAATACTCGCTCAGTGTCAAAACTGACATCAATTGTATGGAATTTGGCAAGCGAAAGTGATCAACATTCATGAATTTATCAGTGAGGACGTAGCTTATCCTGAATTGCCGTCGATCTTAAAAAGTTTTTCGATGAGGGCGCATATGAATATGTATGCTAATGCACCATATCCGAAGCCGATATTCTCTTCTTTAAAGACTGAGCCAGCATAGCGAAGGGGAGGCAGATGCTGTTGACATTATCATTTGACGTTAACTGAACGATAAGCGCGACTCGATAATGGCCCACGTTGCTGGCCAAATCGAAGAAATGAAGCTGCACTTAACGCCAACACTTTTGACAAGTGGTCCACGACCTCCCACTCCTCACCACTCCTCACCACTCCCCACCTGAGCATGTTTTTGGCCATAGTTGAAAGCTGCTTAAATGTGCGCGCATTAAAGCCGTGTCACACGTTCGCTCAGCTCTCACCTCCTCTAACCGCCCGCTGCACTGCAAAATGTATTTCGGGGTGGAACTTTGCTTTACTTGGATGGCCTTTCCCCTCCTCTGCCATCGCCAGCTTCGTCAACGTTTTGTGCTCTTTTACTTTTCCGTATTTTTCTTTTTTACAACAAATTGGATTTGCGAAAAAATCGCTCACCTTTCATTTCAGGCGGATTAATGGTGTCGAGGCGAGCAGCGAACAATAAAAACACCAACCTGCCAGGCCAGGGGCATGCGAATAGTGAAGTGAGAGAGACAGAGCGAGCGAGAAAGAGAGAGAGAGAGAGAGAGAGAGAGAGAGCGAGAGAGGAGTAGCAGTTAGGGAGCTAGCAGCTGACAGCGGGCGGTCCAGGCAAGTGCCTTTTTATGGCAGCAATGGCTGGCCGGGATTTGGGCACACGCTTCGGCTCCCAGCTGCCAGTTTGGACACTTGTAATACAATGAATAAATGAAGTGGCTGAAGTAATTGAAATGCGATTAAGCACAAAATACATTTCCATAAGTACACACATCTTTGCCCATATCTTCGGAAGGGCGGAAGGAAGGTACATCAATTAGTTTGCATTTGCATGCAGCATTGTTTTCAGTGGGGGTAAAAGGAAAAAAAACATTTCATTATTCTGATTTTAGCTAAGCAAAATTGTTTATTTCGAATGAGTTTTATAACAAACTAAAGTTTCATTAGCTGAGTAGCTCTCAGTAGATAGTTGATATTATAGACTGGCTTATAGACTAGCTGAGCCGTTACCAACTGACCTACCTAACGATCTATTAGCAGAATCTGATTTAACTATTTAATATAGCAAAGCTCTACTGACACAGTTCCTTAACTTGGAGAACAGCTTCTTAAATGTTTCCCCCAATCAATTTCCAATGCATTTAATTCGTGCCAAGCCATAAAAAGTGCCTAACAATGGAAATGGTGATAGCGCGCAGACAAGCATACGATGTGCCTTATAGAACTGTATTTTATTCTATTCCATTACGTTTCTTCAATTTCAATAACATAATTGTTGCCATTTAGGCTGCCTGCATTATTTGCTCGCATTATATTCCAGACACATATCAGATTTCTGTTGAAAGGGAGCCAAGTATTCGCTGTACAATGGGCCCCATTCTGTGGTTGTTTGTATCAGTGCAGTCTATGCTAATGGCAGCAGCCACGCCCACACGGCCCGTTACGTACAGTGAGACAGAATGAGAGAGAGAGAGAGAGTCATTGTTGTCAGCATTATTTGCATATTCTGTGTAAAATTTACTTCCTTTCATTTATTTTAATGCAAGCTCAATGCGGCCGACCAAGGCTCTCTGGCAAAAGTCAGGTTCTAAAAATAAACTTTGGAAGGAAATCAAGAAATATTCCGAAAGTAGGAAAGTTGAAAAGCTACTTTTAACATACTCTTCCTAAATAAATGCTTATCGAGAGCAATGTTTCTCAAATAAAAGGTAGATATTCGGTCTGAATCTGCCAAGTTCTCTATTTGATTGATTGATTTGATTGATTGGTTGAACTCTCTTCTCTTCTAAAATATACACATGTTCTATGTTCTGCATAACTTATGCCATATATTCGTCGCAATAATCGCCATCAAATGCAGCTAACAATGTCTTGCATAAAGCATGCAAGATTGGAATTACCCTCTTCTAGGGCAAGCAAGAAGCAGAATCTTTGACAAAATTCTGAATCGCGCCTTTGCTTACCAACAAATTTGCCTTTTATTGTGTGAGTGCTTGAATGAATGTGTGTGTGTGTGTGTGTGTGTGTGTATGTGTGTATGTGTGTATATTTGAGTAGCATTCAGCACCACCCACCATGGGTATCCTTTTTATGCCACTTTCTGGTTTTGTCGCCTTTCGTTTGATTCCATTTCTTTCTTACATATTCACGCGGAGCTCACAATAAACTTCGTTTCTCACAGAGTTTAGTGAAATAGAAAAACGCCAAAGCAGGCAGGCAGTCAGGCAGGCAGGCGATGCGCATAAATAAGCCGCACAAAAACCAAATTTGCCAATAACACCAAACAGAGCAAAGGACCTGAAAAGTGGGCCCAACTCATACAAAACAATACAAAATAAAAAGGGAAAAAAATGAAGTGAAAAGGACGAGCGACATTGAAACCGTTTCAGTGGTTTAATTTTTTGCTCAACTTGTATATCTTTTTGCTTGGCTCTGCCATAATCAGGGCATTAAAATAAACGCCCTGTCAGACAGACTGCTATAACCGCAATCGGCCAATCCTTGACAGAACGTCCGCGAGCCCCAGCCCCAGCCCCAGCACCGGCCCTGGCACCAGCCCCAGCCACAGCCCCAGCCAATTGCCAACATCAAAGTCTGGCTCGCAAATTTATGTTGCGCCTTTTGTTTTGTTTGTGTATTCAGCTTCGTGTTACAGGTGATTGCATTTGCCTTTCGCATTCGTTCTTTTCTCTTCCTTTTTTGTTTGTTTAGGCAATAACATTTCGACTTATGGGCGTGGTCCGCCCATGCGGTGGTGGACAAAAGGGTTGCACGACGGCGCAACGAAAATAATTACATTGGGTTTCGAATGGAAGTTTTAAGTAAATATTTATAAGAAATATTACATCTAATGGGTTAAACTAGTTACGATTTAAGGCAATCGATAGAGGCCACCATGGAATATATAGAACATTAAACGGAAGAGTACATACAGTCATACACAATAAAGATACAACAAAACATATATAATTATCAAGTTTTATAAGTATATGAATTGTTAAATAGAACAAGCTCTTAATATTAGAAGAAAATAGAGAAAAATTAAAGCAAGCTTGCATTGAGATAAATGTATGTCATATGACCATATCGAATAGATTACAGAATGTTAAACTATCAATTACTTGAGTATCATATTTTAAGATATTAATAAAGTAACGAAACATAACATTAAGAAGAAATTTATATATAATTCGAATATATTTGGCAATGGAATAATGCGAATTTATTTGAAAAAGGTATTAATAACAGTATTTGTATTAAAGCAAGACACATTTTCGTAAATCGAAACGCTTACCTTATGCGTTCTTCAATTTATTTCAAATGTGCTGCACTGCATCGCGTTCAATTTCTCGGGTAAATTGGCTTCTGGCAGCTATTGAAATTATACGTAGAGCGACAGGTACATAAATATAGCAAAATGAAGTAACAAAATTATATCCTCAGGTCACAAAAACATATACACACCCACACAGCCGATGCAGAGCAATAAATTGCGAACTGCAATGTGTTTATATGTAGCCGCTGCTAGCCATTACGTATACGCCCAGTTTGCAGCTTGTTTAACGGAATACAAATAAAAAGTTAACTTGATTGATGAGAGAACCTTTGCCAAATGTCAATCCAACATAATTGAGTCTTGCATCGGTAAAAAAAAAAAAATGAAAAACAGAAAATAGCTCTTGGTATGCAAGTGTGAGAGGATTGGGAAGCAAGGTAAAAAGGCTTAAAGTCAACTGTCGAAGCTGCCACATTATACACACGGCACACGTTGCAGTTGCCGCAGCTTAAAGTCACTCACAGGCTCCACCATAAGATCCTGCCAACAACAAACACATCAATAAAAGCAACAGCCGCCAGCAGAAGCAGAAGCAGAAGCAGGAGCCGGAGCAACAGAAGCAATGGCAGACTGCAAGAGAACTTCGAGATGCACAACTGATGCGTGACTCACAAAAGCTGCACGAGCTGTTTATGGAGTAACCGCCCCACTCTCGACAGCTCCCTTTTGCTCCATTCGTGCGCCATTCGTAATGGCCACAAAATAAATGCCCGCAAGTAAATGCTGTTGACTACAGTCCCAAGACGATCCGCTCAAGCAATGTTTGCGTCAAGCGAAAATCAAGTCGCCAAAAGACCTCTCAAGTATATGTGACAAAAATACACACATATATATAAAAATATATATATTTATAATATAATATAAAGTTGCCTCGCTTTAAAGTATATACTCCATGCCATACAGGTGCAATAAAGTAAGATGCACACATCAGCTGCAGTTGGTCAGGTGCACTCGTTAAAATGGACAGCCCCATATAGTACAATAGACCACTCTGAACCCCTTCCAGCGCCAGTGCCACTGCCACTGCCACTCTCCCAGGTGTTGCTGCTCACCTGAATCTGTTTATGACCTACACCAAGAGAGTTCAACTCGACGTGGACTCAGCTCTGTGCCCCGTTGTTTGCGGCTGCCGAAGCGGATATCTCAACTCGAGATGCGTTTACAGAGGCTGGGATACGAATAAAGGCCGTTCGCAGCGAGGGTTGAAATTTACGCCAATTCCCTTTATTTCAATATTGGTAAATATTGGGAAATGCTTGTGAGGGAGCAGCAGTAAACTGCTTTCGAAATGTGGGGAAAGTTTCCTTCGAATATTCTCTAGATTTAGTTGCATGTTAATTAAAAAAAAAAAAAAAATAAAATAATTTTATTTCATCAAAATTTCATATGTTTAACTGCCTTAAGTGAATATACTATGTACATTTATTCTGGTTTATACCATAAATAGAAAATTGATGAATTAATTTTGATTAATTTTACACAAATGTTAGCTTATTATAAACTAATATTAACAGAAAGATCTATTCATATACATAATACTGAATACTGTAACAAATATTTTCATTATCATACAATATCGATGAGCTTAGTATCTTGTAGATAACGGGTATAATCAACAGGATCCCGTTATTCTTACTTAATATTCCCCAATCAATTAGCTATTTTCTTACACGTTAATAAATTCCTTTCAGAATGCCTCTCTCTCTCTCTCTCTTTCTCTCGCTCCCATTTGTATCTTCACTGCGCAGTCGCGACTCGAAGCCTGAAACAACTCGGAGAACTGACAACGCAAAGCCGAACCACTTCGAAACAGCGGGCCAAATGGCGTTTTAGTCAAGCGATTTCTCAACTAATGAGAGAGAGAAAGAAGTAGAAAATAAGAGAGGGTGAGAAAGAGCAAATCTCGTGACGTTCGCGTGTTGCCTTAAACAAGAAGTAAAATCAACCTGGCTGCTGGCTGTTGAGCAAAATAGCCCAAAAATTTGCCTTCGCTGAGCCAAGGGGCATAGATTTTCTTAGCTATGATACATGTGCCCCGATTGCAAGTGTGTGCTCTGTGTGTATAGTTGTGTTTATAAAGTATGTGTGTAAAAGCTAAAGTTGGCAAATGTAACACAAACCGGGTAGCAGCAGTGGCAGCAGTGACAGCAGTAGCAGCAGCAATAGCAACAGCGATTGCTACACATAAACACTGCCAACACACGCACACACTCACACATGTGCTTTGTCTAAATGCCTGGCGTTCAGGCCGAGAGTGTGGCACGTGCGGAAGTGCAGCGAGAAGAAAGTATGCAACGTTTAGTATTCGTGGCATATTGCGGGTTTACCTTTGAGTCGCGCACTTGCTGAAACTTCAATGCATCTTCTTCAACAAGCTCGGCCTGCTCGAACTCGAACTGACAATCTAAGCAGTTTACTGTGTCAATATGCTGCGCAGCTCTTCAAGTTACCCCCCACCCCCCGCTGAACTTCTTTCTGGAGCCCATCTCAAATTCCCAATCCCCTAGCTAGCGCATCCATAACTTATGCATGCAAATGTTCTCTCCTCTCGTTGTTGACTTCGAAAAGGTAAAAGACAAAAGCGACAAAAACAGCAAAAACTAGAACAAAACATAAAAAAAAACCAAAGATAGAGAGTGAAATAAAAAATGCAGTTGAAATTTGTGCAAAATGCGGTTATTGCAGCGATTATTTTAATGGCCCTTCTCAGTTGCAGACAGCGCTCAGACCTTACGCGCTTGTGAATAGTTCACTTTGCGATTTGACGCCGCTGCCAGTCTCTGAGCTGATACAACCTAATATAAATATTAAGTAAATTTTTTATGGTTTTTTTTTATATTTTTTATTTATTTATTTCGGCTTATTGTGTTAGACTTTAGCGTTTAGCTCTGAACCTTAAATATTGAGTCGTTCTGTACGGCCGTATTTACATCTTCAATCAAAACTTGTTTATTTCTTATTATGTTCCATTCCACAATATTACAAGTTAATCTAACTCTCCGACCATCCAGTGGCTGTTAAAGCTATGATGTATGTCTCGACTGTTTAAACTTTTCTACGTTTAGTGAAACTCTTCTATACCAATTGCCAATGGCTCAAATGGCCATGTGACAAAGTGCCAGATGCTTACAGCTCAAATCCATGCTACAATAGGAAATTGTATTCGAAATGGCATTGCGATGAAATTTTGTTACATGAATGAACAGAAGAATATATGAGGAACTGGAAAACAGAAAAGTAATCAACGAATACCGGGAATATGTTGTAGATGGTTGTATATCACCGATTAATTAAAGTTAAAAAACAAAACGAAAAATTATATTTTCCAATCAAAAGTTATCATATGAGCAAGCAACTGATTAATATCACATTATATTATTATATATTATTATTATATTAACCAATACAATACCGATTTGGAATTGGGTCCGCTGTTCATCCGTTTCGCTTATAATTAATGTATATTTTAAGTTTCATGAAACCACAAATTTAACTTAATTAAAAACAACAAGAGTTTAGCTTAGAAAACATTGAAATATGCGTGAATAGCTAATTCAATTGGGCTCTGGGCCAAACCATTTGCGGTACAAATAATGGCAGCTGAATATGTGTGTCAACCTGTGCTCATTTAGTCGAATGAAAGCGTATTTGCCGCACATAAATAAATAATTCGAGCCGCTGTCACAGAACCCTGGAAATTATTTCCACAAAATTAAGCACGCGCATATTCTTTTATTCACTTCTCTTTTTATTTTTTTTTTTGTTGCGGTTATGCTGAATGCTAAATATCAAGTCTACACCCTGCGCTGCAACTGCCGTCCTCTTGTCCACCTCCCCGAAACTGTGGCATACACTTTCATAACTCAACACAAAGTTCATGAGCAATTTTACTCAGAATTTTGCATTTTCTTTGCTTTTCTTTTTAATTTACGCTAAATACTGCAGCGACATTTGAGCCACAGCCACAGCTGCAGTTGCAGGCAGTGCCACGCCCCCATTGCTCAAGGGGACAGCGATGGCTGGATGGCTGCTTATATTTTATTTGTTGGCAAAAATTGCATTCATGAATAATTCAGTGAAGCGAAAAATTTGCGTTCCCAATGCCTCACTTTGCACCCATATATATATATTTTATTTTACTTTTTGAGTGGTATTTTTCCGCGAGTAAAAAATACTACAAGATGGAAGTTATTTTTACTTTTGTGCATGGAAGCATCCGCCGCTGTGGGTGGCCGTCCAACATGTTTTGTAATGTGCGGGTGTTATCAGCGTTTCGGGTTAATATTTAATGTAAAGGCGGCCACCAATGCGGTTGTGTTGATGATGCTCCAAAAACCAGGAGAAACCAACCGCAAGCCCAACCCAGCCCAGACCCGTCAAGTGGCTGGCTATGTAAATGTGTTTTGCCCGGAAACGGAAACTGTTTATGCAGATCGAATATGCAGCGAACACTTGTACGCGCCTTGCTGGAATTTATGCTGCTGTTTGTGTCCACTTTGGCATTTTTGCCAATGCACTCGCTGCTAACCGAAACGCGTGCCCATTATACGAATTATAATTGTAAATGTATGCTGTATTTTGCTGAGTGTACAATAACTTTGCCACATTTTGCAGCATATCAATGCCAATGACACTGAATATGCAATTCGCCTTTTCTCTCCTCTGTACGTGCCATAGAAACATGCAACATTTCCTATGACAGCCAACTTAAACATAAATTCTAAATGCTCCTGCATTGCTTGCACAGCCAGTTGTATGCTTTGAAACTCTTTTTTTCTCTAAATTTAAATGAAATTATGATTTGATTTGGAAATTAAAAGTTTATTTTTGTTTTGAATTAAATATTGTTTCAGTTTGATTATTGATTTCTCTTAGTCTTAGGATCGTTTGAAAATAACTGAAGCCCAACTTGGTAGAGTTGATAGGATTTATAGTTATATAGTTAAAGACACTTCATCTTCGTGCTGAATTGTATTTATTAGATATTTATATTTAAAAAACAATCAACTTTTACCTTCATAATTTTATTCTTATATTCGCTACTGATTGTTTTTTTTTATTTTGATTTATATATATGAGAAATCGGTTGACATGATATATTGCAGGCGTGCGCTCTCCGATGGTGACAAGCGATAGAAATTGCTACTTGTATCATTGATTTCACGTTCACTGTGATATGGTGGCCATAAGGTAGTGTAAGACACCATCCTGAAATGACAATGAAATATACAATATGATTTTTAAAAACTTTCTGAATGCCTTACCGCACAAAGTAGGTAGCATCCCTAGCTGAAGCTTGATTATCGATCAATTTGGCAATTTCCTGGGTAAACTGATGATCGTATTTCTTGACGTTTTTGTTATAGCGCTCCATGCATACCATCTGACTGCGGGTAATATAGTCATAAATCATAAGTCCTATATCAAATAAAGAAACTCTCTACAGCTCCACAACTCACAAAGGCACTTTGAAACGGGTAAAACTTGGTTCGGCCACAATAAAGTACTTCGGATCGTGTTTTTTTTTTATTTCATTAGTAGCTGAGAAGTCGTATGGTTTCTTATATGCTGCATCTGCAACGTGACGTCGTTTCATGTGCTTATATCGCGCCTTAGTGTCAATGTTGCTAACATCGTATTTAGCAGAGAGTGTTAGGCGAATGCTGCGATCTCTAGGTTCAACCATACTGCTTCCTCTTCTGATCGTGAATCGGGATGGACGATAATACACGGACGATGCTCTGTCGATTGAGGTTCGATCAGAATTAAAGAACATTGAACGCTTCATACTTTTATCACGGCCAATCACAGATTCGTGGCTCAACATTCCAGAGACTGCCAATGTTTCGCGAAACAAATTTCGAGCAGGTCCATTCTCTGAATCTGAAGTAGAGGAGCACAATTTGGCAAGTTTCAAAATGGCAGCATCAGTGGCCATGGCTTAAAATTTTAACTTTAACACTTTAAACAAAATCAACAACTCAAAAATCAATATCAATAAACAATGCAACAAAACAACAACTGAGACTCTAAGAGCTGAACGTTTTTAATAAGCTCACTAAGTTTTCAGAGACGAGCATTCATTGACTTGAGGCTTAATATTAGATGCTGCCGCAAGGCTTATAAATATTTCATGAATCTTAAGTAGCCTCGGGCAACGTTTCATATAACTGAATATGTGATAAAATCAATAAACTACAGTTAACCATAATGAAATTATCAACTATGTATCATACGCACACCCACACCCACTCCCACCCACACACACACACACCTTGCGGACTAGTGCTCAACCCCACGCAGCTTTCAGCTCAAAACGCCATGTAGAAATATTCAAAATATTTTAACCGAAAAACCTTTCAAAAGATTGCAGTGGCAAAGACGTTTAATATGTGGGCGTGTAGGCATGCGACTAAATTTTGACTGTGTGCGCACACATGGCGTATGCGTAATTTGATTAAGAATGGATGTCTGCGTGTGCGAGCTCTAAAATAAAACTCACTCTGATAAAGTGCCGCCAAGAAACCATTGAAAATTGATGTATTTCACGCAAACTAACAGGGCGTAGGGCAAGCAAATAGTTTCGCTGTTTATTTGTTCGCAGCGAAGTTCATCACTTAATTACATAAATGATTAATTAAAAATTGGCTAATCTCGAACTTTTCACAATTTAAGCCAACTAAAAGCAGTGAATTAAAACACTGTGATAGCTTTGATCAAAAACTCTTCATTTTCTTAATTTGTAAATCTGAATTATTGGCTCAGGCAGTTGGCCCATGGCAAAAGCTGCGTGCTCTTAAGTATAGCATTATTTCATGATTTAATTTTGGCACCCAATTTCCAGCCCTCCACAATTTCTATTTGACTTTAGTCTGAGAGCGACCTCAGCCTCTCGCCTCGCTGCTAAGCGCAACAGAATTTATGGTTTTAATCTTTTGGCTTCGCATTTTTTTTCTGTGAGCGCTCGGAGAGAAATGCCTGCCACAGAGTTTTTGCTTGCGAATCCAATGCCAAATAAGGCCTACGACATGGGCCAAGCGCAAACTGTGAAGATTTTATGACTCAAGGACGTGGCGCTGGCGCTGGCGGTGGCGCAGGATTCAAGAATACGCTTGGCCCCGATGGCTGCAATGTTGTATGGATTTGGATTTGGATTTGGATGTGCTGTGCTTTTCATTATAAATGAGCAGCGATGTGGGCTGCGACCAGAGTATAGGCGTTAACCGAGGGGCGTGTCTGCCCGTTGCTCTCTGCTAAAAAACAGCCAAGAGTCAAGCAAACGGCCAAGCAGATAAATCAAATTAAATGAAATGAAATAGTTGAGGATTTCAGCATAGCTCGCAATGGAGTCCCACGGCCAAATATGCGTCTACTCCCAGTCACAATGAATAACAAGTAAAACAGTCGGCAGCCTGGACGACAGCTGCAAATGAAGGCAACACCGACATCAGCAGCAGCAACAAATATCTCAAAAACTGTCCCCAGACAATGTTGTCATCTTGTCTATCTGTGCCCGCGTAGTTCACGCCGTGTATCTTTGCCAAATCAGGCATACAATGTCCTTGGTTGCCTGGCTGCCTTTCTGCCACACGCAGTCCAACCGTATAGAAAGGATAACGCCGCCTGCTGCCGCCTCAGCCTCAACGGGGTCAATTCATGCGGCACCAGCTGAGTGTATTAAACACATCTGAATAACTGTTAAAAGGATCTGTAGAAGAATGCGGGAAAAAAAACATTGGCAAGGCCAGCAGCAGCAGTTATGACCTGTTAATAGTTCTGTTTACATGCTCCAATTGCCCGAATCAGAATCGTCTTCATGCGATAAGCCGTAATATATGAATTCAAACGTACACATGTGACAGCTGAATAGGTTTCGTGGTTCCATTGGGCTCTTTGGTCATACAATTTAAAGCAACTTACAATGATTTTGTTTAATACTCGTTCACGGTTCGAAAAGAAAATTATATGTAGTCAAAAATCAATTTTTACAGATTTGCCAAGCCCCAATGGCTGGATCATATAATTAAGAAGTCTGTGCGTGGAAAAGTTGATCCATGTGCAACACTTGGCGTTATAACAATTGACGTTATATACAAATTAATATATGTGCGACACAGCGATGCGGACATTGTACAAAACCACCATGAACAAGTACACAAATATTTGGCTCTGAAATATCAAACTAATCAAGCAATGAACTTGAACTAGGCCGTCTTTTAGAATAATGAATCTGATGAAGGCATTCAAAAAAAGACTCCATTTCTGTCGAGATTATACCTGTTGAGCAGGCAATTCATTTAAATGAGAATAAATATAAATATTATTACATTCGTATGACTAACAAATTGAAAGAGCCATTGTCTGGCACCTCTTGCTGGCAATTGCATTGAAGAGCGTCATGGACTGACATAAATATTGACTAAGGCAGTGGGACACGTGACGCCCAGTGCTAGCTGTGCTACAATATTGGACACGTGGCACACTTATGTGTAACCCAGTGGCAATCGAGGAGCACTTCATATCCTGTCGCTGAACAAACAGTCAGCGACATATCCTGGCACAGATAGTTGGCGCTTCCCCTAGCAGGATGGGTAAAAAAGCAATACTCAAAATACACAACTGGCTAGCATTAAACACAAATGGCAATTTCGTGTTGGCTGTGGCTAAATTTTGGCTGAGTTGATTTTAATAGCAAACGAGACCGCAACTGCCCATCAAGCGGAGAGCTGCCGCAAGGACATGCCAGGGCGCTGCAGTGTTGCCGAAAATCAAATCAAATTGCACACTCAAGTTGCAGTGGCAGCGCAAGGAATCAAAATCAAAATCAAAACCATTTACAAAAACAAAATAAAGGAAGGAAAATGGGAAAAGCTAAGGACAACAGACTACGGGCTGCAGGTGCCGCTGGGCAAGAACAAGCAAAGAAAATGCTGCGATTCGACGAAAAACGGAAATAAAATAAAGCAAATTGAATGCGATGAGTTGAACGTGGGAATACGTGCCAACAGCCATAACAACAGCAACAACGACAACAACGGCGACGACAACGAGACCTACGATAACAAAAGATGGCGATAAAAAACACTTGAGATCAACGGTAATTGCTGCTGACAAATCCACAGTTGCTAGCCAATACACAGCTGCTGACATACTCACACACACACACACACACACATGTACAAGATACAAATGCTGAGCCACAGATACAGATACGCAGATACAAAGATACACATACATCTGCACGCATAACAAACTCAAATGTCAAGACTGACGACAGCAACCTGCAGACCCCCACTCTGCCAGAGTCCGGCAGAAAAAACAACCGCCGGACAATACGCAATTTTCGGAGTCTGTCGCATTCGCGTCCTCATTCGGAATCTATTTGTGGCTGCCTCTGTCCCTCTCCAGCTGCAGTCACTATTCCTCCACAACCTCGTCGTTGTCGCATTTTGGACGCTTCCGCTGCCTGTGCCCATACATCAGCATCAGAAGAGGGCGGTGTGGGCGGAGCGGCTGAAAATGCTTTGGCGTGTTGAGGTTCGGTCTTTGGGCAGCTGCTGTGTCATTTGCATAGTTTCTGGCCGCTGTGTTAATGTCACGCTTTGTGGCCAGCTTTCTGATTTGTTTACCTTTTCAATTGAGTTCGCGTTGCGCTACGCCAAAGTCGAACATTTCAATTACACTAGACACCAGAGTGAGGCGACAGCTCAACCAAACTAAACGTAGCTGTGGCCAGGTGTTGGCCATTCCAAAATTAATTTGACTTTACAAGGGAATCAATTGTTAAAATATCATAACATTGATTAAATCTTAATTATTTATATAATTTATAAATGAACTTAATAAGCTTAAGATATATTTATAATTTATGAATATCGAGGAATTAACATTAATATTATATATTAAATGTTTATATATAAATATTAAGAAATATAATTTGTAAATTTTATTATAAAATTTTCCTGAAATGTTAAGCAGAACGAAACTTTACAGTGAAACGCTGTTCTACTTAAAGTTCAGCTTATTTAGCTTACCTTCGAAGGCTTTCAAATATTTCTGTAGCTTCTTAACAGTTTCTACGATACGTAAGTCAAGAAACTTATTTCTTTTCATTTTCAGTTTATTTTTCTTGTTCATTTGTGTTACTTAGTGCTCGCTAGGCTAAGCTGTAAATACTTGCCACGTGCGTAGAGGTGGGCAATAGATAACTGCACTGCTGTAGTTGCTGCTGCATAATGAGAGGCGTTGCGGTTATAAATGGCCTAAAGAGTTGGCCGCCAAGTATGGGAGCTCGCAGTTCAATGGCCATAAACATGGCCAGCGGTAGCTGAGACGTGATTTTTGCTGTACGTGCAGCCAAATAGACCCAAAACAAACAAATGAAATGAAGACGTGACGGGGCCAACATGTATGACTATTGCTATATTAGAAGCCCCATTGAATGGCATATTTCACTGAGACGCAACGCACTTTTCGGTCACTCGCAAAGCGGTCCTGCCCAATGGCCCGAAATGACCAGGATGATTATTGTGACTATTTTATGGCAATTTGTCTGGCTTTGTTATCGATGTACGCTGGCTGCAGTTCAATGACAACAAACGGTAAGGTCAAGGACTTAACTTTGCCCCCAATGTCCACCCACTCCATCCTATAGACAGTCAGGGCAAATGGCAAAACAAGCCAACTGCCTGAAGGACGCAATCAAAGCAGCTTAAAAGTTTACTAAACGCTGCGCGAAAAACTCAAACCAAAAACTTTCAATAAATAAAGCTGCTTTGCGGGAAGCAGACTCTTGTGTGTGTGGCTGTGCTCGTGTGTGAGTGAGTTAAAGGATATTGCAAATGCCGTAACGAAATACAAGACTTAGCTACAGCAGCAGCCGGCGGCAGCCGCAGCTATCGCTTGATCAGCGTGCCATATTGAAATTGTTGCTACAAATCGCCATAAATAGCGCTAGTGTGTGTGTGTATGCGATTGTGGCTGCGCTTCAAATTTATTGCTTCACACATAAAATTCTTAAGAGTTTCTTATGCGCTCACACGAGTTGTAGGTAGTGTTCTAAAAGGAATCTGTAAAATGTTCGACTTCAGCTAAAAATATGTTCAAATAGAAAGAAGTATTTGGGGTAAAAGTTGTAGACTTTAACATTCTCTGTTCTTAGTGTAGACCTTAAAGTTAAAAGTGCATTAGGATTTATAATTACCCACACCGTACATATTGAAAAGTTATCAAAAGTCTCAATGAAGTAACACAGGAACCACTTTTATAAGTCCTCAAATGTGCATTTGTATTTTGTGTCCAGATTTCTAAAAAAACTGGTTAATACGAGACTTACCATAACTACTTACCTATGCATCAGATAACTGGTTTGTGTATTAGAAATCGATCGTTAAATAATTTGTTCTGTTTCTTTGGCTTCTCAATAGAACTGCTAAAGCCAGCAAAGGCACAAACGATAGTATCGATAGACAGTTGGATTTTGTTCGATGTTGTTATATCGCCTCACTGATCCGCTATCGTAGTCCAGTATCACTAACCATAAAACACAGACTATTAAAGCGTTGAAAACGTTTGTTCTACTTGTCCAGTCTATGTGTTGTATGGTTAGTGTCAGTACGCTAGCGGCTCAGTGAGGCGATATGACAACATCGAACAAAATCCATCGACTTATCGCAAAAATTACTTTATATTAGGTAACTTTTCATGGTATATATTGGTATATATTCATGGTATATATTAATTAATTGAAATGATTTTAATTGTCTTGCTTATTGTGCAAACATGAATGCAAATTTGTGCATCCCAGCTTTCTCTGTCGGAGAGGATGCAAAGTAAGACAGGCGTAATTATAGCAGAGCGTAGAAAGTCCCAAAAGACAACAAATTTATATATATTTATTTTTGTAAATAAAAATTAATGTCTGGTAGCAGAAAATGATTGACTTAAGTGTTCAACACTTTTGATAATAAATCTAATTTTTAATTTTTTTTTCAGCTGCCAATTTCCTAGCGAGTGCAGCTCTCCTTTTCAAACATAGGAACAAATTGGAAACATTTCGAAATTTAACAAGGGCTACATATAAAGCTTGGATACCATAAATAAAATATAAAAATTCAGGATACATATGTCAGTCAACTAAATCTTTAATATAATTTATTTACCACATTTATTTTTAGTAGTCGACAATAAAACATACTTCAATAGGTGCACAATTTGCACCAGCAATTTGAAGCACCACTCAATGACTATTGTGGTGTGTTAGTCACTTCAAAAGCCAGAAAACTGTGTCATATGCACCACCCACCCACCTACACATACAAACACACACTCACTCACGTACATACATTTCCAATGGTTGGCCTAAAATGAGGCCTATTTAAGCTGAACAATTGCCAGTGCTTCTGCCTACCAAAGTCTTTGACCAGACATACAAAAGCCAAACGCTTGTTATTGTTGTTGCAGTTGTTCTTGTTGTTTTAAATAAACATGCGAGCCGAGGTACGTGGGCGTGCGTATTGCTCACACTGTGGGCGTGGCGCCCACTAAAACCCAGCGAAATCAGGTGAATGGGCACTTTAAGTCTTTGTTTCGGCGAATTGAAATGAAACAACAAACAAAGCGCAACGGCTGCACCAACAACAACAATGCGGCCTAGCTGGCGCTTTAGCAGGATTACAACAACAGCGACAACATTTGGAAGCAACAACAACAATAACAGCAACAACATTGAAAAGCGCACTGCGAAAAGTTAGTAAAGCGGAAGCCAACCAACGTTGTTGGTTGTTAGCCATTGTTGTTGTTGCAACTGGCAGTAACCAATTGTCTTTTTGACTGCCTGCTGCCTGCTGATGTTGCTACTATTGTTGTTGTTGCTGCTGTCAGGCACCAGCCTCTTGCTTCAGTTTTCGAATTTCCATAGTTGACTGTCAATGGAAACAAGGCAGCCCAGCAAGGAGCGTTACAAAGGGAAATCCACCTAACAAAAAAACAAATAGAAAATTGTTTGGAATGTTAGAAAGAGCGCCCGAAACTAGCTGAAACTGAAATGTGCAACACGCTATTTAAACCTGTTTCTTAACAGTTTTTGATCACTTTTTGTATGCCGACATATATGAAAGTATATATACACATATATTTATACTGTATATATTAAGAGCTTATTCATACCTTTTGAAATTCATTTTTATGTGATTCATAAATGGCATTGAAAATAACAAAAGTCATACGCTTACACAATTGTGGAAGATCGATACAATTTCTAATTTTAATATTTAGTTGGTAATAGTTTTAAAGGCTATCCCGAGAGACATTATAGGATTTTATTTAGGCAATGTCATATTACATTCACATCCAGATTACAATCGAAACAGTTTTAATGAGCTGGCCCTTTGAAAAGTAATTTATTTCTAGCGCGCTCCTAATAATTGCACATTGTTCGCATTTATCAACAAAACCGAGAGTTCAGCTATCGGTAACCTGAAAATTTCCATTTAAGTGCAGCAATTAGTCAGTAGCATAGCCTAATTGTATACCAAACAGAAGAGCCTGCCCATCTCTGGCTCTTTCCACACCTGGACCACTGTGCGCACTCGTTGTATGTCCATCAATGCATTTGAATGGGCCCAGCGGAAAACGGATGTGTGGATTTGCTAGCATTGCGATTGGCCCCTGGGCAAAGTCTGGGCCATTGTTGATACTGAATGCTGTAAGCTGAATGGCGGGCCCAAAGCAAACCCAGGGATAACAGCACGAGTTGTCATCAACAGCCGGTTGCAGCCTCATCCACCAGACAGAAGCTGCTCCTGATCATGGTTTACTGACACGTAATGACAGCTAAACATTCAACACTCGTCAGCTACTGTTACACTGGCCATTTAAGAGGCTGGCGAAGATGGGGAGATGGGCAGATGAAGCACACAGCTGTAATCGTCCTGGCACCGGTAATCATCGAAACAGTCGCAATTTTAATCGTCGCTAGAGCCAATGACTTGTGTCTCAATTGCCATCAGTATGGAGCCTGAGTCGTGATGTTAAGAAACAAAACATGCACGACTCAGCACGAGCTCTTCATGTACAGCAATACGATGAGTGTGACACCAAGCACGGTTATTAAACTATTAAAATATTTCTCATCATTTGCATCACTTACGGCCGAACAACGAAGATTAAGCGTATACATTTGTAATTGTAGAATAGTAGAAATTAAGTTATATTTTTGTCTTATTCGTGCTTTCGCAATCGCCTGCGACATGCTCGCATCTCTAGCTGTCATTTTTGGCCCATCAACTCGAAATGCGTGACTTTTGGCCATTTAATGATGCTCCAATGGCATTGTCATTGTAGTCGTACCCACATAAACAACTATAATCAGCATCAGAAGCGACTGTCTGTCGCTCCGGCTGGCACTGGAGTGTTGGCTGCGGCAGCTAGCTGTGGCATTTGTTGCTGGCTCATTTGATGACATGTCCCTTCAATGCCGTTTGTTATTAATGCGCTTATTTGCTGTTGCCAGCGCAACAATAACGCATTTAAAACAACAACAGCAACATGATCACAATGGCCCAGTAATATGAATGTTGACCCCGCTCAATACCCCCGCAGCGACTAACGACTGCCGATTAGACAGCCGCAGCAGCAGCAGCAGCAACAGTAGCAGGAATGGCCATCAACGGTGGCAGCAGCAGCAACGGCAGCGGAAACGGAATTGTAAGTGAATGCTAGTGCCTGGCTTCATTGACTTCCGTTGTGCCCCTCACTAAGCAGCAGCAGCAGCATCAGCATCGGTTGGAGCAGCAGCTCATTTGTACAGCTGATAAGCTGTTGACAATTTCAGTTGGCTTGTTTTGTTTGGCTCTCATTCCATAGGCCAACTTGTCCAACTTGGCTAACTTGCCTAATTTAGTCGCCTGTTTTGATTTTGCCATCTCGCGTTGATTGATAACGCGCAAACTTTACGGCCCCAAACATTGCTTAAAGTGTCTTTAATATTTAATGAGCTCGTGTGAAAAGTTTTGCTTGCAGAGGCTAGGCAACGAATGGCTTTTTTCATACTTCATTGACGGGCAGCCACTTAGCGCTCTTTCAGCTTTGAGTCCAACTCACATTATTTATAAAAATAATAAAGTGATTCTGCTTTTGAAAAGCAAAGCAGGTTTCTCTTACATATACGTTCAAGTTTTGGTTTAACTGAAAAAAAAAATAATAATGTAAAGTAGGGTTTGTAAACCATTTGTAATACCATACCTAGCTGGAAGTTTATGTGAAATATTTATTTATTTATTTAATTTTTTTCTATTTATTTTTCAAGCGAAAAGGCTTTAAATAACGTGTAGATAAATGCAGAAATAAAAAGCATTTAAGCACTTGACATGAGCGCTTCCTGTTCCGTTTGCCTTTTACACATATAAATATGATTAATGCACTTTTCAGTTCATTTTTTGTGCTTGGCATTTGTTTGTGTTTATTTTAATAATATGTTTCAAATGACGCGCATATTAATAAATAAAATTAACAACAGCAGCAGATATTCTTACAGTTCCTGCGGGCAGTTGAATTGTAGCGGATGCGACTACGGATACGCAGTAGCGCAAGTTTATTGCATCAATTGGAATTTAAATTGGGCTGGGGGCAGCCCCACTCAAACCATAATCCAAAGACCATGTCTATGAAACTCATGGCGGATCATAAAATCGAATCGCAGCACTTAACAAATACTTGATTTTAAACTAAAGGCCCACGCTTGACTAGGCCACCCAAAAAGTTTGGGTGAGCATTCAAAGTCGAACTGGGCGCACAAGTACATTGACTTACCAACAGGCACTATGTTAAGTTCCCAGCTGCAGTTGCTTGCTTTTATTTAAAGTTGTGCTGGTCAGTCATGTGCACGGAAGCGTTTGCGAAGTGCTCGAGGGGTGGGCACGGGACGAGTGGGCGGCAGGAGCTGAAATGTCGAGAAGTGCTGGGATATTGTCGTGGCCCAGTCGCAGTCCATTTTATTTCTTAATTTAACATTTTTTTTTTTTCATTTCGCCTAATACTAATTTGATTTTGCTGTAAGCAGGCGCTGCTTATTGACCCGCATCGATTCAGCTTTTACTTTTATTTTCCTACTTCTGGTAACAATTTGCATGAGGCCTTACATTGGCATAGAGGGCAGCTTCGGCTCTGGGATTGGAATTGGTAACAGCAGCAACAACAACAACTGTCTCTGTACATGGCTGCTCGTTGCCGTTGCCGTTGCCGTTGCCGTTGCCTTTGCTGTTGCCGTTATTAGCCGCCCGTGTCAGGCAGTTTGTCGTAACATAATGAAATACATGGCTTACATGTTTCAACGAGTGCAACTGGCTGCCCTGCTCCCGCTCTGCTTGTGTCCACACGGAATGCCAGGCCATGTTGCATAAAATGCCATTTGAATTTGTGTTTTGTTATATGCACTACACAAGCACACACACACACACACACACACACAGCTACAAACATGTGTATGTGTGTAAATGTAACTCAATACACATACAGCTCAAAGCTGTATCTATTGCTGAACTTTTATATAGTTGGGCGTCGCTTTGCGAATACGTAATTGAAAAATGCGCATATCTTATAGTTTGCTTATTGACTTTTATTGGACAGTTCGACTATAGCCAGGCTGTTAGGCTGTTGGGCTCGGACAAGCCCAGAGACACTTTAATGGCCTCGCTTTTAGTAAATGCATTTTTAATGGCAATTCAATTCAAATGTAGACCAATAAAAAAATGTAATCAAAATTAAATTTTCCAAGTCTTTTGTTAGATATCAAAAATATAAAAAATAAATACTACAAAAAAGGTTTACAAAACTTGATTGTATTTACAAAATTTTAATTAAACTGGCATTAAAAATGTTGCTTAGATCTAAACTCATTTTACATTATATAATTATATATTTACGATATACAATACATAAGCACATTTATTTACTAAATATATATCTATTAAGCTTAAGCGTACGCATTGATTTTAAGTATCTGAAATCTATTCAGATAGCGGATAGCTCTATAAAAACGCATTGGTAATTTAACACAAATAAAGTAATAATAATTAGTTCATTATTAATCTGTTTTATAAATTTAAATTGCGTTGTATTAAAACTAAATTATTCAAATTTATTTTCAACTAAATATATTTTGCTCTCTTCTAAAACATAATCTTTTTATTTAATTTTAATTCGTTCTGCACGCAACCACAGTTGATTTATTCTCACTTAGTAGTTCAATATGCAAAACCCGCAAACTGAATAAAAATATTTATGAACACACTCACACACACACACACACACACATGTGACCGTGTGTGTGTACACAGTGAGCCACAAAAAATGTACAAATATAAATAAGAGAAGTAAAAACAAAAGCAAAGTAAATCGCAATGTAGGGAGAGTGGAAAGCCGCAGTTGAAATGAAGTCAAGCAAGGCAGAAATTCGCTCTGATTGTGAGTTATTGGAATTTTGAATAAAGGCAAAGGAAAATTGAATTTTCTGCTGGATATGTGCACAGACACAGGACTCATATTTAGTTATGTGTGTGTGTGTGTGTGTGTATGTGTGTATTTGCGTGTGTCTGTTGGGCGTGCAAAAATACGGATTATTATTGCCATTGCGTAAATAACAATCATTCCGTCTACGTTTACGGCTCCAATGGACTCGGCTGCCCAGGCACTTTTATTAAAAAATTGTATGCGCCATAGCATGCCTCTGACTAAGAGAGAGAGAGAGAGATTGGAAGAGCGGGCCATTTGGGTCTATAAGCTGGCAACAGGCACAGCCGAAAAAGTTTCTGGCCTCCAACTTTTAATTATAAATAATTTTCAACATTTTAAATATGTCGTTGGCACGCAAATCTGTGCGACATTGCGGCAAATATTAGAATAAAAAACGCATGTAGCTCTGGAGACTGCCTGGCTATCGCATACCCTGTCTACTGGTCTAAGGTATATGAAGTAAAGCTTTATTAATATTTTCTAATAATATTTCTTAATACAAGAAGTTTTTGTTTCCTCATAGTCAACTTCTCTTTAAAGGCATATTTGTATATTTCATAATACCCTTAAGCTAATTCATAACATTACAGGGCATTAAATGATAGCAGCAGAAATGGATTTGGGTACTGCGAGAGGTCTTGCCGAAGGTCTACAGCCTCGCTCTATGATGATGTAGTTTGCCTTTTGGCGACAACTGCCAAATGCAGTTTTTTATGGCTTCGAAGCTGCTTGAAATACTTTTTGTTCTCTTTGCAGTTTTTTCCTTCTTCCATTTTTTAGAGCTTGGTCAGCAGGCATGTGCGACTGCGGTTAAAAGTGCGGAAATACATTGAAATGACAATAAAACTAAAAGTTGCTGCTGCTCTCGTTTTTTTTTTCTTTATTTTTCTTTTTTTTTTTTATTTTCTTCTTTGTGTGCCTGGCTCAATTTTAAAGTTTATGCCCCGAACAGCGACCATGTGCAGCAGCAGCAACAAAATGTTGGCCAAATATATTTATTATTATATATATATTTATTTGAGGTTCTTCTTTTTGCGAACTTATTTTAAATGTGCTGCTAATAGCAGTTCGTGCTTGTTCCTTGTTTCTCTTTTTTTTTCAAGGAATGAATTTGGCAATTCTAAATTCTGCATAGCTTTGGCATGGCATGAGACGAGTTTTTGAATTTAATACGATTTTAAATGTCGTGTATTAGAGGGAACATCACATTGATGGCTATGGAGAGAGCGTTAGAATAATTTATGCAGTAAAGTTAAGCTACGAACGAATACTGAAAGAGTTGCTTAAAGCTTTATCTTAGCTAAATTTATATAGTCTGTATGACAGTGGGTTTCAACTGCAAACTTCTTTGGCAGTTAAACAGTTGGGCAAATTTTAATAAGAGAAAGGAATTTGATAGCCAATTAGCCTGCCCGCAAGCCAGCAAGTGACTTCGTCACTTGATTTCTCAAGATGTAGAGACATCTATTGAGAGATGATCAACAATTTGATGCCAACTGCATGTCTTGTCATGCTTAACAGAACCTAATCGAATTTCTGTTGTAAGATATACTTAGTACCCAAAACACTGATACATTAGGGCTCGCCTTGAGCAGCTGATGGCCAAGACATTCGCTTGGCAGGCGCACACGAGCCCAATAACCATGTCCACAGCAGAAATGCAGTCTTGTGGTGCTTGCAGTCATGTACAGCTGCCTATGAGGCGAAGTGTGTTCTTGTGTGAGTACGAGCTGCCTGCTGCAGCTGGCCATTGGCGTGTTGGGGCTGAGTTGACCACAGTGGCAGCAACAGCAACAGCAACAACAACTGCATCAGGTAGCTAGCAACATCCAAGACATGGCCACAAAGCAAACATGACTTTGCAATTAAGTTATTGTTGGCCACAAGGCACTTGTCCGCATGCCCAAGCAGTGGGCGGAAGTCAGTGAGGGGTGGGTAAGAGGTGAGAGTGCAGAAAAAAACTTTGATTTGATTTATTGCCACTTGCAGTTGCATCTTAAATCATGGCTCGAGCAGCAGCCCTTGTTATTTCAGCCAAATTGTTGCTTACGCATTTATTCACTTGGCCAGAGCTGCGCACTTCAGCCCAGCTAGTGCTAATAATGACCCACATTATACGGTCATGCTCTGAGTAAGTACAAGTTAAATTGAAACGAATTGTTATGCAAATTCGTGTTCATGTCTTGGCGCCTAAATTGTGGCGCGCATAAATCCGACAGCAACATAGAGCTGCCAAGGTGAGCTGCTGGTGCTTCATGTTGGTGCTGCTGTTGGTTCTTTATCGATCAGTGTATGACTGATGTTTAATTCGAGCCTTACGACCTAACTCAATATACGTTTGTGATGAACGAAATGCTTACTCAGCCCTCCTACCCTGGCAGCCTGTTGATATAGCTTAATTGCTATGTTTCCCATTTTCTTCTTATTTTTTTTTTTTTTTTTTTTTGATGCACTTTTTGAAATTCCTTTTTCATGCCTGTCGCAACCGCAAAATGCTGTTGCTTTCGGTCAGAGCAAAAAATTGGCATGGACAACAACAAACAAGAGGCAGACAAAATTGTGGTTGTCACATTTCATGCTTTTTACTTGCTGTTGTTGTCGTAGCTGTTGTTGTTCTGATACGGCCTCAGGCCATTGAGGTTGGCTTTGTGGTTTCAACTGTCAGGCTTAGCTCACATTCTTGAGCATTTGATTGTATTGCAGAGGTGACAGAGCGCTTATGTGATTGCTTCTGGCTGCTCAGCAGCGCTCAATACCCAGTTAACTGTGCTTGGGAAGGCATATTCCACTATCATCGTATCCTTGAGGTTCCCCCAGCAAAGCTGTCTAAAAAGTAACTCAAATTTGTTATATACTTTCATAAAGTCATACAAAATTATCACCTTCACACACACAAATCACGCAATTTGTTATTAAATTTTAGAATTTTACATTGTTTTGTTTGTCATCTGCTTTGTAATGGTTGTTCGTTATATCTCGTATTTATTTTATTTCGGAGCCTTTTGCAATTTCAATTGCAACGCCATGTTTCAATTGTTTGCTAAAAAAAATAAAGCCTAAGCCCTAACTGCAAATAAAACTATAAAAAAATGTTAGCAAATAAAAAGTACGAGCTTCGATTTTCTGATTCGCCCACGAAGCGCACATGGGATAAATTCGGGGCAGTACGTATACGCGACGTGCGCCGTGCACAAACATTGGCCAGACATTTGAAATATAAAGCCCTATACGAACTATAACTCAGCATTTATAGTTGATATTTGATTATTTTTGTATGGCATGGAAAATCAAAAATTGGAAAAATATTTGCATGGCATTTACATATTCCATGCACAGCGTGAATTGAAGAGCAGCGAAAAGAAAACAAAACAAAGGAAAGGTATTTAAAAACAATCCATTTCAAATATTTACTTTATGTATTTAAGAATCATTTCAATTGAATGGATATGAGCAAAAGAAAACATTCGGTTGGCTACCTGGCATTTGGGCCAATTTTTTTGCTATTTATATAAACATTTTCGCATAAGCCTCGCATGCCAGCTGACCTCAATGAAGTGTTAGAGAGCTGTGCAGGAAAAAATGTGTGCGAGGAGCAGAACGGAAATTATTGCAGCTCAATAAAACATGTGGGCAAACATACAGGTGAGTAAAATTGTAATAAGCGTCACGTAGCAGCCAGCTGATACCAAGCGGGAGAGCGACAGACCGAGAGAGGGCATGACATCGACAGACAGAGAGAGATAGAGAGAGAGAGAGAGAGAGAGAAGCCGAAACAATTGGAAATACATTTGTCAATAACCGCACGCAGAATGATGCAGGCCTGTTGCTGCCCAGGGCATATTACATCTACGGCAATGTTTATGTGCAGGACGGATTGTGGTCGAAGCAGGGGTGGCACGATAAGTTATGGCACGATGGTTTTGTGGGCGACGTAACTTGTAAGTGTGGTCAGTGGGTCGAGCGAGTCGCAATCCCTTACATATGCCAATATGTAGTGGCAGAAAGAGTGCAGCGGGTATCACACCTGCCATGCAAATCTATTTTATTTCAATAATACATTTGCTGGCAGCGTATAAATAAACAACCGCAGAGCAAGGACAACACCACATGGCAGCAATCATAAATATCTGTATTCGGTTTAGCAAAAATATCGACTGCTTCTCTTGACGAATTTAAACTTGAAGAATAAATAATTGTGTACAGTTGAAATCAAATCAAGCTTTACAAAAATTCTTCTATTTACTATCATTTTATGATCAGCTTTTTATTTTTGGCTATTTGCCCAGATGTCGCAATATATTTGCACGCTTCAGCAGCAATTTGCTGTTGTCAATACGTATATTAACTGACTTCCATGGGTATGCGAGGCTTTACTGCGAATAAACATATACTCGTATATGGCTGAAAGTTTTACCCATTACCCAAGAGCTGGTCTTAAAGACCTTCAGCATCAGAAATGTGCTCAATTGAATTAAGTCGCAATTTGTCATTGATAGGGAACTCTGCTGGTGCTGTTGTTGTGGTTGTTGTCAGTCGAAATGGCACGAAATGCCATAAACAAATTGTAAGCATCACAAGAATATATTAAGAGCAATCGAAACATCTTCGTCGAAAACAAATAATCGTTAAATTTTATTGAATTTTACATTTGTAAACATGATGTTGCCAAAGCTAGATAAAAAATGTTCGCATAAGAATAGCAAATAGCAAATAGCTTCTCATATCCTTTAAATACCCTACATTTAATGTGGTGAGCTAGAAATTGATATAAATATTTGTAGTTCATTATTCAAAATATTTATGAATTTGTTGTAAGTTAAAATGAAATTTTAACTAGTTGATTTTTTCTATGCGCAAATCTAATAAATATTTTATAAACTATGCTCATAGAAGAAAATATTAATTTAATGTAAAATAAATAAAGAATGGCTAAAGAAAACGTCGAATAAATTACTTAAAATCCAACAGTTGCATGAGAGCTTCATATCCAGTCACGTCAGCTGCCATGTTCCACACACGAAGACACGCACGTAGGGCACTGTGGCATCAGCGTGTGGAGTACGGTCGTGCATCAATTGGCCAAACGTTGCTCGTGTCTTGTTCCGCTTTCGGGGAGGTCTCAGCTCCCACATCTGACTTTGACTACGACTGTGACTCTGACTCTTGCATGTAGCATGCCTGAGCTGACTTATTACTTGGCAGCAGACTCGGCCTTTTGTCTTTTGGGCGGCCATAAGAAACAAGTCAACGGTTTGTTATTGTTTATCTTACAAGTAACGGCACATTATAGCTTTTTATGCCATTTACGTTTTATGTCATGTCGGCGTTAGGCAAAGTCGATCGTCCTGCCGTGGACATATGCCAAGCAGTCAGCTCCTCCAGTAGTTTATGACTGATGGCCATGATAGGTGTGGATATGTGATACTTATCTCACATATATGTATATATTTGTTGGCCAAGTTGCTATTGCTGCTATAATTTCATTGCAGGCACGCAGCCGCCACCAAGTTTTGGCCTCATGTTACTGCCAAAGGAGCTGCCCTTTCCAAAGATTGCCGACGGTGTTCTTTTTTTCTTCTCTTCTGTTTTTCTTTTGTTTCATTCATTTTTTATGTGACATTTGTATAGCCTTTTAATATTATGTAACTGGCGTTGATGTGCTGTCACGTTTCTGTTTTTAATGTCCAATAAAATTATCGTTTCAGATAAAGTCGTAGAGCAGAGCAAACAAATACGGAACACTTGAGCGAGAATATGCCTAATAATATGTTAATTTTTTTTTTTTGAAAACTTGGCCTGCATTTTAACAGCAAATACTTTTGCAGCTCATACAGCTACTGGCCTAAAAATAATACTCCGAATTTAGTATTTAAGCTTTCCTCTGTTAGGCCTACATCAAGCTCTTTTCAAATTTAATCGGAGCGCAGCTAAAAAACTAAAAAACTCGCACCAGATTCTGATAAATTGTCTGTCAAGTGGACAAAATGTGTAGAAATTACAATGGGAAAATAAGCTCAAGTTTTTTAAATAGAATTATTCAAATAATATTTGTGGATAAAATGTGTACATATAAACATTATTATTTATTATTAATAATATTCCGTTAATTTAATATCTACATCTCCAATAAAGTTCATTTTTTTTTAATTAAAAATAAAAATATATAAATAAATATATATGATTACATGTAAATCTTTTTTTACAATAATTTTCATTAAAAAAAAACTAAAATAAAAATAAATAAGCATATGTATAGACATATATGTATATTTTTGATTTAAAGTGCTTTTAATTTTTTTTTTAATAAAAATTAAAATAAATAAATATAGATATATGCATATCTTTTATTTAAAATTTTGCTCCATTATTCAAACTTTGTTGCTTGTTGAAAATGTTTGAAAGTAACAGTTTTTCTTTCCACTTTGACGAAGGCGCATGGATTGGTGTGCGTTGCCTTTGCCTTGGCAAAGCTCAAAAGTAACGTACATGCTAAGCTTTTTGTCATCGTCATAATATTTTTTGCGCATTTAGTTTTTATTGCTGCTATTCCCGTCTGACCACACATTACGCATTCGCAACGTCAGCCTAATTGAGAAGGGTAGCAAAGTTCTCTGCCCAAAATATGTCAAATGTCGTGTTTGTGAAAAAGTTCCACCAGCTCTTCGGCTGCTGTGGTATTTGTCTGTGTGTTGTGGCCTGTGACAGAAAAATGCGGACATTCTCCCCACAAATGCGTTCCAAATTAAAAGTTGGCTGTGAGACCCATAAGACATTTTTTAAATGTTTGCCACAGACTGAAGCTGGTTGGTCTGAGCTCAAGCTGAGCTCGCTCGACACTGTGGCCAGCGGGGCGCACGAGAAATGTGAGAAATTATGTTTTTGTACGCTAATGACAAATTCAGCTACCGTCTCGAACGGTCATCCAATAAAAATTTATCAAAATGCTATGTCAATGTGGAGCAGTAGCGGCTGCAAAACATAAAAAAAGCTGTGTGCAACAGGAGTGCCATACGGAAAAACGAATCGTATACGCAATTTGTAGTTGGTTGCAGCAGCGGGCGGCAGAGGAAACCAGAGGTAAACAATATTTTGCAGTTCATTGAACGGAATAAGCTCGTTTCCGATAAGGAAAAACCAAGCTAGTGAACAAGACAGCAAGAAAAAGTACTTTACACACAGCACACGCACACACACATACGCACACACACACACACACACACATACACACGAGTGTGAGTGTTTTGCTGTTGTGGAGCAGCCAAGCAGGCAGACGTTGCGTGCTGTATCTGGTCTGTCTATTGGTCTGTCTAACATTGCGTTTTCTGTGTTCTACAACCCACAGCAACAGCAAAAACTCGATAGTATATTTGTGCTGCAATAAGCAGACAGCAAGACGAGCTCGACTATCAAAAATTTAAGCTTGTGATATCCAATTCTTATTTGTGCTCTCACACAAACACCTGCACATATTTCTAGGCAGTTCTTTGACTCGCCCTTGTTTTCGTTGGCTTTAGATTGACTGGCAGTTGTCCGATTTGCTGGCTACATTTTCTACAAGTGATATATTCTATTGTTTATATTTTTTGTTATTTTGGCAAATTTAAGATCAATTTGTGAATACTTAGAACTGCAGCATAAATTAATTGTGTAAATACATATTTGCATCTATCAATGCCTAATCAGATTAAAGAATTATGCAGTACATTATTAAAGGCAATAATTTATTAATTTAAATATATTTTTAGTCTATCAATTCATAATCAGATTGAATAGTTATACTAAGCGCAACAATTTCCTAGCATTTTACATAATTTTCACACATCGAGAATTGTTCTGAATTCAATTCGCAAGGCAAATCACGTCCCCTGCGCTGAACTCAACTAAAATATACTAAACAAAAGTTAATGTACAATTGTAAAATGCGCAAAATATTGTGAGCTGCTTCGAATGCTCAAACAGCAGCAAAAATAGCTGGCTGGCTGGCTGGCTGGCTGGCTGGCTGGCTGGCTGGCTGGAAGAGCAGCGAAAGCATAAATAGGAAAAAAATATGCGAGATTTGCGTGTCGCTCACATTAAGCCACTTTAGTTGTTGCTGTTAATGCGACACGTGTGCTGCACAGGTGCTGTCCAAATTTATAGGTTTAATAATAGTGTGGCAAATAGCTGTTAGTGTATTGCAGCATTCAGTTCAGCTCAGTGTCGTTGCCAATACGAAATAGAAGTGGAAATGTGGCGCAAGTCGAAGGCTATATGCCCTCAAGAAATTATGATAAAAAAGTTCAAAACAAAGTTTTTTATTTGCACACATTCATTGGCAAATTGTTGGGACCCTTTGGCAGTGTAGGAAAAGTAGAAAAAGAGCAACTCGACACATGCAATGTCCAAATGTCCAACTATTCAGCAGAGTAAGCAACATTTGAAATTCGACCAAAAGCTACACACACACACACACACACACACACACACACACGCACGCACGCATACACACAGCAAAACACAGGAGAAGAGGGTGCACAGCTAGCACACACCCACACAGACCTAAACACACAGAGGAAATGTTGCGTTGCACATGTGACAAGTTTTTTCTGCTAGCAGCAAAAACTATTCAGCGTTCAGTTCAGTTGAGTTGCCCGTTAAGGTGAGCTGCCATTTTTGCAGTTGCTATATCAAACTGGGTGCCAGCTGACCAGCGTACAAAAAATGGAGCAACAAGAAGAGAAAAAAAATGGAAAGAGTATGTGCCACAGCATGGCAGGCGGGGTCAGGACTTCAAATCGTCGCCGTCACACGAGCGGGCGACACAGTTTTTGCGCCGCGCAACAACTTTGAAAATGCATTTCGCAGTGGCTTTCATTTTGCTGCTTGTTAGCGACGCCCCCACATAACGCCCTGCAGCGTAGCAGCGCGTTGGTTATAAATTTAAACCCTTTGCGGTTAGTCTCCTTGTGGCCCCTCCGTTTTTTTTTTTTTTTTCGTTTGGTTGGTGCGAACACAAGCCCCAGCCAAATCTTAAGTTAACACCCCGTTCAATTCTCACACGCGCTTACGCTTTGTCTCAGGCTTCTCATGCTTCTATATTCCATTTTTTTTCTTCTTCTTTTTCGTTTTGGCTGTTCCACATTCCAGGGTCATACGTGCGCTTTCGGTTCAGTTAGGGTTTAAATGGCTAAGTGCTGGTGAAATTGTTTCGCTCTGCCATTATTTTTGACCTGTCCTCTCCCTAGCTCTGCGTCCAAAATGAAGTTTTTGTTGGTTTACGCTCTGTATCTTTTACCCTGATGCCCGCCCCCTTCCTTGGCAGCAGCCGGTATTCGTGTCTAAGGTTAAATTGCACATGCTGGCCATGCGTTTGTCTAGCTAGCGCTAGCTGATGCTTTTTGTGCGACTCGATTTAACCTCAAGGTGTTAAGCTGACATATAGTTCTTATACAGGTTTCCATCACCATTTTGTGTACAGTTTATTGATTTCGCTCCGATGTGACATAGTGTCCACGTAATTGGAAATTGATGTAGCAAAAAGTACAAAGCAAGTCTAAGAGCTCAAAAAATGAGAACTGCTTGAGAAACTTGCAAAAAAATGACCAGACCCTGAAGGACATTCTAAGTAATTAAATAGAAACTCAAAGGAAAATTCACTTAATGGGACAATTCCCAAGGAACTGCAATATATTTTAATTAAAAACTGCCAAGCGAATTTCATGAAACATATGAGGTAGTTCAAATAAATGAAAATGTTTGGGAACCGTTTGCAACGCCTTGTAAGCTGTAGATTTATTCAGTTTGATACACACAGTTGTTGGGCCAAGACCGATTCACTTAAACTAAACCGCTTGGGTCTAACTTGAAGCCATATTGAAAAAACCGCAACAATCCCCAATAGCCAGCACAGCAACAGCCCAGCGGAACAATCTAAAACGCATCAATAGAGCACGAGCTGTAAATAAAAACGCATACGGTACACTCACAATCGATGGACCTCTGCACCTTGCCCCACAGTTAACTGCAAAACAATGCACGGCAATACGGCCCAAAAAAACGTAAAGCGATACGGCGAACAAAACACAAAAAAAAAATGGACCACAAAAGCCATTGCTATGGCGAAACGAAGAGCGATGCCTGCGAGTGGCTGATGAAGCGCAGAGCATTGTCAACTTGCGCTTAGAAACGTTTTTATATATACGTGTGTGTGTGTGTGTGTGTGTGTGTGTGTGGAACTTGGGGCAACAGTGCACTGCTGGTGAAAACCAGCCTGCTAAGCTGCCAGGCTACATGGATCTGGAATCATTTAATAACCAGCGGGCGTTAGGGCTGTCATAGCTCATGTACATGTTGCGTAAACGCAATATGGACAAACTCTAAGCCTAAGTCCAAAGTCAATCAAAATATTCACGTTTATTGAACAAGCTAAAAAGCATACGATAAACAGATTGCTTAGCTCGAGTCCTCTGAATATGTAAATTCACTTTAAATGTAATTGAAAAATTGTCAGCACTTAAAATTAATGAAATCTGCGCACCAAATCCATCCTTGGGTCAAGTTTCCTTTATGTATATATAAACAGATATTTATTTGTAACTTCTGTAGCAAAACTTTCCTTTAACTTTACTTTTACGAGAGTCACCTAATTAGGTTTTCATTTACCAATACACTCAGGCAGTTAATAATTTATTATAATAATCATTTGTTTGCTAATTAAGTTGACAACTGCGATGACAATTTGACAAATTCATTTCCGTTTTAAGATGTCAGCCAAAGCATTTAAGTAACACCCTAATTGGGTTGGGTTGGGTTGGGTTGGGGCTATATTTGTATAGCGGATACGTACAACGGAACCGAAGTTTTGCACCCTTCGACTTTGAAGCGGCTGTGAAGCGTGCAAATCAGGAAACGGGAAATTGTTCGTTAAAAATGTACTTAGATAAGCATTACACACATGGCTATGGAACAGATCAATAAACGACATATCAAAGTAAGTCGAACACAAATACATTTGAAGCGCTAACGTCAATTGGCAGAGGATGTAAAGGTAAAACGCATTCTGATATATCTGCAAATCAAAGTAAATATACTTTATTTCTATTAATATACTTCTATACAATAAATAGTTTTTGATGAAACACAAGCAGCAAATACATAACCATAATTTCTTAGCCACAGCCTTAAGACATCACTCATGGACTTTGATTCATAATGATAACATTATAATCTTAAATATTATATCTTCATGTTTAATTGCATTAATTAATTTATCCTTTAGCAATTATTTTATTATTTATTAATATGTGTTTTCCTTACTCTATGCATTTAAGTGGGATGTAAACATATTTACTCCTAATCTACATATAGATTTTTGCCTGTTTATTGCAACGGCCATGACCGCAGGCCAATTAAATAATTCAGTGACAAATTTTGAATTCTAATCACGTTTTTAAAGTTTTGATACATCAAAATAAAATAATCATAGAATTTGTTTAGTTATATTTTATTTATTAAAATCTGCATTTGGTATTTGTTGAGTGTTCAGACAGACAGAGGCGGGACGAGGCAGTTAGCGCTGATGTCACAGCCTCAGAGACAAAAAATTGAAAAAAAATATATCAGTATGACTGTGTACACATATTTTCTATATGCGTGTCTGAGTGTGTACATATCTGTTTGTGTGTGTGTGTAAGTTATGAATATATGAATGGTTCGCTTGAAAAATCGTTAACAACTTTTGAAAACATACAGCATTGATGGCTGCCTGAGGGTTCCAGTGCTTCAGTCGTCACCGAACTGTGCAAAACAAGTAAATCTGTAAAATTAAAACAAAATGTCAGACAGACGCTCTTACTGACTGCCGCTGCTGCTGCTGCTGCTACTGCTGCTGTCGTTGTTCTGGCTGTCAGTAAAAAAAAAAATATATATGTATATATTTAATAAATGTATATACATAAAAAACAACAACAACAACAACAACAAGACGACAGACGAGGCAGATTCGTCAGTATTTGCCGAGCACATATATAAGATATATACATTTGTATGTCTGGTCGTATATTTATATGGTGTAGGTCCTGTTGCTGCTGCTGCTGCTACTGCTTCTGCTTCTGTTGCTGACTGCTGCCATGTTATACTGTCGAGATTTATAAGCGCACATCCACACCCCAACCACACACACACACACACACACACACACGAAGAGGGTAAGTGCCATATTTATGCATACATTGCATTGACACCGAAAAAAAGATACGGTGAAAGATGCAACGATATGTTGCACAGCAAAGAATTATGCGTATGAAGGACATACAGAAGCAGGAACAGGGATTAAGCTTATGCAGGACATATTTTTAATATTATAAATATATATAAATGTCTTTCAGGAACTGCTCACAAAATATATTTAATAAATGCAATAGAATCTGCTAGCCCAAACTTCAAATGAAATTCATAGTAAAAGTAAAGATAGAAATTACTTTTTTTGTAGCTAACAGAAATTATTCTGTAGACCAGTTTATATTTAAATTTTATAATAAAATTATATTAAATATATTTCTCAGGCACACCAGCATAGTAGTCACACCAGTGCTTCAAGTACCACAGAATGTTGCACTTTAGTCTGAATAAATCTGTCGTGTAAAAAAATTAAATTATTATTAATTTTTTTCGCAGTGTGTGCTTTAAGCATCCTTCACATTACACTTGATGTACGCTTTTTTATGCAGCAACTACCTTGTTGCATTGTTTACAAATATACCCAAACACGATATATATATATATATATATATATATATATATATATATATATATATATATATATATATATATATATATATATATATATATATATATATATATATATATATATATATATATATATATGTGTGTGTGTGTGTGAATCGCAGAATTTTTCCGTATGGCTCGCAGTCAATGGAACAAAGCACGTACTTATTGATTGGCCAGCATGTTTTATATAGTATTTAGCAATTAAAATCCATTCGACTTTTTTTTTTCATGCATGTATTTGATTTTATTTGCTGTTGCGTACTATTTTTATTTTCCCTCGCACACAATTTCGAGCTCATTAAAAATTTTCAACTGAAATATTTTGCCGGAAGCTGCTTTCGAAATGTGCATACGCGATTGTATATGTGTGTGTGTGTGTGTGTGTGTGCCCTTAACGTGCCCTGACTGCCGTGTATATACAGTGCTGCACAAAAGTATGCCGTCGCAGCCAACAACTTGCCTCAAGCTCTAAGCGGTTAGCATACTTCTGCCACCACTGTGGCTGCAACCCTTTTCCGACTGTGCGCAGAGTTTGTATTTGACTTTTCCCTCTTTTTGCACAAATTAAACTGCAAAATTACATGCGGATATATTTAATTAGATGGCATACGAATACATTTTGTTTTATTTACCTGCCGGTTGCTGTCTCTCGCGATAATTTGGCTACACATGTCGCACATCTCTGCAGCCTTCCCGCCGCTCCCACTGCCTGGTGGCAGCCTCATTTGTATGTGGTATACCAATTGCAATAATCGCATGTGTGTGACAACAAAGAATTGCAGCTATAATGTTGTTTATTTTTATTTTTTTCTTCATTTTTGTTCATATTTTTTTATTTAAGTGCAGTAGACAATCCTATCTTGGATCACATTTGCTCCACATCCCCTCTTTTTTGCCTCGTGGCATTTCACATTTGATAACATTTCGATTTGATATATTTTTTTGCTCACTCTCTTCCTGTCTCGCTCTCGTCTGCATCATTACCACTTTTATTGCCGTCTTCAGTGTCTGCGTGTGTTTCCTGTATCGACGAGTCAAGCGACTCGTGCTCCAGCGATATATCAATGACACACACGACACACACGACACACATACACCACACATGTACACTAATATTACAAATATATACATACACATACACATACAAATACACATACAATATATACGTATTCGCATGTTGCCTTTCACACACGTCTGCCCATTTGCCTCCATCTGTGACCCCCTCCTACTCTGTCGAGCAGTTGCTTAAGCGTTTTGTCTGCTGACTTTTCTATGAAATCCTTCTTACAACTATTGCTAAAGAGAGTTTAATACTTCTTCAAATACACTTGCTAAGGGTCTTATAACTTTCTCCGAAGTTCTGCCACGCATTCATGTAGCAAGCGTTTACTTTTCACAGTGAGTAGTTATAAACGTTGAAATCAAATATAAGTAAAGAGTACTAAGCAAAACAAAATTTTTTATTAAATTATATTAAAATATATAAATAGTTAAATTGATTGTAATAAATATTAAAAAACAGACTTTATTTTAAGATATATCTCCATATACTCATTGCGACCTTGGTATATCGAAAGAAATCATCTCATTTTGCACATGGCTCACTGATGAGCTGCTACATAGATTGAACAGGTAGACAGAAATATGTAGATAGAAATATGATTTTCTGAATAAATTTGAATGTTTTTAGATTATGAACGAGTATTAGGCTGTCGGTCGCGCGCAACAGCAACGATTTTACTTAGAGCTTAGAATCAGTCGCCATCTCTAGTCGGTTGGCTTTTTTGTCCGCGCTTCATTTCATTTCTTTGTTAACATGATTCGTTTTTTATGGCAGCTGTGAAAGGATTTACTCCATTTGGCTTAAATACTTATTTTAGCTTAGTTTGCTCATATGAGCACGCCGCCAAAGACTCCCCGCCGGCAGCTGTGTCAGTGAGAAGCATTTGGTTGGGCGCCTTAATTCATTTCGTGCATTATTTAAATTGCAACGCAAGCGTATTGAAAGTTCACAAAGAAACGTTTGTTTGTTTGTATGAACTATTCACCCAGAGCCACGCCCCAAGCATAGTTCAGCGCCTGACCAAGTGGAGCTGATTGCTTTTTGTCATTGTACGAAGGTTAAGCAACGGACTCCAGCCGGACATGCGTTTCAAGTTGAAAACGAAGAAGAATCGACTTCCTTCAAACTTTAAGAATGAAATTAAACTGCTAGGACTTTGCAGTAATTTTTGTATTGTTATCTTACGTTTACTTGACAACTGTTCATGGAAACTTGGCAACTCTTGCTCACTTTGACGTCCAACCATATTAATTGACTTCTCCGCATTTTCATTTCATATTTATTTTGTTCCATGCAACTGCTGATGCTCAAAAAAGTAATAAAAAATAAATATAGCAAAAAATGAATGTGATTGTTAATGAATGCATGGACAAGCTGTCGAATTTGGGTCTGGATGATTTGGAGATCCGGTTTGGAGATCCGGAATCTTTGCAGTGCCTGAATAGTTCCACTTCCTCGAACCCGTCAAGCGACTCCGAAGGCGTGCAGTCGGCCCCGGAACTGTGTGCCGCGGAGCGGAAGACCGAGAATGCCCGATTGTACCCGTTAGATGTGAAGCTTTACTGGACCTACGAGGAGATTGGACGGGGCGTCATGAAGAATAGGCGCAAGCGACCCGTGGACTTGTATACTGAGACAACGGTCAAGCGTAGAAAATACATCAAAAACTGGGTCGATGTGCATATGGCTGATCAACTGAAAAGTCTTAAGCATGAAATGGACTACGATGCCGACGATGAAAATTAATTTGCCTTGATATGAAAATATAATGAAGATATCAATAATATAAAAAATGTCTTTTTTATATTTTTAATGAATTGCAATTATTTTTTGGCGACCTCTGTTCAGTTGGCAGGCATAAGAAAATCAGATCTAAATGTTCAGATTATCAGTACAGCTATTTAAAGAACTTTCCAAATCTGTTCAAACGTAAAAATTACTTATTACTGTTTTTATGTGAAAAGAATATTGTATAGGCAACATTCACCTAATTATGAATTGAACAGGTATTACCTGGCGTATATAATTTAAAATTTCAGTACCAATTCAATGCCTTAAGTCATCATAACAGCGAGATACAATACAAATCATCGAGGAAGAAAAAATCTACCAAAAAGGTAAAGGTAGCCTTTGCCAAATATGTATAAAGGTAAAGCTTTGCTTTTCTTCATATTTTTTATAGAACAATTTCTTTTGAATTAAGTAGTTTTGAAAAAGCAATCACCGATTTTCATACCTAGTCTCGTTCTGCCTTTTCTAGCTTCAGTCCAACGCCTTACTTCAGCAGAATAACATCTCAGTTAAGAAACAAATAATATTCAAAATGTTTATTGGCCCAGTTCAAAAAGGTATGTGAATAGAAATATATATAAGTATATATATATAAGTATGTATTAAATATATGTTTTTTCTAAAGAGCATCTGCATATGATGATCCTGGGTTGTGGTTGGCCTTGTGGATCTCTAAGTGGACCATGTTGTTGTAGCGGCTGCTGTGGAGGTTGCTGTGGAGGAGGCTGCGGCGGCTGCTGCTAATAAGCAAGCAGATTCTCATCTAATTTTTGAGCCGGAACCAATAGGCAGCTGTTGCCCGTACACTTTCATGAGAAAGAAACCAAACTCAACATCTTCTGGCAACACTAATATTATGTAAATGTTTAATAAATAAGTTGTGAGGCTTTTTTTGTAAATTTTCCGTATTTCCATTGTGGGTTTTGACGCATGACAGCAAAATTATTGAAATTGTCTAGCTAACCTCAGTTCTATAGCATGAACTATGAATGAAGAAATAGCTAACTAAAATCAAAATAAATGGACCATGCCGGCCGGCTGCAGGCGGATGCATTAGGCAATATTGGGCATAGGTTAAGTTATTTTCTATTAAGGACCAGTTGAAAATGGTGAATTCATGATATAATTTTCTGAAAATGTATGTAGCTGGTGGAAAGACCTCATTAAATACACATATTCTTGATCAGTACGACGAGCCGATCTTGCCATGTTCGTATGCCCGTCTGACTGTCTGGCTGTCTGCTAGCCCGTCCTTATGAACACAGCAAGAGATTTGATATTTGATAATGGATTCTAGATACCTCTCCCATGTTTCCCATTATGTCAGGTCGTGACTCTAGCTGGTCCTCCTATTTCTATGACTGCCTGCCACCTTGGAACCAGGAATTGTATGTTCTGAGCCATCTCTATGTTCCTGCTTTCAGACTCCACTTTTTCCGCCGCAAAGCCATTTCAACGAATCCACAGACTCTTTTCCAGACATCTATGCTGCTGCACATGTGCTCGTCATTTTCTTTTGACAACCTTTTACAGTTAAAGAAATTCTGCTCTTACTGTAACCATAATCAGGGAGCATTTATGTAAGATAAAAAAGCGTCCCTTCTATTTAGCCATTGCCCTAAGTTGGGGACTTGTGCCTTGGAAAATACAGATGGTGTCTGAATGCCATCATAATTAGTTACGACAGGCTTAAAAGTATCAAACATGTTCTTTCCACCAAAGTATTTTCTCAAAATTTTTTAAAGTACAAAATTTTGTAGCTGAATAAAGTTACACTTGAAAAAGCTGTCATCAATTTTTGGAGCTAAGCTCGTTCCATGCCCAACATATTCAGTCTCACACAACTATTCAATAGTTCAACATCTAAATTTCTATTAAATTTAAATCTGCGAAATGTTCATCGGTCCAGTCCAGAAAGGTAACATAAAATATTAAGAAAATAAATAAATACATCAGCTGTTTTGTTTACTTTCTTGCAGAACATCTACACAACATGATCCTAGGTTGTGGCTGGCCTTGTGGATCGTTGAGTGGTCCCTGCTGCTGTAGCGGTTGCTGCGGTGGCTGTTATGGAGGCTGTTGCGGTGGATGTTGCGGTGGCTGTTAACACTGAATACGGGGACACTGGACAAGGATCGATGTGAACTGATGTGCAGAAACATAAAAAATACGTTCTCCATCTGTTTAATAAAAAGTGAGGCTGAAAATAGACCATCATTTAAAAAAAAAAAAAAAAAAACAAACAAAAAAATTATAAATAAAAAGTGAAGCTGAAATTAGACCATTTAAAAAAAAAAAAAAAATAAAAACAAACAAGTTATGAATAAAAAGTAAAAAGCTGAAAATGGAGCATCATAAAAAAACCTGTTTTATTACTTGTAAGCTAAAGGGTAAAAGATCTTGCTTTGACAATTTTCAACTCGAAGCAACATCATGAACTAAGTCCACAAGGGATATATATTATTTTGTATCTATGGTTGAGGTGACCATATGAAACTCTTAGGTGAAACTGTATCTGTGATATCCTGGGATACGGCGAATTTATTCAAATAAGAATAAAATAAAAGCAGTCTGAAGTGAAGTGTAAAATTTAGTTGTATTTCGTCAGTTCCTTTATTTACATGATTTCATTCATATATATACAACATGCTAAAATATATATACTATAAAATATATTATTTCGCCAGTTAGATGGCTAAAATGTAATTCCTAATAAAGAATAAATAACCTTTTTTAATAGTCTACGAAAAAAAAAAATCAGTTTTCCCTTGGGTCATTCAAAACAGGCCAAAAGATCAACGTCTTCTATTTATTTATTTTTTTTTTTCATGATTCCAGTTTCAGTTTCAGTGTGTTTGTTGGTTTGGTTCAAAAGTGTGTACTTAACTTATTATTTAATTAAAATGCATTAAAAATTAGCTAAAATGAAGGAACAGCTGCTTGATATGAGCCTGGGCTGTAGCTGACTTTGTGGATCGTTGCCGACTCCTGTCAGTATCAGTGGGTAAATCGAGAGAATTCGATTCAAAGACTCATACACAAATTTCAAATAAATATAAACATTCAGGCAGATTATCAAGACGTTGTTAAACAAGCCATTCAAATTTATAGCTTAAAATAATAACAACAGCAACTTCTGTGAGCTCAAATGTCAAATCACATCCATTCCAATTAATATATGCTTCGATTGCTGCATTGTTCGGGCTTGCTTTGGATTTTTGGTCAAGGCAAAACTTATTAGCAAATTGTAGCAAGTGCTGATGCTTCAATGCAGTGCTGCATGCGAATAGTACTCAACATTTCCCAGCAGCTCGACGAGCTAACGCCACATGAAGCAAACAATGCCCGGCAGGGCCAGGTGACTGACTGCATGCCGGGGCATGCAGAACGTAATGCTTAATTTGAGCTCCAGCTAGCTGCATGTAATTGTGGTAAGAGTCGCCAGAATTCTCTGGCATTGAAATTTTAATTAGTGTCAAGTGCTGCCCACAAAATATAAATGTGCACCGGGCGTGGCATATTGTTGATGTCAGCAATTGAGTTGATCAAAGTAAATTGCTAGTCAAGTTGCTCATACGCCCCATGTGGCGCATGCAATTATTAATGACTACTGCAAGTGCTGCAGCACACGAAAAAAAAAGCGAATACTCTACAGCTCTTCAGCCTTCTACGCTCATCCTTTCACTCTCCGCCCGGACTGCTGACTGCCTGCTGACATTTCAATTCATTTCGGATCGCAGTGGTGTCTGTTTTGTATATCACGTATTAGATTGTCGGGGCCAAGTGCCTAGGGAGATGATTTCCATCATTCATTTTCTCCTGCGGGGCGGCGTGTGTCGAGCTGAGTTTTCAGTTGCTGGCAAAAGTGTTGCCACTTTGAATTATGAAGCAAGTGTGTGCCACCTATACCCACACACACACAGACACACAGACACACAAACACACACAAACAAACACAAACTCAAACACATATAAACACACATGCACAACAGGATGACGCAGCTTTGGGAATAAGCAGCTGAGAATCTGAGTGGCAGGCAAATGAATTGTTTCTGCTCGCATGCTTCCCCTCTCATGTTAACTGAACTTGACTCGTACCACCCGGCACTTCTCGCAGACGAGCCGAAGCGTTTAATAAGCGCAATATACATCGATATGAATAAGTAATATGAATATGCGCATATGCGCAAGCCAGAAAGTTAATTGGATGAAAGTAAACCGACAGCTAGCTGATATGGGGAGTCAACGGGCTCTGAAGAATACGCGCTCTCACAGCTGGTCAGCATTTTTCTTTTTGTAAAGCTAAAAATAAAGCTGGGAAGTTACAGATTTAAGGTCCCAGAATGTATATACTCAAGCAGTATTTTTTTTTTTTAAATTCAAATGCTTTGACTTTATTGAGATTTGTTGTAAAAGTTTCCAAGAATGAATTTGTCCTGTTTATGCTCCATACTTAACTAATGGATACGTCTTGAAAATATTATTACGTTAGTGCTAAAACCTACTATATACACTATATCCATGATTTAGAGTTTTTTACAATTTTCTTAAATAAGGCAGATCTGTAATTCCGGGCTCACTTTTATTTTTCGTTGGGTAAGTCGGGTTTATTGTTTTTTGAGTTTTTGATACTTGACTTTTGGTTTAAACTAATTTTGCAGCTCTGGCATAAATTTGACATATATATCAATTAACTGCTATTTGCAACGCTACCAAGTCCTACGCATTGATCAAACTGAGAGCATGTTCCCTTCTAAGCTTAGGCAATATGACAGCTCAGAGCTCAACTCTTGCACATCTGCTGGAATGCCAGCTTCAGCAGAGCCTGCATCGTTAAGATACAGAGCATGCCCAAATATACTTTCCAGTTCAGTTGCCCCAGGAAAGAGCTATCGTTCGAACTGGATGGCAGCATGTGGCGCATCGCATAGGATTCTGGCTGACCACGCAACAAGCGTAAGCCCGTTTCTGATGGGTGGTCTGCGTTGCTCGTCACCAAGTCGACTTGTTCATGCGCCAGATCGTAGTTAGAGGCGTTGCTATCGTTTATATTCTGATCGATGCGCGACATTCGCGAGCGCAGGAAGTTGCGGAACTGAGGACGCCTCGACGACGTAATGTTTGACCGGCTCAAATACCGCAACACGTGGCTGCCCACCACGGATACCTTGCGCACCACCACTTGTGGGCGCTGTCGGACACGCTCTATCCCCAGTGGCAGCAGCGTAAGCGGATGCTGTCTTAACTGCACACCGTCTCCAACCTGGCTGTACTCCCGAATGCTGCCCGTTTCCATCCTCGGGGCCAACAAGTCCTGCATGACCTGTGGCGTCGTCGCCAGCATCATGGTGGCCATGAACGTACTGGGAAGTTGATCAGTTGCACGTAAGGGGTATCCAAGTGGGTTACCAATTGTCGCTTCTGTTCGGGACATGGTAGTTCTGGTGCTGAAATTTCTACTGTACCGGAAATGTTTGTTTACTATTCATTGAAATGTTGTTCGAAAGTCTAATGAATGGACAATATCGGCCTGCTCGGCCTGATAATAATAAATGAGCTTTTGAAGCTCGTTTTTTTACAGTTACATCCATGTCTGTCTCCATTTCTCTGTCTCTTTCTTTCTCTCTGCCTATCATTTTCTCAATCTCTTTTCTATTTCACTCTCTCTCTCTCTCTCTTTCTCTCTCTCAAACACACTCTCTCTCAGTCTCTCTCTCTCTCTCAGTCTCTCTCCCTCTCTCAGTCACTCTCTCTCTCTCTCTTCCCTCTATCTCTCACTCTCTTTCGATCTGCCACAGCATATCGTCATACCAATGACATTTTGCTTAATTTCTGCTTGCCCCAATAGATGCATTGTTCAGGATCTTGGGGATGCCATGCAACCATGCAACACATCGCCATTGTACATTTATGCAAATTATATGCCAGCGCAAGTGTGTTGGTGCTAGTGAGGCAGTGTTGGCAACAGAGTGTCGCTTGGCGCAAGCAGCCCAAAACAACTTCATGGCCAAGCGCAAAAAACTCACATGCGGCAGCTAGTGGCACACATATGACGCAAGCTTAACACGATGCAGCCGAAATAACAAGTGAGACACACACACACACACAATCTCACACATACATGTGTAGAGAAAGAAGGAGAGATGCAACATACACACGCCGAGTCGCGTTCATTTTGCGCCTTATCTGTGGCCGCAAGTGTTGCAAGTGCTCGCCGCGGCAACTGAAATTATGCTAATTTTTTGGCTTTTTGTGGGGCAGAATGCTCCAGCTGGTGCAGCGGTTGTTTTTGTTGCCACAGGACATTGAAATTTATAAGCAATGCGAGATGGGAAATGGCAAATGGGAGATGGTAGATGCGAGTAATGGCCAGCAGTTGGAGACGCGCTGCTGATAACGTGGCATTAATAACTGCCGCTCGGCTCGGGCTTCTCTCTTGGATGATTGAACATTTTGCAACGCGCATTTGCTTATCTAGGCAGCCGCCACCTACACGAGTCTCCACTGTGCCACTTACCCACTATTTGTTGCTCATTTGGGAGCTAAGCAAAATGTCAAGCTTTTGCTTGTCCGTCCTTCGGCTCCTGATAAACTCTTGACCGCCTTTGCACAATGCGTCCCCATTTGGGTAGCCAGTGGGCCAGTCCGGTTTTTCCTTCTGCCATTGCATATTCAACGGTTTGTTCGTGAAGCCTTTGAAAATTTCAAAACTTGTGCTGGTCAACTCTCCAGCGGCTACTTAAAGTACCGTCAAGTGTTGCATTTACACAGGAATATTCCTCTTTTGCCATTTCTCTCTTTACCTCTCTTTCTCTCTCTCTCTCTCTCTTTCGACAACATTTGTTGCTGTGGGCAATATATGAATGTCTTGCCAAATTGAGCAATAGTTGTTGTAAATTTGTCCAGAAAATGGAAGAAAATTTCCTAAAGAAATTGCTGCAAAGAGAAATAACAAAAATAGAAAACGAACACTAACTTAGTTTTCGGCTTCAGTTTATCTACCGGTTAGTAACAGTAAATATGAGGACTTTATATAGTTCAACTTAATTCCGGGCTTCATATATTCTATTGTTATTCAAATATGTTTGAGTAGTTTCACGGATAAACACTATTTCCCAGAAGCCGATAACCAATGACTTTCTGTATGCTGTAACTAAGATACAGGATTGGGCACTCGAAGTGTAACTAAGTTCAGCTGTCGTTACATTAATATTCCCTAATCACAGTTCTGGGAATATTATCCCAAGCGCACAAAATCATTTTGTTAAAAATTAACGCAGGAAAACGTTAATTAAGGGATGGAATTCAAATGTGATTGTATTATAGTTAGCTGGAATATTACTGGTAGCAATGCAAAACGATATGGAGCTGGTCATCAAGAGACAGCAAAGTCACCTGAGAAGGCTCGATACATGAAGAAGCAGCCTGAGTGCCCATCAAATGGTTTAATAACTAGAAATATAGAAAATTAGCTCTAGGGTAAGCCTTCCGTTCTATTTAAATAATACTATTATAATGATGTTATTTTCCTCATTTAAGAAACTTTAACAGCTATTTAAGCTCTTAACGTTTGTCCTTGAAAAGTACATACACTTAGGCGCCACGCCACATACACATAGAAAGGCTTTTAATACTTAAAGCCCTTTCCACCCATTTCTAATCAGTCTTTGGAGAATTCCGTATACATGTGAATATGCCACAAGCCGCAAACACATGCTCGCACACACGCACACAGCTACATTTAGAGCGTACATATTTTTGTTTTATTTAAGAAGCAATTGCGAGAGCAAGTTAAGCGCCAACTTGCAATTTGCCTTTAACTTGGCCAAAAAGTGCCAAATGGGCCGATGGCTACAATTAATTCGACCCGGTCAATGGGCGGCTGACTGGAAGTGTGCAACGCTTGCCCACACACCACAGCATGTCTGAGCTGTCGATTGTGCCGTTTTGCCTGATTTGCTGATTTCACACACACACACACGCACACACACTTGAACACATTCCAGCACACACACACTCAAACACATATACACCTCTATAAAAAACTTTTGTTTTGCATTACACTATGCAACAAAAGTGGCCGCAACTTTGCTCAGTTGTGTTGTAACGCCCCGGTCCAAGTTTGGTTAATGAATGGCAGGCTTAATTATTTGGCCAAAGGGGACTCGTGTGTCCAGAATGGAGCAGGAGAGCCATGCCGCTGCCCACAATCAGCAGCCACTGCGCCATTGTTATGTATATTGCTTGGGTTCACAGAGCAGACCGCTCCGTCTGCCCTGTTGCTGCCGCCCCCCAGTTGCTTTTAATAATTGTTTATATCAGTCCGACTCAACTTTTTTTCGCTCTTTTCGTATTCCGCTTTTTCAGCATTGTTTAAATATTCCGAGCAAAGTTTCAATTGTGCGTTCGTTGTTGTTGCATATTTTATCCATTGATATTGTGCTGGCAATTGGCTGTTGATTTTCCGTTTTGTTTTCTCCTTTCCTTTTTTTTATAGGCTAATTCACATTGCATATTTAATTAAATGTTTTTATTTAAGTTTGGTTTTGTTTTCATTTCCGATCAATTACGGTGGAAACGGAGTTTCAACAAAAGCTTTGCCTGACTTCACGTCAGTTCAGCTGCTGTTTGATGCTTAATTAAATGGAGGAAATATGTAAATATGGAAAATATATAGTCGATTTCTATGCCAATTTCCATTAGCTAAAGCTTTATGAAATCCAAAAAATGCAATTTCGAGTCAAAGTGCAGAAGGAATAAAACATATACACAGACTAAAAGCTCTTACTAAAGTAGTGCAGTAATAGGAGAACGAATTAACTATGATTTCAGATCAAATGTGAAGGCTCAGAGACTGTTAAATAGAGTCAATATCAATAGGAGTTGAACACAATCAACTTGCTCAAGCCTTCAGCGTAGTTAATTAGAGCAGACCTAAGACTTATCCACTTCACTGATAAGAGTATTGGAAGATATTGAAGCCTTGCACTGCTCTTACCCTATAATGAGATGGGATTTAGTAGCTACTCAGCAGCTGCCACTGGATCTGGGCATTGTCTTTCCGTCCATTAATGTAACATTTTGCTATCAGAACTTGCCTTACAACACGATCAAAGCCCGTCAATTGGAAACTGAAGCATCAAATGCTGTCTCAAATTAAGTATACCATTTATTTCTTTGTTTATTATTTTGAGCTGCAGACTGTTTCAAGTGGTTTACAATTTATTCAGCCATCTAGGAGCACATAGCATTAACCCCAGAGTGAACGCTTTGAACATGTTCTATTATATTTGCAACCCCATGTGAAATATTTGCCCGGTTGCCCGACACTTCATCAAGTTCACGCGTATAACAAATCGATACACCTGCGCGCTAAACACACCTGACAGAGCACATGCCTCGCCACCCCGCCAGCCACCCACCTGGCCCACTGTAAAGCCAGACAATTTGGCAGCCAAAGCTGGCTACCTAAGCACCCAGCAAACCACCCAGCTGGGATTTCAATGCGTCAACGTCTCTGTCTGCATCGCTTGTCATGCATTTTACGCATGAGAAAATATTTTCAGTTAACAAGTCCGAGGGTTGAGCTTCAAAACTTCAAAAAAAAAAAATAAAAAAAAAATTTAAAAACAAAAAAAAAATCCCAATGCAAAGTGCACAAGGAAGTGCACATAAAAATAAATCGAAATCAGGCGAACCAAGTAACAAACGATGCACCATGCCAACAAGAAGCAGCGCCAGGAGCAGGAGTAAAGGAACAGCAGCAGGATCCGAACAGGACAGGACAGGACAGCGGCTGGCAGCAGGGCGCCGACATGGACGGGTCGGTCATTGCCGCTCGGTCTTGTTTATTGTGCGATATGATATGAATGACACGTGACTGAGAGACATTCAGGAGCAGGAACGGGAGAGGAGTAACAGGAACAGCAGGAGCTGCAGGAGCAGTCAGAGCAGCAAAAATTATGAAATTTAGCGCAAGCCGCAAAACAGCAGCTACAAAAAACCAACCGACAGCTGCACATACAGACACACACACACACACACACACACACACACAGACAGACAGACACGCAGTTATATGACAGCTTTGCCATATCGCACCTGGTGCACACAAGTCGATGGCACCCGAAAGGACTTGATGGCATGCCAAATGCACTCCTGGCAACTGCAGGTTTACAGCTAACAAGTCATTTCATTTAGATTAATATAAAGATATACAAAAATATGTATAGTATTTATAAATTGTTATAATATTATTTGAAAGTAAAAAATGATATGGCATTAATATACCATTAAAAAGATGTTTAATTTGAGTTAATTGTGAATCAGTTTTTACTATTTATACTTGTAGAATTTAAATTTAATTTTAGAGCAAATTTAATTTAATATCATTGTAATTTTAATTTAATTTTATAGTAATTTTAATTTAATTTCACAGTAGTTTTAATTTAATTTCATAAAACTTTTCATTTATTTTATAGTAGATTAAATTTAATTTCATTGTAACTTTAATTTAATTTTATAGTAATTTTAATTTAATTTCACAGTAATTTTAATTTAATTTCATAAAATTTTTCATTTATTTTATAGTAGATTAAATTTAATTTCATTGTAACTTTAATTTAATTTTATAGTAATTTTAATTTAATTTCACAGTAATTTTAATTTAATTTCATAAAACTTTTCATTTATTTTATAGTAGATTAAATTTAATTTCATTGTAACTTTAATTTAATTTTATAGTAATTTTAATTTAATTTCACAGTAATTTTAATTTAATTTCATAAAATTTTTCATTTATTTTATAGTAGATTAAATTTAATTTCATTGTAACTTTAATTTAATTTTATAGTAATTTTAATTTAATTTCACAGTAATTTTAATTTAATTTCATAAAACTTTTCATTTATTTTATAGTAGATTAAATTTAATTTCATTGTAACTTTAATTTAATTTTATAGTAATTTTAATTTAATTTCATAAAATTTTTCATTTATTTTATAGAAAATTAAATTTAATTTCATTGTAACTTTAATTTAATTTTATAGTAATTTTAATTTAATTTCACAGTAATTTTAATTTAATTTCATAATAATTTTCATTTAATTTTATAGTAAATTAAATTTAATTTTATTGTAGTTTTAATTTAGTTTTTTAGTAATTTCAATTTAGTTTTATGGTAATTTTAATTTACTTTCAATTATTTTAATTTAATTTTATAGTAAATTTAATATTATTTCATAGTATTTTTAATTTAATTTCAGAGTAATTTTAATTTAATTTCAATAGTATACTTAATTCATATTTACAGTTATTTTAATTTAATTTAATAGTAATTGAAGTTTAATTTCATAGTTATTTACATTTAATTTTATAGTAATTTTAATTTAATTTTATAGTAAATTTAATCAGTTTTCATTGTAACTTTCCAGTAATTTTAATTTTATTTTAAGTTAATGTTATAGTTGTTTTATATTTATTTTCGTAGTTATTTTAAAATTAATTTTCTAATAATTTTTTATATTTATAATTATTTTTAGAGCAATTTTAATTTAATTTTATACTAATTTTAAATTAGTTTTATGGTACATTTAATTATATTTTTCTGTAATTTTTATAATTTCAATGCAATTCCTTTGGGTTAACTGAGGCTTCATTTGTATGTGTGTGTGCGCGTGTGTGGGTGCTGATACATGTGACGGCCAATGCGCTTAGAACTTTCATTTCGTTCGCGCAAATTGCTTAACCACAATGCATGTGTGTGCGTGTGTCTGTGTGTGTGTGTGTATCCTAAGCGACAACACATATACTGCCACACACACATACACACACACGCATAGACAGCATATATTTGCACTCGCATATTGTGGCATTAGCAACGTCAGCCTTGTGACGCTTCTTTTCTCTCCTTCCGTCCGACACTTTACAACACTTGCAAGGTGTCGCCAGCAGCTGTTGCTTAACGCCAACCGCCAACGGCTTAACGCTTTGCTGCGCTTTTTTCTTATGCTATCCCATGTTTTCATCTTTACACACATCACACACACACACACACACACACACACACACACACACACACACACACACACACACACACACACACACACACACACACATACGCACACATGTATCAGTCATTTGCAGTTGCTAGGCAGGCGGCGTTGCGTTGACAGCCGCAAGTCGGCGGTTGGGTGACTGGGTGGTTCGGTTGTGGTTTGGCTTTCATTCATGCCACACAAATTAGGAGCTATGTAAATACGAATGATTCAGCAAGAGCAGCAACAGCAGCTGACAAAATTTCTGATGAGCTCAGATCGACATAAAATTGAGATAAAGCACACACTGACTCTGACTGAAATCAAAGTAAAATAATCAAATTAATTACTCTATACTATGGACTCACATTTTCAATTACAATAAAGTTTTCAAGTTAAACGTTTTTTTTTCAGAAAATTGGAAATTTAAAAAAAATTTATTTAAATTTTTAGATGCCCTCAAAAAGGCATATACTTTCTGCGCCGCTTAGTAGGCAACACAGCTGTCTGCTACTTCTAGACGCGTTTTAAGCCGTGCTGTAAGCTTTTATGCTCGTGTGTGCTTAAGACGCATCTAATCTGAGCAGTCTATAGGCAGCTTACGTATTTGTATGCATATGTATTTGTATGGCATATTTAAGCTGAAAATGATTTTAATCTAAAGTATTCCTAATCGAAAAAGCCGCTCAAAAAGGATTTTTTTTATTATGTCAAGCAGATATTTAAAAAGAATGCAAATGTAAGAGACGAGCCAAGAGCCCAGACAATTTAAGATATTTAAAGCCAGTTAGTTAACTACAATAAATACTTGAGATTTTTGTCCTGCTGGCTAGTTGTTTGCCATTTAGTGACCAATTTACACAGACACACTTTGTTGGGTGCTTGAGACATGTTTTGTTGTCACTATTGTTTGTTTGTTGACTCGGCTGAGTCGAATGCTGCTTGTGTTTTGAGGTGATATTAAATTTATGCCAGTAGCCAGCCACATTTATAACGCTTACGCCACGGGTTACCAGGGCAGGCAACTTGATTAAATTTAAACTTTCGACAATTTTGTGGACACAGTTTGTCCAAATTACGGCTGCCACTCCAAACAAATACCCTTGACAAATATTTCAGTCTTTTGTTGCAGCTACGGAAGCACGCACAAGTGCATACACACACACACACACGAGCGCACTCACACACACACACACACTATTGTCTGCTAGCCCCGGGCATCTGCATGGCGTTTTACCTATGTCCTGTGTCTGTTCAATTGACAAAGTTGCACAATTGCCGGCCAGCTACGGGATAATTGTAATTAATTGACACAAAATTATTATCTGAGGCAAGTCCATGGCATGTTTTGGTTATTCTCATTGAAATTAATGCCAAGCTGAATTCGCAAGATAAATAAAATGATGATTAATGACAAAATGTAAGTATGTGACTCGTTCGGAGCACTGCTCAAGCAGCTCTGCTCGCCTTCAGTTTCAGCCTATAGCTGCAAAGTGACTCAATTAAAAATATGTTTTATTACACTGCAGAGTGAAGACGCTGCACTAACACTTACTATGATGGGTTGGTCTTTTGATGGCTAATTAAATTCATTAACTGCTTATTGCATTGCAATATCATTGGGTTAAACATTTTCAGTTTCTTTTCACAAATGTTTCTTTGTTTAATCGCATTTGCTCATCTCAACACTCACCGTTCTGCCTCTCTCATGTGTGATTAAAGCGGAAATGAATTTCTGCGTTACTTCCGCTTGACCCAATTGAAATACTCACACACACACTCATTTGTAAATATATATTCATTATATGTTTGTGAAGTTTGCGGTCATTGTGTTTGCTTCTTGCATTTATTTACTCAAATTAAAGCCAAGTTTGCGTGCTGTGCGGTTTTGTGCGTGGCAAGGCGCGTAGAGCTGTCGTTAAATAATTAGCAAGAGCATTTCTTTATATAAATATGAAAATACGTTTATGAAAGCATTTATTGAAAGCTCAGCAGATACTGGAGGTAAAAGTCGAATAGTTTTCAAGCAGCAATCGAAACCAACTCCAGCAGCTGCTGCACTTAGTCTATGAATATTTCAATATCTCCGTTGAGCTAGTAATAAATAAGCTTCTGAAAGTGTTTGCTCACTTTGACATTGCTTGGTTTCGATAGCTCAAAATAGAGTTGAACTGCACAAACTGTTTGCTGGGCTTATGATAGCCAAAAGCTGGCCTTATGCACAACTGAACTAATTATTTGTTTCCTATTCTGGGTTCGCTGATGATTCCTATGGCAATCGAAGCAAGCTTTAAAACAAGCTTTAACACCTTCACACGTCTGTTGCTTAGTACTTTTTCATGAATCACGTGACATTAAATAAGTTTTACACAACACAACACAATTTCCAACTAAACTAATAAATAAGAAATAAAAAAAATGCAGGATAAGATGATGGGGAACCAACGGCAACGTAACTTGAAAGAGCTTGTCCACACAATGCTGTTCATGCTAAATCGGCAGGAGTTTCACTTGCATCAGATCAGTTCTGAGAAGCAGCGGCTTATCAAATCGATTCACAAGTCGGCGCCTGATGAGCGCAAAATTGAGCACTTGAAGCTCATACGGGAGTATCAACTGCTGCTGGCCGAGAGTTCGTGGTATCTGAAAAAACAACAGAAGAAGCTATTGAAGTATCTGGAATTGCACCCCCATCTCAAGGGATTCGAGCTGTACCAGCAAGCTGTTAGTGTCCTTCAGGAAATGCTCATCCCAACCAAGTAACTGTAGAAAAAAGACGCCAACCGATTTTTTACCATTTCCAGAAATAACCAAAATTTTGTTTAAGTTTTTAGTAGTAAGACATCCGAATAAAGAGACACACTCGTTTGTAACGCATAGATATCAAGATCTGGTAGCTTCAATTGATTGGCTATATCAGAGCCAATTCTGTGTACAACCAATTCACCCTTTCGATAGTTAGCCATAGGGTATCGGCTAACCGCTTGGCAAAGTAATTTCTACTTAACCACAAGTTACTCTGCACAGCATAGGAAAGTGGCAGCAGAACGTAAAAGCTGAAGAAAGAAACTTTAGAACAGGCCGCGGCGCCGCAGAAATTAAAATAAAGTGCCAAGAAAGTAAAAGGAGGGCCACATTCGTGTTGGCCATCTTGAAGTTGGCCAGAGCCAGAGCCAGAGCCAAAGCCAAAGCTGGGCCAACTCGCAACTTCCGTGCGGCAACTTTTACATTTTCACTGAGTGAGCACTGTTTGCAAGTGCGTACGTACGTACACCTTGGCTCTTGCCCACCTGCAGCAGCGGCCTCGTCTCTCACGCTTCTTTATTTTTTTTTTTTGCACTTTTAATAATTTTGTAACTCATTTTGCACTCGAGCAACACAACAACTGACGCAAAACGCTACAACATTTCACCTTTTGACGGTTGTTTCACGAGTCGGACAAAGGCGAGCGCAAAGTTTTACCTGGTCCAAAAGTCGCCGAAAAGTTGCGAGCTCCTTCATACCGTAACGACATTTGGTCTTATTCGGGTTAAGAGTCAAATTATGCAATTTACGCTGACTGAAGAAATAAACCATGTCCGGCAAACCGCCAACGTGAACTCACGGCTCTATATAAAGTGAATTATAAAAGTTAGGAAACATAGACTGAGACAGAGTCGAAAGGACTTCATGCACATAACTACACACAGTTTATGATTTTCACATAAATATCGTTAGACATATATATCGATTGTATTTTGCAAATCTGATTATAAGTTAATCCCCAATTAAATCTTTTGTTAACTTCTCGCTTATAACAATGCATTCACACTTTCTGTTATAGTTCAACAATCCTTAAAAATAATACAAGAAAATTTCGTACCACATTTTTAAAATTTAACATCAACTAGAACTCGATTAAACGCTCAACGTATCGATGCGTTCGATGAGCACAGCTTTGGTGGCGGATTTGGCTGGCTTTACGCCGAAATGTGTATCGAGAATGTAGCGCAGCTGTTGGGCAGTGCAAGCCGCCAGCCGCTTATCCTTGATTAGCTCTTCCACAAAGTCGTAGCTGCTGAGTTGAGCCTCCTCGATTTTAGCCACTTTTGGGGCACTGGCCTCGTCGGAGTTGGACTTGGCTGCACGCTTTTTGGCCGGCTCTATTTCGGGCCCAAACAATGTTTCGTAGGTGGGCAGCAGCTTCTCGATGCGCTTGTTCTGCATCGCAGGATCGGGCAGCTGGCTGAGACCATCGTCCTCGGTCTTAAAGTCCAAGGCAAGAGCCAGCAGATTCGACTGCAGCACCTCCAGATTGGGATCGTTGATGAGATTGGGCTGATAGTCGACGCTCAGCTTGCGTATCACTTTCTGGAAAAAGTCAACACTCTCATCCGTTGCCGTGTTACCCGTGCTGTTCCAGTCACACATGTCTATGTGCCGTATATGCTTGGCCTCTGGCAAGTAGACGATCTTGAACCCATCGCCAGACAGCAGCGAGCGGTAGTTCTTGTCATCCGGCTGGGCCGCCTCCACGGGCAGCAGCGCCACGTAGCGCGGCACGGACTTGCGCTTGCACATGAATAGACAAATCGCAATCTTCTCGCGCTCCAAGCAACGCTGCCACAGCGCACGGAACAGACGCTTGGAGCCAATGATTTTCTGATCGTCCGGGTACATGAAGCTGCACGGCTTGCTGTATATATTAGCAGGCAGCGAGGAGCGGTGCTTGAAGCCCAGCAGCATCATGCCGGGCGGATGCAAATTGCGCACGTGATTCAGCTGCTCTGTGGTAACACGAATCGTGCTTTCCCCTATCTTGCACTCGTGCCAGCCGCTCGTCATCTTGATTTGATACTCATGCGTTATCTCCTGAGTTTCCCCATCCTGCTGTCGCACTATAATCTGCCGTCGTTTGCGCACGACGCTGTTGTCGCGTCGCATGATGTGCACCTTGTTCGGATAGGCGCGGCGCTGGAAGTAGTTGTAGTACTGCACCGATAGGGAGAGATTGGGACCCAGCGTAAGCGTAAAGTGACCCAGGCAGCGGCGCAGAAAGTCTTGCCTCAGCTTACGATCCTCCAGAATCTCGCGCTGCAGCTGTGCATCCGGCACGCGAAACGCGTCAATTTCAATGGCTTAAAAACGAGCTATATGTTAATGTTTGAATCTTTTAGCAACGACAAACTAATATGCATTGCAATCTACCGGACATAGAGATAGAAATGCTGTTAGCAAACTCGAAAACGCAGTCCAATACAACTTCAGCTGGATGCGTGTGAAACATTTGCTTTCTTTGCTCTGCGACATCTTGAAACCTTTCTGGCTAGAGCTGCACGCCAGCAAGGGGAACTGATGTCGCACCGACTAGAATCAAGTATTGATTGCTTCACTTACCTCTCGACAGCGTTATGAACTCCTTATAGAAGGGCTCGTAGTCGAAGTCATCAATCATGGGAATGACCTGAAACTCAAACTCTTTGCCCTCCAGATCGCTGGCCTTTTGCAGTGCCGTTTGGAACAGTGGGCTGGACGGTGGATGCGGCTCTTCCACGTCGGTGATGTACACGATCTTTGCATTGTTTAGTTTCTTTCCACATTTCTCCAGCATCTGAATGCACAGACGGATCATCTGCGCAAAGTTGCCCCGACCATCGGGCTCGGCCAGGCCGTATTCTCTAGGGAACAGCTCTTCGGCATTCTGCATAAAGTCCATAAAGTGCTCCACTATGGCCTTTGTCAGCTGACGCATCGGTAGGAAAATGGCGCAGTTCGCTGATACCGTTATATACTGCAGACATTGCACCTCCTTCGGCGGGGGGCTGTGCTTGGTGTTGGCGAAGACAAGGCCCATTAGATCTTTGCCGTTCACCAGCATGCCGGAGATGAAAGCACCGCGTATTAACTTCAGCGCGTCCATGAAGCGCTCTGTCTGAAAATTTCTATTTGATAAATCAATTTCGGAGTATGCATTTCTTTTTACCTCCAGATTTGCGTCTACAACAAAGAGTATTGCTTCACGACCATGAAAATCGCGCTTTATGGCAATCTCATCTTCGGAGTCGGTTAGCTCTACATCCTGATTGGGATCCCATGTGCTCATTTTGAAGTTTAATTCGCTTCTTAATTTTTAAGGCGCAAATTTCACAATGAAGTAAATGAAAAGACGCCGGCTAGGAAACCGTGTGACCGTCCGTCATTTGCATAAAAAGCTACACAATACTCTCCACACAGTGCCATTTGAGTGTAATATCTTACATGCAAATCTGCAAGAGAGGGCGCCATGAATGCAAGCAGGAATTTAGCGCCATCTATATGTATAACTAGTTTCACACTGTTAATGCTTACATTACTTTAACAGAAGTGCGTCAGGTGAAGTTGGCTGCGCGCAAAATTGCGCACGAGCGCTACGTTGGCTGCGCTATTAGATCACGTGAAGTTGGCTGCGGAGGCAAATTTAAATTGACGAATTAAAGTCTATACTTTGATATATTAATATAAAACTTATAGTAATTGCTGTATGCTCATTTTCAATTTCTACATACTTTATTTTGTTAAGTAACCGCTTTTGCACATTTGTAATTTATTTGCTTATTAGGCAGTAGAGAACCGCCAAAATCAATAGTCCCTGTGAAATATTTGCAGTATTTGCTGCGGACTTCTGCTTCTTCACCGTTTTGGAAAGCAGAATCACGTGGGCTGTTGCCTGCTGAGCGGGCTGTGCAGGCTGCGACTTTGGTGCAGTTGCATAGACAACAGTTAGACTCGACTGCGGACCAGCAGATGCAGCTGGAGCAGGAGCAGGAGCAGCAGCGGGAACAGCAACTGGAGCTGGACCAGGATGCCCAAGGCTAACAAAGGTGTGAGTTGCATTTACCTGCGTGGCATTAGCGACTGGAGTGTGGTTAAAGGCAGCAGCCGGAAGTGCGGCTGCGACCACATGAGCAGCCACTGGCGCCGAAGCAGGCAGCACATGATAAACGGAGGCTGCTGGAGCATGAGCAACTGCTGGTACAACGTTCACGGCCACCGGTATCGCCGGCTGTGGAGCAGCTGCTGGTAGCACGTTCACGGCCACCGGTATCGCCGGCTGTGGAGCAGCTGCGCCCGTGTGATTGGGACAGACCAGATGAACCGTTTCGGTGTAGAGCTTGCTGCTGCCAGGAACGGGCTCCTTGATCGTCTGCCTGTAGCAGCCATTGGCATCGGGCACACCGTTCTCAACCACCTGAGCAACAGGTGCAGCTGCTGGAGCAGCTGCTTTCGACGAGCCAGGCGCCTTGGCCACCGCGTTGCCAATGACAGCTCCCGCCAAGGCGCCACCCAGCAGACCCATGCCTGCCAGAGGAGAGGAAAACACTAGTTTAGCTAGGAATTGAAAGCGAGAAGACGGCAATCCCTTACCAAAGGCCCGCTTCCGTCCACGCAGAGGCTGCGCCTGGCTACCCACACAGAGCAACACTCCGAGAAATAGAACCTTGGCTAGCTGAGCTTTGAACATCTTGAAATTCTCTCGTTTCGCACACGGCAGTTGGTTGGGTTCTGAGTTTGAGATCAGTTTGAGTCGACGGTGACAAGTCGAAATGTTGTTTTAGACTTGTTTAAATATTTGCACAGTTGTTTGCTTTTTAGCCAAGAAAATGTGACTTAATTTTAGATGCCACGCCTCGACTAGCACGCTCATTAGCTGCTGGGCTGACAACAAAGTAGAACGCAAAAGCGTTTTAAGCCGTGAAACTCTTAGCCATTCTTCACGCTAAAAGTAAAACATTGTGCGCGAGTTAATTTCCATTTTTGCTTTATCAAAGCATATAGTAGAAAATACTTATAGTAAACATAAGGTGAGCAGGTTGCAGGCGACATTCTAAGGTACTCAAATTACCTGAATATGTAGAACAAAAAGTATTTTTATAAATTTATATATACATTAAAAACAAGTGAACGAGCGTTGACTCTGCCCAACTGCATAATACTCGTTCACGTTCCAAAAATAGTTAAATGTATTAAAAACTAAAGATCTCCCGATTAATAATTTTATCACTTACGTAGGGGTCTCTATGTAGGAGCTCAGCGGGGATAAAGTTAGCTCTAAAACTGATTTTTGTGTTATGAGTGCTTAGAGGTAGAGGCGTACGGGCATATACTTACTGCATATTTTTTTTATATATCTTGTATATTTTATGATATACACAAATTTATAGTTTAAATTTCATTCTTCTTTCCCGATTTGTCACGCTCTTGGTGGTTTTATCCCTTAATAAATTGAGATTACCTAAAATATATGTTTTACATCACAAGTCTTTAACTTCAAAAATAATAATATTCATACAGATATATAGAAAATATATTCAATATAAAATATATTCACTACGCGAGCAACTACAAAAATGAATTTGCTAAAGTAAAAGAAACTTCAAAAAATAATAAAGTCTTTCTAAGTTTAATATTGTGTAAAATTCTCTATTTAAAAGAAAAAGTTTATATCTGGAAATAAATCTTAATTGTAAATAAATTAATATTATTAATAAAATTTAAAAGAAAATCAATTTAAGTTCTGTAAATTTATTGTTTTTCGCTCTTCAATAAATCTAATTAAATTTTGAATGAAATATCAATGATAATTTGAGATACCTAAAACAATATTCTAGGATGTACGGAATAATGAGAATAGAAACTAAGCCAAATATAACATATATTATATATATATATATAATATAAGCTATACAGAACTAGCAAAACTATCAAATATTCAACATTAATGGAGATCGTGGTTAATGTTCAATATCTTCCATTTCCCATTGCTATATTCAAGCTAAATTCATACAGTTCTTGTTTTATTGAGCTCTATGTTATTCATATATAATGTAAATAATATTCAGTGTTTGCCATAATTGCATTGCTTCAATAATTTCTATGACAAAAGATTGTTATCAATACCATTACTTAATATTTTTTTGTTAAAGTCGCGCTGTATATAGCTGAATATATATTATAATGCATAAGGCATATACATATAGTTACAACATAAGATATATCATGTATCCAACAATTGCTTATATTTGTCTTTCCTAAGTCCACTGCAGCTACTTTAGCTCTTCATTCGCTATTGAGTGTAATCTGTTTTTCGAAATATCACGCCCCAAAAGTATCTTTCAACTGTACGGCTATCGAAAAATCATAACAATAATCCAGAAGAAAAGGCTCGGGAGCTGTGTATGCAAAAGGCCAGATGCATGCTACGTGCAGACATCGCATTTGTGGAAGACGAGCTCTTAAGTGTGATTTGAGCCAGCAGAAATAACCAAAATGGGGGGAAAAAACTTTAATTATTTAATGAGAGCAGCTCGCACTGCTGCTGTCCCGCTCACACCGGCTGAGTGCGTATGGGCTACAGTTTTTTTTTTTAAAGTAGTTTCCTTTTCGGCATCATGGCTGTCGAGACAGCAGCCGCAGCAGCAGCGGCAGCTGCCACATTGCATATGGCACGTGAGGTATTCCGTTTAATTTTGATAATTTTGTGGCCGAAAAAAGGACACGCAAGTCGGCTTGGGTTGAGCCAGAGCCAGAGCCAGAGCCAAGTGCTGCTTCGCTCTGGCTGTCTGGCTGGAATTGGGCTTAAAGCAGAATGGCTTTGACTAATGGGAATCGGGGCGTTAGAGCGCATAATTCGACTGGCCAAAGGCTAGAGCAAAGTGCCCCATCATCGGGCAGCAGCAAAAGCTCGAGTCATTTGTATCGCGGGATTTGCTGGCGCGCCTTTAATTTGCTTAATAAATATTTGTTTAGCCATCGCGTAGGTGTAGCTGGCCAGGACTCTAGTTGGGACAATTGTCAATTGCAGAGCGCTGTTCACAGCATGCCAGAGGGTTGCGCTGCTCTTCAGCTCGAGCTGCTTTGCGCGGCCATAAATCATTCGTAACGCCTAGCGATGACGACGAAGATGTCAGGCACAGGATGCGGCAAGGGCAACCGGCAACGGGCAGCGGGCGCAAGGCGTTGCAGCGTCTTCGCTCTTGATGGACATTCAGGCCTGGCGGCCAAACAGCACACACACACACACACACACACACTCGCACACATACACAATAGACACTTGGCTGCCTGCAAGGATAATGACGCGCAAATCGAGCCCCATCAGCAGTCGTTGTCGCTGTCGCTGTCGCTGTTGCTGTCTCTGCTTTGTTTCATGTTGTTGTTGTTGTTGGCTTTGCTTTTAGTTGCCTCGATTATCCTTAATGCGACTCACTTTGTTAGAAACGTCAGTCGGCCTGCAAGCGCCATTATCATCACATTGTGCCCGGCCAAAACAGAACAAGAAGCTGACAGAAAGACCGAAAGAAAAAAACAGCATCGGAAAATGTTGAAAATGCGCAGACACGCCGGCAGCAACAGCCCCCCACGCCCCCTCATCTGCAGCGCCCTGTAGTCCCAGTCCCAGTAACAGTCCCACTGAAATGTGTCCAGAAATGCACGAAAATAAAGATAAAACATGACAGGCAGTTCACATTCAGTCATTTATAATAAGCCAAATATGACCGCGACCGCATGTGGCTGCGACTCGACTTAGTCTCTCTCTCTCATTCTTTCTTTCCCTCTCTCTCTCTCTCTCTCTCTCTCTCTCTCTTTGTCTAGCTATCGCCTCAAGTTGACTAGCACAGTTTATCAAACGCCCCACCTCAAGTAAAAGTCTCTCTAGAGCAAATGTTACATGATTTTTTAAGCTTTGCTTTCAATGACCAAGAATTAACTTAAGTTAGCTTGCATAAGGTTTAACTGTCTTATGAGCATTGACACCATTTGTATGATAAAGTAATTCTATATAACTATATTCCTATTAGAAGAACTTGAAACTTTTACTTGCTAGTCACAGTCTTAAGTTGTACTATGAACTATAAGATTAACTTTTATTTTATACATACCAAACCTTAGAAATCATTTGCAAAATAAAAGAATCTCTCGTTAGGATATTGGTATCCCAACTGTCATATAAACCAACTGCAAGTTTGTCAAAATTAAACCTTCAAACCGCTGGCATTAGTCTACGTTTAACCTACATTGATGAGACAATATTGAAGCTGTAGATACTTTCGTGACTTTCGCTATATTTGCTATCCAAATATCCAAAATCAATATATGCTTATATAAGTGATCTGGCCTAGTCACTAAGTTGTAAATTTTCTCAAGCTTTTTTTTTCTTTACATTGCCTGCCCAAAGCCATCAGTTATCTTGAAGATTCCCATATGCTATATGCCTATGTGCTAATAACTATGTAGAAGAGGTCTAGTAATTCAACTTTACTTGTAATTTACTATTCACAATACATTGTAAAATTATTAAGAATAAAATAAATGAATTGAAAAACATTTGATAGGCAGCTATACCCAGGAAAATATTCTTAGAAGAGCATTATCCTTTAAGGCATCAATCGGATCCAAAGCATCTTCGTGAATACACATATTGTCTATTCATTGGACTTTTGAACAGCATTTCAATGAGTAGAAAACAAATATTTGCGGTACAGTAGAATTTTCAGCAACAGAACTACCATGTCCCAAACAGAAGCGCCAATTGGTAATCCACTGGGATACCCCTTACGCTTAACTGATCAATTTACCAGGATTGGTTTTCCCGAGCATGACAACAGACCGCCGAATCGATTTAGCAGCATTCTCTTAGTGTAAATATCGATCCATGTGTCTAACTATTCATCCGCTCTTCAGTTTATCCGTCGGCCTACTTTGCTGCCTTACTGCATACATTATCTCAGTAACTATAAGAGCTAAAGACACACGCATTTTCTGTAACCTTTTACTGAATCAGAAATGATATTAAAAATATTTATAGTTTAGATTGAGCTCTGCTCGTATGTAGATGCTAATGATGCATTACTGCCAGCTCTTCATAGTAATATATCAGTTGCTGTGCGAGAGTTGAGAATTTTAGCAGACAATTTGGCAAGCTGTCAGTGCCACTCATTGCCAAGGGGCTGGGTACACATGGAGACAGGGACAGGGGCGTGGCCGGACTGGGATAGAGACAGAGCACAGAGAACGCCAGTAGAGAAAAGGCGCAGCTAATGACTGTCTACAAGCGCTGGCAAGCAAAGACATCAATCAAATTGAATTGAATCAACCCCGCACAGCCAGCGAGGGGGGTGCATTGAGAACGGGAGTCATTCGGTGTCATTCGACTGCTGCTACTGCTGCTACTGCTGCTGCTGCTGCTCCTGCTGATGCTTAAGCAAATAAACAAAACTTATAAACTCATTCAAATCATATTTAAAAATCATCGAGCAGCAGGCGCAACAGCTGGCCCATTCATGAATTATTTGTTTGCAGCTTATCAAACGTGACCAAAATGAACAAAAAGTTAATAATACAAAAAAAAAAAAACTGAGAAAAGCGTAAAGCGGCAAAGGCAAAGGGCGTGCCAGCTGGCCGACAAGAGCGCTGGACAACAGCTGGCCGAGAGGCCCCAGCAAGTGTGAAAAATCAGCAAAAACTGTGATAGCTGCGAACGCATTCGTGGCAGTAGCACTAGCTTCGCTTTGAATATCACTGAGTGTCGACTTATGAGTGTGAAAAAATAGGTCCTCTCTGACAGCCCCAGCCAGCCTCAGCTCCAGCTCAAGGCTGTTATTATCTTGTGCCTGACCGCAAGACGTGTCAACGCAGCGTTGCGTATACGCGACGTTGGCCCCAGCTGCACAACAGACACTCACGCCCATGCACACACACACACACACACACACACACACACACACACACACACACACACACACACACACACACACACATATATATTTAATCATACATCTAGACCACATATAAATCATGGGCTAGAAAAAGTTTTCGGTGCTGCTGCGGACAGCGCCTCGCATAAGTTGACTTGCATCCACAAAATATTTTGCCATCTTTTTGGCAAGCGGCTTACCAATTTCATAGTAATATATTCCAAGCGGCTTATTGACCAGGCACAACGCATAGGTAAGTAAGCACTCAAAGCCTGCCACGCCCACGCGCCCTTTTAACACCCTTCTAGCTACAATGTGTTGCGGTCAGGTTGTTGTCTGAGTCTGGCAGCGTCTTCGCTTAGTTGTGGTTATCAGCATTTGTTTTGGGCCTTAGCGACAAATTTCCAACTCCAACTACCAATGACAATGGGCTATAATTTATGCAGAGCACATGTCTATGGTAAATAATTGGAAATTTCATAAGATAGAGATCATTTTGAGCACATTTGTTTTCTAGTCATAGTGCTTGGAACTTTGTTTTTATATTTTATACAAAAGTTTATATTAAAACATAAAAAAGACTTGATTATAAATTAATAAAGCTAATTTAATTTTAAGTTATCACATCAGATATATGTACAGATCTTATAAATGACACTTTCACAAAAAAAAAATATATACTCTCTTTTGCTTTATCTTTGTACTTTACAATAAAATGTGCGCTATGATATAATAATATAATATATAAATATAATAATATTATAATATGATAATATAATAATTTAGTAATAAAATACAAAATTTATATGAAATATTACCAGCCACAGCTTCAAATTTGATTTAATTTACTAAGTTAATTATTTGCTTAAATAATTTTATATGATAATATAATACCAAGATGGTTATGGATGCCATACAATTATTCGTCTATTTGACTCTAATGTGTTTTTTTTTTATTTTATTTTTATTTTCTATTTTTTAGTAATCCATTTATAGTTGTAAAATTAGCTTACATAATTAATATAAAATAAATAAATTTTAGTTTTTATTGAAATTTTTATTGTTTGTTATATTTAAAAGTTTTTCATACAAACCTGACAACATAACATGCGCAGCTTGAATATGCTTTTAGCTGTGCAATATTTTTAAGAATTTCAGCATATTACAGTCAGCTCAAATCTTGAATGTAGTTTCGTTATTTGCTCTTAAGAAGTACAATACTTCAATATTATCTGAGCTTTTCCAGTTTAGATTTACACATTGAGTATGCAAAAATTTTTAGCTTTCTCTGTGATCTGCCTATAATTCAAATACATAGTCTTTGTCTTAAAATATTATTTGTGTTTGATATGCTATGCCAGGTCTTTTCGCTGGCAAGATTAATTGAAAGTTCAACTGGCATTTGGTAGCCAATGTCATTTTGTATTTAGCACACAGTTGCTAGTTGAGTGTGTCGAGCCAAGGTGACGTAATTATAGATGTACTGCGAGCAGTTGCGAGTAGCGCCGGCTAAACAGCCAGCCCACAAAAGTGCACTGCGTGCCACAGAAGCAACCCTTGCCGTTTAGCCTGGCAAAAAGCGGAGTTTAGGGCGCAAATTGTATTGGAAGTGAGACATAGGGGCACGGCGAACTCCGAACTGAGAACTGTAAAGTGCAGAAAGGGTTGACAACGCCATGCGGAACACAGTGGGCGGCAACCAGACGCACAGTACATGCAATGCTCCATGTCTGAATGTGTGTGTGTGTGTGTGTGTGTGTGAGTGTTGGTAACTGTTTTGGCCAGCTCAAGACTTGCTTCGCATCTTTTTGGCGCAGTTTATCTTTAAATCTTGCAGCTAACAAGACGCTGCGACACATTAGCATAAAATCCAAGTTAAGATAAGTGCAATTTATGCCGAGCGAATGCGTTGCCTTAATGAGTAAAAGTATCTGTGTGCTACACTTGAGTGTGCCTCGCACATCAAACAGGGCAATTAACAATTGCGCTAGTGTAAATCAGTTTTATCTAAATCCCATTTTGAAAAATTACACACACACACACATAGACAGACATAGAGATGCCCGCAGATCCTGCAGAGAGGACAACGATGCTTAAAATGCAATTTGTTTTGGCAGTCCACAACCTGAAGATGGCAACTTGTTTGTCGGTCTGAGCGTGTCATTAGCATTGATTAATTTGTCGCACGATTTACATGGAAAAACAATCAATCAACGGTATGTCGTCGCTGCCATTGCCATTAGTCAATCTTGAGATGCAGCCCGCCACTTGAACTCGGTGTCAACCGGGGCCAGACAGCCCATTCAGCTAGACATTCCATGCCATTCCATGCTATTCCATTCTAGCCAGCAATCCGACCATCCCAGCATTCATCCATCTCATTTCAGTCAGCTTCAATCGCAATCTTCTAGTATGCTGCACATCATTAACGGCTCCGCCGGGGTGTGGCCCAAGCTCCTCCCGCTCGGCCTCAAACTTCCTTCAGCCGGACAGCTAAGCTCGAGCTCTCATCGCAGGCAAATTGTTATGAACCTAGTTGTCGTCCACTTGCCCAGTTTCGCTTTAATGAATTGTTTCGCTGCCAAACAAAGTTTCTGGTCTGAATGTAATTAAAGTCAGTCTGCGGCTGTCTTCTGTGTTGTTGTCTACTTCGAGGGAAAGTGCACAGAGACGGCGAAATGCGACCTGAAATGGGATAAGCTTCAGCAAAGTCTATTAACTGCTAGGCAAATCAAATGAGAATCAGAACTTTAAATATTTTCAAAGACTTTTTAGGCAAAATATTGTAGATTGATTATATATTGAACTAAGTATATATTTTCTTTCATATTTAATGAAGGTTTCACTAACATTTTTATACTCAACTTTGCACCTAATATATAGCTACAAAATATTATACAATATAAATAAATCAAATAAATCATCAGCTACAGCCTGTTCACAGTTTTCTTCTATTCCATTCAATCCCCCTTTGGCCCGCCTTGTTTTTGTTATATACAACGAGATCATCTCTGTGCAGAGCTGAGGCATAATTAAGCTGCATCAATGTCGTGTTAAGTAGCCAGCAAACTAATGATAGCCACATTTACAACAAAGGCCAATTGTTGCTGTAGAGCTGTTGAGCCAGAGGTGGACACAGGCGGGTGGCAGCAGCAACAACGCAACACAAACAAAAGCGCGTGGACTTTAATTTTTATGCGTGAAAACACATAGTAACAATGCCCATGGACCTGGCTAAAAAAAAAAAAAAAAACAACAACAGCAACAGCAAAAGAAGAAGCAGAGACAATGCGAGGCATACTTAAAATGCGAGACATTCATTTTTCTACAAGTGAACAAACATGGAGCAGAGCAGAGCAGAGATAGAAAGAGAGAGAGGTATGGCGAGGAAGGGGGAAAATGGCACACAGGACACGTGGACCGTGGCTCGACCTTTTTTGGATGGAGGAAATTCAATTAGCCAGGATCTGGGAAGGTGGAAGGGTGTGGGGACGTTTGCTTAGGTAATGTTTCAATTAATTCGTTTGGCTGTTGGGGTTAGCTGCTAATGATGCCCGAGACTAGGATGATGTATCTATGCCGGCTAGATTGCAGAGAGCACTCCTCGCATTCGCAGCCATAAACAAATCAAATCGATTGGCCACAATTAATAACACCAATTCTGTGCGACTGCATTTCATTATTTGTTATATGTTTCAAAGATATTTATTTGATAAACGCCGACGTCGCCAGACGCCAAAAATCTCATCGCTTTAAGTGGGGCTCATTTTGGCGTTTGGGGCAAGTAAAAACAAAAGAAAAAAAGCAACGAGAGAAAAGGCAACACCAGGCGCACAAAGGGGTTGGGCGCAGCCAACAAAAAAAAAAGGGACTGCTACCGGGTAACATATCAAAACGCCGCAAATGGGCAACTACAACAGCAGCAACAAAACGATATGAAATGAAATCATATAAGACAAAAAAAATGAAGAAGAAGAAGAAGAGGAGGACGGAGAAGAGGGAGAGTGCCAAAAAAAGGCAAACATGCGACGTCGTCTAAAGGATTTGCCAACGCAGACAACGCTGCAAAGACAAAGTATCTGTGGCATAAAGAAAGTATCTGAAGAGTTGCCGGGCACAGGCAAAGGCAATGCCAAAAGACATGCTGTGCGTGTGTGTGTGTGTGTTGGGGAATTTTTTGGAAAAAAAAAACCAAAATAAAAATCAGTTTAGAAAAAGTGAAATAACTGCAAGTCGCGCCAAAAGTCAGAGAATTGCGTATTCGGTAGCTGGCCAAATGTCGTGCAATACAAATGATTCGAACGATATCGTTGGACTGTTGAAGCTCAAGTGTGGACATTGTTAACTTCAATTATTATTATTTATTACTTAGCTACTATATTTATATATATTTTATTGCAACATTCTTTTATTATATCTTACTTTGCAGCATTAAAAATATTTAATTTAAGATAAATAGAAAATAATATTCATATGATTTATTAAACAAATCTTGGCCAATTCTCATTTATTAATTCATTAAATAATATTAAATTAATCTTGAGTATATTCAATGCAAAAATCATAAGAAATAACAGCTGCTTCAAGAAGAAAACTCACACCAAATATAAATTTTCCTAATAATATATTCCAATCAACAGCTCCTATTGATACTTTTAAAATCAAAACTTTTATTAGAAATTATTGTCAAACATATTCGATACGGAAAACATGAGAAATTTCAGCTGCTTTGGGAACAAAAATCACATAAAATATATATCTAATAATAATAGATTCTTATAAATAAATCTTATTGATGATAATGATGTTTTAAGTATTAAACTCGGTGATAAGTATTAAACTTGGAGTTTCCATTTCTCCAAGTTTTATTTTACTTTTCAATAAGAGTTATTGATTAGCATATATTATTGTTAAATATATATTTCGAGTACTATAATTATTTTGATTAGAATTCTTTATTATTCTTAAATTTTAAAAAAATTATAAAATATTTATACAAATAATAATTGAACTAAATAAATTAATTTTTGAGCAATATAAACATTTTTATGTTTGCTGTAATTCTTAAAAAAAAAAACACTTAAAATATATAGACAAATATTTATATAAATAAATCTAGTATACAACATAAAACATTAAACAGCTATTGGCAACATCTTAAGCCAACTCAAACTGGCTTTGATATCTAACCGAACAGCTTAGTGTGGTATGCCCAGCTGTCAGTGCAGGGTATCCTCAAACTACACAAACATACTTCACGTGCGTCACCTTCACACACTCACACACACACACACACACACACACAGATGAATTCATTCGAGAAGCGCATCCTCAGCTCAGCTCAGCTCAGCCTCCACTCGCCTGCAGTTCGCACTACCACGCGTTAATCCAACATGAGATTATGGAACGCTTGACTTAAAGCATCTGTTAAATTGGCTTAATCTGTGTGTGAGTGTGCGTGCGTCCCTCTGGCTGTCTGTCTGTTTGCCTTTGTAATATGTATCTCCCGCCGCCACTTTGTAACTGTTGTCATTTTTATTGCCCTGGGAATGTTTTTTGTCCACCATTGTGAGAGACGTACACGCCCCGCCAAGCATTTTTTTCTCCTGCCTTCACATGTCTGCCATTGTGTGTGTGCGTGCGTGTGTGTGTTTGTGTATGTGTTGCTGTCCTGGCTGGGTGTCCTTTGTACTCCGCTAAACAAAAGTTTTGTCGTTGATTTTATTGACCAATTTTTGGATGCGTAAGTTGGTTTTTTTCTCGGGAGTTTTTGCATGCTGCTCCCGCTCCGTCAGCTCCCGCTGCTGCCCCTGGGCCTTTGGCAGTTTATTTTGGTTTTCGTTTCTTTTCTTTGGGCTTGCTTTGTTTTCATAAGTTTTTATAGCTTCATCTGTGGGATTTAAAGTTTTATTGTGATTTAAACACTTGTTAATCGTGTGTGCATATGTCAATTGCCTGTCGCTGTGTGTGGGTAAGATTTGCTTGTTTTTTTTTTCTTTTTTTTTTTGTATTTTGCTGTAGCTACTGGATTAAGTTGTCTTCGAGCAACGCTTATGACTGTCAATTCGCTGCGGGCCTGGAGTTATGAAGCCCAATAAGCAGTTTGCCTGACTTTATTTATATTTTGCTGTAAAAAAACTGTTTTACCTTAAACAATTCAGACATTTATTAAACCATAAATAACATTTTATATATTTTGTTTTGTGAAAATATTATTTCAACTTAAATAAAAATTTGTATAAATTTACATTTTTATTTCACAAGCCTTTTATCTAACGTGTCAATATTGAAAACTAGATTTAAAGCTCTGCTTTAAATTTATTACTAAACCAATTGCCTAGTCAATTCCTGTTTAGTCTATTCGCATCATTAGCTGACGCAAAGTGTCTTCGACAATTGCAGCCGGACTTAGCATATCTGTGCCGAAATTTACATGCAACTGATGCCAGTCCCAGCTGAGCTGAGTTGAGCTGCGTCCGTGAATCCATCGTTTCATTGATAAATTGTCTGCGGAATGACAAACAAGAACGGGAGCTGCATTGATAGGTGGACAGGTAGCAAATGTCAGTTACACACACAAATAATCACTACACTTCAATCGGGCTGCAGTGGAGAGAGCCAACAGCTGCCCCAGCAACAGCAAGTGGACGGCCTGCGGAGCGATTGTAATCAAAATGCAACAAATTAAGGAGGCAGCAGAGCGAGTGAGGGAGACAGCAAGACAGAGAGAAAGAGTGAGAGGGGAGAGAGAGGTAGAGGGAGAGCTGGACTCGTACCTTTGACTTAAAATATTTATTTATGCAATTATTTTGCAAGTAGCTCAAAATAAATAAATGAAATGAAATAAAAGAGCGAGCAACGGGCTGAAACTGGATCTGGCTCCGTTTGCGTGGCTTCAATTGACGAGGCAGCGCAGTAAATTAAAATTTAAATTTATGCCATTTGCTGGCCCCAAAAACATGCGCAGGACGCAATTAGGCAACAGGTTGAACTCCAAGCGAAAGGTGCAACACACAGCTACAAAACTGATGTGCCATGTCATCGTTGTCTATTGTCACTCAAAAGCGAAGAAATATTATTTATTTATTTATGACAGGGCCGCAGACCCTAAGTGACACATCAACTGCGTGCACCTTTTGCGCGCTCAGCTGCCAAACAGGTGTGCCAAGTACTCACCGGCTAACCCTCCCCCTGCCCAGCTGACCCAATTAGCTGGTATCTTAGTTGAGTGCTGTTAACAATGTATGTGGCATGAGTTTATGGCTCGTAAATGTCGGATCGCTTTTAATTACATGCGTTGCGTATACGTAATATTCGGTGGCCATCGATTCGCTGCAAAACTCATTCTGGCTGCGCCTCATTAGCCCAATAACTGTAACTGTAAAGCTGTAAAACCACCAAAAATCAGGCAATTGTGGTCGCAGGGCTGGGCAATAAATGGCAATCAGACAATCAGACAAACCCTTTTTGCTTTATGATCTGAAAACAATTTAAGCTTTTATTTGTTTATCCAAAGACAGCTACAACCAGAGCCAAAGCCAAAGCCAAAGCCAAAGCAATCAAGCCCCACTTGAGGCCCAAATGGTAACAGCTCAGCACAAGCGCAAGCGAATGCAATGAGCGAATTTCATTGAAGCAGGAGCAACAGTTGCTATTGATGGATCACCAAAAAGCAACGGGGCAACAGCAGCAGCTACAGCAACTGCAGCAACAGCAACAGCAACAGCAACAAATGCCAAATGATCTGTGGAAGAAGTTGCGTAAAGCGAAGACTGCGATAATGATCATACAAAAGCGAAAAACGCGTTAAACTTTGCAACGTCGTCATCAGCAACTGCCTCCCCGCCCGGCATTAGCTACTGCAGCAGCAGCAGCAGCAGCAGCAGCAGCAGCAGAAAGAGCAACAGCTACTGCCACGACTGACCCAACGACCGGACGTTGTGTTTGCAGTCAAGTGCGATTGCAAATGCACGGAATTCACATTCGAGCCTGCTGAATGCCCCCACCAGCCAGCCAATACTGCACTGAACAAAATAAGTGCACATAGTTCAACATACTCTTGGTTGCATATATAATAAACAAAATATCTACACCCACCCTAACATACTCAAACGAAAGACGCCGTCACAGCAGTTGAGGCATAAAACTATGGAGAATATACCCATACCTTACCAAATCGCTTCATTTCATTATCATCTCAATATTGAAATAGTCACTCACCTCAGCTACAAACCACGACTGCATGAACAAACAAGTCTAGCTTTACATCTTATCATCCAGCACTCAAACCAGAAAAACATTTACAAATGTAAATTATAAAAAAAGTTTAAGTAAATATAAAAAAAAGAAAATGGGCTAGTAATAATTGTATATAAATAATAATATAATAACTCAAAAATAACATTATCAATCCAATTAATCTAAAGAGCATATATATATTATTTATTTTCTATATTCTGTGCTTAATACGGAAAGTGTTTTAACTAGACAAATTTCAATCTGCTCACATTGATGTTAGTTATGTATTTTACATATAAGTAAGAGTTAGAGGCATTCATAACTCTCTAGAAGTGGTATATACGATAAACTATATCATATATAGATCCCTTATAATTGAGTCGAGCTCCCTACCTAAGCCAAGCCCGGTATGAACTAAGTAAGTCTCAACTGACGTATAGATGTATATAGGTGCTACTGATTTGGGTGCTATTGATATGTGTTAAAATTTAAAGTATAGTTTAGTAACTTATTTTGATTCACAAGGGAAAGTATCTCTTTAAAACTTATATCAGTACATTGTTTCAATATCTCTTGGTCAGCTTGAGTCAATTTCTACATTTATCAGTGCGGCTTAAGCTCAAAGAGTTAGTTAGTTTTCAATTACATTCATGTTAGTTTTTCTCTTTCTGGCATTTAATTGTTGATCTGATTTTGTATCTTATGATTTCATCTCTTTTCTACAATATTCATCCACTTTTTCTTAGAGTGTACAAGCCAAAAGGTTGGCCATTAAAGCTGTTTGGTTTTGCAGTCGATCGGCTACCGTTGCAACGGCTAAGGCAGCGGCTGCTGCTGCTGCTGCTGCCGCTGCTGTTGGTGGTACTGTTGATGGCGGTGCTGCTGTAGCTGCTGCTGATGGGTCTCTTGATGGTTCTGCTGATGGCCAGTGGCTGTCTGCCCATCCGTCTGTCTGTCCGTCGGTCTGTCTGGCTGGCTGACTGGCTCGTCTGATGAGTTTAGTGCCGCTCGCAGTACGATGATTTGTAATTTTTCGCCGTTTGCCAGTTGAGAATCATAATAATCATAATAAAATGCAGCTATACCCATTTTAACACCAAAAATATATATGCATGTATGTGTATGTATTCTCGACAGAGTCTCTTTCCGTTCGCGCTTGAGTTTTGGGCTATTGAAGTATTGCCGTTGTCATGTTAATTTTGCAGCCAGGCTAACTGGCTAACTGGCTGGCTGGTGGACTGGCTGGCAGTTGGCTGTCGCATTAAACTTGGTAATTTGTGTCAAGCGCGGACGGTAGCTACTACTGTTTAAGTGCCTGCTGGGCTTCTGGGTGGTTTCGCCTCTTTGATCTCCACTTGGCTAATTAAGTTGAGCCAAACGTGCCCGAAAGCTGCGTCTGTCCGGCTGTACCTCACATGCTAATGGACTTTGGCATCGACTGCGCAGCTCCTGCAATAATGTCTCAGAGCCTATAGTTTTTACTGCTGCTGCCATTTCATATTCCCCATTGTTCGAATGACGGGCACTTCATTTCCTTTGTGAAGAAAACCAAATCAATAGCTCATTGCAACTGCTCAGCAATATTTCGGCAATACGCAGACCTTAAGCATCAAGGGAATATAAGATTTTAATGGTGTGAAAAAGACAAAGTAGTTAACACTAGATAAGTTTCTGCCTCAAATAGCTACACAGAAAAAACTAAAACTTATTTTATGGGACATGATTGCTGAGTTCATTGTTGTTTATCTATAGTTTTATATATACAAATGTGTTCAAGAAAATAGTAGTGATGCAGTACAAAAAAACATAAACCGAATAAAAAGGGGCTTTCTCCATTTAACAATAATAGATGTCAACCTTTAGTTTGTAATAGAATGAAAAACAGAGGTATACTAAAAAATATCTTTATTTTCGGTTAGAATTCATTTGCTTTTGACGATTTGAAGGAGATGCATTGAAATTCATAGAAATAGTAGTGCAATAATAGTAACAATAGTAAATTAAAAAAAAAAAAAAATCAAACTTATCTATAATAAATTGAATTAATTATGTAATAAGTTAATAATCGAAATTGAAGAACGGAAAACAAAAATCATCTAAATTAATAATAATCTTAATATTCGCTTCAAATTGGCTCCAAAATATTGTGTTCATCCTTAAATTGTGCTGTGCAACATTTAGTGCTCAGTCGCACTACTATTTTCATGAACACAGCTGTATATTTAGTTATCACATCGTTTATTTAATATTGAATTTAAGTTTTCGTAACTCAATTGGTAAGTTATTCGATAGTTATTCGGAGCATCATGAGCTCTCTATTAAAACTATCTATCTATCAAGCTAAAAATCATTTTTTAAATAGGTTGTCTGGCAATTGGCAATTGAACAACGAGAAAGTGACTTTGAATAACTGGCAGCTGCATAGATGTGGCGTTGTCTCAGTTGATGGACATAGCTGTAATATTTAACAAGTTCTATATCTATATGTATGATGTATGTAAGCTAAACATTGATTCCTGAATATAGAAAAACTGAGCTAATGACGAACAACCTCACAGCAAAAATTCGATTTAAAGCGAAAGTTCGCTATTATTAATATTAAAAAAAAATTTCTGACTCATGTTTTATATTCCCAAATTTTTTTTTTAATTTTAAATGATACCTATCTCATCCCCATTATAATTAACTTCATATGCACTCTAAAATAATTATAAAGTAATAAATTTGCACTCTCCAATATGAGCTAATCTAAAAAATAAATAAAAAAAAACTGTTTACCCTCAAGAGTTTACCCCATGATCCGCCCATAAATATAATGGCAATGACGCTGCCAAAAAGTGAAATAAAATTGGCCACAAAATGGGCACTAATTAATGTTGGATATTTATGCCGAAGTCCTGCAGCCTGTTCAGCCTTATCAAGTGGCATCAATTGGCTGATGATAGCCATGCTCGAGCCAAGCGAGTGAAAGCAGCTGCTGGCGCTGCACAATTAAAGTGTCATCAGTGTCCGGGAAAGTTGTCTAAAATTTGATGAAATTTGATTTTAATTGGTTAACGACTAAATGTGCCAAAATGTGGGCGTGGCGCGGGTGCGGGCGCGCGCCACGCAACAGCCGAACCGAACTGAGCCGCGCCGAGCAGCTGTCGCAGGCATTTGACAGGGCTGCCCAAACCGCTAAAACCAATTTCCGCATTGGTGGTGCGGGCTGCTCAGTGGTTGCCTGGTGGTTGCGCCATTTTTGCCACTTAACGCATCATCACTTTGGCTAATTTGTTGCAGTGGAGCGCCGCGACCTTGGCCAGCTAATGATGCCGCCCGGTTGCAGTTGCAGCTGTAAATTTGCAACACAAATGCAAACAGCAGAACAGTAAACAGCGATTGCAATCAACGGGCGCCGCATCTCTATCACACAGCGCACATCATTATTACCTTGCTTCAGCTGTACGACTGGGGGGCGAGGCAAAGAGGAGAGGGCGTGGCAGGTTGCAGCATCCGCTGCTACGTTTTACGCGCTTCAATGATCCGATTCGACTGCGGGCCTCGTTGTGCCAGATTAAACGTATGCAACTCTTAACCTTCGTTTAAATCTCCGTTGATTGACAATCATCGAACGATACGAAAACCAGAAACTCCGCAATCACCGCTCCAGGTTCAGTGGCAGTGGCAGTGGCAGCGGCTTTCAGCTCTCATTGTTGCAACTACATTTGTTTTGCGGTTCGCATTTGTGGCATTTAGCTGGGAAGTGGTTTATCTTTGACTGGATAATCAACAATGTGTGTGTAAGAGAGAGAGAGAGAGAGAGAGAGAGAGTGCAACATACACTGATTGCAAGCAGTTGTTGGCCGAAATAACCTTGAACACAGCTTGAGCCAGAGCTAGCCTAACTCAATTATCATTTAGCATATGCAAATGACCCAGACAGATAAACACACATATTCCGGACTATAAACGTTACGCGGCGATCAATCAGCGACTTGGCCGAAACGCATTACCGTTAGAAGCGCCAAAGAGCTAATCAACGTGATCAACGAAAGAACTGTCCAGAAATTGGTTTAACTGAACTGCTCAACTTTTGAATACGCTGTCAATGTGGAAAATATATTTGTTAGTCTACTAATATATAGAAGAATTATAGGGTTTGTATATACACATATATCAATAGTTCACATCGCTACCTCTTCTATCTCTCTCTCTCTCTCTCTCTCTCTCTCTCTTTCTCTGCCTCTTCCTCCTTATCTCTGAGTCTATCTCCGTCATAAGCTTGCCTGCATTAGAAATGTTGTCTCTACGAAATTACTATATTTATTTTCTTTTAGAATTCTTATTTTATTTATTTTTATTTTTCTTATGTAGTTAACTTTCGCGCTCAGTCGTCAGGAAACATATTACATCATATGTATCATGTAAATATTTCATAAACATTAGTAGATCTGCCTGCTACAGACATCAATTGGATGTCTTTGTCATAATACCCTTTCCGTAAGTGTATTAAAAAATTTGCATGTGCCTCGGTTTTAGTTGCCCGCCGGCTCTAAAGCCAGTAGCCCAATAATTTCAAATTATAAATCATAAAAACGCACAGAAATTAGAATATATCTTGCATAAAAGAATGTTTTTTTGGTGCGAGCCAAGTTTTTGCCCAACAGTTTGGGCTACTGCAATTTTAAAATGAGCTTCGGTCAAAATTATGGCCCGACACGAAAGGCAAACCCTATAATAAATATACATAACATATATAGAAAAAAAGAGTTATATTCCAATTTGCCGCCGATCATCGCGTTCTGAGCTGAAAAACTAACTGTTCTTCGCTGAGAGCTTTGCATAATCGACGTCAAATGCTTTTTTTTTGTTTTTTTTTGGCTTCGGTAATTCTTTTTTTTTTATTTCGAAAAGATGTTGCCAATTTTTGGTTGCATTAAATTGCAATTAACCTTAATTGATTGAACGATTATCATTCGCCTGGCCTATGCAAAAATTTCACTTTCAATCAATGTTCTCGCAGTCACTTCCGATTGCCGACTGCGGATTGCGCTGAGCACAATTACACACACATGGCACACACTTGCTGTGTGTGTGTGTGTGTGTGTGTGTGTGTGTGTGTGTTTGAGTGTTGGCTGCTTCGTCTATCATTAGCATCAAAAAGCTATCATCATCATTACCAAACCCCAAACTACGGACCAAGAGAGACAGCACGAGTCTCTCACTCTGCACGCGATAAAGCTGTTGTTGTTGTTTGTTGTTTGTTGTTGCTGTTGCTGTTGCTGTTGCTGTTGACGTTCTGTTAGACACACACGCATACAATAATCAGGCGTTGGGGTACTCGCAATCATAGTTGTTCAGAGGTGTTGCTTTGTTAACTGCAGCCTAATCATTACCAATGGGCAACATGCTAGCTACGGCAAAGTATCTCACAGATACAATTTGATATAGATACATATAGGCTTTAATTATGTGTAAGTGAAGCTCGCAGTTGCACAGATAGCTTATATTAAAGATTTCAGATAGATAGACTTAGAGGGTAATGCTTGAAGAAATTTAAAAGCTTTACTTAATGTAGAGCTTAGTCTATCTGTAAGATGCACTGATGCAAACAGACTAATCCTGAGATTATAATCTTTATTTTATTTTACTTCTGGTTAATCAACATTTATTGCTACCGCACTTCGAACCAAACGCCATATGGATGTTGACCTAAGAATCAAAGGCATGTAATGTATGTATACACAAATTTTTCATCTGTGCTATGATTTGTCTGCACAAATTATCAATCAATGAGCAAACGGGAAATCTTATTAAATATTTGAATAGCTGAATGAAAGCGAAAATTCAAACAGCTGCTGATATTATCAACTCAAATAGTATTGTTCTTGTTGAGTCACCTACATTTTATATTTCAATATTAATAGTATTTTATTTAACACTAATCAAACTATATTTTTTGCTTTTAATGAGTTTTTTAAGCCTTAACTGCTGTTTCCTCTTTATTTTTTAAAAATTTAACTAATTTACATTAAATACTAAAACATAATAAGTCTTAAATTGTTTAAACTAATTAAAAAACTTTTTCAAAAATGTATATAATTTTTTAACCTATCTACATTGCTAAAAAAAAACTCATTAAACTTATCTCTGAGATGCTTAACTATTTGCTTAGCTAGTGGCATTTCCTATTCCAACTGAAGGCTTTCAACTGGCTGACATAAATTGACAAAGTTTACGAGTGAACGCAACGTTAATCGCTCAATCAGTGAGCTTAAAAAAAAAAAAACAAAAAACGTAAAAAAAAAAAAACGGAAAAAATTGAAACGTATCAATAACTTAAAAATATAAATCAATATCAAAACAAATGGTCAACGGTCCATGTAAGCACTAAATCAATGTGTCAATATGGGTAACTGATACACTAGAGATCCCCAGCCAGCCAACAATCCAACTGCAGCGGAAATTGAATTATGCCCCCAGTCCGACTCTAACTCTGACTCTGACTCCGACTCCGAGTGCCAGTGCGAGTGCGAGTGCGAGTCCGATTCCAACTGGAACTTCAATAAGTATCTAAGCATGCATGAATGAGCGCCTGAATGACTGACTGAATGGTGGCCCGGCTGAGTAGCTGAGTGGCTGAGTGACAGACGGTGGACAACTGGCGCTCAAATCAGGTGCTGCCACTTTCGTTCGACGTCCGTTGGACGTGGTTGGATGTGGTTGGTGGCTCAGGACTGCGTCTGGCGGTGCGGCGGCCGCTGACTGTGAGAATCTAATGTCCAATGTCTGAACGGTTTCCTGAGCGAACGGGTTTCCAGCCGGCATTAGATACTGCAGCGATACGCATGCGATACGTTCGATAGTTTATGGTCTACAATTAAAATTGTACGACAACAGTGTAGTATGCCAGAGGCGTGGCTGATAAAGAAAAAGAGGGGTCGTAATATATATTTGTATACTAAAGCAGACATGGCCATGAAGTGTGTTAATCTAGCAAATAGTATTGGGACACGCACAAATGTATATTCAGATAATGATAATATTAGATAATATATAAGGCTCATATGACTCCCCTTCGACTACGCCACTGACATTTTTTTGTGGCAGCAAATGCATTTAATGAAAATTAGCTGCAATAACATGAAAATTCATAGCTTAATATGAGTCGGCGCTATATTTGCAGCAGACAGGGGCAAAAACTTTTACCTAGTCGAATGCGAGCGCGATTACGAGTTTGAGTTCGACTATGAGTACGAGTATCCGACTTATTCGTCGCCGAGTCGAGTGGCACATGGTAAATTATAGAGTTTCAATTGTCGATTGACATGTGAAAATGCTTATAAAAGGACTGTGTGAAGCAGTTCAGTTTAATATTGCTCGCTTTGTGCCAATAAATAAATTAATTGTTGAATTAATTTCGCTTTTTTTCCACGGCATTTAATTAACAGACAATCTAATATTAATAGCCAACCAAATTTGTAAAACTTTTTAGCTTCGATTGTTTTTTTCTCAAAGAGAAATATATATGGTTAGATTGGCTATTCAATATGCATATTTTAATTTGTAATTATACTTTAGTCTACAAAATTTCCATATCAATTTTTCGATAACAACGACAAATTGTTATCAATTACATCAATTAACTGGCAATGGCATATCCAAACTCTTGATGGCATTCACGTATGCAAACTGTTCGATGAAAATGAAAGTGTGACAACGTGCTCAACCACTTTCGATAGGCAAACTCCGCTGGAAATCCACTTTTCAGTGAGAAAGAAAAAATACAAACTAAATGAAAAACGGAAGTAGGAAGTGTGGCAATTAAATGTGTGTGAAGAGTGAAGGGGCCGCAGGGTAAACAAACTCAGCGATGCAGCAACACAGCGCGAGGTGTTGAAATCATTGTTATATTCAGGCCGAGCTCGCCTGTAAGCGGGAGAAGCTGTTGATTTGCTGCTCGAACTAAACAGCGGCCCAAAGCTCTCATCCAAAATTAGACGCAAATAGTGCGGAAAGTAAAATGACCCTCAAAACGCGCGCTGCCCTTCACATGGATGCCACACATTTTGGCTTATTATTTTTCAATCTTTTTTCCTTTTGTTTAGCTGCGCAAATATTTGAAATATTTTGCTTTAGATTAGCGCAACTTTTGCCGCAGCTAACGGCGCTTTGGAACGCAGAGAAGAAATCCATCAAACGATCATCAAATTTTGCAGTGACGTATTGGGTATTGCCCACGGTCCCAGACGGCGGCAGGAATGTCCACCAAACAAAAAAAAAAAATAAATAAATATATAAATAAAGGAAGACTAAGAAAAAGTCACAGTTAACTCAGGTAGCTAACGAAATGCAATAAAACATCAACACGACCAGAATTATAACAACTAAGTAAACGTCTGTCACTCGGACTCGATCTGGACAGAATTTTGATCAGGCCAAAAACGAATGTGGCCCAAGACTGAGCGAGAGAGAGAGAGAGAGATAGAGAGAGAGCCTGAGCCTGAGCCACGGCAGCTGATCAAAGGCCGCAGCTTGATTGGAGGCTGAGGACATTGACGATTGCAGTGCAAATGATAATTTATTAGATTGCGATCTTTAGGCTCAGCACGAGGAGCAACAACAAAAAAAAGAGTAAGACTCAAAGTTTTAGAGGCTGAGAAAAGTGGAGGATCTGGAATGTTTATTGAATTAATTTGGTCATTCGTCTGCATTTCTAATTAAACCGAATTAATCATGAGCTACAAACATTGCACTAATTATGCGTAGACCAAACTGGGCTACCAGCCCAGCTACCAGCCAGTCAGCCAGTCAGCAAGTCAGTCAGACGACCAGCCGATCTCTGCCCCATCTCGCGAAGTCTATTGCTGGACGGCAGCTGCTCTGCGTAGCTGCGTAGCTGATGGCGGCACTCACAAAAGCATTTTGCAGCCAATGCCCATGATGAGGCCCATGATTGTGATCAAACAGAGCTCTGCACTCGCGATGGCTCCGCTTTGATGTTTTGCGACACGCACGACACACATTTATTTGTTAGCCTCTGTGGCAGACACTGTCCTTGGCTGCCACCAAATGTTCAAATTGGCTCTGGCGAAATTCTCAGTGAAAGTGAGAGTCGCTGTGAGTGATGATTGTTCAAATGGCTGGTCAATCATATCAGCAACATCTGCAGTTATCTAATCAGTTAAGTGCTACTTAAGCAAACGATTAGTCTTGAAGGATCTTATAGCAAAGGCAGACTTACATGTGTATCAAACCCAACTGGATACTCGGAATCATGAGATCAACATGTCTGGTCCTACTGCGTGAATTTTGAATAAAAGTTCACTTAAACTTATATCTTGTATCGAGTTGGCTTGGGGCTTAGACCATTATAGCTGCTTGAATTGTTGCCCTTCATTCCCTTTGCCATTACAACTTACCTTGAAGTCATATTTCTGCCTATCATATTTCTTAAAGCCTCGAAAATGATTGCTCTTAGCACACACAGCATACATTTGCCAGCAATCACAATCTGATCAAATTAAAGGTAACACACATCGAGCACAATTCGTCATAATGTTGAATGTGGGTTTAGCAGCTACAAAGTGGCTACTGCTAGTCCGAAGAGGTAGTCCTTCCCCCCCGGGGGCAGAAGTGCAGCTGTCTAACGAGTGTACAGAGAGAAAGCGAGCTAGCTCGTCAAATGGGCCAAGGATTAAGACGCGTGTAGCATTAGCCGCCGGCATGTAGCCACAGCCACAGTTACAGCCACAGCCAAAGTTACAGCCACAGCCACGGCCGCAGCTTAATGACCGTAATGACCAACAGCAATAACAGCAACAAGGACTGGAGCAAGGACAGCACAGAGGATACGCCAGATAATGCTCATGATACGGGCCAACACATGATGCTGCTGAAAAATTGTACAAATTACTTGAGTCCAGCGCGAAATGAAATCATTTCGGACACAACTTCTGTTGTTTATATAGGCACATTGTGCCGGACTCGCAGGATACGCTACATCAGCTAAAAACGGAGGGTTGCAGCCGAGCAACCCCCGCACTGGCGGCGAGGGCGAGGGCAACAGCAGCAGCTTTTTATTAATGATTCACAATTTTATGTAGCGCGTATTTATCACATTTGAGTATGCGACACACACACACTCGCACACATAAACGCCGGCGACAGGTATTTTGTAAGCTGAAAACTTGACAGACTTGTTTGTGATCCTTTTTTTTTTTTTTTGGTTGTTCTTGCCGTATTTGTTATGACAAACGTGCGGCCAGGACTAGCTAAGGGACGGCAGCAAAAGCAGCCTGTGCCTGTTTTGGGCGACATGTTTTGCAGTTTTCCGGTTGACCGCAACAAAAGACATGATGTCACGCTGCCTGTGGCTACGTATGCATGTCTGTGTGTGTGTGTGTGTGTGTGTGTATGTCTTGTAACAGCTACTACAATGGCAGCGCGACAGGACAGCCTTTGTCAACACACACACACACGCACACTTAAGCACTACGCTCGTGTCAATTGTAACGTAGTCAAAAGGTCGGGCTTAAGTGACTTTATTAAGCGGTTTAAAAAGGGGCAGGTTATACACACACTCATACACACACGCAGACACACGCAGACACACGCAGGTGTGCATGTGTGTGTGTGTGTGTGTGTGTGGCACTTGACATGCCTGCGGCTGTCCTGGTAGCTTTTGTTTGCTACTGCGACCTCAGGGGGCACAACTTTTTAGGATTAGAAGCGACTTAAATGCGGCTTTAAATAATGTTGACTATTTAAGTAAGACATATTTAAGATAATAACAAAATTTAAATTTATTATTATTATCTTATTATTATTTATTTATTTATTTATTTTATTATTATTTTATTATAAAATTTTTATATTATTATATAAATTGAAAGCATATAAATTTATACGTATTTTAAAATATAATTAAATGAAAATATTTGTTTACATTAAATTCAATAGACATATGAAATATTTAACAAATCTGTCCCTCTTTTCCATTTTGTGTTTTCTGCAATGCTAGAAGTTATGTGCCTTTGATAAGACCCCTTTTTATGACTAAGCTTCTTTGCGTTTCAACAGCTTATCACCAAGGATCTGCGACGAAAGAGCTCCAAGGATTTCACACATTCATTAAAAAGTGTTTCGCATCGCCAGCCCTTCAAAGTGGGGGGCACAGCTGCCACGCCCACTACGCCTTTCATTTACTTTTCCGCTGCCTTAAATCACGCATATTTCAGTTTGTTTTCTCTTGTGCCTTTTAATTTATGTGCCACATGTTACCTGACAAAAGGTAACAAACAAACACTTCAATGAGAAGCCAAAAAAAGAGAGAAAGAATGAAAACAATGCTAGGAAAATTTTGAAAGCACATGAAAATTCCAGCGCAAGGAATTTCGCGCTGATTTATGAGATTAAAAAACGCTTGGCAAGTGCCAGAAAATTATTTGTAACATGCCTGAAGCATATGAAATCTTTAATCCATAATAATGGAAGCTTTAAGCGAGTCAACGACCCAACCTCTTTAACTGGGCTAAGCGATAATTCTCTATATCTATAGCCAGACAATGGATATCATCGAAATATGGATGATTCACGACTTTTGCGAAGCACTTGACAAATGAATTAGAGCAATTCACTGCGAATGGGGCAATGATGTCGCATACAATGCGTGTCTTTCAATGCAAAAGTCAAAGTGTCAGGCCACAGTCAAACAAACAGTCTGCAGAATGACAAACTGACAAACAGACACACCAACAAACACACACACACACACATAGACACACACAAAGAAACAAACGCTTCCTGTTGAAACATTGCAAACTTCCGACTGCCAAAGGCACAGGCGAAAACATATGTGTGGGAAGAGATACATACAGACATACAGACAGCTATGGCTTTAGCTAGTCCAAGTCCCAATTCGAGTTCAAGCAGCGAGTGTAGTTGAAATATTTTTGGTGATTTATTTGCAGCGCGTAGTTTGTGGCATGTTTGCCGACAACAACAACAGCAACAACAACAACATGGACAGCGCCAATAAACAAATTGCCGACGCATTTTGTCAGCGTTACGGCACAGGGATTATGTTAAACAAGCAGGCAGTGCGTGAGCAAGCAATGCCTAACTACCAAATACCCTCTAGTCAAGGATATTGCAGGATGAGGACTCTGAAAGATATCAGAATATTCCTTACATATATAACAGATCTAAACAGAATAAATATAGTTGCCAAGCTGTACGATATATACGAGGTAATTTAATTATTTAGATACTTTTTTAAGTAAATCAAAAAAAATAAATAAATAAAAAAAAAAATAAAATAAAATGAAAATAAAATAAAATAAATAAGTTTACTAGCAAAAGAATTGGTCTCTTACCAAGGATTGTGTAAGTGAGCTGAAAAATTATAATATGAAAAGATTATAGGTCGTTGTTTACTACAGAGACATATTTCCACAAAACATTAGGTCTACAGAATAATAAGTAATAAAAATAAAATTTAATTTTCACATTGGACACAGTGCAATTTATTGTAATATCTAACATAGTCTACAGTATTTAAATACTTAGCTAAAACCTGTGCTTACTCCAATATACACACGAAATAAATCTACCCAAACTCAATATTTGACTGCAGGGTATCAGCACGAAGCTTCTTAAACTGGCTGGGCTGTTCAACTGACTTGACTCCTTGGCTGTGTGCTGGTTCGTCTGTCACGCTGTAGTTTGGGGTTGAGTTTTCGGGGGCTCCAAAGAACTCTGGCAACTGATTTAAATGCGCTGTTATAAAGCGCCACTTAATGTATCATTGAATTTAAATCAATTTCTGTGCATTGTTGAAAAGTACCTAAAATATGGGTTCATAAATGGTATAATTCACTTGGAAATACTTTTAAAGTCAGCAGAAGAAGTAGAATTTAAAAAAAAAAAACTAAACCCAATAGCTGTGATACGCGAATAAGAGTATTTAGGATTGGGATAAGCAGCAGATGCTTTGGGAATCTATACCTAATCCATTTTCGACCACAAATTTCAACTCAAAAGTTATTAATTGATTAAAGGCGCTTATCTTATATGGGAAAAAGAGAAACTTCTTGCTATAATGAATATACCCTTTATAGCAAGTTCATAAATGAATATGCAGCCTCGCTACTAAGTTGCAGTCATCTTGTGCATTGGGGGCCAGGGGCAGCGAGGGAGCCAAGCGGGGACAGTAGCGCCTGTAGAAAAATAAATCACAGAAAAATGTCTTTAATCTTGGCGCCTCGAGATGCGGCGGTACGTCGGCGCTGTTCGTGTCGGTAGCCGCTGCTGCACATACATCAGCGCGGCGTGCCAGACACTCTTAGTGTGTGCCACGCCCACTTATGAGTGTTTTGTCGCCTTAATTACTAGTCGCCGACCAGGTCTGTCTATTTGTACAGCATGGCCCACAGTCTTGGCCCGTTGGATGAATGAGCTGCTGTGCCTGATGATGGCCATTCATATCATTTGTCAAGGAGCGCGCATAGAATGCACTCGCAAGCGCCTGCGGTCACAGCGGAAGCTGTAATGAGTTATTCAACCAAAGCGTCAATTCACAATGGCAATTAAACCAGAGAGCCCAAAGGGTCACAGAGCGAACTCTGCCAGCTGAAGCCCCATCCAACTGGCTTTCACACAGCTGCTGGCATGTAAGCTGACTTGATAAACCACTAAAAATAATTTACGACTTTCATAGGAATTTAAATTTCAACGCCCGCGCCACTACAGATACAACAGATACTGCAAAATATCTTTAAGATACTTTTTTACTATGGCGCTGAAATTTATGCGCCGTGTGTGTGGGGGGCTGTAGGCTTGTTGAGGGCTAGCATGTGTAAGACGCTACAGCAACCTGTTAGTACACACTCACCCACAACAAGCACACACACACACACATACACACTCATGGCGGGCTTTTTATTTCCGCTTAGATAAGTTTATTTCATACGCGACACTAAATTATATGCCAAGAATGTTGCTGCTGCTGTTGTTGCTGTTGTTGTTGCTGTTATTCCTGGTAGACATCTTGCTTATTGTTCTGCTGCTGCTGCCACTGCCTTAGCTGCTGTCGCTGTTATTGTAATTTATGCAAAAATATTTTCGTTGAAAAATACGATTACCAGAGACCAGCTACAGCTCCTTGGGCATAGACACTCCCTCTCTCTCTCTCTCTCTCTCTATCTGTCTATTTGAAAACCAACTCAGTCTACATTTTCCACTCTTCAGTACTTGGCCCAGCACGTACGAATAGTTTTGATAAATGTTTTACTTGGTTAGCTCATGTTGGCTCGTCTTGGCTGGGCACTTGGTAGATAGGGCACTGAGAGATAATAAAACACACGTTTTCAGCTTGGCTTTGGCATCGGCTTATTCATGTTATATTTGATATAGGTGTAAAAGAATATTGAATATACGCAAAGCAGCTAACAAAATAGACTTAAAGTAGACTTTTGATTGCGTAGTTAAATTGTGTCTAAAAGTATCTGAAAAAAAATAAAAAAAAATATTAAAATATAAACCAATTCAAAATGGAAATTGTTAAGACTTTCACAGAGTTATGAAAGCTTAAAATTTAAAAATATTTGCTAAAACAACTTTATTAATCTTAAGCCAGTAAGACCAGAAAGTTTTTGTATATTTACTGATATAACAAGGTCCAACATAATATTTGACTAGGTTCTTCTTCACATTTCCTAAAATTTAATTGAAAAAGAAACTCAAGAATGTAGACAACGCTGACATGTTTGGGTCTGAGCGAAAAGCAACAAAGAAAATCTACAATGTCAAAAATGCAATTTGATAAACATAAAGTGCAACCCCCTTCAGGCGACTGCACAGGTTCTTGTGCTTATTGTGGGCGTTGCCCAGAGCCCAACACTGCGGGCCACTTGCAGCGTCTGCAAAATCTGCATAGACGCCTCGTTGTCCTGGAGGAGAACTGGGCTGCGCACAAAGCACTGCGCTAAGCACACGTCTGGCCACGCCCCAAAAAGTGCAGCAAAAAGCAGAGTTTAGGGTTGAATTTAATAAACGTATTTAGATTTGTTGCAGCCCCAGCTGCAACAGCTGCAGCACCAGCAAAAACAGTTTGTCTCTTCATACTTCCATATACAGTATATTTGTGTAAGCTGGGAGCACGTCGAATACAAGCAACAAAGTTGACATTGATAATGCACAGCTTCCTTTAACTAATCGGGCTAAGACACTCATGCAATAAAACATATTAAATTGAAGAAATATTATAATAATAAAAATAATTTAAAATATTCGATTTGCTGCTCTTCTTCTCTATTCTAATATTTTTAGCAGAAGTCTATGATTTTTTAAAATTTTTATAACTAATATAACCAATAGTAAATATATATTATAATTATTTATAAAAATCTATTTATATTTTTTTTTATTATTATTTATTTATTTTATTAGTTAATATATGTTAAAAAATATATACATAAACATATTTATATTTTTCTTTATTAGTTTGTATATATTAAAAATATATATTTAAATTTATTTATATATTTTTTAATTTTTTTTATAACAATTTTTTGATTTCATAAACTTCAAATAATTTAAAAAAAAAATGTTATTTAAACAACTAAGTTAGCGCAATCATTTAGTTATAATCTAAGTGAACAGCGAAAAGTCATCTGCTACTGCTGCTTTTGGCTTTCTCTACAGAAGTCTGCCGTTCCGCTGGCTGACTAATAAAGCACCGCAGTCGATGGGGCTGTTGGACGAGTACTTGTAGCAGTTACCTCAGCGGCTACTGGCTCTTGGCGGCTACCTGTAAATACGTATAATCAAGCAGAGAGCTGAACGCTTAGCATCTGCATTTGCGGCTATTAAGCCATGAGCCGCGCACAACTTAGAGAGGCAGGCCTGAGCCCAGCCAGGCCAGGCCTGGCGAGCACTTCATACTTTTAATTATTGTTTACATTAAGTGGTCATGAGTCTGTGTTGAGTCGACTCGGTTCGAGTGAGCGCATTGGGCGTAATTCGCATTTAAGCCACGACCGTGTACTTAAACAGCGATTAAGCCCGGTTCGGAGTCGACTGGGCATCGGCTTGGACGTAATTAGCCAGCACTGTGAGAACCATGCACCGATTTGTGGGGCAACAGGTCAATAAGGAGCCCAAAATTTGGCCAACAGCCTGATGTATAGGCGCACTTCCTGTGTGCCTTTAATTCACTTTTAAATGTTGCCGTACGTTTTCTTAAAAAGTTTTAATTAAACACTTCAGAGTATGTTGAGAGCACAGATATATACATACATATATACTATATCTATATGTGTATACAATTCGCCTCATCATCGGCCTGTGAAATTCTGCACACGTCATTTCCCATTGGCATGAATTTGCATTTTCAGCAACTCATTTCAATATCCTTTCGCTTGTTTTCATTGAGTAAATGCTGCTGGGGCAGGAGTTATGGGGAAAAGGCGGTTGGGGCAGACCTGGACTGGGCTGGGCTGGGTTGAGGACCTAGACCTAGACGACGACGGAAGTCATTTATTTAATATGCGCCAACATTATCCTTTATTATGGCGGTTTTGCATTTCTGTGCCTTATGAGCTGGCACGCCACCCGAAGGGGTCGCTGCTGAAGCCTCGCCTGCTACGGACTATGCTCTGGCTGGGGCAATACCAACCTGATTGGATCTACATGGTCTGAAGTTCAATTGTGTGTGTATGTGTGTGTCTGCGTGTTGTGCTATGCGAATTCAATTTTGGTAATGGCTGTTGGAATTTATTTTTGTTTCAGGAAATCAATTAAGTACTTTAAATTGTTCAAATTGTGTTTAAAGTTTACCAGGAAATAGATATGGAAAAAATATTTATTTTATTTAATTCATATTTGATTAAATGGCAATGCCCTGCGTTCAGATGGAGAGTCCTAAGGAGTAGAAGGTAATATAGAAAGAGGAAAGGAGAGAGAGAGTCAGAGAGAGAATGAGAAAAAATCAGTGAGAGAGTGGGACGGAAAGACATATATAGAGAAAGAGGGAAAGTCAGAGCAAGAAAGATTTGAATAGATGGAGGATTGATTGATGGGAGAGATCGAGAGAAAGAGAGACTGAGACAAAGAGAGATTGAGAAAAAGAGAGATAGAGAGAGAGAGAACTGGAGAGAAAAATGTGAAAAGGGAGAGAGAGAGATTGAAAGAGAAGAATAGCGAGCGATAGAGAGAGAGAGGGAGAGAGTGACCAAATTAAAGAAAGTAAGATAGATCCATTGAATAACAAAGTGAGAGTCAAGCAGATAGAATGAAAAAAATGTAGATATACATGTAGATAATGAAAAAGAGTGAGTCACCGAGAGAGATGGATATACATAGTAAGTAAGAGATAGTTAAAGTATGTCAAAAAGTAGAGTGATATAGTGAGAGTGAGAGCCAAAGTAAGAGCGGGGGATAGAGTGAGAAAGTGTCAATGAGAGAGAGAGATAAAGAGAGAGACAGTGAGAGAGAGAGAGAAACAAAGACAAAGGGATAGAGCTACTGAAAAAGAGATTAACTATAGAGAAGCATGAGCGGAAATATGGTTTCTTAGATGGCCAACCCAATTGCTTAAATAACATCTACAATAAACGCTTTAAGCCATTAAGTAACTACATGAATTCGTGAAAGTCTTAGAAGAAATTAGGTTTATTATCAAAAGGCTGCAAAATTAACTTCAAGCTGATCGATTTTAAACTTTTGCCATATTACGTATATGGTATAACCTTACGCTGTTATTCCCACATCCTAGCTGCGTGCCTCAAACTTTTCTTTAGCACTCAGTAAATATCTGAAAATGGGCGGTTCAATATCTAAATCGTTTTATGACCAACATCATGGACAATTTGACGCCCAAAGGGCCAAAACTTTTATTGTCTGACCAAAAAGAAAAGACTTTAGATTGTCAATTGCTTTACTTTAAGTCGTGCTATGCTTAAAGCTCGTCAGGCTGGCTGGCTAATTATATAGCTTTTATTTGAGCCATTGCTATGCTAAGATTTATGTCTTTCATGCGCAATTCAATCTAGGCATATTTCAATATCATATTCTGGGCGGCTTCCATTCGCATTATACACAGATTTGTCGCGCTCTCTGCTATCTGCAGGCGGCAAGTAGACACACTTTAGCATATCAACAAATACGCTTATGTCCTTGTGGCGGTAACCCAGCTTCTTAGTCCCCCCCCCCTCCCTCTCCTGGCAGACATCAACCACCCGCCACTTAAGGCATTTGCAAAGGGTCCTTGGTACTTGGCTTCCTTTTAGCATTTTTCTTCATTCTTTTTCTTTTGGTTAAATAAATCATTATTCGCCTTTGCGTTTATTTTGACTTTGACAGCACAAACACTTGTGCCTGTATGCTTGTGTTTGCTATTTATACAAATACATACATACAAAAATATTTATATATGTGTCTCTTAAGCTATTTTGAATGTCTGTTGAAATAGTCCCTAGACATTAGAAGTCTATGTTAATACATAATGTAAAGTTAAAGCTAAACTTAATTTATTTACCCTTTACTTTTATCAGCTCAATCTCAAGCTACATTTGGGCTACATTTAATTAATATATTTTATAAATCACAGCCAGCTCATCCTTGTGTATCCTTCCATTTGCAGCCGCAATTTTTGCTGCTGGACATAGCTGGACATTTGCTAAATGACCACAACACTTAGGCCAAGATTTATAATAGCCAAGTTGTTGTTTACTTTTGACTGCACACACTCACCCACACACCCACACACTCACACACACACACATAGCTCATGGTGAGTGGGAAGCTGTGCACAGTTCATTTAGCCGCGTGCCATTTGGCCAACCCAAATTACGAGCGTTGATTAGTTTGCTTAGCTAGGGCTAAAAAATGAGCATGGCCAAGAGCGTTAAAAAACAGAGCTAGAGTTATTTGCAATAAATTTAAGTGTTATGCTCTGAGCCCGTTTCGTGCCCCAAATGGCAAAAAGGTAACACCCCCCAGTTACAGTTACAGTTACAGCTACAGCTACAGTTTCTAATTTATGACAAATGCACATGCTCGTCTTGAAGTTTTTGAGACCTGAACCGAGAGAGCTGGCCAATGACCGCCCCCTCGTCCACGCCCCCATGTGGGACAGCAAACAAAACTTATTTGTCGATGGCTTTTGCGGTTTTGCAATGCGGCGCAGATTTTCAATTTACTAAAATTTGCATTCCAAAGTGTTGCGTCTAGTTTTCTGCTTCGTACTTAAAAGTTATGAAACATTATCTGTGTGTGTGTGTGTACAATATGATATATGGCGCAGCAGGCGGATCGGACAATGATATAGCGCAAGAGATAAATATTTTTGGGTAGCAAAGTTCGAGTTTGCATGGCGGAAGGCTTAGCGAATTAATAAATTATGAAACTAAAGCTAAGTCGCCTATGCAATAAGAAAACAAAAAAACAAACAATTAAATCAGTTCAAACTATTATTAAAAACAATGAGTCTGTAAGTGTATAAAATGTTTTCTAAATGAAAAATTCTTAGCTATTATTAAATGTGGCAGAAAACCCGATTTAATATGCAATACATATTGTTCTAAAAAAGTACTATGCATAAAATATAAACATTTAAATTGAAATATATTTTATGTGCATCGTCCTTAGCTTGCAAAATATTAATCTTAAATTTAACTTCCATAAAATTATGAAAATTGAGGTATTCAAAATATATTGTATGTATAAATCGTATGTATATTCAAAAGCAGGCGTGGCATAAAGTGTATTTATTCTTAATCAGTACGAGGATTAGACGCAATATATACAAAGTATTTCGATAAGCCCATCTTTCTCTCCTTTATTATCAATAATAATCGCTATTTTATTTGACTTTCCTAAACACAACTTGAATAGTACAAAAGCTGAAGACTTTAAATTGATTGTGTAAATTGTCTGTGATGAATGCACAGAATATTTCCGAGTTTGGTTAACCTCTCTGTTCCTGCAACGTATTTTAGATAGTGCAATTCGTACTTGGCTAATACACACCTCAATATTTCTCTCTCTCTCTCTCCTTCTCTCTCTCCACCTGTCTCATCTCATCGAGAAGGTCCATCTAGAATAAAAGTTTTTGAATAAATAGCATCTCAGAGTAGAGCCCATATTTCATATGTTGTTCAATAATTAAGTTACATTAAAAATATATGCATGAAGTTGAAGTTTGAAGTTTGGCAAAAACTAATGATTTCCTCATTTATAGATATTCGTGTCATGCTCAAGAACACTACAATCACATCCCTCTAGCTACACTTACGTCTTCAGTCTAGCTGCTTATAAAAAAAAAAAAACAAAACAACAAAACAAAAAGTCACCAAAATATTTGTTAGTTATGCTTATCTATTTCGCTGTCATCTTTGTCTTTACGGCGCATGCCAGTCGCCTCCCCCTCTCTACTGCCGGGCAGGCAGCTGTGTGTGGAGCATGTCAAATTATTTGTGTATAATTTACATCCTTTTGCAGGTCCTGCCAAGTGATTTATGTGCGTCTTATGCCAGCACACAATGTGAGCAAATGCCGCTGCTATAAATAAATATGCCAAGCGACATTCCAGCTAGAGCTAGACACAAGTTGTTGGCCTCAGCACTATTATCCTTTTCGCAGGCTAAGTAATTGCTGACTGTTGCCATTTGAGCGCTGAGCTATTTCTTTTCGATACCGAAATTTGATATGCCGACCACATGCTGTGCTTAAATTGCTCTGCCAGCTCCAGGATATCGGAGGTGTATTTGTGTGGCCCCAACCAACTTGGCTTTGTAATTGAAAATATAGTTTTTGGCACTGAGAGACCGAGCCAGAGGCGTGTCTCTGATTTTACAAGCTGATTAAATATCCCAGTGCCGCCGAGCTTCAGCACAAAAAGTGGCAGCAAATGTTTTATATTTGCTTTAAATAGTTTAACATCTGATGCTGTTTACGAAGAGTCTGAAAGAATTGTTTTATTCTTTTACACTCGTTTCTTCTAGTCCAGCCTTGGCCCAACTGAATGAATGAATAAATGATATGAAACTTGATCTTAATGAGCATCAACGCCAGACGGCTCTGAAACTCATGTTTTCCACTTTGAATTTCAAATCAAAACTATTTATGTCAACACGATATCTCTCGCTCTCTCTCTCTCTCGCTCTCCTCTCTCTCTCTCTCTCTCTCTCTCTCTCTCTCTCTTTCTCACTCATTATTTCTTTATCTCCATTCTCCCTCTCACCGATAATGGCTATTCATGAAATGCTTTTTAAGATTATGTCATTAACATTGCAACTTGTGCCGAGAACTGGTTCTGGTTCTGGTTCTAGCTCCATTGCTATCATCGCAGCCCTGTGAAGGGGAATATCCAACATCTCCAGCCGTTACTGCAAATCGTAATTATGGCATATTTTAATTGCATTTAGAAATTCTTATTGGAATAGTATTGGCATTAAGTGCTTGTAAATAGCTAGTTACAATTATTTCATTAGATGCGGTTCCTAAAGCTGCGACTTGCTTCTGTAAGCTGTTTTACGATATTGTTGAAAATTTAAATATTCTTTAATGTCCCAAGGTCTTAAACTAAAAATATACTCTTTATTATTTCTATACTTAAGAAAATATTTAGAGATTACGCTTACCGAAAAACTAGTTTTTTCTTATAATTCTCAAGTAGTTCAATCAATAACTGGTTCAATTTGCAACTTACCTTTACGATCGATTCATCAACTATAAGAGAACAGTGGGAAATCTCCGATAAGCAACATGTTTGGCTCGAAGCGTAACGGAAACATTTTAGATACGACTGCGGAACGAACTAGTTTATAGCCGCAACTAATGAACACTTGAGATGAATTAGTTAACATTGGTAAACGATTTTTAGACTTTGGAGAAGTTTCACTGAAGATGCATCAACAATTTAGCAGCTATGTGGCTCTGGCTTTGGCCCTCTCTCAGCTCACAATGCCCACAACTGGAGAATCCTATCAAGTGGGCAGGCATAATGTGAGTGAACTAGTTGACTCGAATGAACTCGTTCTGCTGCTCTTCTACTCGAATAAATGCCAGTACAGCGTGCAGCTATTGCCCATCTATGATGCAGCCGCAGATGTGCTGCACACCAGACTTGGAGGCTCGGGCAAGTTGGCTCTGGGCAAGGTCGATTGCATCGCGGAGCCTGAAATGGAGAGTAACTATGATGTTGGCAAGTATCCGACTATAAAGATCGTGCATAACCAGTATGTCCGCAAAGGTGAGTATCGAGGACAACGCTCGCAGGAGGCCATCATGGTGTTTGCGATTTTGGAGCTGCAGGATCCTATCAAGCAGTTTGCCTCTCTGAATGATCTCAATGATCTAAGTAGCCATAAGTATTTGGTAATTGGACACTACGAAAACCAATCCCTTGTTGAGTATGAGGCCTATCGCAAGGCTGCGAGCAATATGAAGGAGCATTGTCAGTTCCATGTGAATTTCAATGGGGCCCACGCTCCGAGTTCCCTTATCTTCCGACACAATATGAATCATACGGAGTCGCTGAGCCTGTTCACCGGCAACATGTCCAACTACAAGGAGCTGTTGAACTGGTTCGCCAAGAAGTGTAGGCCCATTGTGCGTAAGCTGACATTCAGCAATGCCGAGGAAATCACGGAGGAGGGCCGACCCTTTGTTCTACTCTTCCATCACCCTCACGATAGCAAATCAGTAAAGGACTTCGAGAATGTAATAAATGCCGAACTGATGAATGAACTGAATAATGTGAACTTTCTGACTGCCGATGGAAAACTATTTGCGAGTGCCCTCATCCACATGAACAAAACAGAGGCCGATCTCCCTTTCATAGCCATAGACTCCTTCGAGCACATGTTTCCCTTTCGCAACTACAACGATCTGCATAAGCCGGGCAAGCTGAAAGAGTTCATAAACAGTCTCCACAGAGGTGATTTGCATTGGAACTACCATTTCGAGGAGTTCGTCAATTCTGATTATGACGCAGATGATTTTTCGTTTCCCTTAATACCGCCCGTTTCTAAGTTCAAGGATTTGAGACCCTCCAAGAATCGCTATACATTCGCCAGGGATGAGTTGTAATATGAAAAGGTAATCTGAGAATAGAATTGAATTCTTCATATCAAGATCAGATGAAATATAATAATTGAAATATAAATTTGTTAAAGAAAATATTCATAGCTATTTGAATAGCTTGTTAGCAAATCACACATGAAGATCAATAATAACATTAATGATAACTTATTTTCTTATATGTAAAACTCTTTTTTAATCAATAAATATGTTGTAATACGATAAAAGGATGTGGGAATAGAATTGGATTTATGTGAAGATAAAACTAAGAAATACTCAAAAGGAAAAAAGAGTTGTGTTAATACAGTTGAATGGAATCGTATAAATCAATATATAAATGTTTTCCGATTTTCCACTAAAACAAAACAATCTTAAATTTGTTAAGAATTCTCTGCGAACTATATTTATGAACCTTACGTCGGACGATTCTTTATAATTATAAATATTTTGGATTTCTAATATCGTCTCCATAGAAGCAGAAGTCTATGCGCAGTCATTGAGTATGCAGAGGACTGGAGGACGCTTGCACCTAGTTGGACATTCAGAGTCTGATTATGGATGCTGCGACAAATCGAACACCAGCCTATATGGGCATGAATTGCCATTGAGAACCAACTAAAGAGCTGGCACGCGTCTGCATAGGTGAACGTGTACTGGTTCCTGGAACCAGATCAAAAGAACGCAAAGCATTTGAATATGCGAGACGAACAGGAATGCTAATGAACTCATTAGTGAATCAAAGTGAGACTGTGAGTACAGTGTGGAACTGGAACTGGAACTGGTTCGAGTGCCCCTGGGGCATTGTACGTATAAGGCAGCGCCATAGTGCAAACACTTTTACTCATAAATTGTCATAATTAATAATAAATTTATGGACAGTTGGGCAGTTGGGAACTACCATAAGGAGAACTGAGCTGGATCGAGCTGGAACCAACTTTGGAGTCCGGTTCTAATGAGCGTCAAGAGCGCGTGCCGTGCCACATGTGCCAAATGCGGCACCTCGCGTAGGCCACGAGCTACAATTACCAGAGTTTTCCATAGTCGGTGCTCGGTGGCTCGTTTTGGAGTGGCAGCTGTGCCCCACCAAATAGGTGTTGAGCCAACAGCACCACCAGCACAACCAGCACCATTAAAGCACCATCCCAGCGACCATGCCCACCATAAATAACTGTCAATAAATGTCAACGTTTTTGGGGCGCATTAACATAGAAGCTAAGCCGATTCCGCTGACAGCTGCTGACGCATGCCCCAAGTTGTGGCAGCATCTCTGCAGCTGTATCTGTATCTCTATCTTGAGCCTGTAACTGGCCATCCATCGCTGTCAGCGTCTGTCGTGGCGCAATTGATTTAATCGCCTTTTAATCGCCTACGCCTCACCTGCCCCAGCCGAGCCGAGCTGCCCAATTACCTGGCCGACTCGTTAGTTACCTGCGGAAGTCACGTGCGGAAGTTTTGCTTTATTTTCGAGTACCTTCCAGACTTTCCCAACCTCACATCGGCCACTCACATGCAAGTTCTGTATTACAGCTAATTTGGCTTCCGTTTAACATTTACACACTTTGATTTTCCGTTGCAATTAACCCAAATTTGTATTTTTAAGTTTATTATATGAAGTGCCGCCCAAATTATGATGATTCTTGGCTATTACTATACAAACTATGTAGGTTAAACTGTTCGAGCACATGCACGATCTAAGTGAGTCTATAAAGGAAAAGCTTTCTAAATCTTTCTAAATACGAAATGAAGCAAAAGGACTCGAAACACTCGTTACGCTAAGATTTGATCTTTATGCTTATAAGACACATTCACTTTAACCTCTCTTCCTATATAAACTCAAAATTTTACAGCTTAAAACTTGATCAGTGACACGCCAATAGAAACGCAAAACGAACTCAATTTACAGCTAGCGACAAAAAAAGAAGAGAGACGAAGACAAACACAAAAGACGCAAGACAAATACAAATACAAATACAAACACAATTGCAATTGCAATTGCAGTTGTAATTGTAACGTGTGATATTTCAATTAAAAGCTAACGGCACAAGTCATTAAATGACATATACAACATGTACACAACTCAGTATAAGTTTGCGTGTGTGTGTGTGTGTGTGTGTGTGCGTGTGTGTGTGTGCTCAACATATTCAAAGTTGAGCGCAATCAAATGCGCTGATTCCAATTGCAAGTTCTGCGCGCACAAAAAGCAGTTGACGTCCACCATAAAAAACACAAACAAAACGTTTTTGTTTAATTAAATTAACAAAATACGCGACCGATAGCCAAACAAAAACTCGCATATTTTGCACGCCAGCAACAGCAACAACTACAATAACAACTACAACTACAACAACAACACGTGTTTGCTGCTTCGTCAACGAACTAACTCAAAGAGCGAGAGAGCGCAGTTGCTGCGCGCTCTCTTAAAGTTAACGCGCTGCCGCTTGCACTGCTTGGCCACAGACCAGACCTGCGCTCTCTCGCTTGCACTGCCCCAACTTGGCTGCTTTTTCAAGTCCATTTGTCTTGTGGCTCGCTCGCACCTGAGCGTTGGTCCGTGTGTGGCGTTGCCATCTCGCTCGCCGACTGGTTTCAACCCGTTTCAGCCAATCGGCAAAAAGCGGCTCGCCATGTGCGCACCACACACACAAAAAAAGGCGGAGCACCAGTGCACTCCCTCGCTCCCTCGCACCGTCGCGCCCATGGCATGGACTCGTAGGTGCCCCGGCCCTATGACGCAGCGCGGCAATGGCGGAGGAGCAGCGCTGCCAGCCTGTCTGTCAACCAATTTGGCGTCCATGACCAACCATGACGACTTCAGCTCCAACTCCGACTCCGATTCCAGCTCCGACTCCAAATGCTGCGGCTTTACATTTTGACATTTCGCACGCACAGCTGTTCCACCGCTGCTCCCGTTTGAAGCCTTTGCAAGTCCTGCTGCGGTTTCGCAATATGTGAAATGCATTTTCCAAGATTTCCCACTGCGGTTTCCACTGCTAATTGAACGTTTTCTTCAGCCGCAGCTCAACTTTTATTGTTTGTGCCGGTTTTTGTTCTGTGTTTCTTTGTTTCAGTAATAAAATAAATCAAATATGATTAAATTTCGGATAATTTTGAGAAAGTAATTCAAATTGATTTTTCTTTATGTTCAATATGTGAGAATTGGCGGACTATAAGAATATTTGGAGCAAGTTTGATTAGTTTTGATTACATTCTTAATTTATGTTACACATTTCTTCTTCGTTTTGATCATTTACACAAAAGTCTAAGTTTACATAAAAATTGCGTTAAAATCTAAAAACAATAAAATGTAAAGTGACTTAAAATAAAAATAATAACTATTATTATTACTATAAAAATAAACTATTTTTATAAAATTAGCTATTACTAATTATTTAAGAGAGGTTTTCCTAAAAAAGCTTTCAATAATATATATATAAAAATTTTAAAGTAATATTTATGAAGTTATAAATAAATGAAGTTTGTATAGATTTATTATAAAGTATTTTAATATTATTTTATTTCAGCTGGAAAAGTGTGTATAAAAATTTGTACTAATCAGTATAACTAAAAATGAAAATAAATTTAAAAAAAATTAAATAAAATAAAAGCAAAATAAATTCATATTGATTTCATTGCTTATCCTAATTATTACACATTAGAAGATTAATTTAAAAACTGCAAATATATTTTATAATAAGCAACAATTAATATAGAAAAGATAATAATATAGTATAATTTAATAACAATAATAAAATATTAATTATTTTTTAATAAAACAATAATTTTACCTTCACTAATACTATGAAAAGTTAAGTTAAAAACTTTAAGCCAATTTGAATTATATCCATTTATATATATAAATTAAAAATGTGTATCCATATACCTTAAATCAAAACCAAATATGCAAAATTAAATTAAATTTGAATTTTATCAATTTGTTCCGAGATCCACTTGCATTCCAAGGAGCTGAAATCTTTGACAGAGTTTAGTCATGATTAGATCAGATTTTCAGTCGCTTTAGAAGCAGTTTCTATATGTTATATAATACAATTGTATGGCATTGGGCTTCATATTTGAGTGCTGGAGAACCATTAAAAACGCATTTCAGAATATCAAAACAGAATCAAATAATACGTGGAAATGGTTTAAATTGCATTGATGACAGTGCAAACAGTTGGAATGACAGACGCGATAAGGTCGCCATTAATAGAGCCCAAACAAATGGAGATCCAGCACGAACTAATGTTGAGGCTTGCCACAAATAATTGACAAAAAAAAAAACGTATACTAATCGCAGTTGTTGTTGTTGCTGTTGCAGTTGATTGAATGAAATAATCAAATTAGCCGATAAGCGGCGGGCAGCGCATATCAAGTGAAAATGCATTTTGTATTTTTTATTTATTTTTTATTTTGATTATTGTTTGCCGTCGCGAATCGCAGCGCTAAATAAAGCAATTTCCTAGTAATGCAAAAATGGCAAACATTACAGCATTGCGAGCGTTTCGCATTCCATTTGCAGCTGGCCCCCATGTACCATAATATTCCCCAAAGGTGGCAACGTTGCAGTTGCAGTTGCTGTTGTAGTTGCAGTTGCATTGATTAACTAACCTGCCATTGCATAATGCCATGCAGTTCGACTCTTTATTTTCATTTCATTTAATTTTTTAATTTTATGCAGGCGCTTTTCCCCTACGGAATTGTTGCAGTTGTCAGTCGAGCCCAAAAATCCTCTTCAGCAGCAACAACAACAACAGCAACAGCAACAGCAACAGCAACAGCAACAGCAACCGCGACGACGAACGACGAGCAGCCATAGCCAAAGAGCGAAGAGAGCAGCTGCTTGTAAAAACTGCCAATGCTGCCAGACGCTGCACGAAAAGGAAACAAAAAATGCCAATCCAAAGGCGAGCAGCCGAAGAGACAAAACAAAAACGAAAAACGAAAAACGAAATGAGGAAAAAAAACAACAAATCGCATCGTCAAGTGCTCCAATAAAAATTCCGCCGCCTTTGGCGCACGCTGCACTGTTCGCTCCGCAACGTTGGCTGCGCTGCTGCTGCCGCCTGTTGTCTCGCTCAGTCACCTTTTTTTCTGTTCTGCTTAAGAGAGCGTCCTCTGCGCTTTTTGCGCTGCTCGCTCTTGAGCTTTCGTTTGAGTGTTTTTATGTGCACTTGAAATGAATACGTGCGATTATTGGCCGCGTGTGAGAAAAAAAAATGAGCGAAGCTAAAAAAAGCGCATTTATACGGTTATGTATTTGATTTTCGTTTTTGCTAACGGCTCTTGCAGACAAAAGCAAAAAAAAAAACAAAAAAAAAAACATTTTAATTTGAATATTACATGTATTAAAAACTCATTATTGTTGCTCGATCCGCAAATGTTGGTCAATGGGCTAATGTGCGTCCAACGCGGCGGATGCTTTTCTGCCTTTTTTTTTTTTGGTTTGTGTATTTTTACCATACTACGCCCACTGTTGCCAGTGAATAACCCTGAAAATGGAGAGGCTCCACTGTGGCGTGCAACACTTCTTCGATCTTAGTTTTTAATGGCGATAAAGCTAACATCGAAAGTTATTTTATTTCTTACTATAACTTATCTTATCTATATATATATATTTTTTTTATTTCTTTAAAATAAATATATGTTAGCGTTAATCATTAATTATTTAAATTAATATTTTATATTTTGTCCATATGATTATGGGGGGATTTAAAATGTACGTACTATTCTAATTGGAATATACCATAAATTTGAGAGGAATGTTTAGAGTTGATTTACAATGGAGAAGTTATAATATATAATAATAAATAATTATTAATTGGTGTAGTGATATGATTTATTTCTTTACAACTAAAGTCTTCTCCATCACAATTCAATGTAATGCAAAACAGGAAGGAACGCTTTAGTCGGCAGTGCCCGACCAGGCAATACCCTGAACTCAATCTTCATTGTCTAACACACTGCATACGTTTTATCTGTGCATAAATACAACAAGCACATCCAGATACACATTAACACAGGGTGTTAAATTAAATAAAAAATTAAAAAAAAGAAATCTTCTCAGCATCTTCACAAGTCGAAATAAATATTTACAAGTAAAATCATCTTTGCGAGGTATTGAAGCTACGACTTCACCAACACAGCACATGATCTTCATACTATTCTATTGAATATTGGAATAATGTGGTAAAAATTAAAACTCTTTCACATGTTTTGTATTCAAAACTATAGCAAAATAAAAAAATTAAAATAAACTTAATAAAAAATGTTGGAAATTCTGATACAATTTGGGAAGTAAACTACAGCCGTTTTCGTCGTCCCAAATTTTATCAGATCGATTACATTGAAACATCAATAGTTATCGATTACTTGAAGCAAAGTAGCCCCGCGTGCGCTACAGAGGAATATTTCAAGTCTCTGGATCTTATAAGTTCTGAGATCCGCGCTTTCAGCCATACCGCCAGACCGTTGGACGGGCTAGATCGACTCAGCTTGTCGTCCTGATCAGGCATATATAAACGTCCTGCTGCCTGTTACATACATTCGAAAAAACCATTATACCCCGATTATACCCTGACTTCCTACTTTTAATGGGTTCATGGCATAAAAATATATTTTTCATATGGGAATAGGAATACTCTAGCAAAGTTTATCACTTACTACTGAACTTTCCTTTTATTGGCATACATTTTTATGTGTAACGACTTTATATATCTGCGAAATTGGGCTTTTTAAGCTTTGTCTGTCCCTTATAAATAAATTGGCAAGTGAATAAATTGTACTGTAGGCATTCTCTTTACTTGAGCTGCATAACAGAATGTTTTTTTTTAGTGATCTTAAGCGCAATAAATAAGAGTTTAAGAAAAAAAAAATTCATCTATTTTACCCGGCGGCTGGTTGGCTAAACTGTTTTCTCAAGACTACACCATGGCCTAATTCCGTTCAGATGCAGGCCGCAGAGCAGCCCACGACGAAGATGACGAGGGCGCGAATGATCTGTATTCCATATTCTAAATTACTCTTGATGGGTTCATCTTCGCCCTCGATGAGGATTCGAATGGCTGGCTTATTGCGTCTAAATTGAGTTCGAGATTCGTTGCCTGGAGGTGGATTGTTTGAGCGATTGTTTTGTGGCTGGCTGGACGCGGGCGACTGCTGCTCCTGATCGTTGGCTGCTGGAGGTGCATCATTTTCATCCGTCATATTTAGCTTATTATGAACTAAAAAATTTCAGTTATGGATTGTCGAAAAGAATTTCCTACATAACAATTTAAAAATTTTTTGAAATTAACAACAATAATAATAGCAAAAGACACGCCTACTCTAGTCAGTTATTATAGCTGCGACTAGAGCTGGAACTTTCCATTTTAGCTGGATGACGCCCACGCTTAATGTGCAACACACGCTCAAAGAGCAAAAATCAAAGCAAAGCTGCTCAAGAGCGCAACAGAGCAAAAACCACAAACAATTTTTTTACACAGCAACAGCGGAGAGAGCGCTTCAGAGAGAGAGAGAGAGAGAGGGAGAGAGCAAGCTGGAGAGACAAAGAAGGAGCGAGAAAGATAGAGAGAAGGAGAGCGCGCGCCTTGGCTGTGTTTGCTTTGCTTGCGCGCGCCAAACAGAAGCAAAAAGCTGCGCATGCGTCGCAGTAGCCCCCACCCCGTCCCGCTTCCACACACAAAAAGCTGCTACGTCAGAGCGAGAGCGCGCAGCAGCCACAGCAAGAGCGAATGTTCGTATCTGTATGTATGTGTGTGTGAGTGTATGCTACTGTCGACGTCGTCATCGTCGCCGTCGCCGTCGCAGTGGCTGCGATTTGGCGGCGAAGGCATTTGAATGTTTTTTTCGTTGGCTCAGCCAGCATTCGAGTTCGGAATTCTTGCGAGCTGGCAGCATAGTTTTTTGCGGGCCACAGACTATCGAGTAGCCACTGTAGCAGCCAGTGGCCAGCAGCCCAGCCCTGTGGACAGTAGCAGCAGACAGTGACCAGCATCTCAGTGAACAATTTTTGAGCCAGGCTCGAGTGCCAAGCGAGTGCGTTTTTGTGTGTGTGTGTGTGTGTTTGTGTGTGTGTAAGCGCGCGTTACGTCAAGAATTTTGTTGCAGTCGCCAACTGCAACGCATTTTCGTCATACCGCAGCAGTTGCAGCTGGCCCTTTGCTCTGCATTCACAATTAACAAGCGCGTTAAAAAAGTGCAACAACAGCAACAACAGCAACAACAACAACAACAAACAAGTGCAACATATTGTTAAACACAACAGCAAGAAAGCCAAGCAACCAAAAAAAATATAAGGCGCATTGTGAATGAATATTGTGAATGAATACTGTGACGCCATTTTGATTACACTCAGAATAATAAAAGTGCAACTTCTCGATTCTGCTAATTGCCAAGCATTCGCTCAAAAGTGAAAGTCTCAAGTAAATTGCAAAAATACCAAGTTAATCATAATGAATGCTGCAGTCGACGGTCTTTGGCAGAGATAGAGTATTTGGAGATACAATAGTAACCGATGCCAAAGGCCAAACACTAGAGCATAGAGAGTGACTAGCATAGAGTGTAGTTCAGATTGTAACTCGAGTCTTCTATTCGAACAAATCTTATCAAGCTCAGAGAATGTGTGTTCATAAAAATAGTAGTACGACTGCTATGTTGGGCAGCAAAATTTTGTGAGAAACGTAGTGTTTTGTATCTGAATACTCATTTCAAATTGTTTTCAAAATTTATGTTTTCATAAGATTTTGCTGTTCAACATTTCAGTCGCACTACTATTTTAATGAACACACTTAATGTATATCAAATTTATTTCGTATTTATTCTGCAAATTGATATGCATATAGAAAGTTTCCATGATATGCTATATAGAAAATACATCTATTTTATTACTATAGTATAATCAATCAGATTTTGAATTAACTAACAATATTTCAAAAGGGGAAGAGCAAAAAGATACATTTCATCTGTTTTTTTTTTGTGGTATATAAACCTTGTTTTTATTTGGATTTATTTATATATTCAGACAGCGTAACTCGAGTATTTTGCATCAAATGTCAAACTGTTTGCAAACCCAGTCTCAAATCGAGTAACTAATTATAATTTTAATTAATATATAATCAATTTATATAAGATATACGTTTATATATATAAATATAACCAGTTGAATAATAAGTCTAAAGTCGAAACATTTCTTGCTTGACAGTAACGAAACTCTTTAATAAAATTCAGTAACACTAATAGATACGATGATAATTTACATAATTTTTAGATAAAATCTGAAATCTGTAAGCCGAAGTAGTCAGAAGATTCTGTTGAACTTGTAGATCAAATATATGTGCATAGAAAAAAACCATTAAGACCCTTGAAACTAAGCCCTTTTATCATCTTATTGCAGTAGCTAAACAATAAATATCTTAAATATATTAAAGTTTAACAAAACTGTCTTCAAAAAAAAAAAAAAAAAAAAAAACAAGTAAAAAATTTATATATCAAATAAATTGCATAATGCAAAAAATGTGCTTAATGTGTTTAAAAAAGTGAGAAAGTTCAATAAAAAATTCAACAACAAAAGTTAAAATTTTCAAAAAAAAATAGTGCGTAAAGTGCGTAAGCTAGTGTTGAACAACGCCGCAGTTGATCAGCTAAATGATTATGCATGGTACCTGGTACAAAGGACCACAGCTGGCGCATCATCCACACACCGACTACCATCAGTTCCGTTCGTATCCCTCGTTCGTTGTGACACCCTATCACGAGGGTCATGCGGCCACGCCCTGCCCCCCAACGCCCTCAACGCCCTGCCACAGCAGCAGCAGCAGCAGCAGCAACCATGGACTCGGACTTGGTCTTGGACTTGGACTTGGTGTTGGAGTTGGACTTGGCCAGAGTGCAGCAGCCGAGCCGGCGCCAATAATTGTCGAAGGCACATTTGCTGCGGCCGCCGCTGCTGCCGCTGCTGCAGCTGCCGCGAATCCCGTTGCAACAGCCGCAACAGCAACAAGAACTGCGCCCAGTCCGGCGATCAAAATCGAGCAGGTTTTCGGAGAGCAGACAACTGTGCATTCAACGCTTGTCGAGGACTATGCCCTGAGCCTCGACTGTCCCGTGGAGCATCAGTTTCGGGTGAGTTGCCACTTGCCACATGCCACCGAAAGGGGCGTGTTCCAAATCAATTTTCATCAAATCATCCAATAACACTTAAAAGCCACAAAAAAATGGGAGAGCCACAAAAAGGGGAGCAGCAAAAAACGTCAGCGAGTAAAAAACATGACAACAAACACGCCCCCAAAAACACACACTCACACACACACACACCCGCACACTTAGAGTGAGAGCGAGCAAGCGAGCGAGCGAGTGAGACAGCAACCACTCGCTCTTTGCTTTGCGTGAAGAGCGTCGCAATTGCTTTGAGCGGGTTTTTGCTCTCTTGAGCGCAAAGTCTGGAAGCTTGCGTTGGCTTTTTATGGGCGCAGGACATTTTTTGTGCTGTGCTGGTTCGCGCACAGGATATGCCATAATTAGGTAGCGAAAGTGTTGCGCCCGAAAGCTTTCATCGAAAAGCTCTGCAATTGAATTAACTTGCGCTCGAGCTGTGCGCAAAGAATAAAGGTGGCTGCCGCAGCAACAGGTAGTCAGCCGCAAATATCCTTTATGGCAAAACGAGCAACAACTTGTGGAGCGCATTGTTGAGGCTTTGCCGTTGACTGCTGCAAGTCAAAGAAGGGCAGGTCAAGATTAACATGTGCTGCAGTGTGGCATAGGTAGACATGAGTCTTACTGTGACCAAAGGAAAGAAAAGGATATTTTGGTTGATCACTATGAAATGATATTTCATAGTAATCAGATACGAAATAAAATAGAGCTCAAGCAATTTAACTTTTCTGATGTCTATTTATTATCCTTTTCATTCCCAAACTTTTCCTTTTTCCTTACCTATTTCTATATTCTATTGCCTATTCTTATTATTCCTGTTACTATTTGTATTCCTTGATACTAGGATATATGCTATCTTAGCATATCATTGATGAAACTCATGCTATCTTAGCATATCATTGATGAAACTCACAGACAACATTTATTGCTTTATCCCTGCATATCGCTCGTCCTTTTATTTCAATTATCCTGTAAAGACGCTGCGCTTCTTAAAGGCCACGTTCAGATTTCGCTGCAGCAGCACATCCTTTGCTGTTATCAGCGAATGCACAAGCAAGGACATATAACTTGTAAGTGTGTGTGTGTGTGTGGGTGTGTGTGTGTGCGTGTGTGCAGCGAATATTCGCGCTGCCAGCGAAATCCTAGCACATAAAAAAGCAAACGCATATAAAAACATATGCTTCAGCTCCTGCTACAGGATACTTGTTTTCTCTTATTTTTTTTTATTTTGCTCTTTTTTCTCTCAGCGCGCATTGCATTGACGTCGCCGACGTCGACGTTGACGCAAGCAGCGCTGCCAGCGCGTTGCAGTTGTGGGCAAAAAGTTTTCTTGTTCCGTTTGTTAAGTTGTTTTTAAGGCGCTTAAAAAAAGAAATGGACAAAAGAGCAGCGGAGGGAAATAGGAGTAGGGGCAGAGACTTGTGCAAGGATAACAGAAAACAATGTAGCTTTATTGAGCAATTATTGGGGATAATAACTGAACGCATACAACTGTGTGATGAGATTAGGAAAAGCACAAGCAAAAACTAAACCAAAAGAAAACAAAAAAAATATATATAAAAAATAAATAAAAAATAACAATTCTCTCAAAGTGCAGGAGCTAGGACCCAACAAGGATATATATGCACACATATATATATATATATATAATAAACAAAATGAAGGCAAAGGAATTGATGCTCATGAAATGTTAACGGCCAAGCGCTGACGTCTGACGTCGACGGCGACGGCGACGGCGACGGCGACATCGTTGCCGACGCCGGCGACGCTGCTTGCTTGAATGTTGAATGCTTTTATCCTTTCTTCGATGTGTCGTCGCCGCGCTGCCAGTGTGAGTGTTTATGTGTGTGTGTGTATGTGTGTGTGTGCCAGGATATCACACGGTTTTCGCTTTTCTTTTACAACTTTTTGTTATTATTTCGTTTTTTGCTCCTCCTGCAATGTATTTTCTTTCAGTCGCTGCTTTTTTTTTTGCTTCATGTGAAGGCAAAAAAAAAGAATACAATTTCACTTGAATTTTTTTATGCTCCTGCTGGTTGTGTGTCCTGGCCCAGGACCTAGTTGCTGCCACCGCTGCTGCTTGTGCTGCTGCTGCTGCTACTATTTCTTGAGTTTCCTCTTCGCGCGCGCCATTTTTGCTGCTGCTACTTACAACAAACATGGCTGCTGCTGCTGCTGCTGCTACGGTTACGGCTGCTGCTATAAGTCGTCCTGCTGCTGCTTCCGGCGCAGTCAACGCCGACTGCGACGCTCACGATTGTTGCATGTGTCCGTGGCCTTTGGCGCGCTGCAACTGTCGTTGTCTTCAGTTCGCTTGCGTTTGGCCAAATCTATTGGTCGACGGCGCGACGTGCGCGTACGCGTCGCGTGTTTCTTTCTCCAAACCAACGCCAGGTGGCGCCACGTGACAAACAAACAACTCAAAACACACACACAAACACAAATCAAGCAGCACAAACATACAATTATAAGCATTATCAACAGCAACAGCAACAGCAACTTGACTTGCTTCCACTCACGTATCGTGTGAAATAACATCTCAGCTCCACCTGCCTGAGGTGTACTGACCGACCCCTAGCTCTGACTTCAGCTGTATCGTCACACTTAAGATGACTTCGTTTCTCGCTGAAATGATCAACACTCTTTTTGCTCAAAGCATATTACAGTGTTGAAAAGTGTTGGACAGTTCGACAAAAGCTTTAGTGCATTCGTTTACGCAACTGATTGCTTCTGCTGTGGCACACTAGTTTCTTAAGATTGATTAGAAAGGCACCGTGTTGTACAATGCTGAAAGGATAAACAATCGTAAAGCTCTCTTTCAATTATATGTTTATATATTGTGAGCATTTCTCAACACAAGATCTACGCTTGACTTAATCTTGTTAAAGAATACTAAAACTACTGTTTGATCTACATGAAGTGTTGTGTAACGGTGCGATAACAGGATCGTACAGTGACTCACAGATACTTTTTTAAGCAAAGCTGAAACTTTCTTTATAATCTGAATAGCGGCAATGTAGATCAGCATTTCCAAAAGCACTTTGAGTGCTATAGTTATAAATAGTCCTTAAATGTAATACATGACTGAATGCAGAGTTGGAATAGTTCTCAGCGAGAATACATTTAATATACTTATATATATATATATATATTATATATAAAATCATTTAATTGTATTTTTTTTTTTTTTTTTTTTTTGATGGCGCTTTAATTTGTGCGCATATTTTGCCCAAGATAAATATGGCTGATGCATTAATTAGCGCTGCGTAGACAATTTGCACACAATTGTGGGATAAATTATGTGGGATTAAGGCGATTTAGACGTGGCGTGAGCGGGCAGTGGGTTTATCAACTACTTCATATATAGCCTGTAGTACATGCCTAGGCCAATCAATATACAATGATTAAGTCTGTCAAGGACTACAAATGTGTTAAGCCTTTCGCTTAAAGTTTTTCCTTTTTGGTTTGGCTTCAAACAAAGTTTAACTTTTGCTCTTTTGGCGCTTGAATTCGTTCAGAGTTGCCTTGCATAGAGTATACTGAACGCTTAACACCAGCTCGTCTTCAGCTGCAATAGTACTTACAAACTTTTTAACACACACACACACACACACACACACACACACACAGCAAGAAAAACATAATAAAAATCACAAACATGAGCAAACCGTATAAAAGAAAATCAATCTGCCGTGCTGTAGCCCAAGCCTTGCTCCAAATGCGCAGCTTACTGGACCCCAGCTAGTGCCACCCACTCCGACCCTTTTGCTGCTCGTCCGCCTGCCTGCAGGACATCGCGCAAATTCAGCTATATATTTTTTTCTTATACGTTTTCTTACAAGAAAATGCTGCAATGCGCTGCAAATGTATGTCTTTATAACGGCAGCGTGCATAAAAAGAAGGAGCAAGGAGCAAAAATTATAAAATAAGAAGGAAAAAATATAAAAATGAAGCACAGAGAGCAAAAAGAAAAAAGAAAAAAGAAAACAAAATACTAACAACATCTCTGGCAGACGAAGCCAGCAGAGCAAAGCAAGGCGAAGCAGCAGCAGAAGCAGCACAAAAAAAAAAATACATTCACAACATACAAAACAGTTACTGCACACAAACACATAAGGCATGTGCGTGTGTGTCTGTGTGTGTGTGTGTGTGTGTGTGTGTGTATTTCTTTGTATACATATTTGACTGCTTCGCGCGCGCTCGCAATTTCTTTTGCGGCTTCAGCTTCAGCTGCTGCACTTTGAGTTTCTGTTGTTCAGTTGTTGCAAGCTATCCCACGCTCGCTGACTGCACGACAGAGACGGACGGGACTGAGACAAGGACTCGACACAGACACACACACACACACACGCAACACATACACACACACAGATAGAATTGACTACGTTTAACATCAGCTGCAAGGCGGCGTATGTGTAATACGCATGCAACTAACACCTCAACTTGCAGCACAGTGTGAAACAGAGCCCGCGCAATTGATTTATTCAAGATCTAACATCTGATATTTATCACAGATATATATATAACATATTTATGTATATTATACGAGAGTAACGTTTCCATACAAGTGAGCCTTGCGGTGGCGTAAACGTGCTGCAGCGAGAAATAAATCAGAGCGAGTGTAAAACGCGTTTGTTTTTTGGATTAGCTAGCTCAACTTAAGCAGCAACAAAAGTTCCTAAAGAAAGTGCAAAAGTTTAAAAAGAAAAGTGAAAAAATCTGCAACGTGAAGTTCCTAAAAGGCACAAAGTGCACAAGAAATAAAATAAATATAAACATAATTTAAAAATAAAATAAAATAAAATAAAAGTATTTAAAGCTATTATAAATTATAAAATAAAAATAGAAATAATATATATAAAAATATCTATGAAACTGTTTTATTATAAAAAATATATTTATAAATTCTGAATGTAATACGCAACAAATAAAGAATATAATTTCGAGTATGTTTGAAATCAAAATCAAATAAAATAATATTCAGCAAATATTATAAAATTAAAACGTTTTGAAACTACATATTAAACATTTATTTTTTATTCAAGAATTTTCTATATATTCTTTATTTTATACTTTACAATTACTCTTAATAGTCTCTCTTATATTTAAGCAATTTTTAAATATTTTTTATAATTTTTAATATAACTTTATTCATATATATATATTTTACTTTTTTGCTTATGTTTATTAGAATTATAAAATAAAATTAAAATTTAATTTAATTTAAATGAAAACTAATGTAAAATTCTTATATAGCTTTCAGTTGATTTTAATTAATTTTTCATATAATTTTTATATTTTATTTTAAAATATTTTAATTTTTCATTTACATTTATAAATGTTATAAGATGAATATAAATATAGAAAAAATTGGCTAAAATGCAAACATGACTGGTATAATTATTAGTTATTAAATTATATTAAAATTCTTATTTAGTTTTCACTTTAAGTTCTATTTACATAACTGACTAAGGTTAATTGCATTTAGTTTTCGTCTGGCCACAATCCGTCGTTAGCTCTTCAAATAAATAGTCAATTAACTAATCTGAAACACTCTCAACACAACTCAAATAGCGACAATCTGATAGAGATCACAATAAAATAAACTGAAGCTCAACAAGCAGCGGGCCACAAAATGCAAAATCAACAACAACAAATCAAGCTAAGCGGCAAATAAATCAAACGCAAAGTCCGTAGCAAGCTGCAAACTAAACAAAGATGCAAAAAACATGGAAGCCAAATAAAGTAGAAAAACTTGCCAAATAAAAATAGAAATATTTTTGCGCGCTGCCAACGTGTTTCAAGGTCATTCCAGATTTTTATTTTTATTTTTATTTCTATATTTGTTTTTATTTTATATTTTTCTTTTGACTTCAAAACAAAACAAAAACTGCATCTAAAATACAAAATAGAGTTTGAGGGGAAAAACGCGACAGCTACAAATAAAACATAGCAAATGCTTTCAAAACTTTTTCCCGGCCATCAAATAAAAGTTTAGCAAAAGAAAAAAAAAACCAAACCACTCGGCGCCTTCAAAAAGTTTTTGTGTTTATTTGTTTTGGTTTTTTTTTTGTTTTTATTTCACTTGTTGTTTTTGTTGCGCGCCTGCGGCTCGTTCGCAGTTTTGTTTGCATGTGTAAATCGAACCGCACGAGTTAGACAAATTGTTGGGCCAAAAGCGCCTCGTCGCCCGCAACGAAAGTGAAAGTGTGTGAAATAACGTTGCCTACATTTGAGCGCCAGCATGCTTAAGGATCAGCTGCGACGCCGTCGCACCCAGGACTTGGGCAGCTACATGGACGCCCTTAGCGCTGCCACGCCTACGCCAGCGCCCTTCCTCATGCCCGCCGAGTTCTACACGAGTCTCTTTGCCAGCGCCGTGCTGCAGCAACAGCAGCAACAACAGCAATGCGAACCCAACCGCTGGTGCCCCCAGACGCCCTCGCCGACGCCTACGCCCACGCCACCCACCAAGCCAACGGTTGCAGCCACTCCCCCACCTGCCCACCTGTCGAGCAATTTGTTGTTCTCCGCCGTGTGCGTGGCCGCCGTAGAGTCGGCGAAGCGCAGCCAGCTGAAGCCGCAGGAAGTGACTGAAGCCAAGAACAAGGAGCAGCTCCAAGGCAAAGTTCGCAACGCGGAGCTGGCCGAACATGTTAGTATGCGAAAGTTGAGAGATTGAATAAAATACAAATAATTTTAATAAATTGCATTAGAAATCACTAAATATATAATAAATATGGTTTATCTGTCCTTGTTAATATGGAACTCTTTTGCATTTTCTTGTATTCAAACTTATTTTAAATTTATTAGATATTAATTAAATGTTAAAGCAGAAAAATCTTGTTTTATATAAAATTTCTTTTTATTAAAAAATACAGAAAAAATAAACAAATAAAAATTGTGTTTTAATAAAATATATATAATTAACAAATTCGTTTTTATTTTATTTTAAATTCTTTTTTTTTAGAGTTTCTGCAGCAAAAATGAATTTATATATCATGATTTTATTAGGTTTTAAAGAGATGAACATATATTCCATTTAGTCTTTCATATTGAGACTTTGTCTTTAAGCATAATTAAAGGTAAATGTAAGCCCCGACGCTGTGCCCTCAACTGCTCTGCACAATCCATTCGAACTGTCATAATTAGCTTTAAAATCCAATTAAAGTATTTCAGTCGACGAAGCGTCGCCAAATTACTTTTAACCTTTACCTCAAACACAAAAGAAACCTTAGAATAATATAAAATTTGGTTTGTTTGCTAACGCTAATTATGGGTTGTCCAAAAAAAAAAAAAAAGAAGTAGAAGAAGAATAACTGGCTCTGGCAACAACTACAACATGAAAAATCATCAAAAAATCATTTAATATTTCATGCTCAATGCTTGGACAGCAGCAAGCAAAATATGAAAACCCTTTTCAACCAAAACAAAACAACACAATTTGTTCTCCCTTGCAGAAACCCCAAAATAATAACAACAACAACAACAACAACAACAACGGCTACGCCTGGACAACGGGCAACGAAGTCGTCAACAGCCACAACAACAACAACAACAACAACAATCAGCACAATTCACACCCAGCGAACGCTGTCGGACCTGGGCAAGGACTCTCGCCAGCGACGCCGCCAACGCCGCCCGTGGACGCCAGTCAGGCCGGTTCCGCAATTAATTTGAATCCACCCGCAACACAGACGCAGACCCGTGCAAGCTACGGCAATTCCGTAAAGTCGCCACCGGAAACAGGCAGCGCGCAGCCATCAACGGCTGCCGCCACCTGCAAAACCCACGACAACAACAACAGCAACAACAACAACAGCAACAACAACAGCAACGCAACTGCTGCCGCTGTGGCCGCCGCCGCAGCCGCTGCCGCCGCTGTCAACATGCCGATCGGCAGCGTCCAGGGCCAGAATCCCACGCAGGGTCTGGTCCATTGGATGAGTGCTGTGATGGCCGAGCATATGACCGGACAGACGCATCACGATCCCAGCACTGCGGTCGGCATGCACTACATGTGGAATGGCAATGTCGATGTGAGTATCCAACACCCTAGCGTAGCTCTCCTTTAGGGGGCGTGGCAGTTGAGCACTATCTGACTGCAACAGCAAAAACTCAATGTAGCATGAATGAACCAACCGCTCGATTCTCGTTCACTGTGCAAAAGGAAAAATATTAAATCTATGAATAGGTTACAATCCCAGTCAAGGAAGACAAGCAAACAAGGGAATACAAGTATATCTACAGCTAGAAGTCTTTAGACATAATTCACCATTCCTAAAACTTAGGTAGAATCATGTAACAACAGACTTACCACACCTTCAGCAGGCTTACAAGCTTAGCCAGATTCCAACTCTGTAAAAGACATAGAAAATTTCGATCTCCTACACTTAGTCGAACCATAATCAGAACGCATTAACAGCTTTAAAAGTTTCGAGAGAAGAAGACATATACCCATTTCAGCTCTTGAACGAGTATCAAAAGAGCAGAAATAAAAAAAACGCAAGTTTTTTCAGTTTTTTTTTTTTTGCGTTCCACCAATTTTTGCGAACTTTGTGCAAAGTTTTCTGCAGTTGGCAGCCACTGGACTCACTGAGAAGGCGTTGGACTACATCGGTGTTGAAAGTGGGCGTGCTGAGGGTAGAAGCAGTGTAGCTGGCCAAAAAGAAAGAAGCGCTTCATAATTAATAAGCGACTAAAAGTTGTCGCGCTAAGTGAATTAAATGAGCGCTTCGTAAAAAGAGAGTCCGAGCCAGGGGAAAGACTTCAATAGGGTAACTAGCAAATTGGTTAGGTGGCTAGTGTAGTGGGCATGTGTGAGATAGTCCCTTGACGGGTTTTCAAATTTCAAATTGATCTTTTTAAAAAAGCTAACTGTTATATGTGTAGTATATATCTTTGATAGATACTTATCATAATTATAGAATATTGTAAGTATATCTTTGGAAAGTGTCGAGAGTTAGACGATTTATTCTTGTTGTTCTTGCAGGTATTCCATTTCTGTAATTAGAAGTTATCTTTGAAAGAGTATAAATTTAGCTATACATCGGTAAAAAAAAATTATATTTTTAATAACTCAGGCACTCAGAAAGCATTAAGATCACATAGAACATATCACCTATAGTCAGCAATATATATATATATATATATATTTTTGCAATATATTCAGCAAGTTCACGGTGTTTATCGAACAATGCCCTTTTTTGATTTATACTAATGCCTTAATCGCAATAGCAATAGGTACTCGCAAGCTTGGTCAAAGGTCTGCTACAAGTGCAAGGACCTTGACCAAGCAGCAAACCAGCCTCATGACAACTCGTTCCAACGCTGCCCTCAAAGCAACTCAACTCCGGTTCAAAGCCGCCTGGGCAGCTGCTGTTCAACACTGCTGCACTTTCACTCGACTCGAACTTCAGTCGGCAACTGACCTAAACCCAAACCGTCTCTGTCTGTGCCACATGAACGGAAGCGAGACGCGAGCCTTGCCCCAGCTTCAAACTCCAGCCCCCTCCTTATTTTGATTCCCCGCCCCTTGACAATTCCAGTCTAAGTCCAGCTGCCTTCTCCTCTGCCTGGTGCAAGCGGACGCGACGCTGAAATAAAAAAAAGAGTGTGTCCTTTGAGCAGCATCCTCCAATTTTTGTTATCCCTTTTTTCCCCGCAACGCACATTTTTATTTTCTATTTTTTTTTTGTACCTTTTCTGCTGCTTCTTTCATGAATATCCTTGCTCTTGACTGCGTTTTGCTCTCGCGTGCCACGCAGCAAAAAATTCTTGGAGTTTTTTGTATTCTCTCTTTTTGTTGCTGCATTTTTCGCGTGTTTTTATTTTATTCTTTTCTTTTTTTTTTTAAGATGTAAACAAGTTTTTCTTTGCGCATCGCGTTTAACTCTGCTTTCTTTTTTTTTTTTGTTTTGTCTAGATTTGATTTTTTGCTTAGTTTGATTTTCTTTTCATTTCATTTTTTACTCGGAATCGCTCTCCTTTGCAATGGCTCGCTTTTCACTTTTTCGTGCGCTGAAATGATTGTTTTGAATGGAGATTGATTGTCTCCAAGGACAACGGCGGGTGAGAAAAAGTGTCTGGAAAAGGTTGTGCGCTCTCCCCGCGTTCGTTAACGAGTGCTTTGCCCTTGCGAAAGCAATTTAGGAGCGAATGTCGAATGATTTTTAAAGGATATCCGCAGTTAATTAATTTTTTAAAGTTCCACAATCAACGCGCTCGAAGCGCGCTGTCAACAATCAGCCAGTTCCTGTTGTTGTCACTTGCATTAGCAAAATTAGTTGAGGAACAAGAGCGACTCCCTCGCACGCGGAACAGTGGAGAGCGTGCTATGCAAAGTTTACTAATTAATTCTGAAAGCAATTGCACTTAATTTTCTTCACTCGAAGTTAGGTTGAGAAATAGTCCAACTTGAAATTGGTTTCGACCTGGCTTGAGCGCGATTCTTGACTAATTAACGCTTAACTTCAAATATAAAGAGATCTGGGAAATTGCCTGTACAAAATTTAAAGACTCCACTTGAAATTCAACTCCCCAGAGGACACCATTTGGAGAGTAAAGAATATATATATGTATTATCAATAGATGATCCATAATAAAAGATATATCTTATGATATATCTGACTATAATCAGTTTATCAGTTGCGAAATAGATATAATCGTATCAAAGCTGAGGCTGCTAGCCAAAATAAAACTCTTCAAATTGTTGCTTAGCTTATAAAAATTATTTTAAAATTTCTTGTTTATTTAGCTAGTTACGTTTGTTTTGGTATAAACACAGTCGTTGAGAAACACAGTTGGATGACTCTAGTGAGAGACTTACAATGAAATTTAGCCCTCTCTAAAGCATTTTAAACTCTATCTAAAGAATGCTGACTATATGTCAGGGTGTTTGTTGTGAAACACTCTTCCAGTTTAAATGTTCCGAAACTTGAGTATCCAGGGAAAAAAGGGTTAGCAACACGATTAGAGTTAGTCATAAGAATATACAAATCATTTGAGTGAGACTAAACATAGAGAACAAAACACACAGAATTTGATATACAGCCAGAGATGGATCTAAAAAGTATGAAGAGCATTGCTTTATATATGCAGAAAAGCATATAAAATAAAACTTGATTGGGAATCACGTTTCATAAGACGTAGGCATGATAAAAAGAGTATTACCTAAAATTTGAATAAGAAACTAAAGCACTTATACATATTTGACTCTCTAATACTGTTAATAGTATTATAAGAATATTACATAATATTAATATAAATTATGCGGTTGCATTAGACAGTTTGCTCTGTTGTCGCGTGAAATATAGATAAATTAGATTTGCTTTTAAAATTGTGTGCGAAACAATGTGAGTCATTAGTTAAATTCGTTGCGAGCTTTAAGATTCCAATTAAAAAGTCAGTAAGGCTGGCTGGCGGGACGGGCGCCTCGACGGAGAGGAAACCCTAAACCACAGCACGCCTCACAACAAAGCATTGCAATTAATACTTATATACTTCAATTAGAAAAAAGTCAACGTGACGCTAAAGTGAAAAGCGAACAGCAACAAAATAAAAAGAAAAACAAGCTGGAAAAATACGAGGGGAAAAAGTGAAAATTGAAAGGCTAGAGCGCAGCAGGCAGGGCTGGGGGGGCAGGCGGCCAAAACTGACTAATGGGGCCAGTTGCCAGGGCCGATACAATACGAATACGAAACGATATAGCGACGGTCGCCTGAAAAACCGCGAAAACCGCTACCAACTTCAATTTTTAAAGTAATTGCAATAAAGTTGAACAAATTTGAGCAGCGCCAGGAACAACAATAGCCACGAAATTCTAACCTCAGGCGGGGCTTGTCCGACTGGTCAAACATTTGGACACACTCGAGTATATAGCTTTGCTAGCTTCTAAATGCGAAAAAAATCAATAGAAGCAGACAGCGCGGCAGCATGCATAAAAAGATGAAGCCCAAATAAGTTAAATACGAAAAAAATTAACAAAAAGAAAATGTTCCCAAAATGTAAAGTGGAAGTCTGGAATGGCCAAAAGGTTGCTACAATGTGCACAGCGCGCTGCTTGGGCCGAGGGTTTGGGCGGTTCGTTGGGGGGCGGCAATTGCGAAAAAATTCACGTTTTCCGCCTAATTTTTTGTTGCCTTTTTGCTCGCTAGACAGCATGCTGGACATAGAAACTGCACCACCCGGTGGTCAAAGCGCAGTCGACGTCAGCGTCGGCGTCGGCGCTAACGTCGCCGCCACAGCGAAGGGGTTAAAAAAAATTTTGTTTTGATTTTTTTCCACTAGCAAATTTTTTCCATTTTCTTTTTTTTTTTTTTTTATTTTTTGTTGCCTTCTCTTCCGAATGTTTTGGTCAGTGCGCGTGTGGGAGTGAGAGGGCGACCGTACGGATGTTAGAGAGAGATAGCAATGCAGCTCGCTGCTGCTGCTGCTGCTGCTGCTCCTGCTGCTGCTGCTGCGCTGTACCAATATTCCATTTGATTTCCTACTTCTTCTTCTACTTTTTTTTTTGCCACTTTTCTTTGGGAAATTTTTTCGAAATTTCGTTTTGTTCCATTTCTGCTGCGTGGCAACGGCGGTGGCGGCTGGACGGAAGTTGGCGTGGGCCAAGCGACGCCTTCATCAGCAACTTGTTGTTGTTGTTGTTGTTGTTGGCTGGCTTGCTAGCGTGTTGGTTAGAGAGAGCTTCCGTTCATGTCCCTGTCGCTGGAGCTAGCTCTGGGTCTGGGCCATCTTCATCAGCAGCTGCCAACACAGCATCGCACGACTGCTGTGCGTGTGTGTGTGTGCGTGTGTGTGTGTGTGCGTGTGTGTGTGTGCGTGTGTGTGTGCGCGTGTATGTGTGTTGTGTCTGTGTGTGTGTAGCTGTGTTTGCATTTTTTGTAGACATTTCTTCTACTTTTTCGTTTGTCCACCTACTAACTAGTCGTTGTTGCATATACGCAAACGCACACACACACACACACACACACACACACGCACACTACGCAGCTCGTTTTCCAACACTGCTGCTGCCACAAATAAAAAAAAAAAACAAAAAACAAATGAAGCTACAAAAACTAGCGTTACGTGGTTTACACACACCACCACATATACACCCACACACACATAGACACACTCATACACGCTGCTGCATTTCACACGCTGTGGCAACTCCCCTTGCGCTATGCAACACTCTTTATGCTACCGTTTTTTTTTTCTTTGTTTTGTTTTAGCCTCACTGCAGCGAAAGCCGGCGCACTTTTGCCGTCGCTTTGACACCTTCGATAGTGTGTAACGCGGTTTTCTATTTCAATTGACACTCCCCTTGCTATGCAGCCACATGCGTATCTATATTTTTTTGCCACTGCTGCATTTGTGACAAGTCAAGAGATATGTGATAGCTGCAGCACTTCTTTTTCTACATAAGTTTATTAATTTAAAAACTCATATTACCTCCAACTGTTTTGCGAAAATAATAGCGAATCTTTAATAAAAAAATGGGACTTTAATTAATTTATTGCATAGATTCTATTGAAATATGAGCAAGACGTGTGTGCACAAAGAACTTTTTATGAAAAATTCAAAAATAAATATAATTAAAATGAAAACAGAGATTTGCATGTTTAAAGTGTCATGAAAATATATTTCAACTTCATTAAAAAAAAAATACTTTAAGCAATAGGAATTCAAATCTTTACAAATAATATTTTTAAAAAAATTAAACTAATTTAACTAAAATACTTAACAAATTTTTGCCCTGCTCAATGCGGGTATATGCTCTGCAGTTATCTTCTTTATACTTTATACTAATTGATCTTCTTCTTGCTCTCGTCCTCGTTCTCATCGTCATTTCGTGCAGCATGCCAAGGATATTAGCGATTACAATCTTTGGCCACCGACGCCGCGCAGCCACCAGCATGCCAGCGAGCATCATCCGATGTCGCTGAAACAGGAGTACGAGGTAAGTGTGGTGCAAGTGGTGTAAGCAAGTGCCGTTAAATGTCCATAGATTGTGTGGGCATTACACTCTATGCCACATACAAATAAAAACGACACTAGCCAACAATAACACCAGCAGTCATGGCAATAAAAACTCTAACAACAAAAAAAAAACATTCCTAAAATTCGCGCTATTCTTGCGCCCCCCCCCCTGATCTCGACCCCCGCCACGACCCATCAGATTTGTGGCTGTGCTGCAATATTGTATACAAATAACTCGATGTGTTTAGTGTTGTTGTAAAACTGGCAAACGCCAGTGCTATGCTTTATTTTTTTTTCTAAACATATCGAAAATGTTTAGGGCAAAGCAGACGCGGTTTTTATTTAGAGCGAGCTTCTCTTTTTATGGGGTTTCCTGATATATATTTCATTTTATTTTGCCATGTCTGGCACGGCAATGGAAAAAGAAGAATAGCTGGAGAGTGAGTGGAAGAGCGGAATCAAGAGAGAGAGAGCGAGAGAGAGAGAGAGCAGGAGAGAGTATGAGACAGTCTCGAGGCTTTTAACCCATATTCACAATTTACATGCAATCGAAAGCAGAAGCCGCAGCTCACATATTTTTCACAATGTTTTTCGGCTTTTTCCATTTCCATTTCTATTTCTATTTCTATTTTTATGTGCATTTTTCCCACAAATTTTTTCCGCACTCTCGCTTGGAGTTTCTATTCATATTTTCACGCTATAAATTTATTTTTATTCAGTTTTTCTTTTCGGAATTTCAATACGCATTCGATTGGGATTTTTTGAATTGTCAGATATTTATTTGGCTACTTTTTTGTTGGTAATAAATCCGTTTGACAGCTAGATCGCGCAGCACATTTGCGCAATCCAAACAATGTTTTGGCTTAGCTATTCACGCTTTTAGGATTTGCTTTATTTGATGGGTTCTATTTCTCTAAACTTGACTTTTTTTTTTGTTAGGATTTCATTTGCTGCTAGTTGCTCTTGATTGACTTTTGATGCGATTAGTTAGTAAATATTGAATGTCATTTGACAGCTGATATTTTGAGTCAATAGTGTGTTTAATAGTGTGCAAAAGTAAGCTTAATAATAAACTTGAAAGCTTAATTAAAGCAAAATAAACGTATACATTTGTCAATCATATTTTTTATTTTTTATTTCTGATAGTTAATTGGACATACTGTGAAAAGAAAAACACATTTGTAACAACATTGACTTAGGTGTAGACAAAAATGTTATTAAGTAACTATCTAAACTAAAACTTTATGTATATAGTATGAATGTATTATTTTGAAAAATTAATGAGTTGATTGCGTTAACTGTACTTAAAGTCTTCTTTGCATGAGAATGTGTTCTTAAAGTTCAGTAGTACTTTGAGTAGAAGGTTAGTGAGTTGATTGGTGTTACTGGCAGTGTCATTACTGTTTGTAGAGTATGTATTCGATATAGATATAGATATTTGAGGTGCAATGATGTCCTTTCTTGCTACGATATTTGTTAATGTGGTAATCATATTAAATATGAACTGCGAGGGTGTGAGTGTCTATTGATTCATATTTTTAAGTTCATTGCAGCCCCGCCAGTTAGCTGTATGCGCCTCTACACAGAGGACAGATTTCGCTAGGGTGTACGTCAATTTTGTGCATGTTAGTGTGAGATGGTTCAGACCACATTGAATACATCGAGATATATTCCAGACTCTTATGACATTCCAAGACTTTAGCTATAATATATTGTACATATAATATTTATAAAGATTTCTGCTTGAGCTGTATGATGTAGAAATATTTTATAATATTATATATAGACTAAATTACAAGTCGCCTTTACTTAGAATATAGCTTTGCCAAACTGAAAGCTTAGAATTGACTCAGCAAATACAATTTCTGTCTTGTAGAGCTCTACACATGTCAGCTTATGATCTTATCATATATTGTATAAAGAGCTTTCTTCTTGGACTTCAAAGATACACAAATTCAGTAGAGGCTTGTAACAGTTTCCTGTCTAAAATATATTAAATATTTATACTTTAAGCCTATTAGAAAGCTGCCTTAAACATGCATTTAAATATCATTTAGTCTAAGTTTTCATCGGCTTAAAATATATAGATGTGAGACTCAATTAACAATTGATTAATTATGTTTGCTTTTTTTTCAGGCCAAAATGAACGATCACCACCATCACAATAATCTGCAAAAAGGTGAGTATGGACAGCAGACCAAACCGAATCGAACTGTCGCTCCCCTTTGCCCCACTTCTGCTGCTTCAGTGACCTGCCCCAAAAAGTGGAATACCTGACCCAGGCGAACAAGTTTTCCAGTTGCTGGGCTCCTTTGCCTTCCGCGCTTAATTAATTGCTCACAAAAACAACAAACGATAATCACGAATCTCGAGCAGATATGCAGAGGTAGGAGGAAAGAGCGCGCGCGAGTGCAGATTGCAATCGGCAACGAAAAATGCATACGCTGCATATAAAAGTTAAATTGCAACACGCGTGCGGCATGCTGTTGGCCAAGACAAAGGCTCCATTCAGCTAAGGACAGACGGCGACCAGATACTCCCACGAAAGATTGACCTTTAACTGAAGGAATTGCAGCAGCAGCAGCAGCAGCAGCAGCAGTAGCAGCCGCAGCGGTAGCAACAACAGCAACAGCAGGAGGGGGCAGAGCAGTAGCAACAATTGCTTACAACATGTTTACATAAATTCCTAAAATGCAAACAACATCTCTGGGCAACAGCAACAACGGCGGCAACATTGACAGCAACACGCTCCAAAAAGGGTTTGCGGTAAACGGGTCCGATATCGGGTTAGTAGCTCCGTTGGCGGCAATGATCTCGACCCGATAATGTCAACGCTAGGCAATTGGCCAATAACATTGTTGTTGCTGCTGTTGCTGTTGTTGTTGTTGTTGTTGTTGTTGTTGTTGTTGATGTTGCTGCTGCTGCTACTGCAACTGCGATAAGCATCGCAGCAACATCGCGGCCAACAATGTAGATGTAGATGTATCTATGCGATGCATTGGCTTTTACCTGTGCGCCTGTTGGCTTTTACCTGTACAAATTAACAATACGAACGACTTCAACTATGCTGGCCATGACTCACAGACTGGGCCAAGACTTGGCCTGGCTGCAACAAACATGTTGTAGCTCATATTGCTGCACTCAAAGAAATCAATATACAAATTGAAAAAGACTCTCAGCCGCTTAGGGAAATGTCTTATTGAGAATATGTTTATAATGAAACTGTGGGAAATTTGCTGAGAATTTCTAGTAAATTTCGATAAACAAAATATTGATATATGTATATAGAATAAAATATATTTTTCATTTTAAATGCTTGGAAAAACAAAAGTGAATAAGTTTTTGTTTAATATTTGAAAGCTTACTAAAGTTATATATATATTTTATATATACATAAAAATATATTTTTTATTATTATTCTTGGTTGAAAAATATATGTATATATTACATATTACAACTAGACACTTTCTTCGTCTAAGCATTTGGAACTGTATTGATCTGTCGCCATCTCTGATATTTTCTTCGAGTGTATTCTGGTGGTTAGGCTGCTTGTGCCCCGCCGTTCATTCAGTTTGGACAGTTTTGCCAGGCTGGCGCCATTCGCCCGCCCGTAATTAACACTAAAAATGTTGAACAACTTGAGTAGCCTTTGCTACCAATTTGGGGCCAGCGATTGTCTGCAAATGTTTTATTAGAAAAGCTTTTGACATGCCAGCAGGGCGCCCCAGTTGCTCGACTAATCCTCGCCAGCGACTGGCCCCAGTCCTCCAGCATTTCCAGCTCATCAACAAATTCACACAATTTTTGCACGCAAATGCGCTGGGCACTCAATTATGGATGGCTAGATAGATAGATGGATGGCTGGCTGGCTGGCTGGCTGGCTGGCTGGCTGGCTGGCTGGCTGGCTGGCTGGCTGGCTGGCTGGCTGGCTGGCTGGCTGGCTGGCTGGCTGGCTGGCTGGCTGGCTGGCTGGCTGGCTGGCTGGAAGCAAGGCATTAAAAAACTATTTGAAAAAAATTGTGAAACTATTTTCACATAAACTGTAACTCGGCTCGAGCGCGATTTCCCAGTGGCAATCAGAGCGGCCAAGTTTAATTAGAGAAGCCAGCGAGCCAGGAGCAGGCAGTTGGCAAAGGGGCAAGTAGCCTGGTGGCAAGTGGCAGGTGGCAGGTGGCAGCTTGGCGGCTAGCTGACGTGAGTGAACGTCGGCAACTTCAACGGAGACGCGCGGCATGACTTGTACTCGACTCAAGTCAACTCAACCCAACTCGACTCGACTCGATTCGACTGACAGCCGTGGCCACATTAGATGGCGCCACGGCTGACACAATTCAACAGCCACTGAAGCAAACAACTCAATTGCAGGTCACTTTCTGGATGACAATCGTCTGGAGCACCATGCGGCGGTCGCCGGACAAGGTAAGTCTTACGATCCCAAGTCAAAGTTGTTCCCTTTTAAGGTCCAGCAACACTTGTCAACAAGTTTTCTAATACATTTCTTTCGTTTCTTGATGTTGCAATTTTTTAAGCAACATAAATTTGAGTTGTGAGAGAACTGAATAACTTGACATAGGCATTTAGTGAGAAAAAGGGAGACAGAACGATAGATAGAGGTATGGAGCTTAACATGATATGATGAGCAGAGATGAAGTTAATTAGATACGGAATATAGCTTAGTTAGTGTTAATAATCTAATAGGAAGAGTGTTAACTCTGAATGGAACTTATGAGAATCGCATAGTGGACCGGTATTATAAACTCTTATATTGGGAGTATATTTAAGAAAAAGCTTAGTCGACTTTTGTATAGAGAAAATAAACTTATCCATCATATATATATATATATATAGATAGGTTAATAGAGAGATATCAATGATCAAATTAATGCATTAGACTACATGAATTTTTGATTTATTATTTTATTGCAGTTCAGTTTACTCTAATATCTAATATCTTTTGCATATGTATGTCAGTTCGTTTACTCAATGCAATTTATTTCTCTTTCACAGGCAGTCTGGGACTGGGCAGCGCTGTCAATGGCTCCGGCTCTGGGCCGGGTGGCGGCAACTCGAGCCTGGTTGGCGGTTCTCATCATGGCAATCATGTGTCGGCGGCCGCTGCGGCTGCGGCGCATCATCACAACAATGCGGTGGCTGCTGCCTCGGCGGCGGCGCTTCTCGTCGTCCCGCAGCCCATCAATGCCAGCAAAATGGGCGGGCCTGGTGTGGGCACTGGCGGTGGACACGCACCGGCCGGAGGCAGTGGACGCAAGTATCAATGCAAAATGTGCCCGCAGGTAGGTGTTGCCCCTTTCATTGTACGCCGACTGATATTTGCATTGCACTTACCGGTTAAGTTAAGGCTTAACCGTATTTTGGCCGACGGCCTGGCCCAGAGAAGTGTTGACAAGAGCTCGGCGACCAGCGAGGCGACGGCTTTTGTTTACAATTTTCCAGTTGATTTGCCCGCGCCAGAACAGTTTCGAATTTCAGACAAACAGGCCTGGTTTCTGTCCCCGCGTCATATGTCCAGTCTTCTATCTGCTCCCCGTTGTCATATCAAGTGCGTTTTTTTTCCCACATTTCATTCAGCTTGAGCATCAGCCAACACACTTGACCAAAACTGAACAGAAAACGGCATTAATGACACTCAACAGATGCTGCTCATAAAATGTCAATTATGCATCGACCTGCAAGTGTGTGGGCCTGTGTCAGTGTGTGTGTGTGTGTTTGTGTTCGTCAGCGTGTTAATTGCAGCTAATTGAGCTTATTATTTTTAACGGTTTCACTTTTTGTTGGTCTCTTTTGTCTTTGATTCTCTGCTGAGCTGCGGCAGGTGGCACAGCCAGATTTTTGGATCTTATGTGAAGTTACTGATATGCGTGGGATAATGGACCGGGTGGGCACAAATTTGAACTTAAAGTCTGAATATTGCTTGGCATCGAGAAACATGACTGAAGAGTTAATGAGGTATAAAAGATAACTTGTATCAACAAAGTATTTTGCTCTGAAATGCTTTGGTTACAAATTGTACCGAGAGTAAAGCTTAGCTCGATAAGAAGTAAAAAGTTTGTTAAGAAATCAGTATATATTTTGAAATTTAGTATATTATAGCATTATGAAGTACAGAATTAAATTAAACTTAAAAGTTTTTTAATATGTGTACAAAACTAATGGGAAATAGCCTATATTTAGTCGAGGTTTTTCCTTCACATGTTACTCTACTCACCTATAAAAATGGCAAAATGTAATGCTGCTTTAGCTCATATGTGTGCGTCTGTGTTATAACGAAGATCGAACAAATGAAAGTAAATTGAACAACAAAAATCAAAAAACAAACAAAAAAAATGTAGAATTTTGTTCTTGTTATTTTTCATGTTGTTGGCAGCAGCCGCAGCAGCAGCAATAACGAAATTTTGTTGTCCATTGGACGAATGATATGTCGGCCAGATATGCCACACCCAGAACGCCCACAAATTGTGGTGCGGAGCTAACAGCTAACAGCAGCGTTCGCTGATGAGCGAGACCCTGTGTGTGTATGTGCGTGTGTGTGTGAGTCCGTGTGTGTGTGTGTGTGTGTGTGTGGGCGACTGATGATGTTGATGACGCTGCTGAAAAGCCAGCAACAATAGCAACAACAACAGTAGCAGCAGCACCACCACCAACGGGGGTCGAAGAGGTGTTCATTTGTGCGAGGCGAAGTGAAATAGCAGCATGCCTAAAAGTATGCTGCAAATTTTTTGCAGCTGCCGCTGCGTGCGAGTGAATTCACAGTTGCTGTGCGAGTGTGTGCGTGTGTGTGTGTGTGTGTGGGTGTATATGAGACCGTGTGAGTGTGTATGTGTCAACTTTATGTTTCTTTTTTTTAGCTTACACACACATATGCATTTATGAGTATGAGTTTGTGTGTATGTGCATGTGTATGTGCATGTGCATGTGTATGTGTGTAAGCTGCACTACTGGAAATTAGTGCGTTTCTACGCTCAAAAGCGTCTGCTGGTCTGCTGCTACGTTTTTAATTACCCACACTTGGCATTTTTTTCGGAGCTGTTTTGGCAGTCTCCTTGTTGTGCTTGCTGTTGTTGTTGCCAATGCAGCTAAAGCTTCAATTGGAATTACTTCACTTGGCACTCGCATCTGCGTTGTAGCAGCAGCAGCAGCAGCAGCAGCAACAGCAGCAGCAACTACTTTTTTTAGTCTTCTTTAATGCCTTTGACTGGCCACATCTACGTATCCATATAGCATACAGCATGTGCATGTCCATGCGCATCTGTGTGAGTGTCTCTCTTTGTGTATGTATGTGTGTGTGTGCGTGTGTGAGGTAAAGCTACAGCCAGCCTATCATGTTAGTGTGCGCTGGCCTGCTTTCTCACTTCCCATTTTATTTTTTTTTTTTGACTGTGCGAAGGAGGGGCAAATGTTATTTTTGCACTTTTTTTGTTGGTCGAAAAATGATGTGTGAGCGTATGGGCAGGTGGTAGCTGTTAAAGCTTTATGATCTTCATCTCTTGCCTCGAGAAATCGATGTAGCAATGAAAACTATTTTTATTTCCAATTAATTTTGTTTAATGACTTTTTATCATTTTTACGCACATAATTATGAATCGAACTATTTATTTCAATTCCTAGCTTTTGCTGAAAATAAAATATCAAATTACAAACAAATATTTTTACCTCAAAAATATTTAATATAAATTTTTTCTAAAAGGCTTAATTACGTGCATTTCACAAATAAAAATAAATGAATAAATAAAAAAAGAAGCTGCGCGTACATAAATTACAAAAAAGAAAAGAATTAACTGGGATGCGCTCGAAAGTATGCAACATTCTGTGGGCCTATGTCACTGACACAAGTGTTTGTGTATGTGTGTGTGCGTGTGTGTGTGCGTGTGGCGGTGGGTGTATGTATGCTCGGCATTAAATTGTCGCTGCCTTTTCGGCGCCAGCTCCCCAACCAACACGCGTAATGCCCTTTTATAATTTCGCAGAGCAATTTTTTAGTTACATTTATCGTGTTTTTTTTTATGCATTTCCTCTTTTTTTTGGTTTTTGCATTCACTCAACTCACTCAGCTGCCCAGCTGTGTGTGTGCTATGTGCACTAACACAATTACACACGCACAGCAAAGCCGCTGAAGCACTGGACATGCCTCAAAGGGGGGCGTGTATGCTGCTCAAATAGCTCACACTATCAATTAGTAAAATTACATGCGAAAAACGAGCGCAAAATGTTTTGCCACGCTAGGCAAGTAAAAAACAAAAAAAAAAAAAACACAAAAAAATTAATACGAAAAAAATCTAAAAAAATTTAGCGCAGTCTCGTTCTGCACACACGCGCACACAAACACACACACGCATGTGCACTTGTTGTCGGTAATTCCCCTCATTTAATTAACAATAAAAATAGGCTAAAAAGTCTAAAAAAAAAAAGTAAAAACTGCAAGCGATTATGCATACATGTCACACACACACACATACACACACAGCCACCGCACACATACACACACACGCACGTACATTGCGCGCGTGCCATTTGTTAAACAATTTTAACGCGCGCCCCCAAGTAGGCAACGCTTTTTTGCCGAGCAGCGCTGTCCACACACACACACACACACTCACACTCACACATGTGCACGCACACGACCACGTATACGGATGCCCGGCATTAAAATTTTATCCGATATAATGCATGAATTATGTAAACTATTTTTATATTTATTTTTATTGTTGTCGTTGATTTTTGTTATTTTTTGTTTGTTTTTGTTTTTGTTTTTTTTTTCTTTTATTTTTGCAATTTTTCTGAATCGCGTATTGGTGGCCCCAGCGTGCTGCCATTGCCCCTGCATGTGCGTGTGTGTGCGTACGTTTTTGTGTGTGTGTGTGTGAGTGTGTGAGTTGGTCAGCGGCCTTTAGCATTAGCATTTGGTTAATGTTAACGCGTGTCGCCCTCTATCGACCGAAACGAGTATGCCTCACATGCATTTTTAGTGCGGTTAGCAACTGTACATATAGACACACACACACACACATACACATACATACGAATATTAATCTGTGACAGCTGTCTCGCTTGCACAGCTATTGCCATCTCACTTTCCCGCTGTTACAAACTTGTTTATTTTTAATTTTATTATGTGTACATTATTTTGCCAATGCATTGATGTGTGCGTGTGTGTGTGTGTGAGTGCGCGTGTGTGTGTGTGTGTGTGCGTGTGTGTGTTTGTTGTGTGTCTATTTATGCACTCGTCCGCTGCATTCAAGTGTTTTGTTTTGTTTTGCTTGTATTTTGCATATTGTATGAAATCATGCGCTTTTTTCCCAGTCGCTACGAAAATGGTTTTTAAAACGTCAACTAGTTAGCTGTGTTTTTTTTTAGAACTCTGCTTATTAATTTTTTATTATTGTATTAACGCTTCGGGCAACTTATTTATTTATATACAAATTTATTCAGTTGATGTTTTGCTTGCTGCTTCAAAAAACATAAATAATCAACATGCCGCAAATATGTTCCAGCGAATTATTAATTTTATAAAATGTTTTTCACGTTGTCTCTCTCAGCTTAATCAATTGAAATTTAAGAGCTTTAAGGACTAACCAAAAATTACAGCTGCTTAAATCTGTGATCTATTGATAGTCGAAAGCACATTAACAGTGGAATGAATAATGGATTAATTGCAAAAAATATTTAATATAAGCAAGTCAAGCACATTATTTTATAGAAGCAGCTACGTTAAATAATTTATGAGCTCTTCTTAAGTTTGGAATTTCCCTTTTCAAAGGAACTTTCACCTTTCAAGCAATTGAATTAACTTCAATTCTTTTTCACATATAAATAATATAAAAAAGTTCTTCTGCTTTTGCTCAGTAGTAAACCAATTCTGAAAGCAAGACAATTTGAATAACACTTTAAGGAAAACATATTTCTCTTATTAATGTAACAAAGTCTCCACTATACTGGTTAACTATTGTTTTAGCTGGGCTTTCTTATTGGAAAAACACAATGTTCTAGCGAAACCAGCTGTGATATTAGAAAGTATACAACCAGCCTGGTGGCTCGAATTACAATTAGCCAAAAACAAGCCCACAGTCTGTGAATATATTAGCTAGCTCAGGGGCAATTATAAAATATCATATGCTATCAACTAACTTCTGTTAATCTTGATTCAGTCAGCGAGATTAACCTGCAAGAAAGCAGCAAATAGTAAGAAATTGAAAATAACAAGAACAGCGTCTTCTCGATACAAACCTACCATAGATCGGAAGTAGGTCTTAACGGACTGCCAGTGGACGCTGGGCGAATGATAATTTTCACGCTTCCACTCGTCATCATCCAGCGAGCATGCAGGCAGCAACGGCTCCACCTCTAGGAACTGCGCCCAGAAGCCAGGCGACTGCAGCAGTAAGACACGCAACACCTGCTGCCACAGCACAATGTTGCTCAGATTCAAGTCGATATCGTCAAAGAGCGTGGGTGCAAAGACAACGGCTATGTTGTTAATGGACATCTTCACGGCTGGACTCTCGGCGATGCGCTGCCAGTGCAGCATGAGGAAGGCCAAAGTATCGCGATGTGCTTGTGGCAGATCTACCATGGCCAAATACAGCTGCTCCTCGGCAGCCAGCGGATCACTGAGCTGCGTGGCTAGCACAAAGTCCGGTCTGTGATACATGGGTATCAGTGGTCTTTCGAGCGAGCGCAGAAACTCCTTTACGCAGCAGCAGAGTGTATGGGTATCCTTGTCACCCAGATGTGGTGTCGTCTTGCCGCGCAGCAATTTGTGACGCAGACGCTTCACCTTATCCCTGGTGGAGGAAACACGATAGAGGCCCTCCTGCTCCAGGCCGCGTGCCTCGAGCTCAGTGACACAGTGCACGATCAGTGCAGGCACCATAGGTGCCGCATGGGGTACATAGTCGCTCAGATGACCGCGCTTTGTGCTGGCCAACGGTTGTGGTATGCAGTTAACCGTCAGCTGACTGCAGCAGTCCGTGTGACAGCGCAGCGGACAGTCGCGGCACCTCAGGCTTACCACCCCAAAGCGAATGCTAAAAGCAAAGCAAAACATGCCCGATATGAGTCATATGAATATATGACATGCGCCAACAACTCACCGCTTGTTGCACTGCACGCAGTTGCCCACGTTCGAGTAGTAGGCCTTCAGCTTAAAGTTGTGCTGTCGTAGCAGCAAGAGCGGCGACTGCTGATGCACCGTGGGGTAGGCGGGCGTGTAACAGTCATCCCGCTGCAGAGATATGTCGTCGCTGCCATTGGGATTCATGTGGATGCGCAGACGATCGTCCAGCAGCGAGTCCATTGACTGCTCATCGTACATGCGAAATTGCCTGCTCAGATCATTGAACGAATTGTATTCGCGTCGGAAACGGTCCTTGGCCTGCATCAAAGCGTGTTGTGGCAGCGCCTAACTGTCAAATCCAAATGCCGCACACGCTAAACGATTGTCGTCTGTTCTGCCCAGTTATCGCAACTTCTAATACTGATATACATATATATATATACATATATATATATACATATATATATACATATATGTGTGTAGGTATAACATAAAACTGTGTGCACTGAACAAATCAGCTGTCACTCTTCATTGAGTCAGCTGCCTGGCCAATATATTTCCAGCAAAGTTTACTTCACAGAATGTTTGCTTTTCGCTCAACGTCGACGTCGACTTCGACTTCGACTTTACTCGATTCACGTATATAGCAACAATTCCGAACAGAATAGAAACTCCGGTCGCCTGCTCAAACAGAAAACAGAATATATATGTTATGAATGTAGAACACAGCTGAGGCTACTTTGTTATTTGAGCACTTGGTTGCAAATGTTTTGAAATAGTAATACGATATATATCGTATATATCGTGTGCCAACTATCATATGATTTAGATTAAATTATAAAGAAAATAAGAATAGAATCGCATCCATAACTAAATGGGACTTTGTGTGTAATTACTTCAAGCTTACGTTTTTCTGAAGATTTTTTCGTTTGTTAAAAATGAACTGAAATTAAATAAATTAATAACTTTCAATAGATGAAAAATAATAGTTGAAGGATATACTTCTGAAAGCATTTTAAAATGTGGATAAATAGAAATGGAAAATGAAGCCAAGACTTGAAGCCAAGACTTAAGGCAAACCTATAAAGTAACTTTACATATATAATGCCCTATGCTGAGTTGACTAACAATGTATCGAAATATAATTCAAATAATTTGCAGCTAAATAAATACCTTTATCTTCAATCATTCAAAGTTAGCTTTAAACAAGCTTAAAAGTCAAATGTGAAAACGTTTCAAAAACAAAAAGCAAATATCTCTTTAAATATTTGCGCGGCACTCGGGAGAATTCAATGTCACGCCGCCGAGATTGGTGTAAAAAATCTGATGGGAAAACAATTTGTGAAAGTATCAATGAATTCTAAGCGCGTTGAAAATGGTTCAATGGCCCCACTAAATGGATGAAAAATTCATGGAAAAACGCTTTGCGGCCGACAAACAAAATACGTCGCACAAAAAAAAAAAGAAACAAAAAAAAAATGAAAACTAAAATCTAAAAAAATTGCCATCAAAAGCGAAAATGTTAGAGCTAGGCGGAGTGGAAAAAATAAAAATCTAGAAAATTTTTTATTTTCGATTTTTGAGTTTGGCGTCTGACAAATGTGCCGCACACTGCATACTTGCCGTCAATTTTTTAGCGAACAGCGCGCATAGGCAGAAGCTGGGGGCTAGAGAGTTGGGTGCGAATGAGGCACAGCAACGGGCGAAATTAACGAACGAGGCGTGCAAAAGGCGAACGAATTTGATTTTTATATTTTTGTTGCCGTTTTTTAGGCGTCAGCTGCAGCAGCGCAGTCAACGCACTGTGTGTGGGTGTGTGTGCGTGAGTGTGCAGGCGTGTGTGTGTGTGTGTGTATGATTGGATGGGCTGTCTACTTCTGTGTGTGTGTGCGTGTGTGATGGGCGTCGCATTGAATTCGTAGTTATTAATGCGTATTGAAATGCACATGTACATACACATGCATAGCTCTGTCTATGTATGTATGTGTGTGTGTTTTGTTTGTATTCAAAGTCCACAAACGCCAGTCACGCATTGGAATAAGCCCATGCAAGTAACCATAGCAAATGTGCGGGCTTTGGCCCCAAAAGCCGACACACCGACACAGGCCCCTCCTCACCCTTTAACACACAAACACCCACATATGTATGTGTGTGTGCTTTCGGCTGTCCACTGTACTCCAATACAACAACACAACAAAACAACTAAAAAAATCTCTGTGACACGCAAAAAAAGCAAAAAATAAAGCAAGCCAAAGCAAAATGCAAAACAACGTAGAAAAAGCCCACACACACACGCACGCACACACACACACTCCGCACACACTCAACAAAAAAAAGAGGAAATATTACATCGAAATCCACTGACAGTGTTGCCACATGGTGTTAATTAATTTTTCACACACGGAAATGTTGCCACAGCTTTTTCTAAAAGTGAAAACGTTTTTTATTCAGAATAGATAAGCGAAAATGTTGCAAAAGATGTTTGATGATATATACATCCATAGATGGGGAGCCTGCGACGGCATAGAGAGAGGTAGACTAACTCATTTTATTCCCACTTTATAGCATAGACAAGGTTGGCTAGTGTAAGAGCTTTGTTCGAATGCTAAACTTATGCATACTGAAGTTCATTAAAGATTTGTTTATACTTTTTTTATTTGAATTTATTTATTGTTGAATCTATTCCCTTCAAATTTTTCATCTTAACATCACAATTGATGTTGTAACAGACCAAACCTCTTGTTATATGCAAGAAGATTCGATTAATAGATAGTTTTTTATTCTAGTTAAAACCAATTGTCTCTTTAAATTTTGTGAAGAGTACTTAAAAATAAAGGTAGACTAACTCCTTTTATGCTGACATTAAAAATATAAATAAAATGGAGTTAGATCAATTGGCTATGATAAGAAATAGTTATTATGAATATTGTATTCATATATATATATTATAAAAATTTATCCGTATAAATTCGTCTAGGTTGGCTAGTGTAAGAGGTTATACAAATCTAAAGCTTATCCATACTTCTTTACAATAGCGAGTAGGCCTGTAAGCCTGCATATGCATATGCATCTTCAATCTAGACTTATTTATTGCTTAATCTATTTTAAAATATTTCATGATCAACAAACGCAGCCTTCGCTTTTCTTATTGATAGCCAAATTCAATTCGAGCTGGTTTGGTTGCAATGTCGATTCGCGTATCTAAAGAAATTAGTAGATCCCTCTGTATTGAGTGATCGAATGTTATATATCCCATATTTTCCAACAGTAGTCACTCGATAGCTTGAATTGGCTAACCCAATTATATGCCACCAAGAACAGGTATTTATAATATATACACTCTTCAATGGCAACTCCACGGTTATTATTTTTATCGTGAGGTTCAATTGAAATGACACTAAAAGCAAAATCTAAAAGCAAATCCAAACACAAAACACCAAACACAATTGCAAATGCAGGAACAATACGCTGAAGGGGCAAAGGCAAAGGCAAAGGCAAAGGCAAAGGCAAAGGCAAAGCAAAGGCAAAGGCAAAACGGAACAGCAAAAAAATGCCATTTTTGAGCGGGTCAGAAGTGCGGCGTGCGAGCGAGATGGCACGAGCCAATGGAAAAAATTGTTTCCTGTGACAAGGCGGCCACGAAAAAAAATTGCTGAAGGGGAGGCTGCGTGGAAAAAATGCACAGCAAATGGAAATGGAAGAAGTGCAGAAAAAAAAGAAAAAAATACGAACGCAGAGAGCGGGGCGAGCAGAGCAGCTGAAGCGTATGGAGTAGAAGTCGAGGCAAGGTTGCAGCAGCAGCATTGGCAGCCGCAGCCGCAGCAGCAGCAGCAGCAGCAGCAGCTGGAAAAAAACAACTTAGGAATAGCAGCGACGAGCAGCAGACAAACGATGGCTGCAGCGCAGCGGAAGGAGTTCGTTTTGTGTGTGTGAGTGTGAAGTACAAGGGATGTGGGATGAGGCGTAAGGCGTGAGACGGGAGACGGGAGACTGCTGGTAGTTAAGCCACGCGGTGGCTTAGGTCAGGACAGAGGCTGACTGAGGTGTGCGCTGCGTAGCTCTGTGTGTCTGTGTGTGTGTGTGTGTGTGTGTGTGCGTATGTGTGTGTGAAACATTTTTTTTAGTTTTGCTACGCTTTCAAGTTGCTAGACTGATAGAGTGCTCCGGCGCTTGACAATACTGCGCTATTTTTCAGTGTGACCAGCGCTGCATGCGAGTTGCGGCGGCGTTTTAAAAAAAAACTATTGCCTACTTTTAAGCGCAATCAAATATTCTGTTGTGCAAATAGCTCATGACAATAACAATAATTGCAATTATAATAGCAATTATTTGCTGCTTAATTAGTTAATTTATCGCACGCCTTACCATCTACATTTTCCCCTCGCCAGACCGCCAAAAACCAAAACCAAAATGCAAAGTCAAATTGCAAAAAGCTCTTCAATGCAAACAGCATAAAAAAAAGGATAAAAAACAAACGGCATCAAAGTCGAACAAAACAAAATGATGGAAAAAAATTACGTGGTCTGGGCTCGAGTGCACGGAACGGTAGGCGAGGAGGTTAACTGAGGGGCGGCCAGCAAATTTGGGGCGGTAAAGGCTAACACGAAGCTGGCAGCGAAAAAATTCCGTGCGTTTGTATGGCTATGTATGTGTGTGTGTGTGTGTGTGTGTGCGTGGGCAAAACTTCCCCTTTTTTTAAATTTTTTCCACACACACACACATACACACAATACTTCCTCTTCTTTTTTATTTTGCGCGTTTTTTAGAGCCCATCGGTTGGCTCCAAACTTGCCTCACACCAAATTGAGTTTGGGTCAATGTTGACGGCAAGTGCTTGTTGTTGTTGTTGTTGTTGTTGCTGTGGCTGTTTTTGTTGTTGTTATCGTTGTTTTGGCGCTGCTCTGTCAGGTGGCTGCGACGCGGGCAGCGCTGCCGCCACGAACAGCGCAGCATTTGAATAGCGCCAGCAGCGACGCCGCCTATGCAACCAAAACTTTTTTTTTGCCTTTCGCTGAGTGTCTGTGTATGTGTGTGTGTGTGTGTGAGTGAGTGAGTGAGTGTGTACGTCGCATTTTTTTGCCCGTTTAGTTGGTTGTTGTTGTTGCTGCTGCTGCTTTTTTTTGCGAAATGTATGTGTGTGTGTGTGTTGGCGCTTGCCCCTTTGCTGTGTGTTGTTGTTGCTGTGTCGGCCGGCGGCGGCCTTTAGTAAGCCGCCACCCACACACACACACATACACGCACATACACACACACAAGTACATTATGCTGCTGCTGCTGCTGCGTTTTGAAGAGCCGCTGCGTTTGTGTTAGTGCGCGTTTTGTCTGTCTGGCAGCCAGCTCGTGCCTGTCGATGCTGCGTTGCTTTGCATCTCTCTCTGTGTATGTGTGCGTGGCTGTGTATGTGTGTGCGACCCCCCGAAAAATATATTGTTTCAGATTTTTTCATCATCGCTTTAGTTGAGTTTTTACATTGGTGACGGATCGTGCTCTCGGCTCGGTACGCGTTGCTGCTCCAAAACGAAACGAATCTCGACTCTCGACGCTCGACGTTCGACGTTCGACGCTCGCTGCTCTACAGGGCCAAAGCGCGCGTCTTTCAGTTCAGCTGTGTGTTTTTCTGTGTGCGCAACATGTTCCTTGAGACGCCGCCAATAAAAGTAACTACAACAGCAGCAGCAGCAGCAACAGCAACAACTACAGCCACAACAAACAACTCGCAGCGTCTTCGGCTTCCGTCGTTCATGTCGTCTTTGTTGTTGTTGTTGTCGCCGCGACAAGGTTTATAAAAAGTAGCAATACCAATAACAGCAACAGCTAGAAGAAACAGAAAAAAAGGCAAACAAACTAAAAGTCGAACTCGCACTTGACTCGGTTTCGGTCTCCATTTCCGGTGCGCGCTTTTAGACTTTTTCTGGCTGCTTCCTTTCGATTCAATTGCGCGCTTTGTGTTTATTTATTGCTGCAGCGCACAAACAAAGTACGCGCGCGTGTGTGTGTTTGTTGGTGTGTTGGTGTATCTTTAAGATACGCGAGCTTCTAATGCAGCGTGGCTAGCCGTCACGTGCTTTGCCGCTAAGAAGAAAGCGAAGCAAACACAGCAGCAGCTGTCTTTTGTTTTCCTTGCCACACACTTGCCGCTTGCGTATGTATGCTATGTGTGTGCTCGTGTCCGTGTCCGTGTGTGTGTGTGTGGGTGTGCATATAAATAATAAATGTTCTTTACATACTTCGTGGCTCAGTGTGTGTTTGTGTGTGTGTGTGTGTGTGTGTGTGTGGGTGCATATCAGCTGTTACTTGTGTTCAATATCAAGGTCACAATTATCCTTCAGCTTCCGCCTTTCACTCAGCGAAACATAACAAAATTTCCGACGGTATAGAATAAGTTGTTGAGAGCTTGTTAAGGGAGAGAAATACTTCAAGCAAATAGCAGTTCATCACATTTATAGCTAAAATTCTACAGCTTATTTATAAAATACTTCAACATTTCTTCATAGATTTTATGAATATACTATGCGTTTGTATTCCTCATTTGGGTTGCAAACAATTTAATTATTCTTCATCCATTTTGAATATTATTGGGAATATTTAAGTATATAAATTAGTGTAAGTTCATTATCACTCTCCACTGGTCATGGGTCAGTAAAAGTAACCAGACGAATGCCAAACATTAGTCAATAGAGAAGTCTACTTTCGAGATAGCGAAGCAGATAATTTCATCTCTTTTTGTTGTTGATTAGTAATAATCAGTTAAAACACGACCTCAAGCCTGCAAAATTTACAAAGCCAGAAAAAGTTTATGAATTTTAGCTATTTTTTTTTTAAATAGTTTCAAAAGATATTGACAAAAATAAAAAAAAAATAATAATATTGTAAAAATATTTCTATAATATATAGAAAAGGAAATCGTTAATTCAAGAAGAAGACAAATCAAGGAGAGCTATGATCTTCAGCTATGTAGCTGTGCGTCTCTCTTCATAGTTCTCCTGATTATTATTTATTTTTCCAGCTAAGTTGGAAGAAGGAAATAAATTGATGTAGTAAATCAATTTAACTTTTGGCCTGGGTTAACTGCTGACTTATTAATTATTATTATATTTATATATAAATGTATATTAATATATTCATTATTTTGAATATTTTTCAAAAAAAATTCATTGTAAAGTAATTAATAATAATAATTACTTTGATTGTTTACAAAAAGTCTTTACCTTTAACAATTTACTCAAACCAATTCATTGTCAGGTTCATTAGGTCCCCCAAGTTACATTTTAGTTCCTCCTACAAATTTTAGTTTAAAGCGGCTATCACACTATCTGAAGGTTAAACTCCTTCCCTCCCTGCTTAATAGCAACATTTCGGACTGAGATAGTCTTTATTAAAGACAAAAAATATGGTAATATAATGCCAATAATATGATCATTTCTGCGTCATGATTTATAGTTAATCAGGTATTTAAATGCAAAATATGTATATCTTTTCTAGAGCCATTTAAACGTATTATACTTTAAATAAGACTTCAGCTCAAAATTGTCTAAGAAAATATTGTACGTTAGGCCGTTATAGTTATGCAGAGCCTTATATCATGCTTTGCACACATTGTTCACATAATCCCAAGCTCGATTACCTCAGGCTCATCTTTTTCGAGCTGACTTCACATTAACTCGATCTGTTGCTGCTCGCCTGGGTCCTTGCAACTGTGAGCTTGATCAAAGAAATCATTCAAGCTGAAACAAATTGGGCAGCGCAAACACCTGAAGCTCGATTTGAATATGAGACACAGCCTCAGGCAGAGTCTGGGCTTGAGCCTGAGGCACGCATGATCCAGGTTTGGGAATTTAATATGCTGAGAAGATGCAAAGCAAGCGCCACACAAATCGCTGCGCAGTCCGTTAATGAGACACAGCTGCGAGTTCACAGCTGTGCCACGCCCCAACACACACACACACACACACACACACGCACGCACACACACACTCACACGCATGGTACTTGTGTGGAGCCTTTTGGCCAGCAAATGAATTTGGCCATCGATCAGTTAATCAATGGCAACTGCAGCGTTCACAACTGACACGGGCAGAATAATTCTAATAGATATAATAAATGCAATAACATATTATTTGTAATTAACAAGCAGTGCAAAAATTAATTGCATATTTAAAGTGATGTGAAATAAATTAATGATTAGTGCAAACAAGCGTGACCCCAAACTAAAAAAAAAATATATTAAAATATAAAATGAATCCACGGCAAATGTGAAATTAAATATCAAACACATAAAAAATAATAATAATAATAATATACAAAAAAAAACTACTGTGCGGATCGTATGACAACGAGAAATGCATTTTTCATTAACTGACAAAAAGAAGACCAAATAAAAAAAAAACAAAATAATATAAAAAAAATGTAGCCTGATACGGAAACATTTTTGTGATTTTGTACAATTTAATAAAACAAGCTAAAAAGTGGTGTGAAAAATGCATTAATCAGCCAACAACAATTGTAAAAAGTTATGAATAATAAAAGAGCGGCCAAACTGTAGCCCCACCCCCTAATTGTTCACTTTTTTTATTTTTAATTTTACACAATTTTCAATTAATATTAAAAAGAGAAGAAAAAAAGCAAAGTCTGAGTCATGAGGGCAGGCCAGGCCAAACCGCTAAATGTTAATTAGTTAAAAGCTCGAACTATGCATTAACCCGAACTTCAGCCCACAGAACAAATACACACACACTCACACACCCACACTCACACACACTCACCCGCACTCACACACACTTACACGCATACGTACATAAAAACATTCCCCTATTTTAACAGATTATTTGTTGTATTATTTTTTATTTTTTGCATTTTTCTGCTTCTTTGTTAATTCAATTTTAGGACGGGGCTTACATTATATGCAGCACATATGTGAATAAATCTATGTACTATATATAACTCACATTCGAGTCTATAGCCCACTCTTTATATAACTCTCCCTCAGATACCATTTGAAATGCATTTTGTTATTTGTACACAAATAACTATTTAGCTAACAAATAAAATTTATAAAAATTATATGTAGACGCATGCATATGTACACAACCTTTGCCCCTTTATTAAATACATTTCTACGGGTTATCTGCATGGGTGAAAAACGTGATTTCAGGTCGATGACAAATTTTATGCTCCATTTGTATTAAGTCAAAAGAACAAAGGAAGGCATATTATTATTTTTGAATATCTCAACTCTACCTGAGAAACTACAAACTTTAATTGTTTTCCATTTAAAAAGTATTTTGTATTATTATTAATTAAGCGAAATATCAGGAAGAGTTTTTTGTTCCTTTTTTTATTCTTTAGTTAGGTTCCTGCTAGCTTGAAGGCAACATAATCTAAAAAGAAATTAACTAAACAAGCCTATGGAAGAGACTCACAGAGTTCAAAGGATAGGCGAAGAATAAGTTATATGTTCTGACTATTACAGATAGAGTTTAAAGGGATAATTCATATATTTTAATATTTATATTAAGTTTTAAGTCAGGTCCCGCTCCAGTTGGTCTTAAGTGTGGAGGCGTGTTCTCCTAGCTCTAGCGCGGCGGCTCGAAGATCATTGGACTGCTTAGACACCCAGATAGACACTACATAATAATACAGGAACATTTATGCGTTTTCTTACTATATATCTAATTAAATTAGAAAGTAATTATAAAAGTCGTAGGGCACATTTCGATTTGTATCATTAGATTTCACACTTAAGACTATGAAACTAAAAAGGAAATTCTTTAGTTATTTTTAAAAACAATTTGATGTGTTTATAGTTTCAACTATGTTAATTGAAACTTATTTATAAAAAGGTAACACATCTACGGCCTGAATCTGTGTAACTGACTGAAATCAGAACAATAGGTTCATGACTATTGTCATATTATATATTTAAAATATACAGGATATATATATAAGATCAGTAATAAAAATAAAATAAAAGAAAACTAAAAAACATCTTCCCTAAAATACTGCCCAGACTAGTCGAAAATAAACAAAACTGGTAAATAGAATTGCTAACCCACAAAAATCACGTCCAAGGTCAATGCCGTGAATGACAAACGAACTGGCAACTGCATCTAAACGTAAAATAAACAAAATAAAGCCGCGAGCAGTCAGAGACCACTCAGCTGTATGCACTTCTATATATATATATATATATATATATATATATATATATATATATATATAGATATATAAAGATATATATGTATATATATATATCAAAAATCAAAAGCCATGAGAAAAAAATATGTGCTGCAATATGCAACAAATGAATGAATTATTCGCAGCGTTTAGAAATAGAAAAATATCATACGAAAAACAAAGCATAAAATAAAATAAAGCAACGCAGATAAAAACAACGAGGACTTTCACCTGACATATACGCTGGATGTCTGCTGCTTGTCTGCGCTTCAATGGCTTGTCCCACAACAAATAGCGCAAAACAAATAGAAAATAGAAAATAGAAAAAAATATGCAATGCTCTATAAAATCACAGACAGGCACAGTCGGCAAGAGAGCGGATTTTATATAGGGGAAAAAATCTAATCGAAGCACCGCAAAAACGAGCAAGGCAAATAGAAAATGGAAAATAGTCAAATTGAAAAAAAAAGCTAGCCACAGAGTGGAAAGCAAGAGGGCAGAGCTGAGGGCGTGCGCTGCATAAAATCTGAAAAGTCAAATGCGTGGCGAAAAAATATTTCCGCGTCGGAAGAAACAGTAGAAAAAAATGGCGCAAACGAAGCAATTGAAAATGCAAAATAAAAAAAAAAGAAGAGAAAATGCCGTTAGATTTAGGACAAACAAAAAAAAAAGAAAGAAAGAAAGAATTACAAAATGACGCAAAAGGAAGTTAAATTCAATGCGATTGCTGCGACTGCGGCTGACGCAGCGAGTCGAGACTAAAACGTTTTTGCGGTCGCGTCTCGCAGATTTTGAATTTTTTAAAAGTGTCACCTGACTAAAAAAAAATTGCTCACAAAAAACGAGGCCAGAAAAAAGATATGCAACAGGCAACAGGCGACACCTTTGATCCCTTAAAGTAAACAAATGCATGCCACGAGAAGGCAAATTGATATAAAGCTGTTGTGTAATATAAACTGATACTCTTAATATACACACTTTAGACAGAAGTATTATAAAATACCTTGGGGGGGATCTCTATTTAAATATTTTAACACTTATAGTATTTTTGTGTTAAAACATTAAAACTCATATACTTTTGAAAGATTTTCTTTATGATTTATCTAGCATTTTTCTTTCTTTATATGATCACAATATATTTTTCACTGCGCACTTCTTCCCGCATATAGCTACGAAAGTCAATGAAATTTAAATACTTATTTTAATCAATATAATACAAAAAATAAATAAATAAATAAAAATATTAAGTAATGCAGTAAATGCGAACAATTTTAAAAATTTTCGTGTTTGATGTTTTTCTTAAATTATAAATCTTTATAAATGATTATATATACATTTATTAGCTATGAATGTCAACATAGTTTGAATACTTGTAACATTAACTATTTGAAATGGGCAAAAAAAAATTAAAAAAAAATATACATATATATAAAATCATCAAATCATAAACAAACTGACTCCAGCACCCATAAGAACTATTTAAAAAAAAATAAAAATAAAATATTCATAACTTACAAAACATATTAAATAAAAGCTGAAACTTTAAATCTAAAGAAAAACAAAAAAAGTGTGAAAATGAAAAATAATAAATCAATATTTATTAAATTCATCCACGCCACATCTCTTTCGCAGATCAAAAATAGTGCTTATAATTCATTTTGAAGACTACTTGCAAAATAATAATAATAGTTAGAACAGTAAGAACATTGAGAACGTTTCAAATAATAATCAAAATATAAACAAAATGGAGGGCCGTTTGATTGAGTATCGTCCAATTGGCGGCGGCCTCGACTACCATCATAATTCGCCGCTAATTGGCGAGATTCCGCCCGCTGGCGGCGACTACTCACACGCTGTGCATCGCTCCATAGATCATCTGCGCAACAGTTTGAATGAGCGCGTGGCACTAGGACCGCTGAGCGTGTTCTCCAACACGCCCGATCTGCGCAGCTCGGTGCTCAGCTATAACCAACAGCCGCAGCCGCAGCAACAGCCGCAGCTGCCGCAACAGTCACAGCAGCAACAGCAGCATCAGTATCATCTGAGCGGAGGCGGAGAGCCACTGCATCAGCCCAAGCCAAGTCTGGAGAGCGGCTCCACTCTAGCCATTGTTGATGGCAACAGCAACAGCTCCAAACTGGTCAATGATGCCGTCGTCAGCAGCAGCAGCGGCAGCAATGTCGGCAGCAATGTGGGCGGCACAACAACCACACCCACTGGCTCAACGCGTGGGCGCAAGTCGCGTATCTATCCCAATCCTAACCAGCACATCGTAGTCACCAGCAATAGCGTGGACAACGGAGGCATACGCATGCAGAACGCAACGATCAACGAGCGCAATCCGAATGCCAATCCCAATGGCAACGCGAATCCGAATCAAACTACAGTCGCCGCCACAGCCGGCAGCGGCAATGCCAATGGCATCTCATCCTCCACCAGTTCGCCGCATCATATGACACATGATGTTAAGGACACCAAGGTGAAGGACGAGAAATCTCATTTAGCCCAGTTATAGCTAAAATTCCTAATACCGACACACGCAAATACCTTTGTTATCTGCAGAGTTCATACATACATATATGCTTGTGATATATATTGAATTTCAATCCTTAAGTTTGCAGATAGTTTAACCTTTTGGATGCAAATTGATTCTATATATCGATCTGATTCAAATGTTATACTTGATTAGCTTGATTATTCGGATACTGCTAAGTTACCGCGATTTTTCATGTAGGCTTAAGTTAATTCAAACAAATTTTAGACACTCTAAGTTCACTTTATTATTCGTATTGAGCTTACACAATTTAGTCTAACCGCAAGGAAGGTACTTTTGCTGTCTTATAAACTATTGTCAATTTAGAACATTTTAAAAGCTGTCGATACACGCACAGCTACAATATTCAATATAAAACAGCTGTCCGCTGTTATATATGTGTATTTAGCCACTTTAGGAAATTTGCAGAGCTACCGATACACGAGCATCTGCACTAAACGATGGATAGTCTCTCGGCTTAGCATGATCAAGTCGATGTGCCGTGAGAACGATCAGCTATATAAAGAATATAAAGAGAAAGGCACGATCGACTGCCTTCGTGCTCTCTCCATTGGGTAAATTTTCGCTCTTTAGTGTTTGGCAGTGTCTTTCTTGCAATCCGCCCATACTCGTCGTGGCTACTCGGAAAATACTTTTTGTGTAAACAAACAACAGACTTGGGATTTGGAATATATACTCGTGTGAGCAACAGTCACATAAAAAGTCTAATCCAGCAAATCGGGAAGTGTATCAGTTTTATGGTTAGCATCTTAAAATTCAACAAGTATATTACTCTTGGCGTCATCTATAGATTGATCTTACTTAATGCTTAATAATACTTTTTGAACCTGCACATGTCGATGTAAGCTCAACTTACGAACCGAGCCTAAAAGCAGATTTGAACTAAGATTGGCCAATGTCATCGTACCGTGCAATGTGCAGCTGTAACGGCTTGTAGTCTATGTAGTCTATCCTTGCCAACTCTATTCCAGTATCTCACACATCCTCATTTGTCTATTGCAGATATTTAGCTCCAAGGCAGACCTGCAGCTGCACACGCAGATCCACATGCGAGAGGCGAAGCCCTACAAGTGCACGCAATGCTCAAAGGCGTTTGCCAACTCTTCGTATCTGTCGCAGCATACCCGCATTCATCTGGGCATTAAGCCGTACCGCTGCGAGATATGCCAGCGCAAGTTTACGCAACTGTCGCACCTGCAGCAGCACATACGCACCCACACGGGGGACAAGCCGTACAAATGTCGACATCCCGGCTGCCAAAAAGCCTTCTCCCAGCTTTCCAATCTGCAGTCGCATTCGCGCTGCCATCAGACGGACAAGCCGTTCAAGTGCAACTCGTGCTACAAGTGTTTTTCGGACGAGCCCTCGCTGCTGGAACACATACCCAAGCACAAAGAGTCCAAGCATCTGAAGACGCACATCTGTCAGTACTGTGGCAAGTCGTACACCCAGGAGACATACCTGACAAAGCACATGCAGAAGCATGCGGAACGCACGGACAAGCGGCCGCCCATTGTGCCCGGCAGCGCAGCTGCTGTGGCCGCTGCAGCCGCCGCTGCTGCGGCTGCCACACCAAGTGGAACAGCCGGCAATGCACAGCAGCAACAACAACAGCATCAGCGCAATAATCTCGTTTTACCGCCTGTTTCGATAGCGCCCAGCGAGAACAGTTACTGGCCAAAGGTAAGTCCGGACTCTGCAGCTGCGGCCAATGCCATGGAAGTAATGCATCAGCAACAACAGCAACAACAACAGCAGCAACAACAACAGCAACAGCAACAGCAGCAGCAGCAGCAACAGCAACAGCAGCAGCAACAACAGCAGCAACAGCAACAGCAGCCGCATCTCCATCACACGCAACTTGGCGTGCCACCGCAGCAACATGGTCTGCCTCAGCAGCAGCAGCAACAACCGCAGCACCACCACCCACAGCAACAACAGCAGCAGCCACCGCCCCAGCACAGCATGGAGGCGCACTACGCCCAACCCACAGCGGCCAACAGCAACCAAAGCAATGGCCATCCTCCGGAGCAGTTGCAGTCGCATCATCGCATCATGCCCGATCCGGTGCGCGAGGATATAGGTAATCATATCTACTAGTATATACATTATGTAAGTAGGTCAGTCAACATTCTTTGCAATCTGCAGCTTCCACGCCCAGCACAGTGGGGCCGTATGATGCGGCATCTATAACGAAGACCACCAGCAACTCGGCCTTTACGCCGATTAACTCGATGCCGCCGCATTTGAACTCACTGAGCCATCATCCGATGGCGCAGCGTCCCTATCTCTACGATGCCATCAGCTTTCCCAACAAGAATGTCAACCAGAATAATGCCAATGCCTTTCCCAATCAGTTGATCTCGCTGCATCAGATTCGCAACTATGCGCATCAGCCGGCGGGCCTGATGGCTGGCGAGCATCTGCTCGGCGTTAGCGTCGGCCCTGGCAAGGACAAAGGATAGCTAACGTCGTACTTTTAAGTTGGCCACGCCCCATCTTCTTAAGTTACATAACTAATATATAGGTATATATAGTTACATACATATATACATCATATTGTGTTGACCGCCGATTTGTATGCAATACGAGCTGAGGCCCGTTTTATTAGTTTCTAGTAGGAGTGTCGCTTATCCTGTACAGTATTAATTCGTAGTTAGTCTCTCCTAGTGCGTACTACTGAACTTAGGTTACATCAACACACACACACAGACAGACAATTATCTTAAGTTAACGATAAACAATACTGTAAATTGCCAACTATACGTATATAATTATTTTAATTTAACAACACCGTCCAAATTCATGCTTCAACTTAATTCGCACTCGGAGCTCCCAACTGGAGTATGCGAAGTTTGCCGATTTCATTTTGCTGTTAGTGCAGTGCAAAGCTACAAGTTTTTTACATTTTATTTAAATTTGAATCATATATTTGCTTTTTGATCTGTGTATATAATCATTAATTTTCTTCAAATTCTTCGGTCGAAATATGGTTTTTATATTACGGACAAGGGGCGCTGCCACAACAGCTACTTTAACAACATTGTAAAGAAAATGAATTGCGCAAGGTGCTGCTACCTGCCTTCAATTAGTACATATGGCAACACTAAATTGACATTTAAGCCTAATGTCAAATCAAACCTTTTGATATCCATATGTTAAGCAATTGGCATGAGGATTTGCAGTGTTCCCAACCGACACAAATTCATTTTATATGGCAAAGCGCAACATACCTAACTGGCCAATGGTCTAAGCAACTTTTCCTTAACCTAATATTACTTTCCAGTTAATCTAATGCTTATTACTTCAAGCGCCCACCTTTAATTTCCGAGCATGCAAACCTACAGCTCGTGTGAGACACGTATGTATATATTTATAATTGTCGCATTTTTATTAAGATTTAGTTCAATTCCGTGCGCAAAACAGATCTCGCAGTAATATCTAAAAATCAAATGGCATCGTTGAAATCAAAGCTAAATGTAATCTAAAATCCTTAAGAGTTATGTACATATGCAACTATTAAGGCTAGAGCAGCCAAGACCTAACTAATCCATTATGTAACGCATTGAGTACGAAAGTTTCTCTAAGAAATTTTTCAATTTAAATTAACAAAAACTAAAAAAGGAAAACACAAGGTTGAACATTAAACTTTTCAACTGTTTATAAACTATAAAGGAAATCATGCGATAGCAAATAAAATAGAAAGCAAAAAAAAACTATTTTGAACTAAGCGTAAGATCTAATACTAACTAAAACTAAATTTCTAATGTTCAAAACTGCAAGAAGAAAGATGCTGTTGAAATAAATTTAAAATATTTTTGGTAAGACTGAAGTGATCAAAATTAAAAAAAAAAAATAAAAAAAAAAACAAGAGCAAATACATTTGAATACAAATAAAAATACATTTAATTAAAGTTTTTACTGAAAACTAAAGTATTAACTAAGTGAACTTAACTAAATGTGTCCTAAAATTCATACTAAATGTCGGTAATTAATTAATTAATAATTAATATTCTATTGCATGACGAAAGTTCAGCGAAAAAGACAAAAGCAAATTAATTCAAAAGAACAAGAATAAAAAAATAGTTAGAGTGTAATTCCGCAAATCTCAATGTAAAAAGCAGAAACTGAACGCAAAATAATAATGATCGAAAATAAAAGCAAACAATATATAAAGAAAATTAATACACTATCAATACACATAAGCATAGCAAATGAAAGCCAGTCACCAGGAGAAAACTTTCAACAAAGGTTTATTTCGCGAACATGGAAAACAAAACATCAAATTTAGTACTTAAATCCGAATATAAGTAAATAAAACTAATATAATACTTATGTAATTGTCAAGTAGTGGACGTGTGTGTGTTTTAGTTTATGTACATTCACATTTATTTTTAGCCCTTAAATCAAAATATAATAAAGTGAATTCAATGTTCAAGGATCCTGCTCGCTATTTGCTATATCATCTACGATAGCCGAGATAAAGCTTCTTACATTATATTTGATTGATTGGCTGGCCACGAAGTATGTTAGATAATGTTTGGAGTCCTCATATTCCGTCTGTCCCTCCCCCAACTGATCGTTATCAAAGACTCCTTCAGTCTCCATCGGGCTCGTTTCATCGTCAGACTTAGGCAGGCAAGCGGGTCGAACTAACCCACCAAAGCTAAACGGTTTCACTAGGGAAAGTATGGCTGCCATATGATTTTTGTGGCTTTAGTAAAAAATGAAAGTTAAGATTAGTGTAGTGTAAAAGTTAGTTTTTATGTCATTTATATATAATTAGATATTGATTTTGTTATATTGATCCTGTTATGTTAAGTCTGTCTTAAGAAACTATCGAGTAGCTTTGCGTAGGGCACGTTTTGTGTTGGAAAAAGAAAATAGTCCGATATTAAGAGTTTGGAAAATACCATTAGTGTATATCTCTCAAGTAGGATATATTAATAACTTTATCATACTAAAGATTAAAGATAGATGAGCTCGCTTTATATATATGTATGATGCTTTGACTTGAACTAAATATGAAATAAAAGTTAGAGTTCATTAGTCAGGAATGCATATCATAGACACTAAGCAGATATCTTAAAGGCAAAACAACTTTCCACAAAAGAACCGATAATATAGAATTTGATTTCTAGCTATTTTAGTCTTCGGGTATTGCATAGAAATATATTTTTACCGCTTTAAATTTACTAAAAAGGAAAGAGTATAAATAAAAAGTGACTAGTCACTGCGGGTTAGGAATTTAGAAACTAGCTCTAATTCTTGTAGGCACTTACTATGTGGAAATATGTATTTCCATGAGGTTATGTAGAGAATAACCATGTTCTTCATCCTCGCGAAAGCTGATTTTGTGATGGCCCTCAGCAATTTTGAAATAAAGAGGTGAGTTTGCTTCATCCTTGTTCGAAAAACAGGCTTCGGCAGTTATTACAATGTAAGGTGATAGAATAGTGCCCAAGCATCTAAAAATGTAGATTGCATCCAAGTCTGAGATGCGCCGAAATAGGCTGACAGTCCAGGGCGTGATATCAGGATGCTGTGGAGACTTAACTCCACAGATGAGTTTACAGATGGGATTCGCAACGACGACAGTCCACTCACCATTCTCATTGCAGATATGGCGACCAACATGATCATGTCCCGAATCGGACTTGTAGCCTGCCGAACAAGATACCAACAATTCAGTATTTGGCAAGCGTGATCGTTCATTGCAATCGACAATGTTGGCTTTTTCGCTGCACTTTGTCGAATAGATGATGCTGCGTGAATATGGGCTTGGGTCGCAGTATCGAACACATAAGATCCTATTATTATCCCATATACTGTTAACACAGCTGTTGATATTGGAGTCAAAGAGTATGTATCCGTCGTCACATGTCACCTCTACGACGCTTTGGTCTGGCACCTGACCATCGGGCTTGTAGTTAAATTGCGAAAAATAATCAGACACATGCATGCCCTGCTTGGGAACCAAAGCACAGGTCTTGGTGGTCCATTCTGTTACGCTCGGGCTGTCAGCCACCTGAGGTGAATTATTTATTTGCCTTTTAATGCATATTGCGGGCATCTCATCGCTACCATCGGCACAGTCGATATTGTGATCGCACAAGCGATCTACATTGATGCAGGCTCCATTCTCGCATCGAAACGAACCTTTGACACACTGGGTATTTTCGCACAGATTCGAATACTCATCTTCAGCATTTTTACAATCGCCAAAGCCATCGCACAACTGACTCCAGCTTACGCACATATTGCTATTCGGACATTGCATTGCATATTCATCGCTTTAAAGAGTCAAGTTATAACAGATCAGTTACCAAGAAGTAAGAAAGCTCTAGTCGGGAGTGCCCGACTCCAATGACTTGTATCAATGACTTCCCACATGCTGTTGCCAGTTGTTCAAACGTTTTGCTTCATTACTTCTGTGTTATTGTACAGATGTCAATGAAATTTTCAGCATATGATCTTAGTATTCTATAGAATTTCATATATTTGTCAATTCATTAATATTGGTTATACATACAGCTACAACTACAGCTATATATAGGCATCCACAAAAACTTCAAGTCTCTAGCTCTTATAGGTTCAGAGATCGACGTGTTCATACACACGGACAGACAGAAAAACGGACAGACGGAAAGACGAACAGATGGACAGAGCCAGAGCGACTCACATCATCGTCCTAATCAAGAATATATATCCTGCTCCCTGTCCCACACATTTTAACAAAAGCATTTCAATCAAATTTCCCATTTTTAATGGGTTCAGGGTTTAATAAAAACAAAAGTAAGTGACAAACTCACGTGCAGCTACCTTGCAGCTCCGTCAATAATTCTAACATCGTTAAATCATCCGCACACATATATTTATTTTCATCGCTGCTATCCCAACAATCGTTAATGTTATTGCATTTCAGATTTTCATCTATGCAGCCACCGTAGTTGCAGCGGAAGCCATTGCAGGTTTCATTGTAACAGGAGCTGAAGATTTCATCGCTGGAATCTGGACAATTCTTTTTACCATCGCACAGCAATAGCTTGTCAATGCAACTGCCATCGTAACACGTAAACTCATCCGAAGTACAAGCACCCATTGGACCAGCTGATACTGTGTACACAAATCAAGCGATAAGAACGCATGAGTACATAGAAAAAACAAAAAATTAAAAAAAAAAACAAATTTAGACAACAATTGATGTGTATAGTATTCCCAATTTTAGACAGATATGTCTCTTTACTCGCCTTGTGCACACGCGATTATTGTCGCCAAAAATATAACTAAAAGCATTTTAAATAAATATAATAAACTGGGAATATTTATAATTAAGAAAAAAGTTTCAGCCGCTCATCCAAAAACACACTGATCACTTCGAGCGTTTAAGTTCAAATGAGAGCAGCTTAAAGCTTAAGGGTTCTTATCAGCGAGATTAATTATAAGTTCATTGGCTTAACAGTAGATGGCAGTAATCGAGAATACTTATCATTTACTTAACATTTCAACACATTCTCTTCAGAAATAGTAGCAGCAGCAACAGGAAACAGCAGTGATGTCGTATATGTAAAGAGAACTCCAATGGCATATAGCTATAAAATGTAAGAGTGTCGCCCTCCATCAACGATACAGTGGCCAAATATCCTTCTGTACAGACTAGCTGTATATACAAAGCAGAGTTATGTTTTCTTATAAAAACCTTCTAACATTTTCTTACAAGAAATTATTATGTTATTCTTACTAATCAACACTTTAACAAATTCATGATCTGCATGATAAATGCGAATCTAATGTCTAAGCTGACAAGTCAAGCACAATTTTGGTTCTTTGAACAGAATTGAATATGTATATTCTATATCTTTAATAAAATCTGTGTTATAAAACGGACTTCAAATATATTTTTAGCTCATATTCTATTGAATATACAAATTATTTTACACATTGGCTATATATAATAAATATTTACATCCAAATGTGTGTATTTTCCGACGCTCAAGTCTATGTTCTATTGGAAATACATTGTTTGCTTAACTTCAGAGGGATACTGCATTAAACGTTTATGTATATATAATAATAATAATAATAATATATATCATAATAATAGTTATTAAATTGACAAGTGGAGTTCAGTGTACGTGTGTGCGTTTTAGTTTACATTTATATTTATCTCTTATCTCAAAATATATATAGTATATATATTCAAAGCTTAATGATCCTCCTCGATTTTTAAGTTATGCTTTGCGATAGGCGAGAAAAAGCGTCTTACGTTCAATTTGATCGATTGGCTGGCCACGAAGTATGTTAGATAGTGTTTGGAGTCCACATATTCCGTCTGTCCCTCCCCCAACTGATCGTTATCAAAGACTCCTTCAACCTCCAGCGGTCTCGTTTCATCATCAGATTCAGTCAAGCAAGCGGGTCGAACTAGTCCTCCAAAGTTAAAACGCTTTACCATATAAAGTATGGCTGCCATATTATTATTTTGGCTATATTAAGAGGATAAGGTTAAGATTAGTCCAGTATAGATTATTATAGATGCAATGTAAGTTTAATTTTCGAATTCTAAATTACTAAAAGAAGGAGATTAGTAGACTTTATAGATTACGAACGTAGAGCATAGCTCTAGTTTCTTTGTATGCACTTACCGTGTGGTAATACGTATTTCCACGAGGTTATGTAGAGTATAACCATGATCCTCATCCTCGCGAAAGCTGATTTTGTGATGGCCCTCAGCAATTTTGAAATAAAGAGGTGAGTTTGCTTCATTATTGTCCGAAAAGCAGGCCTCGGCAGTTATTACAGTGTGAGGTGATAGAATAGTACCCAAGCATCTAAAAGTGTAGATTGCATCCCAACCTGCGGTGCGCCGAAACAGGCTGACAGTCCAGGGTGTGATATCGGGATGCTGTGGAGACTTAACTCCACAGATGAGTTTACAGATGGGATTCGCATCTACGACAGTCCACTCACCATTCTCATTGCAGATATGACGACCAACATGACCATGTGCCGAATCGGTCTTGTAACCTGGCGAACAAGATACCAACAATTCTGTATTCACCGCGTGAGGTGTCTCATTGCAATCGACAATGACTGTATTTTTGCTGCACTCTGTTGAATAGAAGATGCGGCTTGTATACGGGCTTGGCTCGCAATAACGAACACAGGGAGTCCACTCGTTTTTCCACCTACTCTTATCACATTTGTTGATATTGGAGCCAAAAAGTATGTATCCGTCATCGCAAGTCACATCTACGATGCTTTGATCTGGCACCTCTTCATTCGGCTTGTATTCAAGTCGAGAAAAATAATTCGATACGTGCATGCCCGGTGTGGGAACCAAAGGACAGCTATAGGTCTTCCACACTACTATCTTCGGCTTCTCTTTAGGCTCTGCTTCATTAACAGATGTATCCATGATATTTGCTGAATTAGTTATTGACCTTTTAATGCATATTTCGGGTATCTCGTCACTACCGTCGAAACAGTCGATATTTAGATTGCAGAGGTCATGTTTCTTGATGCAGCCTCCACTCTCGCACCGAAACGAGTTGTGGGGACACTCTTCGTTCCCACACAGATTCAAATTCTCATCTTCACCGTTTTCACAATCGCCAAAGCCATCGCAAACCTTACTCAGCTTCAAACACTTTTTGCTCTTTGGGCATTGCATTGCGTATCCATTGCTTAAAAGAGTCAAGTTATAACACATCAAAAAATATAAGAAAAGTAAGTGGCATACTCACGTGCAGCTACCTTGCAGCTCCGTCAGCAATTCTAATTTCGTTAAATCATTCGCACACATATATTTATTTTCATCGCTGCTATCCCAACAATCGTTAATGTTATTGCATTTCAGATTTTCATCTATGCAGCCACCGTAGTTGCAGCGGAAGCCATTGCAGGTTTCATTGTAACAGGAGCTGAAGATTTCATCGCTGGAATCTGGACAATTCTTTTTACCATCGCACAGCAATAGCTTGTCAATGCAACTGCCATCGTGACACGTAAACTCATTCGAGGTACAAGTACCCAGTCCAGCTGAAACTTTGTACACAAATCAAGTGATAAGAAAATATGGTACAAAGAGGGAAAAAGAAATTAAAAAATAAAACAAATTTAAATAACAAATGATGTGTATAATACTACCAATTTTAGAACAGAATGTTTATTTACTCACCATGTGCACACGCGGTGAATGCCGCCAAAAATATAGCAAAGCGCATTTTATATACAAATAAATAAATAAAATAAACGGACAATGTGAATGATTGAGAAATACGTTTCTGCCGCTCATCCAAAGGCACACTGATCACTTCGAGCATTTAAGTTGACACAAGAGCTTTAAGGCCCTTATCAGCAACATCAATTAGTAGTTCATTGGCTTAACAATAGATGGCGGTAATTGCGCAAATATATGTATATTTGTGGTGAATCATTCATATTTCATAATTGTTTCTATATGTTTATACATCGAAGATGGTGTATGATTGTTAGATTAAAGCCTAAAGACAGGGATAATCTGCCTGAACCAGATCCAGAAATATTGGCAGAAGATTCTAAATACAAGGGTAGAAAATGGTAGGTATAGTGATGTCGATTAATGAGATTTACGCCTTGAAAAATTAATTTAAATTTATTTAAATCGAAAGTAAAAGCTGTTAAAGGATTACGTTAAATAAATAATAAAAAAAAAAACAGAAATAGTAAAATTATTATATTGTTCTATTTCTGAATCTAAATATATCTATTACTTAGCAAACAAAGCAAATATGACGTCACACTCTCAAATTAACCGATTGCTTTGCCGAACCTAGTATTACTCAATCGTATTAAGTATACATAGTTTAGCATCTAGAGACTTAATATAAGAATCGACCGTTTTGGCTGACGGCTCGGTATTTTTGTGATTCGACTTACTGAATGCACAAATTGTATGCGTTGAAAAAGTTATTTCTAGATGTCCCATCTATGTGTTGTGTGGTAAAAGAGTCTGTGATTTTCCTAAAAGAAAATATAAGCGATATGTAAAGAAGTGAAGAAGGATAGTAGAATTAGCCACATAATGCTCACAAAAGTTTTACTATTCACAAACGGTGTCAATCGGAAACTGAATCGTCCAGAATGTGATCTGCAATATATATATTTTATATTTATATATTGAAAATGGGAAATCAGGGTTTCATGGCTTAGTAAAAATGTATGTAACATTCAGTATAAGGCGTGACAGACCCCATAGAGTATACATATTGTTGATCAGTTCAACAAGCTAAGTCGATTTAGCCTTGTCCGTCCGTCCGTCCGTCCGTATGGATAAACTTGTCGATGACAAAATCTATAAGAACTAGAAGATTGAATTTTTTGTAAGTCTGAATAAGCACGCGCAGATCGAGTTTGTTATAAAAAATCGATTACTTACTGTTTTATTGTTATCGATAAGAAACGTTTTCGAAATATATTGTTTTAAAGTTATATCTTTTACGTCCTCAGAGCTAGAGTCGCCAAATTTTGCATTAAGTTTCATTTACAATTTATACAATTTCGATTTTTGTTACATTTTGGGTACCGTCCCGAAGTTTCCCCAAATTCATAAAAGTTTTTTCTGTGTCTATAAGCACATAACAATAAATATTTAAAATCTCAGATCATTCGGGGTTCAGAATATCTCCTAGCCGGACACCCCGACTAGAGATTTCTTATTTCTTTTACTATGAGCTGGATTATCATGTTTCGCTGAGCAGTCCATTCGAAGACATATGTTTCTTAACTGATTGTGCTTGCATATAAATACATATATTAGACAGAGAAGAGGGCGGCGAGTAAGCATCCATAAATGTACATAGAGAGACTTCCTATAACAGTCGAACATTCGACTGAATGCTCGAAGCGCACTTATTTTGAAGCCCCATATTGTTGTTGACCGAACCTGTAAGTAAGCAACCCGAGCAAATTCCAAGTTGAGTGAGACTATGTGGAAGATTTTCTTGATTCACAGCCTTCTAGTATTGTTTAATTCGTGCAAGCAACGAGGTCTGACAGTGAGAGCATCGCTTTCACCGGGCATGACGCAATTGACATTATGAAAAGAACCATGCGAGATAAGCAGAGAGGCAGTGCGAGATACGAGGAGTTAAGATAAAAACGCGAAGCGCTGCGTTTTAAGCCTTATTAAACCGTAAAAACAAAAAAGAGTCTAAAAGGCCTACTGGCCCTACAGCCCCTACAGACAACACAGGTGCACACGCACTTAGCCCTTACTTGGTGACGGACATTAAAGCAACCAATGAAAATTAACCATAACTGCCCTCACGATCAAATTTACCAATACATAAAGATAACACAGCTATAAATACTAGCTTAAGGACATTTGTATTCTTATTCTAATCTTAACGCCGACAATTGTTAAGCTTGTTTTTGATTTTGTACTCCACGTGAAATAAAAATATCTGGCTTTATGTTTTTGGAAGTGTCATTAAAGAAACTTAACTATATATATATATATATTTATTTATTAATTTATTTGCATGAAGTATGTACTTTTATTTATACGTATGTATATAGTTATATATCTATGTATATGAAATCTGTTTTTATTTTTTAATTATTGTTTGCGTTTTAGACGAATTGAAGTTTGATTGTGGACTCAATTTGAATTTTTCTTTTGGGGGGTATATTCATAATAATATGCATTGTGTTCTCGCCGTCAGCTTACTTTTATTTTGTTTCTTTCTTTTTTTATTACATTTTCTGTAAGCACTTTACAAAATGTAACAAACAGGAGCCGAAATTGATGAAGGTATAGCTTTAAAATAAGGGCATCAACTCTTGCTTGAAGTCGGCTTCGTAAGCTTAGCTTAGTTATGCTTGTATATATCATAAAGTGCTGTTAGGTTTTGATAATGCTTATTGGGCTTTAGCTTCAGTTTGAGCTATGCATTCCATGTATTTCATATGTGGTATCTCGTAACTCTACATCATACAATTAGTTGATAATTGTGGATTCTACATACAATATGTGTTGCTTTCTTATAAGTACTATTCTATTGTGTTGTTTGGTTTTTGGGTTTCGACTTGTTTCATTCTTTTTGTGTGTGATTTTGTAGCTTTTTGGTGCCTAAGCAATTTGCTGCGTGTTCTCTCAAGTTTTCTTTTTTTTTATTTCGATTTGTTTTGCATTATTTGTATTTTTAATTAATTTTTGTTTTTTTTTTTTTACGTACTTTTATTTGTCTATATAAGTGATAAGCAGTAAGCGTTTTTCTCACTTCGGACACATTGTGAAAAGTTTTTCTTTTTTTTTGTGTAAAGAACTATTCAAGTATTTGTATTATTTATAATTTTTGAAGGGTGTTTTCGTGTTCATTTGTTATTTTAGTGTATTTCGAACTTGACTTGTGATAAACAATAAATAAACATATGCCTAACATTACTCTTTAAATACAATATAAATACATGTTAAACAAATACCAAAAGTATTTATGGTGGGCAGAGTTATTTTGAATGGACTACAAACAATATTTGTTCAGGTAAAACGTTTTATTCGAATGCAAATAAAAAAGCTTTAGCTCAAAAAGAAATTTTCTTTCATAGAATTAAAGCTTTGCTTGAGTGGCAAATTTAATAAATCGTTTCTATACAGCAACAAATCGAAGTGTTTTTGTGTCTATGTCTATGCGTAGTGGTACCTGTTTTATCTTTCATTATATATGTAGGTCTATGTGAAGTTTTTAATTAATTATCTTACATTTACACGCATTGTTGTTACATACTAAACATTTTCTAATACATTTATATACTTAAGATTTTTCTTCTTTTTTTTTTGTGGTGTATTACTTTTTGCTTAAACTTTTTGGTTTTATTTATATTATTATAAAAAATAAATAAAATTGTTGAGCATAAGTCAAAAAAGAAACATTGTAAAATCTTGAACTTAATTAAACAGTGATAATCGAACTCTATATTAAAAACTTAATATTTTTTATATGTTGTTTGCCTGTTTTTTTGTAGTTGTTGTTGTTGTTTTTGTGGTTGGGTAGGCGGCGCCAGCGCCGGGTCGCTGCCCCAAAAATTGATACAGCTTAAGCATTTCACTCGTTCAACTTGTGCCATTCGGCAATTTGGCGACGTGGCGAATTGCAAACTTCATTCCAATGATTCAAAGCGGTGCTGCTCGAATTGGGTCCACCCAGCTCCAGGCGTCCAATAACCTGTGGGCGTCATAGGGTGAGACGTTTAGGTAGCTGCCCATTAAAGTGTAATGTGTGAGCTTACCTCATTCTTGGTCACGCGATCCCAATCGAGTAGCATCAGTTCCAATGAGACACCCTCCAATGTGGCGCCAGTGCCCTAAAAGACAGTTCACTTTAATGTATATCCATGTAAAGGAGGGAAAAACTTTTTGATTAATTAACTAGCTGTTCGATTAGTTAACTAACTGATTAGCGGAATAAATGATGCTCAAGTCACAGGAAACAAAGTTAGGGCGAAGAAATTAGAAATTTAAAAGGCTCTGGGCCGATATCGTACTAAATGAAATTCAAACAACTATTATTTAAAGCAGAGAATATTTTCATTAAAGCAAGTAAAAATGCTCAAGTGTCAACTGCCTGACTAGGAGATGCTCTAAGCCCTACTGAGCATTCATTTTGAATTCATACATAGCACACAATACACACAGTTAACGCAGCGAATGCGATTGGCCTGCAGTCGGAGCTTTAATATGGCAACTTAATTGATATTGACATTTATATGTGTGTATATTTACCAAATCACTACTAGACTTGTATTTAAAATTTGTAGAAAAGGGAGGAGATCCAAAATTCGATATACAAAAAATCTCGATATTCATTAGTCTCTAACTAATCATATGTTGTGAGTAAGTTATTCAAACTTCAAATTACAAAAGACTTATAATACTACTCACCTCTGCAGCCGGTATATCAAAAGCAAAGCTCTCGTTGAAGACCGGACTGAGCGTGCGTTTCTTGACATGAGTCTTCTTCTTGGCTATACGCTGGCCATTATAGAGCAAATAGATCTTGACATAGGGATCAGCAAGGCCGGTGACGTCCATGCGCGGCAAATTGCGCGCCTTTAACAAAACAACAGTTAGGCGTCCGGCTGCCGGCTGCCAGCAGAGCGAAATGAGGAGCTCACCACGTCCCTGGGCGCGTATCTTCAGACTGCGTGGCTGTATTTCCTTGCTGATCGAGAGCGCTTCCTTCGATATGTCGCCAATCTCAATGGAGGACAATGGGCAGACAACCTCGCCAATGACATCGTCGCGAGAATACCGATCGAAGCTGAGTATGACAAAGTGCAGGCTCATGTTTTGAAGATCGTTCATGTTCAAGCCGTAGAATGTGAAGTCCTCGTCGTAAACCGGATTCCTGGTGTTGCGCACCACACGGGTCTTAACCTTGTGCTGCTTATCCGGCAGCAGCTGCAGCTTAACATACGGATCGGTGGCCGCCTGGGTACGTCCATTCATGCCAGTGGGTATGTCTCCAGTGCCGCCAGCACCACCCTTGCAGGGCAATCCGCGGCAGCGTATGATGGATACCATGAGAGCGTTTCGTTCAGCCAGATAGCGCAGCTTAAAGTAAATCGTACCCAGCTTCCCATATTGATCAGTTACGGTCAACTCCTTGCCATTGGTCAGAGTCTCGTCCAAAGTGATGGTCACATTGCCATTGGCAATGGTCTCCACCGGCGAGTGGTGCTGATTGTGGTGCTTGGCATTGTCGACAATATTTAGCTTGTTGGAGTTGTGCTGCTGTTGTGCCATTTGAGTCTGCTGCGACACCTCATCCTCCTCGACATACTTCATGTTCTGCGGTGCTATCGGCGACGTCGACTGATCCTGCATGGGCGAGAGCAAGCCCATTTGCTTGCCCCCAGTGGGCGATGGAGACTTTTTCAGATAGTGCGGCGGCTGGCCGCTGGGCGAACGAACTGCAGTCGGACGTCGTGTTGGTTGGAATGGGAACGACGCATCGTGCTGATTCTGCTTCTTGTTCCGTATGCGCATCTGCCTGGCGCAGATACAAGCCACAGTCGAGAGCACAGCGGCTGCGGTGAGGCCCAGTATTGCGGGCACAACTGCAGCAGAGGCAATCAAGAGCAATTGGTTAAAATCAGGAGAAGATTGAAATATTTTTTGATAATTATTCTAATTATTATCGTAAGTGCCATAAGCTATCTGTGAATGCACTCTATAAAAATGTACAAGATATTATAAGACTTTCCAGAAAAGCTAGCTTGTGTCGGCTGTTGGGAAAATATTGAAAATATTGAATAATATTTACTCTCTATCTAAAACTCTATCTAAAACTAGAATTCCTATTAGTTTTTTTAATAAAAAGCATTTTTGTTGAGCAATTATTTTTTTATATAATTTACCTCAATGAAAGAAACAAATTTCAAAATGATTAGAAATATACCTATCCCTCTCATTGGACTTACCTAACTGCATATCGCAATAATCTCCATCGAATGGGGAGTGAAAAACTACAATTTTAGTTATTTTATAAAAGTATATTGTAATCCAAAACCTAAGCGTTAGTCTTTGACTTACACGTCTTTGTAGCACATAATTAAAGAAATAACTTCTATTTAGCTAATCCTTAAAATATAAATAATCTGCATCGTAACAATTCCTTCTTACGGTCACAACTTTCATTGAGTTGCGTTAGATAGAAAACTTGAACAAACTTTTGCTACAACTTTTTGCCGTTTGGCTAATGATATTTGGTAAGTGTGGCCATTAGTTTTGGCTACAATATGTTACTTACTTGTATCCATCAAGCTGACATCTGGCATATACTCGTCAGCCATTTTAAATGCCTTTTGGCTTGGGCCGCGCTGCGCTTGGGTTCTTGGCTGCTTTCACGTAGTTTCGCGTAGCTGCACGGAATAGTAATTAGTTGGAATGAGTAGTCGAGATAAGAAGAAGTCCAAATAGATATCGAAGTATAAAAGAAAAAGTATGAAACAAAAAACGTCTTTCTTCACACATCGATTTTACCACAAATCTGTTCAAAACTTTTGCCTTTTCTTCTTTACCAGCTGCTGCTGGAGTTTTCACGTTTTTCACACACTCTTGTTGTTATTTTTCTTTACTTGACACACACACTCACACACGCACACGATATAGCACAGACATGAAACCTGTACACGCATACTTGTGTATGCTAATTCGCATGATTCATCAACCCACCCCTGCCATAGAACAGGCTGCATTACTGCAGAGATTTTTTTTTTGATTTCAGTAACATTGTATTTAGTTTTTTTTTTTCAAATGCATAATGCACATTTAAAAGTTTTCACTTAATATCATCAACGTTTAATTGAAAACTTTGTCAACACTCATTTTAAAACCAATTATTTGTCAAGAATTTAACTGCAGCTGCCTTGTGTTGGGGCTTTTCTTTAATGTTTTTTTCTTCATATATTTATCTAAAGTGTTTAATACTCATTTTTATATTATATTCTTACTTGTAGACCTCCTTCGTTACTTCCTTATATTTTTATAAATATTTTGTAGAGTTTTCACTGTTGAAATTGTAAAACGCAGTTCCGTAGCAGTTGCGCTTTATTTTGCCTTTCAAGTGTCTTGGGACCAACTCGCAGTCCAACTGCCAATCGTTAATCCTGCGCAGGCGCATTTTCCACACTCGTTATTTTTTTGTGTGGGCTACTCGGCGAGTGTTTCTCCACTGTTAACTTTTGTGTGGGCCGTTTGGCTCTCTTCAGCTCGAGCTTGGCTAATGCTCTCGTTTTGCAAGCGGTGGTTGAAGAAGCCTTGTGACGTATTTTGATTATATTATAGTTGCCCGGGAATGCGTTGCCGTCAACAAAGTTTACAACACTGACGGAAATTGCACTACTTGTGCATGAGTCACCCTAATTAGTAATTGGGATACGCTGAAACCTAAGTAGTCTGGTTTTTCCAATTCACACACATTAAAAGCCAAAAACATGAAAACCTGATTTAAATATTTAAGATATATTACAAAATAAGGGTTTTATGATTTATTATTATTTATAAACACAAAGAATACAAAAAAAGAGGAAATAAGAAGATTATTTATATTTTTGATATACATATTAATATTATTGTGTATCTAAATAAATATTAAACATAATAAATAATTGTCATTAAAACGTCAAAGTTATTTAGAAACTGTAGTATTTGAATTTATAACGCAGAATTAATAATTTAAATTCCTATTCAATAAATAAATAAATAAAATTCAATAATTTATGAAGCTTACAAATATGAAGCTTTCAGAGAGCACTCATCGAGCTTTAAGCTTAGCGAATGAACAAGTGGTTCGCGAACTTCGAAATGAACCAGCCGACAGCTTAAGCTTCGTATGGGCTTTGTGAGGGGAGTTTAAAAAGAGCCGCGCTTGCCGGCCAAACGTTGAGTCGACGACGGTCTGCGATTGCGCGCAGTTCAAAACAAGTTACAAAGCTCTTAGCCAGGCCCAAACTGCAAGCGGGCTAATGAGCTGCCCGTTCAAGCTATAAAAGGAAAAACTAAGTACTGTGCGTGTGTGTGCAACTGTGTGTGCCAAACTTATATCAAACACCAAAAAAAGAAAAAGAAACGAAAAACATTTTCCAAGAAAATAGTTTTTGTCAAATTTTTGTGCACATCTTCAACGCATTGTGCAATTGGTAGAAAAAACATTGCCAATAAGGAGCGGCGAAGAAAAAAACCTAAAAAGCTAATTGTTTGGTGGCCGACCGAAAAGGAAACTGGCCGACAACTGCACCCGGGCATTGAAAACGTAAGTAACTCTTATTTTTTGGCCTTTGAGGAAGCGCCAATTGCAGTTCAAAACCCCAAAACGGAACTTGACAACAATGTTGGCTTTCAGTTTGCAATTACATTCTAAAAAAAAAGTACTTCAAAACGTTACGGATTGACACAATTAACGAGCATTACATGTGCACAAGCGTCTGTATGTGTGTGTGTGTGTCTCACGATTTTAAGACATGCTTCTAATTTTAGTTTGGCCCATTGTACAGGTTTTTCTTTGATATATATATATATATATATATATACATTTATATATGACCCAAGTAGTCGCTAATCGGTTCGATTTCTGCTTTGTCTGCTATTAAGAAAAAACTGTATCGAACTCTTATAAAAGTGTTGCGTTATAGCGGCTCATAAAACGTTCATTACAGTAATAGGAAATTAGCCCGGTTTTTGGTTTTTTTTTCTTCTTTGCCAACGGAAGCTTGAGACATTGTAAAAGACTTCAAGACTGCCTTAGAGATCTGCAATCGATTTGAATGCATGTGAATATCCGTTTATAAATGCATTTTAGCTTTTAACAAAAAAAAGTTTGAATGGGGAACCCTATGATCTGCTTCACTTGCTTAAAAACTAGTTATATTGTCTGAAATGTGGAATCAAGCAGGCACTGCAACACAACACATACAGCTAGAAGATACCCATTATCCATTTACTATGAGCTATAATGAGCTCTTAACCATTTATCCCATAATTAATAATATTAATTAATTTAAAAGAATGCCAAAGTCTGACATGTCCAATACGTAGTTTCGCTCCCTGTCTCATATCACTTAAGTTCTTTTTAATAAATATGACTACATTTTAATATATCCCAGATTTGTCATAGGCCAGCCACAATTCACAATTAATTAGAACATATCCAAAAGCTAATTTACTATGCACAAATATAATTAACGCGTGACCAGATCACTTTTTTGGCCTACCCTAAGCACTGATCATTTCATTTACTTTTTTTATAATATCAAAACAAGAATATTTCGCACATTCTTTAAGTTGTTATTCGGCTCTTAAATAAAAACAAAATATGGGCAATTTGATCTTAATTTAAATTGTAAGTCAATGCAATCAATTTTATTTTTGATAAAAGAATAATCCATATAAAAGTCATTTACGTTTTTAAGACTTGACTTGAACTCATTAAGCTAAATTTCGAAAGCGTGCACATTTTTTAAATTGCAAAAAAAAAATATATACTCGCATATATTTATATATAATTGAAGTATATATATATACATTATAAAGTATAAAGATCGGTAGTGGAGGGAAGTGAAGCCTGAAGGGAAGATCAATTGAGACGATGATAAATCATATTTTTATTGGGGGCAAACTGTGGTTTATTAACAATTGGCAATCTATCCACTATCTAGGGTATCTTCAACATGTGTCGGCTGCGGGCGATGAAACGAAATGTTCAGGTATACATTGTAGTACCGAGTGCTTTGACCGCCAGACACCCACGCCGATTGCTCGCTTTCTTTTGTGCCGTCTTGACAGATTTGGCATGTAGTTAAAACGAAACCCGAAAACGTAAAAAAAAAAATACCTTGCAAATGTATTTGCCAATACACACACACACACACACACACAGATACGCACTCGATTCACAGTTGGAGTTGTAGTTGAAGTCATGTTGAAATGTCAGCTAAAGATACAATTTGTATCTCCCTGTTTTTGGGAGCGTGCTGCACAGCTACCTCCCATTGTTGTTGCTGTTACTATTTATATAGGATTTTTGTTGCCTATTGTTGCTAGTCTTGAACGATTGACTTTTTGCTGGTATCTGTTTGTTTATCTGCCTGCTGGTTGTTGGCTCCCTTTTTTTTTATTCATTCACTTATTCATTCATTCAACTGCGATCTGTTTGCCTTTTACTTGGCTGCTTTGCGCCACGGCTGTATTTGGCTTTTGCCATTTAAATGATCCTCGGCTTGGCCACTATTTGTTTACAATTCGTTATGGCAGATCTTATATTTCAGCTTAGAAGTGGCATATGCCAGAGCGACGGTGACAGCACCAAAATAAAACCTTAACTGGGTCACATGACAGTCGGTCAATTGGTTGAAGTCTCAGCTTGGCATTTAAGAATACTTAACAACTTTTCGATTAGCATATCATTTTATGCATATTTACTTTTTAGAAAGTCGAAAGGCTTAAGTCAAAAGGCTTACGTTCACCGTACGACGTTCGATGTTTATTGTATCTTATTTTCGAATAATACATATATGATGACTCTCTAGCTGCATAGAGCATATGACAATTTAAAAATGCTTTGCTTGATCCGAATGTTTAACTGGCATTTTATTGCTCTCAAAAAAAAATTGTATTTAATAAATGTAAGCCTCAAGCGCAATGATCAATTATCTTTAGTCGTATTTAGTGTAAGAGTAGCTGAAGAAAATAACATAATGTATATTCACATATTATCTAAGCTAGTTATCATGGTATAAGCTCAATCAATATAAGAAATGTTGCCCCTGCGATAAGCGTGAGAAATTTGTATAGATCTTCAATTACAGCAGCAGCAATAACAACAACTCTGTTAACAAATTCACTCATTTAGCAATGAAACTAAAAGTGTTGTTAGTGTCGGGTATTTGGCAGAAATCATGGTGCCACAGTCAGTTGACAGGCAGCTCCCGAGCGCTGTTGACGTGCTGCCCACTTTTGCATCCGCCTGGAGGCCAACACAGCAACACATTTCATTTGCAGTTGTTGTTGCTACTGCTGCTGGTGTTGCTATTGCTGTTGTTGTGGCTATTGCCATCGCTATCTTCTTGTATGCCTTTTTCAGCACGTAACCAGCGATCAATCAAAGGCACAAAGCTCATCTCAGCGTTGCTCAAATGATGCGCCAGCAATTGCAGAATTTCACTTTAAACTTAATTGTGGTCACAATGTGGCTGTTGTTGCTGTTGTTATTGTTGTTGTTGCCAACGTAATTGGCGGGCATCAGCCCAGCGGCAGTGCATTGGGCAGCCAAGGGTATTACATGTTGCAGTTGCAACAGCAACACAAAAACAACAACAACAACACACAAAAAAAAAAACACAAAATGCAACTGAAATTTTCGGGTGAAAATGCAAATGCAGCGAAATGTTGCAAATATTCAATCACGTAGTTCGTGCAACAAACTAACAACAACAACAACTAAAATAAAAATCAAAAACTTAAGTAAATTATGTAAAACAGAAATTCACGTTTCGAGCTGGTATTTTTAGTGGAAGCAAATTTTTAAGTATTATTTATGGTATTTCCGTTTCAAGCGATACGTAAAGTATATAAAACCAAATCGTGCTATGCAAATTGGGGCCTGTATTAGCTGGAAATAATTAGACATTAACAATTGCACAAATGTATAATTCAATTGTGATCTATGCCCCTCTAATGGCTGTTCATAGGTTTTATTATCTCCCTCAGATTCTTATCGTTAATTGAATGTCTTTGCAATCATTACACGAACAATTCTAGGAAAGCCCCTCAAATGACAATTGACACAAATCAAATATAAAAATCTTTCATTAACATTTTTAGAATCGTAGCTATATAGTATAAATATAGTATGCCAAAAATAAATATGTATAATGTAAAACTGCACTTTTTTTGTTTTCAAATATTTATTACTTTAAAACTTATTGAATATGTTAATATTTAAATACAAAACGTAGCAATTCTTATACTTATAGCTGGCCTACAGAGTACATTTATCATTTCGATTTAATTAAATAAAAATAAATTAAATACTTGATATACATTTCTCTTATAGGAAACACCTATTTCATAACTTATTGAATACACACAAAATTTCTTTTAAGATAATTGCCTAAAATTTCAATAAAGCAAAACGCATTCAACACAAAATTAACAATTACGTGATGGGCATGACAATAACAAAACAAAAAAAAAAATAACATAAACAATTGGCAAATTCTCACATCAAAATATTCGCACATTGTTGAAAGCGCGTTGACAATGCGAAGTAAGCAAAAGCAAGCGTAAAAAAAAGGAATACACAAAAATATAAACAACCGAATCACTTAGGCAAGTGTTGTTGTTGTTGTTGTTGTTGCATTTCTATGGCCAGCCTGGGCGCCCAGACGAACGAAAGTGAAAATAGGAAGTTAAACCATGAGACCGGCACCGGCATCCGAAAGACACATAGATACAAAGATACACAGCCACAGATACAGATGCTTTTGAGATGCATTGGCCAAGTTTAGCCAGGCATTGCGCGGCTGCTTCCTTTAAATTGCGAATGCAATTGCTGCTGCTGCTGCTGTTGCTGTTGCTGCTGTTGTTAACGTTGTTAGCCGCCACACTGTTTGATTTCTTGGCCAATTTCTAATGGCCAACCGCCGGCGTTGCAACGGCCGCCACATCGAGAGCCACAGCCGCAGCCGCAGCCGCAGCCGCAGCAGCAGTCCAGTTCAGTTCAGTTATCAATATCGTAGCATTCGCAATGTTTGCATTACATTAGCTTGTTGCTGCCACAGCGCGTCGCGTTGATGTTGCTGCTAATTTATAGATCCGGCTGCACAGCAACAGCTACAGCGGCAACACGCTGCGGCTTATTTGGCTATTATGATTGTTTTTCCTTTATCTCTTCATTTGTTGATTGCTTTTCATTTTATTTGCATCTCTTTTAAATTATACGTACATTTTGCCAGCTTGTCAGTTTGACGCGCTTTATGACCCGTTTTTTTGCGCTATTTTTTTACCATCAATTATTTGTTTCATCCATTTTGGTCTCGTTAACAGTTGGCTTTGATTTCTGCAACCAGTTGTAGCAGCGAGTCATATTGCTGAAATTAATTGCTACAAAGTGCCAAACTATGTGCACAGCGTTAAATTGGTTACGGCATTTAGTCCACGATTAGGCGAGTCGATCATTATTATTTATACAAGTTCCAACTATTATGAATAAAGCAAGAGCTTACATACAGACCCTGAGCTTGCCTAGTACAGGCCCTGTCTATAATAAGTGTTACGCAAGGCAGACACAAAAATCGCACGCTTTAATCTAACGCCTTTGTCATGGCACGCATAAATTCCGTTAGTTTATTATTATTATTCTAATAAATGCATAATTCCCACAATTATTAAGCCCCAAAGAAACAAAAATAAAAAGAAGCTGTCAAATATATAGTCATATGCCAGATTACAGTCGTATCTTTCTTTAATAACTATCTTGTTCACACCAGCGCAACGTCTCAATGAGCACGAGCCCGCACGGACTGCCTAACTAACTGACTAGCTGACTGACTGACTGACTGACTGACTGACTGGCTGGCTGACTGACTGACACCTGAAAGAAACCTTCAAAAGCAATGCAGACAATGCCAACCCTATCAATGAAGATATCACACATACGGTACCATAGCATGAATACAATGCTATTACCTTTGCAACCGCAACAACAATTGATATGTGGCACTCGCACTATCGACAGGCGCATCGCTTCAGTGCACAAGACGATATATAATGATATAAATATACAACAGCCAATTATGGAGATAGCGCTGTCAAAGGAAGTGCCAAGCATAAAGATTTAAATCTATTATCATAGCAATAATTATCTAATGCCTGAAAAGCTGACAACTATTGCTATTGGCTCTAAAGTTATTATGAGCTTCTGATCATTATACACTCACTCGACTTATTAGAAGTCTATAAATTAATTTTAAAGCCTGTTGTATTATTACTTGTAGTTCGTAGTAAGCAGTTATCAACTATATCGAAAATATTACGTAGGTCACAAGCAGAGATCAGAGAAACTTGTAAGCTTAATCTAAATACTTTGTCTACAAAAACTTGTACAATACATAACTAATGATTATTCCTACTAAAATATATTATTTTTCTTTTTAATTCTTAATTGAATCCTGTATATCACGCATATGCGACTCGTGCTTAGTAATAGCTAGCTACTTTTTTATTACATAGTTTTATATTAACCAAGGCATTGGTGCCAAAAGTTGTTTGGAACAACTTTTAGGTATTTATTTGTTGTTTTTTTATTATTATTTTTATTTATAGAAGTGGATTCAACTGTGCACGATTTCTGCACGCATTTTCTGTACTCTGAAGTTCGCCTGGTTTTTTTTTAGGTAGCTGTTTGTTGTTGTTGTTTTTTTTTTTGGCTTGATGGAAAAACTTGCTGCGAGGTCAACTGCCTCTCTTTTTGATTTTTCACGCTCGCGTGCTCGCTGCGTATGCTTTATGCTTTACTTTCGAGGCATCCTTCAACTTTGTCGCTGAAAACTGTAACTGAGACACAAGTTGAGGCCAGAAACCAGCCGAATACAAATGGTAACTGTACGAATCGTGTTTCAAATGTCAAATGTGCGCACCATCATTGCTCCAAGTCGATATCGCGATCTCCAACTGTAGCAATTGCTTGAACTTCTCGATTTTGTTGTTGCTTTTTTGTTTAGTTTTCGGTTTTCGTTTTTGATTCTGTTGTTAAACTTTCTGTTTTTGGTTTTGCACTTACAAATTGCAATTTGATTGCTTTAGCCAAATTCAAGCGAATTGTTCAGTCTAATTGAGGTCAAAAACGTTGTAGACATCTGCAAAGACTTAAAAAAAAAAACTAAATTGTATGGCCACTTTTGTTATAGACTTAAGATTTCGGGCGGGCGTTGCTGTAATTGCTTACCAAAAACTGTGTGAAAAATGCACAGCTAACAAATTGAGTTATTTCGATTATGCATCTAATATATAGGCAATTTTACCATTAGCTGACTATATAAAGAAGTAAAAATAGCAAAAAAAATTAATTCATTTGTTGTATTCACATTAATTAACGCAATCAGGGTCATCTTACTCCTAATTGCTATAAGCTGAAATTAATTTTCTTTTACAACAAGTTAATTATATTTTCTTTTTGCCTTAACGATTCCAGAAAGCCATATAAATCAAGTAGTTAAGATTGATTTCCGTAACTAAGTTGAATAGAAAGCAAAATTCCATATTGAATTAAACACGGAATTCCTAAAGTCCACTATAACAAAGATCAGTTTCAATTTCGTCTTCCAGTTCAGAGTTGCTGACCCAAACAGCAATTGAATCAACAACTGGCATAATTATTACTCAATCATAGTGGACGACGGTGGGTCGTATTATTTAACAATTGCTTCTGTTTTAGGCGCCATGAACTGAACGTGCAGCGTTTTGAAATCTTTTTGTTGTTTTTTTTTTTAAATTTTTTTGGAAAAGAGTCAAGAGAAGAAATAAGATAAAAAGATAGGCAGCACTTTAGCCATCATTGGGCTAAGGTCATGTGAAACTATGCAAACTACGAAGCAACCGAAAGCCAAACTCTTTCGACTGCTGCTGCTGATGATGAGCTATGACTTCTGTCTGTCTTCTGCCTATGTTGGCCTTTTGCTATTACCAATGCTGGCGGCAATTTGGTTAAAGGTACTCAAAAATGTTTAGGTTTGTGTTTTGCTTTATGGACATTTGGCGTGCACCGGTGACGCCTCTTTAGCGACGGCAGCCAAAGCATTGTTTTCGGCGCGGTTAAATAAATTGCGTTTAGGCTCTTTGAGGTTTGCAATGGATTGCAATTGCAAGGCCACATCTAATTGTGAAATGTATAAAATGTGTGTTTAATTGTTATTGATAATTAACATTAATTAGCCAACAAAAAAAAAAAAAAAAGATTTGTCAGTCAAGTTAGTCTTTGGTTTCCAGATGCCTGTAAAGCTCGTTGTTTAAGTATTTTACTCTCAACTGCTATTCACAGTGTTTCGAAGCAACATGTCTACCAGCACATCAGCTTGTGATTGTTTGGTGGGCGTGCCCACCGGACCAACACTCGCCTCCACATGCGGCGGCAGCGCATTTATGCTATTCATGGGTCTGCTCGAAGTATTCATACGCTCGCAATGCGACCTGGAAGATCCATGCGGACGCGCAAGCTCAAGGGTAAGTCAGCACGTAGCCAAAAATGGAATACAAATCTCTAATTCAATTGTAATTCAATGCAGTTCCGCTCGGAGCCGGACTACGAGTACGATTTCATTGTCATTGGCGGCGGTTCAGCTGGCTCTGTGGTGGCGTCACGTCTCTCGGAGGTGCCGCAGTGGAAAGTGCTGCTTATTGAAGCCGGTAAGTGGTATACCATTGATATTGACAGCTGCTAAACGATCCCATGTTGCGCTGCAGCTCTGCAACATGTTGCCAGGTTGCTCGCTCCATACACATGTTGCCAGCAGGGAGTGCTGTGGGCAATTAGACGCGCGTTATGTGGCATTTGTTTAAAAGTAATTGAAGCTTAACCGCAACAGCCGCACAACAAACAAAAACAAAAACAAAAAAAAAAACAAAAACAAAACAAAAAATACAAAACAACAACAGTAATGGAACTTGAGCAACAGTTAACAATAGCAACAACATGCAACAGCAACAACAATGTAGCAAAGAAGCAACCACAACTGCCTTGAGCATTATGTAAAATAAATGAGCTGACCCGCTCTCGCACCCACCACTTGTCTCTGAGACTTACCCCGCCGGTAATTTGCGCCTATGCAAATAAGTATATATACATTGTTTATGTGCTTATATGCCACTTGGTCTTGGTGTCCAGTTGCAATGTTTTTTTATTTAACGCTTCAGTGCCTTTTTGCACTTAACAATCGACAATTGTTTTTGTATCAATTTACAAATTTTTTAACTTTTTATGAATGAATTAAGATGCGCATATTTAATGGACAGACAGTTCAATATGCGACTGGTTTTTTCTATATAGGGCATTCACATAGCCAAACGAGCATTTAAGCATAATTAGTTTGCGTGCTTCAATAAAATCAGTTATTGCCCTAGATTATTAACTAATGCCTTCTGAAGTTCAAAAACTTTGTATAAATATGGTCGAGAACACTAAAGAAACTTGATTTATTCGCTCTAATTTAGTGGTCGAACTTCACAGCTCAATTCGAGCGGCGAATGGCAAAGAGATTGAATCTTTTATTGTGGGGCAAGTTTCGAAAATACATAAAACTAATTCTTTTTTACTAAAGAGAGCACTTGGAATAATAAAGCGATAGACATTTGGCGCTCTTGAAAGCTTTGAAGCACACATCTGTATAAAAAACATCCATATATATATATTTTCTTCGGCGAAACTTATTTGGTTTGAAGCCTTTACCTAACTTGTATATCCAGTTAAAAGTTAACAAGCTGTTTGCATACGTGCCAAGCATTTAAATTCCAAAAATCATAAATTACAAAGGTTTTTTTTTATTTTTGTGAATTATCCAGAGTCAAGTCGGTACCAGGCAGCAACGAGTGTTTGGGTCATAGACTGATAAGGATGCTAATTTGGCAGCTGGAGTATGATTTATCTTGGTTTCTTAACCTTGAATAACCATTAACACTAACATTGGTTTATCGGCAGGCGTACTTGTCACTGCTTGAGTTGTTTTTGGGGTTAGTGTCGCTTGTAACCCCCTTAATTAGTTATTATTGTGCAACAATTATTATGCCTTGTCACTAATTATAATAATTGGCAAACTGAAGCTGAAGCTGAAGTTGTAGTTGTCAATGCGTTGGTGTTAATGATCAAACAATGGCTAAAGTGCAATTACAACAATTAGCTACTTGTCGATATTATATTACCATGAGTGCTTGTTAAGTGCTCGTGATTGTGGCTAAGTGCGTCAGTTCCATTTGGTTGCACACTCATAATTTGCTTAATCACGGTGTTGACACTTTTTAATTTCCGATTCTGACAATAAACGTCTTGCTTTTTGGATCATTATTCATCATTCAATGTCGGCTATCTACATAAATTGTGCATCATCAAGCGGACGTATTTTTGTTGAGGTCAAAATAAGTTTTATTTGTTTTATATATATATAAATAATATTCTATTTAAATTCAAAATAAATGTGAGAATCTATGTCAGAAGTGTGACTTAAGTCTGACGTTTATGCGTAAGTTAAAATGCACAACTTTATCATTGTCTCTTGAGACTACCTTAACTAATGTGATTCAAATGCCGAACTCCTCGCATTCCATAAAAGTTTGTGTTCTAAAGTCTTTTGCTTTTATTTTAATGTGCTGCGTTGTTTTGGATGATATTGTTTATTATGGTCTTCAGTAACTGCGCTTTTATGAATATATCAAAAAGGTGCTTGACTCTGTTCTAAATGCTGTTTAACGGTTTGTATCTTCTATCTAATTAATAATAATAATAACAATAAATAATAATTTGTGCTTCGCAATTGAGAGTCGTATAAAAAGTCCAGACTTTGTTTACACACTTAATTGATATGCGTGTTTATTTATATGTTTTATGTCATTTCAAAATGTTCTCAGTTGACTTTCTGTGAATAAATACAAGCTAAAATACAATACATAAATGCAATCAAGTCTCGTGTGCTAATTACTTTTTTTTGTTGTTGTTGCTTTCGACTTAAATAATAAAAATAAGCAGCGAATTCAGTTGTGAAAGAATCTTGTTTCATTACGTGGACAGCATATAAACATGCTTAGTGAATTTGTTTTGTAGAACTAATTTTTAGTTGAAGTAACTTTTTCTTGAATTCCTCGCAATTTGTTACAATTGAAACTAATTTGTTTTGCTTTTATCCCAGCTGACAAAATGACAAGCTAAATTATTATTTAGACAGTTTGCGGTGAATTTTTAAGCTCCCACGGTTTGAACAGCAATCAGATACCCTTTTATTTGAATTGATTTAATTAATTGATGAGCATGAATTGAGTTGCCAAAAAAGTCGTGTGCGCATGCAAAACGGAAATTCTGGAATGCTGATTCAAAACTAAAAGAAGAATACAAAAATAAAATTAAGAATCACCTTTAGATAATATCAGCAAATTTTCAAATGACAATTGGAGCCGTATTTCAATCAGCATAATTTGTTCTCGTTACTGCGAACTGGCTTGTTAGTCACCAAAATTAGTAGAAATAAATTTGTATTCTTACAGCAAAATAAGCAAAAACAATAAATGATAATGATAAGCTGCTGTAGCAGTTGCTATTCTACTCAATCAAGCGAAATTTGCCATAAGCTAATTAAAAGCCATAAACTTGCACAATTCGCAATAATTTAGATTTGAATACGAAACTTTGCAGCCAGTCGGAACTATTGACTATATCTAGTCAGATTGAATATATAAAAATGTAGAGCCAAAATGAGATACTACTGCAAATGTTTTCAGTATAATGAGTAATACGACTATAAATTCTAAAAAAAAAGTTTATTGCATTTGCAAGTTTGACGAACTAAACCTCAAGACAAGACGTTAGTCAACCTAACAGAACAGTTAAAAATATTCAATTAATGCTTCAATTAATATCGTTCTTTGTCTGATACTTTTCAGGTGGCGATGAACCGGTGGGCGCTCAAATACCCTCCATGTTCCTGAACTTCATTGGCAGCGACATTGATTACCGCTACAACACAGAGCCAGAACCGATGGCTTGCCTATCCTCCATGGAGCAGCGCTGCTATTGGCCACGTGGCAAGGTCTTGGGTGGCACATCGGTGATGAATGGCATGATGTATATACGCGGCAATCGTGAGGATTATGATGACTGGGCTGCACAAGGCAATCCCGGCTGGGCCTACAACGATGTCTTGCCGTTCTTCAAGAAATCCGAAGACAATCTCGAGCTGGATGTTGTTGGCACTGAATACCATGCCAAAGGAGGTCTATTGCCGGTGGGCAAGTTCCCCTACAATCCACCACTATCCTATGCCATTCTCAAGGCCGGCGAGGAAATGGGCTATACGGTGCAGGATCTGAATGGCCAGAATGCTACGGGCTTCATGATCGCTCAAATGACTGCGCGCAATGGCATTCGCTATAGTTCAGCAAGGGCATTTTTGCGACCCGCTCGCATGCGCAACAACTTGCACATCTTGTTAAACACAACTGTTACCAAGGTACTAATTCATCCACATACCAAGAACGTACTGGGCGTGGAGGTCAGCGATCAGTTTGGCAGCACGCGCAAGATAATGGCAAAGAAGGAGGTAGTGCTCAGCGCTGGTGCCGTCAATTCCCCACAGATACTGCTGCTCAGCGGCGTGGGTCCCAAGGACGAACTGAAACAGGTGAATGTGCGGCCCGTGCACAATTTGCCCGGTGTGGGCAAGAATCTGCAAAACCATGTGGCCTTCTTCACCAACTTCTTGATCGACGATGCAGACACTGCGCCGTTAAACTGGGCCACCGCCATGGAGTATTTGCTATTCCGCGATGGTCTTATGTCTGGCACAGGCATTTCAGATGTCACCGCTAAGCTGTCGTCGCGCTGGGCCCAGCGACCGGATCTACCTGATCTCCAGCTCTATTTTGGCGGCTATTTGGCCAGCTGCGCACGCACTGGCCAAGTGGGAGAACTGCTCTCAAACAACTCGCGCTCCATACAAATATTTCCGGCAGTGCTAAATCCCCGATCCCGTGGTTATATTCAGCTACGATCATCCGATCCGCTAGACCCGCCTCGCATTTTCGCCAACTACCTAACCGATGAGCACGACGTAAAGACCCTGGTAGATGGTATCAAGTTTGCTATAAGGCTGTCCCAGAGCTCTCCCCTCAAGCAGTATGGCATGCGGCTAGACAAGACCGTTGTCAAGGGTTGCGAATCGCACACCTTTGGCAGCGATGCCTACTGGGAGTGTGCGGTACGCCAGAACACCGGACCTGAGAATCATCAGGCTGGCAGCTGCAAGATGGGTCCAGTTCAGGATCCCCTCGCCGTTGTCAATCACGAGCTGAGGGTGCATGGCATACGAGGATTGCGCGTGATGGATACCAGCATTATGCCCAAGGTAACGTCAGGCAATACGCACGCACCGGCGGTAATGATTGCTGAGAAGGGCGCCTACCTGCTGAAACGGGCCTGGGGAGCCAAGGTCTGACGTGTGGATGCAACGTGGACGCTGCATAGAGTAATTTAAAAAAAAAAAGATAAACAAAAGAGAAGAAAATTCCATCAAGAATTACTGCAAAATTGAGCGAAATTATTTATAAGGCTAACTCACTAAACTATTCTATACATCATTGTACAATTATATACTTTTAAATTGTGAATCTTTGGCTATACTAATTCAACTATTTCTATATATTGTGATCCTCACTCTAAGCACTGACCTCGTTGCGCGATCCATCCTACAGTTCCCGACACTCATTAAGTTAATTTTACGCTATTTTACCTAATTTTCGTGAACGTTTTTCGACAGAACAGAAAAATAGACCACAATCAACAAAGCGCCCATTAAATTTGTTTAGATTTCGTTTAACATTCATTTAAATATTATTAATTTTGTATTATATGAATGAGAATATTGCTATCGCATGTATTTATTGTTCGATTAAACTGCAATTATTTAGTTTAAAAATTTTGTTTGATAATTCTAATCGATCTATTGTGGGATTGATCTATAAAAGCCAAACCATTCTCTGCGCTGTTAAAAGATTTTGTCTCGCACTGAAGCAAAGATGTCGCGCTTTCATATGCTTAAAGTTATTTTTCTATGCAGTTTGATTGTAAGTGAGCTGTGCGCTGACGATCTACAGATCGATCCTGATACTCCGGAAGTTCAAAGTGAGTTCCATGCGCATTTCCTGGAGGCCAGGACAGCCTGTGCTGAGGAGTTCCTACTGCCATATGGTAAGTTGAAGAGGGTCAGAATGAAAAAGGTAAAAAGATCATTGCAATCTATACACATTCATATAGATTTAAATATAAAAACAAGTAAGAAGGTTGAAGTCGGAGGCAACAGCTTGCATAATACTCGTTCACACTGAATCGACAGTTGAATCTGTTTTGGTAAAACTCAAGAGCGAAGCCGCAGTAACTTAAGTGCCAAATTTTAAAGAGAGGCACATTTCTCTAATTTAAAAAATCAATAGAGGATGTTATCTGTAACTTAGTCCTTAAGTTTTAAGCTTCTAGATGTCTAGCCGCCAAAGGTCGTATATATATAATTATTTTATTGAATCAATACAAGAAATCAACAGAAAATTGAGCTTTGGGTTGTACAGCAGTAGAAGAGACAGTTTTCATTTCAATTTGTAGCGCCTCAGCATGCTTGAATTTATAATTTTTGGTTTACAATAAGAGGCAGTCTGCAGTAACTTACCTGTGAAATTTTGGGGCTTGGATTCCAAAAGAATGGGAGACAAAGGCTTTTTTCGATTTAACACATCACTCAGGCGCTTAGACAAATGTTTGTTAAATCAATAGAGGACGTCAATATATGCTTATATATTAAACTTTGTGTTTCCATCTGTAAAACTGTTCAATATATAGGTCTCTCCGATTAGTCACGCCTTTACATTGGAAGATATATACCAATAGCATTCAAAATATAACAGAGTTATAGGAAATGCCCAGTTGGCAAAGCTCTAAAACAATGAAATATTCAGTTTTAATTATTTTTGTATAGACATATGTACTATATATTTTCAGTCGAAGATTGTCTACACAACTACATGTCCAAATTGCAAGTTCAAGCTTCAACAGACACAAAGTGCCTTGCAGACATCAAGTCGGTTCACTTCATGAACAAAGTTTCTAAGTCATTTTTAAATTTGTACTCTTTGTATAATATAATAGTAATAGTATAGTATATTATATAGCTTGTAGTATTCCCATGCAAAGTATTTACTTTAATTTATATTTCTACAAAATATAACTTAATATGCAAATTGTGAACGCATTCAAAGAACCGCTGTTTAATAGGTCATTCAGTCAGAATCGGAACTTTAATTCTTTTGTGTGATATGTGTTATAGAATAAACTCATTTATTATCACGCCATTGCAATGCATTGTCGTAAACATTATTAAGTTTACGAAACTGTATATTGCGTGTAGAGCCAATTTGTTTATCTAATTGGATCACTATATTTCGTATAAAATGTGTTCCTGGACTCGTTGCTCTTCAGTAAACTCAGTTTACCGTTGCGAAAATGTTTCCAATTTCTGTTGCTCTCGTGACTCTCCTGAGCCTCAGTGACGGGTTAATAAGTGCATTCAGCGATCGTGCTCGGGATAATGGAGATATATTTATTATAAATTATGACAGTTTCGATGGTGATGTGGATGACATATCGACCACCACTCAAGCACCTAGAGACCCCGACTATATTGATTTTGATGATATAATGCATGGCTGTAATGCAAGCTTCATTACGCCAATGTGTGAGTCCTGAGGAAGCCATCAAAATATCGTCTATATACTTATTTAACGAAATTCTCCCTTTAGCTAATGTGCTGCAGTTCAATAATACGGGTAAACTAGCTGATGAGACAGATATGACGAGCATGGTATGTGACTCACATTCGAAAATTAAGCAGATAAGGCAAATTTCATTGAACATTTTATAGTGCTACTTTCGCTGCTTCTTCGAAAAGGCTGGCCTAGTGGAAAACTTCAAGCTGGTTCCGAACTTGGTACGCAAGTATATGTGGCCAGCAACGGGCGATTCCATTGAGCACTGCGAGTCGCAGGGCAGTAAGTAGAGCAGTCAACTTTTATAGATAGATATACTTAGACGTTCCTGGAAATATTGCAGTTAGTGAACAGAATGCTTGCGTGAGGACCTACGCCGTCGTACAGTGTGCTATGATGCGTGCTCTAACGGATGCCCGGAACAAGCCAATGGTTTAAATACCCCAATTAAATGCGCATATATATACGCACATAATATATCACATTATTCTGTTTCAAAATTACAAATAGTTTATAATGTGTACTTAATAAATATGCAACCACGGCCGTGCACAGAACATTAACTACATTATTTTTCATCTAGACTCCTGCGTAGACGCGTGTTGGTCAAGCGGCGTGGCACTGCCGCAGACTGTATTGCTATAGTTCAACAAACGACTTAGCCTTTTGCCAATCGGCTTTGGATATTGATTAGTTTTCATCAGGAACTCCTTAGACTGATGCTCCACGGCACCATTGTCCAGCTGGTATTTGCACAAAGCATGCAGTGGACGGACCAGCACTTGACGCAATTCTGGCTGTGACTCCAGCACCGACAGACACTGTGCCGCTGTCTCCAGCGTGCTGAGGCAGCCCTCAGTGGGCTGTGTACGTATAATATAATCGCTCACACCCACCGCAATGAGTTTGACCTGTCGCAGTCGGTGCAAAGCCGGGCTGCTAGCATATATGGCCTTTGCTTGAGGCCAGGTGCCGTCAATAAGCACCAGGGTATAGGGTCCCGCACTGCGATCAATCTCTTCTAATGGTACGGAATCTTTGCTGGGATACAGAAGAAGCGTCTGGGGCGAATCAAGCACATCCTGCAGCTCACATGGGTGGCGAGCATTGGGGAATCGCTTGCCCTTGTAGACGACGCATTTGCCTGGCTTTAGACCCAACTGCAGCATTAGAGCTGTGCGCAACGAACGTTTTTCCTCGGCAGGGTGTTGCAGAATCACAATTTGGGATGCCACCGCAACGGGAGGCTGAGGCAGTGAGGAGCACCAGCAAACAACGACGGGTCGTCTGTAGAAGGCGTTGCATTAATGTGGTCTTGCTCTGGTTGTATTTACTTACTTGCACTTCTCGCATTTATCACGTCTGTTAGGCGGATCGGCGCTAATACCAACAAGGTCCTTCCAAACGTCGTCCGTGGTAATCATCATTTATAAAAACGGGAGGAAACGTTTAAAATTGCGTTAAAAAATATATAGTTGAATCGAATTGATGATATTGCACTAGGTGGCAACGCCACGTCAGCATGCTGCATGTGTTGCGGTTAACAGCCCTGTTTTTACTAAACAGCTGTGCTGCGCGACAGTAATTAGTTGTTGTTTTTAGTTAGTTTGTTAGGGTCGACATTTGTGCGCTTTGTACATAATTAATTGGAGAAAGTAAAATGCAAAGCATTGGATGGACGCTAATTGTAAAACGTGGCTGCTTTTGCAGCAAAGAAAGGCTCAATATTAATGGATCCCGCTACACCGTCCGCGAACGCCTGGCACAGGGGTAAATTTAACAACAAATATAACAAAGTCCCGTTACAAGAAAGTCTTTCAATTGATTTAAATATGTACATACATATATTTACCACGTACCAGCTACTAGACTGTGCTGCACATGTAAAAGCACATACACAGTAATAATTACAATTAAATGTTAGTCAGATCCCATTATAGTTTGCCATAACATAATTTGATTACACAGCTTTTACTATCTTATCTCAATACTTACACTATCTGCTGCAGGGGCTTTAGTTTAATTGACCTGGCAGAGAATGTGGCAACTCGACGCTGCTATGCGATAAAGCGAATCACTTGCCACAGCATCGAGGATCAGAATATTGCCCTGCGTGAAATCGAAAACTGCCGCAAAATCAATTCGGAACATGTCATACGCGTCGTTGACTACGAGCTGATTGGCCAGGCGGACATTGTGATAAACACAACGAGCACGTTGTTCATTGTATTGCCTTACTACAAGCATGGCTCGCTGTCCGATCACCTGCAGGTGCGCGCCCGCAAACAGGATCATATGCCCGAGGCGCAGATATTGCAAATCTTTTTGGGCGTATGCGAGGGCCTTCGTGCCATACATGAAGCAAAGCCAGTGCCGCTGGCGCATCGTGATCTGAAAACTGCCAATATATGTTTATCCGATTCGTTTGAGCCCATCATTGTGGACCTCGGCTCGATGACGGAGGCTCGCCTGCAAATTTGCGGTCAATCGGATGCGCAACGGCTCCAAGACGAGGCCGAGGAGCGCAGCTCAATTGTCTATAGGGCGCCCGAACTGTTTACTGTGAAAACCTATTGCACCATTGACGAGCGCACGGATATTTGGGTGAATAATATACAATAAAAATGTATACTGAGTATAGCTAATATTAATTGTTCACAGAGCCTCGGTTGTGTGCTGTATGCAATGTGCTACTTCAACAGTCCATTTGATCCCATCTATGAGCGTGGCGATAGCGTCGCCTTGGCCGTACTCAGTGGCAATGTAATCATTCCTGAAGATTCCATTTATACAGAGGTAAGTCGTTTAGTATTAACTAAAAAGCTTTAGTTAACTATATTTATTTATGCTGCATAGGATATGCATGAACTAATAAAATACATGCTGCGTATCGATCCCATGGAACGACCGTTCATCTACAGCGTAATCGAGCAAACGCACGATCTTATACAGAAGTTGGAAGGTCGCGTGTAGCCAATTCCGATTCAATCCTAGTACACCGCTATACACATCTGTTTTGGACTACGTTTTATTGTAATATATATAAATGTGCACGTATTTTGTAAAAACTAACATTTAATTATATAATGAATATAGATCTTAAGCTAATGCTCATCCCGTGTCACACCCGGACAATTGCTGTCCAAATCATCAATGCTGTCGTAGTGCGTTCCACACCAATAACAGAATGTATAGCCCGTACGCAAGTAGCTCGTGAGCAGCTCTAACTGCTCAGCTCCACTGTATTGTTCTTCTTTCTCCTCCTCTGGCTCTGCTTCTCTGACGTCTGATTCAATTTCTTCTGTCTCTGGTTCTATTGGCTTGGGTGGCCAGAAAAAGTCCAGCTCTGGTTCTGTGACGCCTGCTGCTAAATCCAAAGACTCGCACGTTTGTTGACACCGCTTTATATCGTAGTTGAGCTTGCGTTCTTCGGCTTTTTGTGTAGCTCGGCGCCGATATGCCTCGGTGCTGATTTCCTCAACATTTTGAATGCCTGCCTTGCGTAGCCGTAGCTCTTGTCGCTTGGCTGCCAGCTCGGCAATCGCTGCCTCGCGCCCTAATCCTCCGCGATCGTTTTTTATGCTTATCCCAATGGGCTCAATGCGTGCGTCTGCCTGTTTTCCCAATCCACTGCCTGCCTTGTAACCCATTTTGGCCAACAGCTGGAATCCTTTGTTGTCCGCAGCAATGGGTTTGTTAAGAGACTCTTGAAGCCGAACATTGTCCACTGTAGCAGCATTCGCTGTTTCTCGCTGCCTTTTGCTGTTTTCCGCCTGCTTTGTCTCCAGTTCGATCAGACGCTTTTTGGCGCGATTGTTTACCAAACTGGGTCGCACTTCTTGTAAGCTGTAAAAGAAAAAATATATGAAAGAGCGAATAGCTAGCAGACTGGTGTATTATTTACCCTGACAAAAACTTGTCGGACATGTAATCATCCTCTTCTTCAGACATTGAGATAACACATATAGCAAAACGTAAACAAATCGAAACAGATGGGTTTGACACTGAACTGAAATTGCAACAGGCGGCAGTCGATACATGAGTAGTTTCGATGTTCAGTACTATCGATATTACGTTATCGGTCAAGTCTCAGCGCTATTAGCAAGTACCATGTGCTCGCATTTAATTTATTAGATAGCAGCTAATAATTGTTTAAAATTAAATAAAATGGGTACTGTAAGTATTATCGTTAGCATTCTACAATACAAATTAAGTTAATAACTCCAAATACTTGCAGAAAAAAGTGAAAATCAGTTCAGTGAAGCGTGCCGCACATTTGAAATCCAAAAAGGCACCGCTAAGCAAACAGCAACAACAGAAAATTAAACAGAAACGGGAACAACTAAGCTCCAAACGTGAACATGGACAAAATATCTTTTCACAAAAGGCCCACAAGCGTGACAATCTAGCGCAGCGCAAGAAGCACAATAAACAGCAATCACTGGGACTGCACAAAGAACTCGATGCAGATGATGACGATGATGACATGGGAGGTGATCTCCTGCTGGACAACGTTGCGGACATGTTGGATGGCGATGATCTGGCACTGCTGCAGGCAAACAAACGCAAACGGAAGGCTAAGGCAGCTCCTGTGGAGGAACAACAGCAATCGGTGGGTCTGGAGATGGCCTACACAACGGCTAGCAAAAAAGAGCAGGCGGCACAAAAGATAAAAGTTAATTTGTTGCCCATTAAATCTCGGGATGGTGAGATTATAACGCGCACCACAGAGGTTGACTATGTGCCGAAACCTAAACGTAAGGCAGTGGCAGAGGAGGAGGAGGAGGAGGAGCATGCTGAAGAGGATGAGGACAAAGAAAACAGCGATGATATATTCGAGGATAGTGACGATGATGTAGTTAACGATGAGGCGCGCGTGCCCATGAAAAAACTCGTGTCAACCACAGATTTGTTAATTGCCCGACAGCAGGAAATCGAGCGTCAAAAATATCGTATAGGCATCATCTGCTCAGGCATTCTAGAGAAACCAGAGGATAAAATGCGTAATTTTAATGCGCTCTATGAGCTCATGAACGATATGAACCCTGAAACGGGCATTCCTAATCTTCTCGCCGTGCGCAAACTGGCGATGATATCAGTTACTGAGATATTCAAGGATATTCTTCCAGAGTATCGAGTGGGTCAGATAGATACCAAGATGCAAACGGTGCGCAAAGCTACATTAGAACGTGTTACCTTTGAAAATGCACTGCTGCAGCAATTCAAGAAGTTCCTGCAGAAACTGGAATACTTAACGGCTCAGGTAAACAAGCGGGGTGGCCACAAGACGCCACAATCCATAAAAATGGCCTCGGTGGCCGTGCAGTGCATGTGCGACCTATTAATATCCCATCCGTACTTCAACTACGTCCAAAACATCGCGCAACTCCTGGTCTATATGCTCAACTGTAACTATGGAACAATGCGCGTAGCTGTCAATCAATGCTTCCGCACCTTGTTCAGCAACGACAAGAAGCTGGATATGACGTTGTTTGTTGTACGTCGCATCAATCATCTGATCAAGTCGAAGCAGAACAATGTACATGTCGAGTGCATTACGTGCATGATGGGCCTCAAAATCAAGCATGTCAATCTGGATGCAGAAAAGGAAAACGAACTGAAGCAAAAGAAACTGGAATCACATCGCCAGCGCCTGCTTAGCTTGTCAAAAAAGGAGCGAAAGCGTCGCAAGAAACTTACCGAGGTTAACAAGGAGCTGGAAGAGACGCGTGCTGAGGAAAATAAACAGACCAAGCACCACAAACTGACGGAAATAATCAAAATGGTGTTCACCATATATTTCCGTGTCCTCAAGAATGATCCCACGTCACGAGTGCTCAGTGCAATTCTAGAGGGTCTGGCTGAGTGAGTACTGAAATTTATACAACCAAGAAGTATTTTCTAAATTGTATCACATCTTGCAGATTCGCTCATGTCATAAATCTGGAATTCTTTGCCGATCTCATAGATGTGCTGAACCGCATACTCGAAGAGCAGGATTTGGGTTATCGCGAGCAGCTGCATTGCATCCAAACCATATTCGTTATACTGTCCGGTCAAGGTGAAGTCTTGAACATAGATCCCATACGCTTTTATCAGCACTTCTATCGCAACATGCTGGTCGTGCAGGCGGGCAAGAATCATGATGATTTCTCCATTATTCTTCGTACCCTGGATGAGGTGCTCGTTAAACGAAGACGCAATATGAGCCAGCAACGTCTGATGGCCTTTGTTAAACGACTGCTCACAGGCAGTCTGCATCTGTTGCACAATGGAACTCTGGCCACGCTGGGCACCATTAAGCAGACATTCCAGCTGACCTCGGTACTGGATGCACTGCTTGATACAGACACCACAATTGGCTCGGGTCGTTATGATCCTGAATTGGATGATCCTGAGTATTGCAATGCGGAGAGTACATGCCTTTATGAACTCTCGTTGCTCGCCCGTCATTATCATCCCACCGTGCGTCGCATGGCCTTGCATATAGCCAATGGAGTGCCTGCATCTGGCGAGGGTGCGCTGCCCACAGACATCGGAAAACTGTGAGTTATAGCTTCAATATATGTAACGTAAACTAGTAACTGACAGAACTATTTTGCACCTCCAGCAATGCCCATGAACTATTTGCACAGTACGACAGCACCCAAATGGTTTTCAATCCCACTATACCTCTGCCAAAGCAGGGCGAAGCCAAACTGAAGCGGGGCAAGCCGATGTATTTACGTTCAGATTTCAAGCAATATTATGGAAAAATACTTAAAGATGCGAGGACGAAACGAACTTTGTCTAAAAAGGTGCTGCAAGTAGATTTTCTTAGTGAACTTAATAAGCATTGAAAACCAACAAAGGATTAAAAGGAATATCTGTTTTAAGTTTTACAATCTTTGCAACCTCTGTACTGACTATTTCAATAGTTTCTTTATCAAATTGATCGAACTCTATTTCGAGTTCCTCCATTGTAAATATATAACATATATATACAAAGTGCTTTGAGAGTAATGCCATTTATATAGTAAAAATCGGAATACATATGAATTTAGTTTTAAATACAAAAGTTGTGTAAGGAGCTCCTAAGTGTTGTGTGAGTGTGTATGTTATTGCTAATTAAGCTAAGCCTAGGGTCAATCGGGTCTATTGCCATTTAACCGGGTGCAGATGCTAAAGTTCGTTTACGCTTATACTTGGTTGCGTTGTTGGCGTTGGCCAACGCTGGCTGGCGGCAAATACTCCCGATTGCCAACTGCCACAACAGGCTGAGCAAAGCTACCCACAGCATTATCGGGCAGCAAGCCCGCAGCAGTGGCCGCCAATCCGGCAGCTGCTGTGGCCGGCGCTAAGCGATTGGCACCCGTGCCAGCCACTGTGCCGGAGACGCCAACCGGGCGTATAATGGCGCCAGCGCCATACAGAGACTGCGACTGGGTCGGCGTGGGTGCGGGTGAGGCGTAGGCACCACGTTGTGCATTGTAGCCCGCGACCTGCGATGCACTAGTAGCGCGCAGGCCACCGCCTGGTGCGGGTGATGGAGCAACTGCACCATAGGCTGTATTCACCGGCTGCGAACCAGCCCGATAGACATTGGCATTCAGATTGACATTGCTGGAACTGGAGCTGGCACCACTGTAGTCATAGATGTAGGCATTGTTGGCATACAGGCTGGGCGCCGAAACGCAGTCGTATTGATTCCACCACACACAGACCAGCGTCTCTTGGCTGAACACTGTTCCGTTGGGGCACAGGAAGGAATAGGTGCGATTGAGGGCGCATATGTGAAAGACCTGGCATTGAGCTTCAATGTCCGCATAGTATCCCGGCAGTGGCTGTTGGGCGCAGTCGAAGTTAGTGCGCGGCACTTGGGCATATACAGGATAATCTACGCCGGGCACACCAGGTATGGCCGAGTAGTCGCCATCGGCACCATCAGAGTAATCTTCTCCAGGGGACGCACGTTGTCCTGAGGAACCAACCGCAGTGTTGCTGTACTGCGTCTGTGGACCATAGGGACCACCGCGCGCGGCAGCAGATACACTCTGTAAGCCAGAGCCAGTGGGACGTCTGGGCAGGTTGACGGTGCTCCCCACAGCAGCTGCAGGTGCCCCAAATGCAGTCGTTGCCTGTCCACTGGGCGTATAGCCCACAGCAGGAGATGGAAACAGTCCGGCGCCATAGGCGGTGGCCGGCGCAGGCGTCAAGGGAAGCGCTGTGCCCGTGGGATAGGCGCCAGGCTGTAAACGACCCGCAACGGCTCCGCCACCTGCTGTGGTAGCCAGCTCCGGACGCACATAGTTATAGCCGCTCTGTGCCTGATAAGAAAAAATTAAATAATTTTTTAAAAGGATTCAATTGCGATCCAAAAACCAGTTACCTGTACCTGCAGTTGTGCTCCACTTCCGCTCCAAAGCAGCAGGAAAACTGAAAGAAGTGAATGCAAAAACATTAAAGCTTTCTAATTGCGTTTAGTCTGGCAGAGATTTGACTATTCGCTCCGAGTTTCTAACCAACCGACGCAACAAATGGAAATGAACTGAGGCGCAGCTTCGGCTTCGGCATCGGCATCGGACGGTCTTTGTCCGATTTAGGGCCAAGTACGTTGCCAGATGCGATGCGATGCTTGGTACTGATAGCAAACGCGGACGGTTCTACATCTTCTACGATCTTTATTTATCAGTTTCCTACTCAGGTGTCTGTCACAGTGGGGCAAAGTGGCAGATTTTCAGTGGGAAAGGCAAAAAATTAATCGAATTTCCGATTTATTTCAATTAGAGAGAATTAAATATGGAATTGAATAACTAAATGGAATAACACTGAGACACGTTTTTATTACGTATTTACTTTTTTCGTTCTACTGTGACTTAACGCACTGCCTCATCAATTGGCTGCCAAGTATTGCGATTGCTGTTCGCTTATGGCCAAAAACAAGACGCATGCGTCGTAAATATGCAAGGCAGCAAAAAGTTAGACAGACAGACGCCCCACAACAACAACAACAGTAACAGCAACAGCCAGTGTAGCTCCAAAGGAAGTGCTAATAACGATGAGGCGGGTCGGTCACTGTTGAGTTACGCGCTGCCAGCTGCCAGTCGCCCATGCCCCATGGTCCATGCCCCATGCCTCATGCGAAGCCGACCCTGAGCCGCAGTTGTGTTTGGTTAACTCACCTGCCAAGACGGCGGCGTAACGTTCTACCAGCATGACGAACATAAACTCCAAGCTTCTTGTTGATTGTCGAATCCTTAAGGCTTTTGCCTGCAAGCGACTCCACTCGTCAGAACAAACTGCAAGCGACAGCCGTCGAGCAGCAGGCATTTATAGATGAATATTCTAAGCCGGGCTGCATCTTTGTGAAATTTATGTTTATGTGGATCGACAGTTCGTCCGCTTGACAGTTCGTCAGCGCGGTTTCGTGCCTGCGCTTTAGCAGATTTATGACACTGAATTAACCATTGTTGCTCAGCTATCAGATATGCCTGTAAACTCGTACGAATACGTAACAGCTACGCTACGTTACGTATACGTAATTTAATTAAATATGTATTGCATTTCAAGTGCAATCCAATTGAAATCTGATGCCGTTGCGCCCTTGAGCCATTGACAATAACATTCGAATCAGTTTTTTCTCTCTTTCTGTTTTCAGACAACTCAAAATGACAAAAATATTTAAATTTTTGCCTGATTACATGAGCGCTTTATGGGTTTTTGTTCTATTTGACCTTTCCCGCTTGGCCAACAGCCACAGCAGCAGCAGCCGCTCAGTTAGAACTGCAGACATGAATTTGTGTGAAGCATTGCGATTATCCAAGTTGAGTTATATGATGTGCAACCAATGATTATTGATTTATTGTTGCTGCTTGATTTAGTATGGCTTGCGGGCTAATCTTTTTATGGGGCTCAATAATGCGTAAACATTTTGTATGCAGCAAGAGCAGGCTGTTCTCCATAAAGAGTGGATCTACAATTTGGATACATTATGATAATTATCTAGCATCTTCTATTATTTTGAAAATAAACTATTATAAGTTTATGAAGATAAGTGAAATTTGTAATTAATTCAGTTAAAAAGAATGGAAATAAAATGCTTTTTAAACAACTTTTGTAAACTGCTTTATTTCCCCTTTATTTTAATCATATTTGCCTAGGCCAATCTTTCGCCTAGATATTTCCATTGAGCACAACCTTTATACCAAAGAATGTAATATTTCCAGTAGAACGAATGGGCGAATGAGAATAGCGATCTATGCTGCACTTTGATGAATCAGCTACAGTCATCTATGCTGAATTGGTTGTTGTTCCAAATCTTTTAATTAAAATTCTTTTATGATCGCTTATATCTATTGCCATTGAAGCATAGGGTGTAAGTATTTAACTTATGTTCCTATACTCTATGTTCACTCGAGGAGGATCGTAAATTCCTCCATGCCCTCCAGCTGTCCACTTGAAGGCGTTAGATGGTGACCAAAAGGTGTCACTGCAAAAATGTCCTTTCGTCGAAAACAATACTTTCTCTCCTGATGTATGTTAGAGCCGTTCCCATGTTTACATTTCAGCAACGAGCACTCAATAACAATTTTTTAATATTATTTTGATGATCTCACGGTCTGTCTCATTTACTCAAATAATTGCACAGAATTTTGTATACATATTTTTTATTTTTTATATGTACTTTATTAACGTTAAATAAATATTTACAAAAAAAGAGCACAACATAAAGACAACATATTTATATATATGGGCATATAGATTGTTCATAGTTCATTAATGGGATCGGGAACTGGGCAAATACTCGTAGTTTGTAATTACAACTAAAAAGATACTATTTAAATACAACTCGATGGAATGGATACTGTAGATTCTCCGAGTATTATGTGATATATCGAGTATTTGTTCGTTTTTCGAGCTTTTACATATTTACAAACTAGTTGCGACAATTGCGTTAACAAGAAGAAGAGCTGTCGGAAAAATAAAATATCGCAAAATTTAAACTAAAATACTCAGTTGAAAGCCAAGTAGAAGGGTTCGGTGCGAGCCGGGGGCAATAGAGAGTTGACTAAAAGTTAAGCATTTACGCGCACAGTTGGCAACACTGCCATTAGGAATCGGCAACCGTCGGTAACCCTATCGCCTGCTGCTAAACTTTGATGCCAGCGAGTATAATGACTTGAGCAGCTCGAGCGCCCGACGATCCGAATGGATCTCTGGGTGCGCCGCCGTTGCTGTTGGCGTCGGCGTCGTAGCCGCCAAGTCAACATCGTCCACATCCTCGACGCGTATCTCGAATTTGGTGGTCTCCTCGTAGCTGCCCGGCGCTGTGGTACTAGTCGACAACGGCGGCAGGTCCGTGCTGGTCGTATAGCCAGCCGTGGTGCTTGTATAGTAATCCGCGTTGCCAGTGCGTCGGAATGTGGTTACGGGCACACGCGTCGTAGTCGTTGCCAGCTGCTGCTGCTGTCTGGATAAATTTTTGCTTGGAATCTTGCTGTCGATGTCGATGAGCGCATTGAGTAGATGCTTGCGAGAGCGTTCCAGTGCCTTGCCATTGTGATCGTCGCAGGTTTGGATGAGCAGCAACAGTAGACTCAGCACCTGGCGATCGTGCTCTGCCTTGGCCATCACGTTGCGCAAATGGAGCGCCTCCTGTTCGTTAAGGCCGCCAAAAAGCTTGTTGGCTATGCGCTGCAGGCCGCTGCTAGAGGGCAGCGCATCGCGTGGTATATCATAGCTGCGGAATATATCATCCCATTCGTAGTGCACGGGCGAGGGCGTGGCTGTGCTGCTGCCCAGTGATCTGGGCGAATATGTGAACGGTGCTGAGGTGCTCGATGTTGTGGTCGTTGTGCGCTCCTTCATCAGCGCATCGTTGATGGTCAGTGGATCGAGGAAGTCCGTTTGGGATTTCAGTGCCCATGGATGCTCTGTGGGCTTGTGTGTCGTGATGAGCTTCTGGGGCCGTGCGTCTTTCAGCAAATCATTGCGGGACTTGACGAACGACTGTGTCTGCTGCTGCTGCAGGAACTCGTCGCCTTCGCCCGAATCGGGACTGGGCGGCGACAGCTCAGCTGACAGTTCCAGCTCCGAGTCCTGACCTCTGCTCGTGCTCAGCTCGTACAACTCTGTAGTCGTGGAGTATTCCGGCGCTGGAGTTGAGTCGAACTTGTGGTTTATCTCAAGCGCAATGTTTTGGGGCGTGGTCACATCTGGTGAGGCCTTAGTGGGCAAATAATACTTTGCCGTGCCATCGCTGAACAATGATGCATCCGTTGTGGTCACCGGCTTAAAGTTTGGCGGCTCGGTGGGTCGCGCACGTGCTGCCAGCTCTGCACGAAAGCTTCCGGGGTTATCCAGATAGCTGGTCAATGCGTTCGAGAAGATTTGCGCTATCTTACGCGACTCGGGCTGCTCGGCCAGCTTTCCAATGGTTGAGCCCGTGCTGCCAATTTGTGGGAATGGCTGATAGTCCGCCGACTTGGCTGGCGACTGCGTCTCATTGGATAGTAAGCCCGCGCTTATGTCAACCTGACCCTCAAGTGATCCACGACTTTTGGCAGCCTTCAAGCCAAAGAGATTGCTGTATTTCTGCACGGTCTTGGCGCTGAGCAGACTCTGTTTGATATCATCTGCCTGTTCGCTGATGTTCGGCGGCGTCTCTGAGGTAGTTAGTGTGGCTGTCGTGTCCGAGGGCTTGACCGTGGGCAATATGGGGGCTGGCGCCTTCACCGAGAGCTTGGTATGCACTCCACTCTTCTCCGGCTTGACCAGAGCATTGCTTGATTCATTGTGCTCCTGGGCAAAGTACTTGGCCAGCGAGACGAGCGCATCTGGCCCGGAAGATGGTGGAATTTCCAAGCCAGCGCGTCCGTTTGTCGCAGGCTGTGCATTCAGCTCCACATCTTCGAACTTATCCTTTAGAAGATTAACTGTCTTGAGCATATCCTGCACATTGCGGTAAACAGACTCCTCCTTGACGGGGTTCGGCGCAAAAAGCAGCGTTTCCTCACCAGCTGCAGCTGCAGCTGCATTCGACCTGGGGACAACGGCGCCGACTTTGGGTAAATAGGTGGGCCCACTGCTTGTAGCCGTCGGCGCTGGCGTTGTGGGCAAATAGTCGCGACTTTCGCTCTTCTTGGGCGTGTGCTTCAACTCCCCGGAGCTGGCCACATCGTAATGATGACGCATGCCTATGATGATGGGCCTGTAGGTGCTGTCTAGTTCAAGGCTGGCGCTGGCTGTTGGCTTCGCTTCCAGGAAGAGACCCGATATGGCTGCACTGCCAAAGCGATTCGGATTTGGCGTGGTAGCGGCATGACCGCCCTTAATATAGTTCAGCTTGCCCTCGGTGGCCTTGGACTTCGGTACAGTAGGCACGGTTGGCGTGTAGAAGGGCGTGGACTTGCTGGGCTCTAAGCGGCGCACAGTGGAGTGGCTGCTGGGCGTGTAATGGGGCGTTGTATGCTGCACGGGGCGTATTGAGTAGGCTTCAAAGAACTCAGGTTTATCCTTTAGTTTCTCTTTGTTCTTCTCCTTGCTGTACTGTTCGTCGCTGTCGAGATCCTTGTAGCGCTGTTGTCCACGCTGGCCATTGCGTGCGCGCTCCCTAAACTCCTGAGAGGAGCCACTGCTGCCGCTGCGACTACGCGTTGGCTTCAAAATGGTTGAATCATCGTTACTATTCGGACTGGAATTGGAATTTGCATTGCTGTTGCTGTTGCTGTTGACGTTGCCGTTGCCGTTGTTCTTGTTGTGGTTGTTGTTGTCGTTGCGTCGCTTGCCTGTGCCGCTAACAAAGGACGAGCTCTCGGCTGTGATTTGCGACTCGTGATCATTGCTGTTGTTGTCTATGCTGGTCAGCACCTTGCGCTGCTTCTCCCCAGAGACATCATCGAAGTCGACGCTCTCCAGCGAAGCATGCAGCTCCTCCGTGGAGTCGATGCGTCTGTCGGACTTGCTGCCGCCACGAATGCCCGCACGTGCTTGGCCCGCAACTGGGGTCACCTTCGGTTTGATGTTCAGTCCGCCGCCAACAATATTGAAGCCCTGCACGGGCACTGAAGGACGCACACGATGAACGCGTTGTTTGTTCAAAATCTCAGCGCTCTCTGCATAGTAGCCGGAGGAGCCCAAGCAGTTGACCTTGAACCACCAGTCGCAGGTAAGCTCGCTTTGCTGGAAAATGGTGCCATTGGGGCAAAGGAACGAAATCTTGCGACCTTCCTCGCATATATGAAAAACCTGCAAGACGTCGAATTACGAATCAATCAAAAGCTTTTCAAGCACAATTTTCAGCTGCACCAACCTGACAATCCGTTTCCATATCGGCAAAGTAGCCATTGCCGTAGGAGCGACAGCTGAATGTGGTCTTTGGTATGCGCGGATAGATGGGAAAATCTATGCCTGGTCTACCCACAACACCCTGATAGACCTCATAGTCCACATCCTCGTCGGAGGCGCGCTTCTTCAGATGATGCTTGTGCTCGTTGCAGTTTGTGTGCGTCTCATAGCGTTCCTCCTCGAACTGTGTGGCGCCCGTCTGCTTGGCCAGAACGCGTGCTGGTGTGCGGAATTGCTGTAAATCGATCAAATATATTAATTAAGATTGGGCTGAAATGCAAAGTTAAATGCGCTCATACCTTGGTTTCCGCGCTGCCTTGGCTCAAGTATGCCAGCAGGAGAAGCACTGTGAAATATACGGACAAATATGAGTGAATATTATCAATATTTATATAAACAAATATAAATATATGTATACATTTTTGTATAAATTTATTATAAATATAGATAATTTATATAAAAATATATTTCTTTAATAATTTACTCAACTTTGTGTTTAAGCGGTTGGCAATTATATAAAATGTTTTCATGCATTTCAAAAGAACAATATTTTTGTAATTGCCTATTTATTATTATTTATTTCTTAAGCCCAAACTAATGATCAGTTGTCATTTCATATCATTGGAACTCATCTAATATAAATAATTGCAAACTTAAGATTTTTATGAGTCTTGAAATTTTGATAAATTTGATTTCATATTTGATTTAAAATTAACTTCCCAAACCTTGACTTCGTATATATGTATATAGATATACATTGCCGAGTTACGCAAAAAAAAAAACTCTAACTGTGACTGTGATTGTGACTGCCGCTGTGATGGGGACTGTGACTGTGATAGTGTGGCGAGTGACTGACCTCAAGCCAACAAATGCAATAATTAAATTTTCAAAGCATAAAAACAATTAAATGTATGAGGCAAAGATGTAAGATGCGAGCTGCTTGCGGATGAACTACAATTTAACTGGCAGCTGGAAATGAAGACGACACCACAGCCAAACTATCGACCGCAAGATTCAAGGTTCGATTGCTGCATAATCGTCGTGATTATGTGAATCATTAAACAATTGTCCGTGAATCAGTAAGTCGACGATGGTAACGTTTGCTTTATCGAGGGTGTTGCTGCCTTAGATAATTAAACAATTGCCCATAATTTGTGCACGTTGATTGAAACGCCCCAAAAGAAATAAAAAAAGCAAAGCGAATAAGCCCACATTGGCCAGACCAGGTCAGCTGGAGAAGCGTCAAACAGCGCGTGATGGCGGGGCGCTCACTTGCCAATTACACAAATATTTGCATTGTTCAATCGCTCAATTGTTGATTTTGGCCGCTTAGTCAGGCAGCAACATCTTTTGACATTTGGGTCTGGGTCAGCTGGGTTAGACTAATGACTGCTTAAGTGTGTGGCATTTCCATCTGTTATTTCCCAGGCATTCAACTAGGAAAGACATCTAGACATTAATTAACAGCTCAGCCAAAACGCATGTCTTCGGCTTGGGTCAACACGTTTTTGTCGCACGACAATAATAACGGCAACATCAACAACAACAGCTCGACTCAAAACAAAGACACTTTTAAACGCAGTCCGCCTTTTGAATGTTTGTTTTGTTTCTTTTTTTTCGTGAATCTGCTGCCTACGCATGCGTCACGCGTCACGCGTCGCTTTTGGCCTGGCTTAAATATGCCGTTAGTGTTAATGGATTGTGGGAATCTGTTGCGGTGACAAGGTCAAGGATTGTTGCAACATGTGGGCGTCGCTTTGCGGCAAAGCTGTGAACAGCAAATTGAAAGGCTCAATAAATTAAAAATTTAACAAAATTTGCATTCATCTGAAATTTTATAAATAAAGATTTTGTTGACAAGCTGTTCTCAAGGAGATCTAAAACACAACACAGACTTTCACATTTTAAGCACAAACAGATAAGATGGCCTAGCATTTAAATCTTAACACAAGAGCGAGTCACAATACAACTAAAAATATTTTGAAATATTTTGAAATATGGCTTAAACTAAAATGAAAGATTTCTTAATAATTTCTTATCATTAAACAGACTTACCACACCATAACAATTGTAGTTGTGTACGCCGCATATTGTGCACTGAAATGCCTAAAAATAAACATAAGCAAAAAGTTAGTTAACAATTTGTTGCTGGCTTGTTAACAAAATTATGAATATTTATTGCTACAGCGCGTGGGATGCCGAAAAACAAAATCACAAACTAGGCACACTGCCACACTGGCATACTGGCATATTAGATAATGAAAATAAAACAATCAACAAAGACACAAAATATATAATTGTGCGAGCGTACGCGCTGCATGGACAAAAATTCATTGCAAATTAATTACATAATGCAATTGCAGCAGCCAGCATAGACAAGTTATAGATAGCTAGCGATGCCTAGATAGATGCATATGCATCTGCCCATAGAGATGTACAGATGAAGCACAATGATGCCGATGCCACATGGCGTCTTGTAATTCGCATAGCAACGACAACTCAAATAATCAGTGAGTCGAACAATATATATATATATATATATATATATATATATATATATATATATATATAGACAGTTGACTTAGTCAGATAGATATGCGAATATTTGATAAACATATTGCACTTAAAAAGGGCTGAGGTGTGAGGCATTAGTTAGGTATACAGTCTCTCTGCATGTGTATAGATATGGAAGATAAAGGCGATGCATAGGGCATATGTGCAATAAATATATACAGAATCTAACGAGCAGATCAAAAGACTTTGCCAACAACTGTGCTTAGCTTTGAGTAGTAAGAAAGTTTATGCATCCATCAGTCGGCTAGCCTTAGGTCAGACAAAGGCGTCCTACCAGGCGTATGTGTAATAAAATAGGCTAGGGCCTGGACGCACGGTGGCTGCAAATGCCGTGAGCTCTGCAGCAGCTGTGCCGTGTACTCAGTCAGTAAGTCAGTTACTAAGTCAGTCAGTTAGTCAGTCAAACGCTGCAGACATTCACTTTGGCGTCGTTGTCACTTCCGTCAGCTCATTTTTGCAGCTGTTGTTGTTGTTGCCGCTGCTGCCGCTGCTGCTGCTGTTGCCGCTGCTGCTGCTGCTGCGTACTTTGCATAATTTCAAATAATTGTTTTAATTTGCACAACTGCAAACAATATCAAGAGTGGAGGAGCGAGACGCTAGCTGGCAACCGGCTTACCCAGTGACACTCTTTGCATTCAATTAAACAATTTTCAAATTGAATTTCTCAGCTAAATCTATTTCGATCTGTGGCCAGTTTTTGCTTTCCAGCCAAGTTTGAATATTCTCGAAGAGCACAAAATATCCAAATACACTTTGTATGTTCACATTAATTTTACCTTAACATTAAATGCACCCACATATGGGCGGGAGCGGGGCGGAGGGGAAGTGACTGTGGGTGCGGCTTTGCGAAAGCTTTTTTTTATATGCATTGTCTAATGGTGGCTTCTTTGTATTCAAATTAGTTGCCTGCCTTGGATTTGGGGTTCTTGTTTGTTCTCACAAATAAATTTATTTTGCAGTTGTTGTTGTTGTTGTTGTCTGCATTTCATCAAAACACACAAATTACATAAGACACACAAGAGCAATGCAAGCACCTGGCTGTTGGGTTTAATAAAACGTTTTCAATTCATCAATAAATAACTGTACAATTTGATTATCTTAAAGTTCAAGCGTTGCATGCTTCTTTAATATATTTAATTTGATTGTTGCAATTCGTTTTGGCCACGTTTTTCAATTTGCAATTACCCGCAAGAGTTTTGTCATTGCCAAGGCCCAGTTAACGGCAACAGCAAAGTTGAAATGGAAATCGATTGTTTCCATTAGTTTCTGTTTAGTTAGTTTCAAGAATTTGCTATGTAATTATATTTAAATGAAGTTTATTAAATATACTAAATATATATAAAATATATGCTCAGATCTAACTGAAGAGAAGAAGCGTCCATAAGATATATTCATAAGAGATATTTGTTAAACTCAACTCAATAAGATAGAAGAAAGAGCTTTAAAAATAAATCATAAAATCCATAAAACGGTTAACGGTTACATAATAAGTACCTATGTTTCTTCGCTTTGTTAATTATTAGTTTCATTTTATAGCTAATCCTAACCGAAATCAATTTGAGAGTCATTCAATAACATATATTCATTACTTGCACTTGCCAGCCAAAGTGTTTACACAATGCGAAACGCGCAGAAAACAGAAGAAAACAAGAAATTCAATTCAATCATCTTCGCAATGATAAATGGGATATGCCTGGGCATTCACATGGCGCGAGCGCCCGCTACGAAAGTGAAAAGAAATAAAAGATCAGCAAGTAAAAAGTGAAATATCCAAAGACTACAATGACAAATAAGGAAGTTGCAACTGCAGATATGAAGCTGAAGCGGCTGCTGCTGCTGCTGCTGCTGCTCTGGCTACTGCTGTTGCTAGTGTTGCTGAATCATTATCAGTCGACAACAACAACTGCAGCAAAAAACTGTCAACAGGGGCCATGGCAACAGGTGTTGCTGCAGCGGCCATAAAAATAATAATAAAGAGACGCCGGCTCTTGGATTTAACATTTGGCCAGGCAAGAGCCGCAACAATCAGAAAAATTTGTTCCGCCTTCAAGCTCTCACACACACACACACAGAGAGAGAGAGAGAGAGAGAGAGAGACACGTACACTCATAGCTGATGGTGTCCAGGACGCAATGCGGGTGCTCGCTGCATGTATCGGCCAATCTGCGCTTCAGACAGGCCCGCCAAATGTCTGTTAAATCGTTTTAACCTTTTTGTCAAGTTGCCGCTTAACCTTTACGGCTGCTGCGCTGACATGAAGGAAGCATTTGTTGTTGCTCGGGCAAGTGTTGAAACGGCACACACACACACACACACACACCAACACCAACACATAGAGCAACTGCAACTGATATGGAAACTGAGGCATCCTCCATGCTAAGCGAAAATATTTTGTTTAGGTTCGCTTTGTCTTCGTCTCGCTGTGCAACGTGTCGTATACGTGTTATTTGTAGTTTTGATTTATTTGTTTTGGCATTTTTATCTCGTGCACGTTGTTTATTCAAGCGAACCTTTTGCAGACTCTTTGTGTGCGGCCCGCTCAAAAACTAACGAGAAAAGGAGCTGCTGTCGAGCAACTAGCCGAAGGCTTAATACTCTACGGTAGCGGGCTGAAATTCATGAGACGGCTTCACATAGACAGCAGACTTAAGTCTAAGGTAGCTGATTTTTATGTCTATTCGATTAAAGTTTTGAACTATATAATACATATATCACCTATTAACATTTGAAGCCATCATGATAATATAGCTTGCCAGAGAAGGGTAGCTAAAGATAAATTGTTTTCATTTCAATTTGTTGTTGGCTCGGTTTGTGCATTGTGTCTGCATATGCCATGCAGAAATTTCACCTTTATCGAATGGCATGCGAAATGTGCACCTACTGCATTCACTGCATTATGAAACGGCAGCCGGCGGCGCGGGTCAGGGCATCGCTGACAATTCCTGTTGTGAAAATTGCATAAAATTGCCGCATCTTCGATGCAATTGCCAAAATGAAAAAAAAAAAAAACCAAGTAAATAAATAAAAAAGCGAAAGATAATGTTCAAACTCGATGTGGGAGCGGCGCGTTGCAGCTGGTCACTTTTATTTTTTGGCTAATGACGGAGACTACATCGACATCTTTGTGTATAAGTCGCGAATAGTATCGATAGATCACAGCGAATAACTTTAAGCTTCATTGCAGTTTGGCAAGTTCAAGTTCGTGCCTTAAGTCATTGGTTTTAACACTTTCGAATAGGCAACTTTATGCTAATTTCTACAATTAATTAAACGCAATATGTGTGCTGCCAAAAACAATGCAAATTAAAATGTTAAACATTTAGATTCTATTTTTTGTTTTTTTTTTTTTTACCTGCGCTTTAAAATTAATTGTGTGAAAAATGTTATTATAAAAGCATAAATCGCGCCAACAACTCAACTTGCGCTACGTTTCCCAGACAACAGCAACAACAAGATTTTTTGAAAGTAAAAAAAAAATACCATTGAGTCTACTTTGTTCAGTTTGCTTTTAGAGAGGATTTTGCAAGTTTCTAACAACAACTACTAAGAGGAGAAGAGTTAAGAGCTGAACAATTAAAAGCATATTTCTTATTGGCATCATTTGGCTGATGGAACGGGCCCCTGGACAATTGTGTCGCATCTGAACTTTTGGCTGTTAAATCATTTGTGTGCTTTAATATTTGCATAATTTATAATTATAATTAAGTTGAATAGTTAACGGCGAATGTTGTAAGGCCTGTGAATCGGGCTAAATTGTTGCCGCTGTTGTTGTGTTATTAACGGCAAAATGCCAAATACGGTAAATCAAGCGCATAGATAACGAATGAATGATTAGGTCAACAACAACAACAGCAAACACATCACTAGATGCCAACCAAATACAAATGAATGCAACACTATAAAACGTTTAATTACCTCGTGATCTTAGACGGGTTTCGTTTAAATGAATGCATTGCGTTGCCGCACTTCAACGTCTTTAAACGCAAATGAAGAGTAATGAGCAATTTGGCGAATTAAAAGGGGAATGTGATAATAAATAGTCAAGAATACTATCCATTACTTTATCCCAAAATGTACATATTCCAAGTAAATAAACACTAAACAAGCTCGGCACAGCAAGAAAAACAAAGTCAGGTGTGAATATGCGTCAAACAGAAACCATGTAAGTTTTGCAATAACAAAACTTAAACAATTTTTTCTTGCCGTACTCTGAAGATGTAGCTAAAGGCCGCCAGATAGGCAGCTAGACAGACAGCTGGACAGGTGGCCGGGCTTTGACTGCTGCTGGTGCTCAGCCAGACGATGTAGTCGCTGCGATTGCTGATGCGTTGACCTACGTGCCACAGATTCACATGCTCAGACAGACATTCAGATGCTCAGCTGAGGTAACTGTTGTGGCTGCCGCTGCCTTTGGGCCAACTTCACAGTTTTTGGACATTAATGTTTGCAGTCCAAAAGAAAAACAAAAACAAACAAAAAATGCCCTACGGGGCGGTGGCTACGATTGCATTTCATAGCCGCCAGAGTTCGACGTGCTAATAGATTTTGAGGTCATATGCAACAGTTTTTTTGGGGTTTTTTTTTCGGCCGCTGGCTGATTTTTTTTTCAGGCTTGTTCTACCCGTGATACGATTTCGGTATGTTTTTCTTTGCACAAGAATTCTTGTACATTTCCGCAGCGCAATTTTTTCGTTCGCAGCTCATTTGCAAATTTGTGAAGCGGCGCAAAAACTGCCTGCTCGCCAGACAGTTCGACGCTTCGTGCCAGCGTGCCTGTCTGCATGTTTCACACTTGCCCCCTAACTGGGACCGCCCACAGCGTCGCCCACTGTATAGCACATAATTGGAACTCGACTGAGATTTGTAAAGCAAACCCTAGCACTTAGCGCTTTAGATGTTTCCCCGTCTTGTGGTCCAATTTTTCATGCCTCGCGGCAGCGGCAATGGACCTCCCGCCGAAGGGCGCTAATTGCCCGCTTCTTGCTGGAGGCTCGCTCCGCTGGCCAACAATCGCCCCAACTCATGATGTTGTAAATTTGCTATTGCTCATCTTTATTACTTCTGTTTGTAGTATTTTTTAAATTTAAATTATAGCTTAAAGTTATAAAAATTACTCACTTGCCAAACAACTGTTTACTTCGGGCTATTCATATTATGAGTTTATGATCTGTAAACTACCGAATGCTGAGCTTCAAGTAAAACATATCATTAACTCCTGCTTTGAATATTTATGAGTTCAAAGTAGATATATTAAAAAAAATGATAATAAATTTAAAGGCTTATAAAAGTACGCACTCAATTCCAAAATTATATATAGCTAATCGTATAAAATACAGTGAACACTTAACAAATACAATTTGAATAACGAGAATTCAATCGAATGACTGTAACAGCAAACAGCTTACTAAAGACTCCGACAACGAACTTGTTTTTAAAAACTTGAGTCGCATGTGATATTTGGGGTGGAATATTTTTTTAGTATATTTAAAGGCAAATTAAGTCTTTTAAGCGTCACTAAATCTTGTTAGATAAATTCTTCTCAACGGTGGCAAAACATATCAATTTATGTATAAAATAAAAAGTTTAAAAAAGAAGAAGTTTAAGCAGAAGAAGATATTTAAATTTGAAGTTTTAATAGACCGCTAAATATAAGACAAAAATATTTAAAAAAAATGGGCGAAAAGTCATCAATTTATTTCAATTGGAACATTTATCTTTTATCTAGCTCCAATTCAATTTCCTCATTAAACATTTAGACTTCAACTATGTTAGGGAGTTAATGCTTGACAGCCGCATAGGTCGTCGAGAAAAACGAATATTAAAACTAAAATAAACATAAATAAGATCGAAATAGCATCGAATACAAACAAAAGCGGCAACTGCAATTGTTGTTAGGCAATTGCCGGCAAGCGAAAACAGCGGCGACTGCAATTTATGACAAGCAAAGGCGGCGCCAGCTATGCCGCCAACAATTGCAGCAGTCAAACAATAACAACAACAACAGCAACAACAACGATAACAACTGCTGCTGTTATTAATAGCTAATTGGTGTTGTTCTGCCGCCAGTTGGTCTGGCCAGGCGTTGCCACAATCCAAACTGAAAAACCGGTGGCAGCTCTTGCATTGCATTTCGATTCCTTCGTTTTGTTTCTTTCTCATTTTATTTTTGGCTCGATATCTGATTTATGTGCCACCCACAAAATGTGGGTCAGCCCCACTGCAGATTTATGTCACTTGGTTAAATAATCAGCTGCTTGTTTGTTGTTGCTACTGTTGCTGCTGCTACTGCTTCTGCTGCTGCTGCTGCTGCTGATTAATTAGCCAACAACAATGGCCCACAATTTTCTTTTGCTTTTGCGGCTTTTCTTCAATTTATACAACACCAGCGCACTTTTCCTCATCGTGATGGTCTTTTTATGATTACTCGCACCCATCTCCATACACACACACATACATGAGTATGCATGTACGTATACTGCTTCAATCTACATTGCTCATACGCCAACAACATCTCAACTGAAGCTGCGAATTAGTCGCTTATTGTTTGGCGTAATTGTTTCTTGTTGCCGACGCTGTTGTTGTCTGTGTTGTTTATCTTTTTTTATGTTTACTGTGTTGTTTTTTTTTTTGTGGCCCACGTAAACGAAAGTCAGTTTTGATATTCGTTTTGTTATGATTTTATTGTTTGTTGTTGTTGGTGCTTATCGCTGTCTGGGTCAGTAGCGGAAAATGTAATGCAAGCGGAAATGGCATAAAATAATAATTTCTTTGATAGTAATAATAACTAAATCCTAAACAATAATAGTAGATAAAAGAAATTGTTATAATTAAAACCAAATTTGCCTCACTTTATCTGCAAACAATGTGAGTAATCAAAAACAAATTTCATACTCAGCATTTTTTTTCTTTTACGATATGCAAATGAAAGTGAATTTTATCAAAAGATTGCTAATAAACATGAATAATAAAATAAATAATTTATTGAATGCCGTGTTTTTTCAAATATTCTAAATAAAAACAAATGACTTAGGCAACGAACTTGACTGTGGCAGACACGCCGTCTTACAAGCTTTTGATTTGTCTGCGTTTTGTTGTTTTGTTTTTTGTGCCGCGTTTGAATGATGACAAAGCCAACGAGTTGTCGAAAACATCAAAGTGCCTCGATTATGACTGCTAAGAGCTCTTGTCATTTTGTTGCCTTCGCGCATTTAATTGTGTTGGAAGCACATAATCAGAATGACCTACCCGTCCATATCAAAACTATACATATATACATATATATATATGTATATATATATATTTTAAGATGCGGAATTATAGGTGCTTTTGATTTATGATTTTTCACAGGGTGAGGCGTTTCTAATTGGCCAAAAGCAGCCTAGTGGAAGTCTATGATGCCTACTTAAGTAGTCGTCTAATAGACGTATCATTGCCAGCTTCCTGTTAAGTACTTTTGGAAATGAAGGCAATGACAGCTTGCAATTGCTGTCAGCCTGAGAAAAATGATACGGAACTGAAAGTTGGGTAACAGACTATGCTTTAGAGTATGCCGAAACAATAGACAAGAAGATCTGCGGGCCATAAAATTAATTGACAACTTAAATAAGAGCTTAGTTTATGACCAGATTAAATCGCATTATGCGTATCCACCTACTGTGCCAACACCAGAAGACGCTATTAGCATAAACAACATAATAATGAATCATTCCACTAAGAACCAGTTGTTCAGCGTCCTTTGCTCAAATGATGTCATTGCCTCAATATAGATCCTGATGAGGCGTAGTAACGACCTCTCTCTCTCCCCCTTTCTCTCTCTCTCTCTCTCTCTCTCTCTCTCTCTCACTGTAAAAACAAGTTCTGCGCTCATAAAATCTAATTTAGCATTCTTAAACAAAACAAATCTGATTAGCTTTAAAATTTTAAAGCATCAAACTTGTTCGCTAGAACGAATTTCTGGCATACTGGTGAACGAAAGCCGATAATTAAGTTTATTAAATCTTAAAAAAAATATCAATAATTTTTTTAATGTTTACTTTTGTTTTCTCAACCATTGCATAATATTTTATGGAAAATCCAAAACAATTCGTCATGCGGGCCTGAACTAAAAACAAAACAAATATATCAAGAATTGACTGACATTGAGTTATTGTGTTGAAGAAACTATAATATATACATATAATAAAAAATATATATTTATGTATAAATACATTTGCTTGCAATAAATAAAGATGCTCCAATTTCTTCACAGTTTGCAGATGAATTGAAAATTTGAGACCAAAGCAAATGCCATTCAATGTTAGCCCTAAAATGGCATGACGCAAAGCCTGTTGCCTGTTGCCTGTCAGCGCATGGAGGTCAGCAGTTTGCTCTGACATTTAGCCGCATGCGGCAAACGGCATGCTGCCCGTATAGGAGTTGAAGCCAGCATTTGCTGGTACGCAATTTGCAACGCACGTGGCTTGATGAATGTGCAGTCTTTACTCTTTTTTTTACTGCTATGTTGTATGCTGTAATTTAAGAACTTGGCATTTAGTTGTAATGATCATATTTAAAATCGTGATGTAATACAACAGTTTACGCATGCTATAAACGCTGGGAAGCTGCAGTTTGATGTGGTAATAACACATTATATATATATATATATATATATATATATATATATATATATATATATATATATATATATATATATATATATATATATATATATATATATATATATATATATATATATATATATATATATATATATATATATATATATATATATATATATATATATATATATATATATATATATATAAATATATATATATATATATATATGTATAAATGCAGACATATGCTGCTTGCAGTTACAACTGACGCGACTTAAAGTTCATTCAAATACACCGGCAAAAAGCCAAGCTAGACAAAAGTTCAAGTTCGTTGCCTAAGTCTTTCGTTTTTTTTTTTCAGCCAAAAACGGTTGACAAACGATTTATTTATTACACTTGAAGCGTAGCTGACATTTGACCAAAACCAAACAACAGCAACAAAAAATGAGGGAAAAAATAACGCGTTGATGTTTTGTTTAGGTTGGCTTTTGCGGCTGGGCAAGTTCGTTGTCAAAGTCTTTTGTATTTCCTAGTGTTTTCATAACTTGTAATGAAGCTGAGTGCTCAACACAAAGCAAACGTAAAGAATAACAACGACAACAACAACACAATGTATTATGTCAGGGGTAGCCGAGGAAAAAAAAACAAATCTGATGCTTAGAATATGTTGAAATCTTGAGGCAGCATCAAAAGCAGAAAACATGTACATTATTTACACACTTCATTAATCACTAAAGATGGGCACTAAAAAAACGTAAGGTTGGATGTCTACAAGGGGGGACGGCGTATAAAAAAACAAGACACATTAGGTTACTTTTACTTGATCGTACGCTCTGGCAGCAACAGATGCGGCTCATTGGCTTTTCAGCGATGTGCACGCAGCGCCAGTTAACGCATCAACACTTGAATGGGCTGCAAGTACAGCAGCAGCTAAAATAGAAGACAACAAAGTTGTAGTTGCGGCTGAGGGTGAGAGTGAGTAGGAGACGCAGACAGAGACGGAGCTGAAGATAGAGAGGGTCGAGGCACAGGGGCGTGGGTCTGCTTTTGGGCATTGTTGCTTGAATGACTTTTAAATTTATTTGCCATTTCTTTGCTGGCAAACGTTAATGAGCAAAGCAGACCAAGTCAGACTCAGACTCAGACTCAGACTCAGGCCAAGCCAGCCAAGCAAAAGCATTCGCATTTTGAACTTTTATCTGGCCATCTGCAACAGCAACTACAGCAACAGTAACAACAACAACAACAACAACATCAAAAGCAACAACAACAAAATTATATTGTATAAAGCATTTGCTTACATTTAAAGCAACCAGATTGATGTTTTCTTTTTGTTCCCCCTAGTTTTATTTCTTTCTGCCAGCTCAACTTTAACCCTCGGCCACATAAACTGAAACACCTTCGTATGGTGCGGGTGTGCGACTGTCTTCATGTATATGTGTATCTGTGTGTGTGTGTGTGTGTGTGTGTTTGGGTTGGGGTTTGGGTTTGTGATGTGAAAGATGTTAAGTCACACATTTGGCCTAAATTTGTCTTTTCCTTGGCTATGGCTAAGCAAAGTCTGCCGCAACTTGTGCGCTTTTCTTTTGTTCATTTGCGCCACAAGGCTGGAAAAATCTGTAGCAACTCTTGACATTTAAGCAGCATTTCCTAATTCCTGCACCAACTACTTTCTGTGTCTCTGCTTGTCGCTTCGGCCGTAATTGCAATACAGAAAAGCAAAACAACAACAAAATTATCTAACACCAGCGTTTGCAGCTGCCCCAAATGCCCCCGAGCAGCGCATTCTGAGCAACTGCAACATCCTTGAACTGCGCCTACTTCAACTCAGCTGCTTTAATAACAATGCCAAAAACTCAGCTGTTGCTAATTTATGCAGATACACAATTAAAAACTCACCAAAAAAAAAAAACTGACTGAAATGTATGCCAGCAACAAGATAAAGGCTGCTTAAGTTATTTTTCTATCTATGGATCTATGTTAAAATCAAATTTTTGAGTCATTAATCAGGCAGTCCACTTGCCTGAACCTTAGCGAAATGCATGCATATTTTGGCTAGAATAACTTAAATAATTAAGAATCTTATTAATTATGCCTCGCTAATTATAGCAACAAGAAGCGACTGCTGCTGGGGTTGCTGACACATAATTGCAATGACTTTGTAGTATTATAAAACCATTATGAACTTATGAATTTGCATTTTTTTGTATAAGCCAAAAATGCAATTAATAAGTAGCAAACAAATTTATTAAAGGACAATTGGCAGCTCAATGATGCACGCAGCTAAATACATTTCATGGCCAGCCACAAAAGCTAATTAATAAACAAATTAAAAAAAAAACAGTCAACAAAATTAAGATAACCTTTCAACAAGTTGCCAATGTCTTAAAATATACTCTAAAAAAATATTTTTAAATTTCTAAATATTATTTTTTTTTTAATATTTAAGTTTAATTTAAATAAGTTTATGGATCCTTTCGTTTAATAAAATAATATTCAAAAAAAACTGATTTGAGCTAACTATTATGCAATGTTAACAATCATTATCAAAATAAAATTTTATTAAAAATTTAATTGAATTATAAAGTAAATATAAAAGCTGTTACAAAAAAAAAATATTTATATAAAAAAATATTTTATTAAATTTAAAGATAAATTTCTTCATAAACTGCTAGCTAATCCTTAAAATATATTTCATAAAAGCTTTAATTCTCATTATTAAAGTGTTTAAAGCTCTGCAAGTACACTTCAGTCCAAGAGTTAATTATTAAAATCACAAGCCTAATTAAAGACCATCAAAACGAGAATAACTTGTGAAAGGCAGGCGCATTGGTGTCTGAGCACTTTTGCCATTTATGGATCGCTTAGAAGTTACAGCCTCTGAACATTCACTTACCTTTAGACGGCAGCATCAGCATGGGTAGCCTCAATGTCAAATTTATGAGCTTGCGTGTGTGTCTGTGTGTGTGTGTTTGTGTGTGTGTGTGTGTGTCTCTGTGGCAACAAACTGTGGCAGCAACTTCTTCCTGTGCTCACAAAGTGGTTTTGCTTTCAGTTTCGTGAGTGAAGTAATATGTTTTTGCTTTATTATTATAGAGTTTTCCGCTGTTTTCGTAGTTTTTCTCGCTCTCGTTGTAGATTAACTATAATGTAGCATTTTTTATATGATTTTTTATTTGTGAATTTTGGTTTTTTTTTGATTTCTCTCACTAAGGTTTCGTTTGTCCAATGAACAAATAACACAATTTGGCTTTAGTTATAAAAAAACAAAATCACTTCAAAATTTAAACAAATCGCCAACAAAATATTATAATTATGAAGTAAGGCAATAGCAATATTAACTAAAACAAATTAACAAAACTCAGTGCTCAGATTAAAATTAAACTTTTGTTCCAGTCAAATCCAATGATTTGCTGATGTTTCTGAGTTTTTTCATTAATTTATTTAAGTTTTTTGGACAAAAGATTTTTGAAGTGATTTCATCGAGAAACTCAGAATTTATAGGTCGTTTCGCGTCTATCAGTTGAAAACGTTAGTGTTCTGCACAAAGTCTTCTCATATTTTGTATTTAATTAAATTTTTTATAGAATCAAACACTAAAGTTTCAAGCCAAAAACACTCAATCAAAGTCAGCTTGAAACAATTCACAATTGATTTTTTTTTAGCACACAAGAGTTTCGAGATGCAATCAGAAATCTTTGAAGTACAAAATGTGATGCCAGTCCGAACAGAAGACGTCTTCACCCGTACGATATTCACATTTGAATGTTTCAATTGGCAAATGCGGCGTCCAACTTTAGTAGTTGAGCGACTCAGACTCGGGCCCCCGACCGCAGCTCCGACTCGGCACGCTCTTCTCCAGCGAAAACGCACTCCCCAGCAAATACACCCAAGAAACACAATCGGTAAAGCCGCCGAAGTCACCCGCAGATCTTCGCCAGAAGCGCCGAAGCAGCCGAACATCTTCCTCGCAGTCAACAACAACATTTTGGCCAGGCCAAAGCAAAAGCAAAAGCAAACTCAAAGCAAATGAAATGAAAACAAATGCAATTGACTTTGCGACCGGTCCAGCGATCAGCTGTTTACAAGCGAAATTGAGAGTGAGAGCGAGATAGTTAACAGAGTGATTGTAACTGCACTGTTAAGCGCTTACATTGCTGTTAAGTCTACAACAACAGATAACAGAATTGATTATGAGCATTGGAAATGTTTAAATCATACAAATTTTAAAGAAAATAAGAAAAATTAGTTTTAAAAAAATATATTTCTATTCTCTAAAGTGCGGTATTTCTATAAAAAGAAAAATATTTTTAATTTCAAAGTGTAAAAATATATTTTTACATATTTAGCATATGAAATTTATATATTGAATATGATTTTAATAGAAACAAATTCTATTTTGTATAACTTATCGGAATACCTTTTCACAACTTCCTACAAAAAAATAGAAGAAACACTCAGATATTTCATATTGATACACACATCACATCACTGTACATATCCTTTTGAATTATAGTTAAATATTATTTATTTATTTAAAAATATCGCTTTAAGCTTCTCTAATATTTCTATTATAATTCAATACATTTCTTGCCATTACAAAATATTTTAAGCATTAAAATATGAGTCACCTATAATCAAGCCAAGAAATAAATAATATATCAATCTCAAGCAGTGATATCTTCATCGCAAAACAAATACACTCGAAATGCTGATGAGAAAGGGAAAGGGAATGGGAAGGCGAAGCCAGTAGACATATCATTAATGTAGGGCCCTTCAGCAGCAGCTGCGGTGCGGAGCAGCAGCAGTCAAATTTTATTTTCAATTATTGATTTGAAACGCTGTCATTGACGACTTTATGACTCGAGTTGTGGTTTCTGTTTATGGGCCATTGGCCGGGCCGAAGACAGATGAGATGCGCGACAGTTGAAGAGTTGACAGTGGACAGTTTTTATTATGATTTGGCCAGCTTCTTGGTTTGGTTGAGGGGCGCTGTGATTTTGACTGCGAATCGCAGCCCTGACAAGCGCTGCCATTGCATAACAAACTGCTTGAGCTTCGGTTTCTTGGGCACAGCTTCTGCCTTGCTGCTGCTTCCTTCTCCAACTCCACCTCCAATTGCATCTCTATCTCCACCTCCACGCGATGCAGATGGCAGCATTACACGGCGCATTCATTGCGCCTTCGATTATGATTTGCTATAGGAAATGCTTAAATAATCGCAGTCACAGATATTCCCACGAGTTTTTTTTTTTTGTTTTGGTTTTCTGTTTTTTTTTTTTTTTTGGTAGTAGCGGTATCTACTTCCAGTCATCAGCAGCGTCTGATTGTCTGCTACATGAACGAATCCGCATTGGATTCTATTAAAAGCGTCTGTAATCGTCAGAAGCGACGCTGGTAATCACCTCAAAGTCACAAAACGAACGACTGCAGCAACAAACTTGCTGCGCATGCTTAGCTTAACGTGATTTTAATAGCGGGTCGGTTCTGCATTTCATATTTGGGTTGGCTGCTTATTCAAGTATAAACAAAAATATATTTGTATATATTTAGCCAGTGGCTTCACGACAAATGACATTGAACAGTTTGAATACCCTGTAGCAACAAAAGTGTGTCTAAAGAGGATTGTAGCAAATGAATCTCTTGACGCTGTTACCTGGTTACTTGGTGTATCAGTGGCCCTCTTTAAATACTTCCTTGAATGTTCATTAAATTCTTGGAATTTACTTATTTACAGACCTAAAGAAAGAATATCTTTTGGAAGTGCTGCTTTCCACTCAATAACTTAATAAAAATGCTGTCATTATAATTAATTGCTTCATTGATGAGTTTCTAGACATCATTATTTTATTGAGTATTCCAATTAGAACTATGTTTAAGGGCGAGCTCATCTGAGAGAAGATACGTCTAAAATTGAATTGGTGTGACTGGAGAGTCCCACAACAAATTGAATTATGAATGGAAACAAGATTAACATTTGCCATGTCACGCACATTCTAAGTATTTAATTTCGTCTACTCAACAGCACACTTAAATAAATTTCCTTAATACTTAAGTGTCTCTGTTTTTGAAGCCGCTGTTAACATTGAAGACTGCAGCTTAACTAGATAATAGGAAAATTATTTGGCAATTTGCTGGCAAAAACTCATTGCCACAATTAATTCACTTTACAACTGAGCGCATTGCAGCTGCATATGTTTAAAGGCGAGCCAGATAGTTGGATGCTTGGGCACATTGAGCAACAACCTTAAAGGTCGTTTTGCCATTTTGCGGCAAAGTGTCAAATCATCGCCAGAGCAGCCAAGAAGCCATACGCTAACCTATATTTAACCCCAAACTATCCATCACAGTACATGAAATGAGGGCTTCTGTTTTTTTTTTTTTTTTTTATTTTTTCTTCGTGCTGCAATCCAATGCAATGCGGTGAAGAAGCCTTTTGTAAAATTGAAAAACCATTTAAGTCCCGTTAATTTTAACACCCATTTTCTATGCCAGCGAAGATTGCCAAATAGAGTCTCGAAGAAGAAAAAATAAGGCGCAACGCTGCCATCGTAAACAAAAGCGAGAAGCAGCCGAAATACGTAATTCAAGCGATAATTATTACCTACGGCCCGCAAAGACCCTACAAACCTACACAGAAATAAGGAGAGAGAGAGAGAGGGGGGAGCAATACAGTGGGAGACAGAGAGAGATAAAGAGAGAAAAAGAGAGATCCCCTGAAAGTAAAACACAAAATATAAGAATTCTACAGTCGTATGAAACACACTGCATAATACTCGCTCCTCGGACGAAAAACTTCCAAGTTTTTTAATCACATATAAATAAGTTTATTAATACACTTACTAAAGGCCATGTGAAGCCTATCCTTAGAGAAAGTGATTAGTGATTAGTATCAGCTGAGCAGCAGTTACGACTATACCATACCATACAAATAAACGAGTATACTCGCGAGTATTGTTCCAATTATCAGTTGGCATCAGCACGATGAATAATAAACAAAATCTATATACTCCTTTTGCGGCGTGAACGAGTATGGAAAATAATAGAAGCGAGCAGTCGCTGCCGTGTAGATGATTGAATAGCAACAAAAATTTGCATAGAAACGTGCGATTTTCGTTGTGCTGGCCTCCATCTGGCGAATACCCTTTGTAACTGCCACAGGCATGTTGCACCCACACCGCAGTAGCAACAGAAGCTATAGCAGCAGCAGCAGCAGCAGCAGTAGAAACAGCAGTCGGAATCGTTTGTCGCGCCTGCTGTCAACATGTTCAGACCTCGAGTCACAGCATGAGAACAATAAAACGAATTTGTATTCACTGTACCATTTGGTGTCTTCTGCTGCTGCCTTCAATTGCTCATCCATTCATGGCGTCGTTTCCACAGCAGCCAGAGGCCACAGTTAGCTCTTCCAGCTCCCAGTGGCAATTTGTTGTTGGCTTCTTTAGCTAATTGCAAATAGCTACAATTAATCTAATTAATTTTTGGGCACCAGAAAGGTCTTTGAATTGGTTCATCTATTGTTGTCTGTCCTGTACACCATTTATTATGTGTGTATGTGGGCACATTTTTAATATACGACAAACATTTTTTAAATTTCCAAATGTCTGGGTTTTTTTCTTTTTTGGTAGACCCAAAAATGTCGTAGCTTAGGCTTTGTTCTGACCGAAAAAAATGTCAAGATCAAAGTTAGGAGATATGAAGCAACACTTTGATTAATGAAGGCAGTATAAACGAGACACATTTTTGTGTTTTAAAGCCAAATAAATAAGAATTACACATAAAATAGATAAAAAAAATTTGCGAAAGATTTGCATATAATTATAATGACTTTTCTCAACTTTAAATAAATATTCCATCATAAATAAAATAAGCTGACAAATAAATTTTATAGCTCTAGATCTATTGAAAATCATTCTAATTAAAAGAAATGAAAACATATTTTATAGAAGCAATTGGGTTTTACTTATTGAAACTTGAATGTTATTCACGACATAGCTCGAAGATAGTATCTACAAAGACCGAAACAAAATATATATAACACCAATTTAGTGTGCAGCGCATCATAAATTTCCAATGCAAGCTAAAACTGGAAATCGAACTGCTCATCCAATGGGAATGTCAATGAGCATATAATATTCTAGAAAATAAATTTCAGCGACAACCTAACAAATGATCTCAAAATAACGCTAAGCAATTCTCAATTGAAACTGACAAGCAAACAACAATCGCATACTAATGAAAGATATATATAGGACTTGACTATACTGCATATGGAAATGCACAGAAAGACAGACTTATCGACATAATATGCCTGATCAATTCCAGACTCACAGCAACTGCAAAAATGTAGTTTTTATTGAGCATTTTGCAAAGCTGCACATCAAACCGCAGGGCCTGAACTCTGACCCTGCACAAACTCAAACTCGAACTCGAACCACGAATCACGAAGCAGTCGCAAGATAAGAAGGAGGAAAAAAAAACAGATTTATGCAAGTTCGGTGCAGAGTTGCCTACCAAGCTGGTAGCATCCATCATTATCGAACGACATAGGTTTCTTTTACCAGCCAGGAACTGCAGATAATCACTTGATCGCAGGCAAATCATTTATTGTGACACGATGCTCAATCGCAAATTGTGTTTATCAATGCAGCAAAAATCTCCAATTTGCGAACTTGTTGAGCCAATTGGCCATTCCTCAGTTGCTCGCTCTCAGCCTGTTGCCAAGTCGCCTGGTTTTATAATGCTTATACGAAGTATCATCATCTCTTTTTGTTTAATGAGTTTTATACTATCATTTTATAATTTGCCTGGGAACATGCAATAATTTCCCACTTCTCTATCTGTATGCTAGTCAAATAGCTCACATATAAAGCAAGATAAGGGAATCCGAATGCCATAACTTTTTACCAGCTCTGCATTCCTAATATTAGAATCTTACATATCTCTATTTCTTATCTCTTTCCTGATCAGTCAAATATAAGTGTAATATACATTTACCATGTATCTATGATAATCCATCTAATTCTTAAGTCAACTAAACTCATTGTTGCTGTTGAGGCTTACTCATGCCCAACCATGCATCCCACCCATTTTATGAAGCCACACTACTAAAAACTAAACACAGTAGTTGATTAGTTAGCAAGTTTCTTTCATAATATTATGAAATCATGCTGGAATCCAAAACAAAAACTTTTCTTTCAATGATCAAATCATGACGCAAAAGTTAACACCGGATCATTTTTACAAAGAAACTGCCAGTCTCTAGAGAACTAATAAAGAATAAGCGCTTTAAGCTGCATTTATTATCTAAATCATATACCAATAAACAAGTCTTGTCAAAAAGTAAATTATATAAATGATAAAAAAAGTAATATGAGTATTATAAGAAAATGATATACAAACAAGTAAGAATATTGTAGTCGGGCGCTACTGACTACATAATACTCATTCACAGTCCGAAAGCATTTGAATCTTTTTTGGTAAAGCAATCAGGAAAGAGTCTGAAGTAAGTTTATGATAGCATTTTGAAGCTTAGCTCCAAGACATTCCAAGATAAATATTGTCTCCTTCAACCATTTCGCCGGCTTTGCGTTCATGCGGACAGAGGGCCGACAGACAGCAAAACAGACAATGCACAAAATTTATATAGTCATTTCACTTCAAGAATGAGTACAATAATATGAGTAGAATAACAAAATGATTTATAAAAGAAAAAGCAAAGTTCACTTTTATTAATAATACTGATGCTTAGGTAAACATATATATTTATAATTTAAAAAAATAGACAAATTAAAAAAAAACGTTTTGTTTGTTCAGAGCTTGACCCAACTATTGTTGACTTGAGTATTTCGGTAAGTAGTCCCAACGAAATTTTCTTTGCTCTTCTTTTAATTAAAGTCGCTAGTTGCCACTCAAAAGGCTCGCACTACTATAAACTAGACTATAAACTGTATTCGACTTAGGCATATCTGTCGGTAGTCAAAAAGTCAACAGATTTGCCTCAAATTTATATACTCCCACACATATCTAATCTTTGGCTTTATTGAGCCCCCTAGCTGAGATTTCCCACTATAAAAGCACATGAGAAGCGCATTCAGAACGTTTAGTAGACACAGGCTCGCAGAACCTTACATATTAAATAGTGTTGAAAAAGGCTCAAAATGGTTTACAGTGTTGGTGAACAGAAGCCGAGCGTGTTTAGTGCGCGTTACCGCTGGCAGGTTATAGCCACCATGGCAGGTGGGTCTGCTGTGAGATTAATAAATGTTTTTTGTAGAAGCAAAACCTAATATTGAATCATCTATCTACATGTGAAGTGCACATCATGACCTTGACTCACGGCATCGGTGTGGGCTGGTTGGCGCCATCGCTGCCTTTTCTGGGTTCAGAACTGTCGCCGTTGAATAAACCCATCACTATCACTGAAACATCCTGGGTGGGCTCACTGATCGGCCTGGGCGCTCTGACAGGCAACATAATCTTTGGACTACTGCTGGATCGTTTAGGTCGCAAATTGTGCATGTACTTCATAGCCATACCCAACATGGTAATAGCCAATATGGTGCCTGCAGCTATATTCTTTAATTACCCAAGCTTATTTTTGATTAATAGACATATTGGATTCTCATCTATGTGGCGACAGATGTGACGTATCTTTACGTAGGTCGATTTCTAGCCGGCGTTTCGGGCGGCGGCTGTTATGTAGTATTACCCATATTTGTGGCGGAAATCTCCGACAACAAGTAAGTAAAGAGTGCATAAATTTGTCTATATGCGTTCACAAATTTATTCAAATTGAGAGCTGTCAAGTTTAACTTTATACAGCAAACGAACGGCTTTACGATAGTCTAATAAACGCCTATCGCCCATTGTAAAATAGAATGTTTGCTCTTACAGATTACAGTTTGTAATCTCATATGACAGCGAATTCGGTTTAAACTTGATCTTCTTAATGCAATTGCTTTCTTTTTTATGAACTCTTCCAGCATACGTGGCTCGCTATCTTCCATGGCCATGATGTATGTCAGCGTTGGCATCATTATCGGCTATACTCTCAGCTCCTATCTCGACTACTATTTAATGCCATGCATAGCTATATTGGTGCCCGTCGTTTATCTGCTAGCCATCTTTGGCTTATCTGAAACACCGCAGTACTTGCTGCGCAAGGGTCGAGATGAGCAGGCAAAGAAATCGTATTGTTTTTATAAGAATCTGACAATGGCTCAGCCAGATAGTGAGTCGGCCAACGATGATTCGACTGAAAAAGAGTTTGCAACTTTCAAACAACAAGTGCTTAGCGGTGGAGTGCGACAAGATATCGGCTGGAAAGATTTCTGTAAGCTTGATACTGATAAGCCATTGCTACTTTTATAACTTTGCATTATGTATGCTTTATGTTTACAGTTAATCTGCCTACCATAAAGATCTTCGCTCTGAACTTTACACTGCTTGTCTGTAATCAGCTGTCGGGCAGCTTTGCTCTCTTCAACTACACCTCGCACATCTTCAACGAGCTACAGACCCAGATAGCAGCGAATACCTGCACCATTATTGTGGGTGCTGCCCAGGTGCTTGGCATAGTATGTGCCGTCGGTTTGGTGGATCGTGTGGGGCGACGCCGTCTGCTGCTGACATCCATGGCAGGCATGGGCTTGGGAGAGCTGGGCATTGCACTGCTTAAGGAGTTTGGCTCTAAAGAGTTTCTAGCCGAAACCAATTGGCTCTCCCTGCTGCTCATGTGCCTGGTGTCCTTTATAGGCTCATTGGGCGTTATACCATTGATATTTGTCGTTGTTATCGAACTGTTGCCTGCCAAGGTAAGTAGAGATTAAGCTGATTCCCATAACCAGTGGAAACTAATGCATTTGCATCTCTGTGCTATCCAACAGATACGCTCGCTTGGCACCTCCATTTGCATGGCCACATTGAGCACCTTCATCTTTGTCTCGCTCAAGATTTATCCACTGATGATCTTTGGCCCCGGCCTGGCGGCCACCATGTACATGTCGGCCAGTGTCTGCGGCATTGGCTTCGTCATATTGGGTCTCTTTTTGCCAGAGACCAAAGGCAAACAGCTGACGAACTAATTGCAGACGCGTGTAAAATATATGTGTGGCTCTTGACGATGAGTTCGCCGAGCGGCATCAATCCCAGCGACCACGCCAAGTTGTCGCTTTTGTATGGGCGAATCGTTGCATAAGCCGGGATTACCATTATGAGTGTGAGTGAGTGAGTGAGTGAGTGAGTATTACGAGTACTCGCTTGTCAAGACAGTGCCGTCAAAGCAAATCAGACAACTGCTAGCCGCAAATGGGGCATGGGGAGCATGGGGCTCATCCTGAACTCTTGAACTTAATTCAATTTCAGTCTTTTGCTATTGTTGTTATTGTTACTTACCTCAAAATCGCGTGTGTTGTGTATAGGTGTGTGTGTGTGTGTATCGACTTTAAATATTATTTAATTTTGCTTGGAGAAAGTCTGAGCGCTGTGCTACGAGTTCAAATTGAGCATGGGCCAATCAGTTAGCTATAGGTAAAAAAAATAATGAAATTAACAAGACTTGAATATAGCTAATATACTTGTGGGTAATTAATAATAATAATAAATTATATATGCATAATATGCCTTAAATAAATAAATGCAATTTAATATGCAAATTTTACTAAACATATAAGTTTTATATATTATTAAAACTTTAAAATAATATATAAATTAATTATAATTATTCAATTCATTATTCTTTAATGTCGAAAATGAATATTTAAATACGTTATTCTTGCTTACTGCCTCTAACCCTGAGATGAATGAGATGAACTACAGTTGTTACATTATAACAACTATTCTGTTATCACCTCAAAATAATATTTTCTTAAAAAGAAACATTTTTGCAATAAGTATGTACATGAGGACCTTAACGACATATTACACATGTTACCGTCCAGTCAAAATGTGAGATGTTTCTAACTACAGGTTAGACTAATTTAAAATATTTATAAGCTGAATATTTCTATTAACTCTAATTTTTGGGCTATGCACTTTTAAAACAGCTCAGACATGGTTAAACCAATATTAAAAATCAACATGAATTGCTGTATTAGTTCAATGGAGCTCTGAAAAACTTCGCTTTCAAGCTCTGCTCTTGTATGTTTACAAATGACAGAACAGAGATTAGACAACATATTTGTAAGCCTTCTTCCCTGGCACGTTACTCGAGCCAGGCAAACATTTCAAAGAATAGATTTGACAAAAAAAAAAAAAAACAGATAAATAATAAAAGTTTCCAAACTAAAGATTTTGTACACATCGTTATGAATGTACTTTCGCGCTGTTCGCTAATTTGAAAGTACACGTTGTATTTAGCATATAAGATAAATAGCAACAATATTGATTACTATCAACAATTACTATTGTTAAAATTCATAGAAATTCATATAATTTCTATTGGATCAGTATCATTAATAATTTTTAACAAGTTTGAACTTTGGCTTTTACTTCCTGTCCTGTGTCTAATTACTGCCATCAAAAAGTTAAAAGAATATTGAGAAATGGCCAGATTATTATGCGGCTTATCATTTGTATATATGTATGTATAAATATATATTTACATTTCATTTCCATACATATATTTATAATATATTATTTATATTTTATTGTTCCTCATATCTCGTTCATGTAACTTTAATTTGCCACTGCGAAATGTGATAGGGCACACCAAGTTATATATAAAATAACATCAGGCCTTAAAGTTGGCAAGTAGTAAAAAATATAATGAACGACAATCTAAAAAGGTTTACAACTAAAAAAAAAAAAAAATCTTTTAAAAATACAATGCAGCGTGCAGTTGATATCATAACAGAGAAAAACTTGGCCAGAAAACAATATTTTGGCAGACACGTTTTGCGATTACGAAATGATAAATGCGAATTAATGAATTCGCATCAGCAAACAAACAAAGACACATTAATTCCGAGAAATTATTTATTTGGGTTTTGTTTCGGCCGAAATGTGGAGGGATGTGCACGTTCAAAAGTGAGCTTTATGACAGCGGGAGGACACACAAATCTCGCCAGATCGCAGCCGATCTGCAGCGATGATAAATTGTGTTCCAAGCGGCCATAGAAGACCAACAAAAGGCACAATTAACCGCACTTTGCGGCTTGCAGCTGGCTCTTCGGGAGTGCAGTCCATTGCAAATGCAATTTCATAATTTTCACACGTTTTTCCAAACGTCAGCTTTCAACTGGGAGCCGTTTTCCCAGTGCCTGACAAGCGGAAATTTATCCACAACGCGGAGAATTGTAACAATTTTTTATTTTTTGGCTTGCACTTAAGAGTACTTAAATGCAATTTTCAGCTAATTGCAGCCGCTGATTGGGTTGATAAGCGCATATATATATTGACCTAGTGCACACAGCTTCCAGAGGCTCCCACTGCGGATGACTTGCCGGAAGCAGAAGTAACTTAATTATATAGACACAAATCGAGCACTTAATACCCTAACAGCTTGTGCAGTGTTAAAAGCACATAATAGATATCGAGAAAAAGGAAATGCACAAAATATAGTTAAATTAAAGTTAACAAAAACTTATAAATTTATTTATTTATAAATAAAATAACAAGGAATATTTAAAAAATATTCTTAAAGTCTCAGTAAAAAAACCTTGCAGAAAACATCTAAATGCCCATAAGCTAATTAATATTTTGTTACATATTTATTGACTATTTGTATGATGCTCTCTGTTAGGGCAGATTAGGCACATTCACTTTGTGTGTGGCCAAATGCAGTTTCAATCGCCTTCGGTTCGAAAATATAAAAAGTGCCAAACAATTGCGACTAATGCGAGCGATTTCTCATTGTTGTGAGTGTTTGATTTGTGGTTCCACAAATTCCGATTGTCTGCTTTGGATTGTGTAAAGAAAGTGCTCCGTATGCCAGCTAAATAAGCGGCAGTCCATTGTCTGAGCCCGGCCTATGCGCCCACTGACCATTAATAGGCCATTTGCGATGCAAAATGTCATCCTTTGTATGTATGTGGGTGTTTCTGTCTGTGTATGTGTGTGGCCATGGTAGCAATATCCGGACCATTTATTTTTCATGCCACTCACCCACTGATCTCTATTGATAACGCCTGAAATTGCGAGTGAAATAATATGAAATTTCACACAATTGCCACCCAAAATTGTTTCTCGATTTATTTATTGTGTCATTGCAAATATCGTTTTCATTTATTTATTTTTTTACTTTTTTTTCAATGATGCGACGTTTCTATTGTTCGCTCTTCTTCGCTGGAAATCAATTTTTGCAATTGTTATATATAATTTCGACTATTTATCTGCTCTAATTTCGTGGCGCTACCTTTGCGAATTGCCTCGGGTGCGTGTTGTAAATAGAAGCCGGAGCTTATGGAATTATGCGTTGCCTTTGTTCATTGTTATATAAGCATCAGAGTTGGACTTTCAGAAAGATTATTTGTAGAAAGGTAGGCTTAATTGTTGACCACATTAATTGATAAATAAATAATTATTAAAGTAAGTTACATCAGATGCACGATTCCCTACACATAATACTTAGTATATATACCCACACAAAGCTTTTTTAAGAGCTAAGCAGTTATTCACTCAAGTCAAACAGTTATATACATTTATAGAATAGCAATCGTATGCAAAACAGTAACAACAAGTTAGATAATCTGCTATTTTGTTGCCATTAAAATTAGAATACGATTATATTTGTATGCACAAAATTGAGATTCGACTTTTTTGTGTGCCAAAGAAAGGGTTGAGTGAACTCTTATAAACCCTAAATGAAAACACGTATTAGCTAGTTTCATTTACATTTATTCAAACAAAAAATAAACTCTAAATTATTCAGATATGCAAAACAACTGTTTGGGGCTCAGTTCGAAACCTGCCCGTTGGTGTGAAAATTAATAGACGTTTGTATCAAAACTTGTGCGGAATATGAAAAACTAGACGAGCTGACAAGCAGCTACCGTTCAACATCAGAAGAAAAAAAAAAACACTTGTCTTCGTCTTGGAACTGGAAAAATTGTTTTATGTATGCACAAATAAATTAACCATGATTAATTGAAAGGTCAAGCGTTGAGCAGCAGCTGTGAAGTGCATGAAGACCAAGCTGAGAGCTGGAAGCTGTGAAGACTTCATCAAGGCAGTGTCTCAGTCGAAACGCAAAGACTCTGCGTTAATTGGCAATTGTTGAATGTGGATCTTGCGGATGCGCACAGCACAGACAATTTGTCCGGTATGCCGAATGACCTTCGGTGAACTGAGGACGAACAATCGGGATAGACAGTACAGGTTTTTGGCCATTTAAAGAACTAGACTTATAATTAATTAAATGCCGACGACTGAAGTGCATAGAAAATTAAGCTACAATTAACACAGAGACTCATTGAAAGACTCTAAAATACCCTGTCTCTCAAAGGTGAAAGGCATATAGCAACTGCGCGTAACCTTTTGATTTCCTGGCTTTAAAGCAAAGGCAACCAGAAAAGTAAGCACTTTAAAATATAATTATTTCGGTATCTTTCAAAGAAGAAGCAAAAACAACATTTTCAATTTTAACTTGCATTCGCCATTTGGAATACAGTGTATCTGGCAGTCGAGGACAACCACCTGCAAAATAGTTACTTGCTTTTTTATTATTCTCGTGTCGGCTGCCTTGTAAAGCGGCTGCCAATAATAATTAATATGGTTAAGTTGATGCCAGACATCAGCTTCCAAAAGGTCATTAAGTCACGACAGGTAGCCGAAAATAATTTCTTATAGAATCTCAACTTAACTTGCGAAAACCTAAATTAATGTTAAAACATTAATTAAATGCCAGACTCGGAGGCTCCAAATTCGAAAGAACTGCGACTTGGCAAATGCTCAAAGACCTGCGAGTGGCATAAAATTAGCCATGATCAAAGAATGGTCGAAAAAAGAATGGTCCAGAGGCCAAAAGAACCATTTGGGTTGGGCTTAACAACTAATTGGCTGACGATAACTTTCATTTTAATGGATTTCTATTTGCTCTTTTCTTTAATTCTAATTTACGCTTGCCAATGACAGCTTTATTTCTATAGGAATTCTTTGAAAGCAACAAAAGGCTAATACGAAATTAATCTCTTGATCAAATAATAGTTAGAAGGAATCAAACAAAACAACTCTGCATACCCTAAAAAGCTATTAAAGAAAGCTCATGGGCACCGTTCAGGGTAGCTTCCAGTCGATCAGTCCCGATGAGATCATTCTTATTTCTTTTCCTTACCTGAGTAAATTTTTGGCCTTGACTTAGGCTTATGTAATCATCATATTGATTCCGTTGAGTTCATAGAAAATGATTGATGGCACTGGCGAAATTTCTGAGCATACCCAAAGAAACCTAAATCATATAAATTTGTGAAAAGATTTCACGGTGGAAACTTTCCCTGCAAAAGTGAGTTCTTAAACATTCTAAAAGGGAAGTTCATTTGTAAATAAACGCAATTTTATTAAATTCTGTTATTAGTGATTGCCAAGCATTTTCATTTGGTTTCTTCGTGCTGTATTCTTCACACTAAGTTGTGATATTTATATTCTCTTTTTCGGGACTCTTTGACAGCTGACACACCTGCCACCCACAGAGCTAGGCAATTTGCAAACAAAGCAATTGCAAAGAGGAACTGCACAGACCGACATTAAATTGAAGACAGGTGTTTGCTTAAAGCAAAGCTAAGCATTTTCAATTGTTACCTGGTTGTCAGCCAATTTCGTGGGGTCTAGCCGTCGCGACGTCCGACGTTGCCAATCTTAGGCTGTGCTGTCAGCTGCGCCACGTGGCACCCGTATATGGCCAAAACACGAACTGGCCAAACACTTGCAGTGGCTAAGTCATCAATTATCCAAATATGCAAAATTCTCAACTCAGTACCAAGTGCAAGTGAGCTCTGCTAGCTACCAGTCGCTGACTCTACCCCTCCCCTTTAGCTGATTCGAGCAAGTCGACAATTATGCTGGCTGCATGTTTATTTTGGGCTCCCTTGTTGCTTGACTCTGGCAAGTTGTTGTAATTTTGGTTATAAAACAAACACAAATGACATTATTCGCACGAAAAACAGGATGACAGTGGGACGTGGGACATGGAACTTGAGGCTTGCGCCTTGCGGCTGCAGTTGCAACTACGGCAGCTGTTGCCGCACGACTTTCTTCTTTAGCTTCTTCGTAGCTGCAACAACAACAACAGCAACAATCAATTCGACAGCGACGACATTTGCGCAGGCGCCTTTGTTGCGCTTTAACTTCCGGAAATCACGTTGCTTGTGATAATGTTTTTGTTGTTTGTTTCTTTATTTTTTAAGGAACGGTACAAAAAATACAAACAAAAATAAATACATTGACGTTGTGCACGCGAGCAAAATTACAAAACTAACACAAATTTCAAGTTGTTAAAACTTTGTTCAATTATGCAAAAAAAAAAAAAGAAGGAAAATAGCAACAAAAAACAGACTGATTACTTAATGTATTCATATAGTGTAGCATTCATTTAGTATATGAAAATATTTAAAATTCTTCTGAAACTGATCTACAGCTTAGACAAGTGGTTTATAAAGCAGCCGCTACAATTAAACAAGAACAAGAGTTTTACACTGGAACAATTAAAGTGATTATTCAGATTGTTCTCACCATTTGCGACGACCCTTTAGTAAGTCAATGATTTGGCAACTAATGCGAATATAATTAATGGAGCAGCTAGAGTACAAATTGACGCCCCATTTTACTGGCAGTCAGCACTCCCAGAAAACCCATGTGGCTAATGTCAGAGGCAATTGACTTGGGCGCAAATAGCTGAGCTCTGGCTCGAGCTGTCTGCAGTTGCCAGACATTCTTGATTCATACGGCAGCCAAATGGCCTTCCAAAGTGGCAATCAATTTTTTTTCTTTTTTTTTTTTTTTTGTTTTTAAAGCCGTCGCGACTGCTGCTACGAGTTAACCACGTGTTGGGACGGTGTTGAAATGTGATGATCCAACGGCAAGTCGCTCGCTCGTTACCTTAACGGCATTTGACCCCCAAGCGCTTTGAGCGTCAGCCACGTTTCCTTTGCCGGCCGGGCCTATTCATTTCTTTGGTTATCAAAAAAAAAACAAAAAAAAAAAAAACAAACCGACAAAGAAAAAGAGCAGCCATGGCTAGCCCAAAACAATATGTTTTTCTATATGCCTTATTTTCTGCACAAATCACTTGACCTTAAGCATTGTTGTAATTTATTTGTCGTTTCCCACACACACAGACAACGTTTTTAAGAAGCTCAAAGCTGTTTAAACTGTATTACGACAATTTTTTGCTTTTTGTTTTTTTTTTTTTTGGGTTAGTCGGGCTTTGGGTCTCCGTCGAGTCTCTTTTGTGTGCTGATTGTGCAACGATTCCCTGTCTGCCATTGTTGGGGCCTGGGCTGCTGCTTATCAGCACTTGGCTTGCACTTAAAATTGCACCCGCGGCCTGTGCACCGGGTGATATAACAGCCAGCGTAATTGAATGCCAGCAGCCATTAAAAGAGGCTTCAAAAATTACATTAAAGAAAAAATAATCGGAAATTTGAAAAAGATTCGTCTGCTTATTAGTTCTTACAACATTTATGACTTTTGTTACAATTTCCGCTGCACTACAAATATTTTCCGGTTATTGCATAAATCAATAATCAATTATTGCTGCAGAGTTAATCATATATCAGAAATGAATACCCTGCATCGCCACAGTCGATATAAGAGTAGGCACGGCATCAGACTAGGCAAGAGACTCACATTCGAGGACCATATAAATGACACAAACAAAATGCAAAGCTGTGGTTTACTCTGTTAACCCATTTAATTGGAAAACAAAATATGTTGGTTCTGGTCTGTATTTCAATCACGTTCTCATTCAAAATAGTCATATATAGCCAACTCTGATATAAACCCACTACAATTCAATCAAAATAAAATCTTGAAACTCATCTACAAACATAGCTTATGGATCTACTATCAAGTATATATAGATCCATGAATACAATCTATAAAGGCATACCTGTAAAGTTCCAACGTATGGCACTTCAACGACTGTAGGGTATCAATATCGCATGCTGCGCGATGGCATCTTCAAAGACATCTTAAAAATAACTGTTGGATAACAGGCATTATATAAGCTGCAATGCTTTAATCAAATTAAGCTCCAATTACCCCTAACATGCTTCATCTAAATAACTCAAAGTCCCCCGCGTTCGACCTGCGACTGAGCTGTCTGAGATGTGCAGATTCCAACATGTAGTATAACACTTCCGGACTAATAAAACGCCAGGGCTCTCGGCCCATGGGGCAACATCTTCATTAGCAACAATAATACGATATGTGAAGACGCCAATTGGAGCTAAGCTAAGGGGCTAGGTGCGGATGGTAGGAGCAGAAGTGTTGAGAGTGCTGCTAAATGGGCGAAAAGAAAAAGGTTTTTCACGCTTTTCCAAGCCAGAGGGGGCATCGCATTGGACATCTGCAAGTGGGGCTCGAGACGCCCATTTAAGTGTCCAATAATTCAATCACATCAAACGCCAGTCTAATGGATCGCTAAAATGCCGTTAAAAGGCCTTCAATTACACCAAATTGAGCTAGAGACTCACTCGTTCAGCACCTAGGGAAAGTTGGGAAAATGTCCGAGCCATAACGACAGTAGGCGCTGCTTTTCATCGACAACGATTTGGTACGTTATGTAGAGGCAAACAGAATACAATCATTTTAGAAGCTCACGTTGAGCGACTAACATCATTTTTCGGCTTCAAAATTCAAGTAGAAATTAAATTTTATATATAACCAACAAAATTTTACCTTTTTTTCGTTTCACTTAAAAATATTATATTCTACGACGAAACTCATTGTTGGGTTTCTTAATTTTTTTTTTTTTTTTGACATATCAACGCATCTTTGTTTTCATTATTTTGGCTTCTAAATTATTTTATATCAAATATTTTGATAAAACTAGTTTTTGTTCGTTTCTTTTTTTTTTTTTTTGTAATGGCAGTGCTTAATAACCAGAAGCAAAATTCAGGTGACAACGACGAGCCCGAAACTTTTGTCGGGTTTTGCAAGTGCTTTCTACAAGAGCTGCTGATATTTTTGATATGCTTCACAATGTCGGCGCTGATTATTGTGCTGTTCTTCTCGGCGTTCAACGGTTTGACGGCGAGGGACCTTCAGCGACGATCGCGCTCCCACGATAATTGTCTGTGGCCCAAGGAATGGTGCCGCGTCTTTAACAAAAAGCCAATTGTTTCGGGACTATGAACAACCCATTGGCGAAATATCTTCGGTTTTAAGCAAGTCAGTATACATAATAATATATATATCTATCTATATATATATATATTGAATTAATGTTTCTCATTTTCAGATTACAAGTCAATTAATTATAGCCAATAAGACATACACATATACATATGTATCTGTAAATAGCAACATCAACGGCACCTTACTTGTCATTAAGCACATCATCTTCTGCAACTGTGGCGTCACTTATAAAGTTCCGAACTGTCGGGTATCTCCTGATTAAGTTTGAAGTTATATAAATATATATGCCACCGGGCAAATGTCTCTCGTCAAGATTGAGACATAGTCCTGGGTCAATATTAACAATATGCAAACAATTTGCATAAGATTAATAATACCTAAATCTTAAATTACATAAGAATACGTAAATGCTAACTATGAGATGAGCAGCACGCAACTCTCAAATGGCAATTATGAATACATGTGTTTTGACGCCCAGCTTTTTTTTCAATATGTTTCGGTGGCAGTAAAAGGTGAGTCTCAAATGCAATTGACACTCAATTTTAATCAAAATATTTTACAGCTGCATCCCGATCCATTTCCAAAGATGTCTTCCAACATAAAACCATAAACAACCCCTAAAAAAAATTAATATAAGCACACGACATATTATCACATACATATATATAATTATAAATATGAAAAGCCCCATCCTGTAAATAATTAAATGAAGTCTTTAATCTCAATCGTTGTTTTTCTTCAAATGAGGAAGAGTGTTTGCTATTTTTCCGACTAAAAATAAAAGTATCCCAATGCTGCCCAATTGCATAGTTAGTAGCCAGACGCAATCTAATGCACCAATCGTTGCGCACGATGGCAGCATCAATAGGGAATGGTAAGTCAGGCTGACCTGTTGGGTGGCAACGATGCATCAGAGATTCTTTGGCACGTTATTCACTTGGTTGTCAATCTGGCAGAATCTGTACAGTCACCAAACATACAACACATATGGCTAGTGCCAGACATGGTATGGTTAGTGATACAGTGTAGACAGATGTACAATGTAGAACAAGACCACTGGCAACTCGAAACAAAATGACAGCTGTCACTTTTTTATCACTCCACAAATTCTCAGATTTTCAAATCATTCCATTTGTTTAAATCGAAGTTATTTTAACTTTTTGGTTTTAGGTTTTTTAAAAAAAAAAAAAATTGAAATATAAATGCAAAAAATTTTAAATAGTTCTCAGTTTTCGCAACATGGAGTTCGGGGAAAATGAAACCAAGCTTTCAAGGGCCAGCCGGCTGCTGTCAAATCTTGCCAATTGCTTGGGAACACTGCTGCAGAGTGCTCTCTTCTTCCTGGTAATGGGCATATTGTTCGTGCTGATGATTTTCACACTAGTTGTTGCGATTGGCGATGTGGCCAGGCTGAAGCACATGCATCAGGCCAACCTGCAAGCGCAGTCGAAAACTAGCGGCGATCTGGAAAAGATGCCTTCGTGTCATTGCCCTTGGCCCTCAGAATGGTGTCGCATTTTGTACAACTGCGACAAAATCGTGATACGGCTCTGGCGACCCACTCACACTATTCCCGACCAGACTGAGAAGACTGAGATACCAGCAACACACCTGCAAACGGCATTACCAGACAGTTCGAGCTTCAGTAAAGAAGTCTCTTATCAGAACGCCGAGTAACTTGACATGGGAAGTCCTCCTAAAACACGAAAGTAAACGATTTATTTTGAGGCTCTCTTTGAGCATACTAGCGAAAACGATTTAAATTTTTCTTTTTGGTAAGTTCAGTCCACCTAAACAGAGCATTCACTTATATATTTATATATCAATGTGATTGCACTTTCAGATCTTTGCGGACCTTTAAGTTGCGTATAGCTCAACATGAGTTCAGCGAATTCGATTTAATCAATGCCTGACGTCTTTAACAATAACTGAACAGTCGGGTCGTTCCTGACTTGTTTAAATATACGTAATATACTTGCCACCAGGCAAATGTCTCTCGTGAAGATCGAGATAAACGTTGTCCCGGGTCTATTTTGACATGAATCCCCTCACAACCTATTCTAGCTACATTCCAATTTCCTGACTATGAGACGAGCCTCCGGCAACTCTCAAATGGCTACTAATAATATATTATATCTGACACACAGCGCACGGTCTTTTAAAACGCATGACTGCTTGGGATCCAACATCTTAGCAAAATGGATATCGATAAACTAATGCTGCTTATTTGCTCGAAACAGTTAAAATTTTCTTGATTGGCAATCTCAAACACAAAAATATGCAATAAAATAATCAATTTAACATCAATGTTTAAAATGTAACTATTATCTTTCAGCGTTTCCTTTATATTTGACAGCGTAACAAGTCCTTGAAAGTTTATTTTTATATTCCGTAAAAGTTGCATATTTATGCATTTTAATTTACTATCTACAAATCCAGTTTCAGCTGTTTAACTCTATTTATGTATGATCTATGTTGAAGATAAAAATAAACAACTGGAGAAGACTGTCCAAAGGACAGCATTTAACTATTTAAACAAATTGTATTTCCGTGGAATGTATTTACACAATATAAACTTCATTTGCTTTAGAGCAGTGCAGCTGTTACCTTGTATCGCAGAATGAAAACAAAATTTTAATAATATTTTGCCATTGGAAGCTAATTACTAAAATGGTGGAGTAACTCAGAAGTAACTAAGAGTTCAGAGTAACTTACAGTCGGGCACTTCCGATCAAAGCACTTTGGCCATTTCTTCAAATTTCTCATATCAAGAGCTGTTTGCTCCATTTCTGACTGCTTAAATTTTTAAATAATTTTTTGCTTTCACGAGTTTTCTATGTTTTAATAAAAACCAAAAAGATTACCAATCGCAATTAACTCAAGCATACAGTTAAAACGGAACTGTTTTTGCTAACAACTCACGATTTCTTAACTAGAAACAAGCGACTATCCCTACTCACGAGATGTGAAATCTCAGATGCTGAAAAAGTGGTCGTGTAAGCTTCTGGTGTGATAGACATCTTGGGCAAACAAAGCTGCAAGATTTTTGGCTAAACAGAAGTTGCGCATGCGCATAATGAGTTAATTGAGGTATTGAAAGAAGAAAAAACACAGCTACTTCAATCTTCAATCCAAATGAAATGAAGTGCATAATGTTTGCATTATCATGCTGCACAACAGCAGCAGCAGCAGCAGCAGCATCGACGACATCAACATCAACAATAACAACAACAACGGCAACAATGTAAGGCAATAACAATGCCAAGCAGCTGCCGCCGCTGTTGAAGGGCAAGAGACAACGTTGTTGTTGTATTTGCCTTGCATTTGACTTGGCCAAAATCGTGGGCGTTGCTGCAATCGACAATGGATTTTCGGGGGTCCTAAGGTCTAGTCGTTGCGGCTGTTGTTTCAATTTGCTGATAACTACAGCTGTATGTATAATTATTTAGCTTCGGCATAAAGACATAAAATTTGCATAGATCCAGCAGCAGCAGCTGACGTCGAGAACGCGAGAAACGTACCAGCTCGAGCCGAGCTAAACAATTGCATAATTGCAGCCAAAAGCCCAGCTGTAATCGACCAAAGCTACCCTGTAAATACACAACTGTCAATAGAACAAACTCGATAGCGTGTTATTTCTATCAAAACCTAAGTAGGCTTCAGTTATTGTAAGAAAACCTAAGTAGGCTTTGAAATTTGATGATTTGTTCCACAGCCCAGTTCATCACAAAAATCATTTCATTACCAAAAGACACTTTGATGCGTGCACAACAAAGCTATGAGCTGTATGTACAATTTCAATAAAGTCAACTCGAAACCTTATGTTTTTCAGAATTTGATGACTATTTCCATAGCCCAGCTCATTCCAGGAATCTATTTTTTTCTTGCAGCTCAAAGTTATTATCTGCTTATAATCCATATATAAAAAATATGCTGCAGAAAAGCAGATCATCAGCCGCTACGAATCGGCCACGAAACACGGGCATGTTTCCTAACCGAATCATAGCAGAGTATGAATCTCATGTCTAGCTAGATATGCTACCGCATATCTTTAGCTATCTACCCGGCTGGGCCATCAACTGCGCAGGGTAGAACAAGCACATTTGTTTTGGCTTTTGCCATTGACAACTGGGCGGTTGGTTGGCTTTGTCTTTTATCATCAAATTTAATTAAAATAATAAGTGGTTATAGCGCTCGCACAGCCGCCAATTCCTACTTATATATTTCTGAATAAAAGATTGTGAGAGTGATTTGGCAATATCCAGCGGCCGCTTAGAATCAAATTCGGCTGCGCTTTAATAGCATCCCAACACGAAATTGAACGTGCAACCGCATGGAGCTGCGACGGCTGTAGTTCTTGATCAATCAATGATTTTGAATATTTATGAGGCGCACTTAATTAGGCAGAGTTCACAACATTATTACTATATTTATGCATGACATTTTCCAATACTGGCGGCCAAGTTCGATTGCCTGATTCATTTGCTTATGCTGGGAAAGTTTCTTTTTTACTTAGAACCAAAGCAAGTTTATTGGCCAAATCGAAGTGAAACAAGTAATAAATATATATATATATATATACATATATATATAAACAGTTTGCGTGTTTGACATTCTCATTTAATTTTATAAATTGCATAATCATGAATGGCTTGAATATGTATTCATTTGTGCTTTTGTTGGCCGGCTTTTGTTGGTGACACAGATTTATTTATAGCAAAAAAAAAATTTGTCAAGTTTTGTTTTGTTTTGTGCCAGAAGCCGGTTTCCCAGGAGAAATGGGTGCGTCAACAAACGCAAAAGAACTTTTATTGCTAATACACTAAATAAAACAATGTGCCATCTCTCTCAGCAGTCTAAAGCATAAACAAAATTGGAAAGTGCTCAACTGAATGCGTCACTGGGCTTATGTTAATTGAGAACTTGTTAACCAATTGTAGCTCTGCTCTCATGCTGTGCCCGCGAAATGGCAAGCAAATTGAGCAACAGCTACGCACCCATCCCATCCGAACCAAACAAAATACTCACTCCATGGAGTGCTGCAAACGATATTAGACCAACTGTTTTGCTGTGCCCAATTGACGAGTCTTTCTCCAATTGGCCATTTGCTGGTGGTTTTTGGCAATTAAATAAAACATGCCGCAGTTGACTGCGGCTTACATAACCATATGTAAATTATGCCAACAAATGAAGAAGAAATATTGCACGAATACGATCCGATGCGATGCGATGGGATGCGATGCGAGTATCGCATGCAAAAAGCAGGAACACACCTCAAAAAGAAGTCAGTTCGCCAAAAGGGAAACTGAAGCTGGTAGCTGCCTTCAGTTACCTTCCCACCTACCCACCCAACTATCCAGCCATGTGCACATGGGCTCCACATGGGCACAGCCCAGCCCAGGCAAAAGACTGGACCGCAATTGAAGCGCAGCCATTGACAAGATAATTTCCTAGGAGCCGCATGCGCGCTGTAAATCCACTTGAATACTCTAAGCGAACAGAGACTATGACACAGTCGGAAAAATCTATATTATATTTAGCACATTATTAAGACAAATGAATATCTAAAAATTATTACGTATGCTCTATTTAATTGCAAAATAATCTCTATATTAGCCTGGATAGGCCAAAGGCCCTCTAAGATGTGGATTCCTAAAATTTAGAGTAAATTTTTAAATAATTTATATTCATTGTATTTCCAATATTTTTTTCCAATTGTATTTATCCTTATTAGAGTATCTGGAGTTTTCCATACCTAATCTAACTTTTCATGTCCATTGTCCGTCTTCGTTTTACAATTTGTACGAAAAGGAAAGAAGAGAAAAAGAGCTGGCCACGATTCGGCTGGCTGAAAAGCATAAAATTGGCCAGTTTCGCAGTTCGCGTTAAGTTGACTGACTACCAATTGTTTTAGCCACGAAACTGCGACTCCTTCACGAATTATTTCAAACACAAACTGCCGCCAACATTCAAGAAGGTTCATAATTATCAATACCCCAAGCCGTTCGCGGTCTTTGTGGGGCTGTGGCTTCTGGAAAATTTTGTAACCGTTCGAATGGTAAAAGCCAAAAAGAAGCAAAAGGCGAAGAAAAAAATGGTAACTATAGGAGCTGCCAACTGCAGCTGCTCTTTGGGCCAAGAGTGCAAAGCATCGGGTTAAATAGGTCTGCCAGACAATCGAAATGTGTATTTACATTACTTAAATATTCGATTCGTTTTGTTTCGGCTAGGGTCATATTCCACTGGAAGCAGACCTACCTCAGAAGCGATTCCAAATCGATCTGCTTCTATTACTCAATACTTCCGCATACACATATATGGTTTATTATGCACCGCTTGAGCTTATGTTAATGATAAATTTGTTTTTAATTGAATTATGTATATGTACTTAATCGTATTAGGGGCGAGCCATAACAAATTAGTTTTTCACTAATATCGATAGAGTGTGTTTGTGTGTGTGTGTGAGCGTCTGCTGCATGCAGGTCAATCATGACGCACAGCTGACAGCTGCCCTCATTTCTATTCATTTCATCTCTATATACAGCCATTGGCACTAATATAGAAACATGTTGAAGGTATAAAAAATATATAAAAAGAAATATAAGAAAATTTTTAATCATTGATTCTGACATATGCAACAAATTGATCAGTAAAAACTAATGCAAAAGAATGCAACAATATGGGACAAATAAAAACCACTCAACGGCACCTATTTAGATGACTCCAATTGTATTTATTCGTATTATTTACACAACAAACTAATTTGAGCACTTACAAAAGAAATGAACTGGAGCAAACAATTTGTGTTAAAATATTTTTTCATTCAACGGCCACAACATTAGCTCTTAAGGGCAACCGCAAAACATCGCCAGCTAATTTTTAGCACTTGTTGTGCCCAATTTCTTTGGTCGGAAGCATGCCCCCAACCACCGCACCTCCAGCCGATCAGCATTGAAAACCGCAACGATGATAAGGGGCGCACGAAATGAGTACAATTTTTGGCTGAATACAAGAGATCGGGGTATATGAATAAACATTGGCCTGACTGTAAAAGTTGGCACGTCGATTGTCTAAGCGGACTTACATAACCTCATTTGTGAGCCTTATGTGTGCAGCTCGCGTGATGTCGTGTACGCAGATACAAATAAGAGCGAAAAAGATACAGCAACAAGTGCACAACACGAGATTGATGTTGAAGCGTGCGCAGCCCAAAAGTCGAGCTCCGTTTTTATGCCCTGAATCTAAAGTCAAAATGGACTAAGAGGGTATGCTCGTAGCAAAAGAGTATTTGCGACAGGCAGCAGGAAGCACATGATGTATATATCAAGGCTAAAGTTTGGATGTTTCCTATAATTAGCTAACGTTTGCTGAGGCTCTCACATTGGCAAGGCTACAATAGTAACAATATATATATATATATATATATATATATATATATATATATATATATATATATATATATATATAGCGCTTTCGATTAAAACTAACAATTCTTGAGATCATTCTCTAATTAAATTATGATTTTATATCATATGAACCAAGCTATAATAGTTTAAAATAATCATAAGCCTTCGACTGCTTATCCAATAGAGCGACAGGGTATTTTCTAGTCTGGCACAGCCTACGCTGACTTGTTTTAGGTTTTAATTTGTGCTGTGATTGAGTCTCTAGTTGTTGATGATTTTTTGGATAGCAACTACTTTATTTTGTCTTAATAAAGTTGTTAAATTTAAATTTTATTTTCTTGTTAGTAACTTTTTTATCTTATGACACTATCGCTTATTCACAATAGACTTTGGGGTTTTCTTTTCTATAAAGAGGAAGCTGCATTGTCGAGTCCAGAGGAAATGATTTATGGGCTCTATTAAAAGCTTAAAGCCAAATGAATGAATTTAGTTTAAATATTTAGTGGCCAAGTGTCATTTGAACTCGAGGGCAATAGATACGAATGCGATGAGCCGATATAGCTATCTATGGATACGACTCATAAATAAAACGGGAAGACTCTAGCTTGTCCACACAATTACGCTGTGTGGCAATTCTAGCCACAATTGTGGCGACTTCTGTAAGCCCAACTGGAGGGCGTCGCATTGCAGCCAAAAGCCAAAGTTGAGGCGACGAGATCGCAGCCACCGCGACTGTTTGCAGCAATTTTGGATCAATTATATAAAGTTAACTAGCGACTTCTGCAGACATCATCATAGACTCAGCGCCTCCATTGTTTGGCTGACGATTGTCCAATGCGGCTCACGATTTATTCAATTTTTTACTCCCCCTCAGTGTGTTTTTGTTTTGGTTTTGGTTATTTTCGTTACTATTTATTATGAACGAAATTCATTGCATTCCACTGCAGCTAAAAAGGTATGCACCACTCTTACCAATTTCGGCAACTGATCTCCAATGGGGTTTGAAATCTAAAAAATTTTGTAAAATAAACATACAGAAGTGAGAGAAATGTGTGAGCTCTATTCGTCGCGCTTGGCCAACTCTTCCAGGAACTTAACGCTCTGCATCTTAATAAGTTTGCGACTTGGCACATTAGCCAGCGTCTTGTTCTCGACCAGCAGATCATCGTCATTGGCTTCGATCTGTTGCTCATTGTCATCCACCTGCTCGTACATCTCGTAGTTGGCCAAGAAATCGGCATGATACTCTTCCCTGTTGCGAGCTATCAAAGCCGTTTTCATTTCCATCAAATAGCCCTTCATCAGCTTATACAATTTACGCTTCAGCACGTGCATTACAATATCAACTGTGCAGTAAACAAATTTGATGAGTATGCGTGTGGGAATAAGGACACTGTGTGATCGACTACTCAACTGTTTTCCTCGTAAATCTCCGGGGCTGCAGCGCGAGCATTGAGCATTTCGAACTTAAGAAGCGGCAATTTCAAATACGAATTTGGATATTGGGAACGCAACAGCTTTGGCTGACGATCCACGTGCCGCAGAATCTCAATCAAATTCCAAATGCTGACGCTGCAAAATAATACAACTAATAATTAAACAAAACTGTGAATGGCATACCAAGATCTTAAGATCACTGAACTCCATTATATGTATATTCAAAAATTCTATAGCTCAGATATATACTTGCACTTACCGCAACATGACAAACGCATCGCCTCGATTCTTCAGATACTTTAACGTCTGCTGCTCTTTCTCTATTTCGTTGGCGTGGGCTATGCGCAAGTCCTTCAAGAGCTCCAGTCGACTATCGAGAAGATTGAAGCTAATTGAAAAACATATATTAAAGATAATTTTCTCACTTGATTTCCTCTTCGGATAAATTGTTCATGAGCACGTCCTTCAGAACGTTAGCGCACTTCATCTTGGTCTCGAGCATTTCGTGGGCCAACATATCGCACTCGATAATGCGATGCAGCTTCTCATTGTTGTCCACTTGACTCTTCATGCTGCAAGCAAAAATTTCAATTGAAAGTTTTTAGCAATTATCAGCAGAAATTACCGTGGATATATTTCTCTGGCCTGCGAGCACAGTGTCACAAACTTCACTTCCTCGATGGTCTTCTCGACGGACTTCAGTACCAGCTTAAGCACCACCATGCTGCGCGTCTCCCGCACGTAGCGCTTAGGATTGGCACTGGCTGGAATTTCTACTTTGGGCTTGGCGTGCGTTGCCAACACTACAGCGCTGACGGGATTTGAGCTCTTCAACCATGACAGCATTTGCAGTTTGGCCTGTAGGCTCTTCCGTGACTTATCCTCCAGCACGCGATACTCGTAATTGAGTTCCTTAAATTTGGCTATAGCCGGCATGCCCAAATAGAGTATGTGCTTTATGAAATTCGCTTGATCCTCCATGTCGCCATTGAGAGAGCGCAGTATGGGTTCGTAGAATATTGCATCGTGCCGCAGTACCTGTATCATCTTCATATACGTGCTATTGATAGTCTTGACCGCCTTGAGACGCACACTCGAGTTCTCGATTCTTTTGTTAAATTCACGCGATTTGATCTCCTCGTCCAACATAAATTCATTCTGATATTTGACGCGATTCTCTAGAAAAGCGCGTTTCATCTGCAAAAATCAATATGAATGGCATATCATTGAATGGAAAATCCATTATACTAGTATTTCCTTGTATCGTTTCTTGAGTTGACCCAGTCGACACTCCAGGCGATCGCGCTCCTTGCGCATGACAAATGTGCGCTGGTTAATGTTGTCCACAACCTGATCTATGGGCATGCTTTGGTATAGGCGCTGCATGTCCTTGTGTTTATTTAGTAAATTGTGTATCTTTTGGGTGCTGTCTCCAACACGGATATTCTGCAGCTTGGCCCGACCATCGCGACACTGTAATTTTAGGCGTTTGCTCTCCAAAAAGTAGCGCTGGCGATTTGCTTTCGTCTCGAGCCGCGTACAAATGGCTCGACGCGCTAAAAGTTGAGATATACCATAAAAGCCAGTGTATATACATATAAATCGCTATATCACTTGCCTAGCAAATCGGACATGCCACCATATTCCTCGGTCAACGAACTGGGCGTCCAACGATCGTCCACCATCACATGCTGACGCACAAAGGACATTCCAAAGAGTCCATGAAACCGCAAAGCCTGCGGATGCACGGGCTTAGGCGCCAGGGCATCCCGATCCCTCGACTTGGCACGACGTGTAAGCTGCGAAAGGCTCTGCTCGCGCTTATAGGAACGCATTGTAAGTGTTATTATATTTTTTTTATGTAAATTAAACGATAGTTTTTAAAAAAATAAATTAATTGTATTTAACAAGCAAACAAGTAACTAACATAAACTCTGAATAAATGCAATGAAGGCAATTTCATTGGCAACCTAAATTGAGCAACTAAAATAGTTAAAATCTAGTATTCATTTTTGGAATACCGACTGATTTGTCACGCCCCTAGCGGGCTATAGATATGCCCGCCATATCTCATTGATCTTGGGCTGTCAACTCGAGCATTTAATCAAAATTTCAGATTACAGACTTTAATATGACCTACATATATATTCTATAGAATACCTCTCTATTTAGCCAATTGGCCAGCCTTTAAAATAGATGCGTTCAGGGCTGAATATACTCAGCTTGCCGCCCTGCTCAAGAATATATATATACTTTATGGTGTCTTGCCACGCCTCCTTCTGCCTGTTTCATGCATTTTAACAAAGTCATTATACCCTGATTTCCCATTTTCAATGGGTTTAGGGCATAAAAAACAATCTATAACAAATGCTGCTTTTTGCTGTTTTTTAGTTTATTAATCAGTAAATATTCGTACACTCTATGTATACAAAAATTTAAATGCTTGATCAATAACTTTGGCACTCTGCACCTTGATCTGTTTGCGACTGAGCACATTGGTCAGGGACTTCTCATTTATTACTACCTCATTAAGACTCATCGTCGGCTCGTGATCATCTGACGAATACTTTGCCAAGTCAACGGTCTCCAAATAATCTGAATGATACTTCTGTCTACTCATAGCTATGCTCGATTCCATATTCGAGTCGTAGGCCTTTGTCAGCTTAAACACCTTGCGCTTGACCAAATGCATAATTTCTTCCACTGCGTACAACGAGGTATTAATTTAAAAAAAAAAAGTTTGATGAGTGAATTGATGGACTTAACTGTCTACTTCGAAGATGTCTGGTGCCTGAGCGTACATAGTTAGCATTTCAAATTTAAGGAAAGGCAAATGCAGATACGAATTCGGATATTTCTGGCGTGGTCCTTTCGGATTGCGATCCACATGATGCAATACTCCAATAAGATTCCAAAGGAACCACCTGAAAATATTGAAATAGTATTATTGTATATGTAAGTATGTAAACAGCAACATGTGCAGCTCACCGAAGCATAATGAATACATCGGCGTGATACTTCATATATTCCAATATGTCTTGCTCAATTTTCTTTGCATCTGCCAATACTTTTTGCAATCCCTCAATATAGTTGAGCCGCCTGTTAAGCATTTCAATTAAAAGTTAATTAATTAACAAACTCATACATAATAGCACATACTGGATTTCCTCCTCGCCCAAATTATTGGCTAAAAGACTTTCCATCACCGTGGCGTATGTCTTTTTGTCCTCGAGCGTATATCGGGCTAATTCTTCAAACTCGGCGATTCGGCACATCGTTCGATTGCGTTCAATTTCGTTCTTCAGGCTGTGAACAGAAGTTAACTTAGCCAGCTCTTAAAAGTCTTGTTATACAGCCTTACCGCGGATATATTTCGCTGGCTTGAGAGCACAGTGTACCAAATTTCAGATTCTTGATAACACTCTCGACAACCTTCAGCACATTCTTAAGCAACAGCATGCCATGTGTCTCCCGTACATAAAGATTGCGAACTGCTCTGTCATCGAGCTTCTTGATGGTGTTGTGGCGTTTAAATTGGTCAATGTCGGGACGTGTTGATGTTTTTAATGATCCTAGCATATTCAGCTGTTCCTGTATGTTCTTCCGAGACTTATCCTCCAGCAGACGATACTCGCAATTGAGCTCCTTAAATTTGGCAATAGCTGGCATTCCCAGATAGAGTATATGCCTTATAAAAGTCGCCTGATCTTCCATATCGTCGCTGAGAGAACGCAGTATGGGGTCGTAGTATATAGCATCGTTGACTAGCACTTGCATCATTTTCTTATATGCTATGTTAATGGCTTTTATGGCCTTCAAGCGCACTTGCGAGTTCTCAATTCTTTTCATAAACTCTCGTGACTTAACCTCCTCGGCCAGCTCATACTCATTCTGATATTTTATATGGTTTTCTAGAACCGCACGATGTTTCTGCAAAGTATATATGTAATATATGATAATGATATATATGTTATTACATAACCCAAACGACTCACCAGTTTTTGTCTATATATATCCTTCAGCTTGCCCAGTCGATACTGCAGACGATCACGTTCCTTGCGCATGGCAAATGTGCGCTGATTGATGTTGTCTGAGACGAGATGGATGGGCATCTTTTGGTAAAGACGCTGCATGTCCTTGTAGGCGATCAGTAGGTTCCGAACGGCAATTGTATTATTAACTGAGGTAATGTTCCGAAGTTTGGTCCAACCATTGCGGCATTCCAATTTGAGTCGTTTACTTTCGTTGATGGACCGCAGGCGATTGGCTTTTATCTCGTGTCCCTTGAAGATCGTATTACGGTCTATAGCAGAAACTAAAGCTAAGCCCATGTGACATATATATTTACAAATTGCTTACACACCCAGCAAATCGGCCATGCCTGAGAATTGGCTGCATAATGAGTCGGGGGTCCAGCGTTCGTCCACTATGAAGTGCTGACGCACGAGAGGCTCACCAAATAATCCGTGGAATCTAACGGCTCGCGGATGCACGGGCTTTGGGACCATGTCATCTCGAAATGACTGTTTACCTCGACGCGATGGAGTCCTATCAGCAGCGCAAGCCATTTCGTTTTTATTTTATTTTATTTTTTAATGTTTTTTTTTTTTTTTTCTTAGTTTTATTTCATGTATATTTATTTTTTTAATATTTTTTTGTTTATTTTTTTATTTTTTTTTTTGTTTTTGTTAAAGTGTTTGTTTGAAGTGTACCTAACGATTGAATTAAATCGTAAAACACTAGAAACTCATTTGGATTTCAATTCATGGACTACTACGTTCTCTCAGAAAACTAAAAAAAATATGAAATCAAACAAATTTGAACTGAGAGCCGCTAGGTGTAAATAAAATCAGTTATTTAAAGTCGTAAGGAAAGAGTGTTAAGTTTATTAATGGTTAAACAGAGATCTGAACTATTATGATTCTTCCCGTTTGACAGCGTCTTCCACTAGCCTGGCACTCTGTGCCTTTATTTGCTTTCGATTCGGTACATTGATATTGGCCTTAGTCTCTTCCATTAGATCGACACCCATTGTCATGCCCGTACGTTGATCGTCGTCAATTAACTGATCCTTATATTCCAAGGTGCGCAAAAACTCTTCATGATATTTCTGTCTGCTCTTCTTCAACGATGGCAGCATTTTGTCTGATTTATAGGCCTTCATCAGCTTGTATACTTTACGCTTAAGTGAATTCATAAGTTGTTCGACTGTTTTCAAATGGAAATATATAAAAAAAAGAGCGTTAAACTCGTCAGCTACCCACTCCACTAAACATTTTCACGGTAAAGGAGTCAGAAAGCAGTCTTCAGTTACTTAACTGTATTGGGAAAATCTGAACATTTTATCAGACGAGGGTATCCACGAGTATATATTCAAATTTTTAAGTCTCTAGCTTTAAAATTGGCGAAATGGTTGGCAATCACACGGACAGATGGATAGATGGACGGACGGACAGGCAAATACACTGCAAGACAGACATTGCACAAAACCAATAGACTCAGTGCACTTCGTGAATGAGTGTAATAATAATCTTTGTATACATATATAAGACAAAGCAAACTTTACCGTCTACTTCAAATAGCTCGGGTGGAACGGCGTGCAGGTTGAGCATCTCAAATTTGAGCAAGGGCAATTTCAAATACGAATTCGGATAGTCCATTCGATAGTTTTTAGGATTACGATCGACATATCGAAGAATTTCAATGAGATTCCATAAACTAATGCTGAAATATTATGAAATATAAATAAGGCTACTTGATCTGATATACGAAGCTATTTATCACTTACCGAAACAACGTGTAAGCATGCGACTGATATACTATATGTTTAACACTCATTTCTTCGAATTCCTCGTCATTCTTTAGCGTAGTTTTCAGAACGTCAATATAATCCAGACGACTGTCAAGCAATTTTGGTTGATTAAATCAGAAAGCAAAATGTATTAAAGCAATTCTTACTTTATCTCCTCCTCGGATAGATTGTTAATCAAAACACCCTGCAGCACACTAGCAGTTTGCATTTTCACCTTGAGCGCATTGTTAGTCTGCATATCGTGCTGAATCTTGCGGTGCAGCTGCATATTGCTCTCCACCTGACCCTTAAATCTGAAGACGAAAAACATTGAATTCTTGTTATCGTGTATCTGGCATATACTTTACTGTGAATAGATCTCCTTGGCCTGGGAGCATAATGTGACCAGCTTCAGTTCCTTGATGGTCTTCTCAATCGACTGTAGCTGAATCTTTAAAAATTCCATGCTTCGCGTTTCACGCACATATCGTTTTGGATTTGCTGATGCAATTTCCTTGGCTTGCGTGACTGTACGTTGATTCGCGGGCCGTGGCAGCTGCTGTTGCAACGAAGCTAACATCTGTATCTTTCCGTGAAGATTCCTTCGTGCCTTTTCCTCCAAGTTGCGAAAGTCGCGATTGAGCTCCCTATACTTGGCTATGGCCGGCATTCCCAGATATAATATATACTTTATAAACACCACCTGATCGCTCATATCGTCATCGAGCGAACGCAGTATGGGCTCATAAAATATCTCATCCTGCAACAGAACTTGAACCATTTTCTTATATGTTGTATTTATGGTTCGAATGGCCCTTAGGCGCACATTTGAGTTATCTATTTTCTTCATCAATATACGAGATTTTGTCTCCTCCTCCAACACATAATAGTTATCATACTTGATTAGATTCTCAGCTTTGCACCGTTCCCGCTAGAATTATATGCCTTTATGTATTTTAATTTATGTCTATTATTCTTTGCCACTAACCAATAGATTTTTATATTTATCTTTCAACTGGCCCAAGCGAAACTCGAGACGATCGCGCTCCTTGCGTAAGACAAAAGTCCGCTGATTGATATTGTCCGCAATCAGATGTACTGGCATCCGACTGTAGAGGCGCTGCATATCAATGTGGTCATTCAGATAGTTACGAATCGTATGCAGATTATTGGCGGATGAGATATTCTTCAGCTTGATGTGTCCGTCAAAGCATTCGGTTTTCAAGCGCTTGCTCAGCTTAATGAGGCGCAATCGATTGGCTTTCGTCTCATGTCGCTTGTAGATGATACGTCGTGCTAAAAAAATGCTACTAATCAGACTGCACATAAATATAAAGTTCTTCACATTTCACTTACTTAGCAGACTGGTCATGCCACCGAATTGATCGGTCAGCGATTGGGGGGTCCATTTCTCATCCACAATCAAATGCTGACTGGCAATGCTCATGCCAAATAGTCCATGAAATCGTATGGGACGAGCACGCAACGCCTTGGGAACCAAGGCATCTCGGCCGCTGTTCTTCTTCTTTAAGCAGAACTCAAGGCTCTTTTCTTGCTGGAAGCAAGGCATACCGATATCGTATATGGTTAACTTTTATATATTCATTTATTTATATGTATACACATGCGAATGTATATTTTTGTTTATTTTTTTATTTTTTATATTTTATTTTATTATTATTTGTTGTGTATTCGTGTAGTGTACCTAGCTGTTGTGTAATGTATGCAGTATTGAAATGAAATGAAATTTACGTGCGCATCAATTCGAACATCTTTCCATGGCTTACTGTATTCAGTCAATAAAGGTTAACATTTGGGCATTGTATAAAATACTCGGCTTTGTTTGCTGCAGAAACTATTTTGTATTAATTAAAGACCTAACAGCACATACAGCACAAATAGTAATCCCCCTGACTTAACTATAATTAAGCGTGGAGTAGAAATAAAAACAAAAATTCAGTGTAAGATTCGTTTATAGTTAAATTGAATAAACATCTAACCAATATCAATCTAATAGTTTGAGGAATTAAAGGAAAATATATGTATCTATAAGTAAATATATCTTAGCGCTCCTCTTGAAGTTTTGCTTCCTCCACCACTTTGGCGCTCAAAATCTTAATCTGTTTTCGTGACGGAACACTGAGATAAACTTTGCCGTCATCATAATCGACCACCTTCATGTCGCTCTGGACTCCCTGTACTTCCAAAGAATAACCGCGAGTAGCCAGGAAACGTCTATGATACTTTTCCACAAAAGTCTTTGTTGGCTCATGGTACTCCTCCTCGGCAATCTTTTCGAAGCCCTTTACCAGCTTGTACAGCTTACGCTTAACCAAGTGCATGAGATTATCAACTGTGTATGTAAATAGAACATTTTTACAAATTAAATGATTATGAAACAAGCTTTAAATATACTCAACCGTTTTCCTCGTAAAGCGGTGGCTGCGACGCAAACATATCGAACAAGTCGAATTTAAGTAGCGGCAACTTCAAATAGGAGTTTGGATACGAACGTCGGATCATATAGGGACTGCGATCAATGTGTCGCAGAATCTCAACAAGATTCCAAAGGCTAAATCTGAAGAAAATCAACTTTCAATTTTATTTTTATGAAATTTCTGTAATCCTCCTTACCGTATCATAACGTAAGCACTCGCACGATTTCTCATATGATCCACACTTGCCTGTTGGAAATTCGTGTCTGCATTCAACGTATTTTTCAGTGTTCGAATGTATTCTAACCGACTGTTGGCGGTTGAGAAGATATTAAAAAAAATATATAAAATCACTTTTCTATATCGTATACACACTTTACTTCCTCCTCGGATAAATTGTTTATCAATACGCCTTGTAGTACACCCGTATATTTAAGTTTGTTTCTGAGCATTTCACGACCCATTAGATCAAATTCGATCTGCTGGGACAGGTGCTTGTTGTTATCCATCTGACCTCTCGCGCTGCAAAAACACTTTTAATAATTGCTTAATCAAAAGTTTCTGCATACGAACCGTGAATAGATCTCTTTTGCTTGCGAGCAAAGTGTTGTGAATTTTAATTCCTTGATAACTTTCTCAATGGTCTCCAATTCGTTCTTAAGTTCCACCATGCTTCTCGTTTCACGCACATAACGGTGTTTTTTTGTATTGCCAACAGAGTCCCGCACCTCCTTGGGCGGGACGGGCACAAAAACGCGTGGTTTCTTCAAATCGGCAAGCAATTTCATTTTGGCCTGATAATCTGCTACCGAGTTATCCTCCAGCCGTCGGAACTCGCTGTTAAGCTGCTTAAACCTGCTTATGGCAGGCAGGCCCAGATGAATTATGTACTTGATCATATTCGTCTGATCCACAATATCACTATCGAGGGAACTCAAAATGGGCTCATAAAATATCTCGTCCTGCAATAGGACTTGAACCATTTTCTTATATGTTGTATTTATCGTTTTTATCGCTCTGAAGCGCACATTCGAGTTTTCGATTTTCTTCAGCAACACGCGAGATTTGATTTCCTCTTCTAATACAAAAGAGTTCTCAAACTTGATACGGTTTTCCACTATAGAACGTTCTATCTATATAAAAAAAAAAAACTATTCTTTCTTAATATGTTCCTTTATGTTTCAGAGCTTAAAACGTACCAGTAAATCATGTAACTTGTTCTTCAACTGCTCAAGGCGAGACTGTAGACGATCTCGCTCCTTGCGCATGATAAATGTGCTTTGATTGATATTGTCCGCGACCAGATGTATGGGCATCCTTTGGTAGAGACGCTGCATACTGCTGTGATTGCTCAACATGTTCCGTATCTTATGGGCATTGTCGCCGACCGATATCTTTTGCAGCTTGATACGACCATCAAGGCATTCATTTTTCAAACTCTCGCTCTGATGATGGAAACGACTCAAAAGGGCTTCCTTTTCATGGTTATTGAAGATAATGCGAGAAGCTAGAACACAGAATATGTTTTAGATCAGTGTATCAGCTCTATATATATTATATATATAAACTCGCTTACTCAGCAAACTATTCATAAACGTATATTGCTCGGTTATCGAACTGGGAGTCCAGTTCTCGTCAAATATGAGATGTTGGGCTGCATTCGAATAGCTTAAGAGCCCATGCACATTGGGGTCTCGAGGCCGCACTGGCTTTACCACAGTTCGCGACTTTTCCCTCATCTGGCGCTTTGACAATGGTCTGTTCCGATTATAGCACGGCATTTTATATGTATTTTATATGATTGTTAAATATATATATTTATTTATGTATGTATATATAGATATGAATATATTTGTGTTTTAGAGTTTGCTGTTGTTGTTGTTGTTATGTGCGTCGCGATTGTAATGAATTATTTGTTTTCATTTAGTCGAATGTAAGCATTAATTTTTAATTTGATCAGTTTGACAGCAAATGCATAGCCAAGTAACGACGTGGCCGTGCAGCGATCGTAACGGACTGCAATCCGATCAATATTTGTATACCCTGAACTTATTGGAAATGGGAGATTAGAGTATAATGGCTTTTTGACAATGTATGCAACAGACAGAAGAGGGTGTGGCAGAGCCTACAGAGTATATTCTTGATCAGGACGACGAGCAGAGTCGATATCGCCATGTCCGTCCGTCCATCAGTCCATTCGTCCGTCCGTCCGTCCGTCCGTGTGAACGCAGTGTATACCATACGCTGTTGTGTTTTTTTCTTTACAGAACTTTTAGCCTAATATAATTTCAATAAATACATAAAAAACGATTTAGCTTCAAGTTTGGTTTATATTGATTAGAATAATTGATTAGAATAATTCAACATTTAAATATTCCATTAACCTAACTAACATTTTGTAGTTAAAAAATAAAAGTTATATAGATATATAGTTTAATATATCTTAGTTGTTAGTTTGTCTGACTTCCTCTACAAGCTTGGCACTCATCGTCTTAATCTGTCTTCGTGACAGAATAGTGGGGTCGACTTTATCATCATCAAAATCCAGCATGCCTCCATCACATTGAGTTCCTCGTGAGTCAGCATACGAATTGAGGCTAATCAGAAAACATTTGTGATACTCATCAACAAATTTCTGTGTCTTCAGATCCCGAAGAGGAACATGTTGGTAAGCCTGCACCAGCTTGTACATCTTACGCTTCACCAGATGCATCATACTGTCAACTGTGCATTAAATATGACAATATAAATATATGATTAAAATATCAATCTTAGTTCAGCTCAACTGTCTTCCTCGAAAACGGGAGGCGCCGCCGCAATCATATCGTACATCTCGAAGTTGAGTAGCGGCAATCTCAATTCTGAACACGGATAACGACGACGAATCGCATAGGGACTGCGATCAATGCATCGCAGAATCTCTAACAGATTCCAAAGACATAACCTAAGGATGCAATATAAATTCAAGAGCAAAAGCTACCCGGAAATAGATAACAATACCGTAGCATTATAAAAGCTCTGCCCCGATTCTGAATATATTCCTCCGTATTCTTCTCAGTGTCCTTTGCTTTTTTCAATTCGTCTCTCAACGTTTTAATATATGCAATTCGTCTGTCGGACAATATCAATTGTGAATATATATAAGCATAGTGTATAACATCAATTTTCTATACTCGCATCGATTGATACACACTTTACTTCCTCATCCGATAGATTGTGCACTAATACATCCCTTAGCAAGCCAGCCGAGTATTGCTTTTCCTTGATCATTTCACGATTCATATGATCGTATTCTATCTGACGGTTCAACTCTCTGGTCTTCTTCACCTGCGTCTTAGTGCTGAAAAAAAGACAGTTTTAAATGGCTTCATCAAAAGTTTTTGTAGACGAACCGTGTATAGATCTCTTTTGCTTGTGAGCAAAGTGTTGTGAATTTTAATTCGGTAATCATTTTGTCGATGGTCACCAATTCGTTCTTAAGTTCCACCATACTGTTCGTTTCACGTAAATAGCGATCACGATCCGAACCAAGAATAGTTTGCCGCATGCTCTTGGCTGGAAGGGGCATCAATTTGCGTGGCTTTTTCAGTTTGGCAATAAATTTGATCTTCGCCTGAAAATTGGCTCGCGACTTATCCTCCAACCGTTGGAACTCGCTGTTGAGTCGCTTAAACCTGCTTATGGCAGGCAGGCCCAGATGAATTATATACTTGATCATATTCGCCTGATCCACAATATCATGATCGAGAGAACTCAAAATGGGCTCATAAAAGATCTCATCGTGCCCTAGGACTTGAATCATTTTTTTATATGTTGTATTTATCGTTTTTATCGCTCTGAACCGCACAGTTGAGTTTTCAATTTTCTTAAGTAAAACGCGAGTTTTTGTTTCTTCCTCCAAAACAAATTCATTCTCATATTTGATGCGGTTTTCAAGATTAGAACGATCCAACTATTGAAGGTCAGTTAATTAATTTGGTTACCTACAGGCTAACAACAAGAAGTTTTCAGCCCCAAACTGATTTTCAGAGAGAATTGAGGTGGAGTATAGACTGACACTATTGGTTGAAAGACTAGACAGGGTGCTATAGTCTCGTCACAGGTGTACAAGCCAATATACATTACTTAATACGTACCTGCAACTGAAACAATTTACGCTTCAACTGCTCTAAGCGAGACTCTAGACGATCTCGCTCCTTACGCATGACAAATGTGCTATGATTGATATTGTCAGCAATCTGATGTATGGGCATCTTTCGGTAGAGACGCTGCTTATCGCTGTGATTGTTCAACATGTTCCGTATCTTATGGGCATTGTCGCCGACCGATATCTGTTGCAGCTTCATGCGCCCATCATGGCATTCTTCTCTTAAACTAGCTGTTTTACGTAGGAGACGTTTCTCATGCGCTTCCTTTTCGTACTTGTTGACGATGTTGTGAGATTCTGGGGTACGTTGTATGCGTGGAATCCCTCGATACACCTGTATACAATTACTTACTCAGCAGACTGTTCATATAGGTAAAATTTTCGGCTAACGAACTGGGCGTCCAGTTCTCGTCAATAACGAGATGCTGGGATACGTTCGCATAGCTCAGGAGTCCATGGCTATTGGGGTCCCGAGGGCGCACTGGCTTCAGTGATCGGATACCGGTACGTGGCCTTTGCCGGGTCAATAGATTATTATTCCGTAAGCTGCACGGCATTTTGCATGTATTTTATATAGTTAATATATTTTAATATATGTGTATATCTATTTATATTAAATATATATGTAAATATAAATTGATTTTTCGTTTTGGAGTTTGTTGTTGTTATGTGCGTCGCGATTGTAATGAATGATTTGTTTCCATGTAGCCGAATGTAAGCATTCGTTTTTAATTTGCTCATTTTGAAAGCAACTGCACAGCCAGCTTTTCTGTACAGAAACAAGGTACGTTTTGACGGTGCAACAAATCTATCTCAAAGACAACAGTCTTTAGTTAAATGCATTTCCGACTGCCGCCAATCATATTATCGTAAGATAGTGTAGTAAAATCAATGATCAATGTAATTTCAATATATTTGTGGAAATGTAAAAAACTAGAAAATTTATAGACATTAATCCAAAAAGGAAGTGCTACGTTTCCTCCCGTCTGACAGCTTCTTCCACCAGTCTGGCGCTCTGTGCTTTCAGCTGTTTGCGATTCGGTATAGAGGCCAAGGTCTTGTCCTCTAGCAAATCATCAATCTTTGGACCGTCCTGCTGGTCGTCATCGAGTACTTTGACCGGCTCGATTTTTTCCAAATAAAGTCGATGATAGCGCTCTCGACTTTGATTAATAGACGCTGCCATATTGGGAGTGAAAGTCTGCATTAACTTGTAAACCTTGCGCTTAAGGTAATGCATAATTGTATCAACTGTGAAAAGAAGGGAAAATGTAATTAAATATCTATTTTTTTTCTCTTTTAAGGGTTTTAGGGTTCATTTTCCTACCGTCTTCCTCGAATAGCTCTGGAGGAAAAGCTTTTATTTCAAGAAGCTCGAATTTCAAAAGTGGAAGCTTCAAAAATTCACTCGGATATTGCCGTTTGAACAATTTAGGATTACGATCGACATGACGCAGAATGTCCCACAGATTCCAAACGGTCCAGCTGTGACGACCGGGATAGACAAAGGTTGATTATAAAGAAAAAAGATACCCATCTAATCAAAGTATACCGCATTAGTACATAGGCATCGGCCCGATTCTTTATGTGACTGATACTGAACTGCTCAAACTCTTTGTCGGCCTCTAGCATTATCTTTAGCTCTCTTATGCGCTCTAGACGACTGTCGGGCAGATAAATGAAAAGAATATTTAAGAAAAGATAGATGTATAAAGAGTCAAAGCTGCTTACTTGATTTCTTCCTCGGAAAGATTATTTAATAAAACATCCGACAGCAGAGACGAGCATTTCATTTTTTGCTCAAGCATCTGTTTGGCCTGCATGTTATTTTCGATTTCCCGTCTTAGCTTTTCATTGTTTTCCATTTGATTCTTAATGCTACAAAGTCGAAAATGAATTGGTCTATTAGCAAATCTATATGGGACTTAAGAGCACTAACCGTGGATAAATCTCCTTTGCTTGCGAACACAAAACCGTTAATCTTAGATTTTTTATTGTATTTTCAATCGTCTGCAGCTCAGTTTTGAGTATTGCCATGCTCTCTGTAAGGCGAAGATAACGTTTGGGATTATTCGTTTGTATCTCTCTAACTACGATCTGCGGTGGTCCAATAACAATTGGCTTTTTCAGCGAATTTAATATCTTAATCTTTGCTTGTTGGTTCTTGCGTGCCTTCTCCGACAGTTGCAAGAGTTCGCGATTCAGGACTTTAAACTTGGCTATAGCCGGCATGCCCAGATAGAGTATGTGCTTAATGAAGTTCACCTGATCCTCCATATCGCCATCGAGCGAGCGCAGAATGGGCTCATAGAATATCTCATCCTGCAACAGGACTTGCCGCATTTTCTTATATGTCGTATTTATGGTTCGTATGGCATTCAAGCGAACGTTCGAGTTTTCTATCTTCTTAAGTAGTATACGAGATTGTATCTCCTCCTGTAGGACATACTCATTCTCGTACTTAATCAAATTCATCACCCTGGACCTATCCATCTGTTGAATATGCGTACCAAATATTAATTATGCTGCTTCAGTTAATTCGCCAATATTTTACCAATAAATTTCTGTATTTTTGCTTGAGCTGCTGCAATCGAGCATCCAGACGATCGCGCTCCTTGCGCATGACGAAAGTCCGCTGATTGATATTGTCGGCGACCAGATATATGGGCATCCTCTGGTACAGCCGCTGCATATCCCTGTGCATAATCAGAAAGTTGCGGATTTGGTGGGCATTGTCGCCGACCGTTATTTTCTGCAGCTTGAGACGCCCATCAGCGCATTCATGTTTGACGCGCTTGTTCTCCACCAGGAGCAGGGCTCGATGGGTTTTTGTTTCGTGCTGTTTGTAGATGACGCGTCGCTCTAGGCACCCGCTTAAGATTAGACCACAATATCTTTACGAAATGGCATGATGCGACACTTACTCAGCAGCTCGGCCATGTTACCATATATATCAGTTACCGAACTCGGCGTCCAATTGTCCTCCACGATGAGATGCTGGGCCGCAATGGACATGCCAAAGAGTCCATGGTATCGAATATTGCGCGGACGAACTGCCTTGGGCGCCATCGGATCCCTATCATTGGTGGTATCCCGCCGAGAGCGGAACTCAAGGCTCTTCTCTTGCTTGAAACAGGGCATCGTGAGTAGGTATTGTCTATATTATGTATTGTATAAATTATGTATTTTAGTTTTGAGTTCTGTTAGTGTTATGTGCTTCTGTTGAGTCCTATAGTTAATTTGAATATTTTTGTTTTTGAGTAGGTCCCTAATGTTGTAGACTACGCAGCTGGATTACTAGATTACTAGAATCCTCAAATGCTCTACTTGCTATTCTGTTCTTATGATTTTATGGTTCAATGTGGTTGATAAGAAGAAAACACACCAAGAGTTTATTTTACACATTTATTTTGCACTAACATTGTTGTTTTTTTTTTCTTTTCAAACATAAGTTCTTATACAGTTCATAAAATGTTTCAATAGAATTTTCTTAGCTTGTACTTGAGTATGTTATATTACTTATATAGTCTGCATAAAATAATTTTCTATATTTTCGTGAAAATATTTGGTGTACATATTCTTTTGCTTTCGCTGGGCATGAAATTAACTAATAGAAACACATTTAACAATTTGATTTGTTTTAAAGTAAACTGTTTATTGTTTATATATGGTGCACGATCAACTCTGTTGCACTTCCTCTTAGATTTATCTACAAGTTGTGTATGCATGTATATCTCTCAATGTGAATAGCCAACATGATTTGGTTTTTTTGTTAAGGATTTTTATGTAAATATTCAATTTTCTTTTCGAACTTTTCTTCTTAGTTTTTCATCAAGCCAATTTTTGTAATTTTTTGATTGAAAACATCAACAAGTAGTCGCTTTCATTGGGAAACTCTTAGTTGTAGATAGAATTAGATACGTACTTTAGTCGTTTAGATAGTACTTGAGTGTATTTCTCTTTCGTAGGCTAAATAAAGGTTTTGTTTTAGGTTAAGGTTTAGCTCAAACAGCAGCGTACAAATATTGTCATAAAACTCTTCTTTTTTTTCGTTTGTCATTTATAGTAATATTTGGTGTATAATTTATAATTTACATTGATTTGTTCGATTTTTACTTGTAGTTATAGCTTTCATGAAAATTCCATGTATGATTGTTGCCTCTAAATATTATTGCATTGCTGTGTGTCTGTGAGTTTCGTGTTGCCTACTCTACGACGCGACGCGACGCTTCGTCATTTATAAGAAAGTAACGCCTACTTGTAGGCATAGCGCAAATTAGTCAAAGATACTTTAGGTACATGTTTTAGATTCAAAATCTTTAAAATTAAATACTAAAGAGCACAATTTGAAATGGAAACACAGTACGTAGGCAGTTAGTTGGCTTATAGAAATTTGTATTCGTGCTGCACAACCACTAACTGAGAAACATAAAAAATCAAGTTGAATTCAACTGCAACGAAAGAGTATTAACAATAAGTAAAAAGAAATCATTTATCTCGTGTATTATATATGCGATGTTTTATTTAAACACAGTTCCAGCGTATTGCCGCCCCTTATATTATATTGGATTGGATTGGATTGGATTTGATTTGTTTATTTTTTGTTTGCTTGTTTTTTCAAACAATTTAATAAATGGCTAATACAACGCATGCCTTAAAACATAATACATATACACACAAATATATATATATATATATATTTAAATATATATAGATATATATAATAGTTGATTTCCACTCGTTTTAAATATACAATTGCAATAATAATCAAATTGAAATAATACTTAAAAATATACAAATTGAATTTGGGACCAAATTGAAACTAGCTTGGAATGCTTTTACAAATACGAGTAAGTTTTCCTTTTCTCATTTTCCATACTGCCATTTTAACTTGAAACCAACAAAGAGTTTTTAACAATAAACAAAAAAAGAAAACGTGTTTGAAAAAATAGACTACAGATAACAATAGAAAACTTGAAGTTTTTGTTTTTGTTTTTGTTTTGTATATAAACGGATTAAAATATTGCAAATTGTTAAGAGGCTCAAATACGCTCTCACCTAAGCATAATTGTAACATAGTTTATAGCTTTATGGCGTCTGCAAAGACTTGATTTTAATAATATTTATATATAATTTCCGATAGTGTACAATAAATTTCAGTATTTAACAGACTCCATTTAACGTGTGTTTGTTTTTTTTTTTTAGCTTTAGGTTTAGTGATTGGCGTAGGACACAACTACAGGTTTTTGCTTACACCTATTATGTAGGATTTACACATATGTATGTAGGTATATTTCACATAGGCTACTTTTTTATATTTCGTTTTTTTTTTATATTTGCTTTTTGTTTTACTTTAGCTAATTATGGAAATTCTTGCATACAAGTTATATAAATTGTTGTATACATATAAATAGTCAAACTCATTTTATGTTTTATAGTAATAATATAAATATATATGTATATGTATATATATATAGCAATTTGTTTATGTGTGTGTGAGTGTGTTTTGTGTATGTTTGCTCAACATTATAATAGAGTTCTTAGCATTTTCATTTCGTATGTAGCGTAGTGTAAACATTTATAATTTCTTAGTTTTGCGTTGAACTTGAATTTTCTTTAATCATTTCATAATATCTGCACACATATATATATATATATTTATATATTATGTATTTTACGTGTGTATGTGTATTCGTATGTTGTCTATGAGGTTATAGCGCTTAATGTGTATGTGTGTGTGTATGTGTGTGTGTGTGTCTGCTTGTGTGTTCGCGTGTATGTTGAGGTGGCGCCTTATAACGCCCCAAATGGATCGAGTGGTACATTTTTATTGCCTCCATTCTGCGTTGCCTGCGTGGGCTGCATGATCCCTGTCGCCGCTGGCACCGTCGCATTACTGTGCGCCACGCCCATCATCGTCGGCTGCCCCCCAGTCAAAGGGGCTGCCTGTGGCAACATATTCGGCTGCTGCCCCATCACCGGCATGCCCTAAAACAATCAAAATACCTCATTAGAACAGTCTCGCCAATATCAGATTTTATTGCTTGATCAAACTTCCAAATCATGCAGGGAATTGGAGGATTATTTGAACGACTAAGGATTAGACATAAGTTGCGGAAGTTTTTGGATAGAAAGAATTGTTGGTTAACAAGTATTTGGCTCATTGAGATTGGCCGCCGTGAGCTACATACATATACATAATATATATATATATATATATTTTATATTATTTATATATATACATATATGTATATGGTTTTTCAAAACATGGGGTTAGTGAACTCTACATAGGGCATACAACGAAAATAAAAACTCAGTTCAGAAAACTTCTTTCTACGAAAGAAATAATATTGTCAAAATTCAAAATTTTTAATTTTAAAACCTCGTAAAACTAATAGAAATATGAATTTTCGAAGAAGAAAAAAACAATATAATCAAAAAGTAATTTCTAATTTTCTCGAGTGTTATGTCAAGAGAGAGACCTATGTATATAGAGAAAGAGACGGGGTTGCGATAGTGGATACCATAACCATAGAAATAGAGCATGGGGCAACAGTTCGGCAAGCTCTGTGCGTAGGGCAAAAGCCAGAGTAGGTAGATTTGATAGTGAGAGTGAAGTCTTAACTTAAGATAGGCAAAAATCAAAATGAATAGAAAAAATAAAACAAAATTAGACAAGTTCAAACATAATCAAAAGTAAAAATTGTAAATACGCACAATATAATATATATATATATATATATATATATATATATATATATATATATATATATATATATATATATATATATATATATATATATATATAGTTATATATATTTCAATTAAATGAAAGTAAAATAAACGCAACTCATAAGTATAGTAAGTATAAACATTTATTTTATATTTGATTATGTTTTATTCAAAATTGTTTTGTTTTGTAGTTGTAGTTGTAGTTGTACGTTGGGTTTGGTTTGGTTTTCAGTTGTATTATTGTATATTTGTTCTTTAGTTTTCGGTTCGTTTGCATTATTCTTACCTGCATATAATTTGGCATAACAGGATAACTAGCATGTATATACGGATGATTGATTGTGATTGGCGCAGGACTTACGGTCATGCCATGTGCCTATGTATACATACATATAAAAATAGATATATATATATATATAATATGCATATATACACATGTATATATATATATATATATATATATATAGATATATAGATATATATGTATGCATATATTGTGTGTGTTTATGTTTCAATACATATATAACACAAGCATACAGACAGCATTACACAGGAGCATCGTGAATTACATATTGATTTTAGGTGTTGAAATTTTATTATATTATTCATTTGTTTTTTTGATTATAAATTATTATTATTATTATTATTTTTTGGATATATTTCGATATTGCGGTATGCGTTGGATAGTTGAAATATATAAAGCAACATAAAATAAAGAAAAGAAAGTGATAGTTTATATATATGTATGTGTATATATATATATATAAGTTAATATTAAGACAGAAATAAATAGGAAAATAAATAAAATCAAAATGGAATAAATACAATTATGTGTGTATGTACGAGTACAAGTATTAGACGGATTTGTGATGAGTCGGCCTGCTTATGTAGGTTAGCTATTTCAAGTAGCTGCTCAGTACCTACACTTACGAGGTGTGCCACAATAGTTAGCCCTAGTGCTAGGTGTAGTTGTTGTTGTCGTTGTGTGATGCAGTGTTTTGTTTTTTTTTTTATATATATATGGAAAAGACCTTAACCAATATATCATATTTTATAATCGAAAAGAATAAAATAAACGTTCAACTTGCAACGACTTGATTTGTGTGCTTTCATAGCTTTATACCAATTCAAGAGATATGTGTATGTAAAAAAGATTATATATATATATATATATATATATATATATATATATATATATATATATATACATATATATATATATATATATATGTATATAAATCGGCCACAACATCTAGATAATACTTTCGGGTTAAATCAAATCAAATTCCACATAGATCAAGACATTATAAATAAATAAACCAAGTAGCTGTTGTTGTTAGGCAAAGTGCAATTCTTAAATAAATTATTTGCAAAGGAAAAATGTACAAAAATGAAAAATATAATTGAAAAAAATCATAATCATAAGAGAAATTGTATGTTACATGGATAGTAAGTGAGCCTAGCGTGTTGTGTGACACAATCTTTAGGATACCACAATTATTATTGTTCCCTCATATTTGCTTGGTCTTTTGCTTTAGGAGCACAAAAAGTCTACCTATAAAGCCATATATATGTATATCTATATCTATTCATAAATATATAAATATATGTACATATAACTCTCATCGCTATGATATTGTCTCATGTTTTTGTTGTATTTAGTTGAGTTGAGTTTCGATTGAGTTAAGTTTCGATTGACTTGAGTTTCGTTTGATTGATTGTTTCGGTTGAGTTGAGTTTCGGTTGAGTTAAGTTGAGTTGAATTGAATTGAATTGAATTGAGTTGAGTTGAGTTGAGAGAAAGAAAGAGTAGAGAGTTAGCTGTGGTCATAACTCACCATTGGACGATAGCCAGCACCAGTTGTAGCCGCCATTGGTTGAGGTGTCCAATTAGCACCTGGTTTCGCTGTATTTTTAGGTGAATTCCATTGCACGGGTCTATGAGATACATATGGGGTAAGAGAGTAATGATATAAGAGAGACACGAAATCAATGAAGCTTTTGTTTTTTTTTTTTTGTTCGATTACGTTTCTAAAAATGTATGGTCGAATTAGTTCGAAACTAAAGAACTGGGAACTTGTTATGTACACAAATGGAACATGAATATACAGATGATGAGGGATGTGGGGGTAATTGGGCGGGTATGATTGGGCGGAACTTGGGAACAACTCCAGGGCCAAGCATATGAAACAATCAAAAAAAAATGTGTATTATTTGTTGCTGTATTTATAACTTAATTAAGCAACGGAACCTCCAGACAAATCAAATGTCCCAGATGAAGCATAGCCCATCCGTACACTGAGCAACACTGAGGGTAACCCGGTAACATAGAACTACTTTGGTATATGGATGTAAGAACTGGGGGAAGTTTGTACGATATTTGGTTTTCCGATTAATATTTGATAGTATAAATGCAACTACACATAGATTTTGATCATAGCTGGCCTTTTGCTGGAAATGCCTTTATGGGAATAGGTCAAATATTTAGGAATATCTATGGACTGGGATTGTGTCTGTAAGTCTTTGAGATAAAACTCAAAAACCGAGGTGGGAGCTATGTTTGATGATACACTTTGAAGATGATGCTCTGATGTATTTCTCATATTCTTCCCACACACACGCACACACATTATATACACACATACACACACACACGCACACACACATTGATTTGTCGATTTTACTCACTTTGCACTCGCTGTTTTATTTATATTTAAATTATCAACTAGGGACATTAGTGAACTATCCAGATCGCCCGTTATTATCTTGCCAGCTGGTTGTTGTTGGTGCTGCTGCTGTTGTTGCTGCTGCTGCTGCTGCTGCTGCTGATGCAGTTGTTGTTGCTGTATGAGTAGCTGCTGTTGTTGTGTATTCATTTGTTGTTGTTGTTGTAATGTTAGGGCCGGACTGCTGGCATTGAAGCCCTGGTAGGCGGCACCTGCGGCGACAACATTCATTTGATTGCTGTTGGCTGTGGCCGGTTTCAGAACATCGCCCAAAGCATCAAAGCCTTAATTTTTGATCGTGTTTATATATATGACAAGTTGTTGTTGTACGAGATATAGCCAGCACACCGTTATAGGCAGACATTTACACAAACAGACATACACAGTAGTAGTAGTAGTTGTTGTTGTTGTTGTTGTTGTGGTTTTGTTGTTTTTATGATACAAATGGAAGCCCACAACAATTATTCAATGAGGATTTTCGTATTTTTCGATTTGCAAGTTTTTGCCCGGTTTGAAAATGATTTTGTTGTCGTTTCAAAAGACATACACATATAAATATATACATATATATATATATGTATATAAACATATAAGTATATACATATTTGTGTATATAAATATATATAGATATATGTATAGGAAAAAATTTAATGTTTTTCCAGGGATTTGTGCCACCAACATTAACGTATTGTAAACATGAGACAATGTGTGTTAATGTGTCAAGTTGTTTTTTTTTTTTTTGTTTTTTGTTTTTTGTTTTATGTTACGTACATAAGAACATAAAAAAGAGAAAAAGAGAAAAAATACATTGACAAAATAAATATTGTGAATTAAGATTTCGTTTTGTTTCTCTATATGTTATCTGTGCATTTTGCAGTGTTTAATTAATGTAAATTTGAATTATAATAAATGTTTTATTACTGGCAGGTTTCTAGATATGATAATTTGTTTTGAATCGTTAGTAAGTATATAATTAGTTAAGCGGTTTGTCAAGCAAGTATTAGTTGAGGTGCATACATTAGACGTTAATATACTATGAGTTGTTCAACTAGAAGCAAAAGTCTTTGAAATTTTTAATGATATTAATGATTAAAATACAAACAGAGTAGACGTAGGAAAAACGTGGGCAAGAGGCCCGTAAGTTGTGGAAACTTCAGACTAACTAAAAACTGTTCAAATATATATTAAAAGTTTCAAAACTAAATTTATACATCATTTAATTTCTGCTTTGTTCTGTCTTATTTTCAGTTATCAAATGTTTTTCTTTTTTTTCTTTTTTAATTAAATCTAACTTACAGCATAGAACACAGTTGAGGACACACTCACGCAATTTGATCGAGAAAAGAAAAACATAAATAAAACCAAGACTCACAATAAATAGAAATTTACAGTTGTTGCGAACAAAAGAAATACGTATATGAATAGCGGTGGGATTTGGAAGCGTTTTCAGGAGTTTTACACATGAAAGTCAAACACGAATACACTGCAAATGCCAACCAAGCAAGACATTTGTTCGATCGCATGAAATGAATGTCTTCACAGAGCATACCAAGTACTTGCAAGTAATTCAGGCGACGAACAAGCATTTATAGTTCACAAAAACACTTGTTTAAGATATTCAAATATGAATGTTCCAAATGAAATCGGTTTACCATATATAGTAATTACTTATCCGACAAATTGCGATTGCAACGACATCAATTTTCAAATATAAATTCATAATTTTTCTGATTTGTAACTATTATTCGTAGATTCTTGGAAGTTCTTAAGCAAGACTCTATTGATTATTCATAAAAGTTTTTGCTTTCCTCATTTCTTTTACGACTAGCAAGCGTAGGCATTACTTGAAAGTACTTGGAAATGCATTGGCCAAAGACTCTTTTGAGTAGAAGAGACTGACTTTAGACGATTCGATTAGTGTGTTCGACTGTGGGTGTATGTGTGTCTGTGTGTGTTTGTTTGTGTGTATATGTATGTGTATACGCAGCACTACAAGCACAACAAACATGAGGCCAGTGTTGGACAATTGAAGCTTTGTACAAACACAAAGCGCGCAACGTAAAAATTGGTTTCTGCGTTTCATTTCATCTCGCAAAAGTTCACCTGTGGGAAATTGAGACATCGTGGAAGTTGATAATAAGGCCAGCTCTTGCTGTTTCTGCAGTTGCTGATGTTGTTGTTGTTGTTGTTGCATATAAAATAATGCGGCTTGTTGTTGCCGTTGTTGTTGTTGTTGTTGCTGCTGCTGTTGTGGCTGATACTGTGGCTCCACAAGTTGGCCATAGACAACGCCTTTGGGTTGCATATCATCGAAAAAGGGATTTGGCAACGCTGCTGACGACGCGCCTTATATCATTCGACACAAGTGTTTATATTCGCAAGGATATTTCGTTGGGGATAGCCATAAGAAAAATTAATTAAATTATAAGCGTGGGTAAAACTAAATCTCAAAATCAAAAATTACGCACACAAAACTCCAAAAATTATCGTTCGAAAAAAATGGTGTAGAATCGAGTTTCACGCATACAGCAAAAAGTATCTTGTGTTTGCAAACTTAAGACAAGTTGTGATAGATGGATTTAGGTCTAGCCTTTTCTAGCCTTTTATTTTCTTTTCTTTTCATTTCTGTTCTTTTTAGAGCGGGCTACTCTTGGCATTATTTAAACACAAAAACTTTAAAGTGTATTAGTTATATAGTTAGTACAACATGCTAAACATACCAGTAATTAATATGAATAAGGAAAACGAAATATTTAAAATTTGTTAAGAGCCCCGCACCATAAAGAAGCAATACATAAACTAGTTTTTAGCCCCCTCCAGATTAGAACTTTGGATTAGTTTAAATCGTTAAACATATATATATATATATACTATATATATATAAATATATATATATTAAAAAAAAGTTGCATTGCAATTGTAAATGTATTAATGAGAGAAATTAACCGGCTTTAATTGCTTCTTTGGGAACACTTACCTGTTGGTTCCGTATTACCAAAAACGGACGTAAAATTACTATCGGAAACGAATGCATTAGTAGCAGCAGCGGAGGAAACTGTAGAGCCATTGAAACCTATTTTATGGTTTTTTTTTTTTATGGGAGTTTTTTTTCATAGTTGTGTGTGTGATTTATCGAGTCATGTTGTTGTTGTTGTTAAAGTTGTTGTTATAGTTGTAGTTGTTGGTTGTTTGTTTTAGGGTTGTGGAGAAAAAAACCAGTGATGAAAATGAAGAGCAACAATACATTAGACGAAGAAATTCAAAAATGAGTAAATAATAACTTACAAAATTATATCAAATACATAATAATATACGAAATAAACATAATTAAAATTTCATGTTGTTTATGATAGGAAAAATATACAAATGTGCATCAAAAGATTGTGCTTAAGGACAGCCATATATAGAGATAGAGAGTAAGAGGGGAAGAGAGAGGGAGAGTAAGAGTAAGAGAAAGAGTTGGGACGGAGTGCGCGCCTTTTAAATGTCTGGATCTGACACAGCTACAGAGACAACATGGGTAATACATATACATACATATATATATATAGATAGATATAGACTTATATCGTAAAAAGATCGAAAAAAGAAAACTTTAAAGCAACACCTAGGCATCAGAGTCGAAATTAACTAACTGAAGTCAATTAAAAATAGTAATTAATTAAATCATAAGAAATTATAGCATGCTACCGTTATTATGCATCCATAAATTATTGGCATTTAGTGCAGCACCTGTTGCTCCGGTTGTGGCAGCTGCCACACTGTTGCCACTGGCCTCGAACATATCAGCAAACGGATTGCCCAGCTGCAGCAAATCGTCGGACGCCTTTGTGGCATGCGCCTGCGATGCGCCAGATGCTGCTGCAGCAGCAGCGGGCTGTGCCGACGCGGCACCAAACAGATCAACTATCGGCTGACCAGCCTGAGAGGCTGGCGGTGACGATAGGAATGGATTTGTTAGTGCAGCGCTAGCTCCGCCAGCACCGCTGCTAGTGGGCGACGATACCTTGGACTGATCAACGAAAAGAGCAAGTCATTTAACTCTTCATCAATTGATATTCAATAGAAATCAAATTTGTACTCACTTTGTACTGATTCATGGCGGCCTCCTCTTCGGCCAGCACCTGGGCCTTCAGTTGCTCATCAATGCCATTGGAGGTATCAAATTTACTCGATGCAGCCGCAGTGCCAAATGCCGAGCTAGTTGAAGAGAGTGCAGAGACAGCGGATTTAACATTTGTGCGTTGATAGCTGCGCCAACAAATCAAATGCAACAAATCATAGAAAGGAAACAGAAAATGGAAAACACAAATAAATTTCAAAATCAAAATATAACAAAGTAAATTAAAAGAACAAAGAATTCGCAATTCAAACTTAACTAAGATCTAACAATAAATCTACTGACTACCGCAACATACACACCTCGACGATTGTGTAGGCGTATTGGCCGCAGAGACCTTACGACCCTCCAACGTGGCCAAATGCTGCTCCAAGGCATCCAACAGAGAGCTGGGCGCCTTTGTCAAATCGGGTATATCGCCCTTATCAATGCCAACATTCTGCAACGACAACAAGCAATTCCGTTTAAAGATTCTTATAATTCTTAAAGAGTTTAGAGTGCGCACCTCAGCCACTTTTAGGAATTCTCCGACACGATCCATGCGAACCAAAAACTTTTTGTATAAGTCGAGAGCATCGCGTGCATGCTTCTTATTCATGTCAAAGTATTTCTCCAGTAGATTGATAATGCCGTCATTATAGCAGGCAAACAGACGAATTAAGTCACGGAACAGCAGCATGAAGCTCATATTGATGACGCCTGTGAAAGGGGGTACAGACATATATACATATATATATATATATAGATGAAAACAAAGATATAGTACTAGTCGCATGCACATACCGTTGGTCAAATCGTTGGACTGGCAATCGAACTCCAACAGTCCATCCAATTGTGCCTGCAAAACGGGCAGCGTCTTCAAAAGTTTCTCTGCGTTCATATTACGCAACGAGCCCTCCTCTTTGCTAAAGTTTAATATAGATATATATACATATATATAGATGGATTAATAGGAATCAGAAAAAATATATGGTTTATAAAAGCGCAACTTACCCGCGCTTCACTTTGCAAAAATCAAAAGCCATGGCGCGATATGACAGCGACTTCTCATTCAAATATTTGGCATAGCGTCGTATGAAGGGCGACATATCATAACCTATGGTGTTTGATAACAATAGGGTATTATTCTGCAGTTGATTCGGTTTTAGTCTAGGACACATTAGGTATACGTCTGTCGAACAGTCAATTTTGAACGCCAAATAGAACAATTGATTTGGTTACGTTTTTAGTTAAAGACAGTTAGTCAAAAATTTGTCTCGTTTTTTATACAAAATAAATTTCTTTTTTTTTTTATATTTTAATTTACAGCCATGACCTGAATGGTTAGTATACAATATGTATATATATTTATTATTATTTTTTTTTGCTGTTGCTATTGCTGTTGTTGATAACGATTACCCCGTAAGCCATTATGAAAAGTTTTGTTCTTCAGAAAATACTCACCCATTCTGCCACCTGGAACGCCCATGCCACCATCTGTAGTATAGGTTCATAATTCGCATTGCATATATTATTTATTTTTAATATACATATATATATATATACAAACATATATATATAAATATATTAAGAATGATTTTTTATAAATGTAACATGTGTATGTATGTGTGTATGTGTATGTGTATGTGTGTGTGTGTGTGAGTAAGCAGCGCAATTTAGTTGATAGTCGAGGCACAATATTATTATTCAAAATGTTATCATTAGAACGAGTTACACAAATGAATAGGCCAAACGCGATTCGCAGCATTCAAATGTGAGTGAAAGGAGAAAGAGAAGAGCAGAGGGAAAAGCATGTAATATAATATTTTTTTTTATATATATAATAAGGTTAATTAGTTAAATGTTTTGTTTTGTTTTGTTTTGTTTTCTGTTTCTGTTTTCTTGTGGCATGAGTAAATGTTAGAAAGCATCAAATGTTTCGCATTGTTTCATTATTTTCAGCTTTGTGTGTCTGAAATTTGAGACGTGTTTATACCTTGCACAGTTCCTTTGTCCAGAAAGGAGCTGAGATTGAATGTTGAGTTGCTCGATGCAAGATATTGCATGAAACGCTGTAAAAAACGAAAAAAATAAAGACATCAGTGTGATTTTGTGAAAAATGCATTTGGTATACAAAGCTTTGCTTTAAAAAAAAAATTATAACTAAGTATATCATTTGGTCATATTGGCTGCACCAGCTGAAGTCGTATTCGCTTTCAAAAAGGCAATAAAACAACAGCTGGGAGGAGTTCCAATTAAGCCCCAGCCAAGCGCAGTTCGAAACAAAGAAAACTTCGCGAATTTTGTCGCCAGCAGAGGAAATAGGAAGTAGAAAAAAATAAATAAAATAAAAGATAACATAAGAACCAAAGAGCACGCAGAGCAAAAACAAGGCAAAGCAAGCAAGCAACAACAACAAACGAAGAAGAAAATAAACCAAATGAAATACAAACAAAGCGACAATGAACGTGACCTTTTTATGGTCTTAAAAAACGGCCCACAAAAGTGAAAAGAATAAAAAGTAAAAGTCGAAGGCAATTTATATATATTTATATATATATATGTATATCTTATATTGTTGCACTACTATTTCTCTGAGCACAGCTCTCTTTATATATATATATATTTATATTTATATTTTTACATTATATATTATGTTACGCCCCTTAAATATCTATGCAGACAGCTGATCATTTGGAGGGCGGCTACCTACCTCATTGCCATATGCCATCAAATGATGTGTGGTTATCAGCGATTTGTAGACGACCACCCAGTTGGCGTTCTGCGAGCGTTCGATAAGTAAATTGGCCAAATGGGGAATCGAGACATTTGGTTCGTTTGTGCAGTGCACCAAATCTGCAAAGATAATTGGAAACAAATGAAATTCGAATTTAAAGTGTTTTATGTAACTCTAAAATGAAAGTAAAAAGCAAATAAAGAGCTGAGTGCAGCTGACTCGCAATAAATTATATGTATATGTCTTCGATGTTCATTCTGGGCTGATTTTACTGTTCACACAAATTCGTTTTGGGTGTTATCATCTGGTCGAAGCCGACTTTTGTGGCCTAGCCATGCCATTGTTCGTTGCAATGTTCTTATCAATCTCAACTTCTGCACAGACGACATTTTATGCCGCCGTCAAAGCTCCACAGTGCATTCAAATTGTGATAAGCCCTTGTCTCTGGAGCAAACGCCGTACAATTTAAATGTCATTTATATATACATACTATATATGTATATATGTAGATATATGTATGTAGATATATATATATATATATATATATACATTGGGAATATTATATAAGTATCATCATATTGTTTTTTCTTGCCCCAACAACTTGCTATCGACATTTAAGGAGGGGCGTTTATTTACATACATATGGGCAGCTGATTTAAATGCACTCGTTGATTGCTTACACACACACAGACACACACGCACACACATACACATATGTACACACACACACACACATACACGCGTAAGTAATCTAAATCATTTGGTTCAATTCAATAATTGATATTCGTATATGTGCACATAAATTGAAATAAATACGAAAATATATGTTAATTTTTTTTTTATATTCTTTAAATTAACGAACAACTGAATTTTTTATTGCTTTTCTAAAGTTAGTAAAAGTTTTCTATATTCATATTTTTATCGAGTTACATATGCTCTAGGCTCATTAATCAACAACTTTGAAGGCAAAAAAGTTTTCAACTCGCTCGTTTAATATATATAAAAAAAATTAACAAAAAAGGAAAAATAAAAAATAATAATATTAAACAAAACTAAACCAAAAAAAATTAAAAAAAAAGAACAAATTAAAAAGAAAAGATAAATAAAAAAATTAAAAGCAAAAGTAAAAAAAAAATATAAATAAAAAAATTAATAAGAAATGAAAAATAAATAAAAAAGATAAAAAATAACAAAAATAAAAAAAATAAAAAAAAATTAAAAATAAATAAAAAAATTAAATAAAAATAAAATAAATAAAATTAAATATAGATAAATAAAAATAAATTAAAAAGAAATAAAAAATAAATAAAAAGAAAAAAGATATAAAAAAAATTAAAAATAAATAAAAATAAATTAAAACAAAATAATAAAAATAAAAAAATATTAAAAAAAAAAAAATAAAAATTAAAAATAAAATTATTTAATTAAAAAGAAAGAAAAAATAAATAAAAATAAAATTAAAAAAAAATAAATAAATAAAAATAGACTTAAAAAAATTAAAAATATGAACATAAAAATTAATTGATTAACAACAAACAATAAATAAAAATATAAATAAAAAAAAATTAATAAATAAATAAAAATAAAATTAAGGAAAAAATTTAAAAATAAAAATATAAAAATTAAACAAAAAAAGTAGCACAATTTTTTTGCAAATTAGTATGAAACTTTTTTTATTGCAAAACTCCATTTGGTCGAATATATATATTAATATGTATTAGACTAGTTTAAAGCCTTCATCTAAAGCTAAATCTATGTCTAAGCTAAATATGCTTAGATAAATGCAATTATAGAGCTTAGATGTCAGTAGTTAGCTTAAGCGTTAGACATGCCTATATACATTATTTACAGGGTATGCACTCTTTGACCTACTGACCGAAATTAGAATCTACTTTGAGAACTGGCGGAACATGCTTATGCAAGAAATGCATAGAATTAACATTCAAATTTGCTTTCAGTTTGATTAATATTTAATAATATTCTAAATTGCTTTCAGCTGGATTATTTGCAGTACCCACGTGTTAAGGTTTTACAACAGCTGCATTGCCGAGATTTTAGTGCTAATTGAACCGGAGATCTGCGACTGCATTTTCGCCTGTTTCTTCTGTGTTTCTTCGAATTTCCAACTGGTTTCATTCACAGTTTTATATTTAAAGTTATTAGCGAAGAAGAAGAAAACGGTTGAAAGGCTAAATGAGAGAAATGAATCGTATTTTTTACCTTTTCTACCTGCAAAATGTAAACTGAGAACAGGTTTTCACCATTTTCTTCCTCTCTTAATTTCCAAGTTGTGGCTGAAGTGAGTCTTTTAATGAGTTTTTTTTTTACTCTTGATTGGCTTTGGTTTCATTTTCCAACTTCTAATTTAGCTTTAGGTTGCTTTGGTTTTGGATCAGAAATATAGCATATTGGCAGCCAAAACGGACTAGTTGAGTGCACGTAGCAACAAGTTACAAATTTAATCGATTTAAAAAAAAAAAAAAACTATTTTAGTGAAGTGCATACTCTGCTCTGATTGGAAACGAATTGGGTCAGTGTGGCCAAACTTTATTTTTTTGTTTCTTGCTGAGGCATGAGGCGGGCAGCGTAGCCTATGCGTATATCATGCGCAATGACCGCAAGCTCCAGCTCGATTTATTTTTATGTTTCCCTAATTATAATAACAAACACACACCCATACACCCATACATAAGTCAGCACGGCACAGTCATTTCCAGTCGAAGTTATGCTCATTATGTGACAAATTCGCATAATTTCCAAAGATATACAACAGATGGAATGTAAATGTATGTAATCAAGCATACATACATATGCATGTATTACTCTATATATGTATATGTATTTGCCAACGGTACTAAGCATTGCCCAAAAATTTCTCATGACTCATTTCGCGCTTATTGGACCAACAACAAAGTTGCAAACGTGCCAAAGAAGCGGCAAACTCAAATAAGAAGCGGGTCAAAGCAAATACACAGACAGACAGACAGACACACACACGCACACGCATACACGTGTACAGATATGAAATAAGCAGCAGCAGCTAAAAAGCCAACCAGAATCCAATAAGACAATACAAAAGATCACTTTGTTTAGCCAATCAGAAGTGCAAGACGAGCCTTAGTTTTTCTTGCACTCGTTGTTGTTGTTGTTGTTGTTGTGTACAGATTATGAATAAATTTAAAAGGCAATGACACCGTCGTAACGGCACATACTCCAACAACACCAGCAACAAATATAATATCAAATGCTGTCACACACACACACACACACACACACACACACAGTCATATCATACACACGTGCAGCCGTGAGAAAGTGACGTAACATTAGAAAGAGAGGCCTAGAGCACTCACTGAGAGCGAATGACGAAGCATTCAAAAGGAAAGACCACAAACAGCAGCTGAGGCGAGGCAGCAGGTGCAATGCAATGCAAAAAAAAAAAAAAAAAACTTTATATTTAGTGAGTGGGCGGGGCAATGAGATGTCTGATATGCTTTATTTTGGTGAGTAACAAAGCACAGTTAAATGTTTATTTACAGTAATTGCAATAGCAATAAAACATTGAAAAACTCATCTAAGGCACACACACAAACACACACACACACAAATGTAACGTTACAAGGAGAGAAGAGAGCAAAATGTCTGTGTGTAATTGAATGAATGGCAAAATGTTGACAAGACGACACAAATTTTTTTTTACCAATATGTGTGTGTGTGTGTGTTAACCGTTATTTTTCCCTTTTCGCTCAAAAGTTATGTGTGTGTATGTGTGTATTTTCTTTTCTGTTGTATTCTCTTTGCATTGCACACTTACAATCTAAATGCTTCTTCTTCGGTCCGATGCATTCCTCAGTTGTGGCCTTGCACACTGATTTGGCGAGTCCTTGGCCCGCAAGGCTGTGACGAGCAGCCAGCAGCCTGTCGTTGATTGTTTGCCCAGCCATAGTCATGATGAAGCTGTTGTTGTTGTTGTTCTCACTTAATTAACACTAGTTATATATCCAATCTAATTTGATTATATGTGCACCCAAAGAATGGACCAAACAGCACACGCACACACACACACACACACACAAGCGCATACACTAAGACAGGCCAGTACACGAACAAACGAACGAACGAACACACACACACGCACGCACACTCAGAGATTGATATTGATTAGTTGTTGTGGCAAATGCTTAACGAAAATAAAACACGACTAGCTGGCACACCACAAACTTTTCATCAGATTTATTTCTTTCACAAATGAATTTTTACGCCGCGTTTAATGCGCTCTTTAGCCGGTGCGTAACGCTGTAACGCGATCTCTATAATTCTCTATTTTTTTCTTTTTTTTTTTTGCCACAAATCGATAATGGCGACCAGTACTTTTGCAGCCGATAAGAATAATGAGCGCTGAGAATATCGATGATTGTTCGTGAGTGAGTGTTGTTGTTATCGATATAATTGTTTGATATTTAATTCACTTGCGGTATTCCATAATTTACTACTTCACATTTCAGAGTTATACAAGGCAATGGATACCTTGGTGTTGTAAAAAGAGAAATAAAAGTGATCTAACCTCTATGTCAGAGTAACTAGTTTGAAGCAACATACGAAATTACTCAAAAAGAGTAACCTGCCAGCTGATGGTCGATAACTGCGTATAAACGATAGACGATAACAGTTTTATTTTATATTGCTCTAAAATCTAGTAAAATAATAAAAAATACAACAATAATATTAATTGTAAATCCTACACCTACAAGTTGCTTTGATATCTGATCATATTCGTCACAGCCACATTGCTACAGCAAATGTGAAGGCAAGCGCTGTCAGTGCGCTCATCTACAACAATTCGCACAAAAAACAACCAAACTTCAATTTTGTCATTTTGAAGGCTTTGCCAGTCAGCCACAAATAGAGCGCCAGGATGAATGCAATGCGACAGTTCTACATGGAAGTACCCATAGTGACACGGGCGTACACCACAGTCTGTGTGCTCACAACGCTGGCGGTGGTGAGTCCTTTAAATCCTGACAATAAACTCAATTCTAAAGCACGCTGACGTGTACTGTTATCTGCATATATTGTCTTTTGGCAGCACTTGGATCTGGTGTCGCCGCTGCAGTTGTACTTTAATCCCACACTGATTGTGCGTAAATTCCAAATTTGGCGTCTGGCCACCACATTCCTGTATTTCGGCACCATTGGCATCAGCTTCTTTTTCAATATGATATTCACATATCGCTATTGTCGCATGCTGGAAGACGGCTCGTTTCGTGGCCGCAGCTCCGATTTTGTGATGATGTTCGTCTTTGGCGGCGTGCTGATGACATTCTTCGGCATCTTTGTCAATTTGCTGTTCCTCGGCCAGGCGTTCACGTTAATGCTGGTCTATGTGTGGTCCAGGCGAAATCCTTTGGTGCCCATGAACTTTTTCGGTGTGCTCAACTTTCAGGTAAGACCGAACCAAATTTAATTGCAATTCCAATTATAGCACTCTCTGTTATTCTCTGTGCAGGCGCCGTATCTGCCTTGGGTGTTGCTCTGCTGCTCCATGATATTGGGCAATACCATTTGGGTGGACATCATTGGCATGGGCGTTGGCCACATCTACTATGTGCTCGAAGATGTTTATCCCCACCTATCAAACGGCTTCCGACTGATCAAGACGCCGTATTTCCTGTAATATTTTTACTTGAACTTTAGTTCCATATGTTTGTTTATTTATCTTTAACTTTGTTTCGTGCAGGAAAAGACTTTTCAACGAACACATTGAACGCAACTATCAAGCAGCTGCCGAAGATCGTCCTGGCGGCTTTATGTGGGGCGGTGAGGGGCAGCCGTTGGCGCCAGAACCCCTGGCCAATGAAGCACCAGATGCAGCAGAGCAACCGGCACCAGCAGCAGCTCAATAACAAAAAACAGAAGAAAAAAAAACAAGCAAGCAGCATGTGTTGTTGTTAAATTATTAAGAAAAACAAATAGCATTTGGACGAGACTTAAATGTTAAGAACCCTCCGCCACCTTTCACCTGGTGCTTGGTAAGATTAGCTTCAAATTCAGAAAGAGACAGCGAGAGAGAGAGAGAGAGAGATAGAACCAGCAAGCAAGTGGCGTGCAATAGTTAGCCAAAGTTCAATTCAAGTGTGCGTTTGTGTGTACATGTATTTATTATTGTTTGATTCGAGTTCCATACTCAATTGTACAATTTAATGCAATTGGCCTTAAGTTTCCATTTCTATGATTCAGCACATGTGATTATATACATATATATATATATATATATATATATTTATGTATACAAACATTAAAGAAAAGCTAACAAAATGAAGGTAAACAAATGTGTAATTAAAAGAAATCTGTTGATATGTCAGTGGCGCCATCTGTTGTTTCAATTAGCGTTGGCCATCATATATTGTTGGCATTGAAGTTTAACTTGCAGTTGGGTAAGAAACCATATGTTGCCATAGAAGACTATCGATGAACGCGTCTGGCAGCACTGTAACAAGTAAATGCCCGGCATCTGACCAATTGTTGTCATACAATTGGCAGCGCAGATCTGGCAACTACATAGCCAGTCGCTGCCATAGTAAACTACTATGGGCAAATTAGTCTGGCATCGCTGTGCCAGATAGCTGTAAGATGCCATATTAGCAATGGAGTCGCGCAATAAATACTTCAATGATTGGGTAATATAGTAATTGAATAATTAATAAAAATGTGACTTAAATTCAAATACATATATATATTTAAAGATGAGCGCCAAGAAACGTTGTCGAAGAACGCGAAAAATCGAACAGGAGTGGACACCGGAGGATGTTCATCTGCTCATCCGGTTCGTGGGGCAGCGCGATTTGCTGTGGAATCCAAGCAATGTGGATCACAAGGATGGCAAATTGCGCGAAGAAGCATTTCAAATTATAGCCAGCCGACTGGACCGCTCACTGGCCGACTGCAAGGCCAAATGGGATAATCTGCGCGCCCAATACAGAAGCTATCAGGCGAAGGCGAGCCAAAACATTGAGGTTAAATGGCAATACTTCGAGCCATTAAGATTTTTGCATGAAGTCTGCGAGTCGCGCAAGTCCAAACGCCACTCTGTAAGTGATATAGACATATAAATGTATATTATTTATATATGTATATTATTTATATTTCAGTTACAGCTCGAGTCGAATGATGAGATTTCTATCAAGCGTCCACCTTCACAGCCATTGATGGAGGATCTCGATACCTGCTCCACTCTGTTCTCTCTGGCTGCTAAAGCACCCGAACTGCACGATCGATCGATAACAGTTAAGGCCAGGGAACATAATCCTCATTCCCATCAAATATTTGGCGACTTTATAGCCGACCAAATGAGTCAGCTGCAACCGCATTTAGCTGATGAACTAAAGCGAAATATCTTGAAACTAATTGTCGAGGCATTAGACAAACAATAGTTCAACACTTAAATATATATATTAATGTAATCTAAGCTACACTTGTTCGTTATTCTTCATTATGCATTAACTGTCCTTTATGCATTACTGTATTTAAGCAATGTTTAAAGAATATAATATTAGTATCAGTAATGGATAAATCGTCAACATGCAGAATTTGATCTAACATGTATTTTAATATGTGAATTTTATTAAAATCTGATTATCTTAACAATTAATATGAATTTTTATATGAAAACAGATTTCAGATTCAATAGTTAACACAAACTTAACACGAACGTTAACATATCACAAATGTGGAACATATCAACATGTTAAGGAATTAGAGCTAACACCTGTTAGGCATCAATGTTAACATAACGATTCAAGTAAAATAGAAAATAGAGTTTCAATGGAAGTAGCTTGATAAATAACTGAGTAAAAAGAATTTAAACACGTTTAATAGCTCTAATAAACTAATGCAACTTATCATTTTTAATGTAACTATTTTATTGTTGAATTTCACAGAGAAAAAATTTAAAACGTAAGCGCGCCCATATTTCAGGTAATGATAAGTTAACAGCGTTTGTCAAATGTTAGCTGTCTCGAATGTTAACAGTGATCGTGGCTCACCATTGAGTAATGTTAAAATATTCTTACTATTAACATGCCGTCTTATACCAAACGCAAATAAAATACTCTTATACAAATCGTTATACTATACATAGTATATATATGTATATATATTGTTCACTGATCTGAGATAGCATTAGTTTTTATGTTTTCCCCAACAGTAAGCAGCCGGATCTTTTTGCTCGGCTAAATACTGTAATAAATACTATACTAAATACTATACATAGTATATGTTTGTAATGCTATCTAATGCTATATCAGATCAGTGAACAATATATATACATATATATTATGTATATATATTGTTCGCTGATCTGAGATAGCATTAGTTTTTGTGTTTTCGCCAACAGTAAACTAAACTCATTCCTTTACACAGTCAACATGGCTCAATGTGTATCTGAGCCGTTATATATGGGTTCCAACCGGGTAAATGGTTCAAATAATATGTTTTGAAAGATTGTGTACAAACATTTCGATGCCTTTAGGAACTGATGGAAGAGCTGAGGAGATTTTCAAGCACGCACTCGCTGGCCCCCACAAGCATATCAGGGCTCCGAGTAGAGCTAGAGGAGCATCAAAAGCAGGCGCTCTCCTGGATGGACCTATGCGAGCTGCTGGAACCATTTGGTGGCATTCTGGCCGATGACAGAGGATTGGGTCCCACTTTGACTATAATTGCTTGGCTGCTCAAAAGCAAACAGACGGAACAGTTAACTATACCCCCGCGTGAGTAACGCCGTAATCTACGATGTGGGTTAAAATATGTATTTAGCGCTTGTCTAAGTCCATTCAAAGGGTCAGAGGTCGTAAAGCATAATATATAGTATAATCTTCATCAGGCCGATCAGCAATCTGATAAAGCTAGAGACTTGAATTTCAAATTCTCCAAAACTCTCCACATTTGATAATTTTTATTACGCTGTACAAATTGTATTGAAATAGCACAGCCGAAATCGAACTCATATTTTTATGTATGTATGTATTTATGTATGTATGTATGTATATAATCAAACCAGCTTATCCAAACTAGTAATTGGTATGGAAAGTAGAGACATACAAAATGTTAAATGCATCAATGTAGTTATAAAAGCCTTTGGCGCCAAGTGCATGCTTTGGCGGTGGGCATGGGCACGCACACACACAGATACACACTCGCACACATTCTTTACAGAAATCTATTTATAGAATTAGCAATGGCGATTATAAAGCATTTCTGTCCAGTGCTGCCATCTAGCGGAAACAAAAGCAGAAAAAGCAAAACGGCGATGTTAAGCGCAGTTTAATACATTTCACTCAGATAAACTTTTTCCTTTTTTTTTGCACCCAATTTTCAATTTTTAATGCAAAACGCATTGGAATACGTAATGTTATTTGTTTTCCATAAAAAAATTAAAATTAATAAATTTAAAGTTTTTACCGCAATCGGCTATTTAATAAATCAATATATGGCGGGAAAAAAGCGCAAATGGCATCACTGGTTCTGTCAGCTGCTGCTTTAGATATGCATTCATCGCTGAGTGCTACAGCCAACAATTTATGTGTTTTGAATTTGAATTAGCTACATATCTACAAACAGAATGAAGCCATTGAAAATGAAAAGTCAGGGTACAATGGTGTATGTAACAGGCAGAAAGAGTCATGGCAAACCCCGGATGAAGCGCTGAGTCGTTATAGCCGCCTGTCCGACCGTACGTCCCTAATTCCGTCCGTATGACTAGACAAAAGCTAGAGATCTGAAGATTTCAATGTATGCTCGTGCGTAGCATTCGCAGTACGAGTGATTAAGAAAGTTCATCTAGAAGAAAAGTTATTCAACAATTAAGCTCCCATAGATAGATAAGATGCATGTGGAATATCAGCAGAGTTCAGGGTATCTACTAGTCAGGAAGCACCGACTGGAGCACTTTTAGTTGTTTGAGCTCAGATTCTACTGCTGCTGTAGGAAGCCTAGAAATACCCATTGAATGCGAATAAATAGGGTATATATACATATGTCGTTGTCCATTCTTGATCAGGATCAATGCATCTGAAAATGGAAGTATTTTTCTTTACTTCAGTTACTATAAAACTATTATATTCTATAGGTATTTCCTACTCGTCTCTTAATTTGTTTCAGATTTTAATGCCGTAACTCTGATTGTATGTCCCCAAAGTCTGCTGAGCCAGTGGGAAAATGATATTAAAGCTGCGGCAGGTGATCAGCTAAGGATCTATGTGTACTACGGAAGAAGGAGAAGCGTCGATAACCTCACAGACGTGGACATTGTGATCACCTCCTATGATGTTGTGACGTCTGATTGGAATAGAGATAGTGATCTCTTGAAAACCAAGTGGCGTCGCCTCATCTTGGCTGAGGCCCAATACATACGGAATACCGTAACGCAGCGATCACAGGCAATCAACGCTCTGAAGAGCCACTTTCGATGGGCTGTGACTGGCGCTCCAATACAGAATAGTGAAAGCGATTTGAGGGCATTGCTCAGCTTTCTATTCCAAGGAACCATCGTGAGTGATAAACGCTTGTGCTTAAGGCGTACAGTTTCTCAGGTTCAGGCAACTGGACAGCTTCAGAACTTTCCACGGATAACACCTCAAGAAATTGAAATTGAACTTTCTGTGCACGAAAGGATATTGTATGACAAAGTTCGTAATAAACTGGCTCGACAAGTTGCGATGCATTCCATGATACACTTGGAGCGGGTGAAACGACTTCAACAGCTGTGTTCTCATCCATACCTAATCCGATCGGTAAGTTTTAGAATCAGAGTCAGAGTATAGCTAAATATATGTTTCGTCATTGCAATATAGCTCGACATAATCGCACAGGATATCTACAATGAAGAGAGCCGTTACGAGTACAGCGACACCTCTGATGATAATGTCCTGACCCTGCGGAATCCCATCTTTGACCGCAACAATCCATCAACGAAAATTCGTAGAGCCATTGAGATAATCGAGCAATGCGTGATGCAAGAGCAAGAGAATGTCATTGTAGTATCGGACTCGAAAGAATTGCTAGAGATACTGAACGATCATTTACGTAGCGACAGCAGAGGGCAAGTGAATATCATGATGCTATCAGGCACAACTCCACAGAAGAGAACTAGCGAAATAACGAGACATTTTAATGAATCTGTTAATGCGTGCATTCTGCTGCTCACGTTGGGCTTGGCGAAAAGTGGCTTAAATTTGATTGGAGCCAAATATTTGTTGGTCTTGGATGTGCACTGGAATCCGCATCTGGAACTGCAAAGCGTCATCTATCGGCTGGGCCAGCAAAGTGAAAATGTCGTCATCTATCAGTTTGTGTGCAGTGAATCGGTGGATGAGGACATTCAACAGGTGCAAAGTAATAAGTTGCGTTTAGCTTTTGATCGTCTCAGACGTAACACTATTTCAACAGTTCGAAAAGTTATTGAATATTTTTTTAATTTATTTTATAATTTTTTGTAATTTAATTATTTTTATGTGGGCATTAGTAAATACCAAATATTAAATTAATAGTGTACAGTATTTGTAAAAATTCTTTAATATATATATATAAATATATTTACAAATGAATGCGTCAATTTCATTTATATATGTTTGTATGTATCTGAACACTAGCGCAATCACAAGTATTGTAAACGCCTACAGCACTCTGCTAGCTTATCTTGACTGTTAAGAGCCTGTTAATGTAAACAGTATAAGTGACGCACTGTTAACGCAGGCAGGAGCCAACTAAATAACAACAGCTGTTGTGCTGCTAACCGCAATTTTGCGCCAAATTGACCACTGTAAACGCAAATATGCGCCTGTTGAGCTACATAGCGTTGCCACCTAAGTTTTGTGTTCACTGCATTCATTTTAACAGTTCCTATTGAGAACAAAACACTCAGCAGCTTCGAGCCGGACAAATAATATTGAAGCATAAATAAAAATACAAAATGGATGTTGATGCTGCACAAAAGAAATGGGAGCTGGAAAATAACATACAAACATTGCCCAGTTGTGATGAAATCTTTCGTTACGATGCCGAGCAACAGCGCCAAATAATTGACGCTAAGCCCTGGGAAAAGGATCCGCATTTCTTTAAGGATATTAAAATCTCGGCTCTAGCACTGCTCAAGATGGTTATGCACGCTCGCTCTGGTGGCACGTTGGAGGTGATGGGCCTCATGCTGGGCAAAGTGGAGGACAACACAATGGTAAGCTAAACTAGCTGAAAAAAAAAAACAGTTCACAAGTAAAACGCTGAATTTGTAGATTGTGATGGATGCTTTTGCACTGCCCGTGGAGGGAACAGAGACGAGGGTTAATGCCCAGGCCCAGGCCTATGAGTACATGACCGCCTACATGGAGGCAGCCAAGGAAGTGGGACGGTTGGAGCACGCTGTTGGCTGGTATCACAGCCATCCAGGTTACGGCTGCTGGCTGTCGGGCATCGACGTGTCCACCCAGATGCTCAATCAGACCTACCAGGAGCCCTTTGTGGCTATCGTTGTCGATCCGGTGCGCACTGTGTCCGCCGGCAAGGTATGCCTTGGTGCCTTTCGCACATATCCCAAGGGCTACAAGCCACCCAACGAGGAGCCATCGGAGTATCAAACGATCCCGCTCAACAAGATTGAGGACTTTGGTGTGCACTGCAAGCAGTACTATCCGCTGGAGATCAGCTATTTCAAATCGGACTTGGATCGCAAGCTGCTTGATTCGTTGTGGAACAAGTACTGGGTGAATACGCTAGGCAGCTCAGGTCTGCTAACCAATACGGAATACACCACCGGCCAGATCATGGACCTGTCCGAGAAACTGGAGCAAAGTGAAAACTTCTTAGGTCGCGGTACATATACTTAGTTTATGTAAAACTGTTCGTGATTCGCCTTTTATAATAAAAATTTGTCTTTCTTCCCACAGGCACCGATGTCAATGAGAAGAGATCCGAGGATAAGTTGTCCAAGGCGACGCGCGATTGCAGCCGCTCCACAATCGAGCTAATCCACGGTCTGATGGCCCAAATTGTCAAGGACAAGCTCTTCAACAAAGTGGGCTTGGGCAAATAAGCTGCGCTGAAAGCCAATCTAAAGAACATTTTGTATTCATAAATATATATATAATATAAATATCCAATTTGGGTGCGTTTTCCATGATAAATGCAACCTTGTTTGCCACATCAATCATGATGGCATTAAACTGTTTATTTAAGTACTATTATGTGCACTTGTTTGGCCAAAGGGTTGGCAACAGCTCTGTCAAGGATAAGGGGTTAGTCTAAAAAATAGCCAACACTATGTGAAGATTGAAGAAAGAAATATAGAAGAAAACGAATTATTTAATTTAAGGCATCTACCTAGCCAGCTTATAAATATTTTAAAAATGAGTATATAGCAAACTTGTTAAACCACCCTCGTATATGTGCACGTATGTGTGTGCGGCATTCCAGGCAGCTAATATAAATAACACAAATCATCCTTTGCCGCTTAACCGTTGTCATCAGCTGTCAACATTTGTTTTTCGCCTGCCATACGTAAACTTTTTTGTCTACTGTGATTTAAGCTCTGGCGTCCTTCACCCATAGCATCCTTGAAAATGCTTTAAGCATCAAATTAATTGCCAGCCAACAAAAAGCTTTTACAAAATAAGTCCCTTTATATGGCAGGCCTTTGCCACGTAACATTTTGGCTGGCATTTAATTAGAACAACTTAAGAATAGGATTTAACTGTTTAAAGCTAATTTGAATTCAGGATATATGGTTTTTCTTGAAATGTATGCTATACGCGTATAATCATATATGCAGAAGAAGACGAAAGAGGCCCCTTAAAGTGTATATATACCTGATCAGGACGATGATTTACGTTGATATGCCCATGTACGTTCGTCTATATGTCTGTCCGTCCTTCCGTCTGTATTCCTGTCCGTCTACATGTCTGTCCGTCTGTATGACTGTCCGTCTGTATATCTGTCCGTCTGTATGTCTGTCCGTCTGTATGTCTGTCCGTCCTTCCGTATGTATCTTTGTCTGTCCTTCAGTCTATATGTCTGCCCTTCCGTCTATATGTCTGTCCGTTCTTCCGTCTATATGTCTATCCGACCGTCCTCAAGTCTAACTGTCTGTCCGCATATCTGTCTGTCCGTCCGTCCATATATCTGTCCTTAAGTATATCTGTCTGTCGATATGTCAGCATGTCCGTCCGTATGCTATCTCATAAAATACAAAAGTTCCTAATTTAACATTTTTAATCTGTACTTTTTTCTATAGCTCATTTCATTCCCTTTTCATTTAGTACAAATTGCCTTTCTTTGGCTAAATTTACTAATATGAACATTTTGATTTTGAGACACTCAGATAGACGGACAGGCATGTCTATATTGACTCAACTCGTCGTCCTGGCCATGAATAAATATATTGTATGGGGTCTACCACACCTCTAGCTGCCTGTTACTTACATTTTCAAAAAATCATTCTCATTTCCAATGGGTCAGGCTCTAATAGAGCAAGATTAACAACTTATTTGTACAAAATTGTATTCAGAGTATTATCAGTGTATGGGATAAATAATTGTTTTGCCCATTTGATACACAGAAGAAATGAAAGTCAAGAAAGCAAATTTAAAGGAAAGGGAAATCTTTAAGCTTACAATGCAGAGGCCAAATATATTCTTATGCAAAGGAACGTTCGATATTTTGAGCTGTTTAAGTGCCAAAAGGGAAGCCCCAATCAGCGGTATGTACCTAACCCCTTATAAAACACTCTATATATATGTACATAGATAAGAATGCAAAGAACGCATTTTGTGCGTGTGAGTTATTGTTGTGAAAGCAATAAAAATGGGGGAAAAGCATACTTCATTGTGGGTACTTTATCGACTTAGCAAGCGTCAATTGGCATCAACAAGGAGCAATGACATGTAATGAAACATTGTCAACGAGCAGTCGTGGCAAAGGGCATGGGACCACCGCCGATAGTTGAGCGGCGGCGGCGGCGGCGGGGGGCAGTGGAGCGCCCGAAAGGGTTGCCGAATGGGGCGAATGATGTATCGGGCAGCTGGCTATAAAAGTCGAGCACAGCTCAGGCACGCGCTTCATTCGCAGGACGCAAACACACGGAGTACGAACAACCAATTACACTTTAAAATATATATATATATATATATTTATATAGATATACATATCTATATAAAATCACAACGAGCACCACTTCCGGCATATGAAAAGCAGAGCTTACAATAAAGAAAAAAATTACATTTTGGGTTTTCCTGTGCTGTGGCAAATTACATTCCATTCGCTCCATAAATAAATAAATACCGCTGGGAAATGCGAAGAAAACTACAAACAGCTGCCAAGTGAAAGGGGATCTGAAATTTAATTCAATTTAAAAACCAAGCCTGTTGCTCATTTAACGTAGAGCCGACCCAAAACTGAGTGTAAAGGTATGTTGAAAAGGCAAATTTAAAGTAGAACCTGAGTAAAAAAAGAGAAAAAAAAGATTATATAAGCTTGTGTTTTAAATAATTCAATGGAAAATCTAAGTTAAATCTTTATGGATTTTCTAGTGTTGCTTAATTTATCTTTTAAAGTCAATCACGAATCACCACATAAGGTATAAAGGTATACCTTATGTGAAAGGTCAAATATTTTATTATATTCATAAGTTTTATTTTATCTTCCTTAGGCATAGCTCATAGAAATTCGGTGTCCACACATTGAAAGCTTCTTATCATGTATGGAATGCTGTACGAGAGTGTCCAGCACTATGTGCAGGAGGAATACGGCATGGACGTATGGAAGAAAGTTTGCCGCATTGTCGACTGCAAGCACAACAGCTTTAAGACCCATCAGATATATCCGGACAAGCTGATGCCGGACATTGCGGCTGCCCTGTCCGCATGCACGGGCGAGTCCTTTGACTTTTGCATGAACTTCTTTGGCAAGTGCTTTGTGCGTTTCTTCAGCAATTTTGGCTATGACAAGATGATACGCTCGACGGGTCGCTACTTTTGCGATTTTCTGCAGTCCATCGACAACATTCATCTGATTATGCGCTTCACATATCCGAAGATGAAGTCGCCCAGCATGCAGCTGACAAGCATGGACGAAGGCGGAGCGGTAATTCTATATCGTAGTGGGCGAACGGGCATGTCCAAATATCTCATCGGCCAGATGACGGAGGTGGCAAGGGAGTTCTATGGCCTGGAGATTAAGGCCTACGTGATCGACAGTCAGAATGATATATGCGGCGGTACCGCGGGTCCCATCAAACTGACAGAGGGTCCTCTAACTGTTATAGTCAAGTATCGTCTGGACTTTGATAACAGCGAGTACATGGCGAAGCGGGTTAATACTGTGGCGCATCCGTCGCAGGTGAAGATGCCATCTGTGGATCTGAATGTGTTCTTGGAGCTGTTCCCTTTCACTTTTGTGCTCAATCACGATATGAAAATAACGCATGCGGGCGAGAAAGTAGTCGAAACGTGGATAATGCATAATCCGGGTGCCAATCCTAAGGCTTTCATAGGTGCCCACGTCATGAATCTATTTTACTGTCGCAGACCAAAGGACACCACCATCGACTGGGACACTTTGATCCAGATGCGTACGGTTCTCTTTGAGTTCGAATTGATACGCACCGGACACAATCGACTTGCCTACGACGCTGTACTCAATATGGATTTTGAGAACTATGACGACATGCTCCTCAACGAGGTGCAGGCTGCGGCGCTGGCGAAGGCCCAGGAGTTCAGCGACAACAATGTGGATGATCTGGATGATAGCCCCAGCGAGGTAGAAATTGATCCGGCAACGGGTCAACGTCGGGCTTCCCAAGGGCTGCGTTCTATCCTGCTCAAAGGACAGATGTTTTACATCAAGGATGTGGACTCATTGATTTTCCTGTGCAGCCCTCTGATAGAGAATCTGGATGAGTTGCACAGCATTGGCCTGTACCTGAATGATCTGAATCCGCATGGTCTGAGCCGCGAGCTTGTCATGGCGGGCTGGCAGCATTGCTCCAAGCTAGAAATAATGTTCGAGAAGGAAGAGCAGCGTTCCGATGAGCTTGAAAAGTCATTGGAGTTGGCCGATTCCTGGAAGAAGCAGGGAGACGAACTCCTCTATTCCATGATACCGCGACCCATTGCGGAACGCATGCGCGTGAGCAATGAACACGTCTGCCAGAGCTTTGAAGAGGTCTCCGTAATTTTCATTGAAGTAATGAACATCTACGATAGCGGATCGACCAACGTGCAGGAAGCAATGCAGGCGGTAAACACCTTAAACCAAGTTTTCTCTGCACTGGATGAGGAGATTATATCCCCCTTCGTCTATAAGGTGGAAACAGTCGGCATGGTTTATATGGCTGTGTCCGGTGCACCCGATATCAATCCACTGCATGCACAGCATGCCTGCGACCTGGCACTGCGTGTCATCAAGAAGGTGAAGTCGCACAATCTGCCGGATGTGGCCATTCGAGTAGGCATCAACTCTGGCCCGGTGGTGGCGGGTGTTGTGGGCCTGAAGGTGCCGCGCTATTGCCTCTTTGGCGATACTGTGAATACAGCGTCACGCATGGAGAGCAGTTGCGATCCATGGAAGATCCAATTGTCCACGTATACGGCGGAGAAAGTGCGAGATGTGGGCTACAGAGTGGAAGCACGCGGCACAGTTAATGTGAAGGGCAAAGGCGAAATGGAAACATACTGGCTGGTGGCAGGACCTGAAGATTAGTGATATTAAAAATGCAATTGTACAATTTCGTAATACTCCAAACATATTATATGAAAGATAGATACATACATATATAGCTGGCACACTGCACTGCATTTATCCAAGTTCTATTCATTGCATTAAAACTATATAATCTCCTCTTCGGACTGTGTTTTTTTTATGATTATAGCCAAAGCAATTTTTTAGCTGAACTGTGTAGAGTCAGTTTAACTTTTTGGTATGTATGTCTATTATGGCCTTAAAAGGAAATTTCTTTGCTTCACTCTATCCTTTTTCTCTGTATCCTATTCTCTATAATTTTCTACAGTTCCCTCTTTCTCTTTAGAGCTCTCTGTAGCCCTCGTTCTATCTCGGTTTCTCTCTCATTCCCTCTACCTCTCTCTCCCTCTCTACTTCTCTTCTCTCTCTCTCTCTCTCTCTCTCTCTCTCTCTCTCTCTCTGTTATGTCTGTTTCCCTTTCCTTTCCTCTTTCTTTTTGTTTTTCTTTCTCTACCACTCTTTCTGTCTCTCCTTCTCTATTTTTCGTTATGTCTCTCGCTCTCCCGCTTTCTTTCATGTTATCTCTCTCTGTCTCGCTCTCTTTCTTTCCCTTCTCTCTCTCTCTCTCTCTCTGTCTCCCTCTATCTTCCGCTCTCTTTTTTGCTTCCATTCTGTCTCTGTCTCTTGCTCTTTCCATTTCTCTCTCTCTCTCTCTTTCTGTTTTTCTTTCCCTACCATTCTCTCTGCCTCTCCCCGACTATGTCTCTTTATCTCTCTCGCTCGCAATCTTTCATGTTCTTTCTCTCCCTCTATCTCTCTCTTCCTTCACCGTTCTTTCTGTCAATCTGTTTCTTTCTCTTTCCCTTTCTCTTTCTTTCTCTTATTCTTTCCTTACCGTTCGTTCTGTCTCTCTTCCTCCATCTATTTCGTTATCTCTCTCTCTCTCCATTCCTCTCTCTATCTTTCAGTGTTTTTCTCTCAATCTATTGCACTCTCATCTTCTTCATCGCAACGTCTATCTCTATCTATCTATCTATCTGTAATGAAAAGAAACCGCAATTAGATGTGAATCTTATTAGAATACATACGTAATATAACCTTGCTTAAGTATCTTTCTTTATTGAGAGAACTGGTTGCCATCTTCCCACACAGCTTGATACTGAAGCTTTTGACGAGCTCGATTGTTATCGTTATGTGCCATAAAACGTAATGCCCTGACGTCCGTTTCCATAACGTGGTCGCCAAGACCTGTCGCCTGTCCGTATTATCTGACATGCCATGCCAATACAAAAAATATTGCAATACTCGTTCGCAACGGACAGAAAGGGTATATTGGTTGTGTGTTATGTGCGTCTGACAGAAATGGGGAGAGATAGAGAGAGAGAGAGAGACTTCACACTTACATATGTAGAATCTTTGCTGTTGTATAATTGAATATATTGCTCTGTTTTTCAGCCTTGAGCGAGTATTAGGTAGTCTAACGCAAACCGACTACAACGTGCTTACTCGTTTTTAATAACTTTTATGAGCTGTTCGCGTGTCAGAGTGTTTGCACAGACATGGCTCCTAAAAGATACTTTTGTATAGCATACTTCCTGGCGTACTTAAGTGGCAATTGCGCGCCAGTGCTGCCTGCCCGCCAGTTCCTATAATTAAATTAAGTCATTCTGCGTGACCAAAAGGGAACCCACATATTGCACGTAACACTCGAGCTCAGTTAAACCAATTAATTGCGAGCTTCGATAGTTCCGAACTGTGCTCCTTGCGTGTATCTCATAATAATCTATAAAGGCTTTTTCTATTGTAACATAATTCATTGCTGTCCAGCTTTGATGGCATTTTGAGTAGCTTTTAAATGTTCTCAAATAGACATCATTTTTGTAGCGCATCCTTGTTTTTGTGCAGCTCGAATCGCTTAAAGTCCCATCTTTACCCATCAGAAACATCAGCTTGGCCATAAAATTGTCAAGCGTCCCCAAATCCTTCCCTATTGTTGCTCTTTGGCTTACCAAAAAATCCAAAAATCCAAAAATCCGCATTAAATTGCTTTAAAACATAATGTACAATGCGTAAGGACCAAAGGACACACAAACCCAAACACACACACACACCCACACACACACTCGCACGCACACATAGAAACATTTTTCTGTATTTTATAGGTATGCGTGAAAATGTCGCAGCAGCAGTGGGACGTCAGGCGACTCCACACTCCACACAGGGTAAAGGCAAAGGCTACAAAAATGATACATTTCATGAACTGTGAGAAAGCCGACAAATTGTCCAGGGCTACAGGAGCTCGACGAACTGGCGTTGCTATAGGCTTTCTAGTTCATATAGACGAGTCCAGCGATCTTCTAGAGTAATTCAATTTATATGAGAAGTCAGAACATTAAACATGCATAAATCAATTTCCAGTTCTATCAATAATTAAATTACTATAATTTAATAATAGCTGAATACACAGACACGCAGAGCTAGTGCTGTGTGCTGTGTCCGTCCCTATTGTAACACTTAAATGTAACGGAACAAGAGCCAAAGGACAACATTTCCTAGAAAGCGCCAAGAGCGCGTAAGCACGTAATGACAAAGGACGAAAGAATAAACTCGCTTTCATTGGATGCTTTATCGAAAAGCGACCGTCAATTGGCATCAGACCCCATGGGGAACTGAGCGGAGCATAGAGCATTGACATGAAATGAAACACTAACGATGATGATGGAGGCAGAAACATTGCTGTGCGTGTCTACACAGAGAATGAGGCAGAATGAAAGAGTGAGAGGGGAGACAGCGAGCGACTGAAAGTCACAAGCAACTCACACACACACACACACACACACAAGTGGGAGAAAGGCGTAAAGTGCGTGGAAATGTGAAGTCGCCTATAAAAGACCTGGACGTCAACGAAACGCGCTCCAGTCGCACGACGCTGTGCGAACGAAGCGATACACGAGGCGATTGCGTACGAAGTTTATAAGCGCAAGGCATAGCGTATGAAGCATAAGTCGAAGCAGCGCCGTTAAATGCGGCGAGGCAACAACAACAAATTAGTTCAATAGCAGCAGCCGACAGCGACAGACTGTGAATCTACAGCTAAGTGTTAAACAACGGGAAACTGCGACAAATCCGGGCAAATCTGTGTGCGCGTCTATTGATGTGTTTGTGTGTATGTAAAGCATATGCCTTTTTTAACTAACTGTAAATTATAAATAAACAATGCGCATAGTTGGCCGTTGATAAATTTAACACCAAAGAGCAGCGAAAGCGTGCACTAAAACACATATTACACGAGAACATCATTTGGACTTGCATATCTATGAACCAACCGCGCGGCAAAATGTAAGCAACTTTTGGTGTGCGTAATAAACGGGCAATAAATATGCTAATTTTAATGTTAATGTTAAGTAGCTCGCAAGATTATGCGAGGCTTAAAATAACCACGAATTGAGTGGCCTTTGATAAGTGAAGCCTTTTGGGAGCTTGGCAGATGGCATTGTCGAGATTGGAGTAGGCTAGATCCGATTAGCATAAACTTTCTATACATTAAAGGCCAAAAGAAGGTAGTAAATTTAAGATCTGAGATCTTTAATATCGTTAATAATAATTAAAGTAAAAGATATTTCAAGAACAATAAATGGATATTTTAATTTAAATTTAAACTAAACTAATTGAAAATAGTTTGAAAACAATTTTTTATGTTATTATTATTTGCTTAAACATTTTTTTATTTATTTATTTATTTTATTTATTTGATTTTTTTTTGTTTATTTTATTTTATATTATTTTATTTTTTATTTTATTTTATTTTATTTTATTTTATTTTTTATTTATTTTATTTATTTTTTTTATTTTATTTATTTTATTTATTTTATTTATTTTATTTATTTTATTTATTTTATTTATTTTATTTATTTTATTTATTTTATTTATTTTATTTATTTTAATTATTTTATTTATTTTATTTATTTTATTTTATTTTATTTTATTTTATTTATTTTATTTATTTTATTTATTTTATTTGTTTTATTTATTTTATTTATTTTATTTATTTTATTTATTTTATTTATTTTATTTATTTTATTTATTTTATTTATTTTATTTATTTTATTTATTTTATTTATTTTATTTATTTTATTAGTTTTATTTATTTTATTTTTTATTTATTTTATTAGTTAATTTATTATTTTAACTTTTTTAATTATTTTAATTTCAATCAATAAATGGATTTTTTAATTTTTATGTGAATAGTTTTATAGATTTTTTTATTTTTGGATTCTTAATTTTTGTTTCAATTTTTTCATATATATTTGTTTGTTTTTTTATTTACCTTTTTATTTATTTTATTTTAAATATTTTTTCTAGCATAATACATAGATATTTTAATTTTTTATATAAAATAATTTATTTTAATATTTTTATTTTATTTATTTTATTTATGATTTTTTTTTTAAATATAAAAATATTTATCAATGCTTTTTTCAGAGAACTGATTCTCAATTCTTAAAAAAATAATATTTACTATTATTTTGATTTACTTGTTGAGTTGGAAAAAAGTAAGCAAATCTTCTTTAAGCAACAGATTATAGTAAAAAAATTCTAATATTTTTTTATATAATTAAATTAAACTTTACTCAAATAGAATTTTTTTCTTTTTAAATCTATAGCTTTAAAAATCTGTTCACTTTTGTAGCTTAAATTTGTTAATAATATTGACTATTAAAAGATTATCTAAATTAATAATTTCAGGAAGCTTATAAGAGTTTAATTTTATTGTGAATGAATTTATTATGGAAATTGAACGAATTATCCACGCCATATAAAATACTGAAATGAGTTTTTGGCTGGTATCGTTAGAAATTTATTATGCCAGCCATATTAAATTCGCGCAAAATTTATGGGTTCTCGGTTAGTTTGACAAATGTTTTACAAGGGCAAATTGAAAAATAAAAGAGCAGAAAAAGAAAAGGAATTAAGTTAAGAACAACACAACGAGCTGCTGCTGTTGTTATTTTGCGAACGTGACAAGCGATAGAACGCGTTTCTCCTGGCAGGAGGTCTAATGGGGGCCAGACCTCGCAAGCAGACGCGCGTGAGAGTAAAACCAAATTAAACTGCCAGAGCAATAAATCAAAAGATATTTCTTTGCTTGGGTACGAAGGCTCTTAACTTTTTGTGCATGTGCCGCATAAGATACTATACTTGGCTGACTCTCTGCGGGTCCTTAGGTATGTTGTGGTCTGTGAGGCATACATACATATGTGACATTTGTCAAATCCTTAACTCAATTTCATGCTTGACAGCAGGGCCTAAACGGGTTGAGCCCTCACCGCAAAATGTTGAAATCATCAACTAAATCTTACATCAATCATTTGCCAGTTCCTTAACTGATTGATGAATGATTTTCCATTTAAAAAAAAATGTATTTGAAATCAAAACAAAATTCAAAATAAATATATTTCTAGGGTTACAATTTTAATAAATATATATTATTCAAGCTATTTACTTACTAGAAATTAAGTTAAGATGTAGAGTAGAGCCAAAAAAAAACATATTTGGTTATCCATAGTATAATTACCGACCTAGTCTAATCTCTATCGTAGTCTTGACCTCTGGTAATCTCCGGCAAATTGACTAAAGTTTATTGTGCTTTGAATAATGGAAAAACTTTGTAATAGTCTACCCTAATTATGCGCTTACAAACTTTTCCTCGTTGCAGATAAACTTGACGCAAGCAATTTAAGCGCACGACGCCCACCTGACCACCCCACACACCTGTCACAGAGCCAACCACCACACTCCACCTTGGCCACAGCCCCCAAGGGGTGCCACAGGCAGCAACATGTACGGCATGCTATATGAGAGCGTGCAGCACTATATACAGGAGGAGTATGGCATGGAGACGTGGAAGAAGATATGCCAGATAGTCGACTGCAAGCACAACAGCTTTAAGACCCATCAGATATATCCGGACAAGCTGATGCCGGACATTGCGGCTGCCCTGTCCGCATGCACGGGCGAGTCCTTTGACTTTTGCATGAACTTCTTTGGCAAGTGCTTCGTGCGATTCTTCAGCAATTTTGGCTATGACAAGATGATACGCTCGACGGGTCGCTACTTTTGCGATTTCCTGCAGTCCATCGATAATATACACCTGCAGATGAGATTCACATATCCGAAGATGAAATCTCCCAGCATGCAGCTGACCAATATGGATGATGATGGAGCGGTCATATTGTATCGCAGTGGGCGAACGGGCATGTCCAAGTACCTAATCGGCCAGATGACGGAGGTGGCAAGAGAGTTCTACGGCCTCGAAATGACAGCTTATGTAATAGAGAGCCAGAATGATATTTGCGGCGGAACAGCGGGACCAATCAAGCTGACAGATGGTCCATTAACGGTTATAGTTAAGTATCGTCTGGACTTTGATAACCGCGACTATATGGCCAAACGTGTCAACATTGTCGCCCATCCCACCCAGCTGAAGATGCCCCCGGTGGACTTGAAGATCTTCCTGGAGCTGTTTCCGTTCACAATTGTTTTGAATCATGACATGAAGATCACTCTAGCTGGCGAGAAGATAATTGAGACTTGGATATTGCATAATCCGGGCGTTAATCCAAAAAGCTTTATTGGCACCCATGTCATGGATGTGTTCAAGTGCCGGCGACCAAAGGATACGAAAATTGACTGGACGACCATTTTACAGATGCGAACGGTTCTTTTCGAGATGGAACTGATTCGCACCGGACACAGTCGGGATGCCTACGATGCGGCCCTGAACATGGACTACGAGAATTTTGACGAATTGAGCTTAAACGAGGCCCAGACCATGGCACTAGCCAAGGCCGAGGAATTTGAGAAGGAGCAAGAAAAAGAGCAAGAACAAGCAGCTGCAGCTGCTAAAGAGGAGATCGATCCAGCCACAGGAAAACGCAGGCCGTCTGTGGGTCTGCGTTCTATTCTCCTCAAGGGACAGATGTTCTATATCAAGGATGTTGACTCGTTGATATTTCTGTGCAGCCCCCTGATAGAGAATTTGGATGAGCTGCATAGCATTGGCCTGTTCCTGAATGATCTTAATCCGCATGGTCTGAGCCGCGAGCTTGTCATGGCAGGCTGGCAACACTGCTCCAAACTGGAGATGATGTTCGAAAAAGAAGAACAGCGTTCCGATGAACTGGAAAAGTCATTGGAACTCGCTGATTCTTGGAAAAGGCAAGGAGATGAACTTCTCTACTCCATGATTCCGCGACCTATTGCGGAACGCATGCGCATGGGCCAAGAGCATGTCTGCCAGAGCTTTGAAGAGGTTTCCGTAATTTTCATTGAAGTGATGAACATCTACGATAGCGGATCGACCAACGTGCAGGAAGCAATGCAGGCAGTAAACACCTTAAACAAAGTTTTCTCTGCCCTGGACGAGGAGATTATATCACCCTTCGTCTATAAGGTGGAAACTGTGGGCATGGTCTATATGGCTGTGTCTGGCGCACCGGATATCAATCCACTGCATGCACAGCATGCCTGCGACCTGGCGCTGCGCGTCATCAAGAAGGTGAAGGCCCACAATCTGCCGGATGTGGCCATTCGAGTGGGCATCAATTCTGGCCCGGTGGTGGCGGGTGTTGTGGGCATGAAGGTGCCGCGGTACTGCCTCTTTGGTGATACTGTGAACACAGCGTCACGAATGGAGAGCAGCTGCGATCCATGGAAGATCCAATTGTCTAACTATACGGCCATGAAAGTGCGAGATGTGGGCTACAAGGTGGAGGCACGTGGCTTTGTAAAAGTCAAGGGCAAGGGAGATATGGAAACCTATTGGTTGCTTGAGGGACCAGAATAATAATACATTTATTATTTAACTTTGCTAGTCAATAAAAATAGGTGTTTGTGGTACAAAACTAAACTTTGTAAAGATATATCATGTTAATAAAGAGTTTGAATACTCAAAATGTACGATAACGATAGATCGATAAATAACAACGCAAATTATCGGCGGTAGACCTGTCGAGCAAGCAACGTCATGGAAAATTAAGTCGATAAATGATCTGCTTTGTACCTTCACTTTTTGTTTTTGAATTTTATGAGATAAAGATAAGTCGCATACTATCTCCATTACTTGTTGAAGGCAGACACGATGCTTAAGTATAATCTTATTGTTGCAGTGTGCGAAAACTTTGGCATTGGCTTCAAGGGCGATCTGCCCTGGCGTCTAAAGTAAGTTATAGAAAAATGCACATGAACTTTTTGTTTTATATATTATATATTGTCCATCACACAGATCCGAGCTTAGATATTTCAGTCGCACGACAAAGCGCATTAGCGATCCCACCAAGCGCAATGTCGTAATCATGGGCAGAAAGACCTATTTTGGTGTGCCGGCCACCAAGCGTCCGCTGGCTGACCGTCTAAACGTTGTGCTAAGCACTACAATGACCCAAGAGGAGCTGCCAGAGGATGTTTTGCTGTGCCGCAGCCTGGACGAGGCTATGTTAACTTTGGAGAGAAAACCCTGGTGCGATCAGGTGGAGAACATTTGGATTGTGGGCGGCAGTGGGGTCTATGCGGAAGCAATGGAGTCACCACGTTGCCATCGTCTCTACATAACTAAAATCCAAGAGCGATTCGAATGCGATACATTCTTTCCAAATATACCGGCAAGCTTTCACGAAGTGCAACTCAATGAAGACACGCCGCATGGCGTACAGGAGGAGAACGGCATTAAGTATGAGTACAAGATATTGGAAAAACAGTAAAATATATATAATATAAAAAGAAAAAACAACAAACATTTATTTATTACTGCCTCTCACATCGTCTGCTGTTATCGTATCGCCATGGAGAGCCTTGGCGGCCAGCATCAGTTCGTACAGCTGCACTACTTGGTCGTCTTTCAGCATTTCCACTGACTGTGTATCCAGTTGTTCACCCAGTTCGCCTTTCGGCTTGCCGCGTAGTCCCAGCTGCTTTGTGATCGTGGAGGCGTAGCGCTAGGAAGAGAACCATGGCAATCAAAAAAAGTCAAAGCCGCTTACGTAAATCTCTTACAGCCCATTCGGTCATGAAAAGTTGTGCCTCCATTGGATTGCATTTGAGGTGACGCCTAAACTCATCGCGCACGTAGTTATCACCCAGGGCGCGCAGCTCGGTGGGTAAACCTTTAATTTCGAAATGATTTTGATATCAAGTCAAAAGTTGTTTATTTATTTATGATTTGTTGTGGTTTACTCACCTCGATGTAGCCTCAATATGGTTTTGTACAGCAAACGCACACGCTGTGGGTGCGTCAATTGGTTCATTATATTTTTCGACATGGTGTGTCTCTTATAAGTGTACTTAAATATTAATACTTAAATATTTTTGGTAGTAAAATCAAAATCCTAAATTATGAAAACAACTGCCAGCGCCAGGCCGACAAAGCCCAGGGCTGGGCAAACTTAAGAAGTTATCGATATATCACGGGACGGCATTTTTCGATAATGACTAAAAATTTTAAGATATTGTTTTAAAAATGTATGTGACATAATGTACAAAAAAACATTAAATTTAACTTGCAAATTAGTATATTGTATATATTTAAATCGGCCTCAATGATCATAATAAATTGCTTGCAATTTCAAGCAAGCGTATTCAATCAAGTTGGCAGGCCTGCCACAGCCAGCAACTTCGTGTATTTGAATTTAACAGCAGTTTTAGTTAGGTTGGCATGCCCAAGCCGCGCGTCCCTTGCAAAAAGAATTCCTGTACAGAAAACCGGGCTGTTTGTGCGTAGAAAAAATACATAATAGAGTGCGTAAAGACATTTATTTAAGAGCAAAAGTATTTTATTATTGTTGTGCGCACATGAGTTTCAGTGTTTGTTGTGTTTAGTTGTGTGCTGCAAAAGTCTAGCTTTACTTGTCGCTTGCGGCTTCCTTTTTTTCTCTCTCTGTCTTTTCTGCACTAAGCGAAAGTTGCAGCCGCCGCCGACGACGACACTCACACCGCCGCCCACAAGCATAGAATTTTTTTAGCAGCTGCATTTGCAATTAATTGAATGCTAAATGTATAATGTCGCTGGATGGCGCGCAATTGAATCATGTGAATGCAGATGGCATTTCAGTGGCGGCATATCCAGCCAAAGGACGTAAATTCAATGTGGGCTCTTTTTTGGGCTCCGATTTAATGCTGCCCGATGCCGAGCGCATTCACTGCGAGATACAATGCGATGCCTTTGGCAGGGTGAGTACTGTTTGTGTGTACATATATATATATATATATATATGTGTGTGTGTGTGTGTGTGTGTGTTGTATGTGTGTGTGTTTGTGTGCGTAAATAAAATGCGCGCGTATCGATTTGGCATGACATTTAATAAACAATATTAATATAATTGTTATTATCTAGGTAACCGTCTACAACTATTCAGTCAACGAGCCCATCCTGTTGAATGATCACGTTGTGCCGGCAACATGCAAGCGTCCATTGGTGCATGGCGCACGCATTAAAATACTGAATGAATTGTATACATGGCATTTTCCAAAAATCGAAGAGCCAACCAACACACCGGATCGAGCGCCACCCGAGCAGGCGGCCAATTCATCGCCGAGCCTAAAAGTAAGTTTAGCCTCATAACTTGCCACAGACAAATTGACGCTTAACCAATTGGCATTGGCGCTTTTTACAGACTCACCGACCACGTCGTCAATTTGAGAATCGTTTCACCGTGCACAAGTAAGTATAACGCAAACAGCATGAAGCAGGCAGCCAGGCAGGCAGCGAGCAATCCAGGTAGTCAGAAAAAGAGAACAAGCGCACGTTTAACCCCTAAACGCGCAGGCAATTGCTCGGAAAATATCTACTAAAAACGTCAAGACAGAATCAAGAACTTAAGAAATATTAAGCATTGTAAAATATTTATCAAGACGGCAAGACAGAATCAATACACAATCAAGAATTTAAGAAATATAAATAGCAAAACATTGTAATATTGTGATATTATATACATATAATTTGCAGAAACATATAGTAGATGTATATATAGACGTATAATGTTATGTTGTAAGTTTAAAGCGTAATATAATATTTACACACACGTATGCAAAAATATAATAAAGCAATTTCACAAGATAAGAGAAAATCAAATGCGATTACTATTTCTATGTTTCTTCTAATTGCTGCTTTAAAACAAACTACTAAACTAAACTAATATGCCAAAAACAACAAATATGTCCATATAGAAATTTTGTTCTTTAGATTTGAACATTTTTCAATTTGAAAGCTTACATATTTGATATTTATTTACATGTAATTTAAATATTTAGTTTTTTCATACTACATTTTATAGTAGTTAGTTTTAATTAAAATAGTTCTATCAATTATTGTTATAGAATTTAGTGTGCTTCATATTCAAATCGAAAGAAATCGCGGTAAAAAGTTTTTAGGCATTTTAAGTAAATTTGGATTTTGATTAATAATTATTATTATTGTAGAAGAACTTTTGATATATTAATGTATAATATTTTATTTAAATGTCATCATGCTTGCAGCTTTCGATATTCAATCAATTCGGACGATGAGGGCAATACATCGATTGAATCGCCGCCATTGGAGGTTAGCACAAGCAGCAATGCAGATGCAGATCCAACAGCTGAGGCAGGACCGGAACGCTGTGTTACACCGCCAGCCAAGGCAGTGGACGATACGCTGCCCAAAGCTGATTTGGTGGAGGCAACACAGAACAAGGAGAACAGCAGGACGCCCTGCAACAAACTGATTCTAGAGCTGTGTGAGCGCTCCGATGTTGTCATCACATCCTTTTCACCGCGTGAAACGGGCGTCAAAATTGAGAAATCCTTTACGCGTGTCATCAGACCCAGCACTGGACTCGCACTCGGCGTCGGACTGCTGTCAGCGGCAACGACGCCGAAAAGCGTTTACAGTACACCGAAGAGTGTGCTCTCGGAGCAGAACGAGGATAGCTGCAGCCGCGAATTAATGGATTTCAGTACGCCATCCACATCGAAAAAGGCTCTGGCTGGCAAACGGCAATCTTCCATGTATTTGATTGACTTAACGACGCCGCAACGATTGCGGCCCACGTTGTCCGCGACACCCAGACAGACGCCCGCCAGTGCTGGCGCCATCAGTGTCGCCTCCACTGATGAATCGTCTGATTCGCCGATAGTCATCGACATAACCAACTTGTCCACGCCGTCAACATCATCGGCAACTACATCTAAGCAACAACAACAACAGTCGCGTCTGACAGCCAAAACGCCCAAGGAGCAGAAGTTGTCTGCCAACTCCACGCCCAAACGTACGCCACAATCGCTAATGAAACGTGCACTGCTCACCAGTGCCAAAAAACAATTACCTGAATCAAGTAAGAGCAAGCATACGACGCCCGCCCGTCAGTCGCTGCTCGAGGCACGCCGTCAGTGCTTGACTGCGCCTCGGCGTCTGCCCTTCCATCCACAGCCGCAATGGCGCATATCGGGCCGTCGCCAAATGCCCACCGTTCCAGCCAAGGCGCCGCTGACCACGCCACGCAAGCGTCAATCGTCGAACGTCTGCCTGAGCAGTCCGCGCGATAACAAAATCTCGCAGCTGCGCAAAACGTTGGCCGCCGCCGCCAAGGTGAGTCCAAGCGTGGGCATGAGCAACAAGCTGGTGGCTAAGGCGCGGCGTGCTCTCAACTCACCCAAGCAGGATTCACCGCAACGTATCGCATCGCCCAAAGTGGATAGACCACATGAAGAGCCCAGCGAGCCCGAACTGGCACAGAATTTGTCTTCTGAGCTGAGCCGCACGTTTACCTTGGACGACAATGACGGCAGTATATCTTCAGCAGCAGCTCTAGAAGCAATGACTGCCTTAATAAATGATGAAGCAGTTGAAATGCCTTTCCTGGATCGCAGCAGGCAATTGAACTCATCTCTGAATGACGCGCAGCCCAATGGCACGACTCAAATAGAGCTGGATGAGAAGAGCGACATAATATTTGCTATTAATACCGTTTCAAAAGCTGATGAGTTTAGTCCAACGCAAGAAGCCAATCCAAATCAAACCTTTGATGCGGATGTTTCTCAGGAACTGAACAATGACAGCAAGGATACTGAATCCTCGACAGCAGCGCCGCAGCTAACGACAACAAATGATGGCAATCTTGAGGATGCAGCAGCTGTTAAGAAAGTTGAAGTAGAAGAAACGGCTTTAGAATTCTCAAAGGACTCAGCTGCAGTTGATATTATTGAGGATAGCATCTGCGAGGAGGTGGCGACTACTACCACATATCAAGAAGGCAAGCACATGGATAAATAGTATTAAATCAACCCAATTCAATATTTGTAATTAATTTTAGCCGAATTCAATGCTAACTTAGCTGAGGACCCCATTTGCGAGGAGGTATCCATTAGCCCGCAGGATAACACAACAGCTGATGGTAAGAACTTGTTACAAAAATAAAAAAGCTAGAGTACAGGATATAAGCTATACAAATCTCAAATATTTAATAATTAAATGTCAAACCAAATGTTAATTAAAATTAAATGCAAACATATTTTGAGAAAAAGTAATTAGTTAAAAAAAAGTACTAAAATATCATCAAAATTTTAATATTTATTATAGTTCCTACTGAGGCGTCAAAGGATTATGTGGATCAACCAGCCCAGTCAAGCCAAACTCCATTAGCAAAGCGCAGCACGCGACGATCTTCAATGGAATCGAGTGCAGCCGCAGTAACGCCCAGACGCAGCGTACGCCGAGCATCCATTGAGGCCAGTAATAAGCTGGATGAACAGTACAGCAGGCCAACGCGCCGTGCCTCATGCTCGGCGGCCTTGGAAAACGAAGCTAGTACTCTGGCCCCAGCCACGCCCAAACGTAAGCGGCGCCTTACGGAAGAGCTGTCGACGCCCACGCGCAAATCGCTACGGCTTCTGAGCAATACACCAAAGGGAGCAACGCAAGTGGATGAATCTGTGGGCGATATGGGCGTCATAGTTGAGGAGGAGGATGCGGTGCAGCTGGAAGGTGAGCATCTTAATGCAAGCATTAACTTTATATTTATACTAAATCAAATTGTTGACAGCCAATAAATTGCCAGCGGATGAGGATTACGGCAATGAGTTGCCAGCTGACGCGATTGATGAACCGGACAGAATTGATTACCATGGCATGCGTGAGCTGTTAAAGACACCCAAGAGCTCCAGTACACCGCGTTTCAAGGGACTGCGCGAAATGATGCGCACACCCAAGGTGCCATCATCGCCCATGCTAGACCACATTGAGGAGCTGCTGGAAGGTGATTCAAACGATGCAAGTGCTACGCCCAAACGTCAGGTAACCGTAAGCCGCGTGAGCCTGGAGCTGACACGAGCTGAAGCGCAGGACTTGTACTTCAAGACGCCGAGTGGTAAGGATCTAATGATACCAAATGATCCGGCTAGCGCAGTGCTAAAATCACGCACGGATTCATTGGCTGCCACTACAGAATACGATTTGAATGCCACTAATGCAACGCTACACTTGGACAAAATCTTTGATGATATGCTCACTGCGGAGACAACAAATCCCATCGAAGGCTCGGAGGTCGAGATAAATGTGACTACTGTTAGCAATGTCAGCGCGACCGCCGACGATCCTTTGGCAACTTCTTTGGAGCCGAGTGACACAGTTAACTCCGAGGCGCTAATGACAATTGGCGATATAGCGGATAGCTATCAAGATCCTCTGACAAGTACAGCATTTAAGCCTGCACTTCAAGCTGATGTAAATGAGCGTCATTTGCTCACAGCTAAAGCTTCAAGCATTTGCGAAGTGAGTGGCATACAGCTACTTGATCAGACAGCGGATTCTATGTTCTCGGAGCAATTGATTGTCACCGAGGACTCAGCCGAAGTCACATTGGAGGAAACAAAGGCCACAAATATTGTAAATGCATGTACACCAAGGAAGGGCATTCAGGAGGACGGCTCTGATACAGATTCTATGGGTTTGGCTGAGCCTCTAGTTGTGAGCGACGACGAAGACGACATAGAACTTGTGCCAAACAATCTCAATGTAAACGCATCTGTTGCTGAAGTAGAAAAGACTCAACTTGCATCAGCACAAGATATAGCTGAAAACACATCTGTCAAAGGGCAAGACCCAATCGATGACACATCAAATATTTTAGATAACTCACAGAAGAACGAACAGGAAACGGCAGCCTCAATTGCCGAAGAATTTTCAGTACAACTAGAAGTATCAAGTCAAACGATGTCTCAGATTGACTTAGAGGCAACTGACGTTGATGCAACGTTAGATGCATGTATTGCTAAAAGAAAATCTACGATTTATGCTCTGAATGCCAGTCAAGCACAAAATAGTGAGAAGCTGGCCACTGCTAAGGAATCTCTCTCAAACGATCTGAGTAAAGGACAAGATGAGTTCACAATTGAAACATCTTTTTGCCATGATATAAGTGAAGTTCCCGGAGTCGATGAAGAAGTTTCCATGATTGAACTAGATGCATCAAATGCAGTTTCAGAGAAAGATGAATACAAGGATCTAGTGGAAGCTGTCGCAACGCCTGTAAAAGAATTACCAATCGTCACAAACGCAAATCAAGAAGTTCTTAACTGTGAAATATCCAGCGAAGAGTATATTGAATTTGAACCAGAAGACCAAATTCCAGAAAAAATATCAAATACTGTTAAAAAATCCATCGAGAATGACCATCCAAATAAAGCTGAAATATTAGATACACATTGCGCAGAGCAGTTGCTAGTCACAAATGAGCAGGATGGAGTTTTGGAAGCAACAACTTCACATCTTGAATTAAATACTTCAGATAAGGAAAATCTTGAAATAGAAGTTAAGGAAATCACAACAAAGTGTGAAGATGAAAAAGAAATTAAGCAAATTTCCCCAGTGGAAGACGCACAAAGTCCGGATACTCATCTGGATGAGTCAATAATTGAGCTGGACATCTCTGTGCTTGCAGAAACTGATGTGGCAGAAAAACAACTTCCAGAAATCGTAAAAACATCGCCTACTGAAGAAGAAATTAAGGAAACTGCAATAACTCTGGACACAATTGAAAGTAAGGATTCCGCTGCAGACGAATCGATAATTGAACTTGATGCCTCTGTGCTAGCAGAAATTGATGTTGATCCAGAAATGATAAGAACGTCGCCTACTAAAGAAGAGATTAAAGAAACTGCAACACCTGTCGCCACAGTTCACGAATCGATAATTGAACTGGATGCCTCTCTGCTAGCAGAAATTGATGTAGATCAACAATTGGGGGAGGAATTTCCAGAAATCGTAAAAACGCCGCCTACTAAGAGCGAGATTGCAGCAATAACTCATGGAATAGTTGATGTTCATGGTATCAATCTAGACCTGTCCATAGTTGAACTTGATGCCTCAATGCTGGCAGAAGATAATGGTGTAAGAGAGCCTTCTATCTATATAAGGACGTCACCACCTATTCAGACGCCAGATACAAATGAAACTGAAGCTGAAGCTGTGTCACTTGATGAATCGTTGGTAAAAACAAATACCTCAGGTGTAGTTGAAACTGAATCAAAAGATGAAACAACATCAACGGAAGCCTTTGTGGAAGATGAGTCGGCGATGAAGATATATACAGAGACAGATACTACATCTACATCCGAGTCTGTTGCTCAAGGAGAAACTCATGAAACTATTCCAAAATCTGTCGAATCTAACAAAAATGAATCCATGCTGAGTTTTGAAGGATCTAGCGAAACTGAGCAAGATCAAACGCCATCGCTTGACAAAGATTTATCCGACTCAGAAACTCACAAAGAAGTTATTCTTGTAGATAATACCACAAATCAGAATGAGATGATAGTTGAGTGTGATGATAAAAATCAAAATGAATTGTATACTTCGTTTGATGATATCCTGCCCAGATCTTCAGAAGAATCCTCAGCGGACACAAATGCATCTGCTGTTGCCAATGTAAATACGTCGCTGATTGAAATGGATGCATATGTGGCAGACGAGCAACGTGTCACTGAAGAGGCTGCTGAAATTGCATCAGAATCCTTAGCTGCCACAAATAGTGCTCCTTCTGCTAATGTAGATGTTTCATTGGCTGAATTAAACGCATCAATGGGAGAGGAGGTCAAAACGGAAGAGCCACATGTCAATGAAGAGGCCGCCGAAATTACATCTGCATCGTCAACGGACACAAAAGCAGCAAGTGGTGCATCTGTGGTCGGCGAAAGCGAGAATATAGAACAGCATCTCAATGAAAATACTGTTATATTAACATCACCTCAAAATGAAGAGAAATTGAATGCATCACTTGTTGGAGAAGATGAAAAAGCTTTGGACGAAAACCAGACGAATGATACTAAATCAGATGATGTGCCGAAAGAGGAAATACCAGCTATCGAAGATTCCTTAGCCACAACTAAAGACCAAGAAGAAACTCTGGACCCGCTTTTGGATGATCCAATAGCCAATCAGTCAGTTCATCAAAAACCAGATGAAGCTTCGAACGATATAACATCTCGAAATGAAGATGACAATGTAATTGAATTGGACATTCCATTCACAACTGAAGATAATCAAAACTTGGATGCGAAATCAGGTCATGTCACAGAATTGGCCGATGTGTCAACAACACATTTGGATGCTACGCCGGATCTTGAAGAAGAAGAAGAAGAACAAAAATACGAAGACAAAAAGTCAAGCGATATCAAAGAGCCCGTAGTACAAACCGAGGTGGCAAATGTCAACATTATTGAAACTGCAACAAGCCAAGCTAAAGCAGACGAAAGTGGGAATGTAACTATGTTTGAAGAAGACCAGGAAATTCAAGCTGAACTCAGTAATAAAATGGAAACGGAAATCGAATCTACGAGCACTAATAAGTCGACTGTGGTAAATGAAGACGATCAAGTTTCATCCACGAAAGGTACAGAAGAGTCTGCCGAAGGACCAGAAAAGCTAGTTAATGAACCTATTGATTTGGATGCCAACTGCGAGACTGAGAATGATAACGAACTTGTTGCAAATAAAAATGTAAGTTCGGTAAAGGAAGATTTGTCAACAGGTGTGGAAGAACGCTTGACAAGTGTGGAACTGGATGTACAGGATGCATCACGAACTGATAAATTGAAAGATGAACAAGAAAATGAGAAAACAGAAATTGATTATACAAAATATAAGAACCCCATGCAATGTAGAGAAGAAGAGGCGAGCTCAAACTCTTCCCAGGATGAAAGCCAAGAAATTGAAGAAGATGAGAATGAAACTGAAAAAGTGCCTACAGAAGCTCTTCCAACTGAAATAGATGCAGTAATTGAGTTGGATGATTCTACAGTTGACTCTAACTCGATAACTGATCCCAGTTCTTCTGAAATTCAATCGACTGAAGAAGCTGCTGTGATTGAACTAGACGATTCTACTGCAGAATCTAGCTCAATAACCGAACCTAAATGCGCTATTGGAGATGATGGGGTAATTGAACTCAACGATTCCTCAACAGATTCGAACTCGATGGCAGAGCAACAAAGTGAGCACAGAAATGCGGGTAGACTACCTCTTATTGAACCACTAGAGCAAGTATCAGTTGAACTCTCTGAGGAAAGCACTTCGACTTCAACTATGGGAAAAGGAACTATAACGCTCACAGAAGAAGCTGTCGATCAGACGACAGTTGACAAACAAGTAGGCAACGTCGTCGAACGGCAATCAGTTTCCGAATTAAAGCAAGGGGATTTAGTTGCTACTAAAATTCAGCAAGTGGATACTGCTGTAAATTCGGATAGTAAAATAGAGGAAGAGCTTAAGAAGGATCAACGTGGACGCAGCCCATCATCACTTGAGGACACCGAGTCTTCTGAGCTAAGAAACGCATCGTCTACTTTGATAGAAAATCAGACCAAACCTAGCGAGAGTTTATCCACAGATTTGTTTTCTGAAATTGTGGAGAAGGATCCTGTGGAAGCTGTTGTAGAACAAGTAACGATTACAGCAGACACCTCAAATGATAAGTCCTTACAGACTCACGACTTAGCAAATCCTACAAAACATAAACAAAATGAAAAGCAACTGCTCGAACAAGCAGATGAAAAGGTGAAAGCACACAAGACTACGAGTCAGGCACTCAAACCGTCATTAGACATTGCCGAAAAGCATGAGCCTTTAGAAGAAGAACGGGATAAGAAAGCAATCGTTGAAACTGTTGAAACTCATACAGAAAACAAATTGGAACTGCGCGGGAGAAAGTCAATTGATACAGACGAACAAATTACAGAAACTGTTGAAATGAAGTCTGAAGAAGCAAGCGACCGTCATAAAACTAAACGTCGTGGCAGGCAAGCAACAGTGAAAATTGATGAAAAGAAACATGAAGAAGCTGTGGCGAAAGAAACTATCACTCATATAGAGATACCTGAACATCGGCCGAAAACAAATCGGCGTGGAAGAAAACCAGCAGTCGAGGCACAACATAAAGAACCAGAGAAGAATGTGGTACAACCAATTGGTGAAGAAAGTGAAAAGCACAAGTCGGTCGAATCAGGCCATCCAACTAGATCAACACGTCGTGCCAGAAAATCAGTTGATGCCGAGGAAAACAAACCACAGGACACAAACGCAGAGGAAACTATAGATCAGACTGAAGCTAAGTCTGATGAACAAAACGAAGTTCGCAAACCGAAGCGTCGTGTAAACAAAGAAACCGTGAAAATGACAGTAGTTGTTGAGAAGAACATAGAAGAATCAGCATCGGAAGAAACTGTCACAGCCACAGAGATTAAGACCGAAGAATTGACCGATATAGCTAACATAAATCGGGGTAGAAAATCGGTTGATGCTGAGGAAAACAAGCCTGATGTAATCCCAGAGAAAACTAAAGAAATGAAGTCTAAAGAACAATCCGATCGACCTAAATTGAAACGTCGGTTAATGAAAGATTCAGTAGATCAACCCGAATCTTCGGCAGAGATGAATCTCGAAGAAACGGTTGATAAAGTTAGTGAAACACACGATAAGCCCAAACCAAGACGTGGAAGAAAACCTACAAGAGATGAAATTAAAGATCATGCGGAGGAAACGCCGGAAGAGGAAACTGTAGTGAAAGCAACGGGCTTGCATAAGCCTAAATCGAGACGCGGACAGAAGCACACGACAACAGAAGTTGAATCCAAGGAAACGACAGGACAGGCGAAACATGCTGAGGACACAAGCGACTTGGACAAACCCACTACGGAAGTTGACGAAATGACGGAGAAGACAACAACAGATACAGACAAGCCAAAGCGACGTGGACGTAACCCATCCGCTGAAGTTATCGCCGATGAAGTGTTTGAGCCCGTGAAGCCCAATGAAGATCCTATCAAAGAGAAGCCCAAACGGCGAGGTCGCAAAGCATCTGCAGAGGAAACGCACGACCAGCCCGAGCGCAAAATCACGCGCAACACTCGAAAAGCTTCTGCGGAAACTGTGGAGCAACAAGCGCCAACCAAGGAAACCATGGACATTATTGAAGAAGCAATTGAGGAACCATTGTCGAAGATTCTGCGTGTGAAAGAACCAGAAGCTTCGGCATTGCTGACACCCACAATCAAAAGACGTGGTCGCCGCCAGTCTGTTATTGCAGAGGATGTTCCGCCACAAGACTTGGTTGTGGCATCGGGCTCGCGACGTGGACGCAAAGCCACAACCGATGCCGAGACGACAGCTGAACCCGCTGAGCTGAAGCCAAAACGACGCGGTCGCAAGGCGTCTGCCGATGAAACTCACCCAGACGACACAGAGCCAGCAAAGAAACAAGCTAAGCGTGGTCCCAAACCCAGCGCTGATGTGGAACATCATGATTCAGATGCAACAGAACCTGCAGTGGAAAAGAAGACGGCGCGACGAGTCCGCAAGGCTTCAGTTCATATAGATACACCTCTATCGCAACCGCCGACACTGGCCAAGAAAACAACTGGACGACGTGGACGCAAAGCGTCAGCGGTTGAAGAGCAACTGGAACTGCCCAAGGACCTGCCTGAATCTTCTGCAGTTATTGTGGCGGCATCGCCAAAGCCGCAGCTACCTAGCTCAGAGGATGAACTGACCCCACGACGTCGCGAAGGACGCAATTTGCCGCGCAAAAATTACGACGAAACATCGGATGAGGATAAGCGGGGTTCAACGTCTTCGCCGCGTCGTGCACGCAAGTCAGCAGCCAGCAAAGCGGCCAATAAAGCACCTGACAGCGCGACACCACCTATGCCAAAGCCTACCACGCCAACTCCAAACACCAAGCAGGAGGCGATTGTCGAGTCCACTGTGGAGCTTGTGGCACCTCATACGCCATCTGCGCCTTCCGTGGTACTACCAGAGCCAACGAGCTCACAGCGACGTGAAGGACGCAATGTGCCGCGCAAGAACTATAATGAGACATCGGACGATGACAAGCCAGGCACATCTCGTGGTCGTCGTGTTCGACAGCCGACGGTCAAGGCGTTGGAGCTACTAGTCGATACAGCGGCAGCTGTGCCCCGTCCTGTAACGCCAAGGCGGCGCAAGGCCAAAGACGACGGTGAACAGCCGCCAGAGAAGAAGGTCGCAACGGACCAAGCGACGCCCGTGGTGGCAACCAAATCGCGTGGTGGAGCTCGTCGCAAAGTTCCTGATCCAGCTGATGTACCAGAGATTGTGTCCGTTGCGATGCCAGTTGGAAAACGTGTGGCACGCAGCCGCAAGGACAGTGCCGCCAGTAGTCAGCACGAAGATGTGGAACCTGAGTTGGCGCCGGAGCCAGAGCCGGAGCCCAAACAGGCAACCAAGCGCAATGCACGCGGTAAGGGTAAAGCTGCAGCAGCTGAGACGGACGCGACAGATGAGCAGCCGGCTACCAAAAAGGCGCGGGGCAAGACGCCGATCATAGTCACGCATGTGGATCTGGTGCCAACAGAAGAGCCGGCCGCCAAGCGAGCGCCTGTTGCGCGTGGACGTGCCGCACGTACGGCTAAAGTCGTCGACGATAATGTGGATAGTGCGCCAGAGACGGCAGCTCCAACACGCGCCGGACGCGGTCGCAAGGTGCACTTCGAGGCGACGGAGGAGACAACAACTGCACCAGCGCAGGCAGAGGCGCCCACACGTTCGACACGGTCTCGCCGCAAATAAATTCCATTACCTACAATATTTTAAAGTTAAAAAATCTTTTTTTTATGTTTATTGTTTATGCCTCCTGTGTACAAAAAAGGTTTACAGCATGGTAATATATGTAACTACGCGTATTGTTAACTTTTAAGTTTAAAAAGAAAAAAACAAAACGATTTATTAAAAGAAAAACCAGAGGGTTGAGAACGGGAGAGAGTTGAAGCTCAAGCATGCATACATACTGGATACATACTTTAACAAACCTTAATTTCTAGATATACATAATTACACAATGCATATGAATACTTATATATATATATACATAAATAAATAGCTTAACTTGTAAGAATTCTCACGAAAATAAAATAACTAATAAAGAAAATTTAAAAATATAATTCATTTGCTATGCAGACATTATAGGCGAGATCATTAACAAAAGTAATATATTCATAGATAATATATATATATTTATATACTCATCTTGATCAATGTGGAAAACATAGGTTTTCCATGGTCTGGCAATACAAGCGGGTTGCCTTTGAATAGATCCTCTGGAAAAACGTATTCGTAGATTTTTCCAAAAATTGTCAATAAATTGAATAGTCATAGTATAAAGAATAAATACACATAATTTCACTTTCGTTTATTTGATTTTCAAAAGTATTCTTCACGCAAATACATAATAGTTCCATTATATCATTATAAAATAGTTTTGCTTTTTGGTATAATCGTATAACTAATTCGTTCAGACGTCAAAGTTTTAAGTTTTTCGGATTGTGTCTTTCAATACAACAGGCATAGCTAAGGGGCTTTTGTTTTTGTTTGTGTTCTAAATAACAAGGGACTACAAAATATTAGTATAATTGAGTATAAAAGCTGCCCCTTAAGGGTTATACATACATATATTGTTTAATTAGTGCATAAATCGCAAAAATTAAACCTTCGCTTGAGAACATTTTGTGGCAGAGTTTTGTTTTGCTTTTACATGTTACCATGAAACTTGTGCCAGATGAAAAAGAATTTTTAAAAATATAAAGATATATGTATACAACAAGAAATAGCGATAAATAAATATTACATATAATAATAAAAATAATAAATAATCATTAAAAAGGACGTGTGTAAATCTTATCGTAAATAGCATCTACGAACCATAAACTTAGCATAAAATAAATGTATGTATGTATAAAAAACATAGAGTATAAGTTATAGCTTCAATTTCACTGGATAATACTTTCAAAAGTTTTCAAGCATTAAAAAATAAAACAACCTAAAAATTTGAGAACCGGCGCACTACAAATTAAGCAATAAATTTACAAACAAATTGTGCATAAACTCTCTAAAAATAAATGTAAATGCAAATGATTTGTGTGTGCTTTGTGCGCGCATGTTTTCTTGCTTTCAACTTCATATTTAGTTTGCTTCGTTTTTTTATTTTTTTTTTTATTTTAGGCTTTCATCAAGAGATGTGGTTCGGAGCGCAGGGAGTCCGTGAGGTATTGTGTTTTCATTGTCTTCTGAAAATAGCGCTTCTCGTTGGGCGAATTAACCATGTACACAATTGGACGTACGCCCACATTGCGCCACAGATCGCCTATGTGCCTGCAACACAATCAAATGTTAAATAATTTGCTTATATATGTATGTAAATTCAGTTTAAGTGTATCAAATTAAATTTTACTTGCTCAAGTTGCGGTTAACATTTGTTGCAGTGCTGCCACCTAGTATAAAAGACAACTGACAGCTAAACATGAGCTTTGCAAAACTATCGAAACTCAGTTTTGGTACGTTGCCAAATTATTAAGTTAACGGCACATTGAGCAAGAGCAAATCTAATTTAGTTTAATTTTGGTTTGAATAACTTACAAATTGAACTCTTCCTTGTTGAGAAACACAACACTAATGCCAATTACAGGTGCAATTATATTTCGCAAAATTGCTCCATAAATTGAGGTAATTAGCGTTGAGGATTTAAGTATGGACAGCGATTGATAGGTCTCATGCCACAGGCCACAAATGATTTCTGGCCTCAATTTACGCAGCTGCAAAACGTAAAATATTATTGATTGTTAAATATTATTAAGAATACTCCTCGGAAGGTTGGAGTTTTGCTTTTACAGGAGTGCTCACTATATCTATCTATGTTCTGCGCACCTGATAAATGGCCAAGGGCGAGCGACTGATCACAACGGTCCGCTGTGTAAACGTCTCATTCGCAGCCATAAACTTTTGCAGCTGATCAATCAAAAGTGCGCTGGTATCCTGCAAATTCAGGAATAAAGTGGGCGGCATGTTCTGCTCCTCCAGAAAGTCCGCCAATTGCTTCAAGGTGGCCACCGACTCCCTATCATACTGCGAGCTGAAATGAGAGGAAGACAATTTTTAGTATAGTTTCAACTTGAATATTTCTTACAGTGTACCTCATTGGATGGTGCTCCGTAATGCTCAGCTGCTGCAGTTCATGGAGTGTGTGATGTGAGAGGTTGCCCGTTAGGCCGGCACGCTCCAGAGTCAAGCGATTGGCAATAACTATTTCGCTGCAGGCCGTAATGCCGGCATCCAGCAGGACATTGCGGTAACCACGTGCCAGACACTGTAAAAGCAAATGGGGTTGGTTTACTATTGATTTTTGATTGCCGAACAACCACCGTCTGCCACAGCCGGTGACGTCACAAACGACACTCACTCACCTTTTTGACAGCGGCCTGCGAGTTCTCGGGCGCATCATAGCCGGCGCCTCGATTCGCAATGGGCCAGTAATTGGGCCAATCGTTTTGTGTGTTAAGCAGACTCAGCAAACGCTTCTCATTGGGGCTGCGCTGCAGCTTCACAAACTTCGATGTCACACAAATAGCCACCAGGGTCAGAGTGCACCAGGGAATGGCCAAATTGCAGAAGAACCAAAGCACATTGAAGCAGAAGAAGACGAGACTGATAGTGCAGCAAAATAGTTTGTAGATCATTTTCAGGCACAGCCAGCACCAGCGCCACCACATTCACCACAAGACTGCTGCTAAGCACACGTTGTTGTTGTTGTTTTGGTTTATTTATAAACCACCTTCGTTTAGTTTTTTGTTAGTTTGCATTTAGCCCAATAAGAAATGCGCGCCGCCAACCAACGTTCCGCTTGCCACTTGCCACTCCCACTCTGCTGCTGTTTGCTTGTGCCGCACTTTGTTGTTCTAGCGTTCTTTTGTATTTCGATTTTCTGCTCGAGTCGTTGATTTCAAAATCGTTAGTAATCGCAATTATTGTATTTGATTAAGTCTAAATTAAATCGTCGGTTAATCACAAGCGCAGCCAAAAACGATGTGTGCACAAATTTTCCAATAAGAAATGGACTTAGGGATGTGCCAGATGTTAGCAAGCGTAGCAAGCAACTATCGATAACAGCGATAGAGTATCGCGCGCACTTTGAAAGTGAGTACTTAAGCTAAATAAAGTGAAACTTGGAAATGGCAGGTAATTTGATAAATCTGAACTATTAATTTATTTAATTAGCAGTCAAAATACATTGAAATTCACAATTTGGTCAACATTCGCACCCAGGCTCTGATCGATGGATGCGACAGACGCGTATAAACACCCGGATAGAACGGATCTAAATGCAATATGGTTAATATAAGATGATAATTAGTAAATTACACGCCCACCTGCACAGCCCACGCCCCAAGACACGATGCCGATAAGCGTGCCTTGCGCTGTAAGGGGCCCGCCGCTGTCGCCTATTCAGCAACAAAATCAGAAATGTTATCAAACATTTAATAAAAAGAAAAAATGAGAATGATTCAACTTAATTACTCACCCTGACATGCATCCGTGTTACGTGCCGAGGCACAGAACATGCTGCCAAAACAAGAGACACAATACGATATTAATTGGATATTGGCTGCAGCATATCTCTCTCCCTCTCTCTCTCTAGCTCTGTCTATCTCTGTCTATCTTTGTCTTACTCTGTCGCATTACTTACGCATCAGTTACTCCGCCGTGATATCTCAAATTGTTGTGACATCTTTCCTGATTAACCGTCCGCACTGTCGTGTATTTCAGCACAGAGGATAGAACCGATTCAGTGCTGCTCATGTAGCCCCAACCGGATACAACAGCTAGCTGATTCTCCTGGATCGCTGCTCCAGCCTCGGGCAGCGCTATGGGCGCGACATTTGGATCTTGGGTCAGGGCGCCCAGCTGTGTGCGCAGCAGTGCAACATCGAAGTTCATGTCCTTGGCATCGTAGGAAGGATGCTTGTAGATCGTTCTCACACTCATCAGGCTGCCACCGCTGGAGCGTTTCACGCTGCCCAGCCGCAGGGTGAACTCCTGCGGCTGCTTCTCATGGCCATCGATGCAATGGGCGGCGGTGATGGCCCAGCTGCCATCCAAGACAGAGGCGCCACAGATGTGAACGGTGAGGCGACGTAGAGATAGCTGATAGGGAAACTCGCCTTCATTTGCCTCCCTGCCGTTGACAATGCGTCCATCCGGGCGACGACGCGGCGCCGCCCCCTCACAGATCTGCCAAGAGATCGCAAATATAAGCGTTAGAAGTGGAGCTAAGTTCCGCATGGCTTTGCTGACTCAACGTAACTGAATTGCCAGCTGTTCGCCAAGCAGCAAACGCCAAGTTGATCAAACCGTTGCGGGGAGTAGCACTTTATCAATACTCTCCGTTATCTCAGCTCTTGTACTTTGTTTCAGCTAGACTATAATTAACAATTGTCAATAGGTGACTTGTTTAGGTTTTATTGTTTTGTTCTTTCTTTCTTTTTTTGTGATTATTATTGCTGTTTAGCAACAGCGGCGATGAACTTCCTTTGCAGCTATGCGGAAAATCCCCCGTAAAATCACAATGAAATTATTGAGCAATTAATTGAATTGAACTATTGCTATTAAACTCTTAATTTATAACATTTAAGCTCTAATTATCAAACTGTTTTCGGAAATAACATTACTGATTTTCATTGACATTTCATTATTTCCTTCAGTATTATTAATAATTCAAAGTTTTAAACTGAACCGTCAAAGCATTCGATTACTTGCCGCTCAGCTGTTTCAAAGCATCGATATTCGACATGACTGTCGATAGTTTTGCACATCTCTGAGACATTGGTTGCTCTTTTTGCAGATTTCATAGTGCGGTCACACTGATCAGCAGTCTCGCGCTTAGTCTTGCCCAACGGTGACGCTTGCAGTGGGCACGCTGCGCGTTTTTAATTGTTTAAGCGTGATGTTTACATTTAAACAACATTAAAGGCACTAGTGTGTACGCGTCTTTAACGGTCATTTTAACAATAAAGAGAAACATTTATGGTCGACAAATCAGTAAGTCTAGTTTTACCGTCTGTGTTGGTTTAAGGATTACGCGACACACGTTTATATTTTCGAGTGCGTGTGGGTGTTTGAAATGAAATCAAACTACAAGAGTTTATTAACAAAAAGTGACTAAAACAAGTGCAGGGCTATACAAAAAGGTGCGTACAATGGGCAGGTCTCAAGAATCAATAGTATTTTCATCCTAACAACACAGACACAATAACACACTCTCGCACACACACACACACACACACACACGCACGCACACATTTAAATTCAACCCTCTGTTTATAATCCCAACAAAAGAAAATATAAGAAACCGGATTCAAGTTTAGTTGAGCGGCAACACAAACTCACCAGACGAAAGACAACTAAATTTGTATTTTTTTTTTTTTGCTTGACTACAATCAAATTATATCAAAATTAATACATGCTGAGTGTGCGTTTCTGTGTGTGTGTGTGTGTGTGTGTGTTTGTACTTGCGTTCAATTACCGTTACAACGCACCTGACGCTGTGCGTCAAGGTTGTCTATCACTTTCCCTCCACCACCACCGCCACTATCAGCAACAAAAATAAAGAAACCCAGACAGTCTGGCCACACCACAATATTTGCATCTCCTTTTTGGTATTGCCTGCTGCCGCTGCTGCTGATGCTGATGCTGCTGCTGATGCTGCTGCTGCTGCTGCTGCTGATGCTGCTGCTGCTGTTGCTGCTCTTACAAATTGTTACAAAATTGCTGTGGCTTTAATTTATGCAGCAGTCGCTGCCGCTGCCGTCGCGAGTCGCGACAGCTCATCTTTATTTAGCTTGCTTGCTTACTCGCTCGTTCGCATTCACATTCTCATTCATTCATTCAGTTTTCTTATGCTTTTTACTTCAATTCTCAACAATTCTTTCAATCCATCTCGTTTATTGCTTTATTGTATAATTCAATTTAAATTGATTTTCTGCTGTCGCTTTTTATTTTTATAATCATTTTGCTTCTTTTTTTTGCAACGCTTTGTACTTTCCCCTTTGTCTTACGCAGACAAATACATTCCTTTGCTTTTTTCTTTGCTTTCTTTGACCCTTTTTCACACACTATTGGCGATGCCGTCGCCGCACCAAGCGCGGCTCCATTAGCAACTGCACAGTTATTTGTGCTCTTAAATCTTGATGCCCATTTCTGATCTTGCTTTAGCTTGGCTATTCTTGTTGTTGTTGTTGTTGTTGATGCCTTTTGCTGTGCTTGTAATTCGCATACAAATTGGTATATAATAAGCATATGTATATAAGCATATGTATATAAACATATGTGTACAATGAGAATTTGTATAGAAACATGTTTTGGTTCGTATTTTTTGTTGTTAGGCACAGTAAAGCATAAGTAAATATATTTTAGCAAAGTAATTATTCATTTACTTTTACAAAACTTCCGTGAGAACTTAAATTACTTAAAATGTTATCAGCTATTGTTGCTGTGTTTGTCTTCTAATGTCTTCGTAATGTGCAAACTAATGGGTATAGATATACATATGTATATATACATATGTATATAAACATATTTCCTTTTGCCTAAGTGGTTGGGCGGAAGTCAAAGATAGGCAAATGCATATTGGCAAAGTGATATTCTCCAAATGTTATCAGCTTGAAGCAATTAGGACGTCTGCGGAACTAAGCGTTACCCAGCGGTACAATTTGTGTTCAAATCTAATTTAAATAGCTTTTTTATATATGTACATATATGCAATAAATATTATTGACTGCGGTAAAACCACAAAACTATAATCAAATGTTTATTCATTTAAATTGTTATTCATTCAAAACAATTAATTTAGAGTGATACAGTAGAGACTGCTCGACTGGGGAATACCCAGTACTACGTAACCAACTCTATTATTTTTTCTTCAGTCTGCTGTTTAACTTATATTCTATATATGTATATTATAAAATACGAAAAATTGATAAATTTTTAATGTGAGTTTAGATACGAATCTATATACCTTCATGGGTCTGCGCCTAATAATTGAGCTTCATTGAACAACTTTTGCCAATGACACGCTAAAAATGTTGTAAAAAAAAAATCAGTGTTGTTATTAGCGAACTGTGAGTTAACGATTTGGAACAGCCACATGCCGACATGCTAATCTGGCTTATAGTAATACTAGTTAAACACGCTAAAAAAAAAGCTTTAAAAATTTGTTACTGAACAGAATTGGGAGAGCAACATAATAAAAATATAAAAGTAAACAAAAGAGAGAAAAAAAACTTTTATAGTAAACTTAAAATAACGAGAGAAAAAACCTTTTGGAAAATAAACAACTTTTTATTAATTTACTTTTAGTATAAGTTCATAAAATACTTTTGGCATTTCTTCTTTGTTTACTCTTCAGCTTTTGCTGTTTTTCCTTTGTTCTATTTTTCTTTATTTGTTGTCATCTTCTTTAGCTTCTTTCGTATTAGGCTAAAGTCTAATAAAAACATGTTTCGAACTCATAAATTGTTCACTTTGTCACGATGAGAATGTTGAGTTAGTGCAAGATAAAGGCAACGGAAAGAAACACGTCACGAAAAAAAAAAAAATATTAATAAAATAATATTGTTGCATCTATTATAATATTAAATTCGTTTTTGCATGAATCAGCAGAAACTTCAAAGAAAATCCCCTGTTAAGTTTACAAAAAGAAATAAATAAATATTAGTTGGCTATAATCATTTCCTTGGACCAATTGAGTTTCACTTTTGGGTGGTATTACTTGTGTCGTGAGTGGAATGACGAAAAAGCCAAACTGATTTAATGGCTACAATGCAGCCAAAAGCTTGGAATGCGCACAAAAGTGCAACAGTTAAAATAACAATAAAAAGAAGAACAACGATGACAATGACAACGACTGATGGGCAATGTCACAAACAGGCAGACGAGTAAGAACTGCTTTTTAGCTGTGGCAGTTCGAAGATCAAATACCCTGACTTATATATGGGATATTAAGTAAACACTTAAAGAACAACCTTCCTGTTGTCTTTGACTGTGTAGAAAGAAGAGTTAGTAGAGTAGAGTTATATATGAGATAGATAACATTGATGAGTTAAGTTCAATGAATATTAACGAGTTGTTAGTGGGGAAGAGAAATGCTTCCATAAACAATTTGTTATAAGAATTAGTGATGAAATGAGATAAACAATGTAGATAAGTTGGATGAATTCAAATTCATAAACTAGATGAACTGAATGAGTAGTGAATAATGAAATTAGTGTTGCAGAGTTGATGAACGTGGACTTCTCTGATGTTTGAGCGTATGGATTAGAGTAGAGTCTAAAAATATTAATACATTATAAAATGATAATTACGTCTGTATATATAAACATAGGAATTTAAAGTTTACTAAGGATATTCTCTATATACATATATGTATACATCTAATCTCTGTGATAAACTAGTTAAAGGAAATTTGATTTCATTAGTGAATGGGTGTCATGTGTTGCTTAAAAGTAAGTCTCAGCTTGTCTCCTCAAATTATAATAGCCAATGCTAAGGGTATATAAACAATAACAAACCGCAAAAAGCGACAACAGCGGCAACAAAGCAAATAAAACGAGATTTCAATGCAGGAATTTTCATTTCCATTACAAATGCTGCGGTCGCTGCTGCTGCTGCTGCTGCTGCTGCTGCTGCTGCTGCTGCTGCTGCTGTTGTTGTTGTTGTTGTTGGTTGCTTGGTTGGGTTTTGTCAACTGCTGGCGATGCGGCTACCGGTTGCGGCTATATTGGGGATTGGTATGGGCCATGCCAAAGAGCGAAGGAGCGGTGTAGGGGTGTAGAAAAAAATCCCCTTGCTGGCTATGAGAACAGAAAGTGGCAAACGGTGCAATTTGACAAACGTTGCACGCACTTCGAGTGCTCACTGACTGACTGACTAACTGACTGGCTGACTGGCTGACGGCCGACTGACTGGCTCTTTTCTACCGTTACGTTTTAGTTGAGTGCAGCTCTACTGGTACTTTTGCAACTGGCCCGAAGTGTATTGCCAACTGGGAACGTGAACATGAACGTGAACGAGGACAGTGACCGACTGTCGACTCTCGACACTCGACGCTCGACGCTCAACTCTCGACTCTCGATTGCCGACTGCAGTGCAATTGACCTGCAAGTCAAGTGAATTGTCCTGCCACAGTAAACTTAGCGATTATCATACCCTATTTACAAATTGACAAAGAATATATATTCGTTTTATACAAAGTGACTCACTGGCAACAGTTGAGCTGACTAGAGCGCAATTGAAGAAACGTTCTGTCTTTATTCACACAAATGACCAAACACATATTGGTTTTATGAAATACTGTTCTATTTACTAATCTACATATAAATATACTTATAAATAATAATGATCTCCCTATCAACAAATTCAAGTCGAACAAATACAAATATGAATTTGCAAATGATTCTTTTATTTCTTGCTTTGATATCAACTTCTAAATAGTTGAAAGCATTCTGCAGTCGGTTGTAGCCGACTGAAATTTTGTTGCTTCTTTCAATTCTTATGTGTTTGTGCCCACTTGGTGCAGTGAGTCGCCGGACTTTGGTGGCGCAGCTAAGCCGCCAGCTGTTCAAAATACGTTTTTTGCCTCGAGCATTAAAAAACAGTTCTTGTCGCTTGTAGGACTGCTAGCAATTGCCGGGCATTGACATGCCCCATTTGTTAGACACCAAAAAAAAGCAGAGACTGCACTTTTATATAAACATGTATAGTGGCCCAGATCCTCAAAAATAAGATGTTTTTTTTTTTTAACAAATTAAAGTTACATATAAAAGATTTTTTCAATAATCAATATTTGTTTTCACTGAATTTTAAGGTGCAAGCTGATTTTTTCAAATTTGCCTTGGATATTGTATTTTTAGTCAATTTTAAGAGCGTTTCAACAGTAACATAAATGTCAAGCTTAGAAAACTTTAGCTCCATAACTGTGGAAGACTTAGAATCTTCCAATATGCTAGACGCATCTACATAAATTTATGGAAAATTAGCAAAGATCAACAGTAACTGAGTTGTCATAACAGAGTATTACCTGATTAGCCATGATCCCAGCGGGTCTAATATATCTACTAAAATATTTTAGATCGAGAGTTTTACCCTTAGTGAGCTAGTTCAAGATGAATTATGTTAGTGTAGTATAAAATTGTACACCGAAATATTCACATCAGTTTCTTGAACGCATATTAATAAAAGTAAAACAATAAAATTATGAATTTATTCCTTAGTTCTTTTGTTATTAATTTGCAATTAATTTAACTATGGATTTGTTCAACTTGTTTTTGTATGATAAGAGAATGTCCAAATCTAAAGTATAGATTTGTAGGGCATTCAAATGTGCGTGTTTTAGCCCATGGCCCATTCTGCTCAGTTAATGACACTTGCACTTGGTCGTCATCTTCACATCGAGCCGCATTTTGCGTGGGCTCAATGGATTTTTCAAGGGCCTGCGCCAATTCCCGGTTGCGGGCGCTTCTCTGCTTGTCTGTTTTGGTTTGTTCTTTAGCTTTTGCAGTCGCTGTTGCGTTTGCGTTTGCTTTGCTGTTGCTTTTACTTTTGCTTTTACCAACGTCTGCGTTCGCGTCGCCCGCGATCAATAAACGTCGACCTTCTCCACTTAAAAGTTACTTGATTCTTTGTTTCTTAAGCTATCTGGTTGTTTCTGCTTTTAGTACCACTTGAGCTGTCTCTCTTGCTCTCTCTCTCTCGCTTGCTCTGCCTCCCTCTTGATACGACTTACGCCCCCTTGCGGAATTTTTTTTGTAGGCATTCCCTTACAGTTAATTGCTGCACTCAACTGAGCTAAGCTAAGCCCCCTTTTAAGCGAACCTGGTGCACCCTTGAGTCTTGCCAATCTACCAGAAGGCATGTACTCACAGCGCTAAGCAGTTCGCAGATTAATGCCATGGTAAAGATTTCCACATTGTTGCCGCACGAGTACTTTAAACCAAGTTAAATGGCTCATAGGCAACAAGGTTCAAGAGCTTTACAACAGCTTTACTGTAGCTTAAGTAAGGGATAAATTTCTCAAATGCAAATTGAAGTTCAATATAAGTCATACACAAATAATAAGTATAAATTTCACAATTACTTGAAAGCATAAATTAGTATAAAATATATATAAAATAAACGTCAACTGAATAGCAAATATTATTCCTTATTTTTCCCATACCAATATCAAAACCAAACACTTGTCTCGTATCCTTGTTGGTGTGTGTTGGTGTGTGTTGGTGTGAGTGCTTTCAACTAAATAACTAAATAGTGTTGCCCACTCTTCAGGGCCTCCACAATGTAGATGAACTGGTGAAAAAAGCCAGAAATAGCTAAACATAAATTGAAAACTCCAGAAAAGTAGCTTTACGATACTAAGGTTTTGTTTCTCGTTATAAAATTTTGAAATTTGTTCACATTTCTTTCACGCTAAACAGAAATCAATTGATTATTCAGCTTTAATTCCCGCCAACCGCTATGTCACAAATTTCTCTGCATTCTATGTTTGCAAAACGCCAGAACTGACAGTAAAATAGCTAAACTGGCAACACTGCAACTAAACACTTCAAATCAAGACTTCAAAAATTACAGTTGGAAATGCACGAAGCCATGCACAAACCGAACAAAGACAAAAACCAACGCATTGCTGCTGTTTAACCGAGGCAGGCGTACGCTGTCGGGTCGCTAGCCGAAAGCAAAGCAGAGCAGCTGTTGCTCTTGCTCTTGTTACTCTTGTTGTTGTTGTTGTTGTTTTTGGAGCCGAGCCAACGAGTGAAGTTTCGAAGTCGCAGTCGAAATTGTTGAGGTTCGTCCGTTTGTTCGTGCGCTGCGTTCAGTTGCGTTTTGCGCGGCATTGTTAGCGGTTGTGCAGAGTTGTGAAGTTGTGAAGTGGCAGAGAGTTGCAGTTGCTCTGATTAGTCGTTTACGGCTGGTTGTTGTTGCCTATCTTAGCCCTTGGACAGGACGTACAATACAATGTAGACCGAAATTGGCAGCGAAATAAATGAGTTAACGTTTTGTGCCGCTTGTAGTGCTTTTTACCGTGTTTTTAATTATTCGTAGAACAACAAATTCAACGCGCAGTTGCTGGAGCATTAAGTAGTGCGAATCTGGTTCCTCGAAAAGCATTTACATTGCCGCATTGTTCTTTAATTCCTTATGCCCAGGCATCTACAGTGCAAGTGAGTGTATTTGTATATATGTACATATGTATGTGTGTGTGTCTGTGTGTGTTAGTCTTGATTTATGTTTGTGTTTTTCTGCTGTCCTTGCCCAGGACTCGGCATGGCATTAAAAGTTGCAGCACAACTTTTCTGATTTTTCTGTAAGTTGGCATTTATAACATGTGCATTTAAATATGGAAAGCGCTGGTGTGCAGGAGGTGCGCGGTTAGCGCCCTCTAGAGAGAGAGAGAGAGAGAGAGAGCCGTGGTACATAAATTTTGATCTACAAGCACGATATGATGTGCTATTCATTTAGCTGCTTCCGTTTCCTTCTTGCACAACACACTTTTTTTTTGTTTATTTAATTTCCTTTGCACATTCATTTTCGTCTTTTTTTTGGCTCTGTTAAATTCAGCCTCATTGCAACAGTTTCCTGTAACTAAGCCTTGGTCCTTTGTTAAATAACTTTTCTCTTTTCAATTGCAATTCTTTCCTTCCTTAAATTTGTTCTTCTATTTGATATTGTATATGTTTCTGGGCGTACTCAAAAGCATAGTTCTTTTTGATATTTTTATGCTGATTTAAATAGGAACTACTTTTTCAGTAGTGCTCAGTGAGTGTATGATTTATAGTATCCCTATCTTTCATTCTAATCATTCAGTTATTGAACAATTTTGTTCTACTATCTCTTCTACTTTGCTTGGCCTCAATGGAGACCTATCGATTATCCATATCACAATATTTACTCTAATCCCTTGATATTATCGTTCACATACTCACACACACACACACACACACACACACACACACACACACACACACACACACACACAAATGCTGGCAGCTAATAACTTGTGTCACTAAAATTAGTTGCTAGACTCCCCCACAAGGCGCTCTCGGTGCATGCTGTGTTCGTTCCATTTATTCCATTACTTCATACTACTTGGATATTGGTGCCCCTTTCACAACTCCCCCGCGTGTTTGGATCGAACACTTTTTGTTGTTGTTGTTGTTGGCGTGCTGTCAATTTTCCGCTGGCGTCTCATTTTTTTATGCCGCTAAGGTTGACATTAGAGACGGGTGCGTGTCGTGAGACAAGCAAGTATTGCACACATTTAAGGTTTCACATGTGACCCTTTGTTATACTTTATCTATTTACTTCGATTCTTTTTATATTATGAAGCAATAGTGAAAAGTTCATGACTATTTTCTCAGTAGATGTTCATCTCTAATTGAAATTTTGCCTTTTACTTGGGCATTGTCTGACGACTGAGTTTCTGTTTCTGTTTCTGTGGCTGTGGCTGTGGCTGTGACGCTCTTCAATGGTCTTTATTATATGTCATGTCATCATGCAATCATATCGTTTTACCATATAAACTGCGGCGCGCCATATAATCATTATATCAGCCGACAGCTTTGGCTTCAGTTTTTGGTCACGCTCTCGCAATATGCCAATATATGAGTATAGAAGCCAACGGCTGACAACACAACTCTTTCAGCTAGTTTGCTAATGATGCGTAACACAGGGAAGGGTCTGTGTGAGCAATCATGAGTTGACCAAATAGGTTTGGTACTCGTTGGCCAATCTGCTTTTATTTTTGTTACAGTTTCATGCTACAGCTAATACACACGTACACCTATTCCCATTAGTGCAGAACCACAGACCTTGTTTTGCATGAATGTTGATGTCATGCATTTGTTCCTTTTAGTCACTGATTAATGAGCGTCCATTGATTTACTCATTTGCAGAGAAACAACTTCGGCAACTTTGAATACTTAAATTTGTGAAGAACAGCTGCTTTTATTTAAGCTGTGATATCATTGAGTAAATTCTGAACGAGCCTGCATTGAGACCCACATAAATCTGTCTGCTTTCTGAGAGTATTTTGAGTGCTTTAATCTTTAAATTAAATCAAATACTCAACGTAATTAGATGGCAACAAAATAATGAGGCAACTATCTCAAATAAGTCAAATATTTTCCAGTTCCCACAGAGTTGCGTCTGGTTAACACACAAACACACAGACACACACATAGTCGCACGCATGTTTGTGTATATAATTACATGATAAGTAACTGTAAACCTGTTATACATACTTGTGCATATGTGTAGAACAACAATGTGTGTGGAATTTCCCAGCATTTAAACTGCATGAAATGGGGAAAAATTTTATAATAATAAAAATAATAATAATAAAATTAAAACGAAAACGAAAAATTTCATAATCAATGCAATAAACGGCTCTATTGTTTGCGCTCGTCGCTTTCAGGTCTTTTGTTTTTTTGTTTTAACGCCGCAAGGAAAAGCGGAAAATTACAGAAGTGAATTAAATACAGTTAGTGGAATCTGAAATACTCTTACAGCGATAAATAGGCACAGAAGTCAACGAAAATTCGAACTCCAAACAAATTTGTATCAGGGAAAAACATAAATTTTTTATCAATACATAAACATAAGCTGAATAGACTTTGTTATCAGCTGAGCTTCTTTCAATTGCGTCATATCGCCGACAAGGGTATATGGAATATATATATAAAAAACAGGAATAAATTTTCTTTAGCCATTCCTCTGCGTATGTTTTTTTTTTTTTGCTTTCACAGAGTGAAATAAGAAAGAGAAGAGCGAAAAAAAATCCTTCACGCCCCTTCGTGAAGTGCTCCACAATGTAAAACTCTCACGTTTCAAATATTATGACCAGGCACTTTTGTGCTTTATCAGCGCTTTGCAGAACGCGTACTCGTTGCTCGGCTTTAAAGCCAACAGATCGACATTTCTGGTCAAATGCATGAATGCAAGCACTTAGGTGATTCGAAAGCATCTGGAATTGACTTTGTTGCTGTTTATTTGTTGGCTAATTCCAGTGACGCTAATTGTTACTAGTTTAAAGCTACGAATTTACAAGAAGTTGTCAAATGAGTTCAGCTATTTGCATACAGTGCGCAGTAGCAGTATGTAGTCGGCTCTTTTCTTAAAGGGCTGCCAGTGTTGTCGAGTGTCATTATGCTAATGAATGAAAAGTAGTTTAAGTAGTTGAAGTAGGACTTCAGTTTTCTTTGGCTCAAGCAGCCAAGTTGACTTTAGTTACACATAAATTATAATAAAATTAAGAGTTTGTAAATTATATCTCTTTTATTAATTGCAAAACTTTTCATATAAATTCAAGAAATTGTTTATATAGTTTTCAATTAGTTTTCTTGCTTTAACGATTTAATATCTTTAATTATGCTTTAATCATTGAATTCGATTTCGAATTCATATCTTGAAATTATTCTCTTTAGAGACCCGTTGACTTTCTATTCAGTCAATCGTTGCTTTCTTCGCTTTAATTGAAAAATGCATATAATTAAATGCTTTGAATAATTAATTTACAAATTTGTTGTGTACCAAGGAAGTCTTTATGTAAATGTTTGCGAGCCACTTTCACAGGCCATTTTACAGCCATTAGCAAATGTCAGTGGACAGAACCGGGTTATGGCCGTAGCGACTTGAGGAGCAGACCGGGTCGATTTAATGGTTCTGAAAACTAAAGAAAAACAAGACAAGAGCCATTAGGTAATCGCTTTGCCACCCAAGCTCAGCCCCAGTACTTTGCCCCTTTCGAAAGTGGGCTTGCGACATCAAATGGCAGAATGGCAGAATGGCAGAACGGCGGAGTGGCAAAAGAAAAACACAAATTCATTCTGTGAATTTTCGTCAAGATATTTGATATGCTAATATGGCAAGAACATCGTTTCTTTACGCTTCGCATGCTTTTGTAGTATTATATTCACATATGTACATATGTGTTATCTAATCTGCTGCAATCTATGCTAAGAACTCTCAAATTGTGTCAACACGTTTGCACTTTATCCATTTTGGGATTTGTACATTTTATTGTCTTGGGCACCATTTTCGCAGCTATAAAGTTGCATAAATATTCCAAAGCAGCGCAGTTAACAGTATCTTACCACTTTGGAAATCATATTCATAAGTTTCAATTAAGAGAACAGCTATAAAAAGATTGCTAAAGCTCTTAAAACATGTGCAAGACAAGCCAAAAACGAAACAAAAAAAAACTTGTAAAGTGGAGCTTTCAGTGCCCCAAGCTAAGGCAGCTGCAGCAGATCTAATGGAACTGCAACTGGTCTGCAGTAAGTCTAAAAACAAAACGTATCTGCAACTGATAGACCAGCTGCATGCATGAGGAAAGCTCAAAGAAGGCAAAACTAACGCGCTTCAATAAAATATTTTGCTGTTTACAGCTTGATTTTTAAATTTTCCAAGTATTCCATATGATATAAGCAAAAAGACATCAAAACATCCGCAACAAAATGATCAGATATTGAAAAGTGCAATAGATAAAGCTTATAAAGCGCATCTACATCATCTGAATATGATAAAAATTTTATAATATTTATTGAAAATATATTATGCATTATTATATTATGGATTGAAATATATGTCAAAGAAAAAAACGTTTTATAATTTTTTAAACTTTTGATTTTTTTTGCTGGTTTCAACAGATAGAATAGAATAGTTTATAGTAAAACCTATTAATAACTATTAACTATTTTTATTGCTATAGTAATAATTGAACTTGCATGCTATATTTCGCAAGTATTTTCAGCTTTAGAGTTAAATAATCAACGATTTCATCGATTTTTTTTTTGTAAGTGTTGGCTGTAGCTCATATTTTGAATAGGAGTCACTTCCTATTACATGTCACATGCACCTGCCCAGCATCTCTCATATTCTCATTTGAACTTTTTTCTGATGACTATAATTGAATAAGCACCTGCAAAAATTGTTGGGTTAAATGCAAAATTCAATTACAGATTCCGGTTAAAGTTTTTTCTCGCTGTGCATGACTTTTGACGGGCCAGTTTGGTGACCCTTTAAATGTTGTTGTCGTTGCTACTGCTACTACTGTTGCTACTGTTGTTGTTGTTCTTGTTCTTGTTGTTGTTGTTGTCCATATGTCAGAAGGCAACGCTGTAAAAATGACTAACTGGTCTGCTGTTTTGTTGTGACTCTATGTTGTCCGATGGCTGTTATTGCTGTACGCATATTTCAATATATATCCATATATGTACAGATATACTTGCATATATGTATATATGTGCGTCTGTTTATGTATGTTCGTATCTGTAGCTGTATCTGTATCTGTGTCTGTGTCTGGGTCTGTGCGCGTCTAACGGCTTTTGAGCTCCCATGCCAATGTTGCTGTTCAGTTCGTTTAAGCTGCTTTTGGCTCAATTGCAACTGACATCGACATAAAGCAATTTGTGTGTCTGTGTTGTTGTTGTTTCACAGTTAAATGTTGGCAGTGGGTGGGCGCCAAAGTGTCGGCCGAGATTATCTTTAATAACCAGCATACATCTCATAGAGCATGCAAGCAGCAGGGCTTATTTTTCCCGAATAGATAAGAAACTCTTTAAATAATTTACTCTTATGTTCATATGTTAGTTTTATATCCATACGCTCATATATATACATATATAAATATATGGCTAAATTCTAGCGCGTGTTGTTTTTACCTTGTTTGTTGGGTCGTTGGCTATGCTAATGGGTCTTTTCGGTTGTTATGTTTATTTTTTTTTTTTTAGCGCACATGTCGTGCCCACACGCTTAGCTAAAAACCCATCTAACCCCTTAGATAGTTGGGAGCGGAAGATACATACTAACTATCTTAAGCTCTATTACCGGTTCCGCTATGTTTATTTCTATGTCGATTTTCAGTGCTCGGCTGCTTTGTTTAATTAAAATCTTGAACTTTCCGCCGAGCTCCAGATTGCTTTTATGCTGATGTCAACGACAGAGCCCTTCGCGTGCACACACACAGCGAGCGAGAGAGAGAGAGAAAGAGAGTTTGATGCTTTCGCTTCTACGCTTTCCGGCGGAAACTTTTGGGAAATTCTCAATTTGGCTTTCAAGTGCAGTTGCAATTGATTAATGGCAAAGTGTTGTTATTGTTTACGAAAATTTCTGTTTTTACTAAGTTTCGCCGTTGTCAAACTTAGTTCTGCTTTGAGACTTGACTATTTGCAATTTATCTATTTATTAAAACATAAGATTGAAGTGCAACGAAACCTTTAATACATGAGAGTAACAATTCAGTTGCTCACTATATCCAATATACTTGTTTTATCCGGTCAAAATCGGATAGGCCTTTGCGCTACGTCTAAACGATGATTACATGAACTAGTTTGAATATTGTTTGTTTGCTTTTTATATCCAGTTTAGTTTTCCCATATACATATATATATATATATATATATATATCTACAACGACTGCCAAAACAAATACCCATCGCTTTCTATTCATGCTAGCCAACTCTTTCAATTTCCTGCTATCCCAATCCAATTCAATTCTAAATTATTACCAAAAAATGTACAAAACAACAGGCAACAAGAACAATTTAGAGTGCGTAACAAACAGTGAACTCTGATAAACAAAGTTAAAAATTGAATTCGAGAGCTCTCACAAACTACTGGTAAACCCCATAAAAAAAAAAAAGCTAAAAACGAAAACAAAATTTGCAAAGTTTTTTTTTTGGTTTTGCAACAGAATAGCAGGAATCAATGCATTTTAGCAACGAGCACTGCATATGGGAAATCTGAACTGCAATGCGTTGACTTTGTGGTTGGAAAAACAAAAGGAAAATCGAGTCAAAGCTCAACAGCATGCCAGGCGAGAAAAACTTCACGACTTTTCCGTTCTGACTTGGCTTTCAGTTTGTCGTTGTTCAGTTGCTGTTGTTGTTGTTGTTCTTGTTGTGGGAGCATGCAAAACTGTTTGCAGCCCAAAAATAAGAGGGAAAAACTGTTTAAGTTTTAATACTCGACTAGGAAATGCTCTGTACTTGCAAAAAGTTCACTCGTTTAAGCCAAATAGATTTTTAAGTTTCAATTACAAATTAAAGTAAAAACATAGAATTTGTGAAATGAGAGATCTTAAAGTAAAACAAGAAGTCTATTAAATTTCTTGCATTTACAATCAACAATTTAAACCAAATTAATGAAATAAAAGTTAGAAAATAGAAGTCGAACCCATTGAAAAGTAAATGCATTAATTTCCCTGTTGCATACAATGGCAAATTGGCATCTAGTTCCATCTTCTTTATGGCAACAGGGTATAGAACACGAACCGAAGCAATTTTAAGCTGGAATGACTCGCATATTGTGCAGAAGAACGGGCGACAAACCAAAAACGAGCGACGGCAATGGCAACGGACAAACATGTCAGCAAGTCAAAAGGACGTCAAAAGGACCTCAACCGGACGGGTTACTGAAAGCCCCATCCTGTCTGTCCCCTGGCGCTAGCCAGAGCAATTTGCGATGAAATCAAATTTGGCAAAAAGTTTTTGCTCTCTCGAGCAACTAATAAGTCGGAATGTTCCATCAGGCGATTTGATTTGCTAACTTTCAGACAGTTGATTTAAAAAGAAACTTGACTTTTTTCTGCTTTATTATTTAGCTATTCACATTCAAATATCTCTCACAAAATATAGAAAGTTCTATAAGTTTTTGATTGAGCCGCAACAATATTTAGTAAATTCACAATTTGCCGTCACAGCTTTAGGAATTTTATTCAAAGTAAACAAAATGAAAAGCGCGTTGCTTAGCTATGGAGTTTTTGATTACATCTTTTAAGGATCTAATGAATCATTCAAATAATTATTATATTACATTAATATAAGATTACTATTATATTGCTTTTCTATGCGATTCCGATACACTTAAGTAAGCCACTCAACATGGATTGCTTTGATTGATTAAAGCTAAGTCCTGTTCATATTATTACTGTGTCTGTGTCTTACTTCCACTTACTTCCCTCACTTGCTCTTAGTATGTTCAAACTGTGATTCGTTCTGTTCTTTTGTTGTTGTTTTAGTGAAGCAAGACTTTAACTGCCCCTTACCAATGGATGGCAACTAAGAAAGCGTGTATCCGTATCTAAATTATTGGGTAAGTAAGCAATTTATATAAAGTCAAATATTTATATGTACATATATAAGACACCCATATCTACTGACTTGCATTATTTACTTTGTATTCGTTTTTCAAAAGAATTAAAAAATATTTTCAAATTGTTTGGAAACGTACATAAAAACAAGTAAGACAGCTCTAGACGGAATTTCCGACTCGCAGATACCCTAAACCCCGATTGATCTGCGTTGCTAAATATACTCACAAGCAATAGAGTATATATATATGCAGATATAGACCTATACAGTGCGAAGATAGCGAACCCTTCACGTGCTACGTTAATGTTGAATATTTTCCATATCATTGGAGGTGTAGAGCTACTTCTTTTGAACTTTGTTATATTATTTATAAAATAAAACGAAACTGCCTCCTATAGCTTACAAAAAGGTTAATAAAATTTGCCTATAAGGATAGCGTACATAAATACAATTGTTAATATCTTTTTCAATTTGGCAACCACAAAATGTTTTGGCCACAAAAGTCATCCTCCTTAGCTAAACTGTTACTATTAGTAGACATGATTACTTATCAAAGAATTAAGCTTACTTTGACTCTCGACTATCTGAATCGCTATAAAAGCTGACAGACATAGAAAGACTATTGACTTATTTTCATTGGCAGTAATGAGTAACAAAAAGCGTAAACTTTTGAAAATGTTTCGAACTCGCAACTTGACAACAAAACACAAAAACCCGCCATCAAGCAGAATCGAACAAAATCAAAAGTAAAGCTTAAGTAACGGCTGGCAATTCAAACACATCTCGTCATGCAACTGCATATTCCATACATTTAAAAAAAAAAAAAAAACCAGTATACCCTGAATTTCCATTTTTAATGGGTATGACAAACGTATTAATGCTTGACTATAGTAAACAGAGAATTCTGTATAATTTCTTTTCAGCTCAGGAAATGAAGAAAAAATATTTATTTATAAGAAAAACTCACTTAAAATGCAAATCCCAGCAGAATTGCTGAGAAACGCACACTTCCAGTGTAGTTTGAACTCCGCTCTTAAACAGAAAAACCACTTAAATAATTGCACAGTTTTTTCTGCCAACTCGAGAAAAGTTATGGCAACGATGCGAATCATATTTTTCAATGTCAATTGAAAGAGGGACTCGAAAGCCACTTGATAAATGCTTATTCTTCTTTTATTATATTTTTTATGCAGCCAATGGGGTTCCGAACAAAGATGTGACAAGAAAAAGTGAGAGAAAAAAAGATCTTCAACTGAAGTGTAGCACGCGCAGTGTTAGTTCCCGTTACACTTTCAGTGAAGCCCCCTACAACACCTCCACTGCACTTCTAATGAGCTTAAGCAAGACTTTTGTACTTTTCATGCTCGCTCACAATGTCAATTGAGAAGTATATTGAACTTAGAGAATTGTAGTTTCTATAACTTGTATAAATAGTTGTATATATATATATAGTTGTTCATTTCAGTAGCCAAATCAAAATGATTTATAACTTTGCCATCCTCTATGTAAATGTTAAGATTGCGATTTCCCGATTTCCTTAGCATTAATTCAGCGCATTTTAAGACTGTGAACGAGTATTATGCAGTCAACTGTGCACGAATTCAACATTCTGACTTGATTTTTATACACTCGGCACATTGTGTGATGCAGTTGGTAGAGTGCGCTGCGGAACGAGGGAAGGACGCAGCGTTTAACTTAACTGCTGAACGTGTCGAGAGGAAAACACACACACACACACACACACACACACACACACACAAACACACACACACACATTTGCATGTAGCCAGTGACAGGTGCTTTCGGTGGCTGAGCGAAATGCGGGTATTCGCAGAGCAAACGTCACTTAATGGCCGCTGATTAGCATGCGAGGGGCTGACTCTGTGACTGTCTGTTATTTGTGTGTGCATATGTGTGTGTGTGCACGTGTGTTGGCTGTATGTGTGGCTAATTGAAACATTGGTTAAGGGGGTCCAGGCCCAGGGCCAGGCGCTGCTGCTGACACTAGCTCTTGCCGAGTAAAGCTGTTCAGATTACATTTAATGCAATTCAAATTGAGCTGCCGTACATTTGCAGCTCACTCCCTTTCTTCCTCACTCTCTCTCTCTCTCTCTCTCTCTCTCTCTCTCTCTCTCTCTCTCTACTTCTTTATTAAATTATAATTTGAAAATTGTTTTACATGGCGTATGCGTGATGCATTTCCATGTTCACATCACACACACGCACTGTGTGCCGCCGCACAAGCTACAAATTTTGAGGTCAAACTGGGCAAAAGTTTTCACCAACTTTATGTGCGTGCGTGTGTGTGTGTGTGTGTGTGTGCGAATAGTTTTTGATTGAGTTTTGAATATATGCTAGTTCTTCTATTTCTGGTATTTTTGGTTCGTTAAGTTCGTTGAGGGCAAAGTAATTTGCCTGCCTTGACTTTTTGACTTTTCCTTTAACTTTGCTGCACTTTGTGTATGGCAAGTGCAGAAATTGCGGCATAAAGAACTTTTTTTAACATAGAAAACAATTCAAATTAATGTTGAAAATTTCCATGAATTTATAGAACTATGTAATTACAAAGTTTCGATGTTTGTGTCGAATGGATTTTTCTATTCAGTGAAATTTTCTTAAGGTTCGGTTTTTTTTCTGTGTGTGTGGCAAGCACAAAAGTTGTGGCATAAAATGTTTATGTTAATGCTATAAAAGATTCAAATAAATTTTGAAAATTTACCTAGTATTAACATTCTCTGAACTTATAGATCTAGAGAATTTGAAAGTCCGAAAATGCTTAACGTATGAATAAACTCTCTTGCCGTACGGGTGGTTAATTATAGTTATCCACACACTTTCGGTGGATTGATTGATTGATTTAGTTAAATTTATTATAAACTATAAACTTAACTAAACTCGGAAAATCTAAAACAAGCTTTTAATAATAAATAAATAATTACAAATAAATACGAGCTGAAGCTAACTGAAGTGAAGTGAGTTTTGCTTTTGTTTCAGTTTTGTATAGGTTTTCAGCTGTAAATTCATATAGCAAATAAAGAGTTAATGCATGCAGTCATATGCGCTATATTGAAACACATTCAATTAATGTGAGCAGTGCAATTGCAAGAATTAAAACGCAGTTCAAGCCGAGCAGATAAACGGCGCCCTTTTCCCTCGTTCTCTCTGTTCATCCATAATCCAAATGCTATTAGCATATTTGATTAAATGTAATTTTCAATAATAAGACAATTACTCATATTTTCCCACAAATTATTTTTAGTTTATTACATGTAAATTGCATTTGGCATTTCGAATTTAATGCTTTATAAAATTGCGAAATTTACGTGTGCCATAAATGCGCAGGTCCTGTAATGCGTCCTTCCACGTATTCGTCTAACCAACAACCAACAACTAATATATGTATATATTCATCGCAGACATGCGAAACATTTTTGGGATGTGCCTTAATTAAATTCGCCCAGGCGCCTCTGACGTCTCCGATTGTGCTGAACCAAGCGAACGCCTTAGCCTCGGTCAGCATGAAATATTCAATGTGATGTGAAATATTGCAGCACTTGCTCTCGAATTGAGGCAAAGTGGTCTCGATGGCAGGGATTGGGCACATCTTAAATTTATGAACAACAGCAACTGAAATCGAGACCGAGACGTTGGCTTTGTTCCAGCCAGGGATTATGCAATAATTTTATTGTACTTCGGTTGCACTACAACGATAAATACTCTGTACATGAATAACGAATCGGATATATAGAGCCATAGGGTATATAGAGTGTTTCATGTTATCCTCTGAATGTTATAATATAAAGCATTTCTTAGTTCATACAACTCAGCTGTTGGCCTGTCGTCTGCAAATTCCAGCTGAAGCTCACATTTAAATCCTGTTGCTTTCGGTGCCCATGTGTCTGAGTAATGATGATGATGATGCTAATGATGTTCACGTTTATTGTTATTATTATTCTTGTTGCCATTGCAGTTGCTCACAGATAAGCATCGAGCCACACAAAAGCAAAGCAAAGCAAAGCCAAGCAATACAAAGCAACTGCAACGACAACTGGGATAATCTGGACGCCAGATTGGACGGCCCTTGTGCAACATGACTTTTAAACCCTTTCGACGTGGCTCGGCGCGCTGCATTGGCCTCCTGTCGGCATTTGTGACCATTTTGCTGTTCCTCTACTACTTCTCCATTGGCCAGCCAAGTCCGGCGCATATCACAGATGCCAATACGGCGGGCATGAATCGTGCCCAGGTGGCGGCGCTTAACAGCTTTAGCATGGAGCAGCATCAACAGCTGCAGCAGCACCAGCAGCAGCCGCAACAGCAACAACAGCAACAACAGGAGCAGCAACAGCAACAGTTACTGCACCAGCAGCAGCAACAACAAGCCAAAAGAATGTATCCCAGCACGCAGGAACACGAAAATCTGGAGAAGGAGACGCTGCGGAATGTGCATTGGGGCGACAAGTGTTACGTGCTGCTCCAAAGCAAGACAAACATAACTGCCTCGGAGGAACACAGCAGATTTGACTTCCAGGTAAAAATGCACTCTTTGCCTTCATATTAAATTAGCGCATATTATCCGGCTTTACACGGCTCAAGGCTTTCACTCCTTTCCACACGTTTTCCGTTGTTCTTTTGCTTACCGAAAGCAAAAGTCGAAAGAGATGTTCCCCTATGAGCTCTTACAGCTTTGACCGCTGCATTGCTTTTTCTCTCTTGTTTGTACGGGTATTAAAGAAGAATTAATGAATATTTTCAGTGAACTGGGATTGATATAGTTTCATTGTTTATTTGGTGTATATGCTATGGGATACCTGGATACTTGTCCATCCTATATTTTTCGTAGATTGGCACCACTGTTAAAGACACCAATGTCATATTTCAAGTCATAAATTTTGAAGTTCCAGTTCAACAAAGATTTAAGATGTAAGAAGTAAATATTGTTTTCTGAATGGTATAATGGAAGGAAGCTGCAGGTCTTACCAGAATCAAAATCTATAAAAAGGCGACGAGCGTCCTCGACCATCATCCACATGAACTGCTGGGCAATACCTTAAAACCAATGGATTGGAATTGACAAACCTCATTATGAGAACTTAGGGACATATCAAAAGGAAAGCCTTTCTTGGGAGCCCTTAGGCTAGGACCCACAGATGTGTCGAAACATATCAAAAGGAACGCCTTCCTTAGGAGCCTTTAAGCAGGCACCCACAGATGTGTCGAAACTCGTAAAGTATCATAGCCAGAAATATTGTTCCAAAGGTACCGTATGAGGAGATGAAAGCTGAAGTGAAAAAGATGTTGAACGTCGCTCTGACAGATTATTATTATTGCATCGGAGGAGGAATACTTTGAGGGCAATATTATAGAAATAGAAGAAAAAATAAAGATTTTAAATTTAATAACACAATTCCAGCTGTGTTTTGGTCATAGTAGTATGAACGATAATTCTATTGAGATTATATTAAGAACAACGCGTTCCATTCAGCTATTGTTGATCATGAGCGACCGAACAACAGAGTAGTCGAGTGACCGATACATGCTATTCCATTGAACGTATTCATCAAATAAATAACTTAGATGTTAAGTTAAGCAGAAGATCAGTTCAGTCAGTTTTACAATTGTTATGCTGTTCCTTATTCACAGCCCGAATGGATGCGCTCCAAGGAGTATTGGGATCGCGGTTTTGAGGAGCGTTACGAGGCGCAGAAAAAGGACAAACAGCGTCCGCCTTTGAAGGTCATCGTTGTGCCGCATTCTCATAATGATCCTGGTTGGCTGAAGACCTTCTACAACTACTTCCAATCAGACTCACGCCAGATACTTAATCTGCTGGTGACGAAGATGCAGGAGTATAAGGACATGACCTTCATCTGGTCAGAGATAAGCTTTCTGCAACTCTGGTGGGATCAGGCACATCCCACCAAGCAGCGCGCCCTCAAGCGCCTGGTCAACTCTGGACGCATAGAAATTACCACCGGAGGTTGGGTCATGACGGATGAGGCCAACGTGCACATTTATCCCATGCTCGATCAACTCATCGAAGGTCATCAGTGGCTAAAGAACAATTTGAATGTGACGCCCAAGGTCGGATGGTCGATTGATCCCTTTGGACATGGCAGCACGGTTCCATATCTGCTGTCCGGTGCCCAGTTTGAGGGTGCGATCATACAGCGCATCCATTATGCCTGGAAGGAATGGTTTGCACGCCAGCAGAGTGGTGATTTCATCTGGACGCCCTACTGGCGCTCGGCCAATGGCCACGGCAAACTACTTACCCACAATATGCCCTTCGATATATACTCCATAAAAGGCTCCTGCGGACCGCATCCTTCCATCTGCCTGAACTTTGACTTTCGCAAGATACCCGGAGAGTATACGGAATACTCTCTAAAGGCGCAATATATAACCGATGAGAATCTGGAGGAAAAAGCGGAGCTGCTCCTGGAGCAATATGCGCGCACTGCCTCTCTGTTCCCGCACAATGTGGCCCTAATACCCGTCGGTGATGATTTCCGCTACAACAAGGAGCGCGAGGTGGATCAGCAGTATCGCAACTACAAGAAGCTCATTAGCCATATCATGGCTAACAAGCGGTTGTACAACGTGGATATTAAATTTGGCACGCCCAGTGATTACTTTGCAGCCATACGGGAGCGCATGGGGTCGGAGAAGGCGTTCCCCAGCTTCAAGGGCGATTTCTTTGTCTACTCGGATATCTTTTCCGAGGGCAGACCCGCCTATTGGTCTGGTTACTTTACGACACGGCCCTATTACAAGCTTTTGAGCGCCGAGCTGGAGCATAATTTGCGCGCTGCCGAGCTTCTGTTTACAATTGCTTATAATACGGCACGGCAATTGCATCATGATGATGCCATCAAAATCTATGAGAAGAACTATGAGCAAATTATACATGCGAGACGAAACTTGGGCCTGTTCCAGCATCACGACGCCATCACGGGCACCTCCAAGGCGGCGGTGATGCGCGACTACGCAATGCGACTGTTCGATAGCACCCAGAACATGGTCAAGATGCAGGAAGCGTGTGTGGAGCTGCTGCTCCAGAATAGCAGCTCACATGAGCACGGTTTTTTGATCAGTGAATTCGAGCGCGACAACTTTAGTAAATTGCCCAGAAAGATGCCCATCCAGCTAATGTATCCAATTGCCACGGGCAGCGATGAGGCTGGCAGCAGCGGCACCACTAATACAGGCAACGAGGTAGATGATGGGGATGCGGAATCGTCTGTGCCGCTGTCTAAAAATGCTGAGGCCAGCTTTGTGGTCTTCAATGCGCTCACACAGCGACGCATCGAAATTGTCACGTTGCGTGTGCAGCAACCCAATGTGCGAGTCTACAATGAACGCGGCGTAGAGCTTAAGCACATTCAGATCAATCCCGTGTGGAACATCACGGATGCCTACGAACAGCAAGGCTTCAATACGATGCCCCAGTCGAACAACGGCGCTCGCATACGCACCTCTAGGCGTCAATATGAGGTGATGTTTGTGGCCGAACTTGAACCGCTCTCGTTGACTACCTATCGCGTTCAGGTGGACGAGTTCAACTACAAACGCAACATCGCCACCATCTACTGCGATGACTGCACCGAGAAGGCAATAGTTAACGAGGCTGGGAATACTACGCCCGGCAAGGTCAATCTTGTGGAGTTTGAGGCAAAGGCCAAGCCAGCCGGTAAGCAAGCATATGATCCTGACATGGATCATCGTCATGCTATGGTTTGATTATCTTCTAGTAGCCAGCTGCCGGCTAAAGCAGTCTTAACTGGTTTCACTATTCTAATAATTTAATTATTTTCAATACCGCCAGGTGACATCCAGCTGGAGAATGCTCACATGCGTTTGCTGTTTGATGAGAAGACTGGCTTCCTGAAGACCATCACCCGAAAGAACAAGCAGCAGCAGCTGCTGCATCCGATGCAGTGCGCCATCAAATTTGCGGCCTATCGCAGTGCTCAGTTCCATTCCGGCGCGTATCTGTTCAAAACGGATCCCGAACAGAGCGAAGCCGAGAAGGATGTGCTGGATCAGTACGAGGATGTGCGCATCATAATCACCTCCGGGCCCATTGCCAGCGATGTGACGGTCATCTATGGACCATTCATGGCGCATACTGTGCGAATTTTTAATTCACACACACACTTGGATGCCGCCATATATATCGAGAATGATATCGATTTTGAGCCGCCGCCAAAGAATCGGGAAACGGAGTTGTTCATGCGTCTGGTCACGAACATTGATAACATTGCTCCAGCGCCACTTCAACGAGATCCACTCAAGGATCCGACAGAGACAAGCATACCCGAGCTGCCAGTGTTTTATAGTGATCAGAATGGTTTCCAATTTCATCAGTAAGTAGTTTTATCTATCCTTAAGATTGGCCACATAGTAATCTGTGCTTTCTCGACAGACGGATCAAGGTACCTGCGATTGGCATTGAGGGAAACTATTTTCCCATTACCTCGGCCGCATTTATGCAGGATGCACGCCTCCGCCTGACACTGCTCACTACGCATGCGCAGGGCGCCGCCAGCTATGAGCCTGGCCAGCTGGAGGTCATGTTGGATCGTCGCACACTCTACGATGATTATCGTGGCATGGGCGAGGGCGTGGTCGATAGTCGCCTGACGCGTCACAAGTTTTGGCTGCTGGTGGAAGACATGCCGCCTGGTCAACATGTGGATAAACCGCCCAGCTATAAGGTGCTCAGCTTGCAGGCACAACAATTGGCCAACGGGTTGCGCTATCCACCAAATCTCTACTTTTTAAGCAACTTCGAACAGCCCCAAGCGGCACTGCAGCCCCTTGTCCGTCTTCTGCCACATGGCGCGCTACCTTGCGATGTCCATTTGACCACACTGCGCACGCTTTCTGAGCCACAGCTGCAGCTGTTTCCGTCCGCCTCGGCACTGATGGTGCTGCATCGTCAAGGCTATGACTGCAGCATCAGCTCACAACATCTGGACATGAGCAGCTTGTGCCCGCTGAAAGGCAATGGACTGGGTGCCGTTCGGTTCGGTGATCTGCATCTGCAAAGCATTGAGGCGACCAGCCTGACGGGTTTGCCCAAAAACTTGCAGCCGCAGACCTTACGCTCACTGGCACAGATTACGCTCGAGCCCATGGAGCTGCGCACGTTTAATCTCACGTTTCGTGGGACACTGTAAGCTCCATCAGATAACCAATACCACAGGCAGCAGCAGCAACTAGTGAAGCCTCTATGTTTTATCTCATGTGTAACAGAATCGAAAATATTTATTGTATTTATTTGATATTTAGTTAAGATATTGATTTATTTTTATAGTTCTTATGTACGGACAAGTGCATGTCATTAAGCTTTATTTACGCAGCGTACTCTCTTCTCCGCGTCTCACAGATTTTAAAGTACAAAGCCCAGAGCATAGTTATCATATACCAAAACTACCTATGTGAATCTATATCCAATAGACCATTTCACTGCCCATGAGCATTCCGTTGAAGCAATTGTCATTCAAGCTATGCAAGCTCCGTAGAATTCTATACTGTACGGTTCACACTTTGTGCAATATATTTACATAATTTTGTATCCAAATTTGAAGCAGTTGATGATTCGTAAAGATATATCTTCACTTATTTGACTTGTCTAGCTAAAGACCAACAGAAAATATCTTATACTATTTTAACTTTGTTTATCTATTGTTCTAATTAGTCAACTTATATATCATTTATCTACCGGGCAATATCCAAATTTATTTTAATTTCAAACTTATATAGATTTATTTCTTGTTTTTTATTATTGCCTGTTGGATCTTAGGTAAAATTAGTAGAGCTTAAACCTAATACTTATAGCATATATATTTAGCAGCAAATATTTAGCCAGCGAATTAGCGTCAATTTGTTCCGTTTTAGCCACAAATATTGAATTTTTGTTGCCTTCTATTTAATTTATTTAGACTGATTAGCTTAAAATATACGCAAAATGACAAAATGAAGATCAAAAATCCATATTAATCTATGCTTAATTAGAAAATTCGAGGCATTAAGCATTATGACCTATACATATATCTCAATTAAAGGAAGACACTTGGAATTAGCATAAGATTTTTAACGGACGTTGGATAGCGAAAGGAAAAGAGTTATGCCAAATATTGAAGTATATTTATACCCTCTATTTATCTTAAGGCGTCTGTTCGCTCGTTGATTTTTTTTATTTTCTTGTATATAGTTCTAAAGGCACGGTAAAAGATAGATCTAATATTAAAACAAAACTAATTCATTTAGGCTAAGCCCCATTACCTGTAGTGCTGTACTTTATAAACGTAAACGAATCTTTGATATAAAATGCATACAAATTATATACCATAGTTACTAATCAAATAGACTAAATGTAAGGCCTCACATACATATACTGAAATCAAGAAGCATTGAAGCGAAGCTAACAGAAAATAAAGCATGAAAATACGTAGAATACAAAATACTTTGAAGAGGAACAAAAAGGAGCATTTTTAGTTGGATTTTTAGCATCTATTATATTTGAGATATTTGATTCAATGTAATTTTATGAATACAACATGAATAAAGTATTAATTGAAACCAACGCAATTGGTGAACGGTTTGTTTTCCTTACATTATTTACATGAATACACTTGGTTACTCCTTGCATCGTTTCATTCAAATTAAATCAAATAATAAGAAATTCAATATCAATCTTTAAATTCAACTATTCAAAATAAACATAAAACATTTGCTATTAATTAATGCGTAAATTTTAAATTAAAGAGCTTAGACTCCGTACAAAAGTATGCAAGTTTTTGGTCGTAAAGCGTGTTATGCTACTTGCCGCTAGATGGCATAAACAGTGATATTTTTAACATAAAATCATCAGCTCTTCAGTATTTTGTTATGCTTATTCTAATTAAACCTTAATTAACATCTTTTAGTTAAAAAAAGGGAATTTCAATTCAATTCTGTCAAGAAGTCCAAGAAATAGAATTTTGTTGAAGTTTTATAAGGCATTTCATCGTATTATCAAATACCAAAAAATTCAAAAGCATTTGTTGCTTAAGTAAAGCTTTGGTAAACATTTCATTTGTGTACCAAGAGTAATTAAATAGGAAACTATTCAACATTGTATTTTAGCTAGACAGTTTCTAGACTCAACAAAACCTAAAACTAAATACATTAGTTCAACAGCAAACAATGTTAGGATATTTACTTAGACATTTCGATTAGTCGGGCACCACTTCGTACATGTTTACACCCTTCTTGAGTAAATAGCCACCCATGTTGGCTAGCTCTATCAATTTTGAGATGCCCGTCATAATACCCGCTCGCGTGCCCATCTCCTTTAGCTCGTCGAACTCAAAGATGCTTCGACCCAGCGCAGCCGATCGCAACTGCATCATATGTATAAAGTGCTTCAATTGTGAATTTTTGCTGGAGCTACTTGGTGCTGATGCTTGCCCAGATGTGGCGCCGAGGCTTGTCTGAGTCATGCTCTCTGTCACCACAGCAATCACATCTCGCACGTGCAGCGACGTCACAGTGCTGGCCAGATCCAGACGGGCACGTGCCTGTGAGAGGTAAATCAAGCCGAGCAGCTGCCTGCAAAGAGTTCAAATAAAGAAAAGTTTAAGAGACAAAAAAAAAGGTCTGGTGCCTAAGGCTTGAGTTGATCGCTTTACATACTTCTTTCTTGCCCTCAGAGGTTCTTTTGTTTCTTTTTTATCATTTTAATTATGATTAATTATGACTGAGATTATCGGCAAATCATAAATTTTCTGTTATTACAACTAAAATGTGACATCAAACCTTGATGTGTGCTAATAGTAAATATTTGGCAACTTGTAATGTTTTTTTTTTATATATCTTATTTGGTTACAGAACATCTGCCTTTGTCTATATATGGCAAATAAATCGGTTAAAGCAAACTCGCTTTAATACAGTTGGCCACATGCCCTATAAATCAGTTGCATGTGGGCGCGCATCGAACATGTTGCAACGCAATTTTAACGGAAGACTTTTATGAAAACTTCAGCTTTTCTGCTACAGATGAGACGGGTGGCCAACTGGTTAGCTGTTTGCTTGGGAAGCTCTGCCCGGTGCGATCCCAACACACAGCATGCACCTTTCATTTGAACTTATCAATTTCGTTTGCTTCATTCTCGGCTCGCACGTTGGCGCGCACGGTTCGGTACGGCGCGACTTCCCATTTCGAATTTCGAATATAGCTTTCGAGCTCGTGGAAAAGCGCATCGAATGCAGCAGCTATCGGAAGCGTAGCGCAATTTCCTAACAGTTGGCATTGAAGCGGCTTTTGTTTAATGCTCAGGTTTTCGTTGATGAAATTTTAGTTGCCCAGCGGCGAGAGATTTTTTCTGCTTTTGGCCGAGTGTCGCAAGTTTCTCAAAAAACAAAAACAAAACCGAAAATATTCAAAAGTGCAGCAAATACAATTAAGTAGGTGTGTAGTTGTTGTTGTTGTTTTATTAGTATTATTGAGTGCACTGTGACAGAGATTGAGACAATCATGTGGTCGCTAAGTCATGTCATCACCTATTGCGTGCTCCTGTCAGCCGTCCAATGCTTCGAGATGAACAGTAAGTAATCCGTAATGCTTGATATTATAATGGGGATATTACAATGGGGATTTTTTAAGACTTTTCAATTTTGTTTTGCTAGTCAGTAAGTAAAGCCTATTCGCACGCAACGTTTGACGGGGCGTTGTCATCGTATTAGAAACGATTCTTATTATAATAGGATAGGCGACAGTTTGTGTAATGCCTAACAATTGCGCACATTATCTCATATAATGTATAAAATATGTTAAGTTTCAGTGCAAATCCATTTGTTTTTAACCATTATAGCTTGACGGTAATTGAATACGAACTTAAGCACATTATAGATATAGCTATGAATGGATATGTGTATATATAAATTGTGTCAATAATCGGAAAACAATTTTCAGACAATTTCTGCCCACCTCATTCATTTTAAGCTTTATCCTGTGATCAATCCGGTTATACGCAAATGCAATTAAAAACCGGCAATATAATTGATAAATATTCGCTAAGGTGCACAACTCAAACTCATCTTCAAGGCCTCACACTCCAACGCATAATTTATGAACAGTGACAATGGAAGATTTCGCACAGGTACTTCAAATTGTTTATCAACGTCCGATGATTTGACAGATTCGCACCATATAGATGAAAGCCATTTGCGATCTTAATTGCCATAAGGTGTCAAAATAAATACTCAAATGATTTCAATTCATGTTTATATTCTAATCAATTGTCGCATCTCAACTGTGAGCACATCGCTGCTTCGGCTTTTTTCTTCTCTTGCCTAACACGCACAGCTGTTGAACCTATCCCAAAATTAATCAGCAAGAACCCCCACACATCACCAGAACAAAATGCGTAATGCTCGTTTACATTCCACTAAAAGCTCTTAGTGGGCGTGGGCTAAGGAGATTTGAATAGTAGTAGCGTAATTCAAATTTGATCGAATAATAATTATGTATAATTATTTGTATTTTTACTTTCATAAGAATGTATCCACCCACATTTCACATTTTGAACGAGTATAAAATCAGACAAAAAGATTTACGGACGAATCCACTCGAGACATGAACAATATGAATTATTTGTTTGCTTTCCAGACGAGCAGCAGACGATTTAATTTTGAATAAATGTTTGCAATTTTTTTCACTGAGCGGCAAAAGTCAAGGACTTCAAATGTGAACTCAAGTTTTATTCTTAGACGTTTGCGTTCTTGTGTACAACAACAAGACATATAACATTACTGTTTGATTGCGCATAGCTAATGTAGCTTAGCTTTGAGTTAAAAAAAAGAAGTTCGTGTGCTAAGTCTTTTGAATTGGGTCTACCACTCAGAATAAGTTTCTCTATACGTACTACTTTTTATAAATAATAAATAATTAAAGGGTTTCAATGACTTCTTAAGATGAAGTAAAAAACAATTTACCTAATCCATTTTCACTAAGTGCAGAATAAGAATCAATTTTCTTTCACCTTATACTCTTTGTAAACAAAATTGAAGCTCTTTCTAATGCACCTTCATGTTCTAGAAATTTCATTTCGGCAGGGTTAAGCACCTTTGTATTCAAGTTCAAGTTCAAGTTTGTGTCCTAAGAAGTTTCGAGTAATACAAAAAAAAAAAACCGCGAGGCAGGAAAACGAGTTTCCTTTTACTTGACTGATCGTTAAAGAAGATTAAGCTAGTCGAGGCTGCCTCGTTCTTGGGACATTTGTGGGATTTTTTAGCAATGAAACTAGTTTTGCATCGCTGACTCATGACACTGACTTCCTTAATGGCTGTTAATTTGCGCTGCTTTCACAGTGACGCGGTACTACGAAATGCCGCCGCTTTACGACTTTGATGACTACGATCGCTGCCTGCAGGAGTATGGTGCCGGGACCTATTGCTTTGTGCGCGCAGAGGTGCAACCGAATAGCACAGCCGCCGCCTGGCGCGCCATCCAGGAGATCTCGAAATACGACAGACATCACTTCGATCATCGCCAGCTCTACTTTGGGCTCTGCATGCACAAATGTGAAGCCCAACTGGCCGCAGTGGATGCAAATGCCAGGCAGCAGCTGCTGGCGGGCCTTCTTACGGACAATGCCAAGGTGAATATAAAAGAAATGTTCGTTAAATGTGGTTTAAGCTTGAAGCGTAAATTTACAGCAAACATTAATGAATTAGCAACTTCAGCATATTTAGTGGATTCAATGATATTCTATCAGCCTTACAGCCTAGGGCAAATTAGCACAGTTATATGAAAATGCGTTCAATAGACATTAAAACCGCTTTTCAATGAATTTTATTGAACAAGCAGAAGACCGCACACAATTTAATTCAATTTAGCGCCTTTGCCCAACCAAAGAAAAATCAAGATTTCAAAATCTCCCACAGCTACCAATAAAAACTCAGAAATAGGCAGCAAAAACGAAAAACAAAGCAAAACGAAACGAACGATATTTAAGCGTTGAATGAAAAACACAAATGCTTTGACAAACAGCAATAAAAATTTAACGCCAATGCGTAGAGGAGACATGCAAAACAAGCAAACGAATGGCTGATACCCTCTATGACAGCTATAACAAGTGATTGAAACATTTTCTTATAATCTCTTTAAAGTATATATACAGATATGTATCTTCAGTATAATCTTATTTACTATTACGATTACACTAATTATTCATTTAGATTTCTTCGACATTTTTATATTATTTCTTTTAGCTGTGTCAAAAGGTTTGATAAAGTTCATCGACTCTTTTGCCTTAGATCTAATGACAAGCAGATAAAATGCTGAACGGTTTATTCAACTCAAATTTTAAGCTAAAAGTGGCATTTCGGACAAACCGAATAGAAAATGTATTAATTAAATTTTAATAAAATATTTAAGTGTCGAAAAATATCTTAGAATTATTGAAATAGAAAAAGTATTTTATATAAAATAAAAGAGACGTGTATTAGAGAGTAAAAATTATTCAAATTGAAAAATGCTTAAACAAATTTACATCTATAAAACAAAAGAAATACAAATTCTGTGGTAACTGAAAATTTGTAAATTAAAATTCAAGACAATTTGCTGTTCCATATATAAATATATATATATATATATATATATATATATATATATATATATATATATATATATATATATATATATATATATATATATATATATATATATATATATATATATATATATATATATATATATATATATATATATATATATATATATATATTTATATTATTAATATTGCTCATTCTTTTACATATTTTTGTCGTAAGGGAAACAGTAAATTATGATCTTTCAATACCCGTTTCGGACACAAGTAGATCAGTTAAGATCTTATCAAAAGTCGAGCAGCATTTAGGTGGGTCTGCTGCATAAGTAGGCAAAGCAAACGTGGAAAACCCACTGATTGACTGATGTCATTTGCTGCAGTAGCCAATAAAATGCAGTTTTGCATTTTTACATTTTTTGGTTACACAAAAGCTGCGTGGGGCATTTAAAAAATGTGGGCCCAAAACAAATGTGGACCAGTTGCATTTCGTTCAGGGCCAAGGCTGTGACATTTAATGGCCAATTTAATGGCAATTTGATGGGGTATCTACACCTTTTGTTTGTCTTTTGTTTTCTTGTGCTGCAGGTTAACGTCTATCTGGAGCTTTTCGCCATGGAAGCGAGCAATCGGGCGCGCTACAACAATCTGACAAACGCCTGCCTCAACTGGCGCCTGCAACAGCGACAATTTGGAGTCCAGGCCAGGAGTGTAGTGGAATATTGTGATACGACTGCAACAGCAGGCAAAGTCAACGAAGAAGGTAAGCGCCATGGAAAAGCTGGCGACGATGGCATAGGCATAATCTATACAAACTGAAAGCGAATGAATTCAGTCTGAATCTCGTTGCACATCCTTATTGCTTTCTCTTCACAGATGATCTTTGGAATTTGAGCTTCTATGTGCTGGTCTTTGCCCTTATTCTGTTGGCCTGCCTAAGCAGCCTTATCGATTTGCATCTGAAGCGTCGTCGTCATGATAAAATGCTGAAGGAGCGCGATCATTACAAGACGCCGCCTCGTAGTCTGGTCACGCGTCTACTGGTTACTTTTTCCATAGCCAGGAATTGGTATCGATTGAATCAGGAGCCGAATGGCAAGATCGGACGCGAATTACGTTTTCTCGATTGCTTCAAGTTCTTTGCCATGTTCCTGGTGATCTTTGCACATACCAATTGGGTGATCTACGAGGGCGCCATCAGCAATCCCCAAGATCCGGAACGCATGCTGCACACAGCTGCCGGCACCCTCCTTATCTCCGGCTCCCTAATCACAGTCACATTCTTTGTGATTAGCGGACTGTTGCTGACCATCAACTGGCTGACGGTGACTCGCGCCGTTGCGGATCAGAAGCGTGAGACATGGAGTTTGGGCAAATATGCCGCGCTCTTTGTCAAGTTCAATGTGTTTCGCTATATCCGACTGACCGTGCCCTATGGCTTTGTCCTTCTGCTGAGCGGCGTTTATTTTGAGAATGCCGGCGGTCCGCTCTGGCGGCACATTTACCAACGGGAGCAACTCGCCTGTCGCAAGAATTGGTGGACCAATTTGCTCTTCATCAACAACTTTGTGGGCACCGATGAGCGGGTGAGTGAAACATGGAAATTCTTCAAATTAATTCACTGAAATAATCTTGTAATAATATTAATATTAATATTAAAGAATAAGTTTCATTGATTTCGCTCAGCAGTTGTTCCTTGAATATACTAATTATTTGTAGTATCAGAGGTTGACATTTTTATATAGACTTTCGATATCCATTGTTCTCTCTGTATATGCAGTGCCTGCTGCAGGGCTGGTATTTGGCCTCGGACACGCAATCCTTTGCATTGAGCCTGCTGGTGCTGATGCTGGGACATCGCTTTAGTCGCTGGAGCAAGCAGCTCTATGGCGTTGTCTTTGGCATCTTTATGCTGCTGCCAGCTGTGCTGACCTATGTCATGGACTACTATCCCGTCTTTTTGCCAACTCCGCAGTAAGTTATTAAAGCGTGCTTTGGGAAAGTTAGCATTCAATTCTCTTTCGCTTTTACAGAACACAGAAGGACTCGTTTATTGGCGACAGTCAGTTTACTGAATTCTATACATCATTTCAAATGAATTTCGGATCCTACTTCTGTGGCGTCCTAGCTGCCATTGCCTACGATCAGCTGTCCTTGAAGCAGTACAAATTGCGTGAGCTGCGCAGCTTTCAATGGTTCTGGTTCACACTGATTCCAGTCGGTGTTCTCTGGCTCTTTACGGCGCATCCCATTTACCAGCATTATTATGCAGAAACGCCGCGCCTTTGGGGTGCTATCTATGCGGGCGTGCAGCGCAACCTGTGGGGCTTTGGCCTGGGTATATTCGTGGTGGGCATGGCCGTCAAAGTGGGTTGTAAGTACAGACGCGGATATTGTAATTGTAATTATGCTTAAGTGGGATTATTGTAATATTTAATATTTATATTTGCATCATTAATTACAATAGGATGGAATTATGGGATATTAGTGTGGACCAAAATAATGCCTAATTCCATTTAGTATTCAGAAATCACTTTTAAGTAACTGCACTCTAATTATGTAGTTATAATTAAATCGGTTTTACATATTGCCGGGCCCAGCCAGAACTAGTCAGAACTACCAATTTCATTAAAGTAATTTAACTGTAATTATTAAAACTATTTCGTATATATTATTCAATCGTAATTTATTTTTGTTTGCTAGGGATTATCCGCAAATTTGCCTGCCTGCCAATCTTTCGGATTCTGGGACGCCTTACATATGGCGCCTTTATAGTGCATCTCCTGGTGGCACGAGTGGCTCTCGCTACGGTGCGTGAGCCCATTTACTTTGGCACTGGCACTATGGTGAGTTTTACTTTTATTTTTATGTTGCTTACATTGTTTGCTGTAACTTTCATATATTCCTTTCAGTTTGCATATATATTTTACGTGCTATGTGCCTCGTATCTGAGTTCCCTTGTTTTGGCCATATTTGTGGAGTTGCCCGTATCGTCATGTCTCAAACTTATGCGCTAGTCAAGGATGAATATTAAATTGTGATGACACTTGCTTAAAGCTTGAGATGAACTTAATCAAGCAAAGCTTACAAGTTTTTAAATAGTTTTCTAATTTTGAGCTTGGTAAATTATTAATCTGATGACGCTTCAAGCGAACTTTATTGTATATATTATCCTGTAGCTTTCAGCAAGTGTCAGCATTACGTACACTAAACTTTTATTTATGCTAATTATTTTACATATAAAGAGACCTAATCTTAAGTTACTTAACCTAAATAAAGTCAATGTCCATTAAAAACAACTTAAGTTATGTAGATATTAGAATCGCAACGTATCGAGAAAGCCTTTAAGTATATGTACCTGATATTATATTATAATATATATAATCCATACATATCTCAGCAAATCGATAAATGCACAGGGATATTCAAAAACATATATTATATGTAAAATTTATTTATATCTACGTTAATCGATAGATGCAGAAAGGGTGTTCAATACACTAAAGCATGAACAATTGAGATATATATATATATATATAGCAGCCAAAGTCATTTCAATACCATTTGGTTATTATGTTTAATCAATAATAATCGGAGTTCGTCGATAAATCAAGTAGGAGTAGATAATATTAGGCACCCTGTTTAGTGGTTGAATGATTTTTTGTTACTTTAGTTTCTTTCTAGCGAGTAGATAGCATTTATTTTTTTTATAATTATATTATATTGGATTATATTCGATAATAAACGATTTAATAGAGTAGGCGTTCAGTTGTTTGCTTTAATAATTAGCTTCCGATAATTATCGATTTCATAGAGCAGCTAGTTGTTAAAGCTAACAGCTAAACGCCTAATCCATTAAATCGATAATTATTGATTACAATTAATAAAAATGTAAATGGTTTTCAAAGCAAATATACGCCTTTTGCATGAGTAACCTTACCAATTGTTTTACAGTATTCCTATCGACTCTAATCGATAAATGCACAAAGAGTATTCAGTTAAAGGAACAATATGTTTTAGATATATGTTTATATTACAACTTAACTCACCCCATTCCTATTTGGCACTGTTCATGCTCAATCTCGCTGCGTCGGCACAGTTCCAGGAAATGTCGCCTGATGGTTTCGGTAGCCGCTGTGTTGAGCAGCGGCTTGACATAATGACGAGCATAGGCAATGAATTTCTTCATTAATATGGGCGGCAGTAGGTCTAGTTCGCCGTGCTCTTGGATACTATGATCCAACCGTTTATCCAAATCATAATCCTGCTGCATAATACTATCATCAGCATCATCCCCATCCTCATACTCATCTTTCGGCTGCGCAGCGGGAACGTCATTCAAATTAACCTCACACACGGAATCGCTTTTCTTTGGCTTTAGTACGAAGCGTGCGGCGATTTGTGAACGCTTTCTGGAGCCAGCGTGCAGGGCGCGCACATGTTCTGTAAGGGATATGTCACGAGTCTTCGAAGGCGTGTCCAACAGCACGTAGACCAAATGAAACTCCTTGAGCAGGGTAGCAGTAATCCGTATATTCTGCAACAAGTACCGTGACTGATCGTATTGTCCACGTTGAGGATTGGCGCAGGCTATGATCGCAGGTTGCGCTTCGTAGGAGGCAAACGCGCCAGGAAGCAACATATTTAATTGACCAGCTTGCATGGACTGCAGCAGCAGCGTCTGCTTGGAAGCCAACTTATCCACGCCGTCCACCATGCAATGCCCAGCCGTGCTGGCCGTGAGCAGTGCGCCTGCATCCATTACCCGCTTGTTGCGTCCACTGAATGTAAATCCCAATTGATTGCCCGCCTGGCTGCCACGTTTGCCGCTAACAAAGCTGCCACGTTCGGTTATCTGTGCACAGTTCTGCAGCAGCTTTGATTTCCCAATGCCCGGATCGCCGACCAGCAGTACATTGATTTTTTCGCCAAGCAGCGACAGCAGACACCCAGCCTTGGCCATCTCATGACCGTGCACTTCTGGTGCCAGGGAGTGCACCAGCAGCTTAAAGTTATTTGGCTCCGAGTTGATCATGGAAATAACTTTCATATCGCGTTCGCTAAACTCTGGCTTAATGTGACGTGCCTGCTGCACGTTACAGGCACGCAAATACGCCTGCATATCACCACCAGTTGCTGCAGCTGCTGATGTCGATGGCTGTTCACTGCTGTCGCACAGTTCGCGAAGCTTTAGCACGCCCGTGACTATAATCTCTTGCCCCACTTGCACCGAATCTACCAAATCATGACGCAACTCGATGTCCAGTTCACCCGAAAGCGTGCTGTCATAGTCAGTCAGCAGCGAGATGCTCGTCTCCTCTAGCCGTATGATCTGACGCACTAAAATACGCGTATAGGGCGAGCTGCGCAGCGCCAGAAAATTATCCTTGGCACTGCAGAGAGGCTTCAAGCAGTGATATGGACGCGGTGAGTAGTTGGCACGCTGGCGCAGCGACTGTTCCGTCTGACAGCGTGTGCACCGGAAGGCTTGCCAGGCTAGGCCACAGGTCGGTTCGCCAACGCTGCTTACAATACCACGCACTGCAAACATGCTATCCACGCGAGCATGTGTTATGCTGCTGATCAGTTCCACTGGCACAAAGTCTTCGGGACGTACGTAAATCTTGCGTGTGCGTCCACGACGTGGTATATACGTTTCTTTCGTGGTTATCGCTGGCAAAATGCTGTCTGCAGCTTCATCGGCAGCGACATCGAGACCATTGTTAACGACAACGGTGTGCATGGCCACGGCTGCAATCGAAAGTGTGCGTAGTGGCTGTCTCTGCAAATCCTCTTGCAGCGTTGGCCACAATAGTTTTAGCTGTTCATCGTGCAGGATGACCGGAGCTGAGAGTTGGAAGCGGCAACTTTGGCGTATGAGTGCTACATTATATATTAGGGGATTACGCTGATAGTGCGCTTCCACAGCAATAATACGCTTGGCCATCTCGCTGTCCGCGACGTACTCCTCGCGCATAAAGTACAAACGCCATCCGGGATAAGCGCGTGGATTATCCACAAGTAGACTGCGCACTTGCAGAGCATCCTCTGGTGCAGCATAGTTTTCCGGGCGCAAATAACTGCAATCAATTGGCGCATTGGATGCGCGTTTTCGCCTAGCGTCGCCATCGGAGCGACCACGATTCCAGCCTCGTGGCTGCGCAGCACCCCTAGTCATGGATTCTTGTTCTGTTCCCGGCTGACGATTGCCGCCTGCCGGTATGACGCGACCATTTCGGCGAAAATAGAAATATGGGCGATAGCCACCGCCGCCACGTGATTTGCCGCGTACAAATCTGGAAGCTCCGCGACTTGCGGGTGGACTCATTTCAATAAACAAATAAAAATTTTAAATCTATTAGGATACAAGTTTCCCGCTTTGCTTCTTCTTGTTATTAGCATTCGCCCCCAAAACATGCCAAAATTCGTGTAATCGTACTGTCGATGATGATTGTGTCAAATATATCTGAATATCGTAAATATCGATAACAAAAATTATATTAATTAATAAATATGAATTAATGTTTCTTATTTTTATTTAATTGAAGGATCTTCATGTCGCGCTCTAACATATCTATCTGTTCGGGCAAATAATGCTTAAAAACAATTTTAACCTTAGTTTTTAGTTCTAAAAATGTTTCAAGCACTAGTTTCTCCTCCTCCGGGGTTTTGGCCTGAAATGCCTGCAACTCTTGAAAGAAATTAGCGCATCCATCAAGTAATTTAATTTGCTTCAATTGCAGTTCGGACAACTGCTTTTGAACATCACTAATCATTATTATATGGTCGTCAACGCGTGTTGACAATGTGGCAATACAGTCCAATTGCATCTTGTGTGGATCTATATTATCTGCCGATTCTGATTCCAAGCTAATATTGTCTAGATCATTTACATCGATGCCTGTATCATCAACACATTCTTCGTTACTTGGCTCTGGAACTAATGGAACGGCCTCAGCTTTTGAAGGCTTCTTTTGCTCCTTGGCTTGTTTATTAAGGCCAGTCTTACAAGCCAACTACAAATAAATACACTTGCTTAAAACGTTAACTTATATTTTAAATAAGTTTATTACCTTCTTTTTGGCAGATTTTGAATTATTTTTCTTTGCCATTTTGGAAAAGCTCATGAACACAAAAACTGTTGTTGAATTCACTTATCGCCCTGAAATAATGAAATTATATCAGCTAACAATGTAAGCATTAATGACAGTAATCTCCAAGCACTCTCCCTTTGAAGACATTTCTAATGCTCTATCACGCACACAAATTTTGGTCATACCATGGGCGCGCAATTTAAAAGAAAATACCGTATATAAATATACCGTAAGTCGATAATGTATTAAGAGTTTTATTTATATTGTATTTTTTGGTATTTTGGTATTTTTCAAACGTGGCTACACTATAAATTATTCGCAGTGGGTGTTTGCCCCAATAATTTACAGAAAACAATAAACTTTAGTTAAAAACTGTAAATTTATTAATTTTAACAATGCCGGTGAGTATTTAAGTTACCTGGCGTACTCACCAAACAAACTTATTAAGAATCATTTGACACTGCGAACTTTTGTCGAACAGCTGCACCACACGCAGAGCTAGATTAATAAAATTCTTATCTATTGTTTACGTATTCCATAGGCATACCACTCGCAAATTAAGGACTTTCGTCAACAGGTGGGCAATATGGCCATTCTACCATTGCGAACGCAGGTGCGTGGACCAGCGCCATCCAGTAATGTGGAAAGTGATATTATTGATGAGTCACTTTACTTCTTCAAAGCAAATGTATTCTTCCGCACATACGAAGTGAAGGTGTGTATTTGTCTATAAATGAATATAAATGTACAATTAACATATCTCAAATGTTGCTTGTAGTCGGAGGTGGATCGAGTACTAATCTATGTAACACTATATATAACTGAATGTCTTAAGCGACTGACACGTTGCACTAGCAAGGCCCAGGGTCAACAAGAAATGTATAGCCTGGCTATTTCCAAGTTTGATATACCCGGCGAAACAGGCTTTCCACTGAATGCGGTCTATGCCAAGCCTCAGTCCTCACAGGATGCCGATTTGATGCGTCAGTATATTTTACAACTGCGTCATGAGACGGGCAATCGGGTGGTAGAGAAGGTATTTAGCACCGAGGATGGCAAGCCAAACAAATGGTGGACCTGCTTTGCCAAGAAGAAGTTCATGGAGAAGAGCCTTGCCGGTCCGGGCCAATAAATCGAAATGTTTTTTATTCCAATGTCGAATTGTATTATTTAGTAATTATCGATTTTTTATGCGAATACAATAACCACGCGAATGTGTCTACGTTAACAGTATTAGCCGAAGTTCTTTAATTGGAGAAACATTTCTAAACAAAAATCTAATATGTACAGAGAAGAATTAACGGTACAGGTGATCGGCTTGCAGATTGGATGCTATCTCTGATTCCCACTTATCGCCATTGCACAAAAGCTTCTCCTTGTTGTAAAGCAATTCTTCGTGTGTCTCTGTTGAAAATTCAAAATTTGGACCCTCAACAATCGCATCGACGGGACAGGCCTCCTGTTAATGGAGCAATCATGAATCAGAGTCGAAATGTAATCTATATGGATAAATTACCTGACAGAAACCGCAATATATGCACTTGGTCATGTCAATATCGTATCGAGTCGTACGCCTGCTGCCATCGGCACGTTCCTCGGCCTCAATAGTAATTGCCTGGGCGGGGCAAATGGCCTCACACAGCTTGCAGGCAATGCAGCGCTCCTCGCCACTCGGATACCGACGAAGTGCATGCTCACCACGGAAACGGGGACTAAGTGGCCCTTTCTCAAACGGATAATTAATCGTTGCCGGCTCCTTGAATATGTGTGCCAGTGTTACAGCAAAGCCACGGAAGAGTTCGCCAAAGAACATTGAGGTAGCAGCACGATCTGTGATAGCATCCATATCCATGCTCAACTCCTTGTTGTTAACGTAAACATAGCCTTTTGGCACGGGTACGATGTCTTTGGGTTCATCTCTTTTGGCGGCCAGCAAACGTGCGCCGTTGGTGCAAAACATGCGCTGACCTGATTAGAAATCATATTAGTGGATTCAAATACAAAAATTGAAACTATGGAAGAATTGTTTTCTCTATGACATAAGGTTACATAACCTCATTCGTTTCTAGTAACTATAATTGTGTTTATTATATTTTATTAGTGATTGACGCCGTTTTTTTACTAACCATTGCGTGTAAGTGTGAAAATTCGCATTGTTAGCGACATGTTCGCGGCGCACAAATTAATTGTCGGAAAACAAAATTAGCAATTGTTTTGTTGTGGTATTTTTGGTCGATAGACAAAATCTCGACCAGGGATGAAAAGCCTCTGCAAACTATTTCGATAAGCAATCAAATATCAGATGATTATCGAGTATGACTGTCACATCGATTAGTATGTGTTTGAAAAGCAAGGCAGTCAGTCACGCAAAGTCGAAGCATCCTTTTGTTTCGAAAAGTATTCAATACTTGTTTAATAAAAAAAGCGTACCAATATATGCTAATTACAAATACTGTGCATATTTAAACATCAATCATATATTTTGTGTCGAGTTAAAGGTCAATTACAATCACATTCCAAACGGTGACGACATCGCTATTTTTGTTTACAATTTCATAAGCAGACGTAAGCATGTCGGATCTATCCTATCTCGATACGATTTCCAACAAAGAGCTGCATGCTAAATGCTTGGAATATGGTCTACCAAATATACCTGTCACCGATACTAGTCGCAAAGTAATTTTGCGTCGTTTGCGCTCCACTATTTTAGGCACACCAAGCAAAAATACAGCTGCCAAGAAGACGCCAAGACGTGAAACCTTACACAGCAGTAAGGCGACACCCGCAGCTGCGACGAACACGAATGAGCCGCAAGTGGCAGGCAAAATTCCTAGCCGCAACAACAATAAAAACAATCTTCGGCGAACAATTGCTACTACGCCTCAGGAATATCATCCGTTAGATAGCTCATCTGTGCGTTCTATAGAGACAACAACAACCGTGTCCGATGTGGGCTCACAGTCGGAGGATGATGATGATTTCTACCAAGTAAATATACCAACAAACCTTAAACCACAACAGCGAGACGATACTCGCCAGCGTCGTTCGGTCTCATTGAGCAAATCCGGTGTATTAACCACATCATATACACGCGAGATTCAGAAGCCGCATTACGAGGAACACCCAGACGATGAGCCAGAGGAAGTGCCACAAAGCTATACGTATCAGCGACCACAGGTAACGACAGCGCCTACTTACACACTGCCCGTCTATGAACCGCGCATTGAGCGCAGCTATCGTCCGGAACTGTCCCGCCAAAGTTTGACGCAAACGCAGCTGAACTCGACCAGTTATTCAGAAGCACCTAACCAGGTCAATGAGCTTCGCATGCAGCAGGCGTCACGTAACACTTACAGTGGCTCGGCGGCGCCTTTCAATGCGCGTAATACAGCCACATCAGGAATGCGAGAGCGGCAGAGCCATGGAGAAAGCGGCTTTGCCAGAGGTCGCTTGCTGCAGCCCACGTACACAATCAACACGCTATATCCACAGCTGAACGAATTCTATGATCAGCACAACAACTCGATAGAGCCAATGGAAATAGAAACGGATAGTGAGTCCGAGTCGGAAATTGACCACCAACCCCATCAAGAGCAGCGTTCATCTGGCGACAATCCAGTTTCGCCATACTTGAGTCACTTTTCACGTCAGTTGGATACAAGGAAACGCTCCTCTCCGTTGGCCAGGCCGCAAATGCGCGCAACCATTCAGCAACAGGATCCAAATACTGCCAAGCAGAAATTTCGAGAACTTATGGCATCCCTAAATCGTCAATATAATCTCAAGTTTTATTTCCTTCTAACGCTGGCTGTCATATTAGCCACGTTAATTTATGTGATTGTCACTCCCGCTGTCTAAAGTGAACACAAGAACATCTCTATATATAATTGAATATTTCCCTGTAAAAGCATTGTATGTTAAATTGCATTGCATTTAAAATATCTTATAAAAAGTTCTTTACTTTTGGTCATGGTTTAAATTAGAATATTAATCTGTGCAGGCAGTGTATTTAAAATGGCTATAATCACAAATTTGCTTGATACATTACAAACGAAAAAATGTATTTCTGGTTATATATATATATGCATACTGACTATATAAAAAAAATAAATAATTTCTGACTGACATGAAATATGAAAAAACAAATATTAAAAAAGTAAATTTCGAACTAAATTTCCAGTAATATAATTTTCTATTAGATCCTTTGTTTTTTCTTTTTAGCAATCTATAATATTATTAATAAATATTATAATTGTAGCAAGAAATTTTGCATTTTATTGTTGCTATCAAATTGTTCAATAAAAATTTAAAACCCCAACTATAGAATACTCTTACTTTAACAAAAATTGATTTGCTCTGAAGGTATTTTGAGACTAGATTGAAACCAGAATACAGTTTTAACTTCCGAAAAGAAAACTCATTTTGTCCTTAAAAATTAACTTTGCAGCCTTTTGGATATTCACGATTTTTGATATTTTTTTTTTTGCTAAAATTTACATTAAATATATTAAAAGAAAGAATGATTCCAATGAGATAACGAAAATTTATCGTTTAGCCTTTCATCTTTTTTCGCATTATCTTTTTTTGTTTTTTTTTTTTTTTTTTTATATTTATATATATAATTAGAAAAATGTACTAAATTACAATTATTTTAATAAGTAAACTAGTTAAATTTAAATCTTTTTTTCTTCAGTTTGTGTTCTTGTGTGTGTTTCAGTTATCGGATTTAGTCTTTATGCTAATATTTACAGGCTATTTAAGAGTTGCAACACAAACAAGTGTAAAATCGTAAAGCATGAAGGGGGCGTGGGCAAAAACGGAAATGCAGTAATTGTTAGGCGTGGAAGTAGGCGGATCGAGGCAGAATGGAGCGATATGGAGGATCTCAACGTGAACGCATTTAAAGGGGGAGGAACAAAACAAAACACAAATAATTCCTGGCTCAACAATGGCTATGTTTAAGCTCTATTTAATTGAAATGGAACTTAAATTGGAACGGCGAACCGTGCTGGAAGTGTGCAAATGGATCTGCGCCGCGGAAACCATGTTGATTGCTCTCCGGATCCAGGGGATCTTCGCCATTGTCGAACTGTCGTCGCTTTTCTGGGTCGGTCAGCACTTCCTTGGCCGCTGCAATATCAATGAACTTCTTCTCTGCCAGCTTTTTCTCCTCATCCTTGAAATTGTCGGGATGCCATTTCTGTGCTGCCTTGCGATAAGCCTTTACAATCTCCTGTTTGCTGGCATTACGTTTCACGCCAAGGATTTTGTAATAATCTCGACGTTCCGCCTGCTTTTGCAGTTTCTTTGCCTTCTGGATGCCCTCTTTGGCCCGTGAATTATTCTCATCGATTTCTAACGCCGACTGATAGTCGTGTATGGCATCATCATACATCTCGCTGCCCATCAGCGCCTCTGCACGATCGCAATACACCTGGGCATCTTTCAAAATATCCAACGCATGCTTGCAGTGTGACAATGCTTTGCCGTACTGCTCGTCTGTGGTGTAGCAGGAGCAGAGCAGCTTGTGCGCCTCATACCGTATCATCGTCTCCTCGGGCTCGTGTTTGAGAACCGCTTCGCCAGCAACTATGCATTCGGGTGCCTGTTTTTCCTCTCGTGCCGTTTCTGCTGTCACCAGCTGTTTCTCCACTTTACGCAGTTTCTTGTAGAATGGAAAACATAGCTTGTGCTCGGGATCGAATTTGAGACATTCGCGAATCTCCTTCAACGCATTGGTTGCATGTCCAATATTATATAACAGCTGTGCTATATTATAGTGCCCCTCCGTGCTGTCCTGCGACAGTCGATTAACCTGTCGCAAATCCGCAATGGCCGAGAGTGGGTCATTTGTCTTTAAATAAGCGTCAGAACGTGCCTGTCTAAATGCCACTGACCATGGTGAGATCTCTAACAACTGTGTTATCATGCCTATGGCATTCTGTTCATCATTATTGTTTAGCAGATGCTGTACCAACTCCCATTGCTCCTTGGCTGGCCGCACTCTTGCATAGTGTTCGTTCACGAGGCCATTTTGCGGCTCCTCCCGAAGCACAAGTTCAAAGTCCTGTAGTGCATTATCATAGTCTCCGCTCTTCATATGCACAATACCACGCTGACTACGCGCTGCTGTAAAGTCGGGCTTAAGTTCCAGCACTCGGCTGAAGTCCTGAATGGCAAATCGTGTCTTGCCCAAGGCAAGGTAAACAGTGCCACGCTTGAAGAGCGTCAAATAATTGTTGGGATCGCCCTCTGTAAATCAATTAATGTTATAATGTTAAGCATAATGTAACGCATATTAATTATTTCCAATACTTACCCACAGCTGCATGGTAATGCGTCAGTGCATCCGATAGTTGACCACGAGCCAGAAAATCTTTGCCTAGCTCCAGATGATTGTCGATGTCCGCCTGACTTGGCGCTGCCGCATCAGCGCCTGCATTGAATGACGTGTAACAAAGTAGTTAACAAAATTTGTTATCAATGTATGAAATTTGCGATTAAAGAATAAATTAGAGATGGACTCGTGCCATTATAATTTAAACGGATAAGCGTCAGTGAATTGTGATGGTGTAGAGCACATTCGGTGTCATCTCTATCAACACTTTGACTTACCTTCCATGAAGAGCTCCACCAGCAGTAGCAGGACACATGCAGCCAATTTCTTTTCACCGCTGCCCAGCAGCAGCAGATCGCTTAATGGCAAAGCCATTATGATGTGTATGTGTGCGTGGGTGTATTTGTAGGCGTGTTAACCAGTTGTTATTTAGAGACTACGCCAATTTTTCAATTTAAATGCGATACACACGTCACACGTTATAGCGTGGCAATCAGCATCTACTTCTTCTTCCGATTGTCTGTATATCACAGCTGCTAATCTGTACCGTTGCACCTGCTTACTAGATGCTACTGTTTGTTGTTGTCGAACTTTCTGTATAGTTTTATCCGTTTTTGGGAGCAAAAGATTATAATATAGTTGATCGTTTCTTTGTTTAATATACAAATAAATAGTACTGCGCAATTTGTTGCTTTGTGTTCATTTCGATCGGTAACCGACTCGCTATTGCACTTTAGCAAATACGTATGCCCAAATTTTGGTAGAACTTACTGCTTAAAAACCTAAACACTGACGTGTTATGCGAGCTACAACAGCCCAAAAAGTAGAGTTGCCAGACAGCCTAGCGGCATCTGATATTAGCACTTGCTGGCAGCTCCATTAAGAACAGGGTTGTTAGATAACAAGTAGCATGTTTTCACTTAACATCTTGCGATAGTTATCGCGATGCAAACTTTAAAATTAAAATTTGTACCCACCATATAAACAACTTTTGTCTGTCAATTTAAATTGAATGTATGTATGTATATGGAACTCGAATTTGGTAAATATACATAAATTGCACTACCACATCTAATATACATAATATTATTGATATATCTTAACATATGTTTTTTCTTCTCATAATTGTAAATATAAATATGTGTGTTTAATTTTTAAATTTTTGTTTTTAAATAAATGCAATATCTTTTTTGAGCATTAGCTTAAATACATTTTTATAACATTTTTCTATCACTAAAATGGTCATGTATTGTGCATTATGTGAAAGACATAGACATATGTTTTTAGGTATTCTAGATTAAAGATTTGGATGGAGAAAATACTTTTTATGTGAGCTTAAATGCGGCTTATAAGGAAAATAGATTTAGTTTAATGAAATTTGCCTACAGAGTATAAAGCTTTCATACAACCGTACCCTGTGCATGATCCATATTGAAATGTGTATAACTATAATGAAAGTTTAGTCTTATGATAGGATTTAATGGAGGGTCTACGATTTAAAAATTCTTTGATGGGCGTGACTTTTTGAAAGCGGTTTCACCCTTAGAGTATTATAGTATTTCTTTTGATGCTTTGCTAATGGAATAATTGTATAGTATTCTTTCTGCTGTTCCACTTGGATTCTATAACATTGGTACAATTTAGTTAATCACAATATTGATCAAATCATCCAGCGTATCCTTAGAATGCGACTGGTTGTCATCATGTGCCTTCTTCATATGAGCTGAAAGAGAATACGGTTCATATAAAATAAATCATTCCATTGATGCCAAGATATATGTGTGTACACTACTTTTAAATTTGATGTGAGTGACAAATCGCTCTTGGCACAGATCGCATTTGTAGTAGGTATTGCCCGTGTGTACGCGTTGATGCAGACGCAGAGACTTTTCAAACAGATACGCCCGTCCACAGGTCTCACACTTGAAATTCTTCTCAAGAACTGCAAAAGTATAATTGATGTTTTATAATAATACCAATTTCTCTTATATAAAATATTATTAATATATATATATATATATATATATATATATATATATATATATATATATATATATATATATATATATATATATATATATATATATATATATATATATATATATATATATATATATATATATATATATATATATATATATATATATATATATATATATATATATATATATATATATATATATATATATATATATATATATATATATATATATATATATATATATATATATATATATATATATATATATATATATATATATATATATATATATATATATATATATATATATATATATATATATATATATATATATATATATATATTATGAAGCGTTTTAGTTTATTTCAGATATTCAATTCGGGAACTGAAGTCTTGAAATTTAGTGCTAAAGATGACATAGATCTTGACTAAACTGAACCAAATATTATTGTCTTATACAATTTGGTCTGTTTTATTTCAGGTAAAAGATTTTAGAAGCCCGAGACATACATTTTTTAGATCTACCATTGATCTTGCATATACAGATCCAGAATATAAAAATATTTAACGAGACCACTTACCCTCATGGCTGCGCATATGCTGAGTTAGGACATATTTCAAGGCAAAAGCCTTGCCGCAAACGTCGCACACATTAGGCTTTTCATTCACATGGGTCTTCATATGCCACTTGAGATCCTGAGCACGCTTATAGCGCTTAGAGCAATGCGAACACGCATGTAGTCGATCTGCCGAGTGGACAGCCATGTGACGCTCTAAGGCGGACTTCATGTTGAAACGTTGGGTGCAGCTGCTGCACTGGAAGAGACCCGTATACTGTCGTTCCCTTTTGCATTGGATCACTCGCTTATTGTTCGCAATGATCGGAGTAGAGGAAGCTTCGCGCTGTACATGCTCCATGGTCATGTGCTGGATGAGCTCCTGTTCGTTGTCAAACTCCTGCCGACAAGACTGAAACATGCACTCGCTGCGCTCCTGTTGGGTCAGATTTTCCATGTGCTGTTCAAGCATATGAATGCGCTTCTCCACATAGGAGGCAAACACTTTTTGGACGTAAGTTAAGAGAAAATTAAAGTTATTAGTAAGCAAAGGCAATCTCTTGATTATAGCACTAATTAGTGGGGGGTGTCATGTAACAGTAATTGGGTGTTAGTGGCTTGCATGCGGCGCTTCAGGTTTGTGGACATTTTATACTCGTTCACCAAGTGTCAAACATGGTATATTGGTTTCATAGACTTGAAATCTAAAAAACTAAATAAATAAAAAATATCCAAATTTTTTAATAAATTTTTGGCCTAAATTTGGGACTTCTGACCAATAAAAACTTGAAATATAGAGTCAGATATTGGTATTAGAGATTTCAAAATTAAAAACGAAACAAATAAAGAAATTGTTGACAGTGAACGAGTTTTACGCAGTCGGTTGGGTACGACTGCTGCATTCTTACTTTTTTTTTAAATTATGCAAGGTGTTTGAATTTTTAAAAATTGTCTCTAATTAAAAATATTTTATTTTTTTTGGACAAGATATTTTTATATATATTTTATGTATGAACTTTGTTGACATGCTTCATTTTTTTTGTAATAGGTATAGTAAAAAATAGCTGAACCATGTTTACCCTTAACTTGACTAACACAGAACAAAAAGCGGCAGAGAGACTCCTTCAGAGTTTTTGGGGCAAAAATCTTTTAAGCGTTTGCGATGAGTTTTTGATGATGCGATAGATGTTTTATTTTAAATTATTAATGAATTCTTACATTTACAAAGTCAATTTTCGATTTGTGAGGTGTATTTTTATCTGTGGCTTGATCATCTATCAATCAATCAATCAATTTACCGAAAACTCACAGAACGAAAGAGCTTGACTTTTGCTTAAGCACTTGAATATATTTAGACATCTCTTGGAAGCTTTCAAATGTAGGCATTTATTAAAACCAAAAAATTAAAGAATATTATTATAAATAAGATATAATATTTTATGAATGTTTCTTGAATTTGCCATTGTTTATTATCCTTTCAACAAAGCACTTTAAGAGCTACCGATTGAATATACTAAATATGTTTAAAGTGCTTTCTTAATTGACAGATTGAACTCACCCTCAGTGCAGATGGCGCATTTGAAAGGCTTCTCTCCGCCATGCTGTCGATAGACATGCCAACGAAGGGTTTTTACATGTATGAAAGCTGTAGGAGATATACATATTTGTATATGTGAATATATGTATCAATATAATATGATGTAAGTGCACACTAAAGTAAGATATTCGTTATGGGAACGTTCACTAAGTAGGTTACTATGTCTGCATTTTGTACGTTTATTTTATTCGCTGATGTTTTTTTTTTGTATGAGCGTATGTATTTATGTAGGTATGTATAACTATAGTTATATATATGTATATGTGTAAGTTGGCATCAAACCATGTATTCTTTAAGTAAGCCAACAGACTTTTATACATTAAAGAAAAGTTTGATTTTTTACCAAGTTGAGTTTCTTACGTCCGTTGTGCCTTGTGTAGTAAGACTTCTTTATCTTCCTCTCTATTCTCTTATATATATTTCTCACACTTGTGGCTCTTTATCTCGCTGCCAACTTATTTTTTTCTTGAACAAATATGTAGAAGAATTATGAATAAAATGCATTGTCTTTCTAAATTCATGTGTATATAAAAATATATGTTATTATATGATATAAGCAGGCGACCCACCTTTGCCACAAAAGCCACAATACTCGCTCTTGCGGGAGCCCGTTGTGTGGGTTGCTTCGTGACATATGAGATGTCGTTGATTGATGAACAGCCGGTCACAGCCGCTGTGGCGACATCGCAGCTGACGCTCCGGTTTGTGCCAGTTCATGTGGTAGTGCAGACTTTTGCGCGTAAAAAAGCGCTTTTCGCACATGCTGCACTCGAAGTCCGTTTCCGAGTGATACTTCTCAATGTGATGCTCGAGGTTGTGTCGATCTCCATACCTTTTGCCACATACCTCACAAGCATAGTGCTTGACCACATGAACGCTCTTCATGTGGACGGTACGCGATGCGGTATCTTGAAAACACTCAGTGCACTCTGGACAGTTGTAGGGTTGATCTGGATCGTGGCAGACGCTTATGTGCTCTAGTAACAGGTGCTGTAGTTCATAGCTTTCTTGTGGCTTATAACAGAATTTACAAGCATAGCTTATTTTTAATGAATTATAATCTGAAGCTAAATCGACTTCTTTATCTTCTGGCTGTAACGATTCGGTTTCCTTAATGCTAATTGTTTCCACAATGATTTCTATGGGCGTGGACGATTTGGCCGCATTAATGGCAGTGTTCTCTGTTGTTGTTGTCGTTGTTGTTGCTGTTTCTGTTTCTCTTTCCGTTTCCGTTTCTGTGACTGCACATAGTTTTGTAGTTGATTCTGCCGCATCAGCATCAAGTTCAATGCTTTCTTCATCGTTTCTATCATACAGCAAGTTCGCATCGATTTTATCAAAAATGTTAGACAACTTCAATTGTGCGTCTTGGCAGGCGATGCGAAACGTGTAAACTGAGCAAAACTTTGTAAAGCAGTCGCTACAAATTTTTTGTGGCAGTCCATCGTTTGGTGCGATCTAAATAATATAAAATTTAAAATCAAGTTAATATCTAACTTTATCAATATATAAATTTGCTGAGGCCCATAAATTAAACGTAAGTAAACCAATTTAAAAATATCAAATTATAATTTACGTTACATTTACAAAAACCGATTTATAATTTGTTATCGATACAGCTTAATATCATCACTCTATCAAGCACACATACTTTCACTGATTGCAGAATGTCGATAAATTCATTCTTATCGATATCACATAAGCACCGTTGCACGATCAAAAGCTTGATTAAAATGCACACACAGACTTTCACAAAGTAAATTGCAGTTTGTGTTCGTTGTTTTTCTGCATTTCGAACATAGACTCACCTGTAACTGCCAGTTGACAAACTCTGCTCGTATTTGCGCCATTTCACTTTGCCAACGCGTTGGATAAAACATATCCAGCCAATAGTTGTTGCCATTTTCGAAATCGCACCTTGCACAGGTGCGACACGTTTCCATGGCTGCAGCAGTAAACAAACTGAGCAGTCAACATCAAACTTCGACGCCCAGCTCCAAATTGCAACAGTCAGCAGACATTCAAACATGCACACTATTAGTGCATATGCATATACATAAGTACGTATATATGTCAACATTTACATATGTATGTATGTATATTTATGGCTTTGTTTTTGTGTCCATGCAAAGTTATGCAACTTTAGAAATAACTCTAAACACACAACCGCACGCATGCAGCTAAAGTTTTCAACCACAGCTGGAATGTCCTACCAACATCTGTTCCATTTACAAGCTTCAGCATTTGGATGCTGCAAACCAGGGCCACTTAAAAAAAAAAAAAAAAAAAATATATATATATATATATATATATATATATATATATATATATATATATATATATATATATATATATATATGTATATATATATATGTATTGCCCTGTACACCAATTGTGGGAAGCAGCGAATAACGGGATTGTTTAGTTACATCCTTAGTCAAACGCGAGATGTTGTCTGTGCCACACTCCCGCCTGAACTGACCTTCAATGTGTGCTTAAGCGAGTCTGTGTAGAGATTGAATTCCCACACACAAACCCACATAGAAACACACACGCACACGCAGAATTGCAACGGGCGCATGTGTCGGTGTTAGCCCACCCCAGCTTTCGGTCCCGCTCAGCAGCTGATTTACTTTGTTTGTGTACTTGCGCAAAACACAGTTCGTCAATACTTAAAAGCTTCTCAAATTTGCAAAACAAGCTAAGAGCTTTGCTTGATGGTGATAGAAATGTTTTTCTCATATACTTTGTTCCCCATAAAATGCATTTTTATTGCCTTGAATTCTGTTTAAATTTGTATTTTATATATTTATTTTTTTAATTTTAGTTTAATTTATTTTGTAGTTTTTATTATTTTAATCATTCTTATGCGCTGATTCGTTTTATTTGCTTGAAGTTTTTAAATATAACGCTCAATGATTAAACTTGAATTCGATAGATTGGTTCACAATAGTTTTTGTGATTAGTTTTATATACATATAGTTTGCCATGGTATATGTTTATAAATTACTAGATTTAATGTTTCACTCCCTAATGCCTTCAGCAAACACTCAATTTATTTTCTTAGTTAAAATTTATTTTTAATTATATACAGAAGCATATACATATTTGTATATAGATATATATTTCTAACTATACACTTACAATAGAGACACCTTAAAGTAGATGCTCGACTCTTTACTAACTGGGCGGCAATATACCCAAAGCTCTTAAACACAACTTGGCCGCATTCAGCTTGGCCTCCTTTTTGTTGCTGCAGCCCTGTGTGGGCGTATACGTCTGTCCATTGATCTCCACGGAGAAGAGGAACATGCGGCTATGCAATGGCCCCGAATCGTCCTTTAGCGTATACTGTGGCGGAGTCCATTTATTTTTCGTTGTCAGCTCGTTGAGCACACAAACCGGATGCTTGTCCTGAGCAGAGAGTGCAGCCTGCGCAATATTTGTGGCACTTGTGTTTTTCGGGGCTCGTGTTCCCTGTGGGCGTGCCGGCTGCTGTTTGATATCCTCGCGCGAGACTATACCGCGCTTGTCCAGCTTAACCATCAGCTGTAGTGGCTGTAGGGAGCCGGTCTTGGTGCGACCCAAGCCTTCGCCCGGCTTCCAGCCCATTTTCTGCAGCAGAGCCATACCCAAGCTGCCCGTAAAGGGTTTGTTAGAGGTCATCTGATTCCGACGAGCCCACAACTGCGGACCGCTGTTCAGCTCATGTAGCTTCATTACCTGAGCACCGGTGCTGCCCGTGAACTGACCAGGCTGTGGTATTGTCTTGGCAAAGACATTGCGTTGCACATCCTTGATCATATTGGTTGCCTGTTTGGCCGGTGGTAGCGTGGGCAGCGAACCTTTTGGATCTACTGGCACCCAGACCTCATACATACGATGAACCTGACCAGAGGACACCGGAAATTGCATGGTTATAGCCTTGGTTGACTTGTGTTTTGCTAAGTGACGTATGAGATGTCGTTGATTGATGAACAGCTGGTCACAACCGCTGTGGCGACATCGCAGCTGACACTTCCGTTTGCGCCAGTTCTTGTGGTAGTGCAGCCTTTTGCTCTTCATGTGGACGGTACGCGATGCGGTATCTTGAAAACACTCAGTTCACTCTGGACAGTTGTAGGGTTGATCTGCTGTAGTTCATAGCTTTCTTGTGTTTAATGAATCTGAAGCTAAATCGACTTCTTTACCTTCTGGCTGTAAGAATTCGGTTTCCTTAATGCTAATTGTGTCCACAATGATTTCTATGGGCGTGGACGATTTGGCCGCATTAATGGCAGTGTTCTCTGTTGTTGTCGTTGTTGTTGCTGTTTCTGTTTCTGCTTCTGTTCAATGCTTTCTTCATCGTTTCTATCATACAGCAAGTTCGCATCGATTTTATCAAAAATGTTAGACAACTTCAATTGTGCGTCCTGGCAGGCCATGCGAAACGTGTAAACTGAGCAGAACTTTGCAAAGCAGTCGCTACAATTTATTTGTGGTAGTCCATCGTTTAGTGCGATCTACATAATATAAAATTTAAAATCAAGTTAATATCTAACTTTCTCAACATATAAATTTGCTGAGACCCATAGATTAAACGTACGTAAACCATTATATTTACAAGAACCGATTTATAATTTGTTATCGATATAGCTTAATATCATCACTATCAAGCACACATACTTTCACTGATTTTTGAATGTCGATAAATTCATTCTTATCGATATCATACGCACGGATGTGCGATCAAAACCATAATTAAAATGCAAAGCACAAACTTTCACAAAGTAAATTGCACTTTGTGTTCGTTGTTTTTCTGCATTTCGAACATAGACTCACCTACAACTTCCAGTTGACAAACTCTGCTCGTATTTGCGCGTTGGATAGAACACGTTTCCATTGATTCAGCAGTAAACAAACTGTGCAGTCAACATCGAACATCGACGCCCAGCTCCAAATTGCAACAGTCAGCAGACATTCAAACATGCACTTTATTAGTGCTTGCATATACATAAGTACGTATATATGTCAGCATTTACATATGTATGTATATTTATATATATATATGTATATATATGTATTGTCCTGTACACCAATTGTGGGAAGCAGCGAATATTATATATTATAAAGGCATTGTTTAGTTACATCCTTAGTCAAAAAAAATCACACTCCCACCTGAACTGACCTTTAATGTGTGCTTAAACGAGTATGTGTAGAGATTAAATTCCCACATAGAAACACACACTCGCAGAATTGCAACGGGCGCATGTGTCGATGTTAGCCCACCCCAGCTTTCGATCCCGCTCAGCAGCTGACTTGCTTTGTCTGGCCAGTTGGCCAATACTTAAAAACTTCTCAAATTTGCAAAACAAGCTAAGAGCTTTGCTTGATGGTGATAGAAAGGTTTTTCTCATATACTTCAACTTTGTTCCCCATAAAATGCATTTTTATTGCCTTGAATTTAAATTTGTATTTTATATATTTATTTTTTTAATTTTAGTTTAATTTATTTTTGTAGTTTTTATTATTTTAATCATTCTTATGCCCTGATTCGTTTTATTTGCTTAAGGTTTTTAAATATAACGCTCAATGATTAAACTTGAATTCGATTGATTGGTTCACAATAGTTTTTGTGTTTAGTTTTATATATAGTTTGCCATTGTATGTTTATAAATTACTAGATTTAATATGTTTCACTCCCTAATGTCTTCAGCAAACACTCAATTTATTTTCTTAGTTAAAATTTATTTTTAATTATATACAGAAGCATATACATATTTGTATATATAGATATATATTTCTAGCTATACACTTACAAAAGAGACACCTTAAAGCAGATGCTCGACTCTTTACTAACTGGGCGGCAATATACCCAAAGCTCTTAAACACAACTTGGCCGCATTCAGCTTGGCCTCCTTTTTGTTGTTACAGCCCTGTGTGGGCGTATACGTCTGTCCATTGATCTCCACGGAGAAGAGGAACATGCGGCTATGCGATGGCCCCGAATCGTCCTTTAGCGTATACTGTGGTGGAGTCCATTTATTTTTCGATGTCAGCTCGTTGAGCACACAAACCGGATGCTTATCCTGAGCAGTGAGCGCAGCCTGTGCAATATTTGTGGCACTTGTGTTTTTCGAGGCTCGTGTTCCCTGTGGGCGTGCCGGCTGCTGTTTGATATCCTCACGCGAGACTAGACCGCGCTTGTCCAGCTTAACCATTAGCTGTAGTGGCTGTAGGGAGCCGGTCTTGGTGCGACCCAAGCCTTCGCCCGGCTTCCAGCCCATTTTCTGCAGCAGAGCCATACCCATGCCGCCCGTAACGGGCTTGGTAGAGGTCAACTGATCCCGACGAGCCCACAACTGCGGACCGCTGTTCAGCTCATGCACCTTCATTACCTGAGCACCGGTGCTGCCCGTAAACTGACCAGGCAAAAATTTCGAGTACGCCCAGGAAGACATGTCCCGCTGCGCATTGTACATCATTTTTAACGCCTCCGAATCGGCAGGATTATCCTGTTGAAACGGATAATTTGCATTGATTAATTGTAATTGCATTTGTTTCAACTACTCACCTGTAGACGTCTTATGGCACTGAGACGTTGAGTAATTATGCTGGATACATCCATGTTGGGTGCCGTGGCCTGCGGAAATATTGAGGTGCTTGGTGCAGGCGCCGCTGTTGATGGTATCGGCACCTCTGGCACAAAGTGTGCTGGCGGGTGAGCAGGAGTATAGGTAGAAGCCGGAGCAGGAACAGAAACAGGAGTAGGAGTTGGAGCAGCTGCAGCAGGAGCAGGCACAGACACTGGTTGAGCTACAGGCACAGGCGGCATGCCATTGTAATCTTCGTTTAGATTGGTGACAGGCTTAAAGGCGGGCTCTTGTTGCTCTTGCTGTGGTATTGTCTTGGCAAAGACATTGCGTTGCACATCCTTGAACATATTGGTGGCCTGTTTGGCCGGTGGCAGCGTCGGCAGCGGCGCCAGCGAATCTTTTGGATCTACTGGCACCCAGACCTCAGACATACGATGAACCTGACCAGAGGACACCGGAAATTGCATGGTTATAGCCTTGGTCTGATCATCGCGACGCATGGACGGCGGCACTATGGGCGTGGAGTTGCGTATGTGCATAACAATCGGTTCGCGCTCCTTGAGTTGAAATGGATGATGGAATGCCTTGGCATTGCCATTCTTGTCCACATCCGAATCCTCATCAGAGCTAAAATCAGACAGGATTTCACCGTTTGAGATCTTCTTGCAAAAGTCCGTGAGATCCTGCACGCTCCGTCCGCCGTAACGCATTTTAAGCAGCACCTTATCCTTCACATCCGGCGTCATCTCGGCCACACCGGCCATATTGCCGCGTTTAAACATGCTGATCGCATTGCGACGCGCAATCTCCAACAAACGCTTCTTATCAATACCCAAATCTCTTGAACGGGAACGCGTTCGGGAACGGGAACGAGAGCGTGTACGCTGTCTGGTGCTTGTGCTACTCTGGTGGCGTGTGTGACGCTTATTATCAAGCGACTCTGTCTTAACGGCACCGTAGAAACGACGTCGTCCATTATTGGACTTTTCGCGAAGATATGTCTCCTCATCCGACAGCGAGAGGTCGTCGGACTGACGTCGATCCATCTTAATCTTAACGGATTTGCCGTTGTTAGCTTTAACACGTGCTTGCTTGTTCTCGTGTTTATCCGGATAGCCATTGTAAAAACTATTGTGAGCACGTTCACGTTCACGATCACGGTCTCGCTCTCTTTCCCGCTCACGTTCTCTTTCCTTTTCGCGGTCCCGCTCACGTGCCCGCTCTCTTTCCCGTTGAGTGCTATGTTCCTGCTCTATTAATTCCTTCTTGGCCGGCACAGCTACTGCTTCCGCTATAGCGTGTCTTTTCCGCGTTTCCGTTCTTTCCTCCATCTTACCTGTCACGTTTGATTTCTCTTTGGATTTTTCGCGATCCTTGTCTTTATTCTTGTCTTTGCTGTCCTTGTGTTTGTGTTTATGCTTCTTTCGCTTGTGCTTATGCTTTGTCTTGCCTTCTACGGAGGCAATATCTGTGTCGGTGCATTCACCATCTGATTTCATTAGTTTGTTGCGCGACCGTTTTTTCTTCTCCCTTTTTGGTCTCTTATGCTTCTTTAATAGATTTTTATCGTCCAGCAACTCAACGGGTGGCGCTGCATTAAAGACACCAAACAGTTCAGTAAGTATTTCATTGGAGGTTTTAACTGGCGAGATCTGTTTTTTGTCGTCTTGCGAAGAATCGTTACTGTTGCTCGCATCACTGTCAGTGCCGGATTCCGTTGGGGGTGTGGTACTTTCAGTTTTGACCTTCGCATTCAATTCGCCCAGCTTTGCTTCAATCTCTACGTCAATCTTCTCACGTTTCACGCTGACGACCAATGGAGCATCTTCCGTGGTCTTCGATTGCTGCGGCTGCTGTTCCAGCGTGCTGGCACTCTCCGTTTTTTCCGTCATTTCCACATTGGCGTCATGTGGCAGCGTGTAGTAATATCTATCCACAATAAGTAAGACTATATTTTTAATGTGTAATTATACATATATACACAAATGGTTTAGTTTTTGCACGCCTAAATCATATCAATCGATAGATTTCTTAGCCAAAATATTACCAAAAAGTGTTTTGCACATACCTAATAGTGATGTTACAATAACGATATTTTTTTTTTGCAACGATGTAGATATTTTAGTTTACAGCCCTGATAAATAGAAGCGCAGCCAACTTTAGTCTCGTCGCTGTCACGAATTGTAATTTTTACATTAAAAAAAAAGGTTTAATCACTATATCATAGGCCTGTACACTGTCAAATCGTAAATGTAAGTTTAAAAATTTAAATACTTTTTATTCAGTGAAAATTCGTGTATTTAGCACAACGTTGGCAATATTCCTAAACGCCATTTATTTTTCTTTTTTTCATCGCCTGGTGGCTCTGCCCTTCTTCTCCTTCTTCCCTTCTGCCACTGTCATTGTCATCGTGCTGCTCTGCCATGCAATTGTGTTGGTTCTCTCGGTGTCGATTTTGTCGGAACTAACGAACGGACGTCTGTCTACACCGCTCTCTGCTCTGGCCTTTTGTTTGTGTCGGTATCTGTGTGTATATGGTTAAATTTTCATTGCGCGTATAATTGAAATAGCTAACAGAAGTGGACAACGAAACAAATATATATATAAAAGCCACGAACTTATTTGGATTGACTGTTATTTGGATTGGTAGTCACATATAAACTGATATATATATATATATAGATATTTATATATTTCCACATACATATATAAAATTACCAACACACACATTGAAACAGTAAAATGACATCGCTGGATCAAAATCGTTTGCAAAACTTTAAAAACAAAGGAAAGGATCAAGATGTAGGTTTTTGCTTAAGTTTTATGCAATTTATAAATTGTTCCAAATTAATTTGAACTATTCCAATCCACAGGAGATGCGCCGTCGCCGAAATGAGGTGACCGTAGAGCTGCGCAAAAATAAACGCGATGAAACAATTCTGAAGCGTCGTAATGTGCCTAACCTCGACTCGAACACAGATGAGGATGAGCAGTTACCCAATTCGATAAATTTGCAGAAACTGTGTGAGGCCGCCTCCGATCCATCGAAGCCGGAGCAACAGTTAGCCGCCGTTCAAGCGGCACGCAAATTGCTATCATCGGACAAAAATCCACCCATTGATGATCTGATTAAGAGCGAAATATTGCCAATTCTAGTTGAATGCCTGGAGCAACATAATCACACAATGCTCCAATTCGAGGCCGCATGGGCATTGACCAACATTGCCTCAGGAACTTCCGATCAAACCAAGAAGGTGAGAGAGGTTTTTATATTCATTTTCGGTGAAAGTCAACAATTGTTATTGAAGCACGAATGAATGCGCCTGCAGTCTATTATCAGAGCTCTGGTATATTTAATCAAATGGGGTTCATATTTCAATTGCAAAGAAAGCCCACAGACAAATTCGCAGCAAAAACAAAGAAACTCAGGGAATTAAACGAGAAATACGCATGGAAACAGACTGGCGAATAAAATATTCGCTCCGCTATTGATACTGTCTGAATATAGTATACATATAGTTCATATATAATTTATGGGGTCAAATATGCCTCTTTCAGTTTGTTATACATTTCGTTATGGGCGCAAACACAATTAGGCTTTAAAATGCCACTACAAGTTTGTAAAATACTTATACATTTTTTTTTGAACATAAATAGATATTGCTGATTAATCACAGATCATACACAGTCGTGCGGCTTATAATATGTATTTTTCGTTTTTATTTTTAACCTTTTTTTGCTACATAGGTGGTTGCTGCCGGCGCTGTGCCGCTCTTCCTTCAACTGCTGAACTCACCTGCTCCAAATGTTTGTGAACAAGCCGTTTGGGCGCTGGGCAATATCATTGGCGATGGTCCCTTGTTGCGTGACTTTGTTATCGATCATGGAGTTGTACAGCCGCTGCTGTCGTTTATTAAGCCAGATATACCCATATCGTTTTTGCGTAATGTCACCTGGGTGATTGTGAATTTATGTCGAAACAAGGATCCGCCGCCACCAGCTGCCACAATACATGAAATCCTGCCCGCACTCAATGTGCTGATCCATCATACGGACACAAACATCCTGGTCGATACGGTCTGGGCCATTAGCTATTTGACCGATGGCGGCAACGATCAAATCCAAATGGTTATTGATAGCGGCGTAGTGCCAAAGCTGATACCGCTGCTGGGTAACAATGAGGTGAAGGTGCAGACAGCTGCATTGCGTGCTGTGGGCAATATTGTAACCGGATCGGATGAACAGACACAGGTGGTGCTCAATTACGATGCTTTATCGTATTTCCCAGCGCTGCTGTCGCATCCAAAGGAAAAGATACGCAAAGAGGCTGTCTGGTTTCTATCAAACATCACCGCCGGCAACGAATCCCAGGTGCAAGCTGTCATCAATGTTGGCCTGCTCCCGAAAATTATTGACAACCTGAGCAAGGGCGAATTCCAGACACAGAAGGAGGCAGCCTGGGCCATTAGTAATCTTACTATTAGCGGCAGACCCGAGCAGGTGTTTACATTGATCAAGGAGGGCGTTATACCGCCATTCTGCGATCTGCTCTCATGCCAGGACACTCAAGTGATCAATGTAAGATTTCGCATCTCCTAAAACTATTTCGGATCATTTACAAACTCAATGTATTTCTATATTCAAAGGTCGTGCTCGATGGTCTCAATAATATGCTCAAAGTGGCCGCATCACACGTGGAGGAGGTTGCTAATTTGATTGAGGAATGCGAAGGGCTCGCTAAAATTGAGCGTCTGCAAAACCATGAGAACGTTGAGATCTATAAGCTGGCATACGAAATTATTGAGAAATACTTTACAGAGGTACACACTTTATTAACTTTCAACAACCATTTGATTACATTATCTAAATTAATTCAATCATTTCCATCAATTGACACTTACAGGGCGAACAATCTAATCTGGCACCGACTTCTGATGGTACAGAATACAGCTTTGATCCCAATACAGACAAAGTACCAATGAACCCCTTCAACTTTTAATATCAATGGCTGAGCAGAAGCGTATACAGAGAAACACATAAATTGCTGTACACCTAATTGGTATACATATATAGCAAATAGCAATTCAATTTCAAACGATACTCTGTGCCCATTTACCAACTACAGCAACAAATAAACCAACACTGACAGCAACAACAACAAAAAAAAAAAGGAAAAAACAAAGAATCAAATTAATGCACATTCTATATGACAGCTTGATTACACACACACAAGGCCTGAATTCGTTGCAGCAAATTAATTTTCATACATTTTTCTGTTTACAACATAAATACTTTCTTCATGTTGAAAAAATGAAACATTGAAGAATTTCTTAGTTTATCTGATGCGTGTTGCGATAGTTAAATCCCTTTTATTTTATTTCTGTTTTCATTCAATTGAATAATTTACAAATTATACTGTCACTTCCAACTAAGTAAATTTATTTTTGAAAACGGGCTGCAAAGGCGCAAAAGAAATATTGCAACTGCAAGAAATGTGCTAAAGAAAAAGCAAAAAACAACACAGGAATGATAAAAAATTGTAGAACTATTTGATTTGTAATGAATAATTTTAATGACATGTACGCCTTTGATTTGTAATTGAAATTACATATACATTTCTAACATGAAAAACGATACAAAAAAATCACGTACATATTCTCTAGTTTTATTTACAATTGCAGGAAAAATGTTAAAAAAAAAACATCTGATGTGCACATTCTGAAAAAAAGAAAACACTTGTGTTTACCAGTCTGCAGCTCAAAGCTGGGCTCAAGCCTAATCAAGTTACAGCTGTATATATGTATATACATTAATACAAATACATACATAGATACATGCCAGATGCGTGCTGCGCAATAAACGCTCTAAAATTTAAATATTTGTTCATTTTGCCCCACTGTGCTGAGAGTTGATTGCTTGAGTTGTATGTATTGTGAATCACACGATATGTATACGTATTTAAATTTGATAGAGGCTGTGCAACACATACATACATGCTTTGCATCAGTGTGAACTTGAGAGGGGGTTAACTAATCAAGAACAGTGTTGGATAGCTAATGAAACAGTCGATTTACCGATTTACTATCGATTTATACCAACTAAATGTTTAATCATTTCTTTCAGCATTCAATAGTTTCATTTAAATTATATTTTTTTCGATTTGAATTGTATAAATGCTATCCTCAAATTTTTTTTTGATTAACTTGATGTAAAACCTCAATACTAACGCATTAAAACATCAATAACACCTAACCTTAAATTTCCCATTTATTTGTTTAATATTTAAAAAAAACAATACTTTTGGATATTTCATTTGTTATATTCAAGAATTATACACGCATGGAGTCTTAAACAGATATGTGTATCGCGTGATGCACTCAGAGAAAAAAATACGATAAAACCTGCATCTGAGTGCCTATATTTAGCATCTTGAAAATGTATTTGTATTTGTCTTGTAAATGCATTTGATTGCAGTTTTAGATGTTTCCGTCAACATTACGCTGCGGAAATTGGCGGCGTCATTTAACGATTGTCAAGGCCAAGGACGTTGCGTTTTTCGTTTGCATTGAGAGCAAGCAGAGATTGTGAGAGAGAATTGGAGAGTTTGAAAGAATCTAGAAGTGCATTGTAAAACCAGTTTGGTTTTGCTTCTCATGTAATTTGTAATTTAGAAAGTCGAAAATTTCATGTAATAGCCCTCTCAGCTGTGTTTCGTGTGTGTATAAGTAGGTCTGCGCTCTTGCGCCCCTCACTCTCACAAGCATGCAGAGCGAGAACGACAGAGAGAGAGAGAGAGATAAGAGCGCCTAGGTATGTTATGTATTTTAATCAAGTCTACGCTTTTGTTATTCACAAACGCTGAACCAATTTAGTACGGTTGAAACTGTCTGTCCGTACACTAGTCACAGCTTGCTGTAGCAGTTGGTTCATTGAATTTTGATTCTGCTTGCTAATTCGCCGTTTATTTCGCACAAACAAAATGTCATCGACAGCCGCACCCGCACCCGCACCGCCGCCACCACCTCCTCCAACAGCTGCTGCCGCGGCAGCTGGAAAGGGCATTCACACAAAGATCTACAATGGCCTGATTGGAGCCTGTGACAAATTTGTGCCAGCTAAAATGCGACCACTTTGGATGCATCCTGCAGGTAGGAATATCAAAAGAAAAAAAAATAAATAATTGTTTTTTTTTGGACATATGTACATATGTTGATAATATATACCACGTGTCGAATTTGTATTTATATTCAACCATTCCATAGGTCCGAAAACCGTTTTCTTCTGGGCACCAATTTTTAAGTGGGTAAGTCAACTATATCAGACAGATTGACAGACAGCCTGTTACATAATGAAGACTGCATGACCTTCGCTTTTTTCATTATCTCTGTCTGTTGCTGATATACAAAATCTGAATGACATTAATACACAACAAGATCTCTGAGAGTGTGCGAATTGCTTTTTATGAATATTTGTTTATTCTGTCAGAGTGAAACTTGTTGAGTGTAATGTGTTTGTTGTTCCACGCAGCTGGCCGTTTAGAGAGGGAGCACGCGATAAGTCCGCATTAGTGTGCGTGTGTGTGTTTAACTTATTATTGGCTTTCAAATATTTATTTATATTACACTTATAAACGCACGCGCTAGAATGACGATAACAGTAGCTAACGCTGTAATCGTAATATCTAATGTTAATTAACATAAATAGATTTATACATTTTTATTATTTCAGTACTTTTCGAGTATATGTATATATTATAATACAGAGATTATTGCACGCGCTTTGATAATGATATCGCTCTAATCTCAACATCGAATCTTAATTAACATTGATATGTTTGCGTTTTAATTATTATTATCAACATTTTTATAGGGTCTTGTCGCCGCTGGGTTAAGTGATTTGGCCCGTCCGGCAGACACAATATCCGTAGCTGGTTGCAGTGCACTGGCTGCCACTGGCATTATCTGGTCACGTTATTCGCTGGTGATTATACCCAAAAATTACAGCTTGTTTGCTGTCAATATGTTTGTGGGATTGACGCAGCTAGTGCAGCTGGGACGTGCCTACAACTACCAATTAGAGCAGGAAAAGCTAAAGAAGGAGGAGGACGAGAAGCCAGCTGTAGCTCAATGAGCCATAGCACACATCTGATGATCTGATTCTTGATGATGTGAACACGCACAACGTATATCGCATATCCAACCACTGCGTTTTATATTCAGTTGTGTTTTAGTTCTAAGCGACTGACCATTTTATATTAGTGGGTTATTGTTGCCTTACAAAACGTGATTCGTACTGCTTAAGTTTGTAAATGTTTGAGGCTTCAAGTATATTTTTAATTACACGTAGCATTAATAGAATTTTTTGTGATTTTTATCATAAACACTAGAGAAAATATAAACAAATACATTCTCAAGACTGTAAAAAGTATCGTACAGTAAATAATTTTTTGATTTGAATTCAGGCGCGCCTTCGTGGCCCGATATGTATCGATAACATATGAGTACTTTTGCTGGGGTGGGTGGTGAACATTCTTCACATCGCTGTCAACAGCTGTTTACACAAATTGAATATTTTCTACTTGATTCGCTAAATAAAAAATAGCTTTAATTATGAATTTAATAAGTGGAATTAAATTGTACATTGAAAAGATGTGTGCAGAGTCTGGACCAGGCATGAAAATCATATTGCTAGATAAGGAAACGGTGTGTAATATCCAGAAATGCCTATTAAATGGCATAAAAGGCTTCTCACTCTCAACCTTTGCTTAATTTTTAGACAAGTATAATTTCAATGGCCTTTAGCCAATCTGATATGCTGCAACGTGAGGTATATCTTTTTGAACGCCTGGACTCTGGCCGCTCCAACGAACGCTTAAAGTACCTCAAGTGCATTGTCTTTATACGCCCCACGAAGCAAAATATCCAGCTGCTTGCCAACGAGCTGCGCAATCCCAAATATAGCGCCTATTTTATATGTAAGTGTAACAGCTGGCAAAAACATATAAAAGGAATATACATTAATTGGTTAATACAGATTTTAGCAATATTATACCACGCACTGATATTAAATATCTGGCTGAATGCGATGAGTCAGAGTCTGTGCGCGAGGTTAAAGAATTGTATGCGGACTATTTGTGCGTTAATCCCAATTTATTCTCACTGAACCTGCCCAACTGCATGACAAATCTTAACTGGCTGCCCGATTCATTGACACGTAGCGTGCAGGGAATTACAGCTGTGCTGTTGTCGCTTAAATTGAATCCCGTCATACGCTATCGTGCCGGCTCACAAGTGGCACAGCTGCTCGCCAAGCTGATCTACGATCAGACCACCAAGGAATCAGCTCTATTCGATTTTCGCGGCAATGTGGATGGGGCAGCACCGCCGTTGCTCCTGTTGCTGGATCGCAGAGATGATCCAGTGACACCTTTGCTACATCAATGGTCCTATCAGGCCATGGTGCATGAGCTATTGAATATACGCAACAATCGCGTCGACTTGTCTGAACGCTCCAATGTGCCCAAGGAGTTCAAGGAACTGGTGCTCTCCGGTGACCAGGATGAGTTTTATGGCAGCAATATGTATGCCAATTATGGTGAAATTGGGTCTACCATTAAACAGCTAATGGAGGAGTTTCAGCGCAAGGCGAATGATCATAAGAAAGTCGAGAGCATTAATGATATGAAGAACTTCATAGAATCCTATCCGCAGTTCAAAAAAATGTCCGGCACCGTGCAAAAACACTTGTGCATCATGGGAGAACTATCCAGCATTTCGAATAAGCGCAATCTTTTCGAGGTATCGGAGTTGGAGCAAGAGATGGCCTGCAAGGCCGAACACGCAGCACAGCTGCAACGCATAAAAAAATTAATCGCCGACGAGAGAGTCCATATCGATGATGCTATCAAGCTGGTGGCATTATATGCGCTGCGTTACGAACGTCATGCAAATTGCGATACATCCGGATTGCTGCAGATCATCAAGACACGTGGAGGTAACACACAGATTGTGCCCGCTTTGATTGAGTATGCGGGTATGCATGTGCGTCAGGGTGATCTATTTAATATGATGCGCATCACTGATGCCGTGAAGTTGACAAGAATACTAATCAAAGGGCTGAAAGGTGTGGAGAATGTGTTCACACAGCACACTCCACTGCTTAAAGAAACGCTGGAGGATGTGTTCAAAGGCCGTGAACTGGACCCCATGTATCCGGCTATCAATTCAGAGCTGGTGCCATATCGTCGACCACCACAGGAGGTGGTGGTTTTTATCATTGGCGGTGCCACTTACGAAGAGGCTTTTGCCGTACACCAGATGAACAATGCTGGCTATCGGGTGATCCTTGGCGGCACCACCGTACACAATTCCCAAAGCTTTATCAGCGAAGTGCTGGCGGCCACGACTGGCACGCAATTCAAACATACCAAATCCATGCTTAAGTATTGCTCCCCAGATAATCTTTAAGAGCCCCAGCTTCAGCTAATTCCATACATATATGTACTACAATAAAAATCATACTAATTGCTGTTGTTAACTATTTATGTGTAATTTAAACCATTTATTATATATTGTTATGTAAAATATATACTTATGTGTCTGTACCATATTTTATAAATCCATAAACTTATTAATATATATATATTTTGACTTTACTAATATAAAGTAAAAAATTCATTAGCCTATGGATTTGGAGAATCCTTTTCCTATTTCAATGAACACAGTAAATGATGCATTTTGGAAGTAGTTGCTCGAAACAGTTATGTGAATAATTACATCAGTTTTGGTTGGACAGCAATTGCCGAAAACCAGTTTTTAATGGCTTAACTTAGCTCAAAAAGGAGCTGTTAAAGGCTAAACTTTTATGCTAGAAAATGGCCGGGAACACCTCCATGACAACCGTTGCACCGGTTACCCAATCCGTTTGAAAACAAGAAAAAACGAAAGAAAAATAACAGCTATTGTAAAATTAAGTGCGATATGTCCAGCAACTATTTCAACGAGATCTGGCATCAGGCACAGCATGACTGCGAACAATTGGCTATAATCGACTACGAGCGACAGCATCAGAATGTGGATACCACAGTGGCTACCATCAGCGGAGTTACGGGCGTTGTGTCCAGCTCTGTGGCAGCTGCAGCCGAATCGAAATGCCTGCTCCAGGCGAGTATCTATGAATTCTACTTGCGGTACATATGCCTGAGCAATCGATTGGAGGAGGTTTACGATAATGTAAGTATTACCACAAACATAAATTGGACATCTAGCACAAACTTAAACAACACATCACATTTTGTTGAATAGAATATAGTTTTGCTGTTTCCTTTTATTTTATTTATTTAATTAAATTGATTAAATAGATCATATACTTCTTATAAATTGTTTTCCTTCTTCGCAGATGATTCAACCACAAAAACGTGAGCTGGTACGTAAGCTTTTGGACGCCTGCCTGGGGCGTGTGGTGGAACTAAAGCATGATCTGGTCAACATTGATCTTATGGAGTTTAGCTACAATGATGAGGTCGTGGAGCGTCTGCGTCTGACGCCCATGGAAACGGAGCTGCGTATTCCGCGTTACTTTCTGCGCGAGCGTGAGGATGAGCTGGAACTCCGTAAGCGCACGATGCACGAGCTTCTGATTAAGCTTGGCTGGCTGGAGGAGCATCCACTAGAGGAGCAACTAACCGAGATCGAGGCCATACGGTTGCTGCAGATGCACGAGCGTGCCCGCCAGGGTCGTCTCCGGGCGCACTTCATGAAGGAAATTAGAAAGGAAAAGGGCAAATCGGAGGATCGCAGCGACAAGGAACGCACCGACTCTGGCCTAATGGCTGCCATGAAGATACAGAAAATGTGGCGCGGTCATACGGCTCGTCGCATCACGCGTCGCCGCAAAATGGACGAGATGATACTGATTGGCATGGTGCCGCCACCAGCTTCTGTGCTCAAGGAACGCGCCGAAAAGATTGAGCGGAACAACGAGACGGACGTTCGGCGAAGGCATGTGGCACAGCGAAGCTACGCGGCGCAGTTCGAAGCACGACAGGTAGCCATACAGGAGGAGATTAAGCTGAAACATGGTGCCACCATGAAAGAGGACATTGCCGATGAGATTCGAGCCTGGATCAAGGATTGCTATGACAAGACGGGCAAGCTGCCTGATTTTCCGTCCGAGGACCAAGGCGGTTCGCTGCACATCTTCAGTCGTCCGGGTACCGAAAGCGAACACAGTCGCTCCTCCGCGCGCTCTTCCAAAGAATCGCGCAAGACCAAGGACAAGTCCAAATCGCCAGCACGCAGTGGAGATTTGAATGTTAACGATAATCAGGAAGAGGATGTCAACTTTCAACCGGCTGCATCGGTTTGTCTGCCCGATATACGCGCCGAAATTGAATTGTATGTGTTTCAAAGTGATTGATCTGATTGATTGATTGATTAACCCTTCTTTCGCAGCTTCAATGATACCTGGCGTGACAAGGATGAGACTGGAGTACTTAGCCAGGCGGCGTACGAAGACATGATTTACGCAGAAAAGTATCAGGAAGTGGAGCTGGAGTTCCGACGTGCCGTAGATGATGTAATGCGCCAGGAGCTGGAGCTGCTGCAGACGATGGTAGGAAAAAAGGTGAAGAAAAGTAATAAAAAGACACGACGGTCCGGCAAAAAGAGCAAAAAGAAGAAGGAGAAGGATCTGACGCCCGATCGCACTATCGAATCCCTGTATGAGGAGCTGGTCACCAATGGCATCATACGCAAATATCCAGAGATTAAATTAAAACAATTTCTGGGCGACAAGGCACTAACCGCACGCAACGGAACTAATCCCTCGCCGGGTGACATACGTCAGGTGCTCACCGAATACTGCATTCTCCCCCTCGGCTCAGAGGCCATACACAATTGTACGCCACTTATACGGTCCGTACTGCTGGCCGGTCCACGAGGATCGGGCAAGAAGGCTCTGCTGCATGCCATTTGTACGGAAGTTGGCGCTGTTCTCTTTGATCTTACACCAGCCAACATTGTGGGCAAATATCCGGGTAAATCGGGTCTAATCATGTTGATACATCTGGTGCTCAAGGTGTCCAGATTGCTGCAGCCATCAGTCATTTATATGGGTGATGCAGAGCGTCCATTCATGAAGAAAATACCCAAAACGGATCGCACCGATCCCAAGCGTTTGAAAAAGGATTTACCAAAGATGATCAAGAACATTGCGCCCGAGGATCGGGTCATATTTGTGGGCACCACAAGTTTGCCCTGGGAGGCGGATCAGAAACTGCTGCAATCAGTGTACAATCGTTTCATCTATATTCCACGCCCCGATTATGGCGCCATGTCGCACGCCTGGAAAACGCTCTTACAGTAGGCATTTGCCATTATCCATTTTTCTTTTGCTCTTTCATAATCCAGAGGTTTTTCAGCGAGTACTCTGGTGGCATTTCCAATTTGGATACAAGTGCCATGGCCAAAATATCGGATGGCTATACCATAGGGGCAATTGATGCCTGTCTGCGCGAGGTGATGAGCTGTAAGCGGAAGCTACAGCTACGCTCACAGCCGCTGACCAATGCAGAGCTCATCAATGTGCTCTGGTGGGTACATATAAATGTATAGATCAAGTTACCGTATGTTAGTGCTTATATATTGATTCCAGTTCTCGTGATCCCGTCTATCGCGAGGAGGAGGAGGCTTTTGAATCGTGGTGGTCTAAAACCCCATTGGGTCGACGTCGGCAACGCTTTCTGGAACTCGAGGAAGAACGCCTGATCGAGGAGCAGGCACAACAAGCCAAACAGGGCAACGGCAACAAAAAGAAAGGCCTAAATTAAGCCTTTAAGAAACTTGGCTAGTTTCCACAACTATTTTAACTTATAAATAAAATCCTTATTGCCGCATTTGCAGCGCAGCTCATGTACAGCCAGCTTAAGTGTCTCATGCCCTTCCAGAAGTTGTTGCAGCTCCCGTAGCTTATCTTGCAGCAGCACCTGTTGATCGCCTACGCACCACAGCAGACTGACATGAAATGATGGCTTTTTATAAAACTGCTCCAGGCGATAATCACGCATAACTGAATCCACGCAATGCAACATCCCCGACATCTTAGTCGTATATGCAGCATCGAGCTGCACGGCTAGAAACGTCCTTGTGCGCTCCTCATTTGTGTAGACTTCAAGCTGAATCAAAATAAACTTTATATATTCAAAAAGAAATCATATGTAGGGAATGGTTTACCTACCGAATTCAGCGTGCTGTTAAATCTGCAGAGAAATGAATACAATTTTATAAACATATGAAGAATATCGCAAGGATTATACACATACCCAACACAGCTTTGAAGAGCGTGGTGCAGTGAGCGCTGAAACTCGTCAATTTGATGATATTGTAGCACTACAGTTTTGCTTAAGCTCAGATGTAGTGATTCATTAGACTGCAACTCAAGATGTGGCGCTAGCTTCTCAATTGCTTCCAATTGAAAATCCTCCAGCTGTTCGGAACAAGTAAGGGCGGGTATGTAAACAAATGTTGCCCAATTGCCGCGCTCGTGCTTAAAACTACGTATGCGTCCACCATGTAATGTCGGATTGTCAAAATCATCCTCTTCTTTATCATCGTTGGCAGATTTTGGTATCTTGGCGCCTAGCAAGGAACAGGCTGTGGGTAAAGCCGATCTGATGGATTTTAAATATAGGCAACAAGTTAAACAACTGTTTGTGACATTACCTCTTCAAGTTGACTGATGCAAGAGTTAACGTCTCTGTTTCCTCGTTTTCAGAGCTTGAGCTGCTGCCATAATCCACTAGAGCCATAATGCTTATAATAAACTTTTATAAAATATGCTGGTCTTGCGTCCAAATAATAGTGTGACCATTTGACAAGCAAGACAATCGATTTTCTCTACACATACCTTTGGAGAAAATTAAACCCAACTTTTTTAGACTTTTATGGATTTTTTAATTATATACTGCAGACAAGCGCTTAGTTTTTATAGTTTGCTTATCGATATTTTGCATTATTTGGCATTGTGGTGGTATTTTTTGTATTAAAATAAGGTATTTTGAAAATTTTGTGAACACGTTCACACCGGCATTGAGTGTGTCAATCAAAAGTCTCTACAATTCGTCCGGCACATTTCGACACATCTATTTATTTTTGATTAATATTCCTGAACAATGCAACTGCATGCGAATCGCTAAACAGAAGATAAGAGTGTTAAAGCAGTTACCAACAATAATAATACTAAATACAGCACAAAATGCAGTTGGGCTCCAAGCTACATGTGTACAAAGGCGAATGGGGGCTGCCGTCCATAGATTTCGAATGTATGCGTGCTTTGGTAAGTAACCGTTGCATCATAATCAGCAACTCCTCGCTTTTGGTCATATCTGTATATATGTGTATATCAATTTCGAATTTCTTTATATATATATTTATATAATATATACATATATTAATCAGTTATCATTTTGGCGAAATTGTTAGTGTCTACTGCGTTTCACCCGCTGCCCGATGGAAATTGAAACCAACACGAATCCTTTGCGTTCGGGTGCTGGGAAACTACCGTATCTTCAGATTGGCAATGATAAATTTCATGGCTATAAAGATATAAAACGAATACTGGATCTTGAGGTGAGGGAATATATCTATATATATACATAAGCCGGGTCAATAAACCAGATGGCTATTTATATCACGATGCGATTGCATCGCATTTATGCCAATTGAGCGCGAAATTAATTTTTGTTTTGGTCTTTCAGGGTTATCCGGTCGATGCGCATTTAAATACGAAACAAAAGCATCTGTCCATTACATATTCGAATTGGGTCTTCACACAACTGCACGCCTACTATCATTACTACCTGTACGGTGAACCAAACAACTATGATACGACCACTCGCGGTCTGTACGCAAAGCGGACACCATTCCCTTTTAATTTCTATTATCCTTCAACGTATCAGCGGCAAGCGTGCGATGTGGTGCAGGTGCTAGGCGGCTTCGATATAAATGATAAGCTGGAAAAGCATGAGGGTGACTATGTGAGTAAATAATGTTTAGGGCACTTGTGTTTATATGAAAGGGAAGCCGAAGACTTATACCTTCTGGTTGTTTCATTGACTATTATTTTCATGAATTCAACTTGTTGCTTTATAAATTCAACAAGTATTCTTGTTATTCATCTTTAGGTTCCAGTATTGCTTCATGAAACAAATTATATATCTTGTATATCTTCTCTATCTTTGGCTCAAAGCGTTTCAAATGTAGAACGTAGAAGATATATCATATATCTTAAATAATGACTCAAATTAGCTAACATATTTGTTTTAATGTTCTTCGACTATCTAATCTATAATTTTTTACTTTACAGCTTGCAACCAATGCCAAAAAGTGTGTTAATTTACTTTCGCGTAAATTGGGACGAAAAGTTTGGTTCTTTGGGGATACGTACAGTGAGCTGGATGCCATTGTCTATAGTTATTTAGCAATTATCTACCATATAACACTGCCCAATAATCCACTACAAAATCACATAAAAGGCTGTCAAAATCTAGTGAACTTCATTAAGCGCATCACCAAGGATATATTCCGGAATGAATGCTACAGTTCCATCAAACTAACAAAAGCGCCCAGCCAATCGGAAACAATGCTAACGCCATCAGAGCGTAAATTCATGGAGGCGGATCTCAATACGAAGATTCTCGCTGGTGTTGGCGCCGTCTTGGCCATGGGCGCATTTGCAGCTTGGCGAGGCATTTACACCCAGGTAAGCATGATTTATACTAAATTTCTTTTCAATATTTTATCGTAAAGTAATTATGCTTGACTTGCAAGCGAGGGACCTATCAAAAAATAAATAGATCAAAATTATATTATTTATGTGCCAAAAGAATTCTAAGGTAATTTGAAGTATTTGTTTTCTTTTAAATTGTTACGTGATGTATAATGAACATTGTTTAAATTAACAACCATTTTGCTTTAATATCATTTGGTCATAAGCTTTGGAAAACATTTTTTGCTTGACTTCCAAACGAAGGCCTAATCAAAATATAAATATATCAAAAGTAACAATAAAATTAGCTAAGGTAATTTTAAGTTTAGTGGTGAAATTACTGACGTCAATTGTTGGTCAACTGTTTATTTTAATTGCAGTTAACACGCTCGTCAACGGATTACGACGGCATCGACTACGAGGACGACGACATGGATGAGGTGTTGGATTAGTTACAGTTGTGAATATATATATATATATATATATATATATATATATATATATATATATATATATATATATATATATATATATATATATATATATATATATATCTATATAGTTGTAATAATCGATGTATATTTATAAAAACAACGTAGGAAGAAAGCAGAGTGAAATCGAAAAGCACAGCAGTAATTTCTCCATAAGCAAATCCTTAAAAACAAAACAAATAATCTGCATATTTATGTACATACGATTTGAAACTATATAAATTATTAATGCGCCCTAAACTACTTGTCATTGTTTTCAAAACTTTTAACTCTATACGAAACTGTATGTTAAAAAAAAAGAAACAAAAACCAAACCAAGCAGCAACCAAAACGTAATAAAACGTGCAACTGATGCTGGCAAATTTTTAATTAAATTGTTATTTTAATGAAGATAGTTGCAATATTGCATATAGTATATATGTATATATACATATACATATACATATAAAATAACAACTCCCATTTGATATGTGTGTTTTTGCTTGACTACATCAATGTTTTATTAAAAAAACTAAGCTTAGTATTAAAATAGTTTTCATATTGATAATTTTTTGTTTTTTGTCAGAGGAAACGGAAATCAAGAAATTGGTTTACCTCGACAATCGAAAGTGAAAATAATGTAATGAAAATAATGTATAGCTATGACAATAATTATATAAGCCATAATGGAATATCTCTAAATGAATGCTCCTGCTACTGCTCCAGCGCCATTGGCATATTCATGTCTTGAGCGCATCTTGCAGTTTTTTTCGTGCCACTCCCACGCGATCCTCCTGCTTGCGTATATCATCCTCGGAGATGATTACCGCATGCATTAGCGGCTGTTCGGGATTCATGAATGCCATAGCATTCTTCGTTAGATCAGCCTTCGTAGAGCTCTGGCCATGCACGCCGGCATTGAGCATATGCAAAGCGGTGGCCACCGATTGCAATACGGTCTGTTCGTTGACATTGGGGCCAACGGTGCGTATGGTTTTTGGCAGTGATATATCATCAAGTTCTTCACCATTGTCATGACAGGCACGCAAACGCTCCAAGCGCTTCTCCCAGAACAACTGTTTCGGCTTCTCCTGGCCGCCGTGTTTGACATCATGCTTCACTTTGCTCGGCTCATGATTGCGGATAACCGTCACCGGCTGCTTAAATATGGAAGCCGTCTGTCGTATCGGTGGCACCAAGGAGACATCTGTGCGCAAGTTACGGCTGCAAAAAGGAAACAATTAGATCTCAGCCATATGGAGAGTAACAACGAAAGTAATGTGAGTGTACATGCAATTACAGAATTGTAGAGCAAACAACTATGAGTAAATTTACAAAATTAGAGCTATTTTATTATTTACAAATGGGCCAATTGATTGAATTGCAGTAAATTGAATGGTTAGTTTAAAAAAAAAGTGATGTAGACAGGCGCATGCAAGAGCTCGCTTAGCCAAGGATAATCAACTTGGCTCTACCTGAATTCAAATTGTTGTTGTTGTTGTTGCTGCTGTTGTTGTTGTTGCTGCTGCTGCTGCTGCTGGCGCAAATTAGTTACCGAAGTTGCGGTTATCGATGGCACTGCTGTTATCGATGCTGGAATTCCCCCACTGTTGATGTTGTTGTTGTTGGACCCTGTGCTTAACGTTTGAGCTCGGCTATATTTACGTTTTAGCGCATTAGCAGCATTACCGCCTGGGCCAGCATTGCTGATAATGGCGCCCGCTGCATTGCAACGGTATAGCGATATGGATGGCGAGGGCATTTGTCGTTGTATTTGCATTTTGCCAGTTTGAAAATCAAAATTGCTGATGTCAAACATTTCGGTATTCAATTGGCGTGCTAATTGTGGTTTACTTTCAATTCGTTTGCCTGTTGGGCTGTGCACATCCAATTGATGAACGGTTGAGGAACGGATAGTTTGAGGGTGGGAAAATTCGTGTGTGCGTATGTATATGTGTTTGTATGTGCGAGTGTGTGTAGTAAATGTAATAACAAAAAAAGAGTAGTGAGAGTGAGTTAAACGTATTCGTTATCGCACGTGCAGTCACTGGTGTGTTTTTTTTTGTGTTTATATTACAGTTTACGTTAGTTGCCAGGCTCCACCTTCACCGTGTACCTGCTTAAAGAGCAGCCAAGTAATGTGCTTGGTTACCTGTAGTAGAACACATCAACGCCCGTGTTGCAACCCGATTTCCTATTCACTTCTTCGCGCTGCCAGCCCTTTGGTAGTGCGTTGCAATCAACGCGTTTTCTTTCAATTGTAATGTTCGGATTCATTTGCATGCTCCAAAATCTTTTCTTTTTGTTTATTTTTCTTACATTTGTAGGAAGCAGCGTCTCATTCGATACTCTTGCAAACGATGTAAGTACTCGCAAGAATAATACGTGATAAGAGATTCACTGCGCACAATAGTGGCGTCTCTGACGTCACATTTGCAAATGTTTATGTATACCAAGACGATTAGGAACAATTCGTATAGTTTTTGTTTAAAAAAAATCACTATACGTGTAATTCCATAAAATAGTTTATGTAGATGCGGTGAGAAACATGTAATGACGTATTTTTTTACATACCATGATTTATGTACTTTTATACTTATTATTCCAACATCAGTGTTGGATAACGCATCAATGCTATTGAGAATGCGAATGAGCGGATAAAGAAGAAGCACCAGTCGACGACGTAAGTAATTTTCGTGTGACTAAACTTAAATTCCGCTTGTGTGGTTAAACGATAATTACACATTCATTGCTCGAAAAATGTAATATTGAACTGTACAAAATTGTTGCAATATATTCTAATATGTTATCAACACCTTTGCAGGCTCATAAGCAGAACAGATTGACAGTCACCGTTTTCGTTTCGTTTTTTTGGACAACAAGAACAAGTGGCAGCTGGAAGCTCTAAGCGAATAAACTAAAAAGGAAAAAAGAAATACGAAGGAAAATGTCTTCATCAGCCATATTTGTGCTGGACGTGAAGGGCAAGGTGTTGATATCCCGCAATTATCGCGGTGACAACATTGACATGGCTGTAATCGATAAATTCATGCCGCTTCTCATGGAACGCGAAGAAGAAGGTCTCGTCACGCCCATTCTGCAGACCTCTGAGACCACCTTTGCCTATATTAAGACAAATAATTTATATATTGTGTCCACAACGCCGCGCAATAAGAATGTAAATATTGCGCTCGTTTTCGTATTCCTGCACAAAATCGCACAGGTGTTTGTCGAGTATTTCAAAGAGTTGGAGGAGGAGTCCATTCGTGATAATTTCGTTATAATCTACGAGTTGCTTGACGAACTCATTGACTTCGGCTATCCCCAAACGACGGATTCGAAAATACTGCAGGAGTATATCACGCAAGAGGGTCACAAGTTGGAACTGCAACCGCGCATACCCGTTGCTGTAACGAATGCAGTGTCCTGGCGCTCGGAGGGTATCAAATATCGCAAAAATGAAGTGTTTCTGGATGTCATCGAGTCGGTTAATCTGTTGGCAAATGCTAATGGAAATGTGCTGCGTAGCGAAATTGTTGGCGCCATCAAAATGCGCGTCTATCTGTCCGGTATGCCGGAGTTGCGCTTAGGACTCAACGACAAGGTGCTCTTCGAGAGCACCGGACGTGGCAAGTCCAAGTCGGTTGAGCTAGAGGATGTCAAGTTCCATCAGTGTGTGCGCCTGTCACGCTTCGAAAACGATCGCACAATCTCGTTCATACCACCGGATGGCGAATTCGAGCTGATGTCCTATCGCCTCAATACGCATGTGAGTAGAATAAATAACCATAGGCTTTCAGAATCTACATATAATGAATCTTTCCATACCAGGTCAAACCGCTGATATGGATAGAATCGGTTATTGAGCGGCATGCTCATTCACGTGTAGAGTATATGATTAAGGCGAAATCCCAATTCAAGCGTCGCTCTACGGCCAACAATGTGGAAATTGTAATACCCGTGCCTGCCGATGCGGATTCGCCCAAATTCAAGACCACCATTGGCAGCTGCAAGTATGCGCCGGAGCAGAATGCCATCATATGGACAATCAAATCGTTTCCAGGCGGCAAGGAGTATCTGATGCGTGCCCACTTTGGCCTGCCCAGCGTGGAGAGCGAGGACAACACTGAGGGTAAACCACCCATACAGGTGCGCTTCGAAATTCCATACTTCACTACGTCGGGCATACAGGTGCGTTATCTGAAGATCATTGAGAAGAGCGGCTATCAGGCGTTGCCCTGGGTCCGTTATATCACGCAGAACGGCGACTATCAGCTGCGCACCAACTAAGCTACGCCCACAAACATGAACACACACACACACACACACACGCGCGCGCATTCCAGCCAAGCTTAAGCGAAGATCCCTCTTGTTGCGTCTTATATTTTAGTAAGGAGTATGTTAGTTAGCTGCCTCACCTTCACACTGTGCGTTAAGTCAAAAGTATATACATATATATATATATATAAATTGAAAATGGTATTCCCGCAAACGGAAAATCAGCTTGGAAAACTGTTTAAGCTTTAAATTTGTTTAGAGGTTAGCCTGGGCTAAGGCGGGGCTACAAAATTCAGCACAAATTTAAAAATGTAAAATATTTGACTAACTTGGATATGCATTGGAAATTCGAAATTTGTTAAGCAGTCATTTTGTGATCGATAGTCGTTTTGCTAACGTTAGCGCTGAGCCAAATTGAGAGAATCGATTATAGTTAATTTTTGCACAACACTGATTTGCTGACAATAAACTTCAGCTTGATCCTTTGCAGGAATACCTTTAATTATAATGTTTTGTTTTATTTCTGCGTATTGTATTGTATTTTGTATGTAAATCAAACTAATAAATTTTTAAAAACATTTTCAAATGTAATTATAACGACACTCGACTTAATATGTGCCACAAAATATATATTTAAATGTTTTTTGTTTGCATCTCATGCCCCTTAAAAAAAACCCAAATATTTAAGTTTTGTCTACGTATTTAGCAACAAATTTGAAATGGTTTGGAACCATTAAAAACAAAACACAAGATTGCTTAAGCTTAATAAATGCACTTTTCGATGAGTCTCTCTGGTTTAGATTTGTAGGATTTCAGTTTTTTGTTTTTCAATTTTGTTGATCCATCCTTATTGCTTGAAGCTTTTCAGGGGATAGTGTTGCTTGTGAGCCTCGACATGCTGCTCCAGTTCGCTCTGTTGCTGCTGCAGATGCTCGGGCATGTCGGCGTAAACTCCCTCAAACATCTCACGCCAATTGGGCTTCAGTTTCTTTTCGGAGATGGCAATCTGCTTGAGCACCTGCTTCCGCACTCCGCTCACAAATTCCGTTTCTTGTTTCTCGTTGAACCAGCCCTTGTGTACCATGTAACTCTTCAGTTTGGAGATGGGATGCTCCAGTGTGTTCCACATTTCTATCTCCTCCGCAGAGCGATACGCCGTGCTGTCATCTGACGTCGAATGATGACTTATACGATAGGCCAGTGCCTCGAGCACAACTGGTTTATTCTCTCGCAGCACATATTCCCGCGCTCGCTTCATTGCATTGTAGACGGCAAACACATCGGTGCCATCGACACGGATGGTAGCTATGCCATAGCCCATGGGACCACGTCCAGCAATGCCATCGCCTCGGTATTGCTCATTCGAAGGTGTCGATATGGCGAAGCCATTGTTGCGACTGCAAAAATAGAATTATAGATGATCAAATCTATTGATAGTTGAGCTTCATTGGGAATAGACTTCTCTTTCTACCTACCAGAAAAATATCACTGGACACTCGAGCGTGGCTGCAAAATTGAATGCAGCATGTGCATCGCCCTCGGAGGCAGCACCTTCACCAAAGTAACAAACGACGCAGGTATCGTTGTTCGGTTTTCGTTTAAGAGCATAGGCAGCGCCCACAGCTTGCGGTATTTGCGTGGCTAGGGAATGTGGAGAATGGGAAGGGATTAGCACACGACTCACATCTATTGCACTACCAATTGCCTCTTACACAATGGACTGGAAATGGTCACAAAGTTGAGCTCTTTGGAGCCATAATGCACGGGCATCTGCTTGCCGCGACCAAGATCATCGTCGTTGCCATAGCACTGATCGATAAACTGATCAATGCGAAAGCCGCGCCATACTAAGACCCCCGCCTCTCGGTACTGGCCATAGATCAAGTCACGCATTTCCAGGGCGGCGGCACTGCCAATGTGAGAGGCCTCTTCGCCAAAATTGGTCATGTAGAAGGAGATACGTCCTTGTCGCTGCGATTCGTATAATATTTTGTCCATGGTGGACAGCAGCAGCATATCGCGAAACATTTTCTCAATCACCTCCTGGCTCAGCTGTGGATCCTCCTGTTCGTTGAGAACGTAGCCATCACGATCCATAACCCGATAAATGGGTATCGGTGCATAATCTTCGGGCATTGTCAGTTTGAGATTGTTTACAAATGCTGCATCGCGTGCACCTGGAAAGGCATAACGATCGTCCGCTGACTTTCCACTGGCACTGTAGCTGCGTTGTACGCCCGAAAGCTGACAATAAAAACAGTTAATTTTTATCTATTGTGAACTCCAATTGGAATACTAACCATTCGGGCATTTTGCTTGGCAGCATTAAAAAGTTGAACGGATTTGCGCAGGAATGACATATTTATAAATGGATAGTGAAAAGGGTAATTGCAACAGGACAAGGTACACGGGTAAATGAATTTATTTACTTATTTATTTTTAGTTGCGTTGTGTTCTGTTGCTGCCTTGTGCTCCAAATCAGCTGCGTTACGCAACAGGTATGCGGCTAAGCCGTGTATGCAGCGCCTAACCCTCGGTCGCAAAATTTGCATGAGGACAATGTACGAAAAATTGTGTTTTGAATTAAATTAGTACTTTTAACATGCTTTTATTTTTAAATGATCAGTTTAAGCATAATACCATATTTTTAAGAATATTTTAAAGTTTACATATGTTTCATTCTTTGCAATATTTAGTTCACGCTGTATTAGCGTACTAGTCCGCCAGTGTTGGCTAACACTCAAGAAAAATGGCAACTGTGCAGCTTGACGAGGCGCAATTCTGGCAGTCCATAGGAATATTAATAAGAAACTATCATGCTTTGAATAAAAAAATATTCGAAGTGCTTATAACGCAAGTGCAAAAGCTGCAGCTTGGCAAACTATATGAATCCAATGAGGCTGAGCTGGAGCAACAGCTGCTGCAAAGCAATAACAATGGAAGAACATGCGAAGGTTTTAGAATTAGCTACAAAATGTTGACCAAAAAGTTGTCCTCAAACATTTTGGCCAATGGAACTGTGGGTATGCGCAGCTCAAAATAATATCTCAACATATAATTAAAAATGCATTTTAATTCCAGATTTTAACAAGCAAAGCTATGAATGCCATTTCATAGCTGACTCAGCTTTTGATGACTTCGTCGTGCAATTAGTCGATGGCCAAGTGGAAGCGGCGCTTCTGCCACAGCAATCAGGAACGGAGTGTGAACAAAGCTCACGCTGGGCGCAGTTCGTGCTAAAGCCAAAGCTCTGCAGCTGGGCACAGAGCCAGCCGGACAGAAATGCCCAGAAATCGTTACGTTTACTGGATGTGGAAATGTACTGTGAGTTGTACAAGAAGTTGAAGCAAAAGCATGCGCAGCGCCTGCTGCATTATTGGCAGACGACTAATGAATCGACGGATCCGTTAAAGTTCATTTACGAGGATTTGGCTATTGCTGCATACCTAATCACGTTCTGGCACTGTACGCGATCGCAGCCGACAGCGTTTGCGGATCTGGGCTGTGGGAATGGGCTGCTCGTCCATGTGCTCAATGCGGAAGGCTACAAGGGCTACGGTTACGATGTACGCCGGCGTAAGCTGTGGTCCCTCTATCCGGAGCCAACAAATTCGAATCTAATTGAGCAAACTGTAGAGCCGAACAGCTTTCGATTAGATTATCCAGATATTGACTGGCTGATTGGCAATCACTCCGACGAGCTGTCACCCTGGCTGCCCGTCTTGGCCGCTCGACTGAAAACGAGTTTTTTCTTACTGCCCTGTTGTCCCTTTGAGCTGTCCGGCGCCAAGTTTCAGCGGCGCAACACCAGCATTAGCGCCTATCAGGACTTCATGCTCTACGCTCATCATTTGTCCCATCTGTGTGGCTTTGCAACCCAGCAGGATCGTCTTAAAATTCCAAGCACCAAGCGCTTATCTTTGATTGGCTTGAAGCACACTGCAAAACCTGTCCAGGAACTCGAATATCTGGTGCAGCAAGAGCTGCAAAAGCATAAAGCGGGCGATCAATACGCGGCTGATGCGGTGAAGCTGCGCGAGAGAGCGGAGAGCGTCAAAAACTGCACCCAAGTGGAAAAGAGCATCATCGATGCGTTGGTACTGAAAATCTTTAACATGTTGCTAACCAATGCTCAGACAACAAACGAAAATGATGCGGATAGCAACTGGCTGCCTGGACAGCAGCTAAGCATGCGCGATATAACCCAAGGTCTAACCAAATCAGAGCTAAGCGGTATTAAGTCCGAATGTGGCGGCATTAAAACATTACTCCGAAACAAACACGAAGTATTTGAATTTTGCGGCGAAGATCGAATTGGCATACGTAAGCCCAAGGCAGCTGCGGCTGACTCGACTGGAAAGTTGATGACAATCAAAAAACGATCCTGTTTCTTTAAGCTAAACCATCCACAGGGTTGTCCCTTGGATGCTGACGAGTGCTCCTTTATACATTAGTTGTATGAAGATAAATAGGATTAATCCGTTGGCAATTCACGCAGTTGACTTAGATAATTATTTTAAAAACTTTTGTTTTTAGTTTTGTTGTTTAATATATTTCGTGTCTACATATTTAAATAATTGTATGAATAGATTTGAATTGAAGTGTATTTATAATTATTTTTCTCTGCTGATTTTTTCTCCAATAAAAATTAAACTTTTCTTCTTTATATTTTTGTTACTAAATTCGCTTTAGCGGGAACTGTCGGAGCTGTTGCTGCGACGACGGCGGCGAATGGGCGAACGTGAACGACGACGCGGCGAACGACGGCCGCGAGGTGGTGAGTTACGACGTCCGCCACCACCACCACCACCGCCTCCGCGATTATTAAAGCGATTGAACTGTGGCGGGGAACGCCAACGTCCGCCCTGTGGTCGCCGCATCTGCGGCGACGGTCGTCGCATGGGCGGTCGCTGCTTTGGCACAATGACTGGCGATACTGTTATCTCCTGGCCATCGATCTGGCCACCATCCATGTGCTTCATGGCCGACTCGCAGTCCTCAGCCGTTGCATACTCCACATAGGCCATGCCGCGTCCGAAATTGGGATGATAACGATCAGTTGGGAATTCCACATTCTTGATTGTGCCAAAGCTGTTAAAGATCTCCATCACATGTTCCTTGGTGATGTTCCGAGTGAGTCTGCCAACATGGATACGCACTGGCTTCGGTGTGGGTGAGCGTGAGCGGGTGCGACTGCGGCTGCGTGAACGTTCGCGGCGTTTCGGTGGCGGCGTGCGATCGACGCTGCCACGCCCACCGCCACGACGACGCGGCGACCGCGAGCGGCTGGCCGAGCGCGAGCGTTCACGCTTCACGTTATTCACCTCGCCACCTCCAGCGGCGCCACTGCGATCATTGGAGCTGCGGCGAGCACGATCTCTGGAGCGAGTACGACTGCGCTGAACACGATCGCGATCACGTTCACGTTCCGATTCTTTGCGCACCTTGCTATTGGGTCGTGGCGATTTGGTGGTTCTGCGCGGCGAACGGGAACCATCCTTTCCGCCTGCTGCACCACCGCTGGTGCCACCACCACGACGTCTAGTTTTCTCGCTGCGATCGGTGTCGGTCGACGATGAGGAAGAGGTACTGGACGAATCGCTGGAGCTGCTCGAACTAGAGCGCGAGTTGGAGCCAGAGCTGCTGCGTGACGATGAGCTGCCCGATGAACTTTATAAATGTAAGTTAATATTTCAGCTTAAACCGGCAAAAAAAAAAAAAAAACAAAAAAAAACAACTAAGTCATATAAATACGCACCTTCTGCTGGAGTCACTACTGGAGGAAGCGGAGCCTCGGCGTTTGCGTTCCCGTTCTCTGCGCGACGAATTGGATGTAGCGGCTTTTGCGTCCTTCTCTTTAACATCTTTCTCTTTATTTTCCTTTTCACCCTCGGCAGTTGGAGACCGGGCACGCGCCCTTATTGGGGGGAAAATATGTCGGTCATGAAATAATTCTAAGCACTGGCAGTTGTACTTACATTTTACGATTGATATTGAACTTAATTCACTATTCACTGATAACTCGTCAAAAAAATTTTAAATTTGTTTGATAAAACAATACTTCTCAAACAGAAAAAAATGTCAAGTTAAATATTCAATGGCGTTTATGTTTTCCGATGATATATATCGGATGTCTGTTTTAAAAACGACGCAGAGTCGCATTCTTTGGACATGGTACACATTCGATATATCTGGCATGCAACTATGTAAAAAGTAATCGTTAATGTAGACAGTGTGACCGGTTATAGGAGTAAAAAATACGTACGTTCATACATCTACAGCTCTTTTGTCAGGTCGAGAGTCGCGCAGAGGTAAACTCCCATAAAAAATTCAGTTACATTTAATATCAAGTGCAATTTGTTATTTAAAGTAGCATAACTGTTGAGATTTTGTCTAATGCAAATTGTGCTTGTCAACGATTGCGTATACACGTAGTGAAATTATATAAAACGCAATTGTTTAATGCCAGTTTTTATCTGTATGGTGACGAAGTGGTTGTCATTGTGAATTCATATATACATATATATGTGCGTATGTATGCGTGTTTAAATGAATGTGTACACACACTTGCACACACATTCACTAATAAATTTGTGAACTTGTGTTGATTGAAGTGAGCAATGGCCAAAGGGGAGCGGTTCGAAGTCACTGTGGGGCACAGAGCAGAGTTTCGATTTTTTTTTTACCCACATCTATGTATACTCACAACGCATTTACAATTGATACGTTTCGACTCCCCACACAAAGCAAGAGACAGAGAGAGCAATAAAGAGAGAGAGAGGCAGGCACACAAGTGGTGAGAGTTTAAGCGAACAGGGGAGCAAATAAATGGTCTGTCTGAACATTTTACCACACTACCTCTTTGTCTGTTGAAGCGAGTTCTCGTGCTGGTATTTTACTCGCTCGCGTCGATGTGTAAAATTATTTATTTTTTTGTCCCCTGATTTGATAATTTTGCAATCGTTTGTGCCTGTGGTGGTTATGTAGCCGCGTTATTGTGAATATTGTTAATGTTATCTGTATGTGCATAGTTAATAAAAATCAGGCAAACATTTCTATAGTATACATACATATACATATATGTATATGTATGTATATATAATCGATGTGCGTATGCGTGTGTCGTGTGTCTCAAAAAAGAGCAATCGTCGTTGAAGTTCGACTACCATGACTACGCAATAGCAACAACAAGAGACAGCGAGACGCGATACTTGGTTAGGTGGGTTTTTGCTTTTCTCTTCTGCTCTGCTCATTGCTTTAGTGCTCTCATTCAACTGTATGCAAGTGTATGCCTGTGTGTGTGTGTGTGTGTGTGTGTGTTTGGTTTTCTTTTGCTTATCTCTCTCACACGCTCAATCATAATGTTAAGAGTAAAAGGCAAGTGATGTATAGGCATACATATGTACATTTCGATAAACATACGCATACAAATATATATATATATATATGTATATATATATATATTTTTCTAATTTATTGTTTTAATTTTGAGAGGGTGGCAAGAGTTGACCCTCAGCTACACACACACACACACACACTCACAGACTGACACGCACATTACAGTTGTAAATGCGTTGTAAAAATAAGGCGTTTTACATAAATGCAGTAATACAAGCATACATACATACATGTGCATACATACTTACATATTTATACCCAAATGAAATTATTAGTGTTATTGTTATCAGGTTTTAGGATTTCTGCCATAGCCCAAGTGCCAAATGTGCGGATGTGTGTTGATTTGTATGCATACAAAACATACATACATACATACATACATACATATATATATCTACGTACATAGTAACATTTATACATATAGCTTAACTGCCTGCTTAACTTACATACATAGTCTTAAAATTTATATAACGTGCATTTTACTATTTGGCAATAAAACACTACGCTTTATATATATATACATATATACATATATTTATATGTATATTCAAATCTACGCCCAAAAACACGTTTTACTCAAGCATTTATTACTAACATAAAAAAAAAAACACTTCAGCTATTTTCGGTTTAACCGAAAATTCATTACCCTTGTAGTTTTAAAGGAGTTACATAGTTATATTAAACTATGTTAAACTAAATAGGAAAGGAAAGGCCAAAATCATTGCTTGAAATAATGAAAATGATTGAGAAAGTATGGTTTGAGGATATAACGGTGGAATCTTTGGAGGCTTTGTATGATTCCATGCCCAATAGGGTCAAATGTGTGATCAAGGCCAAGGGTGGTGCTACCAAATATTTATACATTTATAATTTAATTTTGAAATTCAAATTGATTTAATTTTGACCATATTATAATTTATGCTTATTGCAAAAAGTTTAAATAATATGAAAGCATTTTTTTTTGTTTTGTTTCATTTTTCCCTTTTTACTGAAAAGTCGATTCATTTTGGTGTTTTCAGAAAAAAAATGTTCCTAATTTGATGAAAGACATATAAAAATTAAATTTTAAAATTTTTATGTGAAATTGATTAAATAATAGAAAAAAATTTAAATTAATAAATTGCATTGAAATTTAAATGGTTCTCTGGCTAGAGAACGCACCAATTTGTAAAACTGTATATACAATATATCTGACCGATTATTTTTCTTAGAGATGTTTATTATAGAAAAATCGAAAAGCTTCTATAGCATCTATGTGATATAGTCCGATTAAAAACGTCATCTCTGAAGATTTAATAGTCTATTCATGTATTAATTAGAACCACGAGCAAATGGTCTTTATCTCAATTTACTCAGTTTCTATACAAAGTAGCACAGTTTGCCGTTCTACAAGGGTATTAAGGATAAGTCAATACCAACAAGTAAATAAGTCTAAACAAAATATGAATGTAATTGCAAATATTTCTTTTACTTTTTTGTTTTTTCTTTGTTTTTAGCATACATACAAAATATTTTATTGCTGGTTTTGGTGGTAAATTTGCATTTGTTAATGGCCGTGGCCAGACGTGCCCGCTTCTTAACACAAACATTCAAAACATAAAAAATATATACATATATATATATATATAATTTTAAACATAAAATAAGAAATAAAAAAAACAATATGTTTTTTTTTTAATCTATAATAGACATGTAAAAACGAATATTGAAACTAAAACGGAAATGTATGCTAAGTATATATACATATAGCACATAAGACTGGCGCGCCTCTATATGTATCTGTATTTGTATTTGTATCTCACTGACCAACTATTGCAACAGTAACTGCAAAAGCAATTCGCACACACCTCAACCTCAACCTTAAGCTCAAGTTTAAAAAAGTTTATATATGCATATACTTGTATGTAGTATATATAAATAGAGCTTCATCTATTGCTCGTTCGCCTTCATAAATGCCAACTTATATATTCATATTTAGAATATATATATATATATATATATAATATATATTTTAAAATATTGTATATATATACATAATTAATATGCATATATATTGTATTATTCCTCGTACCGCCTTCTACTACCAACAAAAACAACAACAACCACCATCAACAACAAGAACAACAACCAACCAACAACATTCTACTGCAACTTGGCAACAGACCTGGCTTTAGTTTGTAAGCTTGTTATTTTCTTGTAAATTTGTTAAACACATTTGTACTATCTATATATTATATATACGATTATTTATTGTAAGGCATGCGAAATGAAAGATAATACAAAAACATCTAAGTCAACTTTCAACTAGCTTCTCTTTCATTTCGCCTGCCTTAGATGTCATTTGTAACGTTTTGTACTTGTCCTACGTTCTTTGGTTCCAATATTGCTCTAACCCCATTTATACCATCCATACAACAGCAAATACACATACATTGTTTGTTTTATGCACACATACACACACACACACACACACACGCAGACAAGCATACATGCATATATGTATATATAAATATTACAGTACAACTTTGATAGATTGTTATATCCGTTTACCAAATCCCATTTGTAGATGATATGGGCAGTGCTATATGCACATATAAATACATAAATGGAATTCTGTATCTTATTTACTTGGCTTATCAACAAAGAAAAACAAACAAACATTGACAGCTAATAAAATGTGTCAAGTTGTGTAAATTATTAAGTTTTGTTATCGATCAGTTTTCGTGAAAGATAATAGAAATATGAATATATCAAGAATATGAATATATCAAATATAAATTTAATTTATATATAAAAAACTTATTTAAAATGAAAAGAAATTCGAAAGCCATATTTGTGCGTAACAGTCACATGAACAGTTTCAGAGTCCGTGTGATTCTACGTATTAGTCTGGAGAGTGGGACATCTTTACTAGCAAGCAATGCCCAAACAGGAGCAAGACTTTGTGGAAATCTCTTCATTTTGAAGAGTGGCGCTTTGGTTTGCCCACATATCCTTAGATCAAGCTTTAGGTAAGCCTCATAGAGAATCAATAAATTATTTTAAAGAGCAATTAAGGAGACAAAGAGAAGATCGTATGGAGTCATAACTATAAAGTTATAAAATTTTATATTAATTGATTTTAAAATAATATAGTTTTTTTTTTAATATTTATATTAAATAATCAAAGACTGATTTTCGTAAAATCGTGATACTCTGTGATAGCGGAAAGTCATAGTCATTGTGCTAGCTTTAAAACTAAATTAAGGTATTATCAAAGTTGTGCTGTTTCTAATATGCATATATGTATGTACATATATACATGTGCTAAATACTATATATATATATATATATGTATAGTTTATATGAATATACGTAAGATAATTGTTATATCCTTTCAAGTCTGATGATATCAATAGAGTACTACTAACTACTTTTGTAACCGACAGAGAGAAGAACAAAATATGAACATTTACCAATAATGTTTTGTTTTTATTTTGTTATGTTATCATACACATACTTTCGCACACACACACACACACACACACATACCCATATCCAAGCATTACGTATACATATATATAACTATTAGCTATGTATGACAAGAGTTTTTTTCCTCATATTATTAAACGCATATATATCAGGCATATTGTGTACTCTATATAGTTACCCAGAAGACTAACCAAGCACGTATTATCCACTCATTGATTTATTTATTAATTATTGACAAAATCTTATTAAAGCTACACTGTTAAAAATCAAACTCAAATTGTTGCTGTTTTATTTATGAACAAGAAAATATATAGATATTATTCTATATAACTACATACATATATACGCTATCTACTTTACATATTCACACACACACACACACACACACACACTTATATATATACACATTTTTAATGCTGTTTTCCTCAGTAAGTACTAGTATTTATCCCTCTATCCATAAATGTTTTGTGCTCTCTTATCTATTGTTATTGGTTTTGAATCCTCTTTATATTTACCAATCACTTTGTTCGAGCATGTTGGCTTGTTGGTTGTTTTTGCTTTTGTGTACTGGAAGGCGGGCGCGGCTTTAACATAGTTCAACTATTTTTTTTGAAAAAAAGCAAACGTTTTCCTTGCAGCTATAAATGAGACACAAACAAAGGTTTGAATAATCAAGAATACAAGATAAACAACCGCAACAACAGCAGCAGCAACAACACCAACTGCAGTTAAGTCTCAAGCAGCAGCAGCCGCAACATGCTGAACTCCAATGCGAATCATTCGGGCAACAGCCGGCGGCCATTTTCTCGCAATTCCTCCTCGGCCCGTTCACATCGGGGTCGCATGCTATACTCCCCGCATCCACATGGACAGCAGCAGCAGCAGCAACAACAGCAGCAGCAGTCGCAGCGAAACAACAGCAACAACAACAACAACAACGGCCTTGTGCCGGGTCATAGTCCCTGGTGCAATGTAAATCTGAATCGCCACAATAATGATAACAACAACAACAACAGCAACAACAACAATGCCAACAATAACAAAGATGCAATCGATGGCAGAAATTCGAATTGGTAAGAGCTACGCAGCTTATGGTATATAAAAAATACCGAAATATAAACTTTGCAAATTACGTTAGCTTTAAGTGACATAAAAGCGAATTTGAAGTACCCCCTTATCCAAATGCCCTCTATCCCGCCGTTATCCCACACCGTACTATAATTGCCTACGATCTGCCATAAAAATAATAATAATAACAACTACAACATCCCTGTTACTCGTTCCCCACGCTCCCCACGACAACTATAGAACAGTTTTCTCTACTCTTCTATCAATATCTATCTGTCTGTCTCTCTCTCTCTCTCTCTCTATAAATATATATCTAACTACTTCTACGTAACTACACCACAGTTATAAAAATCGCTTTTAGGTTAAAGGGAGAATTTTGTAATTAATTGCGTGTTGTCCAAAAAAAAAAAACAAAAAAGAGTAAAGAGTAAATCAATATTCATACAAAGCGCAGCCAAAAACATTTCTTTGGCCTCTTTTACCGTTGAATTTTCGAAGCACTTAAAAAAAAGAATAAAAACTTGCATTAACAACAAAACAGCTGCACGCTCAGCCATTGCAAGAGAGCGAGAGCTAACGCAGCCAGCTTTTTCAACACACTGCCGCTTGCGCGCGCTCTCGCTCTCTCGCACTCGCTTTGACAGTGTTGCACAGTGGTTTGCAGTTTGCAGCTGTTTTGTTGGTCTCTCTACTTTTTTATAAATTCGTGTTCATTTGTTATTTTCGTTCTCTTTCGTACTGTACATTTCTTTATGTTTTGTTTTATTTTTTTTTATTCGTCAATTGGCACATATGTTTAACCTCTAACTACTAATTATCGTTGTATCCTATTTGCATTTACATTAAAATATAAAAAGAATACACAATATTCGTTCTGCTCAAAACAAACAAATCTCCATTCCTAATTGTATCGTGTGTAAATTTTCTAACCGCTTCAATTACAAATATGTATACATACCAGGCGAAATACCATAGTAGATACATATATTAACATTTTTCTAAGAACTTATCAGAAAATGTTTTGATTTTCAAGCGTTACCAAAAAAAAAAAAAAAAAAAAAATCAAAGACCAAATGCATGAAGAGCACTTGAAAATGGCGAGCAAAACAAAATACGTAGCAAATCTCCTAAGTTGTTTTTTTTTATTAGTAGTTGTTTCTTTGTCCAACAAAAACAAGCTTCTTAATTTATTGTACTTACTAAATACTTTTACATACTCTCTCGTACATACATATGTAAAGCGCGCTTAACGGTTTATTACCAAGCATGCCAACATCATTAATTTACAACAACAATAACATTTATTTTGCAATTTTTGCCAACGAACAAACAATTTTCTTTGCCGCAGGCAAACGAAATTATTGAGATCTGTACAAATTCGTAATTCGTAGTTGGTAAAACAAAAATTACTTTTTGCAATTGAAGTTTGCATATAAATTGTTTGCTTTTCTTTAAAAAAAAACTAGTTTAATGCTACGTGTGTTTGTAAATTTGTATTGTATACTTTAAAAGGGTTTTTCGGTTATGGATTTTATAAATATTTTATATAAATATATAGCTTTATCTATGCATATAGCTTCCTCTCAATGCAAATATGACTGTGTAAGGGAAAATCAATTTACACATACATGATTACAGCGCATTTTCATATACATAAGTACATGTATGTAATCGAACAAGTTCCAACAGAATGAAGCTTAAAGTGAGGTTATGTGAAGTGCAGAATGCTTTAACATTGCAAATTGAAGAAAGCTAGAGGCTGCGTGATAGATGTAAGTGTTTTTCATGCATACTCAGATAAGCCAAATATGCGGACAACAATAATTACACCATATTTAGTTCCACACAGCGAACTAGTTCAAAGAGCAGCTAAGTCAGCTGTACTACTTTACAGCTGTATAACACTTTTTAGTCCGCTCTGCATTTGAATTTTTATTTTTTTTTGTATTTCTAACTATTTTCTGTTAACATTTTTTTTTATTTTGCGCATAGTTTCGCTTTACGTTTATGCAAAAAGATAATTTAAATTTTTTTAAATACTTTGAAAAAACAAAATATTGTGATGTATTGCGATGAAAAACCATGTGATTATAATAAATGCAACCGTCAAAGTGCAAGCAAATATATATCTTTACATATATATTTTTAAATAAAAACATTTAGTTACAAAATTTCCTCTTTATCCAAACCGTACAGTAAATACTTAGTTGTAATATTTTTTTCAATTCAACATTTTATGAATGATATAATGCATTTTAGTTGAGTTTATTGATTGTTATTGAATAGAATTTATAGATTGGTGTACTTCTATTTATATAAGCGCTTAACTGCATTTTTGGTGCCAGTAAACAATACATAAAAATTCTCTGATAAATTTTACTATATATATATGTATATATATGTAAAATATATGTATGTATATTTAATGATCAAGAAACTCAGCTTAATGTTTTACTTATTTATTTGCATTATGCACACTGCGGCTTAGAATGTTCAATAAACAGTTTTAATGTACCTAAATAGAAATTCCAAAAATTCAAAAAAAAAAAACGTCAAAAAAGCTACTAAACTAAATATATAGTAAATGCGTTACTATTATTTCTTTCGTATATACATATATCTTTTTATCTATAGTTGTATTCAATATGTGATTGTGTGTGAGCGCAATGTTCAAAATCCAAGCAACTATTATATAATATATGAACTTTTGTCACACTCTCTGTTAAAAACAAAACAAAAACAAAAAATCCAATAATAGTTTAATATCTAGCATACTTACTTATACTATATGATTTCTTCTCTTAAGTTTTTTGGACACGAATCAACCTGCAATTAGTGCGTAAGTGTTAAACGTAAACGTAATATTTTTTTGGCGCTTTTTGGCCCACGCCCACCCAACTGCTGCTGTCTATGTGTGTGTGTGTGTATGTATATATATTATATATATATATATATATAAAAAATTATATATATAATATATACTTATTTTAGTAGTATCTTGTATACCCCAGCTCGATTACTCGATCTGTGTCACCCTCAGATATTGTCTTAAGCTTTACATACGCATGTTGTTGTGCTTACGTTACGTTACGTTAACGAAATTACGTGCATTGCGCGCCCGAAAGCTGATTCGTCAGAGCGCGCCGCACCAACACATGCATACATGCTCCCTCAAAAGCTGGATTAACGGTTTACGTTTTTTGCGTTCTCTTTTGTATATTTTTGAGCATGTACAGCACTGTCTATTTCTCTCTCTCTCGCTCTCTCTTTCTTATAAGTACATATAACTCTCTGCCTCTCTCTCTCTATATATATATCTCATGTTTAGCTAGTGAAAGCGTTGCGTTGAAAAGTGTCCTAAAAACTGTGATACTCGCATTTGTTGTTATATTTTTGATAAACATTTTAATTTCCTTTTTGTAAGCGTAGTGTGCATTGAAGCGAAAGCCAAACAAATAAATAAATAAAATAGCAAACTAACAACTATTTCTATTTAAAATGCATAAGTACAACAAAAACAATAAGAGAAAAAACCAAAAAAAGAAAAACCGAATTGTCCAAAATTAGTACGTATTTGTTTCTACTAAATGCATATTGCATTTGTGTGTATATGTAGATAATTATTAAATAATATTATACAATTGCAACAACAACTCTTGCTACATATACACGCATTGCCATTATATTATTATAAACTATATGTGTGTGTATATATTGATATTATATAATTACATAAATATATATATTATATATATATCTATATTAAACTAATAATCTAATTATTGCATTTTGCCATTTACATATATATTATTTTTATCTTTTTCGTTTTTCTTTCTTCTTCATAAAAAAAACCGAAAAAAACTGCAAAATAATAATAATAATAAAAAAAACTATATAAATAACGTATATGTGTGGCTACCACTCTGCATATATACACTACTACTACTACTACTACTACTACCTACTACCTGTACATGTATATGCATACAAAAATAACTATATATGGGTTGTGTTTTAATACTACCACCACACTGCTACTGCATTGATTTGATTGAACAATTTTCAAATGTATCTCGTAAAATCGAATATATATATATATTATATTATATGCGTATATCTTATTATATGTATTACCATATTATCTGAAAAAAAAAAAAAAAACAAAAAACAAATCCAAAAACATAACGCAATTGCAATCCTAAATCGAAAATCCAGCGATGTACAAACAAGTAATTCTAGCGGAACTTGTATTTATAACAATAGCAAAACGCATCATCACAACAACAGCCTTAACCTCAATCATAATCATAATGCCTCCTCACAACAACAGAATCATCAGTCACAAGTCCATAATAGCCAGCCCACTCAGTATAACAGTAACAATAACAGTATCAGTAACAATAACAGTAACAGTAACAATATCAGTAACAGTAACAGTAATGTTAACTCTAACAGTTATCATCATTCAATTACCAACACTGCACACGACAACAATTGCACTGTTAACAATAGCAGCAGTAATCGCAGTAGCTTACGAACACTACACAATGAAAACCACAATCCCAATCAGTATTTAATCGCCAATCAGAATCCAATTGTGAATCACAGCTATCACAGCTATTTTGATATGTGCCACAGTGCTGCGAGTGTGCCTCCTGCTTTTGGTTCAATGTCCGTGTCCGTTGTTCGATTAAATCCAGCACGCTTATGTTTAACTGTTGCAGCCCCGACCACAACCACACCTACAACACGTCGTAGCACGCCCTTTGCCCTGATATCCTTACCAGCCCAACAGCATAACAACCACAACAACAGCCACAATCCACATAATTTCAATCATAATCATCAATATCACAGCACCCATCACAGTTACAACAACAACAGCAACAACCAGTATCACCAATCACAACCACAATCACAACCACTACAACAACCGACTAATCGCCAATCCCTCCCGCTAACACGTACGAATTCAAATTCAACAACCGCAACAACTTTCAATTCAACCAATACAACAACAAATAGTATTCCTACTGATGTTGTGAATGTCAATTCTTGTACCGATATAATTCCTCATGGGTCAACTGCGCCACAACAACAACAACAACAACCACAACCACAACAACTGTGTTCACAACGACAACAACGACGATCTCAAACCCAACAACAACAACCACAACAACCACAACAACAACTGCAACAATTGTCGCCGCCGCTTCTTATGATAAACCTCAACCAATTGACTGATACTCATTTTAACCACGTACCCATCAATAGTCATAGCCAAGGATCTGCTGGACCACATCACGGTCAGCGTAACTACAACAATCGCAACAACAACAGCAATAACAACAACAATGCGATTGGTTTGAGCAATTCAGATTATATGAACTATCGACGCGCTTGCCCAGCATTGTCACGTGACTATCAGCAACACCACAACAACAACAATGTTAACAACAACAACAATCTGGGCAACGGCCACAACAACAACAACAGTCGCCGCCACAATGGCAACTATGACAGAAATCCAAACAATAATGTGAGTTGACAAGCCAGTTCTATATAAATATATATAAATATGTATATATATAACTATAAATTAAATAATACAGATTTTCAAATAAGACTATAGTTACTCTATTTTATAAAAATCAAGCAAAGAAGATATCCTGTAGCCAGCAGCACATTCAATTTAATGTACATATGTAAATCTCTTACTTAGCTGGCCTCAACTATGATAAAGTCTATCACAAATGCTTAAAAATCATTAAACTTAAGGTATAATAAAAACAGCACTAAGTATACAGAGTCTATGAAAGGACACTAAAATCTGTAAATCTAATAGATTTCACCATTTCCGAATATTATTATTAGGCAATAAAATGCTGACGAGAATTAGTTCAGGCTATGCAAAATATATTTTCTGGCTAGAATTCAAACCGATTCTCAATATTAGCATAGATCACTGTTGAAAAAGTATTGCAGCCCCGATACTTTAAATGTTAACTAACAGTTCTGTTGTGACGCCACATTTTCAGCTTGTGCTCGTTATCTTATCAGAAGTTTGGCACTGTTAAGACTCAATATGTTCCGCAAAGAGTAGCTCCGATACTTTAAATATAAACTAACATTTCTGTTGTGACAACATTTTCAGGTTGTGCTCTGTTATCCCATCTCAAGTTTGGCCTAGTATTTCTCAATCGTGACATATCTGTTAAAGATGTCACCTGTTAACTCAGAGATTTCGCTACCTTCATACATATATGTAGATAGGCATGCATTAAGAATACTTGATTTTTCATTATGAGACCGATACATCAGAAAAGCAAGTTATAGTATAGTAATTGTAAAGAGTATACGACAAATTTAAATATATATGTTGTATTATAATAGTCTACTATATAAACTATACTGTATTCTAAGCTGTTATCTCAGCATTAAGTACATCTACATTTTCGATTTAATGTATTTCAAAATAGAAACTTATAAATCTAAATGCTGCCCCGTGAAGCAAAGTAAATATTTAAAGTATATTCAATTTAACATTTCATCGTAGAGTTTACCTTGTTTACAGAGTACTTTTCAGCCTCTTGACATATAGTTCTGTGCACCTCTTTCATTGTACTTCAACTTCTTGCAGCACTTTAATAATGGCAGCTCAGAACAGAATTTGGATCATAGAACCGATGGTGGCTATAGCTTTATGCGCAATGGGGGAATTGGTAATAGCTATGGTCGGAATGGTGCACAGCACTATCAGCAGCACATGAGTAATGGCTATAGCAACAACAATAATAATAATAATAATAATAACAACAACAACAACAACAACAATGTTGCATCTACATCCTCCGCTGGGCCGGGTCTAATGGGTGATGTGCCCTCCGGCTCCGGCTTGTCGGGCTCAACGCTATCGCTAAACAATGGACTTGGACCCAACGGTATCAACTCGGATAGTCCATCGCGCAAGCGTCGCCGAATTTCGGGTCGACCCAGTCAATCGCCACCAGCCATTTGGGAGCCCAGACGCTCACAGCGCGTCATGGTAAGTTGTTGAGCAGAGTAGGCTATTATAAACATTTCCCAATCAAATAATTTGTATCCAGATGCAACAGGGCAGTCCGCCGTTGCGTCGACCCCGACTGCGTGATGTGGCCACCTCCACACAGCAGCAGCAGCAGCAGCAAATACAACATCCGCAATACGCTCCACAGCCGCATCACTCGCAACAACAACAACAGCAGCAGCAGGTGCCGCCGAACTACCATCCAATGCATCATCAGCAGCCACAGCCGCACTATGCGCCGCAACAGCAACAATCGCATCAACATACACATGCGCATCGCTCGCCTTGGGATCTGACTGGCAATGGTCCGGCCGTGGGCAACGCTGGCGGGCCAGGTCCGAGCAGCACTGTGGGCGCCATATTGCAGCAGGTGCAGGCACCGCCGCCGCCACCACAGGCACCCAGTCATCAGCAGGGAGTAGGTGCTGGACCGCCACCACCGCCACCCACCTCGCTAATGGTCGACCTCAATCTGGCGCTGCGCCACGAGCCCATTTGGGCATCCTTCTGCACGTATCCCTTGCCACCCCAGGCACGTCTAGCACCCTGCCATCTGCACGGCATCTATGCGCAACCCTTCACGGCAGCACCGGCTGGACTGGCTGCTGCTCCACTACAGGTCGCCCAGGTACCGACGCCAACACAGGTGGCAGCTGCTGCAGCGGCAGCACAACACATGATCCAAGCGGCAACGATTACGGCACAACAGCAGCAACGCGATGTGGCCGCCATTGCAGTGGCTAATCTGACTTTAGAGCCACAGCCCAATGCCCATCATCTGGATGGACATCAAGCAGCCGCTGCGGCGGCCGCAGCAGCAGCCGCAGCTGCAGCAGCATCTGTGCCAGTGGGCTCCCAGGCAACGCATCCGCATCCACATCCACATGCACACGCACATCAGCTGCCGAGCCATATACACATCGCCTCGATGAGTGCCGCAGCGGCAGCGGCTGCCGCACAGCATATACATTCCAATGCAGCGGCAGCAGCAGCTGCTGCACATGTTTCACAAATGTCGGCGGCAGCGGCACCGCAGCAGATAATCATATCATCCGAGCGTCGTACATTCCCGCCGCATAGGCGTCTACCGCGTTTCTGGCCGGCCAATCATGGACCACATCGGCATGTCCTACCGCCGCAGTCTCTGGCGCCACATCAGGCGCCCGTGCAGATCCAAACCACCGCTGGCATTATCAATCCGGGCTTCTTGCTTAATTTCCTGTAAGTTCTGGTAACAAATCAGTAACATTCTAATATCTAATCATTTATACTATTACAGCGCCATGTTCCCGCTATCACCGTATAACCAACACGATCTCAACTCCGCGGACACCAATGAGACGGAGAATTATGAGGCGCTGCTCAGTTTGGCTGAGCGTTTGGGCGAGGCCAAGCCTCGTGGGCTAACACGCAATGAAATTGATCAGTTGCCCAGCTACAAGTATAATCCAGAAGCTCATAGTGGTAACTAATAGTTATTTATTTGCAGTGGCAAGTTCATTTCTAACCTGATTTGTATTATGATTGCTCTTTAACAGGCGATCAATCATCCTGCGTGGTGTGCATGTGCGACTTTGAGCTGCGGCAGTTGCTGCGCGTTTTGCCCTGTTCCCACGAGTTCCATGCCAAGTGTGTGGACAAATGGCTGCGCGTAAGTTATATATATTTTTTAATGTTTCTTGCTTAAACGAAGTTTTAGCATCTAACGGTACTTGCTCAATTGGCAGCTCAATTGTCAGCTTAATTGAGCTTATTGAAATAGTGTTCAGGAATTGTATCAACTTTATCGATATTTTTTGTTATTGCTTGTTATTATTCATTTGTTTTTGTATATTTGCAGTCGAATCGTACGTGCCCCATTTGCCGTGGTAATGCTTCCGATTATTTCGAGAGCACCGATCATCAACAGCACCACCAGCAGCAGCAGCAACAGCAGCAGCAGGCACAGGCAGCAGCTGCCACAGCTACAATATCTGGCAACGCTGCCACAGTTACCAGCAGTCCGGCAGTGACCGTTGCCGCCGCCGCCGCCGTCAATTCACAGCAGAGCCAGGCTGCTTAGGGCAATACTAGCAACAATAACAATAATAATAACAATAACAAATACCACAACCAAACGCTTTCGCCACGTCGTCCAGGTGCCGCAAGTAATGGAGCACACACAAAATCACAACAAACAAACAAACAAATACACACACAGTTAGCCTTTTTAAATAATTGATATAACGCGCAACGAATCCAACTGCCAAATCGCTTCCCCTTTAAACCAGACCACTTCAATAGCTTGTCGTAGTACTTTACTTAGGCGGTAGTTGTATGTTAGTAACGGTAAATGGTTAAAGAAAAAAACACACACAGTAAATTGTAATGTTAACAATGTAATTATATTCAAATGCATACCACCAAGATTTCATACATAGATAAGGACTACATTAAATGCACAATTATCGATAACATTAGTCGATAATTATATTGAATGAGTTGGAAAAAAGTAAACTCAACAACAACAACAACAACAACAACAAAAGCATCAAATTCACAATCACACTGTTATCTTTTTTTGTGCACTACTGAGCAAATTAAAAAATAAGATAAATTGAGTCGAATTGGACTCAACTGCCGCCTGTGCTTATAATTTCCTTGTGCATTACATTGTAACAGATCCATTAAAAATTGAGTACATACTCTATATATACAAAGCATACCTATTATCTATACTAAATGGTGTATTTTAAAATGTTGCTGTCCACATACATACATACATATTAATTAACGCTATATCTATATCAAATTAAAAAAAAAAAACAAAAAAAAATGGAAAATTAAAAAATATATATATTTGTATTTGTTTATGCTTTATGTTTTCTTATATACAAACAAACATACATACATACATAATATTTGCATTGCATTTTAATTTAATAATTATTACAAATTAAATTTAAATATATATATATATATATATATATATATATATATATATATATATATATATATATATATATATATATATATATATATGTATAAGTATATATATATATATAAATATGCATATACTCAATAGGGATGGGTAGCTTTTGACAGTTGAAGGTGGCTATCTTGTTCGATAACAGAAGATGGCTCCCGTGAACTGTTAAGATCAGCGCGTTCCAATTGGAAAATCCTGTATATTGTACGAACTGAACCCACTGAAGAAGTTCTTCTTCTTTTTGCACTAAGCAAAACAAAAACAAAAAACAACAAATACTAAAATCAACTAATATTCAACTCTTCAACTTTTTCGTTTCAATTGTTTAAATATATTTGTTTTCAACTTATTACTATTAGTATATAAATACAAACACTAATATAAACGAAGCAACTAACTTTGAAACATATAAGCAATCTTTGAAATCGACTAAAAAATAAACTAAAATATAAAAACCAAATCGCAGAAACAACATATATATACATATATATATATATATATATATATATATATATATATATATATATATATATATATATATATATATATCTATATATATATATATATATATATATATATATATATATATATATATATATATATATATATATATATATATATATATATTATATACACAAATCGCATGATAGCACAGCAGACATACAGTAATAATAATAATTATAATAATATGATCTACATACATATACATATACATATATTGGTGGGCTTATTTAACTGTATTGTCGTAGACGTGCGCGATTCGCTAAACTATATTTACGAGGGCAGCTCCACAGTTTCGTAGTTTTGCCTTTTTCGTGTTTATCCAGGCTCTTTGTTATATGGCATATATATATATATACATAAATAACATAACTTACACCGAAAACCTCCTTGAATTTGAATCAATGTGACTTGTCTATTAAAAGTAGCACGCTGGCCGAGCATCAGATGCATATATGTATCTATATATATATATTAATAATAATATCTATATATATATATATATATATTGGATCTATATAGAGTTTTCTTCTATTATTATGGTGTTTCTTAATAATATGTCTATGCATAACGTGTACGATATTTACATAGCCTGTAAATCTGTACGGTTTTTAAAAATATACACATATATAATAGCAATATGTTTATATACATATATACTTAACAAAATAGAATACAGAAAGAATTACCAAGTAAATTGAAATGATTCCTGCCCTCCATTCGTATCAAACCATTGAAACTAACTCAAAGCGTTTTTTATATATATAAAAACACACATCTATATATGGCATTGAATTTTTGTGACAATTGCATGTATATATATATAGAGCATACATAAACCATATATATATACATATATAAACATAACATACATTAGACATTTTCAGACAGTACTAACAACTAGCAGATGACTTGCTTTTAGCGAAAACATCATATAAATATATATATATATATATGGACGGCTCTCAAAAACCTCTAAAATCAAATCTGTTTTTCGCATTACAAACTATTCAACAGAAGAAAAACAACGATGAACACTTTTCAGATTGCGATACCCTTAAACAAAAATCAATAATGTTTTCAATCCTTACTAAATGCTATGCATAAAAGTGAAAAAAATCTTGATACCTAGTATATATACTAATACATATTTATATATATGTATGTAAAATGTGTGTGTATTTATTTTTAATCTACATAAACAAAAAAAAATGGTATTTCCAAAAGACCATTATAAAGGTGTTGTGCTTTTCTAGAATTTTATTAGTAGAAAGAAAATGTTTATTTTTTGTCACAATTAAAATGAAAAAAAATAACAAAACGTTATAAAAAAAAAAGAAAATATATATATATATATACATGGATATGAATTGAATACCTTTTATACGTGCACTGATATACTTACCTACGAGTATATATATGTATATATATATATTTATGAATATATATATGTATGTATACACATATAAACAAAAATACAGTCTCAATCAACCGAATTAAGAACCAAACAGCTTAAATACAAATTTCTCAAGCCTTTTTTCAAATTACAAATTTGATTTAAATATTTAATTTTTTTGCCACCTCTTACTGGAACTTTTAACAATAATAATAGCACCTATTTTTCTTTTTTTAAATATCGGTTTTTTTTTCTTTTTTAATTTTCGAACACTCAAGAAAAATCAAAAGCCTATCATAAATAAATTTAAAGCCGAATAAAAATATAATGTAAAGTTTTGCTGTGATTCGTGATGTAGATGTACATACGTTACATATAAATATATATATATATATATATATACATACATATATATATATATATATATATATATATATATATATATATATATATATATATATATATATATATATATATATATATATATATATATATATATATATATATATATATATATATATATATATATATATATATATATAATTATAAAATGCAGTAAATTTCAAGCATATAACAATATAGTTATCTCAAAATTATTACGTCGACAACCGATTTAAACAAATAAAATAAATCAAAAAAAAACAAAAATAAATTCAAAACATTTTATGCATGAGATCTTCTCCGAAACAATATGTACATCATAATCGAACATCACTTGTCTAGAATTGTCTAGAATTGTCTAGAAATATGCAATTTTAAATGTGACTATATTATTTTACATTTTTGTAGACAAGAACCGAGACACTCTTATATAGTATATGTAAAAATCAGTTAACCATAGTATTAAACAAATCTTTTTCAATGGCATTGTAATGGTGAGCGGGCGTTTTTAATGTTAAATGCAATAATTTCAGTTTTCGTTTTTGTATTAACTCGCAAAATTTAAATAAAATTCAATGAACGTAAAAAAATAAACAAAAGCCATTTGGTTTTACTGACTATTTTATGAATAACTATATTTCCGTACAAAGCTGTTCAAATCATTTTAATTTGGCTTAAAAGAACGTTATTTGAAATAGTATGACCAAGTGTAGTAAGCGATATACATTAATTATAAAGTAAATGGCCACACTGTTTTCGATAGAAGTCGAAATCAGCTGCGAATAACAGGTATATTAACATTAACAGAGTCTGTAGAAACTTTGAAATCGATGTTGTAGCCTTATCGATTGTTCTGTCAATCGAAAACAGCTGACGCTTACAGTTGGTTAACAGCGGCGGCGGCGTGTGAATGCAAGGCGGATGAAATATTTTTAATTATAAACACGAACACATAAATAATTGAAAAAAGAAAAGAAAATGCATTTGTGCAAGCGAAAAGCGAAGCGAAAATATGGCCTGTAAATTATATCATAAATGTGAAAGTGTTGGCCAAGCGTTAACGCCAAAGGCAAAGTGAAAAAAGGAGTGCGAGTGGAAGAAAAAATCAATTGAAAAAGAAAAATTGCATTTCGCTGTCCCAGCCCCCTAGCTCATACGAGAAAAATTCAAATAAAAAAAAAGTGTAGTAACAGTGAAAATATATTAAGTTGTTGTACGTGTTTTGTGTGCGGAGAGTCAGTGGGGTGCATGTGCTGAGAAAAGAAGAAGCAGCTGCTGCAGAAATAGCAAAAGGAGACAGCGACGACGAGGAGCGGCCAAGTTGTAATAAAGCGTTGGAAAAATGAGTTCAAGTTGTGAAAGGTGTGTGTGCCGTTAAACTATAACCAGCAAGCGCACTGGGCACAAAACTAACAGCAGCATCAACAAAATGAATTGAAATGTTGAAATGTGTATACAAATAAATTAGCAACAACAACAAATGTTTTGTTTAATAAGTTGTCTACTCTACTGCATGCATGTGTGTGTGTGTGTGATGGGAAGTGCGAAAATTTATACGCAATGCAGCCCAATGGAGTGTAGAGCAGCAACCCCTCCCCTTTAAGGCGAGCCCAACGATGATGGCAACGACAGCCGCTGTCGTAGCCGCTGCCTGTCTGAATGTGTGTGCGTGTATCGTGTGCGTGTGTGCGTGCTTGCATGGATTGCATTACTTTTGCTGCTGCTGCTGCTGCTGCCGTTCATCCTCCACCTTTATTACATATATTCGCCTGTGCGCTTAATTAAATGCTAGTTCCTTCAAAATTTATGCATTTTGGCCTGCAAAATCGATTTTCTTGCAAGGCGCGGCAACAAGCGTCGTTTTTGTTTGGCACCCGCGGCCGTTCACTACATACCAGAGAGAAAGAGATAGAGCGAGTGAGAGCGCTTGCTCTCTGTATATGTATATGGCATGCGTGCAGATGTGTGTGTGTGTGAGTAAGGACGGCGCGGCGTTCTGAGCTGCAGCTTCGAATAAGGAAAAACCGGAAAATGTTTGACAAAATATATTTCTGTGTGCTTGTGTGTGTGTAGCAAGAAAAGCCCAAAACAAGGCATTCATGGGGGAAACCAATATTGCACACACACACACACACACATACATATGTAATTCAGGGCGACGACTCACGCATAGGGCAATTCGGGTGGTACTTTTTTTTGTGGGTGGGATTTTATTTTTGGGCCTTTATTTTCGGGTTTATTCCTTTTTTCGCAGCACATCTTTTGCGTGTTTGCATTAATGAATGAATGAATGAATGAAATTTGTCTGCGTGTGTGCCCAAGTCTTAAAGTTCTGTTTGTTGTTGTTGTTGCTGTAGTTACAATGCGTCATGTGCTGCATTCCAGAGATGCCTTTTAATTTTAAAATAGCATCTCTCGTCTTCTTTTTGAATATCTTTATTTATGTTACGTTTTCAAACACTCACACCCACTATCTACGTCTCTCTCTCTCTCACTCTCTCTTTGGATTACAGAATAGAATGGGTGGAAATAATCGAGCCGCGCACCAAGGAGCATATGTATGCCAATCTAACAACTGGCGAATGCGTTTGGGATCCACCCGAGGTAAGTGTAACTTACGATCTGTGTGCCAATAATTCAATTAATTATATTATATACACAAACTACACACAGTCTACGCTTCATTAACAGTTTCACGCTAATTGCCAAAAGTCGCGTGTAGGCTAATGAACTCATTTGTTCTGTTATGTTTTTATCAGCTTTATATTATATAACCTTGTTGTGGGTATTATAATTTTAGCCCAAATAATGCAAGGTAATCGCAGAATATCAAGGTTTTTGTAAAGGAAGACGAGCATGTTGAAATAAATAAAATAAAAAATAAATAATTATACTCACATACTGTGGCAAGAGAGAACTCCATTTAAAGGTCAATTCTATAATGAATTTTCTGTACATATATAGTTGTGGTCACTACACAGAACATAAACCAGTTAAAAAAAAAATACTTTTTCCGATGGAAAATTAAAATAGGCAGACGTTTAGTTTAGAATAGAATATAAAGAAGAGAATCAAGTGCATATGTCCTCAGCTTGGAAAAAGAAAATTAATCTTAATACTCGTTTCAAATTGTTTTAAAAATATTTTGTTTATCAGCAAATTCTGTTGCAGTCGCCATAATATTTTATTGGCCACACATTATTGGCTGTACTCAAATAGTAATTTGTTCATTATTTCATACTAATTGCATCGTCATTTGATCAATTTCTTTGGTAAGGGCATTCAATAGTTGTTAGTTTTTACACTGCTTCAGCTTTCTTGTTCGGCTCTTGCTTAATTGACATGGGTCACTTGTTTTGCAAATTTATGGCAAAATATACACATGCATACAGTACATATGTATATGTTTATGGAAAATAATTTGACCCAGTTCGTCAATGGCGTAAACAATGTTAATTAATTGTATTTAAAAAAAAAAAAACAACAACAACACATTTTTCGCATAACATTTGTTTTGTTGGCATAGGGTATGAGCTTATGTAATCGATTAAATTGGAACTGGGTTATAAGTTTAATAATTATATATAGTTTGAATCAGGCAAATAATAAATTTTCGAAAAAGAACAATACTACAAATTTTTATTTTATTTAATTGTTTATTTATTAAGTGTTGAATCCATACTCTTTAAATTGAGCAGCTCAACAACACAATTTAGGGTGACTTAGTTTGATTCATATCAGTTCTGAAGACTTGATATAATTGCAATGTAATCAAAAATTAAGATATCCTTTTTAAAGTTTAAATGACAACAGATTACAGTCGATTCTAAAATATCAATATCCAAATATCAATATATCATGCCAACAACCAAAACACATGTGCTTACGTTTTACGTTTCTACATACATACATATGTACATGGATAATACCCTACTTCAATGCGTCGTCTTTGACAACTTTTGCTTTCTGAGCTGAGCACACAAAACGTCATCATCAAAGGCTGCAAGCTGTTTGCACAGCGCCTTTAGACGCTTTTGTCCATACTTTCCCTGCTGCTACGGCTCCTTTCGTGTTTGGCTGGCTAATGCGACATTACCAAAAGGTGTCACAGGCTAATAACTTTAGACGTCTGGCCAAAGGGGGGCGCAAAGCTCTAAAGCAAACAAATTCAACAGCAGCAATAGCTGTGCTTTGTTGTTTTTTCTTTGCCTAATGCTCTACTCATTATAAGCAGGATATGTTCATATGTTCAGAATGCATTTATAGCCAAAGATATTAAGGTTATATAAAGTACTATTTGTAATCTTAGTCATTATGGCATAAATATACTAAACAGATTTAAGAAAAAATAAATAAATAAATAAATAAAACAAAAATAAATAAATGAATAAATAAATAAAATAAAAAAAAATAAATGAATAAATAAAAAAACAAATTAAAATAAAATAACGAACGTTAATTAATTATTTATGGCATATAGAATCATAACAGGGTATCTACTAGTTCGGTCAACTAAAACACTGCTGCCGGAAGTAGTGAAAATTGCATTGATTTTGTTCTTGGGCTCTGCAAATGTCCTCGACTGCGTCCTCGTTTTGCCTGTGTGCGCTCAGAAACATGGATGTAAGTGTGTATGTGTGCGCGCGCGCGCGCGTGTGTGTGTGTGTGTGTATGTTCTTACTGAAAAGGCTTGCATGCACAGTGCAGTCGCTTTGGTATCCAGGACATGCGGAGCACGACGCTTGCCTTGCCTTTGGCTTCACTTGGGTGTTATTGTCCATTTCACGCTGAGATTTATTGCGACCCTTTTGGCAGGCAATGTACATACACACAAACAAACACACACACACACGCATGTAAGTTTTGATTATATATGTGCATTATCCAGTTGCACAACAGTTAAAAAGCGAAGCCCTCTGAATGCACTCTCTCATTCATGAGAGTATGTGTGTGTGTGTGTGAGTTTGCCTTGTTTGTGCATATGCATGTGTGAGTGTTTGCTGCGTTACTTTTCGGTTTTTGTCACTCTCGCTCTCTTTTGAGTCATCGCCCACTCTTTACAGTAATTTTTTTGTACATGTTTCGTCGTGTGACCGCGTGTGGCGCTGCAGGAAGTGAGCGTAAGTTGAAATCTCATTTGCGATAAGTCGTACCTTTTAATACACTGCAGATTGCGTGGAGAGGGAAACATTTCCAAAGTATTTTTTTTTAGCTTAACTACGACATCTAATTATAGTTAGGTAAACAGTTAGTATAAAGTTTTTTTTTATCTGTATTTTATGTAGTTTAATATTAATTTTTCTAGTCTACACACAAAATATATCTGAAAATGCATGTACCCATACTGCACACTCTTGCCGCATGGCATAGCCCTCTAACATATGCCCTAAATTCAGCTGCAACAACGCTGCTGGCGCCGACGCAGATGTCACTGCAGTTATTGTCGAGTTGCCATGAGGAAGTGAACGAAGAATCCTTTTAGCTGCGCAATATAATCTATTCATTTGATGCAGCATGCCGTGCACAGGGACAGCCAGACCGGCACATGGCAATACAAGAGAAACCAAAACCCTACACACACACACTCTCACCCTCAACTCTCTCGCTCTCTCTCTCTCTCGCTAACTTTATCTCTTATGCGCCCACCCAACTGCAAACGCGCTTAAAATTAGCAATTTTTTTTTTGGCTTTGTTGTTGGCTTCTAAAGTTTTTGCCTGGTGGCAGCTTTTTGTTTTAATGACGTCGTCGCTGCTTCTTCTTGCTGTTGCCGCTGCTCTTTTTTTTTTTTTGGTGTCACCAGCGGCAACAACAACAACATCTATTGAAGACAAAGACAGCAACAATTGCTGCGTTCATTGTACGTGATTTGAAAATTATGCACAGCAAGTTGACTCCACTGTCTATTTGTTACCCTGTAAACATAACTGGAAATGGGGTATATTGGCAGTAGGGCATTTGTAGTTAGCTGTATGAGGAACTGCCTGCGCACATCAATCAAGGGGTATTTCATGACCGTCACGCTTTCAGCTGAACTTAAAGACTTTATTATAACTCTCTGGCATACTTCCCCTCGTTGCTTCATTTTTTTTTCATACTTTTTGCTCATTTGCCTTTGTAAAACTTCCGGTTAGGAAAGAAGCACAGCAAAGTTGCCCACACGCTGCTCGTTTAGTGTTACAAAACGCCGCAAAAAGAAGAAAAGTGAAGGAGGCAAGATGCGAGGGAAGCGCGCAGAGAAGCAGTCAGCTATAATGCTTACGTGAGTCCGACAAAGCGGACCAAAGCTAAGCACATAAAGACTGCACTGTGTGGTTGCCAGCCACGCCCCTGTGCCCACCCAAAATGGGTGTCTTATGGTTTTATTTTTTTTGGGGGGCTATGCTACGCAATCGTCAAAATATTTCAAATTTTCATTCATGTGCTCATACATATGTACATCGTTGGGACTATCGCTATGTTATCGCCTTTACCGCTTTTGGCCGTTGCGGCTTCCTGTCTTTATTTGTCTTTCGTATTTGCTTGCCAAGTGGGTTATAAGCCTGGCCAAGTTGCACGTTGTTTGGAACTTACAATGGCAATTAAATGCGCATAAATATCGCTAATGGATTCCGCTTATTAAAGGTAGTTACACTGTCCCATGCCTTGCATCAGTTACAGGAAATATTAAGACTTGTTGAATGGGGTTTACGATATGGCCCATGAATAGGTAATTTAATTTAAATATAATGGAAAAGAATATTTTGTAATTCATATATAGTAAATATTTGGAATCATTTGATTTTGATTTTTATATATTTTATTATGTTTACGTAGTTGTGAAGTGTCGCAAGCTTAAATTTACTATCTTCTTCTTATGCCCATTGAGTTTCGTCACATCTGAGTATGGAGCATACTATGATAAATCATACAATTTGTCATTCAAATTCGTTAAATATTTCCCAATTTCCATATCTAAAAGCTGACTCAATCGAATCGGTTTCATATGCTCAGAGCTTGCGCCATTGATGAAACTATATACGATGGCAAGGGGCTCTTAAGCAACTTCATTGATGCTTTAGTTCAATGGAAATATAAGGCTTACAAGGTTTATTCTACGATTTACTATTGTAGAAAGTCGAATGATTTTCTGGATTTGCACTTCGCTCAAAAAACCATAATTGATAATCTCGAGCATGTGTTTCCATCGTCAAATTTACCGAAAGCCATCAAAACTAGAATTTAAAATTAGAATAATTTCTTTTCATATGCATAAATATATATGTATGTATAAATATATGTATTTTGTGTGTATTTATGTATATGTTTCTCATTCACTATTATATATTTATCACAACTGTGCACGCGCCATTAATCCAATTAATTATTCATTTACGGCAATTACAATTTTGTCGCTGCTGCTGGATCTAGACAAACTTTTGTATGCTCTATAAATTTGAAGAAAATGTAATAAAATAATCAATGAAATTTATAAAGAAAGAATAGTTACAAATATGTGTATATAATAAAAAATATATTTATTTATGAATATATATATATTGATTGACACACATATATTATAAAAAAAAAATAATATAATAATACTAATAATATATATAGAATAGTTACAAATATGTGTGTATAATAAATAATATATTTATATGTATATAAATAATATATAAATATAAATATTTATTGACTCACATATATCATAATAAAATAAATAATATAAGAATAATATATATAATAGTTACAAATATGTGTATAATAAATAATATATTTATATATAAATATATATTTATTGACTCACATATATCATAATAAAATAAATAATATAATAATAATAATATTTATAATAGTTACAAATATCTGTATATAATAAATAATATATTTATATATATATTTATTGATTCACATGTATCATAATAAAATAAATAATATAATAATAATAGTATATATAATAGTTGCATTTACATTTATTGACTCATACATATATCATAATAAAATAAATAATATATTATATACTTTAAAAAGCTTTGCGTTCTGGAAACTCATTGACGTTAGATAATTAATACAATTTTGATAGGAATCTATAGTTACAAATATTTTTAGAAATCTCTTCTAATGTCCGACAAATAATATATGATATATATGAGTATACATATAATAATAATAACAATTATAAAACAAATAACATATTATATACTTTGATTGTAGGCTTTGCTTTATGGAAACTCATTAACAAATTGACGTTAGCTGCTTACTGCAATTTTTAGAGGAATAAAAATTATAGTTGCAAATATTTCTATAAAAGTTTTTTTATTTCCGACAAATAATATATGATGTATCACATACATATGTATGTATACATATGTATATATATTTTTTTAATATATTTTTATATACAATGTTAATAAAATAAATAATATACATATTAATACATTATAAATATTAATATAATAAATATATTAAAATGAATTATAATATAATATATTTATATAATAAATAATATATACAGTAATATATAATATTATTATTATATTATTATTATATACATATTTATTTATTATTATTAAATTTATATATTACTTTTATATTTTAATTGTAACTGAATTTATTATCTTTTTTGTTGACACATTTTCCATTGAGTTGCTTGCCAAAAACCTTAAAATATTTCATTTGCTTTCTTTTTTTTCTGATCGATGTTATTTTTAGCTGAAGTTCTTTTCTGTTTGTTTTTCCTTTTTCTCTATTTTTCTCTATTTAGTTTTTTTTTTTTTTTGTAATATCAATGATGACCTAATTTACAAACAACTTTATGTTTGGGAACGAATTTTTTGTGTACGGTTTCATTTATTTCGCTCGCTGCCTCGCGTGCCTCTGATTATTCACAGATGTGTTGCTCATTTATAGTGGAGCATGGGTCTTTGATGGAGCATTACTGAGCATTACTGACCTCGGCAATCGGCGCTGATACGGCGCGTTCGCTGCTGATTAGAAATTGCTTTGTGCCCTCCCCCCTCCTTGATTAAAAGCTTTATTGTTTCTCAATAAGCTTGCGCGTTCTATAAGTAGCAAAAATTTAATGAATTTTTAATAAAGCAAGGAATGAAGCATTTGAGGCAATTGGAGTAATGGAATTTTGGCAATTAAAATGAGGCCCAAAATAGAAAACGCTAAAGTTTTTCGAGCTTGCACAAGAACTTTCTTAAATACTTGCTGGTATTATCGGACTTTATCTCTGCAATAACAGGTGTTTTTGTTTTTCATATCAAATTTCTTAGTAATAAAAGCTTGACATTTTTCAAATTCCATACTTCGCAGTTATAGTAATTATTTTACTTATATAAAAAAATATTTATATTTATTAAATTATATTTGAACTTTTTGGAGTAATTTTCAGTCAATTTATATATATTTAATTTTATTATTAATTTAAAAAAAAAAAACAATTAAATAAATGTTTAGCTCCTAAAGCTGATGGTTTTTTGTTTGGCTTTATTCAAGAGTAGCTTCCTTAAGACTCCAACTTGTCCTTGCAAATATTTCTCTATTTCTTTCACAATTCAATAGTTCAGTCGTCAAGTATTTATATTTAAATATGTATTAAAAATCATCAAATTTTCTTTCTTTTCTTTTTTGTTTTCGCTTTTCTTTGACTCATAGTTAAATGTTGTAGGCGTATGACTAATAATTATAAATATTGTCAGTATCTTGTATGTTTGTTTGCATGAATATAATCCATGCATATGAATTTTGACAGATTTTTCTCTCATATATTTTTGCCAGTGCTTGCGCTCGAGTTGCTCTAATTTCATTTTCTTAAATGGAGGCAAAAGCACAACAAATTCCATCAATGAGATAAAGATGTAGACCTCATTGTTGTTGCTATTTATTATTGCCGTTGCCGTTGCCATTGTTGTTGTTGTTGTTGTTCTTTTAGTTGTTGCTTTTGTATTTTCATAATTACAAAATATTCGGTATATCGCACGAGGCCAAAATGAGGACGTGTCGAAGGCACAGACATCAGTCCATACTCTTATTGAATCTACTCTACTCCTCTCGAGGCTATGCTGATACTCGTATCAGACTTGCTAATTAGTTAAGTAATTAGCAGTATATTGATATATTCATTGCAAAATTTGATTTGATTTCATCAAACATATTAACTCTTTGGCCAAAACTGGTCTCTAAAACAAAGTCTTCAACTTGGGATAAATATTCTACATAAATTTTTCGATATTTAGATTTAATATCGTAACTTAGGGTATATCAATTTCGTTGTGGGACAATCATGTTTGGTTTTATTCTGCTGCCCCATGTGGCACGCGCTGGAGGAGAGCTGGGAGGTGGGTTCAAAGTGAAACAGATCCACTTATGCGCTGTCAGTCTATCCAACTGTCCGGCTCAACTCGCTGCATGGCTGAATGACTGGCTGATTGAGTGACTGACTGACTGACTGACTGACGGACTGACAGTTGGAAACGCAACAATGCAAAAAGCGTAACGATGTTGACGCTTCGCCCTGCTCAGCAGCCTTGTCCCAATCAACGCGGCAAAAAATAAAAAATTATGCAATGCGCTCGCAACGCATGGAAATGGAAATGGAAATGGAAATGAAAACCAGAAATGAAAAGCCAGCCAAGTCGAAAGCTTTCAATGCAAATGCGAAGCGCATTGTTGCTGTTATCAGACTACAACAACAGCAACAAAATGTGGCAGATTAAAAGAGAAGAAAACAAACACGTGCCTGGGCCTGGGCCTGGGTCAGGGCCTGCCTCTTGGCCTCACTCTCTCTCTCTCTCTCTCTCTCACTGCCTCTCTGAAACATGTGGGTTGGAATGTTGGGCGCTGCAGCTGCAGTTGCAGTTGCAAAGTTCAAGGTCAGCGCAGAAATATAAACCTCGACTAGCCCAACAGGCCAAACAGAGATGGGCCGACTAGCAAAGCAGAAAGAGATGGCTGCATATATGTATGTATGTATGTATATATGCGAGGCTGGGCTAAAAAGGAAACTTGAGTTTTTGTCAAGACCTAATGAAACGATTATAAAGCCAACGAGAGAAACAACAACAAACAAAACTGTCCATTAGATGCAGCTGATTGGGTCGAAATACGCTGATTAAGCCCAATGCAATGAGAGAGGCCTTGAGTACAAAGCGAAAAGAAGAGAACCAGGCCAGAATGTTACAGTCGGCTTTAACCGACTGCATAATACGCGTCCAAATGAATGATGAAAATTTAGTTCAAAGTTGATTTCTAGCCTCAGCATCTTTACAATTAGCCAACTGACCGCGTCTATATAACCATTTTCACTTTTTGAGCGGGCATTGAAACAGTTTTTGCACAGACAACAGAGCAAATGCTGTGAGCAAGAGAAATGAGGATGAAGACACGTTTACGTCAATTTTCTTGACATAAATAATATTCAATTTCGCTTGAATGTTGGCGCAAACGTGCACTCGAGATATGTATATGGGATGGAACGCGTTATCTGATTTATGGAGAAATACATGCATACATATATGAGAGGCGCTCATGTTTCTATTCTGTATGTTAGCTCTAGTTTTCTGTTGAGCTCTTTCCACAGAACTATTTTCATTTTATAGTTAAGGTGAGAAATATGTGCAAAACTCTTTTCTCATGCGTTCGTTCTGTGGGTTAGGCTAAACGAATGTGAATGACATTTCATATGCGCTATAAGTGACAATTTCAACACAACACCTCCCACACACTCACACACGCATACACACACTCACACACATACACACACTCTCACACACACACACACTTCAACTTACACACATTGTTAATGCAGTTATGATATATGAGGTTAGCTGAGCTGATTCACTTTGACTTAAATCTCTCACTCATTCCATTTCTCTCTCTCTCTCTCTCTCTTTTGTACAGGATGTGCCAATTAAGCGAACCGACTCATCGCAATGGTGGGAATTGTTTGATACGAATACGCAGCGCTTCTATTACTATAATGCCGCAACGCAGAAGACAGTGTGGCATCGGCCGAGCAAGTGTGACATCATACCGCTGGCCAAGCTACAGACCCTCAAACAGAACACCGATCCCAGTGAGCGACGGGAGCAAACAACGCCTCAGAAACAATCGCTGGCTAAGCAGCAGCAGCACCAGCAACAACAACAACAACAGCAGCAGCAGCAGCCATCGCCCATGTCGGCTGCTAATAAGAAGGGGCGTGGTCAACGTGGCAACGGCATCATGGCCAGCTCCGAAGAGCAGCTGATCAGCAACGAAATGATCTCTAGTCCACGAGGCCGTCAGAGTTTTCGGTGAGCTTCAATTTAGAATTTATTTATTTACTTTATATGATTCGATTCGTTGCTTCTTTTGCAGCGTTGGCACTGGTGACTCAACCCGTTCGATGGAGCTGCAGCAGCAGCAACAACAATCACAGCAGCAACAGCAGCAGGGCTACGGATCGCGGCGCTCACAAGGTAACCATTCGACCTAACTCTTTCGACTGAAGCATTGCAACTAAACTCTTCAATTTCTCGCTCTAACAGACTCTTGCAATCATTACAAGGAATCGGGCAAGTCAAGCGATTCGAGTCTGTCTAGCGCCCATGGCTATCGGCGCTTCAATGATGCTTCTAATGGTGCATCCGGGCCAAATGAGCCTTTGCGTCTGGGCTCGCTGCAGAAGCATCAGCACGGTGGCAAGGATAATGGCGCGTAAGTACTTTAAATAGGAATCCGGGTGCAAAGGCTTGGAAGGGTTAAAAAGCTGCTATGAAATGGTTACTCGCTCTTGTTCGACTAGGCGTATACACGATATATGTGCAGCACAGCATAAATATCAGATCTATGATGCCTATCAATAAATAATTATTTACAATTTCCATTTTATATTATTATCTTGCTTGTTTTTTGAGCTATCCATAAAACTAATTTAATGAAAAGTGGAACGTATTGATTTTCTATTCTAAACGTTCACGCAGATATTATTTGAGTTATTTCTAAATCATTTGAATTATTTTATTTTGGTGAGGTAGAATATTACACACAAAGTACATTGTTTTTATTTTTATTTCATTTTTTGGGTATATCAACTTCCAATTGGCCTCTAATCCACACACACACACATTTTTGCTTTACATTCCACACACACTTAATAAAAATATATTTCATAATATATGCATCTCTCTCGCTTTCTCTCTCTCTCTCCCTGTCTCTCGCTCGCTTTCTGTCTGTCTGTCTCTCGTTGTCATCAGCTTTGAAATGTTGCAAGAAAGCGTCAGCTCACATAATTTACCGCATGGCTCGACAACGTCGTCCTCATCGTTTGTTGGTGACAGCAACAAGTATTTCGATCATCAATTGCTACCCAGCCATATGCAGGGATATTGCTCCTCCAAGTCATCCGATATTGCCTCACCCACACATTCGATAAATACGCCGCAGGCGCAGAAGAAGAAGATATCACCAGATGCCGAGCGACAGTACAACTACGCACAACAACAGCAACAACAGCAACAACAGCAGCAGCAGCAGCAGCAACTACAACGTAACGCACAACGTGGCGGAGCAGCAGCTCCAGCTGCAGTTAAATCATTTGGAGCAGCTATTGGCGGTAAGTTTGTAATTATTTTTGTTGCACTCATTAAATTTTTAACTACTTCAATTGTTTGCAGAACGTGAGTACAAGGTCTCCTTGGCGCGTTCCGGCAGCTTTATGTCCTCATCTATAAATCCTGCCGCCGCTGGACATCACAGTAAATCGTATCGCAAGAGCAGTACTGAAGCAAATGGTGGTGGTGGTGGTGGTGGTGGTGGTGGTGGTGGTGGTGGTGGTGGTGGTGGTAGTAGTAGTGGCGTTGGTGTTGTTGTTGGTGGTGCTGTTTATGGTGGTGCCGCCAGCGATGATTCCATGCATGAAAAGTACTTTAAGTCTGTGGAGAATACACCGCTCTCCCGGCGCCGACACACAACCAATGCTAGCAAGAGCCAAGGCCAAGGCACTACCGGCAGCGGCAGCAGCGGCCACAAGAAACACTCGAGCGACTCCAGTCCACAAAGTCCGATTAGTCCGCAAACAAAGAGTTCTCGGCAGGCCAAAACAAGCGCCACAAATCCGCCGCCACAGCTGCAGCAGCCTAGTTCGGGGCTGGATCGTCTCAGCTTGGAGCGGATGTCGTTGGGTAAAACGGCGCCCATTTCCCCAAGTGCTGGTTCCGATAATCTGGGCATGTTGACACACTCGTCCAGAGGCTCTAATGACTCAGCAGCCAGGCGTCAAAAATCCAACAGCTCCACAGCAAATCGTTCGCAGTCATCGCATCATTATCCGGGCCAGAGTTCGTTGCGGCACAGCGCCAGCTCCAGCTTGGACAAACGTGGCTATCATCCGCTACAGAACACATGTGAGAAGCGGGATTCGCGGCGTGGCAAGACGCAGCAGCATCATTTGCATGCGGACAGTAGCGATGTGGAGTATGACAATGGCAATATCTCGCCTCTGTACAGCAACTGTGGTCAAGAGATGCCGCATCTGCTGCCGCTCAAGCACTACATTATTGAGCAGGCCAAGCTATATGGTCGATATGATTATGGTCGCGATGGGGATGGCGTTGGTGATTCGGATTCGTATCACTCGGATAGTCAGTCAGAGCATTCGCTCTCTGGTCATGAGCCGGACAATGAGGACTCCGATGGTGGCTCAGATACACATGGCGGCTATTTGGAGCACAATTATGGCATGATTGATGACTACGCCAATATGGGCGACAGCGTCTCCTACTATGCCTATCAGTATCCGCCCTACGATCCAGCTGGTCGCGAGGATATGTAAGCTATAATTAATTAAAAACTTTGGTACACACTATATTATTCTATATTTATCCCATCGACAGTTCGGACAATGTGGAGGCCGTGCTGGAGGGCATTGGTGGCAATCAGGAGCCCGTTGCGGCACCCAAGCCTAAGCCCCGCTATCAGATCTCATATTATGACACCGTCTCCCACTGCCCTCCATCGTCAGTGGGTCAGGGCCAACAGTACAACCAGCACAACAATCAGCAGCTGTACTCCAATACGCCCGCCTATCCGTTTTCTAGTCATGGCCATGGCCATGGTCATGGCTTGGGCCAGCCACCACCGCCTCCACATCACCAGCAGCAGCAGCAGCTGCATTTGGATCCCAGTGATGCGTCCAGCGTCAAGCAGAAGCAATCTCAAACATTGCCCTCACCCAATCGTCAAATTTCCCGTCTAGTCGCCGGCCAGTTAACCAAAGATGAGGCCAATCATGCCCAATCACAACAACAACAACAGCAGCAGTCACAGCAATCGCAGCTCTTGGCCAGCAGCAGCAGTCTTAGCCGTGGCGGCAATCATAAGCTGGCCCCGCCGTCGCTAAAGCCCACCATACAGCAGATATTTCCACCCAGCGAGCGTGCGCCCGGGGCCCCAACGCTGGCGTGCATGAAGGAATGTGATATTGAGAAATTTGCAGCGGACAATTTGAATATGCACTCGAAGGGCATCTTCCGTAAGAAGGCTTCTGTGCGGGATATGCTTAGCTGGACGGCGGAAGCCATAAGTCGGCCGATGTTGGCATTGTCGCGAGATAAGGCCGACAAGAAGACGGCCATTGAGCTGTTCAAGCTGGTCCAAATTTACATGGGGGATCGCAAGGCACGCATGGGCATGAATCTCAATTCGGTGGCCATAGATATTATTATCGCTTCCCTACCGCAACAGCAGTTAGTATTGCAATTTGTACTTAAACTTGATTTATCGCTCACCTTGTGTATTTGTTGTGCAGATTACGCGATGAGCTTTATGTGCAGCTTTGCCGCCAGACCACGGAGAATCCCAAACGCGAGTCACTAATACGCGGCTGGGAGCTAATGGCCATTTGTTTATCGTTTGTGCCGCCTTCTCCCACGTTTCAGCCCACGCTGCTCAAGTAGGTGCCACACGCTGTTAAGCTACCCAAAGCAGCTAATCTGGTTTCTTTGATTATTTGCAGCTATGTAAATCGTCATCGTGATCCCTCGTTTGCTACTGGCTTTTTAGAAGTCTGTAAATGGCCCATACATGTGCAGATCTCGCATTATGCAACCGTTTGTTGCCGCCGCTTGGATCGCATTGGCAGCAGCGGTCGCCGTTTGGCCAAGAAACCCACCGTCGATGAGGTGGAGCAGGCGCGGGTTAGCTGACATTTCGTTTTTATAAATTACACATTTAAATATATATAGGTTACTTAGATTTGAGATCATTAGTGAGATGAATGTTATGCCTGATTCCTTGTCATCATTAACGTTTTAATCTGCTTAAATTTTAGCAACAAATTTTGCGCAACAGCATGTTTGGCAACACGCTGTCGGAGGTGATGGATCTACAAAAGGATAAATTTCCAATACGTAAGCTGCCCTGGATACAAACCACGCTTTCAGAGCATGTGAGTAATTCCCTTAACTCAAAGCAAGCAACATCTTAAGTTATATGTTTTTTAGGTGCTTCTGCTTAATGGAAAACAAACTGAGGGCATTTTTCGTGTATCCGCCGATGTGGATGAGGTGAATTGCATGAAGAATCGCTTGGATCGGTGGGATGTTCCTGACTATAAGAACACTATGGGTGTGTTAAGCTAAACATCCAGACATCAAGTGCATATATATTAAGTCTTGTATTTTTTCAACAGTTGATGCACATGCGCCTGCTAGTTTACTTAAGCTATGGTATCGTGAACTGTACGATCCGCTTATACCCGATGATTATTATGAGGATTGCGTGAATACTGAGGATCCCGATAAAGCCAAAGAAATAGTTAATAAGTTGCCACAAATTAATCAACTGGTCAGTCCAAAACAACTGATTTTAAATTTAATATAAAAAATATAATTTTTTCTTTTATCAACAGGTCCTAACGTATTTAATACACTTTCTGCAACAATTCTCCAATCCGGAGGTGGTTACCTGCACCAAAATGGATTCTTCGAATCTGGCAATGGTATTTGCGCCAAATTGTTTGCGTTGCACTTCAGATGATCCCAAGGTGATTTTGGAGAATGCACGCAAGGAGATGTCCTTTATACACGTCTTAATACAGCACATGGACACAACGCATGTGACCAATCTGGTCTAGAGAGCTTTGATAGCTATTTAAAAAGATAACGAACTATTCAAATACCAATGAGCATACCTATCTAAATATATATATATATATATATATATATTATTAGATATATATATATATGTTAAACGTTATTGACCTATCCTAAACTTACTTAAATCGCCTTTTGTATTTATGCAAATTGAAAACGTCAAGAACTCCTAACCAACTCCTAACTTTAACTATACTAATCATTTTTTGGTACTCGAATTTTCTAAACTAATTCAATTAATTTTATTGTATGCTTAATTTTTAACAACAAATACTCCGAACTTTTGTCAGCATTGTAACGTGTAGTGCTTATTAAACCAAAAAGCTAAAATACAGATCTAATCCAATACAAAAGTTATAAAAAATATATATGAATTTCAAAACCAGAAACTTTAAACCGAATGTACGTGTGAAATCTTAGAATAATTTATTTATTTCGCGTCTTAGTTTTATAAAAGTTCACACACGAAGCCAAGCAAAATACTCAAAACAAAAAACAACTCTCTCAAAAAAAAAAAACTTGTGAAGCATATAAATATATATATATTATAAATATAATGAAAAAAGTACTGTAAACAAAAATGAAATGCAATAACTGATTTAATTCAATAAATAAAAAAAATCTGCTTACAAATTATATGCAGCAATATAGTGCTATATATATATAGTGCTATATATATATAATATATATATTGATTCGTATGCATTATATAATAAATAAACGTTATGAAGAAGATCATTCTGAAAATGCTGCGCAAGCAATTTAATCAATTAGTTTACACGTGTAAAACAACAATTTTACACATATATATATACATATATAAATATATATATATATATATATATTTAAATATATTTGAATAACAAGCTGTAAGAACCAGAGATCAATTGAACATATACAGAGATACATGTATGTATGAAAATCGCGTATGGTTGAAGCATGAGAATGAATAAAGTTATATAAATAAAGAGCCAACATATTTAAGTCTTAACACAAATGATTGAACTTTGATGTATTGACGCCCCTGACGATCATTCAAAATGTAAAACATGCCAATTATCATAACATGTCTATCAATATCATATTTCCAAAGCTTTTTATCACATGGCCCACGGCTTTAATTGAAAGACACATCATAAATTTCCGAGAGCTATTCCCAAATTGTTTTTGTTTCGCTTCTCTTCTCTATTTTTTTTTTTATTATACTGCAAATTTATGCCCAATTTTAAAGTCGTTTCGAACCGTTTGTCTACGATAATTGCTAATAATTTAGTGTCACTTGACGAAAGTTAAGCCCATCCAACGACATCCATTATCATTTATTTGCCAACTAGCGCAGACAGCGATCAATTCTTTCGAATCGAGTGCATTTATATTTATCGCCAAGCGTTCGTTTGTTCGAAGTTCTTTTTTTTTTTTATCAAGGTTTTCATATTATTTGGTAATTTGTTTAAGTACAATTCGGGGCTTGTTTATGCAGCAATCTTGAAGGCAGCGATTGTCATAGCATTCAATGCCCATAAGCACGTTAAATACCAATTGTGATTCATGCATTCAATAATTCAAAATGGCGCCAAAGGCCGTGCGCAAAGTCGATATATCTATATATATATATATAGATATACATTATATAACAATATTATTTGCCAGAAAATGCGCTGAAGTCAAAGTGAAATCAAGCTTTTTGAGAGAAAGTTATTTAGGTTAGTTAATATCCTGTGAATATGAAGTGTTTACGAAGTCTAGTTTGGGTTCAGGTTTTAGTAGCTGGTAAATTTGAAGAGTATATGGTAAATCAAGTTATAAGCTCAATGGAAGTTATTGAAAACATTTTCAGCCGATATGAATAGGTGACATTCAGGATATTAAGCTTAGGAACAGATCTGGATTTAAGTATTAGCAAAATTTGACGTAAGAACAAATGTTGATAGTTATTTGAATAACGTAAATAAACAACTCCCTCTCTATCTTTCTCTATCTAACAGTTTACTATTGGCACTGTCTAAATTATATAAGATATATTTGCAAATGATAATATTTTTCAAGTTATCTAATACCTATCAGTGAAATGGGACAGTCAATCTATCTAGCTTTCATAAGCCCTCATAAGCTGGGCACAATTAATGCCATTTTGAACTCGCTCAGGTGCATTTAAATGGGTTTTCGATAGCACATATTATCAAAATATCATTGGCATTTTTGCGCTCATTCATAACATTTGCAATTTGGCAATAACATGAAAATAAATTAAATGAGAAAATAGTTAATTATTTGATTGCATTTGTTTGGCAATTTCCCGTGTGTTCCACCTACTTTTTACGTCATATTCGTGCATGAGTCTCTTGTAGGTGGATTTCTTATTGCCAACTCAACTGAATTGAATCATCAAATTTGATTACTCTACTACGAATTCTAGAGTCGTAAAATCCTAAAAAAAGCCCCCAATGGTTCTCAAAATAACCTATTAATTGATGTTTACAGTGAAATCTTTATAATGGCTTTTTATTATTAGCCCGCAGTGTAGGCTTATCGGCATTGATTGGATATGTTTAAGTACAATTAATGGCGCTTGAATCGTCATTTTATTTGTGGCAATAATCGAGTTACATAATATGTGAGCAGCTTCTAAATTGTAGTTCTGGGCTTTTATACTTGTTCACAAAGTGAAAGAGTATATTGGTTCTATGCAATGTGCGCCTTGTTATCCGCCCACAAACCATTTCATCATTACCTTCGTCTAATAAAGGAATTGCTACTTCCATTAGGGATGTGGCAAATCGAAAAATACTATATCTGATATCTCAGAAACGCATTTATTTAAAGTGCTAGAGACTTGAAATATGGAGTGTATATTGTCGCGTTGTTATCTAAGATCTAATATATCTAGTTTATATATTTGAGTTTATTTAATCGCAAAAAACTATATCATTTAAAGTTTTAAAGTTTAAAAAAAAATTAAGTCCGTTTGAGGGCGTGGCATATCGAAAACTTTGGAGCCTTAGCCCCAATTCTTGACTTACATGACTACAGACTCTTAAAGATTGATCAAAAATTTGGAGACTTAGCTCCAATTCTTGACAGTTACATGACTACAAACTCCTTCTAAGGATTGATCAAAAATTATATATCCACACATACTGGAGCGTAGCAGTTTTACATTTAGAAATTCAAAATTGATGGACCAAAAATGATATATGTATAGATACCTCCTGAGGGCGTGGCAAATCCGCCAAAGCCATATCTTCCAAAGTTTTGGAGCTGGTAGCGTTTATACCTTGAACGCGTATTATGCAGTCGGTAGCGTGCGACTGCAACATTCTTACTTGATATAAATTAATTTTAAGTAGACATTTCTAGTTGATGAATAACTAGGAGACACCGGAAAACATTAAAACCATTTGAGGCTACTTGATCATTAGTTCTTGCCCAAATATGATCATAGTCTAGGGTAAAACGGTGCAGCTGTCGAAGAAATAAGTGATATGATAATATTTCACGAGAAACTACAGATTGGTTTCTCTATACTTTCGAGTTATGCTCGAATGAAATGAAAAGGGTGAGAATGGATTATACAGAAATATGTTTGAAAAGTTTCTCATAAGTCAAGTCTCTGGCCCGCCGTAAGGCAGTTAAGTTATGATAATGAAATTGATTGTCAGCAACACTCTTCGTTTTCCTTCTTTGATACTTGAAATAGTTAAACAAGCGCCCTCGAAACGGCATATACGTATTTATATACTTGTATCTAAAAGATATAAACTGCGACCTGAAAACAATATCGCGCTCAGGTAGCGAGTAAATAACAATAACAACAATTAGGCGCATTTATTTTGTATATTTTATCGCAAACGCCAATGCCCAAAATCAAAAGTAATCCATCATCTCAAAGGCTTTAAGGGGCCCCGACTACCCCCGACTGATAAGAGAGTAGCAGCACCACCTCTCACGGCCCGCACCTCTTCCGCCCGCCTTTCAGCAGTTATACAAACGCATAAATTGTTTCGAAAGTCCCCAAAAATGTGGAACTACTAACCAGAGGCTCAATTCGTAGCACCAACTCGATTACTCAATCAAAAGAGCTGGCGATGACGACATTTATAGATCACAGCGGGGGCTGCCAGGTTCCGAGGGGGTGGCGGAGGAGCAGTCGACGGAGAGGTCGGGGTGCAGCCGAAATCGGTGGGAGCCTATTGGTACTTTTAATTTGTTTACAACTACAATAAGTGAATGCGAGCACAGAATGTGGGTGGCAGCAGTGGGTATGCACGACTAAGAGTTACTCTAAGGAAAGGAAGATTGTTGTAGGACTTAAAAAAGTTTTAGATTTAGATAAGTCTTCTATAAATGGGAATTGTACGTATGTCTTAGAGAGAGAGAGACCTTGACCTTGAGTTACTCTATAGAAAAATGTAAATATGATTATTGAAAAGTCTTGATAAATATTTTATATAAAGGATATACATTAGGCTTAAAACAAAGAAAATACCAGAATAGCAGATCAAACAATATTGAGATAAATTTTCGGATGTTAGATCTTAGCTCTTTACCAGTGGCTTTTGGTATAGGTAACACTCGCATTACAGGGTATATCAGTACGAACAGTAGTCGTTTTATGAGGATGAGAACAACGCACAGGATGAGTAGCATACAACAACAACAGCAACATCTCGACAACGACAAACAACGACGTGCGAGCGATATCGATAAGCGGGTGATTAACAATTACTCGATCAAACAAACTGCCGACAATGCTAGCGTAAGAGAGAGAGAGAGAGAGAGAGAGAGAGAGAGATAGCTACACATTGAGCGAGAGGGCAGCACTGGACAGCCACTGTTGGTAATGCTTGTGTGAGTGTGTGTATGTGTGTGTTTAATAAGTCCCGAGTGTTTTGATTTATATGACTGGTGGATCGGCTCGATTGGACTGAGGGCCAAGCCAACGGGCTATCGGACCTACCTACCGGGAGCAACCCACCTTATCGATGTGATGGTAGCCACCCCCCCTCTAAGGCCCCCCTCCAACCACTCGCAATCATTATCTATGTACATGCGTATCTACATAGCGTCGGTTATATTATTGTTAATATAGATATCTATACCCATTAGCACAACATTATATGTATATGTACAATCTATTATATTCTGTGAAATCTGATTTAGTACAATTTATTGGGCCCAGCGCGAACGGCCATTCCAATTAGTTCATCGCCTGCGCCCGTTCAAGACGCGTCGTCTCTCCTCGCAACTCGGCGCTTTATACGAACAGCCACAGATCTACAACACTAACACTATGGATAACAACACAATTAAGGCGAATAGGTCCGCCTTCTCCATAGACAATATTCTGGAGCACAAAACACAAACACCCGAAGTGATAAAAAAACCAAAAGCTCAAACGCCAACACAGTCGAGTCCTTGCACAGCCTTTGCACCGCCAGCCGGCTCACCTGTACAGTCCATCTACGATCTGTCCACACAATATGCACTCAAAAATCTGGAGTCCGGATCGGGCCCATTATTAACGCCGACATCAGTGCGCTTCAATCCCGTCTACTCAGATCCCGCCTCGTTGTTCTATCAGCAAATGCTAAATCTACAGAAGAACTCTTCGCTCTTCATGCCACATTTCCAAGCCGCAGCGGTGGCAGCAGCTGCCGCAGCACAACCAGCCGCCTACTGTGATCAATACAGTCCGTTTCTGGATTGCGAAGGTGAGTAACAATGCTAAACATCTTTGTGTACGCAATATATGAATAAATCTAAAGGATATATAAAGGATTAGCAAAGCGAATATGTTGATTGCAATATCTCTTTATCAAATATCATTTCTTATATACCATCTTCTTATTATTATTGTCCAATCATGATCACTATAGGTTTTAAAGCCTTAAGATTTATTATGAAATTAGTCATAACTGATCTAGATATTGCATTTTTCAGTATAAACACTTATCATAATCGCTTATTTGCTTTATTTATATTAAGCAAGTGCGAACTGACTACAAAATACTCGTTCATGGTTCAAAAATGGTTAAATTTATTATGAAATAGACATTTCGACGTTTCCAATAATTGATTAATCTATCTGCAAAGCATGTCAACCGTGATTAGCCAGAAAAGCTTGATGATTGTAGTTCTAAAACTGTGGATGATATTGTTGCAGCCGATGCGGCCCTCAAGAGGCATATGTGTACATATAAATGTTTTTTTTTTTTTTTTTTTGTTATGGGTTGACATACAATATGTAGAGAAGCTAAGCCCCAAAATAACATTTCCTCAAATTTTGTAGATATTTTCATAAAGTGTTAAGGCCATAGTTTTTATCCAATTTTCTCAGGACTTTGTCGGATGAGAGCAAAGAAAAACGAGTTTAAATTCCAAATTTCTATTAATTAGCTACAAAATAATAATAGTTAAGTGCTGAGCTCATAGGGAAAGACTAATATGCTCTTCGTGAACGAGTATACAGAATCCAAACAGAATCATAAATTAACATTTCAATGCCAACATGAGCCTTGCTGAGCTACCTATTGACTGAATTGCTTTCCTTTTGAGTCTTTCAATTATTACAGACTCGAAAAACCGGCAATTATTTAATGCAATCGAAAGACAGCCAAATTTATTGTTGCCTTTCAAATGGTGACTGCATATCCAGTAGCAAAGTCCCGGTTTCCTTATTGTCTACTTGGAGAAGTGGCACCTGAAATAGGTATCATTCGATCATGCTGTGTTATGAAATACCGGATATGACTCAGCGCACTTGTAATACCCATAATGAACGAGCGATATAAATACATAATTAATAACTTAGCTTAGGTAAAAGTCCAAACTATAGTATCTAATAAAACATACGCAGTTTGATAATGGAAATCATTCGGCATTCGTTCAAATCGAAAATCGAACTTCGTTAAACTTTAGACTTGAGATATTGGGAAGTGGCAAGTTTATAATATATATAATAATAATATATAAAAAAAATGGTATGATATATATATAAAATTGATCATTCATTGATTTTTTATCATATACACATAACAAAACATAGATGGGTGAAAATTACACTGTTTATCAATTTAAGTAAAAACATATCACCTCTGATCCTTGGCTTTTACACTTATTTGGAATTCGAATTCCTGATCTTCGCAACGAAAGTCAATGTAAAAGTAGTTAAATATTAAATTTTTAATAGTATATTTTGTGTATAGACATGACCCAAGTCAATGAACTTGTATTTATAAAATAACCCTATATAATCAAACAAGATCTGTTTATCGATCATGGCAAACTGCATACAAATGCGCAGCGACCTTCACTCCAAATTTGTACGCATATTCAAATGCATTTCGAAGACTTTTCCCAGACTGGCTTTTTCCGAAAATGTTATGGGTATTACGACTTGCCCCCCAGCATGATTAATGTGCATTGATGTTTGTCAAAGTCAAGTGTTGGCGCCAATGGGCACTTCAAGCACCCTACACTCCACCAAACCGCCGCAACGCCCACACTCCGTATGCATTTTACCAGTGCTAGATTAACTGGCTCGTCTGGCTGGCCATGGATCTACAGTCGATCACCCTACATACCTCCCCCATGTAGCATATCCCTCTCAAATATCAAATTCCCTGTCGTGGTTGCCGTCATCATATAACACGCACTTTTCTCGGCTACCTCTTATCAGAATGACAAATATTTGAAATTGAGGTGAGAGTCAGACAAGCAAATGGGGCAGCCAAAGGTATATGTCATAGCGAGCTAACACTGTGACAGAGATACCCTAGAAATATACAGAAATATATGTTTATATATTGTTATATGTTAAGCTTGCGATTATAGTGTCACAAGTTTACCGTTGGCAGCTTTACTGTACCTGAGAACCATTAGCTTAAAATTACTTTTAGGCTTCCTAACTATTTTTATAGGAAACGCTCTTCTATTAAAATGTCGTTTGAATAAAAGTTTTCAATACTCTCTAAACCAAACTTGTGTTTAAGCTAAGCTAAGTTTTACTTCCTGATTTCTGGATGTTGGCATTTTAATAATATATAACAATCTTAAGAATAACAGTTATTGATCCGGTTTCATATAGAGATTCACACAGTTTAATATAATTTTTTTATCTTATAGTGTCCAATATTGATTACATACTCAGAATGATCATATTTAGTATGATGTCAAATTGTGTTTGATGGGATTCTACTTCAATTTGATAGTTTGCTGCTATAGGAGTATTTTACAGATCTGTTTATGGAAGACTCCGATTTCTTTTCTTCCACTGGGATTTCGAAGCGTTTGCTTAGGATTCAAGTATTTTAAATGAAATGGAGCAGTTTTGGAAGGTTTCATACAACTGATTCATATAGATTATAAAATACTACTTAGAACTATTTTGTATAATATAACACATTTAATATTGTTGCATATTCAACCGAAATTTGGCTTGGATATATCTTAAGAAATTGTCCTTCTTGAAACTTGTTTTAAATGCGCAAATTCTTTATATTAATACTGTTTAACTGTTAGCTTAGGCACAGGGCATATTCGATTCGATTCGATTCGATTCCTTTCCCAATCTTTGGAAAATATTTGTGAGCTTATCTAAACGAAAAATGCTATTAGAGGCGATTAATAGGCGCTGTCCATCATCTTCTGGCGACGATTGCCATTCGATTCACAGCGAGATAAGCGCGTCCGCTGTCGTCTCTGCGAGCGTGTTACGATTTCAGCTATATAGATTTATATTATTATTATATATATTTATATATGTTTTCTTTTTATTTTGGCCTCTTCATTCAATATATGAACGATTAACAGCAAATTGTTTTCAAGTGCATGAAACCAAAACGAAAACCTGTGAAATCTGAACTGGGGAAGTTCTAGATGGTTAGAGTGGGGGCTCTACGTTCCCGGGCTTATCGCGCAATACGCCACTTAATAAAAATAAACGTTAATAATTGTATTTGTACAATTTAAATTATGACATTAAATTGCAAGCGTCATTCATTTTATAGCGTTTGTATATATATATATATACATATGTATAAAAAATTTCTGATATGTTCCTATTTATAGACGTTATACAGACTGAGGTCAGACGATCTCAGCATGGATAGCTATCACTCCATTTAATTAGAAATATGAGTGCGAATTTCCGTTTGCCTTCTCTCATACATACCTACACACACACACACACACACACACACACACACACACACACACACACAGGTAGCACTGCGGTAGCGATACGATTTTTTTTGGGACTAGCCAACTTATCACGCCATCCACTCGACACTCTTCCATTATGCTAGCCCATATAACAACAATCGAATTAGTTGTTGGCCTGCTGCTCCTCCGATAACAATTATAGCAATTGATTCTTCCTCAATTGCCCGCAGACAAACTTCCAGCTAGCCTCCATTTATTGGGCGTGGGCGTGTCCACTGTGCACTGTCAAATGAAGCGTGCGTGCGAAAGGGAAGCAAAATACGCAATCGAAGCAACCAATCAAAATCGAGCAACTATTCGCGCTGCTTCTTTACAAAGTAAATACCGATAAAGGCATAAAGCTTTCCATGGCAATTCACTGTAATTCAATATAATTATTATAAAATTTTTATAAAATTTTATTATTTTTTTTTTATTTATATATTTATATATTTTTTTATTATTTGATATGTTTATCTTTTCTTTTCCTTACCCTATTTGAACCCTATTTAAATTCAAAATAGTTTAAGCCCAACATATTTCTATGAAAAAGCTACAAAAATTAATCTGACCATATTAAAATATGGTTAGATAATTAGTAGAGCTAAAAATGTAGCTAAATAAATTTGTGTTACTGAATGCTCTAGGCAATAATATATTGAAAACAAATATTTTGACTTGCCCCAAAAGGTATTTTACAGCTGAAGCACTACAGTGACTAACTTCAAATAAAAATTTTACTTTTTTTTTTAATTATATATATATATTTTTTTTTATTTGTGTATATATTTCCGTACCCATATGTGCAAATATGTTTTTCAATTTATAATAAAATAGGTCGTTTCAATTAGTAGAAGAGAAAGCAAAATTTCTAAATTTTACAGCCAACAAAAGAGTTGTTTATAAAATAAAAATAAAGCTTAAATAAATGAAGTAAATCTCGATAAATTAATAAATATGCAATGAATCTGATTTAGAATAAAAATACTTTTATAGTTGGACTCTAGATGAGCTCATCATGCCAGAGTCGCTCAAAAGTCTGTTTCATATGGAGGGCAGAAGTCAGCGTAGTAAAACGCCTGGCGAAGGCAATATTCACCAGATCTCCGAGACAGAATCATTTAGTGTCCATAAGTCAACGCTTAATTTATATAATATAAAGTTTTAAATGTTAAATTAAAAATTAGTTCAATTAGCTCTCATCGTTATAAAAACTCAAAGTAATAGTTGCCTAAAATTTCTTTGCTTAACAAGAGCTCAAATTATAAATAAACATTTTTTTGAATGACTTAAATAATAAGAAATATTTTTAAATATATTTGACATAAGATAAGTCTACAATTTAGTCTGGTAAATCTGTTCAGAAGATGATGAAATAAAAAAAAAATAATTTTCTATTTTATGCTTAAGGTTTATAGATATATTTGATATATATATATATTTAGTCTACATAAATACTCAATATAATTCATTTTATTTTTATTTTGTAGGTTTCAGCAATCCGGCCACAGCTGCCGCCGCTCTCTACTGCAATGCGGCATATCCGGCCGCCAGCTTTTACATGTCGAACTTTGGCGTGAAGCGTAAGGGCGGTCAGATCCGTTTCACGTCGCAGCAGACGAAAAATCTCGAGAATCGCTTTGCCAGCTCCAAGTACCTGTCGCCGGAGGAGCGCAGGCATCTGGCGCTGCAACTGAAGCTGACGGATCGCCAGGTGAAGACCTGGTTTCAGAATCGACGCGCCAAATGGCGACGGGCGAATCAGACTAAGCGGCAGTCGAGCCATGCCACTGCCACGCCCGCAACGAACAGCAGCAGCAGCAGCAGCAGCGCAGCGTATGCACAGTCCGGGGCGGGGCGAAGGGCGCACAGCGAGGACGAGGATCGCATGTACCTCTCAGCGGACGAGGAGGACGACGAGGACGATGAGGAGAGCAATGAGGAGGACGTTGCCCAGCACGTTGCAACGTGACAAAAATTTAAATTTAAGATTTCTATTTTTATATGTAGTTTTAATAAGTTTATTACATTTTAAAATATCATTGTTGTTGTTGTTGTTGTTGTTGGTGTCTTTGTTGCTAATGGAATTGGTAGCTGTCCAAGCAGCTGCAGTTGGGCAGATTGCAGCGAGGCGCCAAGTTGGACAAATGGCCCATGGTAACGGGAAAGGAGAGCGGCACAAACCATTTGGGATAGGCGCAAATGGCAGCGGCTGCCGTCGACGAAGCCTTCGATGCGTACTGTGAAAGAGATGAGAAGTTGACCGACTGCGCCATACTCTGTATAAAATTCAAAGGGTTAAAACTGAAGCGAACAGATCGCTCAGCAGGGCAGTTGGTTTTCAAGGAGCGAAAAGAATTGCGTAACCGACTGCTCAATACTCTGTTTCCAATTCAAGAAGAGAGTATCTGCAATCGAGAGATACTCAGTGCGAGAGAGAGTCAGGCAAAGAGAGAGAGAGAGAAATAGAAAGATTTTTAGGTCATGGTAGAATGCAGCATCAGATGATTATAAGACCCGACTGCGAAATACCCTATATATAATTTAAGAGTATCAAGAGAGCTCCAATCAAAACAGTTTATTAGAATGGAGAGAAAGCAGGACTTCGCAATACCCTGCTCACAGTTCGAGAGGAGATATCTATTCGAGGCGTTGGACTTGGTTGTCTCACTCACTATTCGTTTTCAGTTTGTCTACAGGGCATAGAGACTCACCTGTTCGGCTATGACTGGTCGAAAGGCGCTACTCCGTGGTGGCATCGCCAGCTGCAAAGATGACAATGGTTGCGGCGGCAACTGTGGCAGCAGCTCCACTGTCGCCTGCTCCGTCGTCTGCGTCGGAGCAGACACGTCGGAGACGTTTTCGATGGCGCGTATCAAGTCCAAGTCGCAGCGCTTGAGCACCAGCTCCAGCACGGATCGCTTGCGTTGTGGAAAGAGCTGGGCCAGCATATCGATGGCGCTCTGGGAGACAAAGTCGCGACGCGTCGCACTCAGATCCTCGGCAACAGCTAAAGATTCTGGCTGTGATTCCTGCCTCTGCTTCTGCAGCTCTTGCTCCTGCTGTTGCTCTTTGCTCTGTTCCTGCTCCTGCTGTTGCTGTTGCTGCTGCTGCAGCTGCAGTTGCTGCGACAGTGACTGCTCCTTGGGCTGCGTGACGGTCAGGCCGAATATGCTGCCTGGCGGCAATGCCTCGATTTTGCGTCCCGTCTTATTTGCCACCAGGCGCAGGGCAATCGCATCCTCCACCGCCTGCTGACGCTTGAGGGCAACCTGCGAACAGACCAAATGCCAATTGAAATTAATATGCGACAAGTGTTGGAGGCAACTTTCCAGAATCTCTGTTTGACTTGACGTGCGGTAAACAGACAAATAAAACAAACCAAACCAAACCAAAACCAAAACCAACTGCAATTCCTTTGGGTATCGCACATGAAAACTAAATTTGGCTGTTCCCAAATGCATAAACACCGCGGGAGAAACGATAAAGAGCAGAAAACTCTGGATGACTTAGCATTAGGTAATAGATATAAACTTCAAGTTAAGAATCAGTGAAAATGTCTTTGAGTTCTTTGGCTTTTCGCCAATTCAATGAAATGAAAACTCCGATTTATACGAATCTGGGAACAAGCTGAAATCGTCTTCGGCCAGCGAGTTTTCCCCTCATGTAATGCGAGCCCGTTGAACACTTGAGCAAACATTTGGTAAGCGGATATTTTGGCTCGATTTGTTCGTACGCTTTGACAACTTTCCATCATCAGCAACATCGGGCAAAGGCATTAACCCAGTCCGAGAGACCAGACGAAGTTTAACACGAAAATCTGAACAGAATTTCGTATTTCATTTGTTTGCCAAGGACAGGCAGCAGGGGCCAATGCCAGTGGCCAGTGGCCAATGGCCAGGGGGCAGGAGCAGGAGCAGGAGCAGGAGACAGTGGCAGTTGCCCTTTCCTCTACATTGTTTATCTTTCAAATTAGGACATTGCCTTGGTTAATCTAAAGACAATACTAATGGAATAACTATTACGATGTGAGAAGCATACAATAAGCAATGGGTTAATTGAAAAAGTCAAGCATGATGGGGTTAAGAGGACGTCTAATCGTGGCAAAAGTTAAACGATTCACAGCTAAAGCAAAATATAACATAAAATTCGATTATTAAATAAAATATTGGGGAAAAACTTAAATTTATTTACTAAGAATTGAGAAAATTCAAATTAATTTATTTCGGGCAAAGTGTTAAAACGTGGCTTTAATATATCTCTCTATATTATCGAGGGTGCAATAGAAGAAGATAGAAATGTGTGAGATATGAATATTTTTTATTTCTTTTCCATTTAATTATATAAATATATAAATAAATAAATAAATGCATAAATAAATAAAAAAAAATATATAAAATAAAATATATAAATAAATATATAAATACATGAATAAATACATAAATAAATAAATAAATAAATATAAAATAAATAAATATTAAATAAATAAATATTAAATAAATAAATATTAAATAAATAAATATTAAATAAATAAATATTAAATAAATAAATATTAAATAAATAAATATTAAATAAATAAATATTAAATAAATAAATATTAAATAAATAAATAAATATTAAATAAATAAATATAAAATAACTAAATATTAAATAAATAAATATTAAATAAATAAATATTAAATAAATAAATATTAAATAAATAAATATTAAATAAATAAATATTAAATAAATAAATATTAAATAAATAAATATTAAATAAATAAATATTAAATAAATAAATATTAAATAAATAAATATTAAATAAATAAATATTAAATAAATAAATATTAAATAAACAAATATTAAATAAATAAATATTAAATAAATAAATATTAAATAAATAAATATTAAATAAATAAATATTAAATAAATAAATATTAAATAAATAAATATTAAATAAATAAATATTAAATAAATAAATATTAAATAAATAAATATTAAGTAAATAAATATTAAATAAATAAATATTAAATAAATAAATATTAAATAAATAAATATTAAATAAATAAATATTAAATAAATAAATATTAAATAAATAAATATTAAATAAATAAATATTAAATAAATAAATATTAAATAAATAAATATTAAATAATATTATAATAAATATTAAATAAATAAATATTAAATAAATAAATATTAAATAAATAAATATTAAATAAATAAATATTAAATAAATAAATATTCAATAAATAAACAATTAAATAAATAAACAATTAAATAAATAAACAAATAAATAAAAAAATTCATAAATAAATATAAATAAAGAAATATCTAAATCGGCACTCAAAGAGTGGAAAATTATCATAAATTAAGTTGATCAATTTATGATAACTTTCCGATTTCTTCAAGGACTGTAAGCAGCGAAGGAGACTGCTTTTAACAGGAATTTATTATTTGATCCTTTTTAATATAGCTGAGATCTCACAGGTTATTTACAAAAAAAAAATATTAAATAAATAAATAATTTTTCTCTCTGTCTCACTCTCTCTCTCTCTCTCTCTCTCTCTCTCTCTCTCTCTCTGTTTCTCTCATTCTCATTCGTCTCTCCGACTTGCTATGTATTTCTGTTTCTTCTCTATATCTCTGTATGTTCTCTCTTTACTGTTACGCTCTTTACTCTCTTTCCTCTCTTCTTCTTGCTTACTCTTTCTCATTTCTCTCTTTCCCTATCGCTTTGCTCTCTCTCCGTCTGTCTATCTCAATTACTCACCTTCCTCTCTCATATTCATTATTTCATTCTCTTTTTATTTTCTCCCTCTGCCTTTCTGCCTTCTCTATCTTTCTCTTTCTCTCTGTCTTCTCTCTATATCTCTCTTTCCCTCTCTCCCTCTCTTTCTCTCTCTCTCTCTTTCTCTATCCCTCTCTTTGCTCTTTCTCTATCCCTCTCTTTTCTCTCTCTCTCTATTTCACTCTCTCTTTTTCTTTCTCTCTATCTCTGTCAATTTCTCTCTCAATCTTCTCTCTCTCTCTCCTCTCTCTCTGTCTTTCTCATTCTCTCTATTTTTCTTTCTCTCTCTCTCTCTTTCTTCCTCTCTCTTTCTCTATCTTCTCGTTATCTCTCTCTCAGCCGAATCTTTCTCTTCAGTACCGTCCACTTATTCTTATTCTCTCTCTCTCTCACACTATTTCTCATTCTGTGCAAGATCTTTCTCTCCCACCTCCATATGTCCATATCTCACCTGTGCGGCCATTATGCGCTGCCGCTCAAAGATTAGAACACACTTGGCACACTTGCAGCTCTTGTAGGTGCAGAGCTTCTTGTGGCCGCGCAGTTCGGAGATGATGCCGTGATTGCGACAGCGGGCGCACTTGGGCACGCGATTCGAGACTTTGGGCAGCTGCGTTTCAGCGAGTTTCGTAAGCTTGGAGCTGACGGCGAGTCGCGGGCGTTTCGCATGAACTGGATTATCGTCGGACATATTGCCACGAAGAAGGATTCAATAGCAAACTGATAATTGTTGAAAGTTGCGAGCGTTATTTGTAGCGTGTCTAGTGGCAAGCCAAAAGAAACTACATTTTGGAAACACTTGCCTCCATGTGCAATTGTTTCAAAGCGCACTTGCAATTGGACGGCGTGTTGACTTACGCAGGCGCCTTAGCAATGTCCTGTCACAGCACGTCCAGGACGATACGATTGGTGGTTGTTGACGGGCTTAGCTCCACCTACGAAGGCGTGCCTTAAATTGGGGCGGCTGAAATTCATATACTCAATTGCATAACAAAGGAATTTTTAAGATGTTCAATGAATTCAATGAACACGCTCAGAATTTTAAAATAAAAATACGTTAAGTGTGTTGCAAAGCATCGAAAGAGGGCTACTTAACATAGCTGCTCCACACTTAACAGTGCTCGCTCCACACTTAACAGCGAGAACAATCAATAATCAACATTTGCTGTAAATAAAAATAGCACACATATATACTACTCGCAAAATTAATAATGTTATTACAAAACTTCAATATTATTTATATTTTAACTTATAAATAGCTGAACTGTTGCTATTTGTACAGTTATTATTAACAGCGATATATCGATAAAAACTATTGCTAACAGTTAGTGATTTTAAGCTTATCGATGCTTTGGGTTTACTTAGGTGATGCATCGCTAATTTTAGTCAGTCGGAAATCATCTTCGAACGTTAAAAAATGGATCGGTAGCTAAAAGAGATAATTTAAAGCGAAAAACGCAAAGAAAACGGCTTTTGTCCGCTATTTCAGCGATTTTTTTTGTGTTGTAATCAGCAGAAAAATTTTTAACAGCTACAACGACCAAACACCACCACCAGTTAGTCCCAGGCAATAACCAACAGTAAATTTTTGCAATATTCAATCCAACTTTACTGCAACTACAACAAAATCAACCACATTCAAAGCCCCCAATACATGCATACCTAGATAGCTACACCACACAGGTAAAAAGCAAAGAGGAAAGAATCATTTCAAATTAAAGCCAATAGAAGGAATATTCAATTTATTGCTCGCTTTTGCCAATGTGATGAGAAAATCCAGCAACAACAATACCATCAACAACAACAGGCACAATTACCAACAACCGACCGACAATAGTGCAGCGCAGCCGACGTCAGCAGAACAGCAGCTGCCGAACAGTGGCTGAAAATATTGTTTTTTCTGCGACAAATTTTCTTCTTATATTTTTGATGCTGCTGCGCAATTCGCAACGACGCCGACTGCAACTACATCAAGTGCAGAAACTGTAGTAGCAAATATTCAAATCGCACACAATTAATTTCTTGGCAGAGCAGCAGCAGCAGCAGCAGCGACAGAAAAATCTTTTCAATAGCCACCATTTTGAATGAGTGCAGCTACAACAACTAACGCCGCAGTAGCAGCAACAGAGAGAGAGCGAGAGCACAACGCAGCCGTTGCAGAAGTAGCAGCAGCGACGTTGACGTCAACGCTGCGTCTTATTAGCACCCTGTAAGAGCGAAAAAGAGAAGGCAAGCTTTGCAGCTGTTAGACCGGAAAAATTCTCAAAAATACGGAGTAGAGAGACTGTGTGAGTGCCAAAAAGGAGGAAAACTAAGGGGTATACAAAATCGAAAAGGCAGCGAAAAAATTATGGTTTTGCGTATTTTGGAAGAGGAAGAAAATGCCAGCACAGCTGCTGCCAAGGAGTTTGCATCGCTGCGACGCAACGCCGTCAGTGGCAGCGGCAGCAGCAGCAGCGCTAACAACAATGCTAGCGGCTCTGCGGACAGCGGCGTAGGCGGCAGCAATGTCTCTTGCAGCAACACGGACAACAGCTGCAGCCAAAGTCAATCAGGTGAGTGTTGAATTTCAAGTTTTTTTTTTTCAACTCCTTTTTCTGCAACTCTTTCGCTCTTACGCTCTTTGGCTTTCCCTTTGTCAATACACATTTACTACGCATAGTTTTTGAAGCATAAAATGTGGTTGTGTGACCACTGTGCCGAGATGTGTGTGCATTGAAACTTTATTTTGCAGCTGCCGCGCACAGCAGCACAGCAGTAGTGTGCGAGCGAGATAGATGCATTAGTGTGTAGAACGCGGTGCCCTTCATCCCTTTATCTTACGCGTTAGCTGCCCTTGCGTGTGCATGCCTTAGTGTGTGTGTGTGTGTGTACTTTTCGGCTTCGTTTTGTCTTTGGTGAAATGTTTTTACGCCGCTGTTCGTGTAATGTTATAAAACATCCAATTTGGACATTTTTTCACTGTTCAGGCCAAAAAGAAGCCATTCAATGATTCAAAATAGCTAAAAACATGAATTGACGGAAAAACAGCTAAATTGGCAACACTGCTAATGTCAGCCACTTGCTGCTTCTTCTTATTGTTTCCCTTCGAAATTGTTCTGGAAACGCATTACACTTGCCCCACTGTGCGTGCGTGCGAGTGTGCATGTGTTTTTCCGATTTTCCATTACGCATTCGTGTTTCGACCCCTGGCAACAATCCATTGAATGGTTTCTATGCTGTTTCCTCGAATCTCCTAGAACTTATTCGTCTGTCTGCGGGCATCCCTTGAGCTCTTCAACTTTAAAAATAGTATGTATGAGCTGTGTGTACAGAATGCAGAGTATGTTTGGGGTATACGTGTTTCGACATTCAGTTGATTGCACGTTAATTGTTGCACGTTAGCTATAGATTCCCGCGACTCTATTCGTCTTACAGTGGACCGCAGTTGCATGAAAAGCGTCCCCTATTTGCGTAAGCCTTGATAAATCATATGAGTGGAATATTACAGTGAAAAAAAAACTACTATATTTTAGTTTATAAAAGGTCATTATTTAGGAGAATTTATTGCATGGAAACTTAAAATCTTTGTTATGCATATGTTATGCACAACTGTGGTCATAAAAATAGTAGTACCGATGTATATAAAAAATATATATGTTAATTTTAATACTCGTTTAAACATTATGTTAACACAAAATTTAGCTGAGGAACATTTTCGAGTAACACTTCTATTTATATGACCGCAGCTGTACATAACTACATATATGTATAAACATATTCGAATCAAATATCTAGACCTACGACGCATATTCATATTCACAATGGATTCAATTTGTTTGATATTTGACAGCGATATGTTATATATGTCTCTTTGCTTAAGTAAATCGTAGTTGTCGCATCTTTATGTCATAAGCTAGAACACGCCTGAGGTGTCTGGCGCTCTCTATTCTCTATTTAGTAAATAACGTGCACATGCATACATGTATGTGTAAAGAAATTAATTTATTTCAATGTAGAATATAGAAGACACGTAACATTTTTTTCTAGATTGCGTTTTATCAACTGCTGTGACGTCAACAGTTAGGATTGCAACAGTTTCAAATTAATAAATAAAAACTAAAAAAATTAATGAATAATATCTGAGACATGATGAAAATAAGAAAAATTAATGATATTGAGTTTTATTTTCGCATATGGGTCAAGAAAAACAAAGAAATTTATATAATTATACAGAGAGAGAAAGAGAGAGAGAGAGAGATAGGGAGAGAGTTATATGAGTTTTTGTATAATAATAAATTTTAATAATTGTTTAACTGTTAATCAACAAAAATAGAAAAAAAATTGAAAAATTGATAAAAAAAATTATTTAAATTTTTATTTATGTAAAAATGTTTAAAAAATTTAAGAAAAAAAAACAAAGAATTGTAAAATTTAAATATATATTTCTTATATAAATATATATAAAATGTAAATAAGAGTTAAATGAATTTTTTTGATAACAAAAACGTTTATTAATTGTTTGATCTTATAGAGAATTAATTGTCACAAAAATAGATAAAAGTTTAGACACATAATATAAAATTTTTTAGTATATATTTTTATATAATATTTGAATTTTATTCAAACGAAAAATATATCTAAAGGATTTTCATCATGGCGCATTTTCATTATGTCTTGCATGTTTCATTTATTTTTCTCTTTTATGCTTATCTTTAAATCTTTTTTCTTTACCATTTATGTTTTGGAGTGTCCTTTCCCCTCTCACTCCAACTAATCCTGTCCACGAAGCACTAAGCACCACCAGGGTCCTCCCTGTTCGAATGTCAAAAATGAATAAACGCTTGGGTTATCTGTGCGCGAAAGGCAAAGGAAAGAGTATCAGCGATAAGATAGAGAGGGCAGATCGAAAAACAGCTGAAAGGAAATGCGCAACACATACACATGTATATGTAAATATATGTAGTTTAGACAGTTGCCTCGCAGCAGAGGCGAAAAAACTTTCTCAGAATTTTGTCTACCAGATCCAGGTCTGGCCAAATGCAGGAATGGGTGGGGGAGTGGGAGCTGCTGCCGACTGAGTCAGCGTCGTGTGGGCAGCAGCGTGAAATGAATTATTATTGTTGTTGTTGTGGTTGTGGCTGTTGCTGTTGCTGTTGCTGTTGCTTTTGAGCTAGCTGCGCGCCGAGGCTTATTTCCGGAATTGACAAATTAACGAAATTCATTTGCATTTTTATTAAGTACATATAAGTTGAGAGAGCTGAATGCGTGCAAGCGAGATGGCCATATGTTCAGCTATGTTAACTGAGTGTGCAGGCCATTTATACAAAATGATTCACTGTGCGAGCTTTTTTCGATACTCGCAGAGCTTAACAAATGAAAACGGATCACAAAGTGTTAATAAACTGTAAAGCGAAACTAGCGACTGCGGCAAGCAGCGACTGCGACTGCAACTGCAACTGCAATAGCAGCAGCGCAGCGACTGAGCATAACCTTGATGACGTTTATTGCACTTTGGCGCTGCAAGCAGCGGCAGAAAATGCAACGGCAACGGCATCGACTGCAGCAAAAGCAGCAACAGCAGAAACCCAAAATAGAACGACAGTCAAAGCAAACGAGCAAACAAAAAAAAAATGAACGAACGCTGCGAACAAAGACAAAGCAGCGCGATGAGCGTCCGCTCTCTGCCCCCAAACGCTGCCACGCTCCAACGCTGACCGAGTTCGAGCCAAACGTCTGCTGACGTGTAGCGACGCGTCGCTGCCACTAGTGCAACAGCAACGGTAGCAGAGGCTGATGATGACAAACCTAAAGCAAAAACCAAAAAAAAAAAAAAAAAAAATAATATAAATATTGAGCGAAAAAAATCAAGCAATGAAAATCACGTTTATCAGCGCCTTAACTGAGCTGAATGCATATCAATTGGTATGAAGGCTGTATGTGTGTGTGTGTTTGTCAGCGGGGGAGGGCATGGTATATTCAGCAATTTGCAGCTGCACATTGGATGCAAGCCACTTGTGAAAGAAAAACAAACGGGATTTGGGGAGAAGGCGAAGGCGTCGTCTGTCGCTGTATCGATAATTTATTTTGCAATGAAAGTTTTTTGTTGCTATATACACATACACATGTATGTACATATGTATGTATGTTTGGCCATGTGTGAGCAGGCAAGGCTTTGTGGTTGGTTGTTTGGCCAATTGCCACCGTGCGTTGGTCTATGCCACGATGAATGAGTGACAAGCGAGCGAGTATTAAGTACATACAGATATCATCATTATTGCGATTCTCCAACTTTGCAGAAGGGGTTGCCTTGTACTTTATTAGAATAATAACATGTGTGCGTATGCGTACGTGCAGCCTCTCACACGCATCTCTCCCTTACACACACACTCACAGTCATGCCTACTATATGCGTATATGATATGCATATAAATGTAGGCAGGCATTGCCCTGCAATGTTTTTTCTTGCATATGGCAACGCTGTAGCTGTCGTGCAATGTAAATGTATGTAAAAAAAAAAACAAAAAAAATGTTAAAGAAATTCTCAGCTACAAACAACATATTTATGCAAGTTGTTGTTTTGAGAAAACAAAGCAACATTTAAAGTAGTTTTTGTTGTTTTAGCTTTGCTTTTTTGCCCTTCCACTTATTTGTTTTTGAACGCAATTCGCACATCAGGCGATGAAATTGCTGCACTAGTGTGTGTGTGTGTGTGTGTGTGTGAGAGTTGGTGTAGATGTGTTTGCGTTAACCTCGTTTTTCACGCTGCCCTCAACAAAAGCACGTCAGCTGCCTACGTGATGTTGTGCTTGTATGTGTATCGCTCACTCAACTCAAATTCAGGTACAAGCAAGAGAGAAAGAGATAGAGAGATAGAGAGAGAGCAAATGAATGGCAGCGCCGTGTCTGTTTGTTCGATTTTGTCTTTTGCTCGCTCATTCGCTGTTGGCTTGTCTGCTTTTTGCGTGGTCATACCGGTCTTTTGAAACGCGCTCTTTCTCTTTTTCTCTCACTGGCTGTTCGGTACGGATATACCCGCCTGCTCTCCATGAACCGCGCAGTGCTCGTGTTGGGGCCACCACTTGTCGCTTTTGTTGTTATTTTGTGTGTTTGAGCTGCAGCGAGCGACAAAGCGGCTGTGTCGCCTTTTGGCTCAGCTGGCTATGGCTTTCGTTTAGCTCTCCCTCTCTCTCTCGTGTATTTACTTTAGTTGGCCAGCCCAAAATAAAAACAAAATAACAACGTGCTTTTGTTGTTTCGCTGTGTGGTGGTTCGATTATGTCAGTCTCCAATGCTGCGCCTCTCTCTCTTTCGTACTCTCTTTAACGCACTCTCTTCTTGTTGCTTGTATTGCCTATGTATTTGTAATGTAGATTTCATTATTTTTAATAGAACGCAATTTAAATTTGTTAAACATTGGACACGATCTGCCGCCATCTTCCGCTTCCCACTTCGCACACATTGGGCGTGTGCCATGTTGCCAAATTTCATACGCCATTCAGTTTCGCTCTTTTGCGCTGTGCAGATTTTTTTATTTATGTCAATACATACATACATCCATATGTATGTACGTATGTGTATTTGTGCATGACCCGGCATCGATTCTTTTAATTGAATCAAATTGAAAAACTTTCCATGCTCAACTCGATTGTTTTTATAGCCTCCAAGAACAGCGGGGGTCAAGATTTATTAGCTCTCTACTTGTATAAATTATTTAAGATCAACAAATTTTATATTATTTTATTTTTTTCGATTTTAATTTAATTAGTTCTAGAACCGGCTCCAAGTCGCTTCCGTCTGAACATTTTGCAATTGCTTTAAAGTTAAAGTTAATTGTGTAAACAAAAACAGCGAACTCTCGCATACATACATATGTATTTCATATCTCTTAAACGCATCAAGTGTTAAAAAGTCACGTAAGCAGAAAAAAATATGCACAAACATTTGCTACGTCAGCGTGTGCGTTAACTCGCTCTTTGGCACGTGCAAAGAGCACAGCACGCTGCTGCTCAGCATAAAAATATTTCAAAGCTCTGTATGCGGCTGCCCTTCCCTCTATCACATATTACAAGACAGCAGGCAGCTGGCAATACTCTTATTAGAAATGCCGCTGTGCTGTGCTTTTTTGCTCTCTCTCACTGTCTCTTTTGGTGCTTGCTCTCACACACGGTCTCGCTCTCGCTGTGTTAATTTTTTGGCTGCTGCTGCCGCCGCCGCCTGGCCTGGGCCTGGGCCTGAAGCTGAACACTGGCCGCTGCTCGACGACGCGTGTTTGTTTCTTTCCTCGTTTGCGCCGCGCGACGACGGTCCGGCTATATTTTTGTCCGTGTTTTAAGAATTGTTCCGTTTTTATAAATTTCTCACCATTCGGTTTTATCATATTCGCACACACACATGTAAATACTACTTTCCGCAGCGGCCTCAGTCAAATAGAAAAATCCAGTTAAAAAATAGTCCACGTTGTCGTCTCCCACACAGAGTAAAACTAAAGATTTTCCGCGTGTTTTCGGCAACGTTCATTCATCAACATTCGCTGCGGTTTGATATCGAATTGTTGTTGTTGCTTTGAAGATGTATTAAATCAAAAAGAAGCAAAGCTAACTAAAACAGTTATTACAAAAAGTGTGCACGCAGCATTTGAAGTACGAAAGAAGAGCAAAAAAAAAAACGTGCGCAGCCAGCAGCAGCGACGTTGACTGAGCAGCGGGCGTTGCTTAGATAAATTGCGTTGCGGCTAAAAGCAAAGCACAGAAACAACAACAACAACAGCAACGACAACAAGCACAGACATGTTGGGTAAATACAAAATAGAATATAAAAAATCCAAGCGAAATTACCTATTATAGAAGCTTTAAGCTTTATAACTTGTATATGCATACATACATACATATATAAACTGTTATCCCATATCCATATCCTCATATTAGTTGCGCTCTCTAAAATTGAATTCTATTAAAATGCCGGTTTTACATTTATGCTTTGCCTTTTGTTCATTCATTCATACAGACCTGCCGTTAGTTAGCTATGTGCGTGTGTCGCTAGGAATTTGCTCTGCTGCTGCTGCTGCATTTCCTTGTTGCTGTTGCTATTCAATTCTATTGTCTCTATACAATAAGGAAAGTAACAGTAAATGACATGTGAATATTGTGCATATGCATGAGCACAGTAAACGGTAAACAGTTTTTGAAATTCAAATTAGAATTCATGCTAACTACGATTGGAAATCAATTCGAAGGGCCAAGGGCCAAGGGCCAATGGGTTTTTATCACATGTATTTTTCAAGGTAACTGAGCTAAACGGACTTCAGTGCGAAGAACCAGTATCGTGTAAAAAGACCAAGTTCATTAAATAATTATAATTATTTAATAATTATTTCATTGTTTTGTTGTTGATATCATATTGACCATATGTACAGAATCACCCATGATAATCCTGTGTAGAGGGAGTCGCAGCAGCACTGTTGACGACTGAGTCATTTTTCGGTTCCAAATAAGAAATTGCGTTGTAGCAAACAGGCTCAACGAGTGTGTCTAGTTGGGGGAGCGGAATTAGTGCGTGCTGCTTCCCTCTTTTATTCTGTCTCTTTCTTTTGCTGGTACACACCCACAAAAATACTCGGGCAAGAGCAATTGCAGCGCCTCATCGTCGTCCCATCGTAGCAAATATGGCGACCTTGAGCTTTTTGCCGGCAGGCCTAGCTACACACACACACTCAAATACCCATTCATGGCATGTCTTTGAGTGTATTTGTAAATTTGTTTTTCCATATAATTATGCATTATAGTTTGTTGCTTTTGTTTTTGCAAACACAGACACACACACACACACACTGTCGATAAATCGCACGCCTCGCACGCCTTACCGGTTCATTTTCGTTGTTGCTGTTTTCTTTACTTTTCGCCATTTTTTTTCTTCTAACTTTTGCTTTTACAATTTTATTCGGCGGCGCAATAATTTTCTTCTTCTTTCGGGTGGATTTGTGTTTGTTGTTGCTGCTGCTGCTGACGCTGCTGCTGCTTATATGAAGTAACACACACCATGCGATTGAGCGCCAGCAACAAACCGAGAGAGTGAGAGAGAGAGAGCGACAGCTTTAAGAAGAGAGCGGAGCGTGACATTTGTGTGTTACTCTTTGAATGGTCTTTGCTCTCTCTTCGTATCAGTATCGGCAGCCACATGTGTTTTTGCACATTGGCAACTTTCTTGTTTCGAGTTGTTTTTTTTTTTTAATTCCATTAAATTTTGAGTTTTGTTATTGTTAACTATTTAATTTGTTGGCTGCATCTGATTGTTTTTGCTCTTTGCTTTGTTGCTTTAGTGACCTTTGCGCATACTTAGTGTTACTATCTCACTTAGTCGCTTTAGTTTACTTTTACTGCTTCTTCTTCGGTTCGTTCTTAATTATTGCTATTATTGTTTATGACACTTGGCTGTTGTTTCGTCTTTGTTGTTCTTTTTTCTTTCTTTCTTGTTTTTTTTTTCGCCTGCAGCTTTAGCTAAAACTGTTCAAGGCTGTTTTTTTTTTTCATTTGTTTCTTTCAATTTATATTCGCTTTGATAGGAATGTTTTCATTTCTTTGATAGGTGTTTGGCTATCAGCTTCGTTTCGTGTTGCGATAAGCCTATTAGGCGAGAGGGAGAACTCCCCCGCGCAGTCTATAAAAAATGGCGATCGTTAATTTAGTTAAGCCTTCATTTTTGAGTACCTTCTGCTTCTTCTTCTTCCTTGACTTCTGTTTATTTTGTAGTGGGCATATTTTGTTTTGTTGAGTCTGACCTTGTTTTGAGTTCTCTGTATGAGCAGCATTCTTGTTATCTTGGCTATGCATTGAAAACAGAAGCTGAAAGAGAAATCTGAAGAAAAAAAACAATTTTTGTTTAGCATTTAAAAATAATGAATAATCTATTACAAATAAAATAATATAATAGAATACTTATTAAATATAAAAAAGTATAATATATATATATATATGTATTATTTAATCATTAAGATTCTTCTAGATTTAATAAGCTTATGGTAAACGCCTCTATACCATATTGGCCTCTTGTTCTATTGGAATTTAAGATCTGGCTATATTGGACTTTTGTTTTGTCTTATTGGCATTTTAGATCAATTCCAGATATTTCTTTTATACTATATTGAAGTCTTATCTTATTGGCAATTTAGATCAACTTCAGTCATTGCTTGGACTTTTTTCTCTTATTGACATTTTATATCAACGTTAGGCATTGTTATCGTATTGGACTTTTGCTTTGTCTTATTGGCATTTTAGCTCACTCCAGAAATTCCCTTCTATACCATATATTGGACTTTTGTCTTGTCTTATTGGCATTTCAGATCAACTTTGGGCATTGCTTCGGTTTTGTATTGGACTTTTTCTTGTGTCTAATTGGCATTTAATGGGCTTCTCTTGCTTGTATCCTAACCTAAGCCAAAGCGCAGTGCATTCATTATCTACTTGATTATTCTTTACACCTGCCACATGTTGCATGATCTCAATAACAAATAAAATTAATTGTAAAAAATAACAACAACAACGACAGCTGTCGGGCTTTACCAACAACTGTTTCAATTTGCAATTCTTGCGCAAACACATAACAGAAATTGTTTTTTTTCTTTCTTTTTATAGCGTATTTATGGCCCTATATACATATAGCTGAAACGCAGTTTAATAATTTTTGCATTTAGTATACATATACATATGTATGTATGTATGTATATATTTTTATATATGTATATGTATGTGTGTGTGTGTGTGTGTGTGTGGGCACAATCTCTTTGCAAATATTTGCTGTATAGTTTTGTTTATAGAGTTGTTCTGGCAATTTGATGCAAAAATATGCCAGCAAAATTAATTTATTTACTCTGTGTGTGTGTGTGTGTGTGTGTGGAGCAAACAAATACCCTATAAAGTAAAGAAATGCGTAGAGGTTTACATAATCAGAGATACCCTATATATGCCTGTGCCACGAGCCACGCTCACAAGTAAATTTTTAGCAATTTTCTTTAATTTTTAGAATTTTTTTATTTAATTTTTGAGTATATAACAAAAGTGTTGGCAGCTTAGAGAGTACGACGCAATTAATTCAAATTGAGGAGCACAACTAGAACTTGATAGTGAAACTGGCGACTGCTCAAGCCTCCATTTGAGCCTTTCCCCCACCGCTGCGCAGTCTCCGCTTTGCCGGCCGGCAAATGCGTCAGAGATAAAGCTGACTCAAAGCTAGAAATCGAATACCCGTTTGGTTTGGTTTGGTTTTGTTTTGTTTTGTTTTTATTTTTTATTTTATTTATTTTTGCAAAACAAGGGAAAGGAGATGAGGAATAAGAAAAAGAGAGACAGAGAGAGAGACAGAGAGAGAGAGAGAGAAACAACTATTTTTCAAAGCTTGTTTTGGTTGCAGTTTTCTATGGCTTCCAATTGACGTTTGTGACTGAATCACAAAGAAAACATCAGGCGTTATATAGGTGTAAATACTATATATGATATAATATATGCTCTATATATATATTCGTGAGTGATTCGATAATCGGTAACACGAGAGTTAAAGGCAAAGCTCATCCCGACTCTGCTTAGATAAGCTCAGCAACCTCAATTGTTTCTCTCGCCTGTCTTTGGTGGCGCATCAACAAAAATAAATCTAAATAAACAATCAATAGAGTTCTTATCGAACAGGTGCTCTTTAAGAGTTTAAGCTGATGAAATACGATGAACACGTTTCAGCAGGCGTTTCTTATAATTGATTCCATGCAGACATCAGCTGATGTCTAATCTTCTGATTAGTTTAAGTGAGGTGAGAGCTGGAAAAAATCTCTTTATTGCACGTGGGCAATTGAATTGCTGAGAAAAAAATGAAGAAAAAAAAACAATAAATAGGAGAAAATGCTGGAAAAAAATTTAAGAAACAAATATAAAAAATTAAAATATAAAAAATTAAAATATAAAAAATTAAAATATAAAAAATTAAAATATAAAAAATTAAAATATAAAAAATTAAAATATAAAAAATTAAAATATAAAAAATTAAAATATAAAAAATTAAAATATAAAAAATTAAAATATAAAAAATTAAAATATAAAAAATTAAAATATAAAAAAATAAAATAAAAAAAATTAAAATGCAAAAAAAAAAATATAAAAAATTAAATAAATTAAAATATAAAAAATTAAAATATAAAAAATTAAAATATAAATAATTGAAGTATAAAAAAAATTAAAATGTAAAAAATAAAAATATAAAAAAATTAAAATATAAAAAATTAAATAAATTAAAATATAAAAAATTAAAATATAAAAAAATTAAATAAATTAAAATATAAAAAATTATAATATAAAAAATTAAAATATAAATAATTTAAGTATAAAAAAAATTAAAATGTAAAAAATAAAAATATAAAAAATTAAAATATAAAAAATTAAATAAATTAAAATATAAAAAATTAAAATATAAAAAAAAATTAATAAATTAAAATATAAATAATTAAAATACAAAAAAAAAATAAAAATATAAAAAAATTAAAGTATAAAAAATTTAAATATATAAAATCAAAAAATAAATAAATAAATTAAAAAAATAAAAAAGAAAAAGTATTTAAAAATAAAAAAAAAATAGTATAAATAGTAAAAATAAAAAAAAAATAATAAATAAAAAATTATTGTAATTTGTCAAAAGCTTTTCGATAACAAATTATCTGCAATTTATCATAATTAATTTTGCTACAGCTACAGCTACAGCATAGAGAGAAAATACTTGGAAGAAATCGAGAAATTACCAAAACAAAATGATTTGCAGAAATTTCGAAAAGCAATGCGCAAAAAGTCGCCAAACATAAACGAAAGCAATGAAATAAAAACATAATAAAAGAACAGGAAGAATAAACATATTTTTGTTGTTTTGCTGCTTTCCACAATTTGATTTACGTAATTGATAAGAAATGAAAACAAAAAGAGGAGAGAGAGAGAGAGGAAAAGACGCACTAAATAGGCCACATTTAAATTTAGATAAGAGCGAATGGCCACCATGCCATGCCGTGCCATCTACATACATATGTACATACATACAATGTATGTGCGTGTGCGTCAAGTGGAGGCGGCGAAACGTGTGTGCAACTGGGCGTGGCAGCGCAAATGACGTGTTTGGCCTGGGGTGGACGGCGCATTTGGTGGGCTTTCGGCCAAAATATTCACTCAGCGGCGAGACACAATAATAAAAATCGAGAATTTTATAATCGCCAAATGCGAGAAACTGCGAAATGACGTTCGAGCAGCGGTGATAAATAAGATGAAGACGCACGGCTGCACCGGAACCAGCTAAAAAACAAATGTATAAAAATGAAAGCGCTTGTCTAAATATTTCAAAGTATTTATTTGTTTATCAACGTTTGCGCGCATATGTGTATTGCGTGCTAGATAAATAGTTGTTAATGCCAGCAGCCAGTCAGCCGAAAGGCGGAAGGCGGAAGAATACAAGAGAATGTCTAGAAAGAAATTGGGTCACAAGAAAATACTATATAGTATATATATATATATATATATATGTATATATCAAGTGTGTGTGATTGGCAAGTGGATTTATAAAGCATGCGATAAGAATGATTGATTGCCTTTGGCGACTTTCGTATCTGTGGAAAGTAAAGTAAAGTAACGAAAGAACGCAATATTCGCCACAGTCGTGAGAGTGATTAGAAAGATCATTAAAGGATTTTGATCTTAAAGGCAGCCAGTAAGTAAGTAATAAATGTAATTGCTGCATAAGTAACTAAAATTCCTTGCAATTGTAAAGTGTTATTTATTGTGTAGCGATATATGTACATAAGTTTTTATATTAAGTATAGATCGAGTGAGATGTATTCATTATGTCAAGTTTGGCTTAAACGAGTCAGAACAGCTCGTCCAAATAGTCCTCTGCCGTCTTTAATAAATTGAAATTTCCGTTTAATAAACTATGCAAATAGTCTGATATTAACTGTTTAATTTTGGATATTCAACATTGTTTACATCTCTTGGTTTATAAAATTACATTTATTTCAATATTACTGATGCACAATTTCTAGCTGCTTCTTGTTATCTTCTATAGTGCCAGTGATCATGCCATGTTGTTTGTGCAGCTCTATCCAATATATGTATATACATACATATATATGTATATATGTATGCATGTATATATGCTCATTGAATTACTTGGAGTAGTTGGTCTGGTCTGGGGTCTGGTCGCTTATTTATTTTTATTATGCGTCTCAACTACAGTCGCCAAAGGCCAATTACCTCGCACGCTCAAAGGTCCAATGCTTATGAGCATTAGATTTATTATTATATGGACATGCAACCCCTTCAATGGTCTCAAGTCGCCCATCCAACCACTCAAGTCGCGTCACTCCCCACTGAACTCTACTTGAGTTGATTACGAGTTGCGTTTGCGAGCTGCAATTGGCGATTGGGTGGGCCAGCGATCTGTCAGTTGCTCCACCTCCGTAGCCTCCCTCGCCTACCTCGCTTTCTGCGCTTCTTCCTTAAACGTTTTCAAGTGGACAGACAGAGACAGAGATAGAGTCAAGTCGTAAGTCCCATGATATCTATAAATAGAATATTGAACGAACAAACGATTCGTGTGCCTGGTTTATGACAGCAATTAAAGAGAATCAGAAAGCGAAACCGAATGTCTCACACCGAAACTTAAATACCCTGTAGAGTCAGAAATCGTATATGCATAAAGATATGATAAGCCTAGAACTGCGGTTAAACTTAAAATAAATAAATAAATATGTGTATACACTATTATTAATATATCTGTTACTATTACGGTATTATATTATTATTATTATTGATCAGAGATGTAGATGCATATAACAGTATTCCTTTAGGACGTCAAAATTATAATGTTTGACCAGCTGTAAGGGTATAAAATTACAAAAATGCGTTGACTTCTGCTGCTGCTCATCATCATCAGCGACATTATTATAATGATCATAATGAAGATTATTGTTGTCATAAGCATTGTCAGGCATCGATTGCCGCCTGTGGTCTTTGCTCTGTGGTCCCTTCCTCTGCACGCGCTCCCTCTCTCTCTCTCTCTCCCCCCCTCTCAGCCGCCCTGAATTCAATTTTCACAATCAACTTTTAGCTCTCAGCTCTCAGTAAGCATATATTTGATTTTTACATATTTTATTTTTTATTATAATTTTTTCCTTTTTACTCGCGACTTGTTTACGACACGCGATTTGCTTTCTACGCAGTTGCGCTAAAAATTATGTACTGTGCCGTAGCGATCCATCTATATATATGTATATATATGTATATATATACTATGTACATACATACATCGTATGCATACATTGTATTATTATTATTATTTTTCTATACCCATTTTTGTTTATTTATAAACATTTATGCATTGATAAAAACTCGAATACAAACATGGCAACAACTGGTCGCCGATAAATGTGCGCAAATATTTATTGTGCGAACCGAAACCTCCTAATGGTCATTATATATGTACATATGTATGTACATTCATTCATACATATATCTCTCTTTTTCTCTCTCGATTTGTTGTAGCTGCGCCTCCACTTGATAAGCACTTGTTGTGCTGCTTTATTTGTTTAACATTTTGTCGAATCTCCATTTAACGCCAGCCTACGAAATCGAAGGCTGCACAACAATAGTCTCAGCAAAGAATCAGAAATCTCAAGCTTTTCGATTTGTGTAAAGATGGACAGCTGGACCGCCGCAACGGGGCCTAATACTGGGGCTTTTTTAATAGATTAATATTGATATACATTCATTCATATATGAATGTGTAGATTGGATTTTTGGAACACTCGTCTCGGTTTATGTTTATAAAGGTTTTTAACAACTGATTACTGTAACAAGTTCGCATTTTAGGCCCAATTTTCTATACGTCTATATGAATGTGAACCTGCATACAGCTGTGGTCAATAAAATAGTAGTGCTACTTAGCACTAAATATTAGACAACATAATTTAGTCATAAAGCCAATATATTTTGAATACAATTTGAAATGAATATTCAAATTAAATTAGATTTAGATGCTTGGTTTTTGGTTGCAAACTTGGGACACTTGATCGTCTTCTTAATATTCTAATCTAAACAAAAAGTTTTTATTTTCCAGCATAAAAATGAGTTTTTCATTTGGTTCGTGTTTTGGTATAGTGCAGCACTACTATTTTTCTGATCACAGCTGTATGGCTAGCCGAACAAAAACTTGTTCTTTGTTAGTCGCTGACTGCTTAATGCTTTCATATTCAAATGAAATGAAAATTTTCTTTTTAAAATGGCTTCAACTTCTTTCATTTGACTATTTTTTAGTCATAGTTTAAAGTTGATTGATATTTATTAAAAGTCTTTCTTTTTATATTTATAATTTGTCATTTCTTTTGCTTTTGATATTCTATGAATTTATGAAAAGGGAATTTCATCATTATTTGCAAGCAGCTGCCTACAATATTTAGTCGTTTAGCTCATTCTGAGTAGAAACGCCTTTCAAGAGGTGACTCAAACGATTTGAGCAACGAGCGCAGCGAACGACATGTTCACACGTTATTCTGATCATTAGAATAATAGTTAGAAATGGAAATAGAAATAAAACTTTATTTATTAATTAAATATATAATATTTATTTATGATAATTTAAAGTAAATGATTTTATAATAGAAATAAAATAGTCTTGTATATGTTTTGATAGCTATTGACACTTTCTTCTTAGAGAACAAGGCATGGATATGTGATATAAAGCAAAGTGTAAACATTCTTTTTTGGGCAACATATCTATTTGTGTGTATAATGAAATTATCTTTAGGGGCTAACAACGAGGTCGCCGGCAGTAGTTTTCATATGAGCTACAGTTCGCTTCGAAGCGTTGCGCAGAGCAGTTGCAAGCGGTAGCAGCTGGATTACGTGATAAAGATAAAGATAAAGATAAAGATCTAGCTACTTTTTTTGTTTTTGCCAATTTCATCATATCTCTTTAATACTTTTATTGCATATAATTTTGGGTAATTCCCATAAAATTGTCTTGTGCTAATTAAAATATTTGTATTTCGCTTTTATTTGGAATTGCAGACGGCCAGAATGAGCTAACGCGCTATAGCAGCGAAGATGTGTCCGGGAACGAGTCGAGCGAAGCGCCGAACATGACCGAAGTGGAGCGTCAGGCGGAGCTCAATCGGCACAAGGAGGAGATGCAAAAGAAACGTCGCAAGAAACGCATCAGCTCCTCGCTGCACTCGTCAACATTTCAAGGCAAGTAGATATACACACACACACACACACACACATCTGATCTGTATAATGAAATTGGATTTCTCTATTGGCGATGTAGAGTTGTATAAGCTGACGGGCGAGATATTGGGCGAGGGCGCCTATGCATCGGTGCAGACATGCGTTAATATCTATACCGATCTGGAGTATGCTGTGAAGGTTATCGATAAGATACCGGGACATGCGCGTGCGCGTGTCTTTCGTGAAGTGGAGACATTCCATCACTGTCAGGGACATCCGGGCATCTTGCAATTGATCGAATTCTTCGAGGATGATGAGAAATTCTATTTAGTGTTTGAGAAAATTAATGGCGGCCCATTGCTAACGCGCATCCAGGAGCAAATCTGTTTCTCGGAGAACGAGGCGGCGCAGATCATTAAAGAGATTGCGTCCGGCTTAGATTTTCTGCACAAGAAGGGCATTGCTCATCGTGATCTCAAGCCGGAGAATATATTGTGCGTTAAAACGGATTCGCTCTGTCCGATTAAAATTTGTGATTTCGATTTGGGCTCGGGCATTAAGTTCACCACGGACATATCGTCGCCAGCCGCCACGCCCCAACTGTTGACCCCAGTGAGTTGGCCTTTATGGAGACACTAAGCTATACATTTGTATACATTTTTCTAATTCACTTTCTTCTCCATTTATAGGTCGGCAGCGCCGAGTTCATGGCTCCCGAAGTAGTCGATCTGTTTGTGGGCGAGGCCAATTATTATGATAAGCGCTGCGATTTGTGGTCTCTGGGTGTGATTGCCTACATTTTGCTCTGCGGCTATCCTCCATTTTCGGGCAACTGCGGCGAAGATTGCGGCTGGAATCGCGGTGAGAACTGTCGAACGTGCCAAGAGCTGCTCTTCGAGTCCATCCAAGAGGGTATGCCCTAACATTAAAAAATAAATTACAAGAACGATTTCATGATTTTTTTTTTTATTCCGGATAGGCCGTTTTTCTTTTCCGGAAGCCGAGTGGCATGATGTGAGCGATGAGGCCAAAGATTTGATTTGCCGTCTTCTAGTTAAGGAGGCATCTAAACGTCTCAGTGCCGAAGCTGTGCTCACTCATAAGTGGATACGCATGTGCGAACAGGGGCCGCTCGTCAGCAAGCAGACGAGTCGCCATAAGGCGCTGCAAACGCCAAACAATATTCGACGGTAGTTATCATGTTTATCCATTGAAATATAGAGAAGATATTTATGAATTGTAATCTTTATAGTAACCATCAGTCGGCACGTGAGATCTCACAGTTTGCCGAGTCGGCTATGGCTGTGAAGCGTGTGATCCTGCAGCATTTCTCGATGCGCTATGATTACATGAAGGAGCGCCCGAATATCTATCAGCCCTCGCAGGCCTATATGGATGCGTACAGCGATGAGAATTATAATCCGAAGCCGCCGGCACATTATACACGCAGTCGCTCGCAGCGTACGGCAAGTGCAACATCAGCTGCTGCCGTCGCCAACAACAACGCGAACGCCGTCTCCTCATCCTCCACTTACGGTGGTCGGCTGTCTACGGCTCCGCGCAATGGGGGCAGTAACCATAGTCGTCAATCGTCGAGAAATGCGTCTGGCATATTTAACAATAGCGGTGGCTTCAAGACCCTCAATGTGCATGAGGAGGATGATGACGATGAAGAGGCGTTGGAGGCTTTTGGACGTCTGGATGAGGGCGTAGATGATGAGTGGGCGCAGTCGACACGTCGCTACCAGGAGCAGCGTGAGCTGCAACAGCAGCAGCAGCAGCAACATCCTAAAATTGGCCATGGTGGTGATCAAATGTATGATGGTGATGAGTTGGGCGAGGTGGAGGAGGGCGAGCAGGTGGAGAGAGACGGCGAGGACTATCAGCATTATAAGCATTATTGGCGCACGCTAGACGAAGATGAGGGTGATGATTATCTTTATGAGCAGCAGCAGCAGCGCGAGGATGATATAGCTGAGGAAGATGAGTGTGACGCGGAGGAGGAGGAGGAGGAGGAGAAGTATAAAGAGAGTGTGAAGGATGAGGCCGACAATCGAAAGCAATTGAAAGCTAAATTTGATGAGAACGAAGAGGAGGTAAAGGTAGTAGAAAAGGAAGATGAACTTATTATTGATAATATGGAAAAATTAAAGCAAAGCGAATTTGCTACAAGAGCAACAACAATGCGCAACAATGCGCAGGAGATAAAAGTGTTTAAGGATGAGGCGAAGCAGGAGAACGAAGATGATGATGTTGATGGGCCCAAAAAGCAACATACAACATCATGTGATATTAGTGCTACTACAATCACCAATACCAACACCAACACCAACACCAACAGCAGCAACAAAATGCAAACAACACCAGTTAAAGCAACAACAACAACAACCCAAACGAACGGCAACAAAGGCAATGATAAGGATAACGATTATGCTAATGATTACGATAATGATGATGATAACGATGATGAAATTGATAATGATAATGTTTATGATAATGATGATGATTATGTTAAACTATTGGATAGTATTAGTGATTTAAATGAAAAGCTACCTGAAATTTATGAGACTGCAAATATTGTTGTCAACTCAGCGGCAGTGCCGGCAGCAGAAGCAATAACAGCAGCATCAGCAGCAGCAGAAAGAGCAACATGCCCACCAAACGATAACGATAACGATAAAAATGTAGATGATTTGAAAGTGCCGACAACTGCAGCTGAGGGGACAACAATGCGAACGACTTTTGGCAAACAACAACAACAACAACAACAGCAGCAGCAGGAAGAACAACTATCTGCTGGCAACAATAGCAACAAACAACAGCGTAATGTTTATTTTGCATTGGATGCATATCAAAATGACGAGGACGCCGACATTGATGAAGAGGATGATGATTACGATGATGATGATGATGACGATGAGGAAGATGATGATGATTGTGATGATGAGCAAGAGCTGAAATCAACTGGAAATGGTTTGAAGCCAACGCCACCTGCCATATGCAATGCGTACACACGAAAGCAGCGGCAGCAGCAGCAACAACGCTATGTAGCGCCAAATCCCGAAACGCATCGCCTAGAGAATTGGCGCAATCGCAGCCATCAATCGGAGCAGCCGCAGCAGCATAAGATGATCGCTGCTGGTGGGGGAGGCGGCTTTCGTAAATATCGCCCACCCTTTAGCACTGGTGGCGGTGGTGGCCATTATGGCAATCAGCAGCGCAACTATTTGGGCAGCTTCTCGCACGGCGGCGGTGCCGCTGGCTACAAGATACAACAACAGCATCATCAGCAGCAACAGCAGCAGCAGCGGCACAACAGTGCTGGGAGCAGCAGCGGCGGTTCGCCGCCTTCCGACGAGCACTCGACGTCACCAGCAACGCAGATTCGGAATTGGCGTCAGGATTGTGTCTATGCGCCAATGCGTAGTTGCGGTATGAATCAACCCAGCCGAGGCTTGCAGCGCGCCCATCAGCAACAGCAGCATCAACAGCACCAGCAGCCAACTGGCCGCATTGGCTCTGGGCGCTTTGTGCATTCGTCCCAAGTGCCTCCACATCTGTTGGATGAGCCGCCCACATTGGGCATCGGACTATCGCCGCCCAGCGAAAGTCTCTTATTGCAGCGGCGCATGCGGCAGCAGCAGCGACCTGGCGATTTGGCCGAGTACTGTGAGCCCGCTACGGCCAGTGGCTAAGTATACCAAGAGCAATAGCACCCACAACAACAACAACTGCAGCTGTCGGAAGGAGTCCCATTTTGTTGGGAATTGCGGCATTCGAGCCAAAACAGAAAACATAAAGAAAATTTCTTAAAAGTTTTCTTTTTAATTTTTTTTTTGTTCTTTTTCTTTGTATAAATACTTTTTATATACAAATCACAAAACAACAAAAACGTCTTACAATTGCAAATTATAATTAATAATTTGCTTGATTAATTTCTTGAAGCTTTATGCAAAAAAAAACTTCAAAACTGTGAACTGTAAACTGTTAACAGCCAGAAACTACTTAAAATTCCGTCTTAATTTAATTCAAACTTGAAAATTATGTTGCTGGTAATCATTAGGATAAATCAAAGAAGAGCGCCCTAAAGAAGCAATCCACAATCTGCTGTTAAATCAAGCAAACAAGAAGAAGAAGAAAAACCAAACAGTCGTTCGAATGAAAAATAAAAAAAAAAAAAAACAAAAAACTTTTTTTATAAAAAAGATTTGAAAAAGTGAAAAAAAACGATCATGTAATTATTCGCTATAATTTTTTATTATGAAAATAAAAAAAAATATGAATGCAAATTCCGTTTAAGCGAGTTACATACTCACACACACACACATACGTACATACACACACATACACACACTTCTAATTGAAGAAATTTTTTTCTATATTTGAAAAGAAAGCAACCAGTTGCCGCCAAAAGTTGTTAGTTTTTTGTGCTTTTCTGTTGAGAGGACTAGAAGATGAAGAAGAAGATGAATAAGTAAAGTTGTTTGCATATATTTGTTTGTTTCCTTTTTTTGGCTCAAGTATATCAATTAAAAATATAAAAAAAAAAAACAAAAAACTTTGAAACAATTAAGAAAATCCAAAATGTACAAGAAATTGTTTATCACTTTCATTTCAATTAACAGAAATTGTTACAAAAAAAAAACAAAAAAAAAATCAAAAAACAAAAAAAGAAAGGAAACCCTAAAAAACTTGATGAATTGAGTTACATTTTTGACGTGCTCTGAAGCATTGTTCAGGGCCCACACGCACACTCACAAACACACTCACACTCACAAACACACACACACACAGATACTCCTCAAAGGAGTTCTAAGAAATTTTCAGCTGTTGTGTAAGCAATTTTTATTCATCAATTGAGTAATTGGAATAATGAATAAATTTTTTATATCAGAATTTTCTTATGAAAGAAATACTTGAATATTGCTTAAAAGTCCGTTTGGGCACACATTTTGCTCAATGTGTGCTTAAAATTTAAAAGGAAACCTAAACAAGCAAACTCCCATTCCTTTAACATGCATGTTAAACGCATATTGAGAAAGCTCTAAATGATAAATGCGAAAAGGGCATTTTCCCACACTATCTTTACTTTTGACTAAATTTCAACTTTTCCAACCCTTTTTCTTTTTACAAAAATTAAAGTAAAAACTACAAAAAAAAAAAAAAAAACAAAAAAAGCAGAGAGAATTCTTGACACTTTGCTCAACAAGTTTTTTGCTGGGCGTAAATGAAAAAAAAAACATGTGTTAATTACAAAATAATAATAATAATAATAATAAAAATTGTGATATAAAATGTAAATGTAAAATGCACCTGAAGAAAAATTAAGAAACTATCAACTGACGCTGTGCCATCAACAACAACAACAACAACAACAATACCGACCACAACCAACTACATAACACTGATAACAATTGTAGCAGACCTAGATCGGGGTTTAAGGGAGACAGAAATTTGCATTAATTATACTTTTATAATACTTTTGTTTTTTTTTTCCAAACGTTTACGCCCCTTACGTACCCCAATGAGAAGAGATACAAAATGTCAGAATGCTTTGCGCCTCAACTAATTGTATACATACGTACATAAGAACATACTTCTATTTTTCCAAACAACAAAACTGTAACTAAAAATAAAAACAAAAAAAAAAAAAACCAAAAAAAAATTAAAATAAAAGAAAAACGAAAACAAAAAAAAAAATACTTCCATAAAAAAAAGAAAGAGAAACAAACTATTGCTCTGCATGAAACAGAAAGAAAAAAAAACAAACAAAAACAAAAACAAAAACAAATAGAAACAATAATACTGCAAACTTTTAACAAACTTCAACAAACAGAAATTCAGTTGTAAATTGAAAATGTTTTTAATATTTAAGTACGAGTACCCCAGAGATAATTTAAAATAATTTATACAACTATGTATTCCTATAAAAAAAAAAAAACATCAACTAATTTGTTTGCATTGTAAACAGAAACTCACGATGATATTGATGATGGCAAAACAAAAGAGAAGAGAAAAGAGAATCGAAAGAAGAAAAAAACACTAAGGAACGCTCTTGTTTTAATTTGTAAAACTGTGAGAAATGTTTCGCAACGAAACAAAAAAAAAACATATATGATACCGTTTATAAGAAAGAAAAACTAAGCGAGAGGTGTGTTAAGCAAGCAGCGCTCCAAAAGAGAGAAACGTATACTATAAACTATACACTAATTTACACTACCCTACACTACACACACATACACTACACACACAAACACTACACTACACACACACTTACACATTTGCATATGAACTAAAATATAAGTAAACTTTAGTTTTTTGCAAAGTATAAAAAAGAAACGGAAATGTCCGTAAATATTACGAATATAATTTAGCCGTTACTATTTCGAATAAAAACGCGCTAATTTACACTTCGAAAACGAAAATAAAAACCAATATACTCGGGCGTCTCACTGAGAGTAGGGTGTGTAAAGTGTGTGCATAGCCGGCGAGTGATTTGTATTTGTGAGCGAGTTTGTGAATCGAATGCAAACAATTAAATCCGTGGCAGTAAATTGTTTTTTAAAATGATTGGCGACACGGCTAAAACAAATCGAAAGTAAAGAAAAAGAAAATAAATGGAAGATGAGATATTGTTTTATACAAAAAAAAATAAATAAAAAAAAAAAACGATAGAAAAGTCAATAAAAATGCAAAATATAAAAAATGTTAAATGAAGTGAGTTTTATTTTTCTTTGTAATACCCCATTTCTCTGCTGCATACATATTCAAATCCTCGAAATACTTTTCTTTATTTAACAGAATCTTAAAACAGGTCAAAAATAGAGCAAATATTTTAACAAAATTGTGAGAAATGTATTTGTACAGCCTCTTAAAATATATATTGTTTCGGTGTTGCCAAAGTTTGTTTCGTTGTAAGCCAGATGAGTCCAGTCATTTGGATTTAGTGTTTAACATTTCTATAGTTAGTGCGATTTCGAGTCCTGCTCCATACTCTAAGTATAACCAATGAAGTTCAACTCTATCGTGTCATATATGTATAATAGAAATTTTTGGTTGGTTATTATGTAAAATTAGATACTTGTGCTTCTGCTCAGCCTCCCGGCTAGACAGTTGTGTTTGTGCCCTGATTGAGTGCTTCAATCCCTTGACCCTCCCTAAGATTTGCTCGAATTTCGCCAGACATTAAGTTTACCGACGTGATGGTATTATTGACGCCCTCATCACTGGAACTGCCAGCAAGCAGGGGCTTAACATCTGGTGGCTGTTCACGAACTGTTGGCTCAAAACGCTGATTGTTGATGTCCTCAATTGCTTTGAGCAGCTAAAATGATATAGATGATATTTTAGTTATATTTATTTCGAAAAACAATGGTCATTTTAAGCCTCACCTCCTTCAGGCTGACGACGCCCACAAGACGGCCGATTTGAGTCACATAGGCATGATTCACGCCCATCATAGAGAACAAGGAGTGGACTCGTAGCAATGAGGTGCGTTCCACAAGCTGAAAGGGTGAGGGATCAATGCGGGCCGATGCAGTATAAAAGTCTATGGGTTTGCTCAATTGATCCAGTTCCCAAAGCTTTTTGCCCTCGGGTGACATGTCGACAACGCGATCGCCAATCTAGTGTTAAGTAATTGGGTTTAGTTAGATGAGAGCTTAACCAATTCTAAAGCACTTACCAGGTGTACGCGCTTTGAGGGACTGGCCACCGGCTGCAGGTGCTCATTGGAACCGACTTCAAGATCGAGATCCGATTCCGAGGACCTTTTAAATATAGACTGGAATGTCGAGCGCAAACGTGTTTCAGAATTGCTGTGGACGCTGTTCACAGAGTCGTTCGACTGCTGATTACTCCGCATCAAAATGGAGTTTTGTGGGTCCTGGGCAGGCACAACCTCAAAGCGTGATGGGCGTCGCTCGGCTGCCTGATCCTTAAGTTCCTCTGCGCGCCATTTTTGAGCCATTTCCATGCGCTTCTCGCGTCCAATTTGCTCATCAATCAATTTCACTAGCTCCTGCCGCTGCACTGAGCCAAGCAGGATCATCTTCTCAGGACTATCGACTAGTGGAATGGAGCGCAGCTTCTTGTTCATTCTGAGTACCTCCTTGAGCTTCTGGTAGGAGATACCCTGCCAAATGTACTTGACGTCGTGCAGCATAAAGTCCGACACATGCTTGTTGTACATCGAGGAATTGGTGTACAGCAGATCGGGCAGATAGGGCAGCTTCTTGATCATAATGACGCTCTCGTACATGGAGGGCTGCAACAGGGAGGCCACGGCATTGGCCACCAGCACAGCCACCAGGACGGGCACCACAAACGCAATTTGTCCGGTAATCTCGAACACCACAACAGCCACAGAAATGGAGTGAGTCACCGAGCCGGAAAAAGCAGCTGCACCCACTATCGCATACGCTGCAGGCATAATTGGCGACATGCAGTTGCCATAGCGCACGCCCAGCGGAAATATCCAGGCGACAAATTCACCCACCAAACGACCAAATCCGCTGCCAATCTTCAGAGCTGGTATGAACATGCCATGTGGCACGGCCATTGTCGAGCCAATAATGGATAGGAAATACTAGGAACAAGATGGGTTAGATGGATGGATTACCTTTTTGCCTGTGCGTAGGTCTACGTACATGGTAAAGCGTATAGTATATAAGATTGCCAAAGATGCTCGTGTACTTGGTGGACCACTTGGCGACAATGCTCGCCTGTTTCGCACTGAGATCTTTTTCTGTCCAGGTAAAGTTGCTGAATAACTGCGTTAACTGATCCTCTGTGCTAATATCGCCACCCAGAAATTGTCCAGTGCCCAAGGGAAAGGTCAGTGTGGATATTAGCAGAGCCAGTATTCCGGGATATATGAGACGACTGTAAAAGGTATAGAAATGAGTTGTTTGAAACTTAAAGCAGGGCATCAATCAGCTATTAATAATCTTTTTGTATTTAAACAATTATACATATTTTTTTATTCACTGAAAGATTGACTGCCTAACTACTCACTGATTGGCTGAATGACTGATTGACATCTTGCAACAATTGTACTCACTTCTTCTGCAGAAACATATTCAGTCTCTTGCTGGAACGTATGAAGAGCACATAATGTCGATGGACCCAGACAAAGGAGGCGCCTAGCAATCCACAAAGGGCTCTAAAAGAGAAACGCATATGAGAAAGAGCAAGGCGACATTAATGAAAATCTTACCCAGTCAAAGCGAAGAAGACAAGCTCCCTGGAATCAAAAGGAAACTCGGTGCTTATATAGGTGGGATAGACGGCTGTGACCGTGTCAGCGCCCTGGAACCAAACGGCCAAAAGGCGCACTGCCGAAGCGCCTACTACACAGCCAAAGAAACCACGCCAATAATTCCGCACTGCAAAGTATGTGGTGGTCACCTCGATGCTAAAGAGCACAGCTGCATGGGATTCATAAGTTTATCATTTCTATATAGCTATATATAGTTACAATTTCAAGTTACCTCCAATGGGTGCTGCAAAGCAGGTGCCCAGGCCTAAGGCGCAGGCCGCGGCCAGCATTTCGGTGCTGCGCGATTCGTTCTGGTAGATGCTGCGAAAGGGCGTAGCCAGCTTGCTCAGCAGATGTGCCACAATGCTGGCAATGTGCACATAAGGGCCCTACAATAGAAGAGAACTTAAAGTCTTTGCGAATTGTAATCAGCAGTTTTTCTTTTAAGGCTCACCTCCTTGCCCAGTGGCATGCCGCTGCCCAAAACGAATGTGAGTCCCAATACCTTGACCACCAGGGTCTTAAATGTGAGATAGTTCTTGAGGGGAACGCCGCGCAGAATAGTTTTCATTTCGGGTATGCCGGATCCTAAAATGAAGAACCGGTTCTAGCTTAAGATTTACAAACTGAATCGGGACAATTACCTGCAGCTTGGGGGGCCCAATAATGTATAAACGTGGTTGTAGTTAAGATCATAAATACAGGTATTGCGACCCAAGCCAAGTATCTGGCAAATGGATCGCCAGTAATATCATTATAGAACCAAAAGCGTGCTGCAATCATTTTGAAAGTGTTAAAAGCATCAAGAAGTCGTACTGACAACTATGTAGCATTACCTGCGATAAACAATCGGATGCCTTCATCCATGGCAAAGGAGATAAGGGCCATAATAATGCCACAGGCTGTTAGAAATATCCAATCCTTGCTCAGGCGATCCGAGAAATGATGCCAAGCCCAGGAGGACATGCTTTGCAGGCGCGTGGGCTCATTTGATTGCAGTTGGAGCAACTACACAGACAAAATAATATATAAATATATATAATTTTTAATATTTTTGATTAGATAATAATCAATAATCAATTGTAGTAATCATAATGGTTATTCTCTTTCATAAGTATAAATACTAAAAGATTTTTTTTTATTTTTGTGAATATACTTGAACAAATACTCAGGTTTAAAAAAATATTTATATAGATTACTATAAGGATTTTATACTTGTTCAAGCAGTTGAAAGAGTGTATTGGTTTTGGGCACCGAGAGTCTTGCTGTCCATCCGTCTGTAAACTTGAAATTTTAAGTATATATTCGAGTAGATAGCTTGCTGAGTAGATAACTGATGGATATATGGTATCCACGCCCAAAGGGGATGATATGGAAAATCGGAGAAATGTTTATATTTTCATAGCTTTATTAACCTTTATTAACTGACAGCTCTGGAGCCTAAGCCTTAAAACTGGAACGTCACGTTACAGTGAAGCCCTTCTTTAGGCTGATCCACAACTGGAATAACTGCATCTTCTAAAGTTTTGCAGTAAGAAAGTCAATGCTATTGCCCTTCTACATTGACTTACCATAAATTATATACTAGTATTTTGTTTTCTTTCCCAGTATATTCTGGGTATAAGTTTATATAGTTATATCAGTTTGGGGCTCACCTGACTTCTAAGCTTATCCTCCTGTTTGCGCAGCTTGGCGAGTTTGCGCAATCTCCGTGCCTCATCGCCAGCGAATTGTTGCAGATCCCTTGAATACCTGCCATACATCTACAGATTAATCAGAAAGCAAAAAAGATATAAATTATATGATAGGGGAGAAGGTAGGCCAAATCAAAAACGCACCGAATTTGTCACATGCGATGTGCTAAAAAATTAACATATTTAGAGAGGCGCACAATACATGCCAGGTGCATATATACTTATACATACACATACATATGTATTTAAATGTAGATATATACGTGTGTGTGTGGTTTTTTTTATATAAAGAATGGCAAAATATAATAGAATTGTAAATAACATAGTCACATCTATCACATGCGCAGCGAATTAAACTTTTTAAGCTGTGCTAATTAGGCACAATTAACGTAGTTTCCACGGAAAATAATAAAATAAATAAAAAAAAAAACAAAAAGAGACAAAAAAGCTAATAAATAAAAAAATAAAAGAAGTGTGACCATCAGAGGAAGAAAATATTTGCATATCTAAAAAGCAAATGCAAACAATTGGCCGTCTGGCACCTGCTGCCAACTTATGTCAGAACGCTAACAAATATTTAGACCACATAAGTGACAAATTATCACTAGATGTTTACCAATTAGTTCTCAAACAATAGCCACAAACTGTGAACAAGCTAAAACTGGCTTGAGTGAATGTACTAAAGTTGTTTATTTAATAATTTCAATATAAATTGATTGAATGAATCTGTCGCATGTCGCATCATAATGTTTGTGTCATTACAAATATTTAGCCAAAATCGTCGATTTCGGATTCTTTGGTTGCCATGCAGATTTCATTGCCTAAAAACTTTTTCGGTTGGCTTTGGCTCGGCATTATGTAAATAATTTAATTTGGGATAAGTGATGGTAGCAAAAATTTGCTTCATTAGCATAAAAACTCCTTGGCCAACGAAATAATAAACAGTTTTATTTTATTTATATTTTGTTAAAAGGATCAAGCTAAAAATGATCAATTTTATTATTATTTTTATTGTCCTTTCAATCAAAATGACCTTGAACTGATCACATATTGTATACTTAATACACCGTTAATATTATTTTTTGTTCAAAGGACTAAAAAGTTTTCAATAGCCTCTGAATGTCGATATCTTTTAATTTAGGTTTGTTTTTTTTTTTTTTTTTTTTTTTTTTTGTAATCTTTGTTAGCGCTTACCAGCGTACGAGTATAGCCCAAATCTTCCTGATCATCGCCCGCGATCTCAAGTTTCTCCTGCTCCTGTCGTGTGGTAGATCCATTTGAATATGTATCTGGGGATTGAGCCACTAAAGTGGGAGCATCCTGCTGCGAGGACGACGACACTATGTGCTGTGCATCGTCTGTTTGGCTACGGCGCCTCATTCTGATAGGTTTCGATAGGCGAGTTCTCAACTCAGTGCCTGAATTTCATTGAATTATCTTAATTTAATTAAAACTTTTTTTTTTTATTCTGATCTTTCACTTTTTTAACTTAATTTATTTATTTTTAATTTTTGGCAATTGTGAATTTATTAGAAGACACATCCGCGCTCGAGCGCTGCCAAAATGGGTTTATCAGTCCAGATCAATAAATGTATTGGAGTTGCCACAGCCGGTGCCCTCAAGCGACTTATGGTGCTGCCTCCCAAGTCGACTTGGTCGCATGTGATAATCGAGAGAGCTCAACTGGTCGAAAGGCCCACTAGCTGCTATTCGTAAATTGATCTCATTTTGCGTTAAAATGCGATCGTGCATATTCCCTGTATAACTAGTTTGCCAATGGTGTATGCTAATAGAAAAAAGGCTTTTAAAATATTGGTTATATTGGAACTTATTAAGTTTAAGCAAGATTCAGCTTTGTGCAATCTAATTTACACTATATGAAATTTGATTACAGGGTAGCTCATTGAGCTGTGACTTTAAGTGTGCTTATTGTTAGCATCGTTCTACAGCTGCAGCTAAAAGTACTGTTAACTTGCTGTTAACGTTCACATATAGTGTTAACATTCTACTTAGTTAAACAACTACAGATCACTTTTTTTTTTCATACCCTGAACCTATTCTAAATGGGATAGCTGAGCATAGTGGGATTTATGAAAAAGTTTGTAACAGGCAGGAGGCGTAGCAGACCCGATCAAGTATATATTCTTGATCGGGACGACGAGCTGACTTGATATGGCCATGTCTGTCTGTATGAACGCAGCGATCTCTTAGACCACAAAAGCTAGCGACTTGTCAATAAAGATCAATAATTTGACTTCATTTGGTAAGTTTAACTTGAATACCGTAATACCGTGTAATAATTACAGGTAATTTGTATTTTACGGAGTTTGAATAACCCTTAGCTTTCCTCCAAAATTCGTAAAACGCGTTTTTTAAATACTAGAGACTTTGGAGCTTTGGCACATATAAATTTTATTATTATGCCCTACAAATTTGACTAAGAACGTCTCTGTCTAGGCTTTAAGCTAACAATCACACTCCATCTTCGATTTTTTTAATTGTTTTTTTTTATTTTGTTCTTTATGATATTTCACTGTAGTAGCTGTAAGCAGCAGCCTTGTTAAATTACCATCAATGTGTATTTTATTTGAATATTTAAATACATTGACATAAAAGGGCATAACACATGGCGAAAACTCAGCTAACTTCGAGCATCAGAATTATATATTCATTATATATATATTTTTGAATCTCAAGAAAATATAAATAAACGTTTTACCATTTGTATGCTGCATACTATAGGAGTTTTCTGTGAAATATTTTATTTTGATTACTTTGGAGCACTTGCGGACCTATGGTTAATTGCCCGCCAAACTTCAGATGGAATAACAATGCAAATTTTCATCAGCCAAAAGTATGACGTCACAATAGAGCTGATAGTAAACAATAGAAGGAACGGTAATCTGTGATATATTTTTGAGCCAAAGTATGGTAAATATAGTACACATTCAGTTAGAACTTTGGGACTTTAAGTAAAGTCGTGAGAACACAAAAATGAGAAAAAACGCAATGAGTATCATAAGCCAGTGGGAGCATGTGTAGGATATGGAGACACCTTTAGAAACTACCTGCGAATCCAGAATATCCTGCAGCATTTTCTTCTTCATTTCTGCATATTGGGGATAGTTTAGGGCCGTGAACATGGCAGTGTCACCAGCTCTCCCCGTGCATTCTTCGATTAAATCATCTGTAAACTTAAATTTAAACGGAAGACAAACCATGACTTTAACTGTATCGATGATATCATTAGAAGTTGGGTTAGCAAAAAACCAATCCTTAGTCATTATAATTTGCTTTTGCAAATTAATTGGATTAGATCCCATAGATATTAGGTATTGTCCCCCTCTGTTTGATTGTAATTCGAATATTGAGTATGGAGTGCCTGGCCGTATTAATTCATTATTATATTTATAGATCATATCTCTTGAGTATCTGCCCACGCATATTCTCGACCAAATTTTATTAGTAATTGACCGACAGACTTTACTCCGATGGCGCCGCATAGCTTATATTACAAAAATTTTGTGTTTGACTTGTAGATCGAAGAGTTTTAGTTCAACTTTAACAAATACTGTGCCTGAGCTCATGTGAAAAATTAAATGATAAATGTAGTTCACTGCGGGTTTTATATTGCCACATACTTTGATGTTTTAAAATCTTTATTGTACAATTAACAAGTTAGAATGTTCTAGTTGAGACTGATGCTCTGAGCCAAGCGAAGAGCCAATATCCCAATCATTCGACTCCGCTTGTGCCGCATTTCATGCTTTTCGATGTTTACTTGATTGTTGAATAACTTTTCTTCTATATGGGCTTACTAAATAAAACTTTTTGAGTGTAATTATAACATATATTATTACAAATCCTAAAAATGCAAATTCTCTTTGATAATTACACCATCCTACACAGTAAATTAAATCTCTAGATCTTATGGTATTCAAGTTATTAATGTTAAAAATGAACTGAAATTTTCGATTTATATCGATAGGTCTTTAGATTTTCTGGCTGGCAAGATCGCTGCCGCATGGACTGATGAACTGACAGACACAATATAAAAAGTTTACAGTTTTCGTTACCACTTGGAGGATTTGCTTTAATTCTAACTTGTTGGTCTGCTCATAGAAAGACCTGTAGCTCGCATGCGATAAATTCAAATCATGTAAACATTTATATAAGCAGGCAGTACATCTTTCAATTATTATTTAATTATTAGTTGGGTTAATGTAATTCATCATCATTATTCTTATTATTATTATTATTATTATTATTATTATTATTATTATTATTATTATTATTATTATTATTATTATTATTATTATTATTATTATTATTATTATTATTATTATTATTATTATTATTATTATTATTATTATTATTATTATTATTATTATTATTATTATTATTATTATTATTATTATTATTATTATTATTATTATTATTATTATTATTATTATTATTATTATTATTATTATTATTATTATTATTATTATTATTATTATTATTATTATTATTATTATTATTATTATTATTATTATTATTATTATTATTATTATTATTGTTATTATTATTATTATTATTATTATTATTATTATTATTATTATTATTATTATTATTATTATTATTATTATTATTATTATTATTATTATTATTATTATTATTATTATTATTATTATTATTATTATTATTATTATTATTATTATTATTATTATTATTATTATTATTATTATTATTATTATTATTATTATTATTATTATTATTATTATTATTATTATTATTATTATTATTATTATTATTATTATTATTATTATTATTATTATTATTGTTATTATTATTATTATTGTTATTAATATTAATATTATTATTTTTATAGATGAATAGTGCGCCAACTAATGTAAATTGAGTTCATATCTAGTCGAATTTTCGACATATTTCCAAAATGGTCACTTTTAATAACCTGAACCCATTGGAAATGGGAAATGCTTTTGTGAAAATGTAACAGGCAAAGGGAGGCGTGGCAGACCCCATAAAGTATATATATTCATGATCAGGAAGACGAGCTGAGTTGATATAACAATGTCCGTCTGTCCGTCCTCAGTCCGTCCGTCCGTATGTGCGCAGCTATCTCGCAAACCACAAAATCTAGAGATCTGTAAAAAATGTATACTCGCGTATACCATATGTAGTACGAGCATATCATTTTTTTTCTCGATAACTTATCGTTACTATCAATAAAAATCAATAATTTTTAAGCGTAAATCGTATAGTGTTGAAGCTAGAGAATTCAGATTTACTGTGTATATTTATGTATTAAATAACAAAGATTTTGAAATTTATTGGCTATGCGTGCGTATGTTTCTTTTTTTTTATATATATTCGTTTTTTATTAAACTTAAATTTAATTTGACAGAGTTTTTAAAGCATAATTTAATTGTAGCGCACGGTGTTTGCGGAACGGCCGTAAAGCATTGCTTCGCAAGCGCTTTGCGCTAACTTAAACGGATTCAGCTCGTATTCTGCTTCGCTCAATTCTGCGAAGCTCCACCATGACCGTGGCCGCGAAGGAGCTTATTAGCTTCCACGCTGCCTCCGACTACTAGTCGAGCAGTCTCGCCTAACGCACTCTTGTTAAATATCAAGTAAAAAAATGTTTATCCATGATATGTTATGAAGATTATGGAGGGTAAAAATAGTTCACATTCAGCAGGAATTTTGGAGCTAAAGTCGAGGGAGTACAAGAATGAGACAAAACGTAATGAGTATAATGGGCCAGTGGATGCATGTGTAGGATATGGAATCAGTTTTAGAAAGTAATGGTGATTTCCAATCATCATCCAAGAGTCCTTCCGCCATTTCTTTATATAGCGGATAGTTGAGAGCCGTGAACGTGGCAGTGTCCCCAGCTCTTCCTGTGCATTCTATGATTAAATCATCCGTTAACCTAAATTTAAATGGAAGACAAGCAATGACTTTAACTTTTTCGATAAAATCATTAGTTGCTGGTTTAACAAAAACCCAAGCACCAGTCATTTTAATTTCTTCTTGGAAAACAAGTTCAGTAAGTCCCATAGATATTAGATATTCTCCTCCTTTTGATTGTGATTCAAATATTGCGTATGGAGTGCCTTTTTCTAATATTACATTATCAAATTTAAGGATCATATCTTCTGTGTATCTGCCCACGCATATTCTCGACCAAATTTTGTTTTTAATTGACCGGCAGACTTTACTCCGAAAGCGCTTCATAGTTTATATTACAAAAATTTTAGTTCTGACTTGTAGATCGAAGAATTTTAGTTCACTTAAAACAAATATTATGTCTGAGCTGATGTGGGAAACTAAATAATAATTAGAATTCACAGCGGGTTTTTTATTGCCACATACTTTGATGATTGAAAAGAGTTTGAAGTTGAAGTTGAAGTTGTTTTGATATCTTTATTGTATAATTAACAAGTTAGAATGCTCTAGTCAAGACTGCTGCTCTGAGCCAAGCGAAGAGCCAATATCCCAATCATTCGACTGCGCTTATGCTGTATTTTATGTTTTTCGATGCTTACTTGATTGTTGAATAAATTTTCTTCTATATGGGCTTACTAAATCAAACTTTTAGGGTGTAATAATGACATATGTGTGTAATTGCCGAAGCCCAAGTCTATAGTATTTAAAATACGTTAGAGCTTCAGAATGCCACGCGAAAAACAGCGATAGTAACGGGGTGTCTGGCAAATGTTGATGGACCGACGGCATGGAAACGTAGACTCCTAATGGAAGCAACAAATGCAATCCTACTATATGGTAGCGAAGTATGGGCGGATACTCTAAAAGTGGAAGTAAGGCAGAGAGCGATGCTATCGGTGCAAAGAAGGGCAGTCTTAACTATAGCTTCGGCGTACCATACAGTCTCCGGAGCTGCTGTGAACGTGATAGCAGCAGTGATACCGATCGATTTACTTGCGCAAGAGCGCAAGACGATATGGAACCTCCAGCAAAGTGGAGAATTTTCGATGCAGGCAGCAAACACCGTACGACAGCAAACTATAGCTGCATGGAAGGCAAAATGGTTATGCGAAAAATACGGGTGATGGACTGCAAAAATCATCCCCGATCTAGAGCAGTGGATAAATAGAAAGCACGGTGAGACGTCTTTTTATCTGACACAAATGCTCTCTGGTATTGGGTACTTTCGAAAGTACCTAAATAAGATGGGGAATACTGCCGAATCCAGCTGCATTTACTGTGACAATGCAATGGACGAGGCAGAGCACACTTTGGTAAACTGCGAAAAGTGGTCAACTGTCGGTGAAGTTAAAGTATAACGTGTATTACAGTACAGCAATAGTGCAACAGCATAGATGCTTGGAACAGAATCTGTGACTTCGCCGAAAAGTTTCTTCGGCGGAAAAAGCGGGGCTTGGATGACAGTGCTCACACAAAAAAAAAAAATATTATTTTCATAGATGATTATTGCGTTAACAGATACAAATTGAGTTCATATATCGTCGAATTTTCGACATATTTTATAAAATGATCACTTTTTAAATATCATTAAGTAAAAATAATGTTTATTCATAATATACTATAAAGCCAATGGAGGGTAAAAATAGTTCATATTCAGCCAGCATTTTGGAGCTTTAACTAAAGTCGAGGGAGTACAAAAATTAGACAAAACGCAATGAGTATCATGGGCCAGTGGATGCATGTGTCAGATATGGAGACAGTTTTAGAAAGTATTTCTGCATTCGGATCATCATCCCCCAAGAGTTCTTCCACCATTTCCTTATATAGCGGATAGTTGAGAGCCGTGAACATAGCAGTTTCACCAGCTCTTCCAGTGCATTCTTCGATTAAATCATTCGTAAACTTAAATTTAAACGGAAGACAAGCCATGACTTTAACTTTTTCGATAAAATCATTAGTTGCTGGGTCAACAAAATCCCAAACACCAGTCATTTTAATTTTTTCTTGGAAAACAAGTTCAGTGTATCCCATAGATATTAGATACTCTCCTCTGTTTGATTCTGATTCAAATATTGCGTATGGAGTGCCTGGCTGTACTATTCTATTATAAAATTTATAGATCATATCTCTTGTGTAGGTGCCCACGCATATTCTCGACCAAATTTTGTTTTTAATTGACCGACAGACTTTACCCCGATAGAGGTGCATAGTTTATATTACAAAAATTTTAGATCTGACTTGTAGATCGGAGAATTGTAGTTCACTTAAAACAAATGTTGAGCTCATGTGGGAAACTAAATGATAAATAGAATTTACTTTGATGATTGAAAAGAGTTTGAAGTCGAAATTGTTATGATAACCTCTTTGCAAACCTCTTTATAAACGCTAAAAAACGCAACCTAACAGTAAAGGTAAGATTAGATTGTGTTGTTTTTATTGGATTCGTATTTGTATTTGCATCGAGGAATTTCGTTAGCTTCATTTCAATTCAAATATTTAGCCTTTAAGAATGCCAAGGAGATTTTTATTCGAAACTTTTTGCAAGCAATATTTAAAGATTTTCCGATTTCAATCCAATAAGAGAGAGTTGAGATATTGATGAAAAAGAGAAAGCATTTTGCCTTTGTACCATAAGATATGTGTAGATTGAAACATTTAATATAATGTATATAATATATAATATAATATATTATATAATAATATATATCTTCATGATTGTGAAAATAGGTGTTCCATATTGCGACTTGTACGCTCTAGCTGTGTCGAAATCATATTAAAACATGAGTTTCATAACATTTTCTAGCCATAAAGCCCGTATCATTGATATTTAAGATAAATTTCTTTCTGTTTCTGTTTTCTGATTTAAATTTGTGTAACACTAAAACAAAAAAATATACGATATACGTAAATGTATATAAAATAATAAACGCAGAATTAGTAAACATTCAACCAATATTAAGTTCGCTCAAAAATGGGCTAGAAATGATTTGATTCATCATATAATTAATTATATGAGAAGTGGGAAAAATGGGAAATTGAACAATGAAAAACTTAATAGTAGATCATATTTGATAATTTATTTTTTTTTTATGAATGTAGGAAATCAAACGATTGACTATGATTGAAGTGGTTGGTTGTATTTGCATATTTGTTGATTTCTTGAGTTCAAAGAGTTACTAAATTTTATTTTAAAATATTTATTTTGCACTGGGTGCAACTTAAATATAGATCACGATATCTTTGACTTTATGCACTAACGAGAGATATAAATACATAACAACTTGATCAACTAATTAATTAATTATGCTATCACTTAGCTTAGATTTAAACTGTATCTTTAAAGAAATTTAACAGCGGCATTTAACAAACATTGTTGCCGTAGCTAACAGTATATATATATATATATATATATCCCATCTTTAATATATATATATATATATATATATATATAATATATATATATATATATATATATATTAAAGATGGGATCCTAGTTTAAACAGATTTGTTTGTGTCTTGTGTTGTTGCATTTGCATCTGTTGGCGGCATAGTGAGCGCTATTTCTGGCGTTTCGAGAGTCTTCAGATGCTCCAATTCAATATCGGAACAATTGTCAGAATTAGAGAGCGCCGAATCCATTGAGGTTATGGTCATATCAACGGCTTTGTCACTAGCGCTTGGACTAACTGCCAGCAGAGGCTTCTCCACAGCAGGTTTCGAGTCGTCATTGAGTTCGTCGTCACGAGGATGTGCCACAAAACTATTGCTGTTGATGTCTTCGATGGCTTTACGTAGCTGTCAAGTAAGCAATATAAATCAACTAATAAATATTTGACATGCACGGTAAGTATTTAACAAGCACTTACCTCCTTGAGGCCGACCACGCCAACAAGTCGTCCGATTTTTGTTACATACGCATGATTAATGCCCACCATAGAGAACAGCGAATGCACTTTGAGTATGGAGGTGCGTTCGACCAGCTGAAAGGGCGATGGATCTATATGTATCTGTGTCTTTTCTAAATCGATGGGTTTCAACATTTCCTCCAGTTCCCATTGTTTCTGATCCTCCGGCGACATATCTATGACACGTTCTCTCGGCTAAAACAGGCAGATGCGTATAAGTAAACAATTGCAGTTTAACTATTAGCTATACATAGTTCATTTATCGATGGATCTGTCTATAGATGTATACATACCAATTGCACAGACTTCGTCTTTTTTGTAATCGTGTTCTGTTTAATGTGTTTTGATTTGTTGGTGCATTAAGAGTGTTACATAAATATATATATATATACAAGAACGGGGTACAATGTGAACAATAGAGAGAGAATAGAAATAGTTTTGGGTTAAATGTTGAAAATAGAAATTGTTTATCGGTTAGTATGGATTACAGTACAAGACACATAAATGTATAAAGATATACAGAGAACAAATCATACTTACCCCAGTTACCGCCTCTTCGTTATCAACATTGAATTTCTCATCGTCATCTTCTATCGTATAACCCATTTCATTTGATTTTTGACTATCGGATATCTTATCCAACGTGTAGCCATGTTTTGGCGAATCTTTAACTCTCACGTCGCAGCTGAACTGAATTCTTTTCTTAACATTTCTTTGTTTATCTATGTGATTCTCGTTTAGATGGGACACATCAGCCGGTTCGTGGGTCTGTCTATTAATATCTGAAACTTTATTTGTTTTGTATTTAATGCAGGTCTTATCTGTATTCACATCGTTGAGCGGCATATTAATTGGCTTATACGAATCTGTCTTATCTGTTATGGTATCATCTGCGTCATCCTTATCGGGCGGCATATTCAAAGCGTTAAATTTTTTATATTAATTTGCGTATGTATAAACAAGCAGGCCAAGAAATTTCCTAAGATCAAGCGAACACTATAACTGCTGTTCGATATTCAAAACTGTCACAGAAAACTCTCAAGAATTGAAAATTGACTTGACTTTTGAATAATGCCCTGACAAGTATTCTCAACCCACCAAAACAGAACTGAAGTGAGGCTTCAATGTAAACGCAAAAAGAGTTTTCCATGACGTCTTACTTTATAACATATTTGAATTATAAATGAATTATTGTTACCATTTTTTGGGTTGGCTCCGATAGAATTGCAATAGGGTTTACTTGCTTGCAGAGATGGAATGGGATAGGTGAATTGTACAGACAGAGGAAGAAAGAGGCTCATCAGAATACCAAATAGTAAACGGATGTACAGAGAAAAAGCGATGCAATTGGTATGTACTTACCAGCATGATCTGATCGGTAACGAAGTTCCAATTGTTTTGTGCTTGCTTGGAATGCAAATACGTTTACAGAAATAAGCGCAACAGACAAAGTAAATTGAGGAGCTCAACACCATTAGTTGTTAAGCGCGAATAACCTCAGAATGTAAAAAAGGAGCGTATGGCGAGGAACTTACCAACTGAACCTTCTTGGATATGCCAGGTGTGCTGGGCACACTGGGTGCACGTTGCACTTGCACCTCGTTGTTGCTGGCCGCCGGCGAGATGGAGCCCATTTCCGGATCCGGTTGCACATCCTGCAGCGTGGTGGACTTCTTAAAGATTGCCTCAAATGCAGACCGAATACGAAACTCCGAGTTGCCTGTTATCGTGGTGTAGGGTGTAATGCTGGGACTGTGCGGCGAGGCGGGTGCATAGGTCTTTAAGTTGAAGGAGTTGGTCTTCTTCAAAATGGACTTGCGAGGCGTTAGGGAGCTGTGCATTGTCTCGGCCCGTTTCTTGGGCGGCAACATTTCATCGTTGGCTATCTGTCGCAGGCTGAGTATATCTGGCGCGGGCAGCACTTCGAAGCGTGAGGGTCGACGCTGTTTTAGCTCAGCTTCCTGTTTTTTTTTCTCCTCCTCGAGGGCGCGCTCCTCTGCCTCCTTTTGCCACTTTTGTGCCACCTCCATACGCTTTTCCCGTCCAATGTGCTTTTCAATGATCTTGATCAGCTCGTAACGCTGCACAGAGCCGAGCAATATCATATTCTCTGGACTGTCCACAAGTGGGAGCGAGCGTAGCGTCTTGTTGATCTTTAGCACCTCCTTAAGCTTTTGATAGGAGATGCCATGCCAAATGTACTTCACGTCTCGCACCATGAAGTCCTCCACAAAGATGCTGTACATGCCGGAACTGGATGGCAGCAGATCAGGCAGATACGGCAGCTTTTTAATCAGTATAATACTGTCGTAGATCGAGGGCTGCAGCAGCGCTGCCACCGCATTGGCCACCAGCACGGCTATCATCACGGGCACTACGTGGGTTATCTGTCCGGTCATCTCAAAGATAATCACTGCCACGGATACCGTATGCGTCACAGAGCCGGAAAAGGCAGCTGCGCCGACAACGGCATAGCCACCTGGCATAATGGGTGACAATCGACCGCCGTAGCGCACGCCATGTGGAAACCAGGAGGCCATCAGTTCGCCCACCAAGCGACCAAATGCGGCGCCAATTTTAAATACCGGTATAAACATGCCAGATGGCACCGGGATTGTGGACGCTATGATGGAAAAGAAGAACTGCAGACAAACAACAAATTTAATAAGTATTTGATTCCAAAGAAAAGGAAATACATTCACTTACCGTGAAGATGGTAAAGATCACAAGGTTAGCAAAGACGCTTGTGTAGCTGGTCATCCAATGCGTGACGACAGCAGCCTGTTCCACAGTCAGATCACTGCGCGACCAGGTGAAATTGCTAAACAGCTGCGTCACCTGCTCGTGTGTGCTGAGCTCTCCGGCTAAAAACTGTCCTGTGCCCAAGGGAAATGAAATGCTGGAGACCAACAGCGCCAGAAAGCCGGGATACAGAAAACGACTAAAAAAAGGAAAAGTGTTTCAATTGAATTAAAAAACTTAACGAAAATTAAGTGCGCAACGCCCGATATCGATATTTGAAAACTATCGCAGCTATATCAATATGTTGCGTAAGATCTGTTATCGATAAATACTTACTTTTTCTGTAGAAATTTGTTCATGCGTTTGTTGGAGCGCATAAAAAGCACATATCGACGATGCACCCACACATAGGTGGCGCCACCTAAGCCGCACACAAAGCTGTTTAAATGAAAATTTGAATGTAAAGTTTTTCTTTTAAAACAACAGCAGAGCATATGGAACTCACCCAATCAATGCAAAAACAAACAGCTCTTGCGGATCGAAGGGAAATTCGGTGGTAAAATTGGTTAAGAACAGTGCACGCACAGTATCCGCATTTTGGAACCACACGGCAAGCAGTCGAAACACCGTTGCACCACACACGGCCGCAAAGAAACCGCGCCAATAATTGCGCACCGCAAAATACGTAGTGGTTACCTCAATACTAAATAGAACGCCTGTCGAATTGATCGATCCGTGTCTCAGCTTTTTGTAACTATAGTAAATGAATTTTAGTACTCACCACCTACGGGCGCAGCAAAGCAGGCGCCCACGCCGACGGCACAGGCAGCCGCCAGCATTTCGGAGTTGCGGGACTCGTTCTCATATATGCCTTGGAATGATGTGACGAGTTTACTTAATAATTGTGCTACAATACTTGCTATATGTACGAAAGGACCCTAGAGACGAGGTTAGTTATTTATACATATTTTTGTTTTTGATTAAAGAGCTTTCCAAATGTGTGAGTTGGAGTGTGTATGTAAATGGGTGAGTGTGAGTGTGAGAGTGAGTGTGTGGTTGGGTGGGTGTGCCATTTGCCGGCATCAATTTCTTATACTTACTTCCTTTCCTAATGGCATACCGCTGCCCAGAGTTGCCATTAAACCAATTACCTTGGCCACTAATGTCTTAAATGTGAGATACTCTTTCAGCGCAACGCCGCGCAGTATGGTCTTCATTTCAGGTATACCGGAACCTATACATGGTCGGAGTTCAATAAAATGCAATATTTATCTAGAATATGCAATTAGTTCGCACTTAGTGCTCTAGTAAGTGAATTGTTGTGATTATTTATGGGGTAATCAAATTTGAGTATAAGACAAATAGACATTTAGTTGGGGTAGTTCAGTTATTGGATGTGCCAAGTGCGTTTGGTGCGGGCAGCTGCCGGATTGCAGTGGTACAGGGTTTTAATCAAATAAAACGGGTTTACTTCCATTTAAAATAATCTTTTTTTTTCATGATTCTCCAACTGGGATATATAAGAGCTTGTCTTGATCTTAACTTTTTGAAAAATCTTTCCATTTTTAGAAATTTTTATAAAGATATATTTTCATATTTTTCATATTACTTAAAGAAACCTATAGCAAAAATTATTTGCTTTCAATAAATTTTCTAGTTTTTGTTCGGAATCCTAAACAACCATCGAAGTAAGTAAGTAAGTAAAAAAATTAATATGGTTTTCAGATTTTGAATATCTTTTGCTTTGGAAAACTCAAATAACTATGAATTCAAGAACTACACAAATACTTTAAACTACAAAAGAAGAAAAAAACTAAATATATAAACAACGAAATAATATTTACGTTACATTCATACATAGATCTTGCTTATCCACAACAAATACTCGATCAGCTACTTGTGATAGTTACTTAGTTAGTTAGTTCTTCACTTACCTATACTTTGCGGTGCGATGAGATGCACAAAGCCGGCTGAGAATAATATTAGACAGACCGGCAATGATACCCAAGCAATATACTGTATAAAGGGCTGTGAAGTAAGATCGCGATAGAGCCAAATACGAGCTATAATGATATGTGAGCAAAGTTGCGAATCAATAAGAAAAAAACTAGAATATATAATGAATGTAATGCATGGACAGGTGGGCTTACCATTTGTACATATCGATATGCCCTTGTCCATGATAAAGGAGAGCAGGGCCATTATGATGCCGAGTAGGGCCAGGAATACCCAATCCTCGCCCAATCGCGCCAATGTGTGCTTCCATATCCATGATGAGATGCGTTTTATGCGCGTCGCTCGTTTGCCCAACAGTTCCTGTAAATATTTCCCAGCACTGCTGCTTTATAAACCGATGCGCTCAAAATGATCTTAGCATACGCATATATCTATATATATATACATATGTATTTAGATATATAGACAGATATTACATGTAGTACTGTATGTAGCTACCACTGTCAATGGGATCTGTTGGGATCTATGCCAAATTATTTTTGTGCAGATTCAAAATGGCGCTTGTGAATTTCATGAATGCGAGTAGTTTGCATAAATTTCAATGTTAAGTGAATATATAGAATATATTTGAATTCAGTTGTCTATAAAAATATTATGCTTTACCTTAAATATTTATATATTGCTCAGTACGTTAGGCACAATATAATATATAGATTGTCACATGATTAATTTTTAAAGAAATAATAAATATATACATACATACTCTCTTTGTTCTTATATTTAGAATTTACCTTATTTCTTTGTTTATCTTCTTGCTTTCTTCGCTTTTCGAGTAGCTTGAGTTTTCTGGCTTCATCTTTAGCAAATTCTCCTAGATCTTTCGTGTAACGACCATACATCTGTGAATTAGTAATATTTATAAACATAAATAAAATATAAAAAAATACAATATACCATATTTTTCTGTACCTATTAGGCTTCGTTGAATGCCTGTTCAATTGTATAAAACAATGGAAATTAAATATAAATAAACGTCGTCCACCATCCTCCAAGAATACCAAACACTTACTAACGCATTCGTTTCACTTGTTGATCATTTTGGCAGCAGCCAAAGGTCCCATACATATTATAAATAACTTAAAAAACTTTCGTCTTTCAAAATAAACCAAACAAAACAAATAAAAGTGTCGCTAGTCGGCTGTGCTCGACTAGCAGATACCTGAGATCTGAACTCTACAGAAGAGTTCTAAGATCTATGATCACTGGACCGATTCAGCCTTTTCTGCTAATCGGCAACATCAATTTATATTATAAAATGATATACTCATTTGTACAGACTGCACAACATACCTCAGCTGGGCCATTTACAAAGTATGCAGGGTATATAAAAAAAAAAAAAACAAATCATAACAAAAATATATAGATGAAAAAAAAAATAAGAGAGAACATATCCCATAAGCAGAGAATTTTCGTCATGAAACAATTTTTATTTACGGAAATTCCCATTTCATGGATGAACAGCATAGCAACAAAAAAAAAATTAATAAAAAATTAAATTCGCATATCATAAGAAATTCACAATGATTACGCAGATGCTCTTTGACATGCATGTATGTATATATATCAAAATATAAGAGAGCGAATAAAATGAGAAAAGTCTGTTTGCGAGAGTTTGGAGACTGCTAACACAGAGCGCATACATATATACATATGTATATGTAATATGTATGAAAAAAAAGGAATAAAAATATAGAAACTGTCAACAGATTACAAAAAAAATTATATTCTTATTATTAATGGTTAATGATGGTTCATAAAACATAAACTATTCTACAAATTCTGTTCACTTATACATTTTTTATATATATTTTTTCTCTAAAATGCAATTTTTTTAATATTGGGTCCGTATTGTATACAACCCGAATGCCTCAAGTAAAATTCAGTGAGAATGCAATCCGAAAGTCTTATACGAAAGGTCCCCAACACATATGCCACGGTCAAAACAAACAGACGAAATGAATAAAAATAAATAATTAGGTATGTGACAAGAAAGAACAGGAAAAAAAGAAAAGAATATCGAAAGAAAATATAAGAATTGCAACAAAAATAAAATAGCATGTGTAAGAACGAACAACGCAGCTAATTTCCCAGAGGTCTGGGCGAAGGTCTGCTCTGGCTGGGTAAAGACGTCTTCATTGGCTAGCGATTCATAGAATTTTGTAATTTTTGCATAGCTTTTAGCTGTAAATAGATCTGGTTCGCAGCACAAACTCAGATCGAGTACCATTTGCGAACTAGCTAAGCAGCTTTCGAATTCGGTTTTTCGAATGTCCTTACATAACAGAATGCCGAAAAAATCGAAATCAATTTAAACGAACTTTTTTAGTTTGAAAATGTGAACTAGTTCGAGTCACTTGGTCTCTTCAATTTATTTACGAACAATTAAATTTTGCTCTCAACTTCAGACTCAATTTGTTGTTCGAGAAATTTATTTTTTATTTTTTGCAGTCATGAATTGGCCTGACAGTTGGAATTCTGATTCTTTTTACCGATATACCCAACAATCAGAATGCTTTCGAGCGCTTTTTAAGTTAATTTTGAACTCGACTCCATGTTTTAAATAATTGGATCTACTGTCTTGGCAGCCAGGCCACTATTGCCTATAAAGTAAATTGAATCGACTTCAATTGGCAGTTTTCGCACTCAAAATTTCGACTGGAATTCGTTGCTCGTTAAATGGGAGAATATTTAGTAATATTATCTTACATAGTAGAACGCCTCAATTTCGAACTCAATTTGATTCTTGTCATCGCTGGCTGTTTCAGCGGATTTGCGTTGTTGTTGTTGCTTCTGCTTGGCAATGGCCTCATCCCAGCGCAGGCGAACGGGAGTGGAGGGGATTTTATGGGCGCGCTGTTCCTCGCGCAGATACTCCTCGCGATTGATCAGCAGCTCCGGCTCGAAGGCGTATTCGCGAATGTACTCATCCTGGTGAGTGCGACTGTTGTTGAACATGAAGCAAACCGAATTTGATTACGTTGCGAGTTTCGAAATTCGAATAAACGAATGCGATTTGTTCTATGATTGTTCAATGTTAGATAGAATAGGTCTTATATATGTTGTTGATGTTGCTGTTGTTGTTGCTGTTGTTGTTGCTGTTGTTGTTGCTGTTGTTGTTGTTGTTGCTGTTGTTGCTTTTGTTGTGCTGCGTGTCAGTCGGTTAGATCTGTATTACGGCCTTTGACATGCCTGTGGCTGTTGGCCGAATTTCTGTTTCGCATTTTGTTGCCAATTATTTTTAGTTTTCAGCTTCTGCTTCTTCTTCTTCTTCTTGCAGTTGATTTTTCACATTGCAAGTCGCCGTAATTACATGTCGCTGCCCTTGAGGCGCGCCCCGTCAACATTTGTAAATTTTCACGCAATTATTTTTAACATTTTTACAATCAGATTATATGGCAAAAGATTTCAACACAATTTGAATCGATATTCAGCTATCAATTAACACTGATTTATACATATTAATTAAAATTTTTATTAAAATAAATTTTCACAGAAAAATTTGTAACGATTTTCTTTAGTATTTTCTATTGATTTTCGCGCATTTGTCCGACATTTACGCTGTGTTCTAATCTTTGGGAAAACTGTTTTAAAACTAAAACGGACAGGCTCGCAAGCTTTTCCGTTTGTTGAAAAATTATTGAAATTTTCTTTCGACCACACACTAGGCGCTGTGCATTGCCCAGGGTAACCAGCTGCGCCAGAAAACTCTTAACGTAAAATATAAATAATATTTTGTAAAAAGTGCTCTAAAGAGTGTTTACCACTTGTTAAGAAGTTCCGGCACTTTGAAAACCGCCAAAATTTGCAACAATTAAATACATAAGAAATTTCGAAAATAAATAGAGATGCATATTCAGTTTCTGATTTATATATATCAATAGAAACTTGAGTAAGACCTTTTTTTTAAAGTATTTTTTTTTTTAATCAGCTAAAGGGCAGCCGAATAATTTGTGAATAATTCCATTTATTTTAGTCAGCCTGGTTACCCTTTTGCTTGCAGCCTACTACCTTCGACAGTGAAATAATTTCTTAACTTATAATAAACGCTAAATATTATTCATTATAATCCGATTAAAAATAGCTACATATTTTTTGCACCTCTTTTCATTCTCATTCATTATTTTTCATTGCTATTACACATCGGCTCGAATAGGGAAAACACACGAAACAAAAATATGCGGATTTTGTCGCTGTGCTAGCTGTATACCCTAACTTTTGACTGTAAGAGAAGCGTCAAAGAATCTTCAAATATTTTGATTATAAAATTCTTCGATCCGTTTACCAAACGACCGATAATGCAATTTTTAAGTTTCCTCTGTGTTCTATAAAGTTTTACTGTGTACGATTTTATCTTGAATGTTAGGAAATTTTTGGTTGACTTATGGTTATTGCGGTATTGTATTGTCTCAATCGGCGCGCAATATAATTGAAATGTATTCTCCCTGTTTGCTGTATCACTCAGCCAATATCATAATTATACAAATCAGATATTGCTATAGTGAGCAAGATCTATAAAATTGATATATACGCAATAGACAGACATGATTGTTATTGGATTGCTGGGTGAATAACCATTCATATCCGATATAAAGATAACGCTGTTGGCGCTTCGGTTACTAGGTACATATAGTCAAAGAAATCTTATCACGTAAGCGGATGGCTTACTTAAATAGATTAATACGAGTTTGTCGATAGCTTACATCTATGTCTACTGTGTATATAGAAATATATGTTTCGCTTACGAGTGTGTCGATATATCCAAACGGATCATCGTCGTCAGATGAATCAGAATCGGGTCCATTTTCGGCTGGCGGCGGGCATGGATAGAATGCCTGCGATTTGATTTTCGGATGTTTCTGGACATGCCGCAGTTCCGTCTCCATGGATATGTTACTGTTACGTCTCTGGCGCAACTGACGAATGAACTTCTCAAAATCGGCCCACTCGGAGTCGACCAGCTCGACATTCTCTTCACCAAACTCTTCATCGTGTATGATACGTTCGACTTGCTGTTTGGCTTTGGCTTTGCCATTGCGATCACGATTATCGCGAGTGGCAAAGTACACCATGGCTGGTTATGTATATATATGTATGTCAGTGTGTATGGGGTGAATATAACTAAAGAGAGCAACGCGATATCGATACGACGCACGAGTCTAATAAGTAGTTAATCGATCGTAGCTATTGCCATGGCTAAAAGCCTTTGCGGGCTAACCAAATCTTCGCTTTGCTTATGCAATTGCATTAATTAAGCGCTTCCCGTGTGGGCTCTTGGTATCTACTGCACTGTTGCATTCGTCAGATAAAGTATCTTTAGCTGCGTGCGTCTCGCATCAAGTTTAGAACTCAACTGAATCTGTGGCAGACTCGTCTCGATATTGTTCCGCTTAAGCTCAAGATTCTACATAATATGTAGCACAGAGTCTCAAGTGCTTAGAACCGACATGCATTTATCCCCTCCCTCTACACTCACACACACATATATATTTATATATACACACACACGCATACCCACACAACCAACCGCACTCAAGCGGTCAAAGTTTGTGTGTAAAACATCAATAAAATTTCATAAATTTAATAATTTGTGCCGCCTGGGCTAGAGCAAAAGTGAAAATGCCACGACGCACAGTGGTGCTATGGCTATGAAAACTGCTGCTCAGCCAAATTCTTGACGACTTTTTTCACATATGTATTTATATATATGCATGTAAAGATGTATTTGAATTATTATCATTAATTTGTTCTTCATCTTGTCCCACTGTGTCGTGTCACTTAAGCAGCTCAAATTGAGTCGACTTTTCGACGACATCATCTTGCTTTAAACTCTTCAAGTGTTTTTTCAATATACGTGTGTAGGTGGATGATGCACATGGCACCGAGTCACATGTTTGTGATTGTCTATGCGGCATTTTCTCAGATATAAATGTATATTTTTTCTGATTTTTTTTTTGCTCTGTAAGTGTCGTGAGCGCAGTGCAAAGTTTGGATTTGATTGAATTGCTCAATTTAGTGCGACGCCTGTCCAAATGACGGCATTAATGATCTGCCTAACCCTAAATAGGTTGAATATACTGTCGCAGATTCTGGGTGATCAACAGAAACGAGGCAAACACCCTACATTGCTTATTCAATATACGTAGATGGCATTCTTGAGTGTAGCAAATTATACGATCCTATGATCTTTATTCACAGCATTTCGCGCGACAATAGTGAAGTAGGTCGCACAGAGAAAAGCACAAAATTAATTCTTGGCAAAGGCTTAGAATATCTTAAATGAACGGGAGAGACGGGCTGATAGAAGCTGAAGAGAGAGAGAGAGAGAGAGAGAGAGAGAGAGAGAGATCTAAGGAAGGAAGAGACAGAAGAAAGAGAGATAGAGTTATTGAGAGGGAGATAGAGTTAGAGAGAAGAATATAGATTAAGAGCAAACGTGAGATAGAGAGAGTGGGACAGAAAGAAAGAGCGATATAGGGAGACCGATTGAGAATATAGAATAGAGACAGAGATATATATACAGAGAGAAAAAGGCAGAAAGATAGAGAGAACAAGAGGAGTGTGGAGTGGAATATAAGAAAGGAAAGAAGCTAAAATCCCCGCTTATAAAGCAATGAAATAATATATATATATATGAAATATATAAATATAATATATATATATATATATATATATATATATATATATATATATATATATATATATATATATATATATATATATATATATATATATATATATATATATATATATATATATATATATAAAATAGAATAAAATGGAGAAATACTTTAAAAAAATAAGATTGTCGCCTTATAACTTTAGGTTCCTTTGCGTCATATAGTGGAACGGTTACTATTATCTCATTATATCAGTTTATTTCAATATCTCAGCGTGCACATTCCCACAACGACATCAATTCATATAAAGGGGGCTCAAATTGAATTGCTTGCTACTTCCATTACATTCGTAAATCATTTTGTACATAATACTTAGAGACTTGCACTTATAGTATACATTTAATATTATAATATGTTATATTATATGTATTTATATTTTTAGTTTGAAATAATAGTTAAGTTTTCGCTATTGCATTTCTCTGTAGTATTGTGTGCTTAGCTAAGTGCAGATAAGACAGTTCGTCAGAAAATGTTCTATTTATGAATGGACATGAAATCAACCACTTGTGAATTTTCAATGAGTGTTACTCAGCTTAATAAATTCTCGCACTGTTCTCTATTCTCGAGCGACGCTCAGAAAATGCAAATCAAAAATGTATCCAAATTTATAACAAACAGCAAAGGGGTTACTCAAAAAATGGGTTAATTGCTTAAATGCCGTTCTATATTTGAAAACCATATCTTTCCGAATCATAAAATTCGATTTTTTAAAATATGTATATATATTACTTATAAAAACAATATAATTTCCTTCAACTCAATCCTAGATCAAATCTTTCTAGATTAATAGGAAGAAAAATGTGATTAAATTTTGCATTATTGACAGGAACTAATTTAAATTCGAAACTGTTTTTATACTTGTTCACGACTTGAAATGAGTATATTGGTTTTGTACAATGTCTGTCAGCATGGTTTTACAGTTAGAAACTCCATTGACTGATTTACCTAAAATTTTATATACATATATGTTGTTTAGGGGCGTTTCAAATCGGAAAAACTATATCTTCCAATGTTTTTAAGTTGAAGCTTCATTTAGGTTACAGCCGATGTTTTCCTAATTCAATTATAAAAAAATATTCAACTTTTTTTGGCAGTTGTTAGCGACCGACTGCAACATTATTACTTATTCTGTAATTTAAATTTAAATGTTTGTAAAACTTTTGTAATGTAAATGCTGCATTCAAAACATGTATTTAATTTCAAACTAATTTCAGTATTAAATTTTACGTATAGTTGACGAACCTTAAGATTTCTTTTAATCATTGCGAAGTTATTTGAATTGTTTTTGAATTTTAAAGAAACGAAACTAACAACAGAGCAAAGCGAACTTGGCCACAATTCCAGGGCAACTGAAGATGATGGCAGATGTTTGGCCGCAGCCGTTGAAATCACTTTTAATAGCTTCCCAATCCCGAAAATCCGGCCAAGATAAAGGCGTGAATAGCAGCAACAACAACAACACCTGTGCGAAAATTAATTAAAAATGTTAACAAATAACGTAATCGTGTAATATTTGCACAGATTCACGAGATAAATTCGAAACTTATGTAAGTAGAATGAGGAATTCAATATTATCGCAAATGCAATTCACATTTATGGCCTGGGCCAACTGTTTGGTAGCGAAATAGCTGACGGCAGCTTTTAAAGCCCCACAATAAAGCACATTGTTAATTGTATTAAACAATAAACCGACCATAAACATTCATAATCAATGAGTGCAGCCGCAAAATCAAATCGATTCGGATTTTACTCCACAATCGTTGCCCCTACTAAATCAAAGTGATCGTCGATAGGGAAGCTCTTTTGATTGATGATGGTGGCTTATATAACATAGTCCCGATAAGCCCCAACAATCAATGATCGAAAAACTTTATAGTTTTTAAAGAAGGGAAAAATTATTAATTTAAATATTAATTTCAATTTATTTATTGAACTACGCGGATCTAGATTAAAATATCTGGTTAGAATATGAAAGTTGAAATTTGTAACCTTTCGGATCATGCGTGTTAATTGTCATTTTGTATTTAATAATTATAACTGTTATAATTTTGAACGGATGGCGAACTTGTTTGGCTATATCCACATTACACATACGTCGCGTTGAACGCCAATGGTTAACAAAGAACACTTATTGGCCGTGTCTCCAGAGAGAACCTCCAAAGTAAATAAAATTATCTTAACATTAAAAAGATTTATGATAGAATATTGATTTTAGAAATATTTAAATATAAATATTTTTAATTAAGAAGCCACCAATCCAACACCAATGACGGAAATTGATTGTAAAAAGTCCTGTAACTATCAACACTATTTTTCAGCATTTCAGTATTTCCACAAATATAAATTCACCTAACTGCAATTTGTGTAATTATATTCTTTTTACATTAGAAAAGTGTTTAAACAGCTTTAAAGCCCAATGAAAATGTTTATAAATACATTTGTCGGCAAGTTAAAAAGATTCTTCAGTAATGCCCATATTAATGACATTGTCAACTGGTAAAAGTTAGCGCATTTGTGAAACAATTGAATAGCAATTTGGATTTTCCAACTAATGACAAAAATAATAATAAATGAGCTACGGAAATAGACGTTATCAACGGAGCTTACGTAAAAAGTAAATATCGTATGAGCTCTGCGACTAATTAAAAGTCCAATTTCAATTCCTTTCGACTTAATACCAAAAAAATGAACAGCATTTGCTACCTTTGCTTATTCATTAGGCGATAAATGCGAAATTTCAATCGTTGTGCTAAATCAATCAATCAATTCGATAGACGTTATAAAAGTATAAAAAATTTTATGAATAATTTATGATTAGCCTGTTTTCGGTCTAATTTGTATAAAAATCCGAAAAATATGGCGCTGAATGAGCTTAATAATATTTTTAAAATTGTATGCTTAACAAGAAAGGAGATTAAATACGCTTTTCGTACTAGTAGATGACAATACGGACTAAAAGAATTTATTCTTTACTTTAACTGACTAACCAAATGTGCAAAAAGATTTTAAGAAATCTTAGGCCTACTCCTAAAGAACAAACAAGATATCATTCCCGGTTAGAGTCGCATGGCTTTGCATTAGCGCGTGCCTTTTTATATATCTTTGATCCCCAAACGAGATCTCAGGCAGCTTTCAAGAACCATTTGAGAGATCTGTGTAAATGTTTGCTCTATAAATACATTTTTTTTTTTTTGGACTGCTCTCACATGCTAATTACTTCTTATCACGCGCAAAACGCTTAAGAATGAAATTATGAAAGCAAACAGATAAATTGGTGACCCACTCGCAGCATCCACAACAAAGCAATGTGCTAAGGTCAAACAACTTCAAAGGGAAGCTGAATGTAAATAAAATTATATACACAATTTGTCATCTGGATGACGCAAAAATTGTTACTGTGGTTACCTTTAAATATATATATATATATGTATATAAATAAATATATATTTATATAAAGCGTATAGGCAAAATATTATATTTTTAGCTCTGAGTAAGTATAAACCTAGTACCCAATTAAAATTCCACTGGATTTAATAATAGGGTATATATAATGTGGTGAATGCTATGCCTGTTGATCAGAACAAGACAAAGACCAAAACCAAATGAGCGTTAAAATTGGGCTGACTCGACAGAATATATATATAACAATATATATATGGCTCAATACTTTGGAATTCTGTCCAATTATAATATTATATTATACATTATATTTTTTATACTATGTTTTTTTTTTTGTACTATATACTTAAAGTTCGAATTGGTTTGTTCCTGCAGTAAAGTACGTGGGGGAATCCCTAGTCAAATTTCAATAATAAAGTTTTATGAAAAAAATGAATATGCATTTGAAATTAAAATACGTCAAGCCTATCCAACAGGTATGGCGAGAAAACCCCAGTCAGAGTACGCTCATACGTATGTGGCCATACATATTTGTCTTTGTTCAACTGGTTGTCTTGTTGGCCTAGCCTGCCAGATCATGTGCGCGATCTGTGTTCGTAAATCTGATCATATGATCTGAAAAGTCATGTGGTCGCGCTCAGACGCCGAAATAAATAAGATTACAAATCTATAATCATATCTGTCGTATATGTATTGAGTATACACAGCCAACTGTGACTGAGATTTGATTTTTCAGTTTCGAAGCTGTAAATACTAAAATATTTACTCTTTTAATTTTATTCGCTATGAAAACTCAAGATTTCCATTTGTATAAGAACTGAATGTTTTTTAAAAACTTTATTTTATTTTTTTTAATAATAATATAAAATTTTTTTTGTATCAATATCTAAGCATTTCTATAAACTATTTGTTTCTATAAAAAATATCAAAATTTTTTCTTTGAATTGATTTAATACATAAATTATACGTAAATATATAACACAAAATGTTCTTTTGCGCAACAAATGCTTCAAATAATAAAAAATGTAGTATATTGAAAAGTTTTACTCCTTGCTTAAACTTACCAGCGTGTGCGTATAGCCCAGCCCCTCCTCGGAGCCATCTGGGCTCTTGTCGTGGTCGTGGTCGTGGTCGTGACCCATATTGAAGCGCAACGAGGACGCATTGGAGCACGTGCGCAGGGGCAACGTGTGATTCGGCGAGGGCACGAGGAGCAGAGATTCGTGTCCATTTTTACTTGATTTTGTGTTTGAACTTTTGTTAAACATGTTGGAATATCACAAGAAGATACTGTTGGCTTGAATATTAATGTATCGCAATTCAAATTGCTGTTTGCACTGATTTTCTTTTGTTTATATATTTTTGTTGGCGTTGTTTACTTTGGATTTGCATTTACTGTGCAGCAGATTCGCTTTTTGATTCGTTTTGTCACTCGCACTTTCTTTCCGCATTGCGTTTGGCTCTGCTGTGGGCTCTGCGTATGCGTCACATGTGAAAATGAAATCAAATTCCTTTTGCTTGTGCATTAAATTCAATTAGCTGCACTTTTGTGTTGCACCAAGCGAGTCACAAGATCGACTTCCTTTGCAGCGGCAGAGATGCCAGCGCCAACGCCAACGCCAACGCCAACGCCACAGTCACAACGCATCCCAAGCTCAGCCGCGCTGCGAGATTGTGGAAAGTTGGGCGCAATGTGCGGGAGTGCAGTCAACGTCGCGACGCGACGCGTTGTGTTCAGTCGCTTCCACACACTTACTTTAGCGAACAGAAACAAAAATGCGTCAAGCTTGCAGAGCAGCTGACTCCGACGGCGGTGCTGACAGCGCTTATGCCTGGTGAAACGTTTGTTGTTGTTGCCGTTGGCGTCGTTGGTTACCGGTAAAAACCTTCGTGCAATACTACTCACTTCTTTTAGTTCTTCGTCTTTGTCTCCTATAAGAACTTGTAGTTGTTGTTGCTGTTCTTTGGAACTGCGATAGTGTACGAGATTGTGGGCGGGGTGTTCTGAACTATTTGAAGTGGCACACTTGAGTGTGTGACGGCTTAATTAGGAACGGCGACAACTGACATTGTCAAATGTATCACAGTTTCATTATCTGTTTTATCTGTGCTATCTGAGCACTGGATTAACGGCGAATGCTGACAGAAATTAGCGACAATTATTTGTTTTCTTCTTCTTCTTTTTTGGAATTAATTAACTGTGCCAATATATTATGGCTGTATATTAATTGTTTTTGGCTGAAATGATAAAAAATAAATAGCATATTGTAAATAACTGTATATGAGCTGCTTTATTAGCTAAGCTAATTAAATTATGCATGAGCAAACAGCATATCCACCCCCGTAGCCTCTCTCCATATCTCGCTCTGTCCCTCTGCTTACTAACACTAAACACCCAACGATCGCCCCCACATGTAAATTAGCTGTGAATTGGTATGCAAAACAAGTTTTATGCTTGTTAGAGAGAGAGAGAGAGAGAGAGAGAGAGAGAGAGAGTACTTGCAGAGAGTGTGAATTTAAGAGAACAGTTCGTTGAAGGCCGCTGCGCAAATGCACTGAACGCTTGTATTGGTGAAGCCTACACTAATGAGCAGGATAAACGGGCAACAAAATGGAGCGTGTTATACAAAATGGAGTTTTCTGAACGTTAACAAAATCGCGAATATCAAAATCTGAATTAAAGTTCCACATCTTTAATGAAATAAGTCACATGATTCATAATACTGACTAATACAATATTTTATAAATATCATTATTTATAATTAAACTTTTTATGAAACCTATTCATTTGTATTCAAACAAAAAAAAAAGACAGATAAAAATCTTGTTGAGCTGTGTTAAAGCATCTTGCGCACTCTCTAATTACTCAGAATGAGATCGCATAGCACAGAGAACACACTGTGAAAACAAAACTTGAATACAATTTTATCTTTGTGCATTATTTCGCTCGAGGCCCGGTCGTGCGGCCATTTCTCTACTACATACTCCAGCGGGTCTTATCGTATGCCAAAAACTGAGTAATCCAGAAATTTCAAAGCCAAGTGCCCAACGTGTTTTAATTTACGATCTCTATATTATAAAAATTAAAGCAAACACTTGCAACTTGCTTACCTACAAAGATTTATTAAAATGCCTTAATCTTTTGTCAGCATTATGACGACAAATTTGAAAGATTTATGAAACAGGCGAACAACATTTAGCAGCTATACGACGTGGGTAAATACACTTACAAACGTCTAGCTTTGGCATTTGCATACAAAGTTCTTTTTTTTTTGCGTTACAACAAAAAGTCAAGTGTAAAGCGGTTTTAGCCAGTTTTTATTTTTTATATTTTTTATACACTCGCATACAATTTTTTCAGTCCATCCACGCGCTGATAATGAGCTGCAAATACTCAAATTTTATACGATTTTTATTTTGCTTTCGGAGCTTATGTACATGCGCTTTATATATATATATATATATATATATATATATATACATATAAAAAAAATTAAAAACTGCATTATTCAAATGTGTGCCATTTGCATGTGTATATATTTATATATTTATACATATATAAATATATAGTTGTACACTTTGCTTCTTTATGTTATTATCGATTCCAGTCGGTTTATATTTCATTTTATGACACTGCGAAAATCCAATAAAATATTGTTGACTGTTCCAATTCTTGGGATTGTATTTTAAATTAACGAGGCGCTAAAAATAGCTAACGCATTTCATAAAATGTATTTTATGTAATTGATACCCATTTGATTTAATGAAAGCAGGTAACTTTTATTTTTTGTATTTAATTTTGTTTTCTAACTATAATTTTTTAGCCTGCTTTTATTTTTTAAATTTTTTATATACTCGTTTATAATGAGCCTCAAATACTCAAATATTATTATTGTTTTTCTTTTTGAGTGTATATATAATATATAATAATACCTAATACGATTATTTTGCGTTTTCCATGAATTATCTTTTATGGGAGAGTCAGATAGTTGTGTAAAAGTGCCTGCTCAAAATTTAAATTGGTTTGATTAAAAACCTCTTAAAGATTTTGATAGTCGATGGGTCAAGCTGACTCTTGAGACCTAACAACTCAGCTTAGCTAAGCACTTATATTTAGAGTATTTTATTTTATTTTTTTATTTTTTTTTCTATACTCTGAGCCCATTGAAAGTGGGAATTCAGGGTATATGAATTTTGTTTTGGCAAGAGTTGGAGAGTTGGAAACGTTTGCACTTTCTTGTTGAAAAAAAAAAATTTTAGTGAATAGCTAATGACTAAGCAAATGTCTCAAAACTTATGCCTCATATATTTTAGTTGGTTGATTTGAGCAGCACATTAAAATGTTCTATGACCAAGTATTTAAAATACTATTATTCATTTTTGTTCAAAGTGTTTTACACCGCACATCATTTACTGGTATTTAAATATAATTAAAATAACAACAATGAACCCAATTGTCCGGGGAATAAAAAACTGTGCAAAACCCGCACTTCGCACACCCCCCTCCGACGCAACCCTTTGATCGCACCTGTGTCACCTGTTGAGCGCGTGTTTTAATTTGCTCACTTCTTGTGTTGTTGTTATTGTTGTTGCCCACGACACTTGTTGTTGTTGTTGTTGTGAACATGCATATTCCGTTTGATTGACGTTTTGACTGATTTGGTTAATTTTCTTTGTTACGTTATTAGCCGCGTTCGCTGTGCGTATTAGCTGAAAATTTCTCGAGCTGGCAGACCGATTCTAGAGCAGCTCCGTTGTCAACGCCGCCGTTTCGCGTTCTGACATTGACTGCCGGTGTCGTCGTCGTCGCCGTTGCCGGTGCTGCTGTTACTGCTGCTAGCTCAGCTGCGGCTGCTGCTGCTGTTGTTGTTGTTGTTGTTGTTGCTGTTGTTGTTGTCGCTGTCACCGTTGTTGATATTGTTAGGTGGTTTGGTCGCTCCCGGACCCGGTTATCACCTTCGGTCAGTTCGGCAGTTCGTTCCGTTTCGATTGATGACGTTGCTGATCAGCTGATTTGCATTCAAGCAATTTTGATATTCTTATTGGCTCTCTGATTTGAATTGACTTCGAATTTCTTTGCATGTGTCGCAAATTTCATTCTGATGAGCATAAAAGTTGCATTGTTACATTTTGTATATTTAATATATATATTATCATAATAATACATTCTCTCTTACTCCATTTTATATAAATCAGTCGCCCGTTAAAAGAGACTCAGTAAATTTTAATCTATAATAGCTCTAGACCTGTCCCAATGAAGTATTCATGAGACTTTCGCATAGTTAAACAGTTTGTTTTTTATGGGAGAAACGATTGTGGTTTGGAAAATGTAAAAATGGGGGATTTTTGTTATAGTTTTTCCATTTAACACACGGCAAAACAATTTAACCAAGATATGTGTAACAGTCTGTAAATTAATTTGCTGCCTTTAATTCGATATATGTATATTATTTATTTACATATCAATTAAAATCGAATCGTCAGATCACTCAGTTCTCATCACTTTAATTAACACCCCACTCAAGGGCATAAAGTCTTCGCTATCCCATCAGATAATTGTGCTTTACAACTGCTATTTATAACTACTACTGATGCTATAACACCTACAAAAAATGATGCTACGATAAATTAATTCCGTATTCAGAATCACAATTTGTAAAGCTACATTTTGCCCATAGCCATTCGGTTTCTACGGGTTGACCATATTTATAAATATTTCATATAATCACATATTCGCGCTTGTTATAAATTTCAATCATTTTTATTGTTATTATAATTGTCACATTAAATAATGGTACGTGCGTTTCGTTGGGGTAGGCGACGATGAGCAACTATTTATTATTATATCATAAGGGAAATATATAGAATATAAATGATTAATAAAGACTAATAACAAAAAATGTTCAAGCAAAATTTGGGAAATGCAATTTAATTCATTGAATATTTGAAAAAGTCAAGTAATTCTTGAATAAACATTTTCAACCAGTAAGAGTTCAAAGTTTATTAATTAGGTATGGGCAAAAAATAAATAATATATCTTTAGAACTTAACCTACCGAAATATATTTAAAGATCCATAAACCCTACTCTATCTCGTTTATTACTACTTAAGCTCTACTCGCTATGAATTATCGTGCTTTCACATACTTAAATACAAAATTGCAAAATTAAACACGATACAATTTGACTTATAAATTACGAGTACTTTCATAAATAAACTTTGCACACACGCCCCGACAATCAGATAAAGGCAAAAAAAGTCAGACAATTGAGTTTGAGTTTTCGTCTGTTGTCGCATCGTGAAGCGCATAAATAACCTGGCAAATAGATATTGCTGATTAGAGCGTAATAATTTTGGACTTATGTAAAGATGTACATATTTCCCCTTTGGTCATGTGAATTTATTATGCTCACCATTAAAAACGCCAGATAGTATTGAAAGACCCAACCTACAAGCAAGAACAAAAGCAGATCTTTCAAGGTGTGATCAGAATTTATATAGACCGCTTTACGTTCTGGTATGTGACGGCATTATCTATTTCGGGTCTCGTACATATTTTATTGACATATAATTAGCGAAAATTATCTTTGACATTGTCTCTTAAGCGAAACTTATCTGTCTGACATTCTATAGACAGATATATACTATAGATATGTAGATGAAAGAAAGTGACACGTGTTATGAAACAAAAATCAATTTAGTTTGGTAATCGTCAATTACAGTAAGATTGTAATAGTCTAAAATACCTAGAAATATGTTTAATGGTATATATGTGTGATATACATATATGTAATGCAAAAGGTCAACTGTGCTATGATTTGTCTATATTTTAAGAAACGCATACTTTATAAAAATATCAGCGATTTCCATATATTTTTTTAAAACATACATTACATAGTAGCATACCTTTGCATTCAGAGAAATATGACCTACTAATTTTAAAGGTATTTTTTTTTAAAACCTAATATTACATTTAAAACTAACTAAATATTAACTAGGAATACAAAAAAGTATAAAATTGAATTAAAAAGATACTAGAACACTTTCCATAAATTACCTTTTTTGTCTCTACATTATTCTCATATAAATGAGTAATGATTTTTTGATATTTTCTCTGAGTGTAGTATAGCAAATACCTCTCATATTTTCAAACTGACTTTCATTTTAGCACTTCCATTCATTAGAAGTAGAGCTCGCCATATATTATATATATTATTTTGAGCCCATTTGTTGCGGTTCGGATAACGAGTTACAAGTTAGCATATTTTTCTATGCCCCATTTCTCAGCTGGAGAGTGGAAGGAAAAGCACAATAACAACCTATTGGAATTGACACCTTACTGTTTTTGTTTTGCACCGCTAACGGGCGCTATAATAAATAAACCGTATTTGCTTTAGATATTCCACATTGTATATTAGTATACTCGTATACTTATTTTTACTGTATTAACAATTGTTTTTACTTGCGCTCGACTAATTTATGTGCGACGTTTAACGAAATTGCAATTTGTTTGCCCCTTTACACCGATATCCGTAGAATTTTAGAATTGCGGAATGCGCGCGCGATCGCCACAATAAGAAAAACAATAATGCAGCTGCCGCGACGTTTGTTGACCAAGTCTACAGTATTGTATGTATATAGCATGATCTATTGCTGATCTGGACTGCTATAGTATAGCCCTATAATTGGTACAGTCTGGGAAATAGTACTTGCTTCTCCAAGTTGATCGTGGGCTGAGAGAACTTGCCCCGATACTTTTCAATTGTGGGCAAATACGTGCAAATATTTATTTGAAAAAAAAAAACAGATAGAGACTTAATGCTTAGATGAGATCTACATCATACTAGTATGAACCGGACTCCAAATTATGAAGTACAAACTAATGATAATTTTGTTAGGAGTTGCAATTTATCTTATTAGTAATAAATGACTAAATCAGTGCGAACCGATCCTCCCCTTAGGTATGTACACGCATCCATCTCTTAAGTACGAAATTACTGTTATATTGCAGTACTTAGTCTTAAATAAATATCGATTAAAATGAATCAATACACCCACATTTTGTAGTACAAACGCACTTAAGCGGCGGAAGTGAGTCATCAACATAGATTCGATCTAAATACTAAGCAATACAATCTACATCTTGTATAATACGAATGCTGTCAAAATAAGTCTTCCAAGTGGTTTGCAATTCGAAACTTCCTTTATTTATGTACAGCTCAAACGGGTTTTTATATTGTGCTAATCAGATTTATAACGTACAGGGTCCTAATACTGCGCAATACGAACTAAGGTACGTGTACTATTACATCGTGTATCATAATTTAAATAGGATCATCATCCAATGGATCGTATTTCTTGGTTTATAAATTTTATTGTATAATAGCTGTTTACAATTTCATTTTTTTTTGTCATGTCAGGATCATCGATTCGGAAATTAAAATAAAATTGACATTTGTTTTTTTCTATTCCACTTGTCTCGTTATATTCCTACTTGAGGGACGGGGGCCGTCAAGATTGTAAATACATTCTTGCTTAAAATATTAAAAAGATGTGTATGTGTGGGTGTCTGAGTGGTTTCATTTCTTTGCACGAACGACATGGTTGCTGGCCCTCGTGGTATATATTATGGTGCGTTTGATAGTTGTCTGCCGTTTTAATGTGGCCCACAAACTTATACAATACTTGCGTTTACATTAACGTATGAAAATTTATGGAATTAATGTAAAGGGAAGCGTTTAAATACGTCGAGAGAAGCCACCGCCACCTCCGGCACCACCACCGCTGCCACCACCATTATTGCCAGCTCCAATGCCAACACCGCCACCACCACCACCACCACCACCGCCACCGCCGCCTCCAATGCCAGTGCCACCACCACCGACATTAACTCCGCCTCGTGTCTTTCCATCATAGAAGAGCTCGATGTAGCGGGAGCCCATTTGCTCGCGATGCCGCTTCATGGCCAACTGTGAATCATCGTACGTGTCAAAGTAGGCGTCAGCGGTTCCACTGTGCAGGCCCTTCTTATTGTAGTTGATGCGCACGTTGGCCGGACGTATGGGATCGAAGAACTGTCAGATAAAACAAAGAATGTCAGCTTGACCGATCCGTGCTGCTGATCTATGTTTAAGACTCACCTTGAACACGTCATTTTCAAATGAATTATATGGCAGGCCCCGCATGTGGATGGTGTAATACTCCACATCATTGTTGCGACCGCCTCCAATGGGTCCGAAGTTGCCACCTGCCGATCCGAAGTTGCCACCATTGCTGAAACCGCCGCCACCATTGTTGAAGCCACCGCCTGCATTGTTGAAGCCGCCCCCGCTGTTAAAGCCACCGATACCATTACTGAACCCGCCGCCGCCATTGTTAAAGCCTCCACCACCAGAATTGTTGGGAAAGTTGCCAAAAGCGCTGCCGCCGCCGTTGAAGCCGCCGCCGCCGCCGGAGTTGCCGCCATTGTTGAAACCACCGCCGTTGCCACCATTGTTGAAGCCGCCAACACCACCTCCATTATTAAAACCATTACCCCCTCCTCCGCCACCCCCACTTGAGTTACCAAAATTACCAAAGCCGCCACCACCGCCGCCATTATTGCCGAAATTTCCTGGCATATCTGCAAATTCAAGATTTTATTAGATGAGATGTAGATGAGAATCAAGTTTAAATATAACTGCAGATGAGTTATTTAGAATTCGATAATCTGATATATCTAAGAAGGTTTTTCGGACCAACTAAAAAAAAAAATGGTTAGTCTTGGATATAGCTAACACTCGATAAGCTTTTATGGCATACAAAAGAAGGCGCTACAATTTCTTTAGATCAATTTTAATTACAACCTAATAAAGTATTGGCGTACTGATTTTATTGGAACTGGTCTGACCATCCATAGATCTTCGTTCAGAGTTATTCGAATGTCATGTGTAGAGCTTTACTTACCGAAATTGTTGCCATTGTTGTTGCTGCGATTATTTCCAAAATTGTTAAAATCGCCAAAATCGTTGCCAAAGTTGCCAAAATTACCAGCGTTTTGACCAAAGTTGCCATTGTTGCCGCCTCCACCACCTCCGCCACCGGAGTTATTGCCAAAATTACCCGAGTTCATTAAACTGGGCAAGTTGTTAAAGCCCAACATATTATTGGCGCCCACGCCAAAGTTGCTGTTGTTGCCCCAGTCTGCAAATAGAGAATGTTCCATTCGAACATTAGTCACAAGCCAATGAGCCTATAGAAGTCAGTGAATCGGATCAACGAGCATTTCAATTAGTTTTAATACAATCGGAAATTAATGTCCCTTAAGCTGATTGTCGACCAACCCATTTTGGGGATCTCAGTAGTGACGCTTACCATTGCGTCCGCCGAAATCGTTTCCGCCACGATTGGCACCGCGATCACGTATATCATATGGTCCTGGTCGTCCACCTCCCATACCGCCTCCGCCCGTGGCTCGCTTCATCTCAGCAATGGAGCTGCGGAATATCTCAATGTACCTGGGAGCATTCAAAGAGAAAAAAATCATAAAAGAACATTAGTTGAAAATGTGTGGAGAAAAATAACAAGCTTAAACTGATCAAGAGATTTAGATAGATGGAGAGAGGTTTGCTATGGTTAATAACATATTAATCCATAATATTATTTCAGTTTATCCTTTGATAAGAATAAACCAGTGGGTATAGAAAAGTTAAATAGAAGCATATATATAACATATCAAAAGTCTTTCTCGGGTTAATAAGCCGTTATCTGTTTTGTTGTTTTGCACCCATAGCCTGTGCTCTATATATAAACTATATATATATATATATTTGAACATTGTAATTGCTGCTAAAAAATACATATTTTTTACTGAAATAGGAACGTATAAAATTAGATTCTTTTTGTTTTATAATTTGCTGAGATAACTTCAACAATTTAAAAAAAAACATTTTGTTTTGTTTATTCATGTTACCATTGAATGTATTTGGATGTTGTTGTTGTTGTTGCTGTTGTAGTTGGTAAATATATGATGTGTAAGAGACCCACCTGTGCCCAATTTTTTCCCGATTTCGGCCCAAGGCTTGCTCAGTGTCATCCTGGCTTTCGAACTGAACAAAAGCTTCCCCAGTTGCACGACCCCTTCTGTCCATAACAAAAAGTATGCCCTCCCGATCCGTTTTGATTTCCAACCCTGCCCATGACGATAACCAACAAAGATTTATACAAATATATAGAGATATATATATACAAATATATATATTGCAAGGTTAACGATAGATACAGAGAAAGAAAGAGAGTGGGCGATATAATATTATACTTGTTTTTTATTTATTTATTTACTTTTTTTTTTTTTTTTTTTTATAGAGAAATGGTGAATTTTTTGCTTGTCTTATTGTTGTTGCTCGAAAAGAACTTTTGACAGTTCCTAGAAGAGGCCATCTAATTTGAAGGATTACTATTTAAAATATATAATCAAGAAACGACGTTGAAAAAATATGGTTGACTTGCAGACTGATTGTGCATTAGAATTGTTAATAAATATATATCAGAAAAAAAATAAAAAACACATAAAATGCTAACATTATGATAGATATATTCAATTGGATTAAATATTAACAATCCTAAATACATATAATACAAAATGTTTGTACTTGGTTAGACAAAAACTAATGTTGCGTGTGTGTGGGGTATCGAAAATATATGAATAATGTATTTATCTTGATGTGTGGGCATATAACGACCCCTGGTCCTTGGATGCTAACACCCCAGACGTTTGGGTATACAACTTAAGTGGAGCCCAAGACTAACACTCAATTCATAGATCAATGCTATATATATATATATATATGTATATTATATATATATATATATATATATATATATATATATATATATATATATATATATATATATATATATAATATACATATGTTGATGCATTTGAATTGGTACGTTTTACAATGAGTTCTTCTCTGCCCGCTAAATATATGTAAAAAAAAAAAACAGAGACTGGATACCAGGATTAGGTAAAGGTCTTACCGGTAAAGAACTCCTCAATCTGCTGCTCCGTGACAGCGTAGGGCAATCCACGTAGTTTGACAACAAAGGCATGACCATGACCGCCTGTTTTGCGCATAGCCTCCTTTGCCTCCTTAGGCGTTGCAATGAAGACTAAAATTGAAGAAGGATAAGAATTAAACACTATGTTCGGCTATAGCTGCTAGCTGCTACGCACCCTCAATGTACCGATGACCCATGCTAGCTTTATTTAGCTTGCGTGCCTCTTCGACATCATCTTGGCTGGCAACCTCGACGTACGCTTCGCCTGTATTCTTGCCATCAACACGGCTGGTGACCAAATGTATGCCCTGCGAGCCATTAAGCACTTCCACATTGACCAAGAAGTCGAGAATCTCTTTGTGCGTTGCCGACCAGGGTAGACCGCGTAGTCTAATAAATTTCGGACTCTCGCCAACGTTCCCGATCTTCACATTGGAGTCGTCGTCGCCATCGTTTTGATCATTATCGTATTGATCGTCATCCTCCTGCTGCTGATCATTGTCATCATTATAGTCCTCGTTGTTGTCCTGGTTCTGAGTGAAGCCTGGGTTGTACTGCACATCTGGGTTCGACATGGTGCTGATTCAGATGGCGGCTATTCTGTGAAGTGGAAGGAGAATAGATAAATTTAAACATATGCATATAAAGGCAAAATATGTAATGAAATATGATCTTCATATATTAATAACCATTAAAAATTTTGCATCTACATATATTGTGTTTACTGCCGTTTCTTTTTGCTTGTTTTTTTTTTGCACCGCTTACGCCATTTTGATTTTTTCAGTGCCGCAGTTTTATTTTTCAGTACACGTTTTTACACCATTTGCTTCATTTAAACATTTAGATAAATAGATTAATCTGCATAGTGCATAACTTACTTCTCTTGAATATTTAGAATTTGTTACTAGTCTTTTAATTTGTTTGGTTCGTCACTTTTTCCACAATTTTTCTGTATAAAGAACAGCACGCGTCCAGAATAAACTTGTATCGAATAGTTCAACTTTATGGAGCGATTCACCAACTGAATGAACAAGTTTTCGTTCATCTAGTTCATATCGGTCGGTTCTCACATGTCACTGTTATGTTGAGTTTGATAAATTTTAATGAAACAATGAAAGAAGCTTGATTTCGTAATGCGGAATATATTTATATGAAGTCTTATCTGTGAGTTACATCAGAATACTGTTTAAAATAGTTCTCTAGATTACGAGTAATCGACTTAAGCAAATGGAAATATTTTCGCATTTAAATTTAACATAGTTCATGCTGTTACGAATTATGCAGGGCTGCAATAACTAAATATCGATGAATAAAAATATCGAAAATATTGTTAATCGATGTACCAGTGTAGGATAACGTACTGCTAAATTTTTCAATACAAAAATACTGTATTTAAAGGCTGTTAAAGTGGAGTTTAACCATCTTCATGCACTTAATTTAAAAAAAACCTTTAAATTGGACAGAAATGAGGGTAAACATCCCTGGGGTTATGAAAATAGTTTGAATATTGGCGCCCTAAGTGATCATAGCAGTCGCATTGGAGACTTTTTGTTGCCATGACAACTGGCGCGCAATTTGATTTTGTAGCAAGTTTGTTTGTTCAATAAAATTTGTGCATTGATTTTTACAGTCGTGCATAATAGTTGGCTGCGTGACAGCAAGTTGAATTGCTAAAATAGTAAATTTATAAAATTATTTACATTTTGTTTTTTATTCTGTTAAATTGCTAAGAACATGTTTGTGCAAAAGAAAAAATTGGTTGAACATGTTTTGGCAATGCGTGCAAATGAAGGCAGTGGCAGTGAGGATGAAGAAGAGGAGGAGGACGAAGGCGACATTTTACAGGTGCCAATTGAGCGATTAAACCAAACAAAACTAAACAACCAACTAACTAATTAACCAATTAGTGGGCAATTCAATTTGTCACAAAATTATTACAAATAACTATTGCTTCAGTACAAATTGTAATATTAACCCCTTAGCGCCTTGTACTCGTTGGCTGATTATGTAATCCTTTGACTGGTGTAAAAAGCGAGAAATAAATTTGTATATTATATTATAAGGTTATGCGCTTAATTTGGCAATTGAATAAGATATATACATATATGTTCATATTTTATTATATATTACAATTATATTAACCAACATATTATTATTATATATTTTATAATTTTTTAAACACATCTGTAATGCCATTTCCTGAATGCTCCACTCTCTTTGCAGAAAAACTCGAATTTTCAATAACTAAAACTTTATATTTAGCTTTACACATTAACAACTTTAAACAATAGATAATTGTTTGTTTTTTGTGGCAACACAAATTTTTATTCATTTTTTTCTCTAGCTGCACTTTTGAAGTACAAGTTGAAAGTAAAAGTAAAAGTTGAAAGTAAAAGTTGTTCTAGTTGTTGTTATGGCAAATCTTGTTGTAAGTAGTTTTGAATTTTGCATAAATATATTTACTTACATTTTAAAGCATTGCGTCAACAAGTTTTTTGTTTGCACGTAAACTGCACAACAAAAAAAGAGAACAACACCAACTATTTTTGAAACTAATATATTTTTGGTCTTTCTCCGTTTTTGAATTTTGCAATGGCGAAAAACTATAAATAAATAAACTGATTAAAATAAAAACAAATAAAATAAAATATAAATAATATAACAACTACTTAAAAATCACACCTAAAACTGTGTTTGATAAAAAAAATGAAATTTATAAACGTTGACGTAATTACACTATATTTGATAAAAATAATAATCAATATAAAAATAATAATTATTTGAATACTAAATATTTTTTATGAAACTAATATAACAAAAATAATAATAAAACTTACAAAAAAAACATTTTTATAAATAAATTATCTTTATTCAAAAAAATTAAATATTTTATAATATCAATACAAAAATAAACAAATGAAAATAAAAATAATTTAAAATTTATATTTTGGCTAAAATTCAAATACCGAAAAAAACTTAATATAATAAAAAACAAAATCAAAATTAAATATATTATTAAATATTTAAAAAATTAATATATTATTATAAAAATTATAATATTATAAACAATTAAAAAATAAATAATATAAACAATATTCTTCGGCACCTGCTAAACTTTTCTGCGGTTTTTATGGTACTTCAACGGTTCAACGGATTGAATATTGAAAAACATAAATATATATTCCATTTATTTGGATCTTTGGAAAAACAAATAAATAATTATGGCAATGGACCCGGACGAAGCGCAGCGTCGCCGCGAAGAATGCGAACGCAAGGCTCGCCGCGGGGAGATGGATCCCCGTTTGGAGTTCACCTTCCAGCTGCTGATAGATGCGACGCAATTGCCGCGGCATCAGCTCATGGATTATATATTCGAAGGGGATATGGTAGCGCACATCTAACTAGCCGTTTCGGCAACCTATAATCATATATTTACTATTTACATACAAACTCGCAGCTCGATGAGATCAATCAGCTCTTCTTGCCGAATATGAAGAACAAGTTACTCTGGTTCTACCAAGAAGTGGATGAGCCGGAGCCGCCGCCTGTCGTGGATGCTAACAAACCTGGACCCTCACGTACGGGCATGGCATCGAGTAGTTCAAAGACGCCACAGGGTATGTTAGCACTTTAATATATGCCCATCTTCTAGTCTAGATATCGTTCACTTGCTCTTTTAGGTGGCGCTTCGCCCAGTGGATTGCCTCCGCCCAAGCATAAGAAACTATTCCTAACTGATGGCTGGACCTGCGCCTTTACTGGCGTCTGTATTTATATCTTTCGCGTGAATACATCTAAGCAGCTGCCAGAGGAGGGATTCCAAAAGGATTTGTAAGTGATTGAAGTAGTATATACCCTGTTATTATTGAAAATGGGGTATGCTTTGTTTTTTTTTCTTCCGTTAAAGTTGCTTAAACACCATGTGGCTACAGGGGGCTACAGGGTATGTTCACGCCGGCTACTGTCGTTCTTTGTTCTCTCACTCTTACATCCGAGTCTGATTAATATCAAAGTTCAGCTGCTGACTGATTATTGGGTATATCTAAGTCGTCTACTCTCGTTATTTATTTTCAGTTTCAGTTTTCGCTTTTGTTTATCTTTCATAAGTTTCACTTTTGTTGGCCAAATTCAAAACTGTTATCTAAGAATAGCCAATTTTTGGTTTATTTGTTGGCACATGGATTATCGGGGATTTATGCAATACACACCCCACACACACACACATACATGTCCACACACTCTGTTTTAGGGTATTGGTAATTGAAAATTTTCGCCTGCCGTCTCTTTCATTCGATTAGATACTGTGGCGTCATCGATGCCAAGAATATTGGCCTGGTCACCTCCATTGAGCGCATTGTGGAGTTTGTTTTTATGCAAGCATTGGCCTTCCCCAGTCTTGAGGGCGATGAGGAGGATGTGAGCTGCGGACTTATAAAGGGTCAGCTTTTGCCGGGTTTGCGATCATTTTGCAGCGCGTTGCGCGTCTGCGAGCAGGTGTGCGATCATTATAATGTCTTTGCCGATGGCTGTGACATGTTTGATGGCTGCATTGTGGTGGAGGAGGTGAAGGACATGGCCAAGAATCAGGAGTTTTGCACACAGCTGGAGGAGCGTGTAAACAACTGGTCAAAGGGCATACTCAAAATTCTGGGCGAGAGCGAGCAGCTGCGCAAAGAGAACGATCACAGTGGACCTCAGGACGAGCTGGAGTACTGGAAGAAGCGTGGCGCTCAATTCTCACAGTTGCTGGCTCATCTGCAGGATAAGGAAGTGCAGTTCACATTGCACTGCCTCTTCCTAGCCGGCTCGAGGATTATGCGCCAATGGAAAGAAACCGATCGCAAAATAACCTTTTGCTACAACGAAGCGCGTGACAATTCCAAGTTTATACAGGCCATGGAAACGTGTTGCCATTCCTTATATCTGGACGATCCGGTCAGCATGAAAGAGTCCATATTGAGTCTCTTGCAGACGGTGCGATTGATCTATAGTGTCTCACAGTTTTACAACACCTCTGAACGGACTTCGGCACTTATGGTTAAGGTAAGTCAGAAATGAAATCGAATTCTTTTTGGTTACAAACTTTTTAAATTATTGTGAATTAAAATTTAATTTTCAATTTAAATGTTTTTAGCTAAGAATTCAATTGTTATCAAATACTACTTAGGCGCACTTCCTTAGGGCTTTCCAATTGCAATGCGTATTGAAATTGTTTCTCGTGCTGCCATTCCTATTGCCGCCTACTTTGACTATAACTTGTCAATTTTATTCAGGATGCAGTATTGATTGTTTTCCTGTGGCCTTTGCGCTTTCAGTTTACTTACCTCTCGATATTGCCATGAAGCTGCTGTGGCTTCCAGGATATTATTTGTCCGCTGACCTTTCGGTTTATTCCACGGACGTGTCGAATCAGTTATTTACAATAAATATTCTGATGCTTGCACTATTGAGAATTCAAAGCTCAAAGCTCTAATTTATTAATTCAATGCAAAAATAAATAATTATAAAAAATTTTTAAGCTTATAGGGATTAATTAATATGAACAAAATAAACATTAATAAAAAGAAATGTAAATAATAAATAAAAATTTGATTATAATGATTAGTTTAACAGAAATTATTTGCCACAGATAACAAACCAAATGATTGAAACATGCAAGTCCTACATCACTTGTCGCTGCAAGGAAACTATTTGGTCTCAAGATCGCAGCCTTATACGCACCAAATTGAGCAACTGCATCAAATTGAATCATATTTACCACGAGACCTATTATACAGTCAGGGAGCAGCCTTTTTTGCCACATCAAACTCCATTTGGTTTCTCCGAAAACTTTGTATTTGGTGGGTGAACAAGGGTGTTTTAATTATTATTAATCTAAATTTTCATTTTTGGTTCTCTCTAGGCAAGTTTGACACATTCTGCGAGCGTCTCTCCAAAATCATAAATATGTTCAATCTGATTGACGATTACAATCATTTGTTTGAGCGACGCTTGGAGGGTCTGTTGCTGGGCGAGGCCTTGGAGGACGCTTCCAATCACTTCGAGGAGGCCAAAAAGGAAATCACATCGAAGAAGTACGATTATCTTGATCATCGCAATGCAGATTTTAATGATGATTTCGATCGCTTCATGAGCAAAACGGATTCGCTTAAGGATACGATTGCCACACTGATCGAACGAGACTTCGACACTGTGTGGGAGACCCCACAGTGCATTCGCTTTCTGGTGCGCTTCGAGAAGGTCAGCGAGAAAATACCGCTGACCCGCATGGATGAGAAATACACTCGCATATTACGATATGTAGAGAAGGAGGTGGATCGCATATTGAAGACCTTTCGCCGGCAGCGCGATGATCCGCCCCTAGCTCGCAATTTTCCGCCTATAGCTGGACGAATTCATTGGTGTCGCGCCTTGCGCTTACATTTGACAGAGCTGATGGATGCTGTGATGGATCATGGAGTGCTTAGCACTCTGCCACTAGCCAGGGATCTCGATGTCCGCTTTAACAATGTGATGGGCGTATTGCAGGAATACGAGGATGAGATAGTGTCCATTTGGCTGGACCAGGATATAAGTGTGGCCGATGCCTGCTTACTGCAGCCGCTGCTCTGTCTGCAGGGTGATCGATTATTTGTCAACTTACATCCCACAATTCCTCTGCTCATTCGCGAGGCCAAGATGCTGGCCAAGCTGAAAATCGAGCTGCCCATTGTGGCTGCCACGCTGATGAGCCGCCATCAGTATTTCATCACCATACAGGACTCGCTGAATGTAAGGCATTTTCAACTGCACGGAGTTCGTCTCTTACTTTTTCTTTTGTCTCCTTCCGTAGAGCCTTATCAAAATGTTTTTGTCGACGGTCAAGGCTGTCAAGCTGGAGGTGCGTCCCTTGTTTCTGCCCCAGCTGGTGCGTCTGACGGCCATGCTGAAGCCGGGTCTCCACACCATCAATGTAAGTGGCACATTCTGTTCACTAAAATTCTCTGCCTGTGACAATCGCAGTTCCGTTTTTTTTTGTTTGCAGTGGACCAACCAGAACTGGACTCAATTCTATGACCGCTGCAAGCAAGCCATTGAGACCTTTGAGGTGTTGGTGGCGCGCGTGCACGATATCTACTCGAATCGCATACTCAATGTACTCATGTGGATGCAGGAGGTGTCACTGCAGATATTGCCAGCAGGTGTGTTCCCTTTTCTAATTGCTGAAACCCACTTGGGACTATGTGTATTTTATTTTATGCTTTTGGAAAACTTTGCACATTTATTTCCTGATGCAGACGATGAAATCTGGACAGTTGATGAATTTCTGGAACGCAGCGAGGAGGCATGCAGGTAAATTTGCTACCTAACACCTATGACTATGTGTGCGTGTGTGTGTATGTTTGTGTTTATCTGTGGCATGTGGCAACAAGATTCGCTTGAACTTTGCCATCAACTTAGCTGCCTGCGGTTGACTTTGTCAGCTTTTGTGTGATTTATTGAATTTATCAATTTTAATTTATGTATGACATTTTTCATTTGCATAGATACAAAACTTGATCTGCATATAAAAGAATGTGTGTGCATGAGCTTATGTGGGGCCTTCGCTTTGTTCCCTAGCTTTAAGTTTATTCATGGAATATGCGACTTCAAGTACAGATATAAAGTTTACCCAAGTATTCGTATTTGATTTGCTCTTCTATTGAGTTTAAATTGAAAATTTTCAGCAATTTCAACTGTCTAAATATTATTTAAATTCCACTTTGTTACATAGAAAAGCTGCCATCGAACTCAATCGGAAAAGCCAGATGGTCTCGGAGGCAGTGGAAGAAGTTCTTAATTTGGTGGACAAGGCAACGGAGACGTTTAAGGAGATAGCTGGCGATGATGTGGTTACCTTGTTCGACGGTAAGTCCTGCAATTGTTATGCAGCTCAACTCAATTCAATGTATGCAAATCTCTCTTCAATAGCCACGCCCAAGGGCGAACAGTCCGGATCGGGTGGACGCAAAGCGGATGAAGGCGGTGCAGTTGGAGCTTCAGCTGCAAATACATCGGGTGCAGCCAGTGGAGGGGCTGGTGGTCAACAGCAGGACTGGAGCATTTTGTGGTCCTGTTTCGAGAATCCGCTGACGCTGCTCTCTACCACGGACAGTCTGCCCAAGGGCATGCAGGTGGATGCAGTAATTGCTTACCATAGAGAGTATTTAATATATTCTTGGCCTGCCTTAGGATATGGTCTGCAATGCTGTCGTTGAAATGCGTCGCTATTATAGCCGTAAGGTCATCGATGTGCTGATCAAGGTGATACGCGCAGCCTTGGACACAATGCGGCGTCGGTTCATCTCCGATGAGAATGAGACGGCAATGAAGAAGCCGATATTTGCATTGCACGCGCAGCTGCAGATACCCAATGTGGTGATCAAGCCGAGTCTGGACGAGCTGCAGGACATTTTGGTGACGGCTGGCAAGAATATCACAGGCATTGCGAAGGGTGTGGCGCAGTGGACCAGCGGCAAGGATCCGCCGGTTCGTACCACACCGCTAAATAGCTTCGCAATGTTCTCAAAAATCTTGTCTTACCAACCGCAGCAAGTTTCGATGACGGTGCAGCCGCGCGTCGGACGCAATCACACAGATGCCGCTGGTGGCTCTAAGAATCGACGCCGCAAGATCTATTGTTTGGCCTCCGAGGAGCGACCCCAGATGCCATACATGCTCAAGAGCTTTTACTCGGCCATCATGGACAACAAAGAGGTGGCTAAGGCGCTCAATCAGCTCTCCAGCTGCACCAAGAATATTAAGCCCGAGATTCAAACTTACATTAAACGCTGGAAGCCGTATCATTTCCTATGGAAAAACGATCGCACCACACGCCAGCTGATGGAGTTTGGACTGCAACAGTTCGAGTCCACATTGCGCTGCCTGGCGGAACTGGATGCAAATCTTCTCATTGAACCAGACATGGAGGTCTTCGGACAGTGCTTAGCGGTCTATAATGAGAGGCTCAAGTACGGTTTGGCCATTGAGATCAAGTGTGAGTAGCCCAGCTAGGATACATAATAATAAAGTATTAACCAATTGTATATAAAATGAAAATAATCTGTAAATATTACATATATATATATATAATATCATAACCATATCGTTTCTAGAGAACCATCATCTCATCAATAAGACCATATGCGCAGTCGAAGGTTGAGCTCGACAGAATTTATTGTTAAACTGATATAAGTAGTAGTTTGATAATCTAATCATATTAATATTATCTCTTCAGTACTAAGAGACTATCTCAACTTTATTTCTATTAAAAAAATGAATAGTCTAATTCAAGTATAACTTTTTATTACCTATTGCTGAAACTAGTTCTGACATCTTGACTCTGTTAATTTAATTTCCTTTGGCAACATCTTTAACATTTATCAACTTATTCGTCATAAATTTGACGCCCACACACACACACACACACGCATACTCAGCACACACACACACATTGAATTGTAGACAAATAGGCCGAAGCAGTCAGCTATTCAAATTTATTGGCTTCCAATTAGGTAATCAAATTTATTTTACCGCATTAGCTGTGCAAAGGAAGCCCCAGCAAATAAATGTGGGTCCATGTTGCCACGTCTGGTTGCATGAATGCGAATTCAAATACGAAAGGCAAAATCAATTAGCCCCCTGCCAAGAGTTTTGCATTGATTAATGGCTTTCCGTATACTCTAGTGAGGTGTAAACACTTTTTGGCTCTGTTTCACTTTCCAGCCTGCAACCATAAAATTGGCCAAGCCATGAAGAAGAAATATAAGAAGGAAATGGACTATGTATATGCGGTGATCAATGAAATGGATCGTAAACTGGACCGACCCATACGTGACCTGGACGATGTGCGCATGATAATGGAGACACTTGGTAAGATACGTGAACAGGAGGTGGATATGGAGCTGCGCATAGATCCCATTGAGGTGCGTTTCAAGTGTATCAAGGCTTCATAATCTATAAACATTTCCTATTTGCAGGAAGCCTTCAATGTTCTGACCCGTTATGAGGTGCAGGTGGAGCGGGAACAATTTGATCTGGTGGACAATTTGCGTACAACATTTCAGAACTTACTGGCTGGAGCGCTGCAGGCGCAGGTGAAACTGTTGGATATGCAGCCGGCGTTCCAGGGTGACTTGCGCAGCAATCTAGACAACTTTAAGCAGGATAAGATTGCCTATGTGACGGAATATCGCACAGCGGGACCCATGCAGGCGGGTCTAACGCCGCGCGAGGCTTCCGACCGTCTGATACTGTTCCAGAATCGTTTCGAGGGCATGTGGCGCCGCCTGCAGACGTACCAAAGCGGCGAGGAACTCTTCGGTCTGCCACAAACCGATTATCCAGAGCTGGGCCAAATACGCAAAGAGCTCAATTTGCTGCAGAAACTGTACAAGTTATATAATGATGTTATTGACAGGGTTAGCAGCTACTATGATATACCGTGGAACGAGGTCGACATTGAAGAGATTAACAATGAGCTAATGGAGTTCCAGAACCGTTGTCGCAAGCTACCCAAGGGCTTAAAGGAATGGCCCGCCTTTCATGCTCTGAAGAAGACCATCGACGATTTCAATGACATGTGTCCACTATTGGAGTTGATGGCGAATAAAGCCATGAAGCCACGCCATTGGCAACGGATCATGGATGTTACTCGCTACATCTTCGAGTTCGACTCGGAGGGTTTCTCGCTCAAGAACATACTGGAGGCGCCGCTGCTCAAGCACAAGGAGGATATCGAAGATATTTGCATTAGCGCCATGAAGGAGAAGGATATTGAGGCCAAGCTTAAGCAGGTGACCAACGAGTGGTCTGTGCACGAGTTGCAATTCATGAGCTTTAACAATCGGGGCGAGCTGCTGCTGCGCGGTGACACAACAGCCGAGACCATTGGCCAGTTGGAGGATAGTTTAATGGTGCTCGGCTCACTGCTATCGAATCGCTATAATGCGCCCTTTCGCAAACAAATCCAGCAATGGGTCTACGATCTGTCCAATTCCAATGAAATACTGGAACGCTGGCTGCTTGTACAAAACATGTGGGTCTATCTTGAGGCCGTCTTCGTTGGCGGCGACATAGCCAAGCAGCTGCCCAAAGAGGCGAAGCGCTTCTCCAAAATCGACAAGTCCTGGCAAAAGATAATGCAGCGTGCTCACGAGACTCCAGGTAAGTCTCAATCGTAATATTTCTCTAGTAAATTAAATATTTTAATATAAACTCTACTTAATTCTTAATTATAATGTGGCAATTTCCTTAAAAATAATTACTTAATTAAATATGCTTAAAATATAATAAAAAATTATAAAAACAGGCGTTGTGGCTTGTTGCGTGGGCGATGATCTGCTCAAGCAGCTGTTGCCACATCTTCAGGAGCAGCTAGAAATATGTCAGGTAAAACTTATACATATATATAGAAATGAGTGACCTGGATATATCCCTTAAAGTTATATTTATACAAATATTCAAACATTCATTTATTTATTTTAATTGTCCTCCTTATATAGAAATCCTTGAGTGGCTACTTAGAACGCAAGCGGATTATGTTTCCGCGTTTCTTCTTCGTCTCGGATCCAGCGTTGCTTGAGATACTTGGACAGGGCTCCGATTCGCATACCATTCAAAATCACTTGCTAAACATCTTCGATAACACCAAATGCGTCAAGTATTATAACTGATATGAAAGTATAGTGTCATTTTGATTGAATTCGCTTACTTGCAGATTCCACGACGTGGAGTATAACAAGATGATGGCGATTATTAGCAGCGAAGGCGAGATGATTCAGCTGGATCGTGCCATACGTGCCGAGGGCTCGGTCGAGACATGGCTAACTCAATTGCTGGTCACAGCACAGCAGTCACTGCATTCGATAATACGCACAGCCTATGCGACAATAAACGACCCGAATTTTACGTTGTTGAGCTTCTTAGAGAAGGTGCCGGCACAAATTGGTTTATTGGGCATACAAATGATTTGGACACGCGATGCAGAAATGGCTCTGATGCAGGCCAGGCATGAGAGGAAGGTCATGTCCGAGACGAATAACAAATTCCTTGAGATGCTCAACACGCTCATCGATCAAACGACTCGGAATCTATCCAAGCGCGAACGAACCAATTTTGAAACCTTGATTACCATACATGTGCATCAGCGGGATATCTTTGATATACTGGTAGGCTATGACAGACTATAAGGTATACCTGGTTTATAATTATTCTCTCATTTGTAGTGTCGCATGAACATCAAATCCTCAAATGATTTTGAGTGGTTAAAGCAATGCCGCTTTTACTTCAAAGAGGATTTGGACAAGACCTGGATATCTGTTACCGATGTCACCTTCACCTATCAGAATGAATATCTTGGGTGCACAGATCGGTTGGTCATAACGCCCTTGACGGACCGGTATGTGTTATATGCATTCCCCATTAACAACTTTTTGTGTTACTATTTAATGCAATTATTTGATCACGTTAAACGCTTCAGATTTTGTCATGTGGCTGCCCTTTAAATTGAATTAAATGGTTGCTCTTAAAATTTTATAAAGTCGACAGCTTGGTTAAGTTAATTTTAGCTTTAGCTAACTAAAAAAAGCTTTAGCTAATGGCAAAAGCACAAACTGTGCTCTGTCATCTACTTTTTGCGTGGAGCAGCTGTCTGGTGAAACCGCATGCGAGGCATAACAGAGAGGGAGAGTTTAGCAAGTATTTCCCATATATGTACATAACTGTTTTCAGAAGTAAAAATTGCCACGAAAGTGATGATAGGAAATAGGCTTATGCAAGAGATATATCCATATATATTCTATATATAAATTTTGTGTATACTTATAAATTATTAGAGCCGCTATCCTAGTGTATCAAATGGCAATATATGGCCTAACTAACTAATCGAGTTTGTCATGGGACTTTCTCTTACAACAGCAATTAAATTTCAGTCTCATAGCTACTGTCATAACAACTTCAAGTTTAACTTCATTGTTTGCGAAACAGAAGCTAAGATAAATTAATTTATTGTATTTACATTCCATGTGGCACGTGCAAAAACTTTCACACAACACAGCAATTGAGGAATTTCGGGCGTGTAGCACATGCCCCGCACAGTCGTCGCATTCCTAATTGCGCTGGCCAAACAAAACTCAAACATAGCAAACAATTGCTGGTCGGCACTTAAACAAGTTCAAAGTCGATACGAAATGGCAACAGACAGTGGCAGCAACTGTGGCCACATTGAAATCCTTTCTATAGCGCGAGTGTACGACTGACAGCCCACGCAGCACGGAGGCGACGGCAACGTTGTCGACGACGACGACGTCGTTGACATGCTCGCAAAGATAAATTTCACTTAGAAGAATATAAATAAAGTTTTTGGACACCTAAACTGTTCTCGAGCAACATTTCACTCCCAACTCCCGGAATGCCAAGTGACGGCATATTTCATCAAACATCCCGAGGCAATTTTTACCAATACACTATCAAGGGGCATCATGATTATGTTGAAAGTCAACTCAGATAAACTCGTTGATAAAGTATTCTACAAAATTTTCATTCTAAACTTAGAGATAAAAGAAAGAGAGAATAGAAAATTAGAAATAGAAAAATTGAGTTCATATCGTAAGGTAAAGTACAGCACATATAACATATAAATATATCACCAATTATATATTTATATTTACATATTTATTGCTCTTAGCTGATCCGTCTAAAATTTCAAATATTATCGAAATAATACATCATCATCTGCCAGTCTGAGAGGGTATTTGGAGTTTATGTCTTTGACATCAGCTTTTTGTCCGAATTTCCTTTTTCAGCGCTGCCTCCGACTTTCGCGTTGTTTATCATGCGAAGCATAGGCCTTGTTCTTTGCGCGTTATTGTAAATTTCACGCTTACTTTGATATCCTGGCCGGGGGAATGCCAAAGGGAATAGCTTAGCTTTTGGCTGACAGCACCTGCTTAAGCTAAATGGCCTGTGTTGTGCGGCATATACGTAATTTGTCTTCATGTTAAGTTGCCAGTTGCCTCTAAGGAAATCGTTGGCATTTAAACATAGAAAATATTTCTGACGAAATAATGATAAAGCATATTAATTTGTAGACTTTTGCATTTTAAATGCAATTTTCTGTGGCTTTCTATATGTATTCTCATAAATATCCACTTGCAGTTGCTACATTACCTTGGCCCAGGCGCTGACACTTAGTATGGGCGGCGCGCCGTGTGGACCTGCAGGCACGGGTAAAACAGAAACAGTCAAGGATATGGGCAAGACGCTGGCCAAGTATGTTGTCGTTTTTAATTGTTCCGATCAAATGGATTACAGGTAAGACAAGACTACAAACAAAAGACGACAGGCACTTAAAATGCAGCCCACATCGCTGCGCAACAATTCATTCAATTTCGTACTGCTCTCGCTGTTCACTTTGTTCAGGGGCCTCGGACGTATCTATAAGGGTCTGGCACAGTCCGGCAGCTGGGGCTGTTTCGATGAATTCAATCGCATTGAATTGCCCGTCCTATCAGTGGCGGCCCAACAGGTGGCCGTTGTCCTTACCGCCAAAAAGGAGAAAAAGAAAACATTCCTCTTTACAGATGGCGATACCATCGAAATGAATCCCGAGTTTGGCATCTTCATAACCATGGTAAGCAATTTTCTACTCTAGATGAATGTATTTTATTCAATATCCCTATTCTACCTAAGTGCCTAGTTAATGGCCATACTAATTCAACTAGCGCACTTTATCACGCTCTCAACTCGTCGCAAGTGCAATTTTCTCTAATGTAAAATACTTCAGCAACAATTTCTAACCGTGTGTGTGTATCGAACTCATGTGAGAGTATTGTGATTAAAAATGCTCTTTTCATCCTTTAAGCATGTACATACATACAAACAATGACCCGAAGGTCAATAAACAGCCCACCTTTATTAGGCATAAATTCCTATATTAATATGTTTATTATGCCCCACAGACATTGGAAACCATTAAGTTGGTGGGCTAATTTTAACGTGTATTTTATTTTAAGTTTTAAAGTAAACCTTTAAAATGGCTTTAAAAATGTGGGAAACCAGGCGAGGTTCAAGTTTCGATCCCTGAATTAAACTACCGAACGCATTTTTATTAATTTGCTATATTTTAATTAATGATTGCCACACATTGCGAAGTGCAAATATAAAAACCGGACAGTTTGTAAATGTGATATGAGAATATATTTTGCCAACACGCCTTGCCGTCAAGCCAAATTTAAAAGCCAGACAAAAAATGCAACACAGAAAAAACAGGTCAAAAAAAATTTGTGTCAAGCGCGAGGCTTTCAAGTCAAATTGATATTTATTAAACATACATATACGTACTCTTTTTTTGCGAACACACATATAAAATTGTATAAAGAAGCGCCAGCCTGGAAAAAAGTAAAGCATAAAAAGCAAACACATTAAGGCCGCTTGGGAAATGGGTGGGGGGAAGCAGCAGTCAGGGGTTCAAAGTGACAGCAGCTTTTTGCAATGCCGCGTTATTAGTCATGTAAAATTTTGCTCAACTTAAGCGATAATTAAATTGACAGCTACACACGCACACACGCACGAACCGAACACAAACACACACACACGCACACACAGAGAGAGAGAGAGCTGAGAATCCCATTTCTGACATCGTATACAAAATGTGATTATTTCGGGCTTTTAGGCGAGAATGAATGGCTTATTAACAGGCAGCCAAAAATTCTGTCTAGTGCCGCATTTTAATTATCAGCCCACTGCCAACTATCAATGTGTAATGCGATTAGCAGGCGAACTCTTATACAATGATTTGCTCTGCTGCACACACACGGGCACGGCCATTAGCACAGGTTTTGTTTACGCTGGGCACTCGGGCTGTATGCGCAATTTTAATTTGCCCAACTGAATTATTGGGCGCGTTTATGTAACATTTTCCGTTCCTCTGTGGGACTGCATTTTGATTCTAATGAAACATTATGTGACAGGAGAGCACACATAAATACATTCACTGTCACATATACACACATATGCTGTTGCTGTCCCCGTTTATTGGCTAAATCCTTTGTTGTGGCTACTTTGCTTATTTCTATACAAAAAAAAGAGGAAATATGGTAGGCGACCCCACAATAACACGTTGTCGCAACCACCTTGCCACTCCCTACCAACCCGCGCCGCCCACATTCAACACATAGACAATGTTTACATTTGGATTAGCGTACCACAAAATCGATTGGTTTATTTTGTTCTCTCTTTTTTTTTGCTAGTTTCTGCTCGTATCAAATGTCCCCATAAATTGACAAATGAGTTTTTACTTTTGGTTAACGTGCGACAGTTTTCGACGTTCTAATAAGTTGATTGCCTATCTAGATTATGTTTCCAGTATTTGAAATTACTTGCGATTAATTTGAAAAGGACTTGCCAGCAATAAAATTTATCCTTATGTGAATTTCAGAACAGTACTTAAGATGTTTGTAGAAGTTTAACGGAATTTTTTAAGAATTTTCATATTTGATTTCTAAATTTTATGTTTCTATAACCATTATTTATTATATATTATATTAATTTTTCTTAACATTTGTAAATCTTTAATTTCTGTATATATATGTTATATCCGCTAAAACATTTAATAATATTACCACTTGTCAATCTTTATTTTTTGCAAAATTATTTTACATACAATTTTCCTCGGATACCTTTCAACCCGCTTTAATATCTGCAGCTACAAGCAATTCGCCCTTTTAAATTTTATCTGGAAAATTGTGAATTGCATTACTCGCACTCCAACTGTATTTTATTCGCTGTCTGACTGGCAGACTCACTGTGGCTGACTGTGTGAATGGGTGTGGAGCACATACAGTGCGAGTAAGATAAATCAATTTGTATTTGATAAACTTATTGATAGTTGCGAGTCGCACCCAAATGCGTCAAAATATTCCACCAGGTGGTTGAGTTATGTATGATGGCTGGGGTGAAAGGGTGCCACGTCGAGTGGTTTTCACTTGTGTGTGGTTCCATCGTGGTAACTACATGTATGAGTGTATGTGCAGGTGTATGTATCTGGTATAATCGTGCAGAATATTTGCAAGCATTTATTATTTATTTACAGTCGACATACATAGAGCAATAGAAACATGTGTAAAGCAATTTGCAATGTTTACCCACAGAATCCAGGATATGCTGGTCGCAAGGAGTTGCCGGAGAACTTGAAAATTCAATTTCGTACGGTGGCCATGATGGTGCCTGATAGACAGATAATCATAAGAGTGAAATTGGCTAGTTGTGGATTTCTGGAGAATATTACACTGGCCCGCAAGTTCTATACCCTGTACAAGCTGTGTGAGGAGCAGCTAACGAAACAAGTTCACTATGATTTCGGTCTGAGAAATATTTTGTCTGTGCTGCGTACATTGGGCGCGGCCAAGCGCCGGAACTCTAAGGATAGCGAGAGTACGATTGTGATGCGGGTCCTGCGCGACATGAATCTCTCCAAGCTGATTGACGACGATGAACCGCTGTTCATATCGCTGGTGTCGGACTTGTTTCCCAATCAGGTGAGCCACATATTAAATAGAAATATCCAAACGAGAAGTCTTAACTCTGAAACAGAAAATCATAAAGAACAGGTTTTTAAAATTGGATATCAAATCTTTTTTTCGAACAGACTCTCGAAAAGACCAACTACCCTGAATTGGAAGCAGCTATACTACAGCAAACGGAAGAGGCTAGTCTGGTCTACCATCCTCCATGGGTTCTAAAGCTAATACAGCTTTACGAGACACAGAACGTACGGCACGGCATCATGACGCTAGGTCCGAGTGGCGCTGGCAAAAGTACATGCATCCATACTCTAATGAAAGCCATGACACAAATGGGCGATAATCATAGGGAGATGCGCATGAATCCCAAGGCTATAACAGCGGCTCAGATGTTTGGACGTCTCGATGTGGCAACCAATGACTGGACCGATGGCATCTTCTCGGCGTTGTGGCGCAAAACGCTTAAGTTGAAAGCTGGCGAGCATGTCTGGCTAGTGCTGGATGGTCCCGTGGATAGCATTTGGATAGAAAATCTGAACTCTGTGCTGGATGATAACAAGACACTAACACTGGCCAATGGTGATCGTTTGACAATGGCGCCTACGGTTAAGATAATTTTTGAGCCACATAATATTGATAACGCATCGCCGGCAACAGTTTCCCGCAATGGCATGGTTTATATGAGCTCTTCCGGCTTAGATTCACGACCGAGTAAGAACCCCTGATGGGAATAATATTTATCTAACATATATTCACAGTTGCAAACCCACAGTTGTTCAGGCCTGGCTAAAAAATCGAGCTCCCGGCGAGAAGTCGACTTTCTCTCAACTCTTCGACCAGAACTTTGTCGAAGTCTACAATTGGGGTGCACAGAATGTGAAGCTACAAATGCCTGTGCTACAGTGCAACATAGTGCAGCAAATGCTGTTTATATTGGAGGGACTGATCCCTTCAAAAAAAGAGGATGAGCAGGCAGTGAGCTTGTCCAGCAAGGAGAGTCAAGATGGTAAGTTCATTATTGAAGTGAATTTAAACCATAGCAGTTGTACCCATCCAAAACGATTCAATCATCAGCGGCCAAGCGTTTTGAGCATCAAAAACATATCGAAGAAGTGCGACGGCAATCAATTGGCAGTCAGATTGTCGGTAAAGTATACAAAATTCGTAATATCCTAATAGATAAATGTAAAATGTAAAACCTTTCTAGTAGAGCTAACTTTCTAAAAACAAAACCTATTGAAATTAACTCTTTGCTGAAAAACTGCTTCTGTGTGTTTGTATTGAGCTGGAGCTGTAAAATCCATAATACTTCCTCAACTAAACCTAATTGCACCCTGTAAAATAGTCTATGTGTTTGTTCAGGGAAGGAAATAAGCTTTTGTTAATAAAATGAATCCATGATTAAGTTTTTAAAATATATAGTCACAAAAGTATTTCATGCTTAGTGTTTCCATCTTGTTATACTCTTGATTTATTGATATTGGATAATTTTTGTAACAACTTGCTGTTCCTTCCCATTCTGTGTACGTCCAATGATGTAGTAGTTTCTATGTAAGCCTGTGTCCTTCACTGACCCCCAATAGTTGTGTACTATATATGTGCTATTTGTGTCTGTTTGTCTTCCAAGTAAGATTTATATATTTAGATATTAAAAGATTTCGGTTTTAATTTGACAGACATTCCAGAGGAGAGCGTCGTGGAGGAGAAGGAAGATACGTGTACGCCGGAGCATTTGCACCGCTTGTATGTATTCGCGATGGCCTGGGGCCTGGGGGGTTATCTCTCAACTACTGATCGCGTTAAAATGAATCTGTTCGTTAAGGAATCATTTCCGCAGTTGGACTACCCGAAGGGTAGTGCCCATGAGAATACAATATTTGACTTTTTCGTTTCTCCAACGGGCGTGTGGCAGTCGTGGAAGACGCTAGTCACACCCTACATGTATCCGGAGCTTTCCACACCAGACTATTTAAGTATTCTGGTGCCCATTGTGGATAATGTGCGTATCGACTATCTGATCGGCACCATTGCCAATCAGGAGCGCGCCGTGATGGTCATCGGCGAACAGGGCACTGGCAAAACCGTCATCATGAAAAACTTCATGAAGAAAATGAATATTGAAACCTATATGGGTAGGTCGTTTAATTTCTCATCAGCCACCAGTCCATATCAATTTCAACGCACAATCGAAAGCTATGTGGAAAAGCGTGTTGGTGTTACATTTGGACCACCCGGTGGTCGTAAGTTGATCGTCTTCATTGATGACATTAATTTGCCCGAGATCAATGAGTGGGGCGATCAGGTAACCAACGAGATTGTGCGACAGTCTATGGATATGAAGGGCTTCTATAGCCTGGAGAAACCGGGCGATTTCACCACCATTGTGGATGTACAATATGTGGCGGCCATGGGTCTGCCCGGCGGTGGACGCAATGATATACCATCTCGTTTGAAGCGACAATTTTGTGTATTTAATTGCAACATACCCGACAACGATTCCATTGATAAGATCTTCCGCGTTATCGGTGAGGGTCATTATAATGCGAAACGCGGTTTTGTGCCCGAGGTTCGCAATCTGGTCAAGAAATTGATATTGGTGACACGGCATCTTTGGCAGCGCACACGAGAAAAGCTATTGCCTACGCCAGCAAAATTCCACTACGTTTTTAGTTTGCGCGACTTATCGCGTATCTGGCAGGGCATGGTTGGCACCTTATCCACAGTGATCACCGCGGAGAGCGTGCTCATGTCATTGTGGAAGCATGAGTGTACGCGTGTATTTGCCGATCGTTTTACCACATTCCAGGACAAGGAGTGGTTCGGCTCAGAGTTGGCAGCGCTAGTGCGCGAGGAGCTGGGTGAGTCCCATTCCCAAATGATAATACCGAATCCGGTGTTTGTGGACTTCATGCGGGACGCCCCCGAGCCAACTGGCGAGGAGGGCGAGGACACTGATATGGAATTACCCAAAGTCTATGAACCGGTGAACTCTCATAACTCGTATGAAGCGCTACGCGAGCGTCTCGTTATGTTTCTCGCCCAATTCAATGAGATGGTGCGAGGCTCCGGAATGGATTTGGTTTTCTTCCCAGATGCAATGTTGCATTTGGTGAAGATCTCCCGCATCATTCGGCATCCGAGAGGCAACGTTATGCTAGTCGGGGTCGGAGGTTCTGGAAAACAGTCGCTGACGAAATTGGCATCCTTCATTGCCGGCTACAAGACATTCCAAATTGCGTTGACGCGTTCGTACAATGTGGCCAACTTTTTAGAGGACCTAAAGCTGCTCTATCGCACCTGCGGTGTTCAGGGCAAGGGCACAACCTTTCTCTTCACCGATATGGATATTAAAGAGGAAGGTTTCCTTGAGTATCTTAATAATATACTCTCGAGCGGTGTCATATCAAATCTCTTCTCGCGCGATGAGCAGGCCGAAATCGTGCAGGAATTGACGCCGGTCATGAAACGCGAGAATCAACGCAAAACAGCGACCCCGGAGAGTGTGATGGATTTTTTTTTGGCGCGCACCTGCACAAATTTGCATGTTGCATTTTGTTTCTCACCTGTTGGAGAGACATTTAGATCGCGGGTGCAGCGCTTTCCCGCCTTGGTCTCCGGCTGCACCATCGATTGGCTGCATCCGTGGCCCAAGGACGCATTGGTCTCGGTTGCCAGACACTTTCTCAGCCACTTCGAGATTGAGTGTACACCGGCCGTTAAGGAAGAGCTAGTTAATGCGCTCGGCTCCATTCAGGACATTGTTGCGGAAACATCGCACGAATATTTCCAGCGTTTCCGTCGCGCCACTCACGTGACACCCAAGTCTTATCTGAACTTCATTGCCGGCTATAAAAACATTTACCAGCTCAAGCAGCAAGAGCTGCGTGATGGTGTGGAGAAGATGGATACGGGTTTGGAGAAACTGAAAGAGGCCTCCGCCTCGGTTGAGATTCTTAAAAAAGATCTCGTCGTCATGGAGGAAGAGCTAGTCGAAGCCTCCAAAAACGCTGAATCTGTGCTAGTTGAGGTTACTGAGCGTGCCATGCAAGCGGAGATTGTCAAGAATCAGGTGCTCATCGTCAAGGACAAGGCGGAGGCACTAGTTGCCTGTATAGCCAACGAGAAAGCCTTGGCCGAGGAAAAGCTTGAGGCAGCAAAGCCAGCCTTAGAGGAGGCTGAGAATGCCCTAAATACCATCAAGCCCGCTCACATAGCCACGGTGCGTAAACTAGGTCGTCCGCCGCACCTTATTATGCGCATCATGGACTGCGTGCTCATTCTGTTTAAACGCAAGCTGCATCCATGCATACCCGACTCGGGCACACCATGCCCAAAACCCTCCTGGCAGGAGTCGCTAAAGGTCAGTCAGTTTTGCTCGCCTACTAATTTCCACTCCAGTCTATTCTTTAATTACATCTAGATGATGGCTAGTGCCACGTTTCTTCTGCAACTGCAAAACTACCCCAAGGATACAATTAATGATGAGATGATTGATCTGCTACAGCCGTACTTTCGCATGGAGGACTACAACATGGATATGGCTCGACGTGTGTGCGGAGACGTTGCAGGTCTGCTTTCGTGGACCAAGGCAATGGGCTTCTTCCACAGCGTCAACAAAGAAGTATTGCCCCTGAAGGCAAATCTCACGTTGCAGGAGGCGCGCCTTAAGGTACTTTAGGTAAACGGAAAATTAAAGCTCGCAAATTCGTAAATATTTTTTCACAGCTTGCCATGGACGATCTGGCTGGAGCTGAAGAGCAACTACGCGAGCGCGAGGAAGCACTACAGGCGGTCAAGGATCAATACGACAAAGCCGTAGGTGAAAAGCAACGCCTCATGGATGCAGCCAATGTCTGTCTGCGTAAGATGACGGCTGCTACGGCACTCATCAATGGACTGTCGGATGAGAAGCATCGCTGGACCAACCAGAGTAAAGAATTTAAAATACAGCTAGGCAAGCTGGTGGGCGACGTGCTCTTAGCCACTGGATTTCTATCATATTGCGGGCCGTACAATCAGGAGTTTCGAGCTAATCTGATCAGGACGTGGATGGGCATACTTAAGCAGAAGTGCATACCATTTACTACAGGCCTGAACATCATCAATATGCTGGTGGACTCGTCAACTGTTTCCGAGTGGACACTCCAGGGTCTGCCCAATGATGATTTATCCGTGCAGAATGCGCTCATTGCGACCAAGTCGAGTAGCTATCCGCTGTTGGTGGATCCTCAGACACAGGGCAAGATCTGGATCAAGTGCAAAGAGGATCGCAATGAGCTTCAGATAACCTCGCTGAATCACAAATATTTTCGCACACATCTGGAAGACTCACTTTCCCTGGGCAGGCCGTTGCTTATAGAGGATGTTGGTATAGATCTGGATCCGGTTATCGACAATGTGCTGGAGAAGAACTTCATTAAGTCAGGCAGCATTGAAAAGGTGTTGGTGGGTGATAAGGAGTGCGATGTTATGCCTGGTTTTATGCTTTATATAACTACCAAGCTGCCCAATCCAGCATTCAGTCCAGAAGTCAGTGCCAAGACATCAATTATTGATTTTACAGTCACCATGCGTGGCCTGGAAGATCAGCTGTTGGGACGCGTTATCCTAATGGAGAAATCCGATTTGGAAGCCGAACGCGTGGCTCTCTTTGAGACGGTCATGCAAAATCAGCGCAACATGAAGGAGCTCGAAGCGAATCTCTTGTTGCGCCTGAGCTCCTCGCAAGGCTCTCTAGTGGACGATGAGGCGCTTATCGAGGTGCTGCGTGTAACCAAAACCACAGCGGAGGAGGTCAATCAAAAGCTTAAAATCTCTGAAGTAACTGAACGCAAGATAATGAAGGCACGCGAGGAGTTCCGTGCGGTGGCCAAACGGGGTTCTATTCTCTACTTCCTGATTGTCGAGATGAGCAATGTGAATGCCATGTATCAGAATTCCCTTAAGCAGTTCCTCGTCATTTTTAACAACTCCATCACTAAGTCAACGAAGTCGAGCGTCACCGAGGAGAGGATTAACATTATCCTACGCTATCTCACCTACGAGGTCTACAAGTTCACCAATCGCAGTCTGTATGAGCGGCACAAGCAGCTCTTCACCCTGATGCTCGCTATCAAGATTGATTACCATAATGGAAATATCAGCCATGAAGAGTTTTTAACCTTTATCAAGGGAGGTGCTTCACTTGATTTGAACGCTGTGACGCCTAAGCCATTCCGCTGGATATTGGACATTACCTGGCTGAATCTGGTGGAGATTAGCAAGCTGGAGACCTTCTCCACAGTGCTGCAGATCATAGAGTTGAATGAGCGCGACTGGCGCAGTTGGTATGAGTGTGAGAAGCCGGAGAATGAGGAAATACCCTGTGGCTATAATTCGTTACTGGATAGTTTTCGCAAGTTGCTGCTTATACGCTCCTGGTGTCCGGATCGCACCATATCCCAGGCTAAGAAGTACATAGAAGGTATGCTTGAATGTAAATTATAATTTAAGTTCTACTAATACTCTATCTCTACAGAATCTTTGGGACCTGAGTACAGCGAGATGCAAATCTTGGATTTGGAGGCAACCTGGGCTGAATCGGAGCCACGCACACCTTTCGTCTGTCTGCTATCCATTGGCTCCGATCCGACGACACAAATTGGTGGACTAGCAAAACAGAAGGGCATCAGTAAGTGCGACTAGGCATATCATTTAACTTTGTCAATTTGTCTTTATCTCTTGCAACAGCACTCAAGTGCGTTTCTATGGGCCAGGGTCAAGAGTATCATGCACGCAAAATGATCATGGAGTCGATGGCACATGGCGGCTGGGTTTTGCTTCAAAATGTGCATCTATCGTTGCCCTTCTGTACGGAGGTCATCGATATGCTGGTGGAGACGGAGCACATTGATGATACCTTTCGCATGTGGGTCACTACGGAGCCTCACTCCGAATTTCCTATTGGTCTGCTCCAGATGGCGCTCAAGTTTACCAATGAGCCCCCACAGGGCATTCGAGCCAGTCTGAAGCGCAGCTATCAGGTTAGAAACATATAACACAGAGAAAAATTTAACTTTCGTATTTATCTTATTTATTTATTTAGCTTTATTTTATAGTTTAAAGGGTTAAACATTGTTGAATATACAATTTTTAAGTTGTTCTTTTATCTGTTATATAGATGGTTTTCTATTGCAAATAGAAAAATTTCTTAGAGTGTATTCAGTTAACACCATTTCTGTCATTTCCCTTCCGCAGTCCTTTACGCAGGACTTTTTGGACTACACCTCAGCAACCCAATGGCCCTCTCTGCTATATACCGTTGCCTTTTTACACACTATTGTCCAGGAGCGTCGCAAATTCGGTCCGCTCGGCTGGAATATACCTTATGAATTCAATCAAGCGGACTTTGCTGCCAGCGTGCAATTCATACAAAACCATTTGGATGAAATGGACCCCAAAAAGGGAGTTTCGTGGCAAACCCTGGTCTATATGATTGGCGAGGTGCAGTATGGTGGCCGCGTCACAGATGATTTTGACAAGCGTCTGCTCACCACATTCACCTCGGTGTGGTTCTGCGAGCAGCTGCTGTCCAACGCCTTTGAGTTCTACAAGGGGTACAAAGTGCCCAGCACGAAGAGCCTGCAGGGCTTCATCGATTACATCAATAGTCTGCCCGCCTACGACACGCCCGAGGTTTTTGGCTTACATTCCAATGCTGACATCACGTACCAGATTAATTCGGCCAAAGGTGAGCTATAATTCTATTTATTTAATTTTTTTTTTGGTTTTCCGATTGCTTGCCATTTTGCGCAATTGAAATAGTTGTTGACACTCTGTCCTCAGGTCAATGACACTGTTCACTGAAAGTCATTTGAGAAACTTCAGCTAGAAAATTAAAACGTTTTTGTGTAAATAGCAAAGTTCCGGCATATATACTTGAAAGTAAATAAAGAGTGACAGAAAAATATTTATAGATCTTAAATTGTGAAGCACTTATTAAATATATAAATTTGTATTGTTATATTATTGTACCCAGGGTATTCAAGAATCGAATACTCGGTACATGTTCTTCGTTCTTTTTTATTTAACCATTTACATCTCATAGCCTATTAATTAGCCGTTTGACGTCAGCAAAGTGTAAGCCAGCCAATAAATAAGAGAAATGCTCCTGATTTAATATACGATTTGCATTTGAACATGATTGGGTATGTGTGTGGATGTATGTGGTGTATTGGTTGTGACCAACCAATAAATTAATTATATAAATTTTAGTTGTGGTGTTTGTGGCTTAGTCTATTTTTGGTACCCAAAAGGTGTAACCAACCAGCGACCCACGTATTTGCATAAGCGACAAGCAGGCGACTTTTTGTTCTTATACTCCGTTTACAATGTATTAACAGGGTATATTGGATAAGCGCATTATATATATAAACAGATGCCTAAATATACTTAATTCTAACTTGTTCAAACTGCTTTAACAGAGTATTTCAAAGCCGTATTCAGGATTTCTTCATTTACCACTTTGCAGGCATACTTGATACCATTTTGAGTGTCCAACCCAAGGAGGGTGGCGGCGGTGGTGGCGAAACTCGTGAGAGTATCGTCTATCAACTGGCCGAGGATATGCTGCGCAAGCTACCCGCCCAGTACAATGCGTACGAGGTGCGTGAGAATCTGACACGCATGGGTATCCTGCTGCCCATGAACATCTTCCTCAGGTGAAGCAACGGTGGAGGCGGTGGTCTCTGCCTAGACTCTGTGTGATTAACCTATTTGTATACGTTTTTAGGCAGGAAATCGATCGCATGCAACGTGTCATCAAGCGCGTCCACACGTGCCTCTGCGATCTGAAGCTGGCCATTGATGGTACCATTGTGATGAGTCCTGCGCTAAAGGAGTCTCTGGACGCCATGTACGATGCCCGCATACCGGAGACCTGGATGAAGGTAAGCGTGTGTATGTCTGCGTGTGAAATTAGAGCAGATTTTACGCACTAGCATTTGCTTTGCCCTTAACTGTGGCAAATTTTATGGTCTCTTAGGTACTGGCCAGCTGTATCCTGTTTATGTACGTACGTACAGTTCCCCCACAGGGAAACGTAGCCTAAAGTAATCTCAACCTGCGTTGGTTTTTACTTTTTTTTTGTCTCACGAGATTTTTATCGGCACACAAACACAAATTTGGTCCCAAAACTGGGCTGCTTTTATATAGTATATATAAGTATATATGTTTATATACTACATCTATATATATATATATATATAAAGAACCTCTGCTGGCTGGGAATGCCAAATTGTTGGCGCGTTTTCAATTGCCGCTTATAAAAGTTTGATTGATTTTGAGGGTTGGGATTTGGGCATGCAAAATTTATGCGTGTAAACGTTTAACGCCCCAGCGCACCTTCTTTAATTGACACGCGGTCCAAGACAAAGGCAGACGAGGAGTTTATTTTTATTTTGGTTCAGTTTTATTTTTGGAGTTAGAGCTCAATTGGGAATTTGGAGCAAAGCACATAAGTCGTGATATTTTTGTATGATAGTAATGCAAGATAATTAACGATTTTTTTGTGCTAAAATGGGAACACCTTACGAATTGTGCTTTAAAATATGTTTGAATATGAATGAAGTTATTTTCTTAGCCATGTATCGAACAAAAAGCAGGCGGTGAAAAAAAAAACAAACTTTAGCTGACAATAAGCAGGAAACTACATTCACTAAAACACATCATAACAAATTTATACACAACTCAAGACAGATCAACTAAAAAAATAATAATCGATTTCAATAAACGCATTTATTACGTTGATATAATTTGAATGATATAATAAGGAGACTCAATTGACAATCATGTTGAGGACTTCTAAGAATAAGAAAGAACTTAAGCGAAAAAGTCTAGGCTTTGAGGCCGCTAATGTGAATGCAACTTCTCGTATTCCGCTGGAAGTGCGTGATTATGGATTTGTTAAAGTTACAAATGCAAGCACTCCATACATTAAGAAAGACTCTCCAATCAATTCAAAATTGTTAATAGAACGGCTCAAATACAATCAAGGGAAAGTAAATACTTTCGGGCTGATCAAGTCATCAAGCGAAATTGTGGGGACAGCTTCCGTAAATGTAAGTGTGGGGAGTTCCGATTCCAAGCCGGAAATGTCTTTCGAAATGAAACGAAAACTCTTCCATATGGCTGAATTTACAATAACGAAAGGCAAGAAGACTAGCGACATGTATCATCCACGAATTGAGTATAAGCTACCACAGTATTCTACCCGAGACTCTCAGATGAATGCGTTGAAAGAAATGGAAGATTTCTGTCATGCCATGAATTTCAAGATAAGCAAAGGCTTTGGCCATTAGATGCTATATACATTAACACTATACCAAATTTATAATCTTATAACCTTAGTCAATAAAGTTCTGCAAGCTGAATACTTGATTAACATTTGCTATGTCGTCACTGGAATTTTCTAGATATCCTGGGAGTCTACAACGCTTGGCTTTTGGTACACTGAGCTGTTGGAGCGCAATGCCCAATTTCGTACCTGGATTTCCACAGATCGACCAAAGGTGAGCCCCTCTTTATATCGCATTTGCCTGTCAACCTGTCCTGGACGTTTGACATAATCCTACAGGAAAAACAGCTTGGCAAGCAGACGCTCTAATTGCTTAATACACTTTGCCAAAGCCCGCCTTTTGTTTTCCCTTTAACTCTTTCTTTTTTACATTTTGTAAACAAAATAAGGTGTTCTGGATGACGGGCTTCTTTAATCCACAAGGTTTCCTGACCGCCATGCGACAAGTGAGTATGAAAAAAAAATGGGATATTCCTATTTGTTGTTATGGCAACGTATTTAAATTAAGTTCTTGAATAACGAACAAATGAATATATCTGTAAGTAGTTCAGGGGACTGGTAGATTTTCTCTTAAGCTGGATTATAAACTATTTCTCGTCGCTGGGAATACCTGCCAATAATTAGTGCATACTTTGCTAGTTCTTTGCCCAAGGGAAATGATAAAGTTTTCATTATACAAAAATTTGTTTGGTGTATTTTAATGCGTTTAATTTGGTGATACCCTGTATGGGATTTTTAATGTCTTACGAACTATGTTTTTATTAACATATGACATGTATGCCGAGTTCTGATTAGTGGTAATCATATGAAAAACGAACAAAATCGAAGGTAAAGTTGAACACATTTGAAGATTGCTCTGGAAATATCAATCTGCAGCTATACATTTGTTTGAAATATAGAATATATGTAGTTATACCTTGCCTAAGGCTAGTCATCATCAGTCATACTTTTCATCACATTGTCGTCTTGACTATATTATTTTTCTAACAATTTATTGACATTCTATATGTGGTAAGTTATTCACACATATTCATGCAATTATTTTTCTTTTTGCAACTATTTGTGCTGCTTATCGAACTGCTTCTACTACTGCTGCTGCTGCTGCTGCTACTGCTGCCGCTGCTATTGCTGCTTTGGCATTGCGTATACGTCCCTTGTGATGGTTGAAATTGTCAGGAGGTAACACGAGCGCACAAAGGTTGGGCACTCGACTCTGTTGTGCTGCAGAATCAAATAACGCGCTACAACAAGGAGGACATTACCGAGTATCCCACTGAGGGTGTATACGTGCATGGACTATTTCTAGAAGGTAAGTATACCAGCCAGTATCTGCCTGCCCTGCCTCAACTTCTTGGAATTCAAATGCCAGACCGTTGTCAATTGCTAGTTCACATTCAGTTTCTCCTTTGTATTTGTATATATTGCATATAATGTATCCGCATTTGCTATATTCATACATATGTTTGCCTTACAACGAAATTTTTTTCCTTACTCCTTAGTCCTTGTCTGTTGGTCTAGGTTCATGCCCTTTTGTTGACCCTACAAATTGGATCTAGCTTGTTTGTGCGGTTTCTCTTATTTTTTTCTCTTGCCTCACTAACCTCTGTGTGTGATAATTTGAATGTTAAAGGCATAATTTGCGTGTGGTGAGCTACATCCTGCAGATCTTTGTTGTGGTCAGCTCTTGATTAGCTGTGGGAATGGTAAGCACAGAATTCGTGGAAGTCCCTAAGCTGTTACGAATATTTGTCACATATTTTATATATAAATTGTTTCTAAAGCGAGTATTATAAATTTTCAAGGCTTTATTTACAAAAGTTTTTTTTTGTGGTTTCTACATTTTCATACACTATATTTATTTCATTTAAAGTTCTATTTTTGTTGTTGAAAACTGCTAGTCAGTCACTTAATAATATTTATCAAATAAACACAGTTGGTAGCTTTGCTCAGCAGTTATTGAAAGCTTGTTGAGCACACAATGCTTTGTATTCAATGGTTCTACCTGCTCACATGCATACAATTGCCTTTTATTGTTATCTGAGGAGATAGATAAGTGCCAACTAGCAATTCTATAACGGCTGCTACGTGACGCAATTACCAAAATTCAAATATGACAATGAAAAGCGGATGCATTCAAAGAGAAAGTCAACAAGAGTCCAAGTGCAGTGTACAAATTAAATTACGTATACGCAGCGTAGCAGGCATAAACTTGGACTTTTATATATATTTATAAAGAAAAGTTAGCGTGTATTAAGATGTGGGCTAGGTAACGCGCTTTGTGTTGGGGGCTTCTTTAGGCTTTGTGGCTGTCTATTAAAACACGACAAGTTTGGTCCCAAGCTAATAAAAAGAAAGTCAACATGCGTGGGCTCTAACACATATGCCCCGAATGTAAACCATGTTTATGGGCCCAACCTGCTTACATGGTCACAATTAGGTAGAATTTGTTAACTTTGGCTTAAACTTCAGCTTCTTATTTGAATTTTATTGCAGGCGCTTCGCTGGATCGACGCAGCGGCAAGCTGATTGAATCCAAAATGAAGGTGCTATATGAACAAATGCCGGTTATCTATATATACGCCATCAACACGACTGCGGGCAAGGATCCGAAGCTGTATGAGTGTCCGATCTATAGGAAACCACAACGTACGGACCTCAAGTACGTGGGCTCCATTGATTTTGAGACCGACTTCAATCCCAAGCACTGGACACTGCGCGGCGTAGCATTGCTTTGTGACATTAAATAAATACGGTGCCGAAACAAGGCACAACAAATTACACACACGCACTCACACGCCCACTTGTTGTTATTGTTTGCTCGGCTGTCAACTGTTTTGTACGCGCTGCTTGGCACTCGTAACGGCCCTGTGATAATTATCGTTTTCGGGAGTTCTATTCTCGAAGGGGGCTACCCTTGTCAGCCATGTCAGCTGTGTCTGTGGAGCGTCTCGTGTAGTGCGTCAGAGATACTACAAGTTTATTAATTATGTCCTCGAGCTATTCAAGTGGCGACTCCCAGGGTACATTCATCATAAACCATAATTAGCGGTTTGACCAATGTATTGAATTTCACTTAAGTGTTTTGTGCTTTGAAAATAAAATTTTCCTTCACTTTATCCAGTAAATTTAAAATGAACTTTTATTTTGGGAAAGCTATGTCTTTGGCGAATTCACCAGTTGGTAAGAAACATCAAACGAAATGTGGTTAACTTTGATTAAATATCAAGACTTTTTGAATTGAATGCCATTTCAATATTTTTGTATTTTTTATTCATTGGTTTCATTAAAATAAATACATACAAGTATAATCCATGTAATATTTATATATATATATTTAAATATAATATTGAATATCGAATCATTTGATTCCATTTTTTGTTTCATTGATTCAGCTTCATTTATGAGAAAATCATTTATTTACATATAGAAATTAAAACTTGTTCACATAAAATTCATTAATATACATAAGTTTTTCGTGTATGTGAGTGTATGTGTGTGTTGATTCGATCCATTGACAACGCATAGATTGTACATATAGTATATAACATGTATATGTAGATAGTTTAAGTGAGTTTGAGTTTTCATATGCATAAATTAATAAGGTTAGGATTGAGTAGCTCATCTACATTAAAATCGTTAGTCGTATTTATATGATTTGCAACCATCTTGTTTCTCTTTAAGTTCTCTTTAAGTTTCTTAACTTTCATTTAGCTAAAAAAAAGAAGAAAGTAGACTAAACTGATATATGTAGTTATTATAACGCCGCTTAACCGTTCGTTACTTTTAAGTGTCGGAGATTCTTCAATGTTTTCTACTATTGAAAAAATGTTTTCAAAATTGTATACAATATTTTGAGCATCTGAACTTGTTCATCTGAGGAGGATATTTTAAAGATATTATTATATATACTTTATATATGAAAGTGAATGTAAAAGGAAGTGATTAAAAAATTTAGTGCATATGCTTTCCGCCCGCGGATGATTTTTAATTGTTTTCCAATATATGTAAATAAAGCTTAGAAAGAGCAAAAGAAAAAATACAAATTATTAAAATTAATTAACAGTTTAAAATGGTGAAATATTGAATTACAAATTGAAGCTTGCATGCACACATACATTATATAGTGTACCTATGTTAAATATATATATATATATATATTCAAGCATGCATATTTCACTTTCAAAGATTTGCTTTTAAAAACTACACGTGTTTTAATTTTTATATTTTTTATTAAACAACGTTATTTTGGCTTTTAACCAAATTCATATACATATATATATATATATTAATTTATCTTTTTTGTAATATTTATATTCGTCTTTTTTTTAACTTTTTTGCTAGTCAATAAATATAATTTGTTGAGTATAATTATTTTAGTTTTTTGGGAACATTCGTTTTGAGTTTTTTTTTTTTTTTTGCATATGCATCTGAGAAAGAGGTAGCATGAATCGTTACGTAAACCATTTAGTTTCAAATACCAAAGACGAAATTCAAATAGTTAGTAAAGTGCGCGAGTTGTTTGTGTAAGCCTTGTGTACACTTAAGGGGTGGTTGGGATTCGTTTTTATCGGAGGGTTGCACACACAATATGTCTGCCTTATAGCCAGCCATTAGGAACCGTCAATTTAGCAACTACGAACATCTAGTTAAAGTCTAAAGCTGTCTGCTGTAGCTGTTTCTGTATCTGTATCTGTGTGTTTATGTATCTGTATCTGTTTCTTTAGCCTTGGCTGCTGACGCTTAATTAGCATAGTGCGGAGTTTTGTGCATGCGATAGATGAGACGCCAGGGCAGCCGTGCATTTGCATAAGCCGCTTCTAGCGACCTGTCCATATCATCCAGAGTTTGCTCGCTGGCCCAGTTTAAGTTGGGCTCATCCACCATTTCATCACGATCCTCGACAGAATTATCCAGTTCGTCCTCAGTAGACATCAGGCCTGTTGCGCTTTTGCGATTGCCGTTTTCATGATTTGTTTCGTTCGCAATTTCATTTCCGTTTGACTGATGATGTTTGGCCACGCCTACCTTAAGGGACTTTTCAAGCAGCAGCTGTTGCTGCTGCTCTTTTGCGGGTCGGTGTAGAAAATCAAAAAACCGTGATGCCGCTGAGGCCGATGAGGAATCTGAGGAGGCAGCTGGGTTGCCAGTGTAGTCCCAGAGTTGACTGGGGAAATGTTGCTGTTGCAGCTGCTCGCGACGTAGTTGCTCTCGCTCCCGTTCTCGCTCTAGCTGCAGCTGCTGTTGCTGCAGCAACTTGTGTCGCATGCTGCCCCAAGATGCCGGCTCCAGGAAAACACGTTTACCCACGTTCTTCAGTATGGCCCGATTCAATTCGACCTGTGTGCATCGAGTGCAAAGTAAAGAGAGAAAACGCTTGGCATTAAAGGAAATGAGTGCAAAACATGTCATGAGTAATTCGCAATGTGAGTCAGCTACAGCCACAGCTCCCAAGAGATCTAACCCTATCCCCACCACGACTCCAAACACACGTTTGCCTTAAATGGCATAAATATTTAATTTCTCAAACAGCCAATTTGATTATGCTCAAGCTTAATACATGTTAATTGCATTTTTAACTTGATTCTGTTGGGTCTCATCCTTTCTCAACTAAACTCGTTATATATTAGTGTCATGCATATGTAAATAAATAAAATATAAATAATAAACCAAGGTTATTCGCGAAAAATATTTTGCCATTTTGTTAGGAAAATGAGAAATTTACGACATTGAAAATTCATATCTATATTATCTGTGTATACCCAGTATATAATATTATTAATAATATATATTATATATAATATATTGGCATAAAATATCTCTAGTTTTAGATTTGAAATCATTTGCAAATTTCTTTTATACCTGAATTGAGTATATGTTTTAATACAAATCTATATTCTTTATTCCACCTGGAAATTCGTTTCAATAATAAAATCCCTTATAAGACTCGCAAAATCAATGCCCACAATTTTAAGACTTAATTGCATTGATACTATAATTGTATTATCAATCATGCTTATCAGCAAACGATGTGCAGTTAGTAATCGGAATTTCCAAAGGCAACCTATCCACAAGAGTTTCACTTACGGAACGGTTGCGTATTTTAGATATTACCCAATTTAGTCACGGTTTGGGAAAATCCCTGGAGTATTTGTTCAAGATAAGGCAGTACGCGATGTTTTCGTATGGTTGGGAATTTTCAATTTTCAATTTGGCTCACTTATAAAAGACAGAAAAACCAGCGAATGGTCAAACAGTTAAGAACAGAACGAACAACTCGACAATGAAATTTCTATCATTTTCCTTGCTAATTGTTAGCCTTTTGGTGGCGCTGGTTGCAGCAAAACCACAAAGATTCCACCACAATGGTGCCATTGAACAGCATAGACCGCCATATGAAGCGGGCGATGACCAGCATCAAATGGGACGACCAGATAGTGATGAAGGCTCTAATGGTAAGTGTTCACGTATATGTTGGCGGCAAACTATTTAATAAATTGTATACTTTCTAGATCTTCCCGATATGCGTCCAGGCAGTGGACAGCGTCCTCCCTTTGACCATGAGCTTCCTCCAGGCGGTGGACAGCGTCCTCCCTATGACCACGATCTACGTCCAGGCCGTGGACAGCATCCTCCCTTTGACCACGAGCTACGTCCAGGCCGTGGACAGCGTCCCCCCTATGACCACGATCAGCGTCCACCACATAAACACCGTCCTCATCATGGCCATCGCCCTACACAACCACCACAGGACGAGGATAGCACCACTCTTGAGCCTGAAGAGTCGACCACTGTCGATTCCGAGGAGTCTACCACAGTCGATTCTGAAGAGTCGACCAAAATCGTACCTGAGGAATCCACGACATTGGAGCCAGAGGAAGGTACCACATTATAGAATGGTAAACACTCTCTTGCATATGAAAAGATATATCATTTAGTATTCAATTAAAGTTTTGGTAGTCAAGCACATAAATATTCAGTTTTCTGCTCAACACTCTTTCGTTGCCCAAACTCAATTGTGCGTATGCACTCGAGAGCTTTCCTTTCACGGCACTCGCATTCATGCAGCAATTTATAATATCCCTTTGACAAATCAATACATGTGCCTTGACATGTGTAAATCGAGCACACAGTTTGCTGTATCCCGCACTCATCTGCAGCCGAAGAATCCGTGTTAGTCGAAATGTACCCAAGGGCCAAATCATTTGAATTCTTGCCATTAAATCGTTTGATTTTTTTTTGCCACATTTTACCTACAGCCGTGGGCTGCATCAACATTTAGGTAACCAAATAAATTTTACTTTGTTGCCAGGACGAAATATTTTTCGTAATACGCATACGCCGCACTGGTTTCCCCTTTAACGTACGGCGAAAGGATGCTCTAAGCCTTTGCCTGTTTAGCTGCCAACCAGCCTTAAGCCTCTGAAGCCTTTTTGTTATATACCCTGCACATGCCAATTGATTGGGAAAGGGTGTTTAGAAAACTGACTATGGAACTGAAAATAAGTAAAAAGCTTGTTCCAATACTTATGTATACCAACTAAATCTACATTAAGGGCAATCTATTTGACATTTGTAATTTATATAATTGCGATTTAGTTATTAGAGTATCTGAATTTGAATTGCATTCGCCTTAGTTAGAGGGCAGCTATAGGTCCAGCATACCCACTTGAACAGATTCTTTCCGCTAACCTTTTGATATCTACCGGAGTGTTATTTACATGTCCACCCAATGCGGGTCTGTCAATACCTAGCGATAAGACTTGCCTTTGGGCTATTGTCTGACAAATGGCCAACAACGTGGCCAGATACGGGCAACATGAAAATGGAGATGGTGGAAACCTGACCTTGCCAGGCATTTGACGTTTGTTTAACAAAAAAATAAAAAAAAAATTTACATTCTTTCCTCTCTGTTGCCCGGCAAATTAAAAAAGTTATCGCAAACGATGTGCATTTCATGGACTTTGAAGTTGCTATCCAACTTGCTCTTCCATTTGCAGCTCTAATTTTGATTAGCTGCAACAATTTTCCATTTACATTGAATCGCACTTTCAAATGAAAATTGCGTATTGCCTTGGCATTTCTTTTGTTTATCTTGCGAGTTGAACAAAACAATAATGAAAAGTTTTGCCCGTCCTCATTTGCGCTTATTATAAATACCAAGCCGGACAATGAATACCCTCCGCCCACCTGTACGCTTCACTCACCTGCCGAGTATTCTCCTTCATCTGTCTGCGCGCAATCTCCAAGAGCAGCCGCTGGCGCAGCACATCCAACGGATTGACAATGGACAGCGACGGCTTATTCCGCTTGGCTAGCGAGTACTCATCCTGAAAATAGAAAAAATGAGAGAGTGAGATCCAATTTTGTATGCATTCATTTTTGAACTTCTGCTTACACTGCACAACAAATTCTTAATTCAAAAAGTTTTCAACTCAGAAGCTGTTTGAGTTGGTTAACAGTTTGTTACACTTGTTTTGCACAAATTTCTTTATGAATAGCCAAGTTATGAAAGTTTCAAAGGTAGTTAATACAAGTCTTAGAAGATAATAATGCACATAAAGACGGACAATTGATGGATGAATTGAATAATATGAAAAACAAATTTTTCCTTTTTCTTCTAAACAAAATTCAAGATAAAGTGAAGCTCTGAGCACATCTAATAAGTTAGAAGAAAATATTCTCCTATCAATTATTATTAAAATGTGCGTTTGAAAATGGGTTTTTAATGATCAAATGATATATCATGTTGCATGGCAGTAAAGCCCCAAATTTTGATAAGCATTTCCGAGTAACTATTTGATTTTGTTTATTATTCTTATAATTAAAAAGTTGATTAGGGGTTTTCGTTGTTTGCTGCATCCAAATGAATAAATATTTACAATAATTTGCAAAGTCGAGCAACTTTCAGATAACAAACTGTGTGTAAACAACTCAATGTAGATAACATTGAGGCATTCCAGATGATTTTTGAATGACTAATGATAGCGAACATGTACACACATCATGATCGAGCCCAGCAGAAAATTTTTCTTATCAATCAATTTAAGTAATTGTATCATTAGGTTTAATTCTAATGAATTACAGCTTACATAAATTTGCATGTTAGTTGGGAAATGTGTAGAAGTCTTACAAGTAAAAAAAAAATGCCAGATAAAATACTCTCATACTAAGATCTAAGGTCTGCAGCTCATAGTACAATCAATTGCAATGTGAACGCCCCCAATTATCAAGTTTAGCAAAGTCTTGTGATTGGTAATTCATTATAGATAACTCAAGTCCCGCCTGTGGCGATTCAATCATTACGAATTGGTGTATGGAAAAAAACCGAAGGTTAGATGCCTGTCGAATACGGTTCAGTTCCTTGTTATTGCTTATTTTTAAGTGGAAAATAATTTAACCTTAAATTTTACCTTAACCTGCCCAACACTAACAGTCAAGGTTGCATGGAGCTAGATGAACCAAGAACATAATTAAGTCCGAAAATAAATCCCGCAGACCTATCGCTGGGTACTTCACGATGAAATTTCACTTTTTTTGCCCTTTCCGCTATCAGACATTATAGCGCAGATAGCGATTAGATAACATATTTTTAGTAATAAGTGGCCAGCAAGTCTGCGAGCCATGGCAACTCGCTGCCAATAGTAACTTGATTTCTTGATATAAAAAGGCCGTGATATACTCTGGGCCATTTAGTATACATCGAACAATAGCAAAATGAAGGTTCTAACAATTGCGGTATTAGCGGTTCTCTGCGCTGTCGTCGCGGCTAGGCCGAATGGCTTTGACTGGGGAAACTGGGCGGGAAATGTTCAGCGCGGTGATCAATGGCACAACAGAGTAGACAAGATACATGATCGCTGGAATAAACATGGATATAGATGGCATGGAAAGTATGGCGGCTGGCATAGAGATGAGAGCGGTTGGCACAGAGACGAGCACTGGAACCATCAGAATGGCCCAAACCATGGAATACGTACTGAGCAACCACCAGCATCGTCAATCTCCACAGAAGCTCCCGTTGAGACTACACAGGCTCCCGAAAAACCTGAAGAGCCTACTCAGGCCCCTGAAGAGCCAATTGAAAGTAGCCAAGCACCCGAGGTGACTACACAGGCACCCGAGGAGACTACAGTAGCACACGAGGAGTCCACAGTGGCGCCCGAAGAGTCTACACAGGCACCCGACGAAACTACAGTGGCACCCGAGGAGACCACAGTGATACCCGAAGAGTCGACACAGGCACCCGAGGAGACTACAGTGATACCCGAAGAGTCTACACAGGCACCCGAGGAGACTACAGTGGCACCCGAGCAGACAACAGAGGAACCCGAGAAGTCTACAGTGGCACCCGAGGAGTCTACACAGTCATTCGGAGAACCCACAGAAACTACTCAAGCACCCGAGACGCCCGAAGAGTCTACCAAATCACCCGAAGACCCCGAAGAGTCTACCCAAGCAACCGAAGATCCGACAGAAACTACTCAGCCATCCGAAGAGCCTGAAGAGACTACTAAAGTTACCCCCCAAGAGCCAGAGGAATCAACGACAGAAGGTTCCGGTGAACCAGTTGACACAACGACAGAAGCAGAGGAGGGCAGCGGCTCGGCGAGGTCTTAAGTTCTCCTTGATAATTTAAACAAATTTAAGAATATCATTATTAGTTTGATGGTAAGCGAGCATTGGGAATCCAATATTAATGAGGGGCTTTCATAGTTAAGAAACGAAATGATATATTAATGTAAGTAGTTTGTTTTATTCTAATTATACGAAATGTTAATCAAAAAATCTTATAATTTTATTTTATTTCTGATTATTTTCTGAGTGCTTCAGACTTTCAATTGCTGCGATTGATTTGAAAGAATATGCTATATATATTTTCATTTGTTAACATGACATTATCATAATGTTCGGGGCACTTAAGATTGACTTCCAAGTAGCGTCCATAAATACTTTATTTGCTGATTTCTGGTTACCTTACGGAATGTTAATGGTAGAATTTCAGTTTCTATTGTCAGTTCCGATAGATCGCAAAAAGTTTCCAACGTAGCTCTTATCTCTGACCATAAACAATAAACCGCATATTCGAGTGGCTTATTAGTCATGCAATTCGATCGATATATGTACTTTTGTTATGGAAAAATTTTTACATCAGCTTTTAGATTATATCATTTATAGCTGGTAATATTTGCCGAGTAACAATAGCTTTGCATAACTCGATGTTATTCGCTATTAATCGACGACAACTGTTCAAATATGCGGCAACTGGAGTCTGGGCCCTATAAAAAGATCGTCCGCTGTGGAAAACGCAATCAAACCGAAGTAAACTGAAGTAGATCATGAGAGCTATTACATTAGCAATTTGTGCCGTCTTATTGGTAGCCGTATTGGCACAACGTGGTTCTGGCGGCGGAGGTCAGGGACCACCCAGCCGTGGCGGATCAGGTGGATCAGGTGGCCAGGGACCCCCTGGACAGGGACCTCCACGTCATCCCGGTGGTGGACCACCCCATAGAGCGCCTCCATCACGTGGTCCTCAGGACGATGATAATGACAACAATGAGAACGATGATGAGAATAATGACAATGATGATAATAATGAGAATAATGATGACGACAATAACCAGGATGACGAAGGCGAAGAGAATCAGGACAATGATGAAAACAACGATCAGGATGCCTAAAACTTTATTGTGTTAGAAAATGAAACTCCCTGTCTGTTCAGATTTTAAAATGAATTTTTAAATTTCAATAAACTAAACATATTTTGCACCTTCAACTTTAAGTTAGCTTCAATGCGCAATGCTATGCTTCTAAATAGAGTATATGGAACTTGGTGTTAGTTCTGTGTTATTGTTACTGTTTGTGAGCATTGGGCTAACTCCATTCAAACTATTTTAAATCTATCAATGCAGCTTTCTTATATTGAATATAGCTGTATATAAAAGAGTATTCCCGATTCGACAATTTTTCCTCGCCCTAGTTTCATAGCAAATTGTTATGAATTGTTTTTGGCGAAGTTTTCGCATAAGTTTCCATTTGGCTGAAAAATGTACGCTGGAAAACTTTCAGCTTGGCTCTAAATAGTTTTCATCGTACCAAATGCTGTACTGGCTAAAATATTTGTAATGCAACCAAATTGTTGATAAAAGATGAAGGCCCCGAGCAGAAAGTGAATATCTGTGAGAATGAAGACCACAATCGCAGGTGCACGAGTTTCCCGAAAGTTGGTCCTTCGTATGCGCGTCTGTCAATTTGACAAGTGTTGGGCAACATTGCTCCCCAAGCATTAAGCCCTATTGTTCCATGTGGAGCCCACACATATTGACCAAATTAAACAGCGTGAAAACTTGAACTTTTCTTGTCAACTTTCGGGGATTTATTCACGCTGTAAAACAACAAAGCGTCAAGTTTTATTTATCTTCTTGTCAAAGGTAAATAAACAAGGTAATAATGTGTTTTGTTTACATTTTTTTTACATTTTTTTTTTGTTACTGTTCTAATGAAGCGTACATAAGTCGCTATTAAAAATTTTCCATTTACAAAATTCATTTAAAAACATGCACAAATATTGCTAATGTCTGCTACCGAATACCTAATACTCGCTTACGGCCCAAGAATTGTTAATTGTTTTAAAACTCAATATTTTGGAAGTTGCGACGTAATATCGTAAAAATATATCATGGTCTGCAATATCTTTACTGTCAAATTTATGAAGTAAGGCTGTAAAATTGTGGAAGTTACAGCTTTTATCAACTTACCTCACATGTAAGGGGCGTACACAAATAAATCAATAAATCAAGTTTCTAGCTGTAAGAAAGATTTACCTTTTTTCGATTTCTTTTTTTTTTTTTAGCTAATTTCGATTCGCTATGTCCCTAGTGGGGAACATGACATATATTTTCTTGATCGAGCTGTAGTAAATCTCACATCACACAAATTTTGGTTCTAGCTCTAAAACTGTAGAATATACAGTTTTATTCGATTTGCCACGCCCATAAAGGGTGTGGATATATTCCAGCGTTTATGCATTTGTATTATTAATATCTATCCAAATCTCTTAATCCTTATAATCCGATTTATATAAAAGAGTGGAAATACCAAGTTTTTTTTTAGCGACGAACGGACATTAAAACGAACATTGCAGCAAACCAATATACTCGTTTGAGTTTATGAGTGAGTATAAAAAACATTGACTAATTTGTTTGTTTTACGCAATGTTCAATCTAAATGATTGGTCATTGGACACGTTCTGTTGATTAGATTACTTTGGAGTATTATACGTATCACTTTTTGATAATACTGCGAATACTTTTAATGTTTTTCAGCTCTATCATGCCTCTGGTAGAAAAGAAAAGTCGCTTCTTCGGAAATGCGACTGAGCAGATAAGAGAGCTTCCTAGGAAACTCTATTGCAATCTGTGAGAGCTGCACAAACAGAAACGATAAGAGGGGCTTATTACGCGGAGTTCGTTATAGCCGTAATGTAATTATATCACAAATATAGTTATGTCAAGCAAGTGGATACTACACACAGATTATCTTTTTAAGCGTTGAGGTAGAAAATATTTATGGATATAGATAAGGAGACAGTGGAAGATATATATCCTTAGGGATCATTCATGGATGGCTAAAAATAAGTTTAAAAAATATTCAATTTCTAAGAGATTTATATTTTATATTTCCCAGAGAAATACGCAGAACATCGTTATCTTTCTACCATACATAACATGTTCTTTAACCCTAAATTTTAATTTTAATTTAATACAAAACTTAATATAAAACTAGTTGATTGTCAGTAACAGACATTGTTATCAAAAGTTTTCAACTTTTATTTGCAGGATATAAATAGCGGAAACGATAAAATTAAATTTACTTCTGGCTTTTATTTTTGCAGAGTTCTTTTGCAAATGAAATGCTTATAAATGCCCCGATGGCAACATCAAAGAATTCATCATTTTTTTGCATTTACTTTTGCAGATTATAAAGCCAAAGAAATATGAGTCCGAATAAAATGTCAGAAAAATAAGCGACAGCTGCGGAAAACCACAAAAGACAGGTGTACGGGGGACAATATGATGGCACCCGACTTACTCACCTGTACGGCCTGTACATCCAAATAGTCCAGCGGATATCCGTTGGCTGAGCCACCGCCTGCAGCACCCGCTGCTGTGGCCACCGCACCACGCTGTGCGGTGCAAACGAGCCTCGTGGCGCTGAGTAAAGTCAATAACACCGGGCAAAACCACGCTGTGGCTTTCATCATTCTGCAATTGTAAAAAAAAATGTTAATAAAAAAAAAACAATAATTGCATGGAAAATAAACGGATGCACAATTCAAACGATAAACCATGCAATGCGCCGACCCAAATTGCATCAAGTTAAATAAAAATTGAATTTCATTCCGTTTGAATAAACGGAATATTGAGCAGCGCTTGTCGAATCAACTGAAAGATATATATATTTTTTTCCTATGCATTGATTAATGCATTTATGAGTAATCCATAAAATATGCATACTCCAGCAACGTTATCATTTTATCATTTTATTGAGTGAGCTCAAATACTTTTGACAAACATTTCTATTGAGTTTCTAAATCTGATTTTAATATGGAATTTATTTTTTATTTAACAAGAAATAAATGTGTTGAGGTATACTACAGAATTATTGTGAGTTTATTGTGAATAATCTATATATATCTATATCAATATATATCTATTATAGTATAACTTACCAGCTACTTTAATTTTGTAAATAAAAAATATAAGTTTAATCATTTTAAAGTCTCAACAACTTTCTTAACATTTCCATTTACAAAGACTCCGACACTTACACATGTTGAGCTCTTCATTGCTGGCATACTAAAACAGTTTAGAGCATAATTTAAGGGCAATCTATCAACTTCAGAGCATATATATATAGTTAAGAAATATATATTTATATGTATATATATGTATAAAATAAAACGTATCTGGACTCTGACATTGATATTGCAACGCGTTGCAAGCGTGTGCTGAATATGAGAGAATCCTGTGTGGAAATACGCAACCTTTTGACATGCTGAAGTGTGCTTATAATTTATGGCTTATGCACATGCATGACCTCTTCTAACCCCACTTTGAACTCAACTCTCCACTCCAGCTGGATGGATGGATGGATGGACTCGCCAAATGACTTTACCCAGCGACAGCGGAACATAAACGTAATGTGTGGAAATAACATAAATAGATGGCAGGTCCCTGGCAAGGGTTTGGGATGGACACGCGCCACCTCCTTGCAGCGCAGACTGGGGACACTGATGGAACGAACTGTTATAGCTAACTGAAAGGATTCCTTTTGCGGCCACAAAACAATTTGCACGCCTGCTCGCTTATGCAAACTATCCTTTAGCTAACCAGAACTGAAAAATAATCTTAGAGCTGTCAAAGGTTAAATACCCTCGAAAACGTTGAGCAAATGTACGGTATCTTAACAAAAAGTTACATTAAGAAGAGTATGTTTCTGGCAAGCATATAATTAATTTCTAACTAATAGTTTGTTTCTATTGTAGATAATACATAGTTACTCGATAGAGATGAGTAAGGATAGCAATTGGTTACAATCTCTAAGATATAGGGTATAAAAGGCTCTAGTGTGTATTGAATCCTGAAAGGACAATGACTGGCAATAGGCTTACAATTTCCGCTTAACCCCAGACCAGAAATGCCGCAAATCCTCAAAAATCTTTGTATATCCAAAAATAGATGTAAACACCGTGTAAATATAGTTTTGCATGCGCCGTGAGCTGTGCGCTGTGCGCGTTGTTGGGCTGCTCTATTTATTTTTTCAGTCAGTAAATTGGTTTTGCGTTCCGTTTGGGGCTCAGTTTTGCTTCCTCTGGCTCCACATCGTATCCTTTGCTTCATATTTTGATTAGCTTGAGCAAATGTTTATGAGCGTTTCTATTTCAGTTGCTGCACCCACATTTAGATGTTTATTAATGCTCAATGCCAACAGAAATCAAAGGCAATATGCATATTCTTCAATTCTGTGTATAATCTACGAACTTGAGCTGAAGAGTGCGATTGATAATTACATTTTTGGACAAAATGTCAGCCTCAAGCTATCGTGCGTCATCTGTCTATCAGCTGCTCTTTGTATTGTCATCAAAATTGAGATAAGTCTTGCTTTCCTTTTTTTTTCATTTTCAATTATAACATGAGTACGCAGCGTGTACTACGTGACGTATACGCAGCGCGTTTTTTGCTTAGTTTGTGTTGTATACTTTAGGGCGCATTGATAAATGTTTTTTATCCAATTTTTTAAATACTTCTTTTTCTGTTGGCAAGTTTTCACAACATTTTTTTCGAGTCCTATTTTATTCAACATTTTTTTTTTGCTAGCTAAGTACAGATAATCATCGAATTAATACAGCCTAATAATGTTTTCTTTTTACTCGTACAGAGTTGTCTCCTTTTTTGAAACTGGACGTCGCTAAGCACTTAGCTCCACTTAAGCTGAGCTGTCATCTGTGAAACTTGAGCGCAAATCTCTCTGGCTGTTTAACTAGTTGGAAGCTGATGGCATAGCCACAAGATATTAGACATATGTAAGTAACTCCATTAAAAAAGGTGGCAGCAGTGACATGAGGGATTCGGGCAGCTGTCATATTCGGGGTCAGGATTTGCGAATATTCGAATATTGAAATGTTGACAGCAGAGCTGCATATGGCAAAAAATTCATTGATGTGTCAATTCTGTGCGTCGCTCTATTTTCTATCACTCCTCGCAATTGATGGCAAAAATGTGAAATAAAATTCCATTCGGCAGTCCCAAAAATGAAATTACATTGTTGAAATGCCAGCATAGGAAAATGTCTGTATTTGAAGTTGAGCAAATAAATACATTTGGTTTGGGCATTAAACAATGCTTGGCATAATGTGGCCCAATAAAAACTGCCCTGCCCCACTGTGAGCACATGCACTGTTAAATAAAGGGACTGCCCCACTGAGAAATCGTGATTGCCCGGAGCGCATTGGCATGCTTTTATCTGCGCAGTTAAAGCATAAATAAAATATATATGCATTAAAAAAAAAAATATGTATAAAACATAAGAAATAAAACGGCAAAAGTCTCGTCTATTTGCATTTAACATGTATGCAAATAGCTGCGCAGTTAGGCCAAAGTTTTAGGTCGATAAAAGGATTTTTACGAGCGAACAATTTGATTTTCCCGCTAAGCCATGGGAAAAAAATATAACATAGAAATGAATAAATGAATTTAATGTATGAATAAACGATTCAACTGCAGCTCAATTCGGTGATTTACTGTAATCTAATCAAGTGCGAACATTGTGTGCACCTCAACGGATATACTGGACTACTGAGACGCTCATTATTAATTGTAATTTATTTATCGCACAAAAAGCTATAGCAAAAATATAGTTAATAATTTACATTTAAAGTTTAGACTTAAAAAAATACAAAAAAAACGTATTAATGGAAGAACTTAGAAGGTTTTTAATTTCTCGAGAGTTCTCGGATATAAGTAGTGCAATCTCTGTAACACCTAAGGCACAATCGAAATCGAATTGACATGTGTTACAGTTACGATCTTGAAGAAAAAAACAAAAAAACACAAAAACAATCTTTTATGAGTCGCAAACAAAACGTGACCCATCGCAAAGTGACGTCACAGTTGGTTGGCTTGATGGGAATGACAAGACAGCAAGTTTTCGCAGCCAATCAAAAGTTGAAAATGCTCGTCAAGACATGTTTGCACTCTATTAAATTACAAGACTCAGGACACTTAACTACAGGACAGCAGCAGAAGAGACTTCTGCACAATGAGAAAATTGCATAAAGAAAACAAACTAATTACTTGAGCAGCTGAAGTGCTTGCCATTGAGAATCTATCAACCATACCAAATATTTAAGCTCTGTTTAATTTTTAATTGAAAATTTAGTTCCATTTCTTGTTTGTGTTGTTTAAAGGAACAGAAATCCAAATTGTCAAACATATCGCGAACATCTTTTATCACAAGGAAATTAATTGGCAGCACACAATGAATTTGGTCAATGTTCCGTTGCCAATGGACATCTATAAATTAGGCTACAAGCAAAATTAATTGCTAAAAACATTTTATTAAATTAAAGCTATGTTTCGTCTCATGCTTGAGGCGTTCAGAAAACACAGGTATACATATATCTAATTCTATTTAATTGCTGGGCTACAAGGAAAACATTTCATATTTACTTGCTTGTTTGAAATATATAATATATTTCTACATATATCATACATTATTTAGTTTTTAAATATATATTTTGTTTGTTTATATTAAATTATAAATTATTATATTTGTATACATATTATTGTATATATTCTCTTTTTTAATTTTGAAATAAAAAATTATTTTTTTCTTTATTTAATATATTAACTATTATGAAATTACATATTATACGTAATGGTTCAGTTAATACCTCATAAGCTTTCAAGCAAATTCAATTGATAATTAATTTATTAAGAAATGTTCTATAAAACCAAATTTTTCTTAATTACATAAACTTTTAGAACATAATTTCTCGTTTATAATAATAAGTGTATATAAAATAAACAGAAAATTTGTTTCATAAATATAATATTTCATGCTATAAAATTGTTTATTAAATTCAATAATTACTAAAGTAAATATGTAACAAATAATTTCTAGAGGAACAATTAAAAACACCCGATGCCTCACTATTTTTTCTTCTCTAAAAAAAGAACACTTTGCACTTAATTTGTAATTTTGCATGTAAAACATTTATAAGCATCACTTGTTTTTCTTTTTTTACAAATTTTTCTGATTAAATAAATTTAAAAACAATTTAAAATCGAATCAGTTTAAAAGAGTCAACGATTTTCTACCCACCAGTTATATCGTTGATTAGGTTTAATCCACAAAATGCAAATCGTTTGCTTTAACAAAGCGTTGAATGCCACCAAATGCAAATAAGTTACTTTTCGTTCAATTTATTTTGGTGTTTGCCGTTTGATAACAATTTTTTCACACACTTTGGTAATTGGCTGTGAAAAATTTCGTTTGATCTTAACACTGGGTAATATTTATGGTTTTCAAGATTTACGTTTTAGGGCCAATATTTTATTTTTATATGCTCACGCGCGACTGCAATCAAACGAAATTAGATTGAGCTCAATTTCAAATTTGAATATTTTTCAGTGAAAATTTGCACAGAAGCTATATTGAAATTTCAGTTTTAATTGGAGGGCTATAAAGCTGGTCTAAGGAGCTAGGCTCTGTTCCTTTGAACTGCTATTTGAGGCTGTGTCCGAGAACGCAACAGGCTGACGACGAGCGAAGAACTCAGAGCTCGAACCGTTGCTCGCTTGTTTTTATATTGCAAGGCAATGGACGACGCTGAGCGCTGCACGAAGAGTGCCAAAGCCGAGCAGCAAGGCCGACAACGATGACGATGAAGGGACGACAACAGGACGAAACCACGCGACTTGTTATGAATGAATCCATGCGACACGCACCAACGTGGGTGGCACCGCATGTGGGCCTCCAGCTACAAAATTCACATCGAATGTTGCCCAAGCAGCTAACGTTAATGCTGGCAACATGTTGCTGCAATATGTGCTATCAACCTTCTATCTTTTTGTTTTGTGTTTCCCCTTTTAATTATCGAACTCAATTAATATGAAATGAATTTTTATTCGCACATTAATTGCTTGATTATTTTATTTTCAACCAGTTCAAAGGGCTTGCGTCCGTTATTAGAGCTGGCCGGACTAACAACTAACAGCTAAGGCTTTTTGGCAGCTCGGTCGCTGATCAGCGGTCAGGTGTGAAATTGCACGCCATTCATCTTCATCTTCTAAAAAATATATGTATCTGTATAACGAAAAGTAGCTACAGTGGATGGGTAAGGCAAATGTGATTATATAAAAAACTATATTTAATTTATAATCGAAAAATAAATGTATTTATACAAAATAAAATATATAAATTGGAAAGTTGAATCAAAATTATTTTAAATATTTCATTGGCATAACGTATTGCATCTTAAGTATCAGATGGTTAATATATATATTTAAATAACATTTTTAATTTAAATACATAGACATATATAAACGTTTATAATAATATTTTTTATTAGTTTGTAAGGTAAACTGCACTCAGGTAAATAATATGTAATACTATTATTTCAGTAAAATATCAAAAATACATGTATACTATATCTTCGTTAAAAATGCCAAATTTAACAATTTATAACTATATATATTTATTAAAACAAATTATATCTTCGTTAAAAATGCCAAATTTAACAATTTATAACTATATATATTTATTAAAACAAATTAACTATTATTTCGCCATCTTTCGATTTTGTGCTTAAGTCATACTTTCAAAATTGTTACATATACATAGTATTTAAATATAAAAAAATAATACTTATGTATTATAATTTTAATAATTATTATGCATATACATATAATAGTATATGTATAATAATTGAAGTATATTTACAAATATTAAATGAAAATATATATTTTATTTATTAAACGCAATGAAAAGCTGTCCTTAGAGATTTTTTCTTTGCTATGCTTTCATTTTCTTACCATTGTTCAGCTCCTGTGCCATTAATCTTGGCCGCTTGTTTATGCGTTTATATACTCGTTCGCTTAGTGAAAAGAGAATATTAGCACAGTCATTGCATAATGGCTGCCTGTCTGCCTCTTTGTATGAAAGCATTGCTATTAAAACAATAGATTTTAAGCTTTGAATTCATTTGTATACTTTAGTGCAATCTTTCTTCATAAAGCGTTACGAATATCTAGTACGTTTTAAATATGCTATTTTTTGATGAAACTATTGCAAATAGAAATTTCAATTTGAATAAAGTATATATTGAATAAGCTACTGCTTATATATGATAAATATAATTATATTGGCAAAGCCCATATCATTACCAACGTGCACTATAATAGTTATATTTGACAACCCCTTTAGATTGGTATCATAGGGCTGTCAGAAGTAACTATAATTAATATGTAATACATCACTATCTCTAAAACAGGTTAATGGAAGTTAAGGAAATAAAGTAGTATATAATACCAAGTGAGTGTGCTTCGCTCAGGAGTGCTCGACTAGAAAATACTGTGATCTCTGAACCCAGAAACTTTTTAGAAATACAAAAAGCGAATAGAAATATTATGTTATATATACCATTATTGAAAAGTTATCAACAGTGGTTATAACCACAGATTAAGAACTATATATATGTAAACTTCTATATCTATAAGAAAATGACAAATTGGAAAACATAAACGGTTAAGAAAGTTTAGTCCTTCGGGCCTTGAACGAGTATTGCACAGTTGGTAGAGCTCGACTGAAATATACTTAGATGATTTTTTTATCACTTGTATTGGCATAAGATTGCAGAAGCTGGTTTCGTTCGCAAGTTGCTGCGGCCCGATTCAACCTTTGGTGAAAATTAATTGTCGCAATGGCGGTGCAACAGTGTTGCCATTGCCATTGCCATTCATCAGAGCCCGTTACTCAACACCTAGTCGTGTGTGTACCACCTGCCTGTTGCTCAACAGCTTGACATTCTTTTTAATCGCTGTCAATGCGTGCCCAGGTGTAATTAAACACGTGGGCCGCGACCTGTTACCTGCTGCTGATGTCCTTTGTGTTAGCCATTCGCCATCATGCCACTGATTGAAATCTGTCAAAATGTCGCCAGCACAGAGTGTGGAGTATTGGGAATGGTTGTTGATGTCGTAAGACCAACAACTAGTTATCTATAATTGAGTTGTAAATCGTTAAGAAAATAGTTCTCTGTGTGACTAACTAGGTAAACTGAGAAGTACAACTAATCATGAGATAAATTTAATTCGAATGACAACCGGTAATTATTCTTATTAACAATAATTAGCAGCATGTAAGTCTTATCAAATATAATCTGAATAGGATTTAAGTCCGCCTGAGCACAAAATCAAACGGAATCATCTCATTGAGCCACTCGAATTGCCTAATTAATTTCAGCTCGGGCTAAGTTTTTGCACATTTTATTGAGCTACTGCCCTTTGACCTGCTCCAACAAAAGTAGACTCAACTGCTGGCAAAGCTAAACAGTTTTCATTAGCTCAAGTTGATCGTCTATAACGACGTCACTTGTGTTGGCTGAGATAAACTCATTAACATGTTGATTAAAATCACGACAGAGTTCAAACCCCGCGTCAATCTTTTGTTTGATTTGCGTAATAAGTCAATGTTGGGGTAGCAGAGGCACTGGGGGATGGTGTATGGAGTGCGGGGGCGACAATTTCTAATTGCGCTGCGTCAGTTTTGACAAGCGCTTAAACGGTAAACGTCACTTGGCTCAATTATGCGTGTTAATAGAACAGACTGCTCAACTACCCACCTCTCTACCTCTACCTCTCTGGCAGTGTCAAGAAACCTGAGGGCCATCTTCACAGCTGCTGTCGGTAAACTGAAGCAATTATTAATTTATGACAAGCTCTTGAGTATGCCAGCAAAGCTTAGCTGGCGGAATGCGAAACAGAAGGAAATCTTACACTGCCTATATATGTATAAATATATAGAGTTTTTCATGTATTGTTACACATTTAGTTACTACATCGTATATGAGGCTTGTTGAAGATTTTGGTGAGCTCCGACATGAAGTGTAAACACATTTGATTGGCTAGCAGAAAGTCGTAGCATCAGCAGATGGTCAGAATTGATCATCATGATCATTGCAATTTGTAGAATTTCTGGCTAACGCAAATTTATGCATGAGTAGAAAATTTTTTGTTAATCAAATCATGGTAAATAATATTTACAATGGAATCGTAATAGGTGTAGTGTGTTTGTATAAATCGTTACTCTACATATCAATAATTGTTCAAATTCTGCAAAAAAAGCTTTAGAGTTAAACAGTCTTCGACTATGAAATACCCTGTGTCCTGAACCCTGAATACACAAACTGTACTTGTAGCTCCTGAACTTACTTGAAAAAATGTTTTTTAATAACTTTGGTATTTATAGTATTTATAATTCGGTCTTACTAAAAGTTAAGGCTAAGGCACGAAAAGGAGCCCAAATTATGTATATATATATGTGCAGCAGATCAATTTTCTTGGAGAGAATAGAATCAAGTGGATAACTTTTACTTATTTGTTTCATTTCCATTAGACTTTTCATTTTCGATTTTTTGAATTAATTTTATCTGGGCATGCTATAGGAAGACCTGCTATGGGTAAGACTTTAGTTTTCTAGCTCATCTGGACAAACACACGGACAAGGATAGGTTGAATCGGCTGTTGCTCCTGTTTAAGAATATATATAGACTTCTATTTGTAAATCTTATTTTTTAATTAGTATTTAGGATATATAAGTATATTTTTCTATTTATATTTAAGGTGAATATATTAAGGATATTAATAATATATATTATATATTTTATAATACAATACATATATAAACAGTATATATATTAGGGATATCCATTATATATATATACTTTAAATATTAATAGAACAAATATATTTACATATATATATATATATATATATATATATATATATATATATATATATATATATATATATATATATATATATATATATATATATATATATATATATATATATATATATATATATATATATATATATATATATATATATCCTATATACGCCTTGTAAATGTTTTAAATGACTTTCATTATTTTAATAACTGATTAACGATGTGAAAAGCTAGAAATCTTAAAATATATACATATATGTACGAGAGTAATCCGAAAAGTGTCAGCCTAAATTGTTAGGCTTAAAAGAGGATAGAAAACTAACAAATATATAAAACAAATTTACTTAAAATATAAAAAGATACCTAAATAAAAAATTATTATTCCAAGTATCACTTAGTAATTATTTAATATAAACTTGGTTAGTGTTTAAGTGTTTAATATATTCGATATACCATGAGAATACATAAATAAAATATTAGTAAATGTTTAATATTAATTATTTATATTATTAATTATTCAACTGGCTTATTGATATATTGTTAATGCTTAAATGCTTATTCGATTAGGCCATACATAAAGTGAGTATAAATCCATTTTCTCTGGGATTTTCTCTGCCATAACGAATTGCTTCGGATTGAAAGTTTTTGCTGATTAAATTTCATTTAGGTCGTAATTCGAGTTTCTGGCCGCAAAAGAAGCGCCAAAAATGAAACGAATTTGCGCTTAAGTTGGCCTGAAATGGGCCAACAAAATCCCATAAAACTTTTTGCCACAAGCTAAGCAAAATATTTAACTAAGAAAAGCGCAACAAAAAAGCAACAGAAAAACTTTTCTCTTCTCTTCGGACAGCAATAATTAAAGTGAAGAACTTTTACGTAAAGCGCTTAACTTTTGGCATTAACTGTGACTGAAATATAAATGGGTTGATCATTTCGTTATTTAGATGAACAGGTTACAGGTAACTCTTAGCTGAGCTATGCGAAAATGCGAGAAAATTTATTTGCATTATGTTTGTTTTTTAATGCAGGTTGTGTGTGTGTGTGTGCGTGTGTCGCGCGTGCTTAGGCCTGTGTGTGTAAAGTATGACATGCATGCAAGCGTTGCCAGATGGCTGAACCACATGGACAGTTGGACAGATGCAGTGAAAAGACTGACGAATACACATGCATATATTCATATATCATAGCGAGCGTGAATTGTTGTGTGTGTGTGCGTGGAATTTTGATTTTTTGCCACCGAATTTGGCGTTGATTTGTAGTTGGAGGCGATTAAAAGTGCACGCATGCACACACACATTCATACACATACGTACAACAATTCACGCCTACTATGCGAAAGCATTTGTCAACTGTTTTTGGGCCTCTGCGGCAAGTCCAAATTTGATTTATGAGCGCATTGTGCTATATGCAGAAATAAGCGAAAGAAATCAATAGATGTGTGGCAGGAGTATTTGGATTGGTTGGCTCAGCAGGGAATGGGCCCATTTAGCCTACGCCTAATTGCATTACTTGGATAATTTCGTGTAGAGCAATGGTAATTTATAGCAGCGTACTTAATCTCATTATTATAGTAAGAAAAGTAGGTCAAGCCAACTCTTGAATTGAAAGAGACTGCAATATGTATTCACTATATAATAACCGTTTTAGTTGAATTCGTGTAAATCAGATTGATTCAACTGTTGTACAACTGTTGGTTAGTAGTGTAAATGAAATGTAGAGGGCGCTGGCTGCGCAATGCTCAACAGTTGTAGAACAGCGGCATAACTGTTGTCTGAAATTAGGGCTGTGAATTGTTGATGCTCAGTAATGTTTATATATACATATTTCTTCTATAAAATTAAAAAAAAAAAACATAATGTGTACAATAAATAATTAATAATTATATGAGTAGCATATATTATTGCAGTGCAAACTGTGACGTGTTACTTGCGAACGCCAGCGATAAGTAACAGTTACGTGAATTGCGCAAATCTCTAGTCACTTATCATCGCTAGGAAAACAAATATGGCGGAACGCGAATGCAAAGAAAAATAAAAAAAATTAACTAAATCGCAATCGCAAGCATCATCCAAGCTCGTGCAATGTAAAATTGTTGAGCATTAAAAAATTAATTTCTCCCACTGTGCGGTCTCTCTTGTGTGTTCGCGTGCGTTTTTGTGCAGTGCTGCAATGCGATTTATAGAGTCAACAAAAATACAAATTTGTTATTACGTGACCTCGAGAACGCCGCTAAAATTGAATTACCCCGAGCCGTGGCAAAAGGAGTTATTTTTCCGTAAAGCGAACAGCTCGACAGCAAATGCAACACTGCGTGTGCGTACTGCGTCACAGATGCAGTTGAACTAAGTAAAGACGGGAAAGTGAAACAGCAAATAATAACAAAGTAGAAAAAACGTAAATAAAACGAAAGGTACCGCAAACATGTCTGGCGGACGCGAAAGCAGCGCCAGCGCTAGCAGCGGCAATGGCAGCGGCAGCGCCAGTAACGGCAACAGTGCTGCAAACACCAGCGGTACGCCACAAACGCCGACACAGCAGCGCGCCCGCGGCCGTCCAGCAAAGCGGGCGACCTGCACTTGGTGTGCGGAGGGCAAGCTGCCGCTGCAGTACGTCCTGCCTACACAAACGGGTAAGAAGGAGTTCTGCTCAGAGACGTGCATCGCCGAATTCCGCAAAGCGTATAGCAAGGGGGCGTGCACGCAGTGCGATAACGTGATACGCGAGGGGGCGCCCAATAAGGAGTTCTGCTCCATGATGTGCATGAACAAGCACCAGAAGAAGAACGGCTCAACGCGGCACAGTGGCGCCGGTGCTGCTGGCGTTGCCGGTGGCGCCGATGGCGATCGCAAATTGCTGAGCAGCGGAGCACCGGCGCCAACAGGTCCCTTCCAATACGAGAGCTTCCATGTGTTCGATTGGGAGGCCTACCTGGAGGTTAGTTATGATTTGCTATAGTTCTTCGAGCAGCCACCTAACTTGTTTTTTTTTTTTTTTTTGCAGGAAACGGGCAGCGATGCAGCGCCAGCGGAGTGCTTCAAACAGGCGTTGAATCCGCCCAATAACGACTTTAAGATTGGCATGAAGCTGGAGGCACTTGATCCACGCAACGTCACCTCCACCTGCATTGCAACGGTAGTGGGCGTGCTAGGCTCACGACTACGTCTGCGTCTGGACGGAAGTGATTCACAGAACGATTTCTGGCGCTTGGTCGACTCCACCGAGATCCATGCAATCGGCCACTGCGAAAAGAATGGCGGCATGCTCCAGCCGCCGCTTGGCTTTCGCATGAACGCATCTAGCTGGCCCGGCTACCTCTGTAAGATACTCAACAATGCTATGGTCGCACCCGAGGAGATATTTCAGCCGGAGCCGCCGACACCGGCAGAGAATCTCTTCAAAGTTGGACAGAAATTGGAGGCGGTGGACAAAAAGAATCCCCAACTGATTTGCTGTGCAACAGTTGATGCCATCAAAGACGATCAGATCCATGTCACCTTCGATGGCTGGCGCGGCGCCTTCGACTATTGGTGCAATTATCGCTCACGTGACATTTTTCCCGCTGGCTGGTGCGCACGCAGCTGCCATCCGATGCAGCCGCCGGGCCACAAGTCGCGCATGGACTCTAGCTCGGGCAAGCAGCGTTGTCCACGTCCCAGATACACCGTGGTCGCCGAATCGGATGCCATGGTGGCTGCCTCGCCAGTAACGGCGCACTTTCACACCAACTGCAAGGGAGGGCCGTTTATCAATGGCTCCAAGCTGCCATCTATGGTGACGGGACCCACGCATCAGACGCTCGCCAAACTATGCCTGCAGGAGGTGCTGGCCGCCAGCACGGATACACAGCAGCTTTCCAAGCTCCTCTTTGCACTCGATGGTGATGTGCACATTGTGACTGCAGCTGGCAAAAATTTCACAGTAACTATGGCTGTTCTAATTCCCACTGATAGTGCTAATATCTTACTTGCTTTATCTAGGTTAAAATACCCTCGCCGCTGCGCATGAAGGACGATGAGAGCCTGGCGCTGTTTATAGAGACGCTGTGCACCACATGCCGGGCATGTGCGAATCTCATCTCGTTAATGCCGGAGACCGAGGAGTGCAAGAAGTGTGCGCATAGTCGCAAGCGTCAGCTGGTGCAGACTGCCACGCCGCCATCATCGCCGGTGCTTGCCGAGAAAAGAGGTCGTCAATCTAAATCCGCCACGCCTACGCCCGCGCCCACATCGCCCGCTGAGAAGCCGCTGATTATAAAGCAGGAGGCGGGCGTCAAGCCGCAACCACAGCAACAGCCCGCAAGCAAAACGCATACAAATGCCACCAAGGAGCCGCTTAGCCACAAAAACAATAACAATAACAATAATAATAATACTAACAACAATAACAATAATAGCAACAGCAATAATGTGAGCAGCGGTAAACTGACCATCAAAACGGAGCCAAATGGTGTGTCACAACCGCAATCGCTCCCTCAGTCTCAAAGCCAGGCGCAGGCACTGCGAAAGGTGCGTTTCCAACATCACAATAACAATGGCAACAGCCAGCAGGAGACAGGATCAACTGGCTGTAACAATACCAACAACAGCTCCTCCTCTTCCAACTCGAGCAGCAGTAGCAGCAGCAGTAGTAGCAGTGGCAGCCTAACCGGTGGCACATCAAATGTCAAATATCTGGCACCCCTCGTCGCCGAGGTACATCCAGAGCAGCTGAGCAGCAAGCCACCAAGCAGCTATTACAAATCTCCAACGACATTATCATCGAGCGCCTCCTTTCCTTCATCGGTATCTACGCCTTTTACCGCTTCACAATCTGCCTGCCCAGCGGCACCGGCTGCCAGTGCCGCCAAAGCGGCAACAGCACCCGTGGCAGCAGCAGCTGCTTCGAGCAACTATACGGGCATAGCCATTACCTCACCACTAAGCACACCCACATCGGCATCGGCTGCGTGTTCGCATCTGCGAGCCCAGCCCATCGATTGGTCCATCGAGGAGGTCATCCAGTATATCGAGAGCAATGACAACTCGCTGGCAGTGCACGGCGATCTCTTTAGAAAGCATGTGAGTAACCGTTATGATATACACTATAGAAGTATATGTAATTATATATAATTTTCTCTTTGATTTACAGGAAATCGATGGCAAAGCATTGCTGTTACTTAACTCGGAGATGATGATGAAGTATATGGGCCTGAAGCTGGGGCCAGCCTTAAAAATATGCAATCTAGTAAATAAGGTCAACGGACGCAGGAATAATATGGCTTTGTAAATGGAAACGGACATTAAGGATATTTGGATATGGCTATAGATATGGAACATTATGAAGCGCAAGAAACGGATCAGAGCCATCGCCGAAGTGTTAACAAATTAGTACCTCCTTAAAAAGATAAACAACAAAAACTGCAGATAACCAGATAACAGATACGAAATGTGCTTGGCCATTGACGAAGCTGAGGCACATTAACAATTTAATTATAAATATTTAATTTTCAACCTCAACATTCTAAAGCGAATAATGTTAAACATGCGCGAAGGAAACCAAAACAAATGTCGAGCAAACAAAAAAATGAAAACTTCAAATTCCAAAAACTCATATTCGAAATATCAGTTTTTCCAAACAGAAAAACACATAAAAATCTACTTTTAAAATGCATATGGATAATATTTATTACACACACACACAGACACACACGCACATTAGGCACGAGAAATTAATATGATTTAACTAAACAAAAGAAAAAAAAATCAAACCATTGAAAATATTGTACATAATTTTACATATAATTTTGTAATTATGTATGTATTGATTGAGTTTCTTTAAAATTTAACTATTACAATGTTTGCTTAATTTTAGCAATTTATTTTTAAGACAAAAATCAACAAAAACAAAAAAAAAAATAAGCAAACGAAACATTTGTTTAATTTTATTTGTAGATACGTAAGTTAAATAAAAAACCTAAAATGCGAAATCAACACAAACTCCCGAACTAAAATGTAAACTATATTAACTGGAAAGCCGACAGTAGCTATGTAAAACTCAGAACAGATATATATATATATATATATATATATATATATATATATATATATATATATATATATATACATATATATATATATATATATATATATATATATATATATATATATATATATGTATATATATATATATATATATATATATGCAATATTTCATTGTATGCAATATTTCTCATTACGTTTATTTACACACACCAATACCAACAACACAAACTCTCACACACATATAAACACATAAGATATACTTATACCATACATATTGCAAACTGTATACATTATTATTAAACTTGGTAAACAAAACAATTTATTTTGTCACTGCAGCTTGAGAGCAATGAGAGTATTATTATAACATCCAAACTTCTAGAAAGAGAACACAGTTTATGGCTCTACTCTCTACCAAATAAGTTTTGCAGCAGATCAATTCCATAAACACACATATTTCACATACATACGAATTGTGCGATTTATATATATTTATTTACATATATATAAATCGTATATATATAACATATAACTTTCGGATGGACACAGGTAAATTTCGAACACAACAAAATCATTTTGCATATAATCATAAAATTAGTCGAAAATTTCATGTATACTTAAATCATAATACTATTCCGTATTACCCTTTGGCTAAACATTAGATTCAAATATATAGGAAATTAACAGATTACAAGTTATACCAAAAAAAAAAAAAAACAAAAACGAAACAAAATAAAAGACTAGTACGAATGAAACTAAAACTGATTGGAACACGATTATATATTGAATTCAATATATGCGATACATTTATCTCTTACACTCACGCATTCACTCATTCACCTTCACACGCTAGTTAAAATACACACACACATACACACCCTCACACACACACACACACACACACACACACACACACACACACACACACTCACACACACACATATTATCATAATATAAACATTATGTTTTGCCATTAACATTTAATTAGATACTAAGTGAATAGTTATTTAATTCACTTCATGTTATGTATGTATAGAGAAGAACAACAACATTGTATCAGACAATTGAAATCTGAATAAAGCAAGTATATAAACATATATATGTGGCTGTGTGTTTGAATATTCAAAAATATTGTTTCGAATTTCTACTATATTTTGAATTTGCTTTCTCTCAGACATAAAATATTTCGATTTACAAATTATACAAAATTTGAAAAAGTTTTTCATCAATTAAGGGCGAATACTTTGAGGGCTTACATAATGGGATCGCGTTCACCAGGTCAAGATTTATGGATAGCGTTTAGTGAGGCATCCGTTACGCCGGCCGCAACATCTATCTATACTACACAGCCGCACTACAATCCAGGACTTTTCTGCAAAATGAAACATTCTCCACATAAGCAAATCACCATCAATAAATGCAGCTGTGACGTGCAATCAATTCCACATATTCCAAAAGTGAGTCTATTTGATGAGCTCTACATTCAATCGAAATCACCACAGATTAAGCAGCGTTCCTATTGGTGCATCTACCGCAGTACCGGGATTCCAACCGATGGCCCTGACAAACCGCAACGCAATACCAAGCGACATTGGGGTCGTAAAATTATGGAAAATAAGCAATTGTGTAGACACAGTACATGTGTGATTATGTAATATGTTATAAAACGTTTCATAAGTTGATTTTGAATAAGGCTTTATTATCAAATAAAATCCGGATAATATATAAATATATATATCGGCGCACTAGTAAATATCTAAGCTATTTACAAATATTTATTTACATTTATATAAATATTGTTATTTCCAAATTTATATTCCAGTGTCTAGATTCGTTTCTTTTAATAGGTTTATCGACGAGTTTATCGCTCAGTTTGATTAGCCTTCGTATTGTGTCAAAGTCTGAAAATACTTAAAAAAAAGTGCATTTAATTTATATGGAAGTAAAAAGTTGGCAGGACTAACCTAGAAAAGCAGAAAGTTTCAAGTCAACTGGCAAGACTGGGTTCAACTTTGCAAATGAACTGTGTGCTAACAGTTGCTGTGATGTCAATGGCCCGATGTCCTTTAAAAGATGCATAATAAAAGGTAGAAATGCCGTACCCGTACCCGTACCCATATACCTCCCATAGTCACCCCTGAGCAATCCTTGGCCCCCGCTGCATTTACAATTTGTGGTCAGCCGTCGTCTCTGTTGGCGAAGTTGATTTCGCTTTTTATTGGATTTAAGCGATCATCGTTCAATTTATAGACAAATCAAATAACATTTTTTACTGCAGGTCGCGTTTTATGTATTTCGATGTTTGCTAAAAATAAAATAAATGGCGGAAATAAATTGGATTTGTTGTTCGCATGCAAATCATTCGGTGCTAGGATACAGTCAGGATTAGGTTGAAGCTCTTAATCACCTGTGACTAACCAAATCCAATGCCAACTTTTGTTGGCCGGGTTAATGAAGCTGCTTTCGTTGGTGGAAATCAAAAATCCACAATGGACAGTGCCAGGCGGCGTCTAGACGTGGTCCTGGAGTGGGGTGCTAGGGAGTTCAGGAGCATGGGAGCATGGTCGAGAGTTGAACAATCCTTTTGTGCCTGAATCCTCGATTGTCAGCTGTATCAATATTGTTACAGTTCATTTTGTTTGGCCTCGACAAATAAAGCATTTTATGCAACCATCTAGCCGTCATCCCCCGGCCACACCGTCCAGTCGTCTCAGTCGAACTATGCTATTTGCCTTGGCCATTGGCCAGTTTGGAGTTCTAGGTGGGCGTGCTTGTGGGCATGGTCTATTGAATTGGCATTGAGCTGAACAGAACAGACTTTGGCTGGCTTCTGCGGGCCAACTTTGCATGCCACATGCCACATGCTGCACAATACTCGCCCCTCAATCAGAGTTCAAATTCCATTGCTGAACTTTAAGAGTTTCAGTTCGACTGATAATTTATAGACAGGAGCATTCAGTATCATGCCCCTTTATTATATGTACAGATAGATATATATGTGTGTGTGTGCATGTATTGAAGCTATTGTTATTTAACTAAAACTTAGCCTAAGAACTTGATGGGTTTATATTTGATATCACAATGTTTGCTTAATTGAAAATTCTTAAAACACACAAGAGAATACAAATTCTAAAACTCAATTGTTTTCACATTAAGACAATAATGGGATAAGAAGGTTAGGAAATTAACAAAACGGAAAATTTTACTAGAGACAAATTGATTGAAAAATAATGCCAGACTCAAGCCATTCATTTGGAATATCCTTTAAAGAGCTAAACATAGCAGCGAAGCAATGAAAATGTTGATAAGAAAATCTCTTTTAATGAGTGTTGGGCCATAAATTCTGTTGTTAAGCTAACAGACGTTGGTATTAAATGATTTAAATTACGCTTCTGGCCGAGAAGGAAATTTTGAAAAAAAAAATAACTGGGTCCGAGTGGAAATCGGACAAATGCGAATGAAATTTTGTGCGCGTGAAGCCGTGTGAAAGTTGTTGCTGCTGCCGACTCGCTCATAAATAAATAAAATTCTACTTAAACAAATGTGTGTGCTTCTGTGTGTGTGTGTATGTGTGTGTGTGTGTTAGCTTGGCTGTGTGTGGCACACAGTTTTGCGAGAAATACTCTTTTTTATTTCTGGCGCTTTTTAATAAAACTTTGAAATGAATTACTCAAGTCGACGCTTGGCTTCATCTTGCTTGGCTCCCAAAATGTACCAGGATAGTTAGAATGAGTTTTCTCTTAAGGCTAGATTATGTTTCATATTTCAGTTATTAAAATAATATAGATACGCAGCATGCGAACCGGCAATAAATTCTCGGACACCATTACAGACTATGAAAGAAAGATGAAATAGTCAAAAAATAGTTCATGATTTGCTATAAAACAAATAACTCCTTCTTTAGCTTGACTAGAGTTATATGTAAATATAAATTGCAGTGTATTACAGGTTCGTTGTGGCAACTATTTCCATTTCTTATATAATTTTTGTTCTTGTTTGTAAGCCAGCCAAAGTTGGTAAGATTTACGTTTGCAATTTGCAGTAGGAAACTAAAGAAAAAATACGGAGCTAGAAAGGAAGGAAGGAGAGCAGACCATCAAGTGCAACACGTTGCGCGTAAAGTCAGGAGAACAAATGGGTCTGAGAGCAGGGAAGAACATGGAATTATGCCAGCTATTGTCAACCTATTAATTTATGAAACTAATGCGGTTGGCCTCGCTTACAGGACATTACACAAGTGCGTTAAGCAGCCCACAAAAGGATAAAGAAGGAAAGCTTCAAAGCAAAAATATGGCCCAGCAACTAAGGACGAAGCAAAATACTTTGTTTTCTCAAGCAATAAATTATTTCTGCGAATTTTTTTTAACTAATTAAGTTTAAATTTAAATTTTATTTACTTTGAGCTTTTTTTTACAAACTGGTATCATGTATGTGAATACATAAGTTATCCTTCTGTGCATTGCCAACCCACGGAGACTAATTGCAAAATATTTCCTTTGAAATGCAGTCAGGATATACGCACGAGTCCGAGACATATGTACGCCAAATGTGTATACATGTGTTTAAGCAGATGCCGTCATAATTATATACACACATGAAAACATCAACTTTAAAGTGTATACGGCCTAAGTCCCTTCCACCCATCCACTCAGCACATCAGGACATCAGGACATCTTCAGCAGCGTAGTTCAATGCACCGCCAGGACGTGAGTAGGAAATTATTAAGTCACAATGGGCCAACGGCAACAGCAACAGCAGAAGCAGCAGCGACATTTGTGCAGATAAAAATTTATTTGCGATGCGCCAGGTGCGGCTGGCGTTGAGAAGGATTCGGTTGCTTCACCTGGCGAGGATGAGGATGCGACAGGAAATTCATCAATGTCTGCAACGTCTGTTGGCTCCATGCGAGGCGTGCTCCATTCTTCAGCAGAGCCTGAAATTGCCTACAAGTCTGAGAAATAAATAGAGTGTCTGTAAATGAGGGAACGATGACAGCGTTCGTGCTGGGTTGGGTACTGGAAGAGGGCTGTAGTTATTTACGGACCGGAGACAGCGCACAAACCGCGCCAAAAGGAAGCGACTGCGAATTCATTCTCTTCTTCAGCTCCCTAATTTTTTTTAGCCAAGAGGAAATTATGAATTTTTTGTGTTTTACTTGTCGCTTTTAAGATACAATTTTCGTTTTAAGTAGAACAATTTATGCAAAGGAGCTACTTTGATGTACTGGTGCCATCTATCGCCAGGGAGCAAAAACTTGAGCAGTAGCTGAAAATCGAATGCGAAAAAAACCGAATCAAAGTTTACTCTCTGAATTAGTTAAGAAATGTATTACTAAGCAGGATAGAATAGAATAGAATAGTTAATATTAAACTATCCCACTCCAAGGAACTTTAGCATTAAATATACTTACATATACATATAATCTACATTTATTTATAAGCATTTAAATATAACGCGCAACTTTCTTGCGTTGGTCGAAAAAAAGTACAGTTCTTGGAAAGAAAAAACAAAAATATGTACTTATGTGTGATGGTATTTTAATCTGACATGGCTCATGTTTGCCATCTCGAAATCCGCTGTCTGTCTGTTTGTCCAGTCAGTTGGCACTTGGCACTTGTCAGCAGCACTCGGCGCGCCGAACGAAATTAACAAGTTGATCCTTTGTCAAATCAGTCAAGCGCACTCAAATGCGCAAAATCCACAAAAGTGACTGCAAAGCGAGCGAAGCAAACCACTAAACCAACCACCCATATTAGCACCACACCCATCCACATCCACATGCACTCCCACCGCCACCGCCATCGTCTGAAAAGAACTCAACAATATGTAAATTCTCATATACGTGTGGCCAGAAATAAGCTACAGTCAGCCAAATCCAGTCAAGCAGCAGAGCCAGCGCCCAGAAATAAAGAAGAGCACAAAATAAAGTAAAAAATACAAAACTGTGTATAGATTGGCTTATTAGAATACTTGCTTCGATTTTCATTTAGCATACTATGCAAATCAGAAAGGCGCAAGCTCCGCATACAAATTTCAATTTTACTACGAATCGAAATTAAAACTATAAATAAAGCATAAATAAATACGGGCCTAACTCTAGAATTTATGTGTGAGCTAAACTGAGTGCTCCTTGTTTATGAGCTCATATAAAGCTAAACTAATTTTTCGTAGAATGGGTATGCAATTCTGATATCTGTAGGAAAATTTCAAATATTATATGCACCAAAGTGTTTCACTCTAAATGTACATATCAGGTGAATATCCTACTGCAAAGCCAATTCGTTTTTCTTTTTGCTATGTTTTATGACTTAAACATTTTTTCAGCCGCCAATCATTCAACCTTTCCACCTAGATAAATACTCTTTTATCGTTTACTTACCTAGACAAATGTAAACTGTGTGAGCTGCAGTTTTACTATCTCATTTTCCTAAATATTTCAGTTTATAAAAAAAGTCGTTTTGCATTTTACACTTATGCATAATTAATTAATTAGTTTATTGAGTTATTTTTACTTGTTTGCTATACTTAAATCATATTCATATTACAGTTGCGTATTTAGCAACGCAATTTACATCAATATCAATTTTTTTGCAACTTCTGTTTTTTTTTTTTTAGTTTTTTTTGTCATTATAATTATTGTTTTATGTCAAATTAACTTAATTGTTACAAATACTTTGGCATTCACATACATGTGTTCATATGTCAAATACTGCAACGTAAGCATTAATCGTAATTGTATTCATTGTATTCATACTATATAACCCAATAAACACCGAGTGAATGTGTAATTTACAATATATTTGAATGCGCTGCTAGGAAACATCAATCACAATATTATATATATATATATATATATATATATATATATATATATATATATATATATATATATATATATAGATATATATATATATATATATAGTGTGTTTAATTATATTTATTTATTTATTTGCATATTTGTATGCAGCTTCTATGGACTGCACTTTCTAGCCATTGCATTCGAAATAACTAGCATCATTCATCTCACATACACACACGTATTTGCCAATCAAATGAATTTACGATTTTCATTTGATTTTGATCCGTCTACTGCTGAGTTTGTCTCTGTTGTTGTTGTTGTTAGTCACGCCCCCTTAATTGCTGGCATAGTCCTCGATGAATGTGTCGATAATGTAGCGCTTAACTTCGTTAATCGATGTCCTCTTGTTGCTGCACTGCAACCGCTCCTGATGCTCCGGCAGCACCAGCAACTGCTGCAGCTCTCCCTGTAAATACATTTACGTATAAATATATGAGTATATATATTTTATATTTCGTATAGTGAAAGTTTGTATGGCAATTATCAGGATATTAAGCAATATTATGGGACAACGAGGCGTAAGCGTTATCGGCTTTATACAGCACTGAAAATGCATATCACATACGCCGCGTTAAATTCGCAGTTATCGCATTAAATTGTTTGCACAATTTATGGCAGCAAAGTCGCCCGTTTTCCCCACGGCAGTTGAAATTGCAGAAATTGCTTGTAAACTGTCACACATGGTTTTTCAGAGCGCTGCGGGCGGTTCGTCGGGATGAAAATCAATTGGGAAATTAATATTACAAAAATTGTTTCCCCTTTATGGTGCCCAGCAGCAGCTGTGTGTGTGATGAAATATATGTATTAAATTACGCTAAAAGGCAGGCGCATTGATATTGAAACTATAAAAAGGAATATTATATAGAATTCATGCAGACTTATCGATAAATAAAATGGTTGCATTATTTATAGATTTCTTGCTTTGACTGACGTACAGCTACTGATACTGCAGCATAAAATATTGCTTTTATAATGTCTATCGATAAATTATCGAAAAATTTAATTATTAGCAAATCTAACGTAATGTTATTGGATATAAACAACAATATTCTATGCCATTTATATACCAAAAAGCTATCGATATTTTATCGATTGATAACATTGGCAAAGCCGAAAACGTAATTTATAACTTTATACAATAATATTCTGTCATATTATAAATCGAAAAAAAGAGATCGATAAATTATCGATAGATAATATAAGTTTATATTTAATAAAAATTGTGTGCCGCGCATATAAAAACTTAGGTTAAATTTTGATAATAGTATTTTGTAACACAATTTTCAGTTATCGATAGCATATTACTATTAGAATTACATTTTTAAATAGTAAAAAAAGAATTTTTAGCTATTTTCGATTAGTAATATGTGTTATCGATATTGAATTTCTGAGCAGTACAATTTATTGTCATTCGTTTATCAATTATTTTCAGAATTTGTCCCAATACTCACATTAAAGCCGCGTCCAATTTCCACATCTGCGTCCAGGGGCAGCGTGAACAGTCGCTTCGAAACAACAAAACTATTTGTCCACAAGCAATCGACGTAAATCGATATGAAATCGCCATTTTGTATGCTATGGCAGCGCGCGTGAGTGGCGAGGTGCAAATAATTAAAATAGTACATTCACCGAGTATTACGCACAGTGGCATAGAAGAATGTGCCAACGGCCTTTGACAAATGGCGCTCACTTTAACCAAGTGTCAATTCGCTTGCTGGTGTTGTTTGGCAAATACAAATACACGCACACACACACACAAACACAAACACACGGACGCAAAGTGGCACTCGATATTCATATATTTGCGTGTGCGTGTGTACAGACATATGTGTGCGACTGTGCGTGCTATTTGCATGTGTGTCAAGTGTTTCGAGTGTTTCCACTGTGTACGTTCATTGGCACAAGCAATTTATGTTAATAAATTGAAAATGCAAATAAAATGAAAGTGTCAATGAAAGCAATGGGCAATAAGCCACAAACACACAGGCAGACACACACACTCGCACACTCATAGACATAGATCATTGTCGAAGCACGCACAGTGATTGCAATCTAGTATGGCAACAACAACAGCTTGCACAAACACTCCATTCCCCACACTCACCTGATGGCTACTTGATGCCAGCGATAATCATATAAATTGAATTTCATCGGCAACATTTCCGTTGTATTGTCGCGCTCCAAATATAGGCGTAGTCCATCCTTGCACGCCTCCAGATACAGATTGTTGGTTGCATTGCGTATGGAGAATATTGTCGACGCATTTTTCGTATCATTCTGAAAACGGAATGTTGTGGTAAGATTAGGTTACATTGAAGCTGTTTGAAAGATAATTTAATAGGTAAATTTCCTATGCGTATGATTGATTTGTTCTAGATGAGACAGAACATATCGATCAAATGTTATATATTGTTTTTTGATATACATATATTTCTAAATATCCATAATATTCCTTTTGAAGTAAATCAAATTTTGATGTACCTTCGCTCTCAGTGTGATCATCAATGTAAAGTTTTGCGTGTTCCGCCAGCTGCGTACGTAGCCCATGTTCGAGGGCGTTGAAGACGACGATGCGCCCACAGAAAAAGCTGTCGTGACGTCTGGTACATCAGCCATTGGCAAACTGTCGTTGCTGGGCGCAGATGGCAATTCATCAGCATTTGAAGCGGGCAGCTTCTTATAGAACTTTAGCAGATCGCTAATATCATCTGTGAAATGGGATTTGCAATAAATGAGCATGAAGTATGTGTTGCAGGCTTACCGCTGCATTCGAAGCTGTTGCAGTTGCGTTGCTCGATATTGTAGCCTTCACAGAGTAGCGTGGATAACGCTAGGCTTTTGGTCGCTTTGCGTTTTTTGTGCTGATTATTTGCACGTGTCCTGCGACGGTCATTACGTGCAACTGCCACAAAGCTGACACCTGTGCGCATCGCTTCATTACTGCCGCTTGTTAACCCAGTTGCTGCTGATGCTGCTGTTGCTGTTGCAGTTATCGTTGTCTGTATGCTTTTATGCATCAGTGTGCTCGCTGTTGAGTCGAAGCTAACAGCAGCAGCTGCTGCAGCTGCTGGCTGCATCATCATCAGTAGCGCATTCTCAGTCCCATCCATGTCCTGGCTGAGCACTTCATTATTATCAGCATTGAATGCGGCTGCTGTTGCTGCCGTGCTCTCTACTCCTGGCACATCATTATTTGCCTCGTCAGCAAGCACTTCAGCGTTATCCACATCCACACCCACATCCAACTGCTCCTCCCCCACTCCTTCAACCTGCCCAACCTCATCGTCATCGTCATCGTCATCGTCATCCTCGTCATCTAGATTCAGATTCATATTCATGCTGATGTCCACCAGTGGATTGTCCAGCAGACAGCGGCGGAAACGCTGCTGCACACCTTTGCCGCAGGTGACGCTGCAAAGCGTAAAATCGCTCCAATCGTCCCAGCCTATAATTGATAAGTGCAAAGCCTTGGCATTTAATTGAGTCCACTCTCGATTCCATTGAAATTGCATAAGATTTAAGCGCATTTCTTAACTCGACAAAATTCGTGAAAATTGGCATACAAATGCGAGCATTTATGGGCTAATTATTGTTAATTATTTGCAATACATATTACATATCGATCATATATTAACATGTATAACACATTGATTGAACTCAAATGAGAGTTGAATAATAAATTTAAATAATCAAAACTTAAATAATAATAAATAAATTAATATCTATTTAATATTTATTTATATAGTACTTTATTATAATTCTTATCAGTATAATTGTTTAACTGATACAGAACATATGGAATTGAAAAAGAAATATATTTTTAAATAGAGAAAAGACAGCATGCCCAGTTGGCATGCTGTATCTTGGTAGTTGCCTATCCTGGAATATATGTATGTGTCTGTATGTGGCCATATATCAATGTATTTTCGTATCTATAAATCATTTCATATATGTAGTCATTGACGTCTATGAGTCTGTGTGTGTAAGGAAGCAGCAGTGACTACAAATATAACAAAATCGCGTTTGGTTTTTATGTTCCACTGCTTTTCTATGCTTTTCACCGCAAAAACCTCTTGAACTGTAGCCACGATTTGCCAGTGTGTGAGAGTGTGTTTGCCTGTGTGTGTGTATTTGGCTTGACTATCTATCTCTTGACACAAAAGTCAAGTGTTACATCTCACAAGTGATGCAGCCTGTCTGAAAGTGCCTTGTCCTGTCAGCACAGCTGGATAATCGGATACACGGACCCGCAGCTAGTCGCTTGCTGAGTCATCATCATCGACATATCTGCTATAAAGTACTTAGGTAATTTTTTATAGTATTTATCAGACGACCTGGTCTGTCCATACATACATGACGACCATTTTGTTTGGGCTTTCGGTTATCAATATTTAATTGATTAGAAATTCTATCACAAGTGCCCAACATCTTTATGGCTTTTATATCTATGAAGTATTCAGCTATTACAGCAAGTTAGTTGGGAATAGTTTGCATCCGTTCATTCAAGTGATTCAGGCACTATTTGTGAAACACACAAATATGAAAAAGCGGCCAGGTTGGAAACTACTATTTTGTGAGCTGGCAATTAGGTCTGATTGGCATGCTGAGTTGTCCATCGAACTAGTTGGAAAATAGGGAGCCAGAGCTGCTCGCAAAACTACGTAAACCATCCGCAAAAACGATTTGGTGTACAATGCAACCAGCAAGCCAAATGCCAAATGCGATTAACAAGCGGAACTGCCAAACAACAACGGCAAAAGCTTGGAAAATGGAGCAACAAGAAGTACGCGGGTGCAGGTGCGGGGCACGGCTTATGGGGTCACCTTACCTAAATGCTTCCAGATATGATTCTCGAATTGCGGCGTCCAACGATGCAGCCCGTTGACGCTGATGTGAAGCACATCCTTGTCGCTGGCCATATCTAAAACTGATCCCAGTCCTGGCCGTTGCATTTGCCTGGACGCAAGGGGGGAGTCCGAGTTGGAACTGGCGGAGAAGCCCGTGCTGGTTACCGCTGAGGCAGGCAGTAATTTGCCAAAAGCAATTAATTCCGTAGGCAACATTTTCAGCATATTAGCATCGAAGCAATGCAGCGGCTCCAACGTAGCATTCAGTTGCCTATAACGAGAAAGGGGATAATGAGGAAAAAAGATGCAGAGAAACAAAGAAAGAGAGAGAGAGAGAGAGAGAGAGAGAGAGAGAGAGCAAAGGTTATATAAAGCCAATAAAACGTCAGCACAAAATGAGAAACCGCACATGCACTAAGGATGAGCGTGCTATGTGATTCCACTGACTGTGCAATACAGTTTTTAATTTATAGTTGTATTCTCAATAGTTAATTAATTTATTTGTGAAGTATATTAATGTAACTCTATCAAAATAGCATCGTTGTATTGAGGGAAAATCATCAACTCTTTATTCTTCAACTCTCTTAATTCTTTTGCATAATTCTGTCTAAATGGAATTTATTTTTGAAGGTAATATCAATGAAATGATCTTAAAGAATATTATAAACTTTGAAATGAACAACACTAAAATGAAAAGAGCTCTGTCTCATATGAAACAAATTGTTGGGGGAATATTATTAAGTTCTACAAATCTGTGCCAACTTAAACTATCTCAACTCAAACTCAAATATCATTAGCTTCCACAACTCTCTCAATAGAGGTTTTATGGCTTACGGGATACGTTATCGACTCTCTTAGGTACCTTCTAATTAAACCTTTTTTTTCAAGAGGGGTATTCCCTCGTGGTAACGAGTAGTTCATTTTTAATTAGTTGAGTAATGTTTGCAAATGTATTCCACTTACCCTTCATATTGGTAGGCAGCGCCGCTGGCGCTCCAAGAGCTGGAACCGCTGACGCTGCCGCTGCGTCGAGTCCCGCCGGATGCAGCATCATTGCCCAGGTTGCCATCGACTGCTTCAGCAGCGGCGGCAGCGGCAGCGGCAGCGGCGGCGGCGGCTCCGTTTGCCATTTTGAGCAGCGAAGCGCCTTTGTATATCGTTTCCGGCGTTAATGTTATTAAAATGGCGGACGACTGCGATGCAGAGGACGAATCCAACGGCTGCTCGGCCAGCTCGGCATCGGTAAAGATGCGCGCGGCGAGAGCTTTAACAATTACCGGGCTGGTGCGAATCAGCTCTGCGATGCCTTTGTGTGCGCAGCGATGCCGATCTGCAGTCGACGTTGACGTCGGCGCCGCAGTTGCTGCAACTGCGAGCAGCAGCAGCATCCAAATGGCCGCGCTGGGCAGATGATGATGTCGCATGGCTGCGTTCATTCTTGATGCAGCTGAAGTGTCCGCCATGGACACTGACTTTATATATATATAGATATGTGTATGTATGTATATCTTTTATCTGTTTGATTGCGCCAACAAATTTCGCTCAGGTTGGCATTGCAGTTTTTATCGCGCTGTGGCTTCAATTTACTTGCGCCAAAAGTCACGTTCCGGTCCGGAATCTTGATTCTTTTATGAGGGCGCGAATGCTGAGCGCACTTAAAACGCGTTGACATTCATTTCTATACTGCAAAGATGAAAAAAAAACACACACACCAAAATGTGAGATAGAAACCCGGAACAATGGGCAAAGCTCATTTAAATAAATTGAATGTTATGCTTAGGTAAACCATAATTTATGAATGCACACAGGGCGTCAGAGCAGCGAACCGAAAAATGAGGACTTGTGCAATAAAAGGAGAAGCGAACTGAGAAGCAAAACTGTATAAGAGGCTATCATCTAACTATCATTCCATTGAATATAGAAATAAAGCGCGCGGCCAAGTAAACTGAAGACGTAGCGAGCTTTAGTAGAGTAAAGTTATAAGGCGCGCATCAAACTTTGCAGTAAAGTGAGAAGCAATGGAAAGCATGAAGTGGAGTGACTAGTGAAGTGCAAAGTAAGGGAAAAAAAACTTTAGGCAGAAGCCGGACCTGCAGATATTAAAGGGTAAAACGTAGTAAGCAGTGAAGCGAGGAGCGGAACAAGAAGCGAACTTCGAGCACATTTACCCAATTTAAGCATATGCAAACCGCAGATGTAATCTATGGCTCAGCGAGCAGCCCCATCCATAGCTTTTGATTACCTACTTAAATGAAAATAATTTCATTTGCAGAAGCCAACAATTTATTTGCATAGTGGAACGTGCAGCACTTGACCCAGGATAACGCCACTGCCAGCTCATGTTAAATGTTGCAGTTGGCAATGTATTGCAGCCATTAAAACTAAAGATACGTAACCAGCCCTGTTGACCTGCTTGAATAGCCTGTTCCTGCTGCCAATGCCACACGCAGACCACAGAAATAATTAAACGCAATCCTTTGGTGCAGTCAATTTAAGATATTTGCTTTGGGTGGCCTTAATCCACCTCCTCTCCCGTAAGGGCTTAACCCCAGTCATCAAAGTCAATGCATTGGCTTTCATATCCTGCTGCAGGAAATAAATATCCCGATTAAATATTTCAGCTCTTTTGTAGCTCTATCTATATATAATCTCTCTCTCTCTCCCTCTGTTTCTCCCTCTGTTTCTAAAGCATACAGCAGCAAACGCAGTACAATGGTCATGCATTGTCCTAGCTGCTGGTTGAGTGCTGCTGCTGGCTTCTCCATAAACGTGCAATAATCAAATAGAATTTTTACGCACATAAGCGCTGCACCCACTAGGTGCCCCCCCTGGTCCGTCCGTCTGTTCCCTGGCCAATGCCTTATCCTGGCAGCACATCCTGCTGCTGACTGAAACAATGAGAGTAATGGCAGAGCAAAACATTTTGCCAGATAAATGTTGGCTCCTGCCTCTTGGCGATCTGTATGTGTGTATGTCTGTATGTGTGTGTATGTATGTATGCGGGGCTAACAAAGTTACGACTGGCACTGAAATCATTCGCAATGTGCATATCCTGTGCTGCAGGCGCATCCTTTTTCGCCAACAGAAGGAGTTATGTAAAATAAAACCAACCGGCCGTGCAAAATTGAGCTCTCAATTGTTTTACGGCATTGCCTGACCCAGTAAAAAAATCAAATAGAAAAACAAGATAGAGAATAGTTTTCTCCGAGCCGCCAGGCATTAAATACCCTGGCTTATAGCCTTGCAAACTTAAAATACAAAATCGAAAATCATTTTAATAGCTGTAAGTTCAAATTACTAAATATTATTATTATTATTATTATTAGTCATTGTGGTGTAGTCACTATTTTGACTTGATTGATTGCTGAATACACAGGATCGAATGAATATACTTTTGCATATAAGGTGTTGCATGCTCTGTGAGTAAGTTGAAATGCCCAACGTATAGGGTAGAATTTGAAGCCCGGTCAAGTCTAGCGTAGCAGCGACCAAGTTACAATGTATGGGTTTGCCCCCATTCAAGTAGATCCGTGCGCTCTGGACCATTCTGCTGGCATTTTCCATTTCGTGACCATTCGTCAGGTCACTTTCAACTTTCAGCACAGTCTCCGGGGGCGGCAATCAGAGTAATTGTTATTGTTTTTTGCTTCTGCTTTGCCCTTTGTATCTTTTGTTGCAAAATAGTTGTTGATGTTTTTGCTGTGGAACTTTTTTGCAAATTGTCAAAGTTGCTTCTTGCAGTTGAATATCAAATAAACTCGAGCTACAAGGCCTAAGTAAAATGTCAAATTTACATCTTCAATATTTACACACAACTTCTATTCCAATTTTAATTATTTTTAAAGTATTTTTTGGTCGACTGTAAGTCAGATAAACTAGACACGGCCACAGAGCTTGATTCGAGTAGAAAAACCAATAATAATTAGACTTTATTTGAACGAAGGTTGACGTGCCAGAATACATCTGCCAATCACATCAGGTTTTCGATGCTTTGCCGTCCTCTTACCAGATGACAATTTTTTTTTAATAATTGTAATATTTGTAGCGTTTGTTAAGGCAAAACAGAATATATTTTCTATTTATCAATCAAATGGATTTTCTCAGTTAAATATATATTTAGTGAAAAGTTTTCGTTTTATTACGAAACTTTTCCCTCAATCAATTTGATATGGGACCAGCCGCTGACCCGCAAAAAAATAAGAAAAAACACGAAAACATTTCTGTTTTCAATGAAATGAAACCTTACAAAAAAAAAAAAAAAAATACATTTCGTATGCGATTGATTATTAAAAGGCAAAGCAGACGATAAATAAAGAGAGAAAAAACCACACCAGCAAGGGCAAAAAAGGCCACATTAAAAAATGAGAGACCATTATTACAAATAAATTGAAGGCCAGTTGAATGTCTCCTAATGTGCACGTGTGTGTGTGTGTGTGTGTATGTGAGTGGGTGTTAGAAAGTTGCTCGCTTTGTTGGCAATGCTCGACATGATTGAATATCAAAAGCCAGTTGCCAAACGCAAATCTCTGGCATGTTTAGAGCGGTTCCCTAGACATCTGCGCACACACCCACATCGAAAAGCTGGGGAGGACGACGGGTCGAAAATTTAACAAGTACGACTCTCAAAGGACTCGTAAAACTGATAGCCGCCCGCTCGAACCATGCCAGAGTTGAAAAGCGCCGCACGTTTTCCTAAAGTTCTACAAGTGGCACAGAGAGAATTGCCAACGGGCGTCGGCGACTGGAAGAGCGGGGAAAGCGGCTCACCGGGCGGCTCTGGGTCGCCGGTCGTGTCTGTGCTTAGGAGGCAAATTTTCTGCCTAAGCCAGCAAATATATTTTGTGCACAAATTATGCCTTAAATGCCCCCGGACGTAGTCACTTTAGCTTGGGACTCGCTTTTCTCTGTTATACACTCGTTCACAAAATGCGGAAAGGTATATTGGCTATAGTAATTGTAGTAAAGCTGCACATGAGCTGGAAGTTCATCAATCTGTCTTTCTGTAAGCTTTAAACAAATTAAGTTAGAGGATTAAATGACTTGCTCTTTAGCAGGCGCGGCAACTCAAGAAAATAAGGTATATTCCACGTCAACAGAGCAAAAGCGAATATCCTGCAGTTGATAACATCCACCTGCAATATTCAAACTTGATTCTTTTCAGGTCTGAGGTCCTTGTACGTTCCACACGCATACGCAATTATCCTCGGGGACAACTGTCGCCTTTTATCAGCACGAATGATTAAGGCCGAAATGTTTTAAAATTAATTTTATAGTGTCACCTCAAAGACCCGACCATTCGCTGAGCCGTAATCTGGGCACCGCCATTATGCGGATTATGGGCAACTGATACTCGTGTTCTGTGCATAAATAATGCTCACACTCCGCACTTAAACCACAATAAAAAGTGCCATAAAATAACCAATTGCCAACCCATATGCTACACAGATTCGCCGACGAGCGAGTCTCAACTCGCAAAAAGCACAAAACACATTAGAGTTCTCTTTTAGTGTCGCATATTCCACATACCATGCAGATGATATAAAAAAAGGACATCACAGTAGTTGATAGCTGTCTGTATCCGTATCCATTGTCAGACGACAGCAGTGACTGTCATTCAATAGAGTGGTCTCTATTTCCCATTCCCTGTCAAATGCCGCCAGTTTTTTTTTATTCTTTTATGCCAACTCTCATAATATGTAAATTATTTTGCACCCAACACAATTGAGGCAACTGCTAGGACAAGCCTGGGTTTGGAGGCGTTCGAGGCTGTGTTGATTCCCTTGTTTGCTGACGAACTTTATCAATGAACGCAAAAATTCCTGCATACCATTTTGTGCTGCTGCGTTTATGCCCTACCAAAGACACACACAGAGACACGGCAAGAGAGACAGAGGTAGAAAAATATACGCTTCTCGAGGTATACATATAAACTATATAATATACATATAAATATACGGTGCTGTTTACTAGAAAAATAATTAAAAATGTTTGTTAGGGCATTCAGAAGTCGACTTTCTGCTGTGCAGTAAGCTCTTCTCGTATTTTATCTTCTCCTTTTTGTTCAGCCACGCATTGTGGCTATATTAAATTCCGATTTTATTGATTTATATCTCGAGCATCTTCTATTTGCTATTCAGTTAGACAACAGCTACAGCATCAGCTTAACGCATCGTCCTCGGCATGACAATGATTATTTAATCACTAAAGAGCATATATAGTTTTTACAGTCTTTGTTTTGAGAAACCAAGGCTTCAATTTAAAAAGTGTGTAGATAACTCAAATTTGTTTGCTGTTCAACTAAAGTTATTTTAGCTTTTAGTTAAATAAATACTTTTATGCTGGGTTTTTCTTATTATTTAAAGCCCGAAGCTTTTAAGCATTTTCTACATTATTTATCTGCTTAGCGCAATATTTACGAAGCGTAACGACTTCAGAGCTCAGCGACAAAATATATTCGTATCCTTTATTATAATTTGACTTTTTTCAGATCTTAAATTGTTGAAGCCCATTAAAGTTAAAGCGATTCCTACTAATTTCTTCCATTTATCAGGCATTCAAATTACTTTGTTTTGACGCCCAATTTGGAGAATCATGATTTACCGTAAATCCACTTAATAACTAAACAAATAAGTAAGTCGCAGACGTCGAATATATTTCAATTTTCCGCTTTTGTATTATGCAAACTCATTTCAGACGAAAGTAAATTTATAGCCCATCAGTAAACAACAACAACAACAACAACAACAACAGCAACTACAAATAAAGGACCAAAAGGTTGTGAGCTCCATTAACCAAATGCCTTGGCGTTGGCACCGGAAACTGAAAGGATGTTGGCCCGCAGCGCATTCCGGCGTAATTTATGCGCACAATTAATTTTAAAATCCTAATCTCAGACAATATCAACATGGTTAACAGTGGAAAAGGGATTCATGCGGCAAATACCGCATTGGGCATATAACAAATATATACACCTGCTGCAAGTATTATTGATATACAAAAGAAAAAACAAAAACAATTTATAGTGCTCTATCTGGAAGTCTCCGACTAGGAGATACCCTAGCTTTAGGCAAAGCTGTTATTTCAACAAGCGCTACTACTTTTTTACAAATGTTACGAACTATGGAAAATTTCCAATATCAAGAAATATTGGGTATTTCTGTAACGCTTAAGCCCAAATTAAAATTTCAATTATTATCGATATTATGGAAATGGGCGGAGTTATCGAAGAAAATATAAGATTATACTGCAAATTGTATACATTATAATTTCAATTTTCAATGGATTCCGGGTGAATAAATTGTAAAACAACTTAAAAAAAACAGCAATATTAATGTGTGAACATAAAATGAAAGTTGTGATTGGACAAAACAATTATATTTTATTTACCATTTTTATTTCAGAATAATATTATTATTATTATATATATATATATATATATATATATATATATATATATATATATATATATATATATATATATATATATATATATATATATATATATATATATAAAATTACACGCCTACCTACTCATTTAATTCGTACAGGGTACAGTTTGCTCTTTCTGTAGCGCTTGGGCAATTAATTAAAATTGAAGCGGAATGTTTACTAATTGGGTATTTAATTTTCAACTGTGATTAGGCGCCTCTTCAAATACTTATTTGGCGGGCTGATAAGCGGCATCGGAGCTATAGCTATGTCATAAATGTTAAGAGTTAACCCGTGCTATTTAAGTGGTCTCCTTCATGGTTTAATGAGCACATCAAATGCGAACTTTATAGGTAGAAGCTCTGCCCGGTTAACTGGAAATGTTGCTCTTTGCGCTCTGCACTTACCGCCAGCTCGCTGTGCAGATGATAATTATAATGCCACTTAATGGTATAAGAGCTATGCCCATGTTGCTGTTGCTCTTGTGCTCAGCTCCACCTAAATGCCATGGGCATTATGCGCTTAAATTACAGGAGCGGCTTAAGAACGCCAAAGGGCTACCCGAGCATGAATTCACTAAGAATTGATGTTAAGCTAAATTACATCTTAATAAAATAATATTAGCAATATAAGACAAACTGATTTTGGGGGAAAATTAAGAAAAATTAAGTTAAGTATTCTGATTGGACCGATGTGGGTTATGTATGCATATTGTAAATATATGCTTATTTACAGTTCATGGAAAAGCTGTATTTATTTTACGACACTCGATGATTTGCGTCAACTTGTAGCGCCTCATTCACAGTGGCGCCCAACGGACTGCTTACTGCCCATTCCGCTCCTGCATTGCCTGTGCTCGTAAATTATGAACATTATCGCTAAGGACATTTAACTTGCAAATTACCATAGATCAGCATACCACAATGATGCGGGCACTATGGAACAACACACACACACTCACACACTCACACGCATGCACTAATAGTCAAATATATATAGAGACGCACATCCATTGGTGTTATTCTACATTATCTATATATGTGTACACATTATTTTTATTGCATTTTACATATACAAATCGTGGAAAATTTTGCGGTATCTAAGCAAGAACTTTGCACATTAACCTGTTACCTTTTTTATCTTTATGTACTTTCAAGGGCTTTTTCTTTCCCATTGTTTGGGTCTGAATGGCGGGAATGGGCGAATGGGGGAATGGGGCTGTAAAATAGCATAAAACAAGTTATCCCATATTCAATTATGCACAATGCGACACATGTGTTCATTCCACCATATTTCTGCTCAGACACATACACCCACACACACAAATATACAAGCGCATAAATCAATCTACAAAGCAGGCTAAAGGGAGCAAAGACAACGTGAATTTATGTACATTTTATATTTTTGTGGTTACTTTGCGTTTTCGACTTGATGCCCTTGCTGTCTGCTCAAGTTTTATGTGTTTTTATTTATTTTTTATTATTATCATGACTTTTCAGGTTGACTTTTCTTTTAAATTATAGCTAAATATAACCTTGCCTGATAAAGGTCGATACTATATGACTATATGATAATTTTTTTTTTTTAAATATGTATTATATTTATTTAATATTTAACTCACCGCTAATCTCTTGTTTTGGCTGATCTAAAGAAGCCGTTACTAAATATCCATCATAACAAATTTCAGCCTCTCAGTAAGATTTCCAAATGCCTGCACACACACAAAACACACACCAAGGACATAGACTGAATTATGGCCTTGTTGTGGGCTTAAGATTTGTTATTTTATCGTTGGTTGCAGTTCTCTTAAAATCTGCTCGTTCCTCGAGTTTTCCACCCGAAGAAGCAAAGAGTCTATGAGGAACTGTATCCAAGCTATTTAATAAGTTTCCATAAATAAATTTGTATTTTAAGAAAGTTTCTGGCTTTTAATCTGAAAGTTTTAATTAAATGTTTATGTTGGCTCTTTGTAGTTTATGCATATTGCTGTGCTTGAATAATTTATAGTACTTTATAATTCATTCAATTAAAATGCTGCACTCATTTATTTAAATAATATTAAATGCTTTACTTGGTATTTATTCAGATGTGAAAACGAATTAGATTTCTTCATGGAATTCCAGCAATTTAATTTCGAGCTTTGAACAATACCAATTCGGGCAATATTTTAACTGTTTGTATTTATTTCCGCAGTTGGCAGGCCGCAAACTGAAACTCGTTTGACTTTTGTCAATTGCTGTGCGTGAAATTTTGTTAAATTGTTTGATTGCAGAGCTAATTGCCAAGCCAATTAAATTACACGTAACCACAATCAAAAACTAATTACAGTGAACTTAATTGCACTTTTTTTATGCATTACACAAAGCCAAAAGCTCGCCACAAAATGTTTGCCAGTTGCGAAATTTTATATGAATTTTATACCGAGTTCTTATTGCTTGCCTAGCTTTGAATGGAGTCAATTTGTTGAGTTGGTCACGGGTGTTTTAAACTAGTGGATTACGACATAAACCTCTACAAGTTGTCCAAGCTCCGATTTGGGCCAAGTTTTGTGGCATTCGGTGTACGCGCCGCGAGCCAACTGTTTGGCAAATGCTTGCGGCAGCTGCTTTTATACAAGATACGAGTCCTTGCCAAAGCGTCTGCGCGGATAAATTGCTTTATGAAAGTAAAGAGGCAAAAGGATGCACTGGATGCCGGCTGCATGCGCTGCTCTTTTGCCAGCGTTTGTTTACATATGGCGACAGCTGAGGCCAAAAGGCATCCCGAGAATTGGAATCTCACTGTTGTCTAAGATTCTACTGTGTGAGTGTGTATGTGTGTATTACATTGAAGTTTTAATTGAATTGCGGCAGCAAGTTTTTAACTGCATTTTGCAAACATAAAACACAAAACACAAACACACAGCCAGCAAAGGTGTGAGCCAAGTTTTGTGCCACAAAAGTTTACAGCTTTAAAGTTTTTCACTTTTGATGTGGCATCATTGCAGTTGCCTTGCTTTTTATTTTATTTTCTTATTACTGATCCTCTTTGTGTTACTTTTCTCTTTTTCTCATCAAATGCAGTTTAAGAAATGCGAACTGAACAAATTAAAAGCGCCAACGCAACAACGCTTCGGCTTCTCTCAAAAGTAGGCAACGCAAATGTTCATTTGCCAAGCGTTCTCGCTGTGCGTGTGTGCTTGTGTGTGTATGAGTGTGTGATAGAAAGTGTGTCGAACACCTGTTGTTATTGTTGTATTAGCTGGCAGTTTGTTTATTTTGTAGTTGTTGGCCTCTGCTTGTTTGTTACTTTGTCTTTTCTTTAGATTTTGCCTGCCGCAAAAGTTTTGATTTCGCTTTTGTTTCAGTTGGTGCTCTTGTCGCGCCATTGTTCTTATTTGTTTTTGTTGCTGGCAGAGTTTATAGCCTGCCAGGTGTTTTGATTTATTGCGGTTTGGTTAAGTGCAGCACCAACTTCATTTTAATCTCCCACAGTTTAAAAGTATTTTCTGCAGTTTGTATAGCTTTGCATTGATCTGTGTGAAGTAATATAAATGGAAACATTAACTGCAAAAACTAATAACTTAAGTTTTTATATTAAAAAAATGTATATATATATATTTAATTTTCTAATGTAGTTCTAAAAAATAAAAAGTTTAGTCATCCCAAAAATACATTTTCAATCACTCTAACTTTTCCTTTAAAAGAAAATTCAAGTGCCTTTAACTTTCGTTAACAAAGATCTGGAAGCTGAGCCATAAATTATTTAAAAAGCCAATAAATCATGACTTTACTTCTTCATTACAGTTTTCCAAAAAGTTTCTGTTCAACGACTTTGCGATCCTAACTTATTTCGTATGCCTTTTTATCTGGTGTGTTAACCCACTTAGAACAATTTAAGCGCTGTGCCAATTTCACACCCACATCAACTACAAATATTTCCGGCCCCATCCCGAGTTAGTTTCTTTATGCGGCTGATTCGTTTCAACGCTAATTACAATTACGTTCCCATCCAATTGCCAGGGGATATTTCGAATCGGGTTGGGAAAGGGGCATGTAGCTGGACTGCTGTGCTCGCGACATAGACCCATTGAAACTCCAAACATACCCATGCATATTTTATTCTCTGTGTTGTCGGAAAAATTTGCTGGCAAATTGCCTACACCATTTTCGACATCCCAGTTACCACTCCCATTTTCATTTGCAATCCCATTTCTATGGCTACTCATAGAGTTCTGTGTTAGTCTGGTTTCTTTTTACTCTCTGACCACGACTCGTTTGGCGTTTTGCAAGTGTAACTTAATTTGTTGCCCCGTCGGTGGCTACAGCAGCCAAAAACCATTTGGTTCATGCACAATTTTGACACCCACCACGCCCACAACCCGTCAATAGACACGCCCACTTACAAGTACATATGGACTGGTCTGGTGTGAGCTGGCCTGGCCTGGGTTGGCCTAGCCTGGCGCTTTCATTAGTACTCAATTAATGGAGCATGATCTTAATGGGTTTTCAACAACAGGCCGTCCAAATCGAGCTAAACCGAATGAGCCTAACACTACCAGGCGAATGGGCGGGCAGCGAGGCGTGCCGTTTGCTAAGTGCGCCAAATCAGCAGAACTCTAATTGGAGGCGGACACAGGATGAGAATCAGGATGAGCAAGAGCAAGAGGATACGGATGCGGCCAAGGGCGGGCATTGTGAGCTTTCAAAAAGTTTATTACTGCCAAAAAAAAAAACATGTTGACCACACGCTGAACCACAAAGGAACGGATAAAATCCTTTAAGCGCCTATAATCGACTACTCCATACTCTGTTCAAAATATAAAAATAACCACAAATATGTTTCCGAAATCCTTCGTACTTATGTTGGTGTCTCTTCTCAGCCTTTGCTTTTCTAAGCCTTGTTATAGGATACCGATCAGCAGCTTATAAATATTATAATGGCAAACATATAAATTACAGTGTATTAAAGAAAATTATTAAAGAAAATCCTTTTTGTGTAGTTTGAACATTCGTGTAAGTGAGCAGCCAATATTTCTATGACTGTTCAAGGCAGGCAACTCGGCTTCAGTCGCGTGCTGTTCATGGCTGTATGGCTTTGAAGCCTCATTTGGCCAAACACTTGATAATTGATTGGAACGCACGATACGGAAATTCTGCTGACTTGCCCAGTGTTGTGGCAATTATTAAAGACGAGTAATACTTGGAATGGAAACTAATTCTTGTGAAATACTTTTCAATTTCTTAGGTTAAACGAATTCGAAATAATTCACGCTTTCGTATTCTGACAATCGAATTGTATTTGGCAATCCTACGTCATATTTCTTAAGATAAATATTTACATTGCATAAGTATTCCCCAATCAGCTCTGATCTGCGAGTTCCCTTCTCAATTACCTGCTCAAGTTTAAGACCCCCAGCTTATGCCGGCTTTACAAAGTGCGTGCAAACATAAATTTGAAGAAGCTTCTGCTACAAATTTAAATATTTATTTTGGCAATTCGAGCGCAAAATGTTCAATACTCTTTTTGGGGCACTTTAACTGCACCATCAGCCAACCCCACGTCTCCCGGATGTCTGGCCATATTCAATCAGTGTGAAAAAGGAGCAAAATGAAAAGAAAATCCACCTTAACATGGTTGAGAGTGTGGTGGGGTTTACATGGGCCATGGATAACAACTGGTCCACATGCCGGCTGGGCCGCCGGGCAAACGAGGCTAATATTTCAGCGGCTCGAATGGCGTGAAGCAATTGCTTTCCGGTTATTGTGTATATTTACGGGCCATATTTGTTGCCAAGCATCTGGCAGCCGATAAAATACAATTTCAAACCTGCATTTGCTATAAGCGAATTGTCTGAGTTAACTTTTCCCAGCTTTTCCTCGAGCTATGCAAATGCCTTTCGTGGGGAATTCGATGAACAGCTTCAACCAGCCACTTGGCTTAAATATACAAAGCACACATAAACATATACGAGTACATAAGATACCTTTGGAATACATTTAACTTTTACACAATTATTATATCAACGCATCATCGATGAGTCTGCATTTTGGGGGATTTCCACCAGTCAAAGGAGGGAATATAAAAAAAATATTTTGATTGATATTATATATATGACAATTTAAAAATTGGTGTATGGGTTTATTATTATTATTATTATCTTTTATATGATTACTATTGTACGCTGAGTTAAAGGCATAGTACTTCTTATTTTCAGTGATTTTTAAGCATACCAAAAAGGGAAACACTTGTGAAAAGCTTTGTCCAATTTATAAACTCAAATTTTCATATTTTCAAGAATTCTTCTAGCACAATTCGAAGAAATAAGCAAAACACTTCAGGCCATCAAAATTTTGTTGTTATACCTGGTAATTAATGGAAAAGGGTATGCCGTGCTAGATGCTGAAACGATAATAATAGCCATTGGGATATAAAGTTCTAAGATCTATCGATTTGATAAGAAAATTATATAAGTTCTTTTCAAAAAAAAAATTATTTTTCCTTATATTTACTACTCGAATGTTAAATATAATTTACTTATAAAGAATTTAGATCCAGCATATCAGTAAGTCGAAATTGCTACTGAGCTAAAATACTTGAATTTTACTCTTGTTCCTGATACTTGAAAAATTTGAGCATTTTCTAAGTTCTCTCAGGCATAAGCGTATGCGAGGTTTTTTTTCTTTTATTTTTACTTTTTATATTTCTTTTTGGCTTTTTTCATTTTTGTCTGTTGCACGGTAATGAGATTTATTACAACAGATTGTTACAATATTTTCATGATGAGCAAAACAGCGAGACAAGAGCAATTTAATTTTTAATTTTCCAAATGAATGCGCTCAAATTAGGCTCATTACGATGCCAGATTATTCCCCAAAAATAGCATGTGTGTGCATGTACTTTATCCTAGGATATACGTGGGGGAACTCACGCCAGCCTCTTTAAAGTTCCGTAAAGACTACTTAATTCTTTTACAGAGAATTTCTTTAAGCTGTTGCCCAGCTGTGAGCCTAGTTGAATTTTATCGTTTTTCAAGCCGTTAAGCAGAGTTCTCCTAATGGAGAGCCCGAGGTACGAGGTTAACTTTTTGGTGGAAACTGAAAGGGAGAGGAGATAGACTGAGGGGATGGACGCAGCACAAACATATCCGTATCCAATTTCTGAGCTGTCGTTCACACTTGACCAACTTTCAATTACCCTACAAATACGTATAGTATATATAGTATATATGTATGTAAGTCCAGCGGGAATTGGCCATACGCTCTGCTTGGGGTCCATTGGCTACATATGAAGTTGATACGGAGCTTTGCATTTTTATTATATTATTAAATTTTATTAAATCATGCGGGGATCTTGTTGTTTTCTAAAGTAATGCTTAGTTTACTCTCTTTTATGATTAAGTAGATTTGTATGCAAGGTATACAGTTTGAATAGTCGGACATTCCCGACTAGAGCTTTCTTACTTGTTTTTAGTACAATTTGTATGACTGGGTGTCCATTATATGTTGGGCATTTAAAGCTTTAGCTACTGACGCCTGACCTGTCACCTACCCTCGTGCCTATCGCCCACTCTTCATTCTCCCACTGCTTCCTCGTAGCAGGCTTGTCCAGCCTATTGGCCAGTTAGTTGCTGACGTTGCTCGGCGTAAAATCGCATAACAAATGATGTTTAATGCTGTGGCTGATGAAGCTGAAAAGGCCCCAAACGCATTCCATGTGGCCAAACATGCGTGCAAATGGAATGCCTTTTTGCAGGCATTTTCTTCGCGCAGCTCCCGAATTCCCGAAACCCACTTTGTTTTTTTCTTTTTTTTTTTTGGCGTAAAACCTTGTTGGAGAAAACACGCTGCTCATTTGGCTTGATAATTTATTTTCGCATATTAATTTTGGCCCGACTTGTGCGAGCGAAATAGTGGGAACAACAGAAAGGAAGAGGGAGAGAGAGGGGCAAATGAGAAATGTGTGATAAATGAGAGACGCTTAAATGCTCAGGAATACGAGTACTACCCGCCACAGGCAGACTGGCAGGCAGAGCACAGAAAATGATTATCCTGCACAGCACACACTCGCAAGCATATACACACACAGACACACACAAACATACTCACTTAGGATATGAGTGTTTAAGAATTTGAGCATAAATGTGGTATCAAAATACATGGATGCACTCTACAATTGTATACTCATTTCATAAGTTTGCACATATATATAGTATATTAAAAATTCATATCAAGAACTTTTTAAGGACAAAGAATAGAAAATAAGTTATTGCCACAGATTATATTTAAGGTATGCAAGGCCTCAAAAGCAAAGTACACTTTTAGCTTTAAGAACGGAAAACTTTTTCAGTTATGATTGTAACAGAGTTTTTCTCTAAGTGTACTTATATATATATATATATATATCTTAACATTTCCACGCTCTCTAGCTTAATTGGTTTCCGAGCGCCTTGAGGCACTTCAGTTGCGGATTTTGAACATAATACATAGTTAATATATAATATATTCTATTTCTATATTCATGCTATAATGACAAATATGTCGTATGGACAATGTTTTGCTTGAAAATGTTGCATTTGTCAAGCTTAGGCTTTTGATACTCGACAACAGGCTCCATAATTAATGAGCTCTCAAAATTTGCTAATGGCCACGAGCTAGAATGAGCTCCTTCTTAGCACGTTCTTGAGGTCAAGTATAGCATAATGTCGAGCTTAGAATGCTTGTCAGATAAAAAAGTCTTCTGAAAGCTCTACGATGAACACAGGATCATATTGACACAACAAATAAATACCTACTGTTTTATGAATATATATTGATGATGCGTATGTGACAGGTGGAGAACTCTTTAAACGATGCAATTTTCAATTTCAAGCTAATAATTTTACTCCCAGGGGATGCGTTTCCTGTCTTTACATGCCTAAGTTAACACTATCTTAGCCATCTTGGTCACAAAAACTAATCGAAATATTCTTGATTTATTTGAATTTCTTTTATTCTGGAACCACTTATTAGGCAGCACAATAGCGGACCATTGTAACAGCTCTTAACTGTCTCCAATTTCCTTTTGGATCAGTAAACAAGTTTTTCATTTTAATGGGCCATGTTTGCTGATGACTGACAACATTTTGTCAATAGAAATTTCACATATATATTTTTCCATTAAATTGCCTTTTGTCAATGCTCAATCAATGAGAGAGTGAAACTGAAATTTAACTTTGAAATTTCGTGTTCTTTGAAATGTGAAACTCGCCAATTACAGGGTGCAAAATGCCATGAATAATATGTGTCTAAAGCATTGTTTAGGTCAGGATAACTGCACGGGGAGATGCAGGCAGTGTTTGGGTGCGAAAATGTTATAAGGTGCTTGTTGTAAGCGTTGCAAGTGCTTTAAATGGCACTTGTATTAAGTGCAACAGCTGCTGCCGCTGTTTAATCAACATCAACATCAACATCATCATCATCAGCTTAATCGTCATTGTCTTCTTCATAAGATTCCGCTGCTGCTTGTCCCCGGCACACATTTTCAAGTATTTCGTTGATGTGTGTGTGTGTGTGTAAGTATGTGTTTGTGTGTGGCACACACTCATTCACAGACTTCGTTTGCATAATAATTTCACTCATTACATTTAGTTGCGCTGCAAACACCCCACACAGCCCTCTTCCACTCTAACTGAATATGCAGCAGATACATTTATTTGCCAGGCGTTGCCAGAGGATTTATGCCTCGCATGTGCCAGCATGTGGCAATTCTTAAGCCAACTATGAGGTCAAGATGCGGCAGCATACCCACTCACTCACAAGCACACTCACACAGACTTCCATTAAGCCTGAACTGTTTGTGTGTTGCAGTTTCTTAAACGTTTTCATCATTATACCCAGCACCCGTTGCACATATGCAGAAGAGGGTATTCTGGATTTGCATAAATTTATGTAAATCAAAAAGACAAGAGCCATTTCCGTTTTCTTTAAAAGTAACTTAATCAGCGTCGATAACAGAGATGATGCGCCAATGGTTGTGCATGTCATTGTCTGTTTTTTAAGTCTTTGGGACACAACCAAAACCTAATGAACCTGTTGCATTTCAGCTGAGATGGTATACCATAAAAGGAATAGAAGGCAATCTATATTCTAGTCATATACTCCCATGTAAAATAGTGTTGTTTAATATTCGTCTGTCTTATGTTCATCAATTACTTAATGTCAATTGTCCATTCGCAGTTTAATTGATTTGCCAACTTTGGTGACTCTAACTTATTTTCCATTGAAGTTATTCAAATTGCAATTTGCATACCCGGCGCTGGGCCCACTGTGCGAACTTTGAGCGCTGCATGAACTTTGCGGGTTCTAACGAGCCACATAAAATGTTCCGCTTGCCGCATGCCGCATGCCACTTGCAAGCCAAGTTCAAAGTGTTGCAGCAAAAGTTTTGCCTCGCTCAATGTTGTTGCTCGGTTTTGGGCTAGAAGTTGGTTCCCAAAATCTTTTTTTTTTTTTTTTTTTTTGGTTTGTCGAATTACAAATATGCGAATTTTTATTTGGCATTGGAATTGGCGCATTGCCTTCATATATATATATATATATATATATATATATATATATATATATATATATATATATATATATATATATATATATATATATATATATATATATATATATATATATATATATATATATATATATATATATATGTATTTGGTTGCTGCTAAATATTGCCTAGTTATAACTAGATATAATCATAGTTATGCGAATAATATGTGGCTTTAAAATTAAATCATAGATTGTTGTCTGTGTTCTGTTGTTTAAGTTTCAGGATTCCCTTTGTTCCCAAAACTTTTAACAATGCACAATCAGTTTTAGCTTAGCATGACTGGTGAGCAAAGAGCGAGCTGCCTGATAAAGCTTTAAAGGCCAACAATTATTCCCAATTCTGTTTGCTATTGAATAGATATAGATGTCGGTTTGAGCCAACTAAGCTTCACGTTTGCTTAAGAGCTCATAGACCTCATTCATAGCTGTTCAGTCGGAAATCTAAGCTTGAAATTTTGTGTTTTTCAGTTTTGTTGGCAATCAAATCAATTGAGCACATAAGCCAAGCACAACATTCTTAAAGTAAAGCCTTTAAATGCTTTTATTAAATAATCTCCTTATGATAGCTCGAAATATACATGCACATATATATGTACGCACTTAAGTATATCTATTTGTGTGCAGCTCAAGCTACAAACATTCTTGAGGACTTGTCCAGCATTTCAGCTTCTGTTTCGTTTATTTAATAAATAGCCGACTTTATTCGCTGTCCGTAGCGTCTGTCCAGCTCAAAGCTGTCTCTGCAGGAATGCATTTACCGTCGTTCACTTGAACGTCATCTATTTTTATGCGCCATCCTTTTGCCTTTATAGAACTTTCCATTCCATTCTCGCTGCTCTTTAATCTCGGAGCTTGGAGCTTGGAGCTCGGAGTATTGCGCCCATTGCCAGTTCCAGTTCCTGCCTTGTGGCGCATTTCCTTTTCAGTTCTTGGATGCAACAGCAATTCACTTAACTTACTCAAGTCGTTGTCGGCATAACTTCCTCACCTTCTCTTCTTCACCTCTTCTTCTGCCTGTGATTCTCAAACAGAAAAAGAGTGGAATCAGAGAGCTTAAATCCAAGCAGGATAGTCATCCCACACGCTGAGCTCGGCGCTTAGTGTTTTAATGCCAATGCGAACACACATTTTATACAATTTCTTTTATGTACGAGTATATACATTTCGAAATCCTTTGGTTCATGCATTTGTACGCTTTATTTAACCATGGAGAGCGGATTGCCAGTGGGATTGGGCGTAATTGTGTGGGTCGAGTTACTGTCAACTCTAATAAGGGTCGCAAAAAAAAAATAAGTAAATAAATAAAACTATTTACAGCTGGCAACAGCTAAGCACATGAAGCTGCAAATCTATGCCAATGATGCGAAAATGTCTGGAAACTCACAGCAAAAATAAAAAACGGATTGCAGGCGAGCCTCTTGAGACAGTTAGTCTCGAAACTTTTCGCATTGAAATCGATTTTGTTTGCTTGAAGTGGATTAGACAAAGTTGATAACTCAATAGTAAATGCATGAACAGCTCTTAGCTATAGCATTTTTTCTATTCTTAAAAATGACTGAGTTGAATGACACACTGATTGATTGATTGTTTAATAACATGACTCCAGGTTCAGCAAGGGGAATCATTTTCTATGAATATTTAAACTGTCTGCAATTATAAACCAATTATTTATTAATTTTACAAATGTTTTACAAATTATGTATCTTTGTAATGCTGGGGTGTCACAAGAATTGAAATACTTTCAGTTTGGTAAATAAACTCACACTTCAAATAACCTGTTTACCATTTCTTTCTTATGTGAGATCGTTTAGCACATGTTAGCACTGTTAACTCTTTTATAAACACCCAAAAGCCCTTTGTAACTGTTTTATGGGCTTCAGTGAAATTGGTTCTAAGTAGACCAACGGCCAGCCTGTTAAACGACTCACAACTTGTCAAGTAGTTGCTAATTGAACTGATTTAAGTGACTGTCACTTCCCCTCTCTCGCTTGCAAAGAATTTGAGTATTTGGTGTGAGAATTCTTAGACTCTTCTGCTGGCTCAGTTGTACATTGGATCTTCAGCCGTATAGAGACTTTGCTGTCATGCTGAGAGCAATTGCCGTTTTCTATTTAACAGCCTTGGCGCTGGCCAGCAGCAACTTAAGTACCCGTCCAATTGATCATCTGCAACGCTTCAGCAGATCTCTGCTATTTCCAGCTACCTCCCCAACACGTGTCCAGTTCATTGGCGGCATTGGCATTCCAGTGGGGGACTTAAATTTTGAGTCGGTTACATCGGGCTATGTGCTAAAAACGGAATACTTTCTGCCCACTACAGCCGAAGAGATCACCAGAGTTTATCTCAAGCCGCAGCCCATAACAGCCAGAGAACATGCGGGTCACATGGAAGAAGCATCCGGCATGGGCTCGATGTATCGCTGGGTCATCTATCGAGGCATCGAGATGGTCTTACAGAACATAAATATGCCTGGACGCAGCTGCCTGCTGCGCATCATTTGTGAACACGCAGCGCAGCCCTTGGGCCATGAAAGTGGCTTACTAGGTGAACTGCTGCACATAGTGCTGACGCCATCAAGCTCTTCGGATCACTACGCGCTGCATACCGATCGGGATTATTTGGTTGCGGAACGTTTTGGCAAACGCAGTGGCAACTGTGAATCTGCCTATGGACACAAATGTCCAAGCTCTCCAATGGGACTGATTACGATATTACTATGAGTTTTTAGTACAATAAAAAGATTGTGATAAATTTTAATTAAAGTGAAAATGAGTTCAACAAAAGTGTTTCTAAGTGTTTACGGTTAAGGGTGTCATACATATTCGGTAGGTCTTGCCTAGTTCTTTGATAACAAGTAAGAGTATTCTAGTCGGCAATGTCCGATTAGAAGATACGCTTAGCCATGCGATGAGCTGATATTGCAATCATTTTACGCTTTTTTCTATATTCTTAGTAAACAATACATGCACAAAACAAGCACACGCACACATAAGCACGCGCGCCGCTTACTGGTCACTCTATGCTGTTCAACGGCTGCTCATGGACTGGAGAAAGGGCTATACTTTGTTGAATAGTTTTTCTTTTAGGAAGAGGGGGAGGTAGCCACAATCCGAAATATATACAATCTGCGAATTCATTATAGGAATCCCTAAAGTAAATTGAATCTTTCCTTATCTTGTGGTATTCAAGCTACACTTAAAAACGGAAATAAAATTACCAGTTCTTATCGATAATATGGAAATAGGAAGATTAAAAAAATATTTTAATCTCGTACTGCGTATGTTATTCAAGAACATATTTTCTGCCTGTTATAAACATTTTCACAAACCCATTTAACCCTGATTTCTCATTTTCATTGGGTAAAGAATTTGTTTGTAATTTCAAAGAGAATACACAGTATTTTTGTTTTCTAGCTTATGCTCTAACATTATTATTATATATAAGATATTATACATAATATTATTATATATTATATAGTAGTATATTATATATTATATATAAAATTATATATTATATATTATATATTCTATATTAATATATATATAAAAACATAAGAAAAAATAAAATTGAAGATCAAAATTTATAATTATCATTTAATAGAACATTTACTGCCATTTATTTTTTGAAAATAAGTGCATTCAAATGTTGACCGCAACTACGCTTCAGGTGGTCCATTCCAAAAGCCAATTTATTAATCACTCATTCGAGCATTTCGACCGGTATAGCGCGAATAGCCCCTATAATACTGGCTTCCAGAGTTTCAATCGTAGCTGGTTTATCAACGTAGACTTTGGTGGCCAACTAACAGGTCGTAAGCGTTAAATCAGCTGCTCTCCGAACTGAAATTATTGTTTCACGAGCTGTATGGCAAGTGGCCCCGTCCTATTGAAAGCATACCTCAACGAAATCATTAGCTTCAATTTCAGATCGCAAAAAGTCCGAAATTATGTTTTATATATGTTGTTTTCTTTGGGTGCTCTGCATCGCAAATGCAGAAATTTTGCTTATTGACGTAACCGTTAAGCCAGAAAGGCGTTTTATAGCTGAACAAAATTTTGGTAGAAAACAACGGATTTTCTGCGATATTTTTAAGAGTCCAATCAGCAAAACGGGACGTGTAAGGCTTTAGATAATGAAATGGCAAAAAATACTTAGCAAAACGACGATGGCAGTTTGATAAAAAGTCACGCGTGATCTGTAAAAAAAATCCCAAAAGAAAAATACCTTATGATTGATCACCCTGTATATTAAGTAAGCAGAAGGCCCAAAATATTACATGAATTAAATAATATATAATATAGTATTGTATTTTAAGCACAGTGAACATTTTAAATTTTTTAGCAGCTGTGCTATCAATTTCACATATTATTTGGTGGATGGTTTGTTTATATTAGTTTAAAACTTTTCATGTGAGTTCATTACCATATACAAACAGTGATGTGCCTCTAAACAGTTAACGTCTTTTAGCATAGCCAGATGTCAAATTTATTTTATCACTACAAATAAACAAATTTCTAAAAACTTCTCACCAATGTCATCTACGAAAATTATCACGCTTTAGAATCTAGCTATTGTTAGTATCAAATATTGGAAGAAGTAGGTGTAAATGCATTTACCGATAAATCGAAATCTTAAATAAAAAATATAAAAGTGATATCAGTCAGCGTTTAGTTCTTGACGAGATCTTCAATGGACTTCACCATGCAGCCAACACTTCTCTTCATATCTTTGGCTGTTGTGGGCAGTGGTACAATGATCTATCCAAAGATTGCGCCGTCACCTGTTACGTTTCTCTGTGCCATTGGCGTTCCAGTCGGAAACCTGCCCTTCGAGACCGTCGTCTCTGGCTACGCGTTGCGGATGCAGTACTTCCTGCCCAACAACGCCTCAGAGATTACAAGCATCTATCTTAGGCCGCAGCCGATAACGGACAGAAGCAACCACAAGAATGATTTCACATTGAGCTCAATATATCGCTGGATATTATATAATGGCATTGAGATGATTCTAGAGAATATGAATCTGCCTGGACACAGCTGTCTGTTGCGATTGATCTGCGACCACGCGGCGTTGCCATTAGGCCATGAGAGTGGCTTACTTGGTGAGGTTTTGCACATCATTTTAACACCCTCAAGCTCAAAGGATCAGCTGAGTAGGCGCAAGGATCACAGCTATCTAGCAGCAGAACGTTTGGGTAGGCGTGGCAGTAACTGCGCGGCTGTCTTTGGCAGAAAATGTAAGACTTCGCCCCTAGACTTAATAACTGTATTATTATAAGTGATAGGTTAAATGAAGAAGCAATAAAAATTGTATTAAGGAAAATTACAATTATATATATTTGACTATTAGAGACTTGGCAACATGTAATTAGATTTTAATTTTAATTATTAAAGCTATCACAGCATTATTCCAATTGACTTTTGACTGACAACTGGCAACTATCAAATGCAATAGATGTTGTTTCGGTATCACGTGGGCAAAGGTGTGATAATTACATAGTTGATAAACATTTTAATTAGTTTTCGTACGGCCTGTGATTCGCATAGTAATCAGCATCAATTGTAATTACGTATGCATGCTATTTCAAGCACACACGACGTATGCGTAATATGCGTGCGATTGAATGTTGGTGTGGGCGTGTGGGTGTGGTGTCGTGTGGGTTAGCGGGTATGAATGTCAGAGCTGTATATTACACTTAAATTTAAATAGTAAATATAATTTATATGAATTATGTGCCGACTACATGCGTTTAATACAAATTTATTTCAACGCCTCCCTCATTAGGACCACATTCCGAACACGTACGTATCAACCACCGCCCACTGCCATGTCCTCATCGTAATGGGCTTAAATACTTTGGCACGCAATCGGCTTGTCCATGTGTGCATGTCCATGTCCAGAGCGCACACAGCCGTAAAATAATTACATACACATTGAATAAAACGCGACATGAAACAGAAACAAATCAAACCCCGCTCATCCTTCAGTCTCTTCTCTGCCTTTTGGGGTCAGTGAGCGCTGCTTAGGCTGCAGGCGTGGCTGGGTAAACTCAAACTGTTTGCTTTTGGCATTTCAATGCCGTTCGACCAAATGGATTTAATATTAATTAGCTGGCTGACAACGCAAGCGGCAAACCAATTGAGTAAATTCCTTTTGGAAGGCATTCCGCATACGCTCTGTGGCCCCCGGCGATCTTAGCACACAGCAAATTAAATCAAAATATTGCTTGGTAAACAAGGAACACAGCTTCACTTGTTGTGTTCTCCAACATATTGTGCTTAGCGCAAGAACAAACAGCCTTTCAATATTTTTAAAAACTTTCTCCTACATGAAAACAGAAAAAAATATGTATGATAATTGAATTCAAACAATAGCAGCAGATAGAGTCAAAGTCGTACAAAAGTTCGGAGCTTTTCCGGTTTGGCTTACCAGCTGCAGCCGCTTGTCTTCAATTTGGTCCTATCCTGAGGCCACTCAAAACAAGCAAAGGGGTGAGCTTGTTTGCTTAATTATTTAGCCAAATGCAAATGAATTTCTGTCTGCCTTTGTAACCCATGCGAACACCGGCACTTGAGTGCTGCCCACCGAAATTCAAGTTAGTTTTTAATCAAATTAGTCGAGCACAATGCAACAATTAACTGACGAAGATTTAATGCTCTGTCCACAAGTCAAAATTGTGGGCTTTGTTAAAAAGAGAAAAAGGTTTTTTATATAAACTCATCTAATATAGAAGTCTTTCAACCACAAATATTATAATTATTTTAAGTGAAAAAAGAGCATTTAGGAGTTCCGATTTGAAAGATGTATCTTATAACTTTGTATTGCAATAGTTAACAAGTAAAATTGTTACAGTCGGCGTGACCGGCTGTATAATACTTGTTCACAATCCAAAAACAGTTTAATACTTTTTTTTTCAATTTCACGAGGAAGTCATAGTCACTTAACTGTCAAATGTTGAAACTCTAGCTCCAAAATATTGGCAAATATATTTTCACCGTGCTGCCACGTCCCCAAGGGGCATATACGTACTTAAATACAGTTGCGATAATTCAGTTGAAGATACAGTTTTGTCTATTTGCAGCGCCCTAAGTAAGAGTGGATATATAATTTTTAGGCAAGCCTTACAGTCTACAATAGCATAATTATTAAAAATTGGCTCTAAGGCTCCGAAATAGTGGATAAAAACAACTTATTCACGACTTGCGATGTTCCCAAAGCAGTGTAATTTTTTTTAGACAGATATGTGAACTATATATTTTTAGCTAATAGCGGCTCTATTTTACCAGCTATAGTATCTGCCGATTTGTTCGCCTCTAGTCTGATGAGCCGAGGGTACCAACTGTTATATGTCACAAATTTCTCATCTCTAGCTTTAATAGCAACAAAACGTTTCGTTCATACAGCAAAAAACTAATAACTGCTTCACTTAATGACCAAGTGTAAAATTTTGCACTTTAAAACAAGACTTTAATTTCAATTTAAATTTATTTTGAGTACTAACAATAAACTGTTTAGCTTAATACCGTAACTGACAAGTCTGCGGCAGTGTAACCTCACGTTTTAAATATGCCAACTCTGCCAAAATAGCTGACTGTGCTGAAAATCCTTTTACACTAACAAATTTTTTTTTTGGTCTGTCAGAGAGGAGAGTGTGGCAGTGTGTGTGTGGGTGTGTGTGTATTTCGGTGTGTGTTTGTTGTCTGTCAAAGATTTGCAATTTTGTAGTGTAAAATTTATGGGCAGACGTTAAAGATAAACGTGCTGTCATTGATTAACGAGTCCTTGTCGAGCATTGCTGGCCATGGCCTGGAGAAATAACCTCACGGCAGCCACTATGTGAAGTTCAGGTTGTGTTTTTGTGGTGTCGGACGATATTTTGGAAAATATTTTGAGTGGAAATGATTGTGCCGAAAACTTAAAAGATAAAACCTTGGCAAAACGGAAGCGTACATAAATCAGTTAGTAAATGTGACTTCCTACTTTTGTCGAATACTTGACGCGCAACAGGGAGGCGGACACAGGACGACGGTGCTGTCCTGTGCTGTTCTGGCCTAGCATAGCCTAGTCCGACCTAAGTGCTGCATGAACGCAAAAGGTAAAAAGGACCAAAGTCCAAATGCAGCCAGATGGGGGATTCTTGCTGTGCAAGAGGCTGTGGCTTGGCTTAGCAGCCAGGAACGAAGAGGGAGACAAATCGCAGGATGCTGGACACAGGAGGCAGGACGCAGGAGTCTGAAGAAGTGCGCATAGATTGGCAACATTTGATGGCAAAAGTTACGTTCGCATTTATCTTTCGTGCAAGTGTCACTTGTGAGTTTCTTGAACCACAGCCAAAACGACTAGTGCCGGAGATAAGGAGTAGCAATGAGAGGGGGCAACAACAACACAAACATCACGTACTACTCCAGCAGAAACAACAAGAACAACAACTATTACTGGCAGCAACTAAGTGGCAAAGATTCAATGTTAAATATTGTGGCACAACCTTTAAAATTGACTTTAAAAATTGACGTTGACAAATGAGCTGCAGCAGTGTCGGCATTGGCTTCTGCAGCCGCTGTGGCAGCTGCAGCGGAACAGGAACAGGAACACGATCTACTCAGCACCGCATTCAATAAACAATTGCCGTACTCAAAATGCAGAAGCTTAGTTGTTGTTAATTAAGCACTCAGCAGGCGAGCTTAAATGCTCGATAAATGCCATCGAATAATGCAGTAGTTCCCTTTGACTTTTATCGATTGTCGCAATTAAACCGTTGCGGTTCCTTGTGCCATTCAGTAAATGGCCCATAAATGCCATTCTCAATCATTTGGGATTTTCTTAATGAATTCACGAGTGTTTATCGTACGTCAAAAATATGTTTTCCTCGCATATGAAATCCATATAATTTGAGAAAATTATTGCAAAATATAATCTTTCTATTAACCAGTCAAAGAAAGTGTTCTTTCGTAATCCTCTATATCTGACGCATAGAACTTTCAATTTTATTTAGAAATATTAGCCAGATTGCTCTTTATCTGACTAAAACTCAATTTCAAAATATTTCAATAAGATGATTCTATCTATCATATCAACTGGGAATATTATTATTCATTCGCTTTTTTAATAGAATAACTTTACAAAATCACTTTAATTCGATAAAAGTGAAGCACTGTACTCGAAATATTTGAAAATATTGATGGCTATCGATTATTTATCGATTCACACTTTGGCTCTTCCACACTGTGAGTCCCACTCTCGCCTTAGGCAAACTACCGCAATTGATTCACCTGCTGCGTCGTTAATTTCCGTTGCTTCAGTCGCAGCTCGTAGCAGCCGTTGTTAAGTTTTCTTCCGTTCTTGCCAATTTGCATGCATGACATGGTAATTCACCGTCGCAGATCCTCTCTGAAAATTCACCGAGGCCCCAGTGGGTAATTGTGTTGCATCGATGTAATGACAAAATGTTACAACTTGAACGCAACGTTTGCCATTTGCGCGGTGCGTTGACAAATTGGCTGTCGCTGCCGCAGCTGTTATTGTTGGTCTACCTGTTATTGTTGTCGTTGTTGTGCGTGCGCGTGTGTGTAGTGTGTGTAAGTGGGCGTGTATGCGACAAAGTGGGCGTTTTGAACTTCAGCTTTATGTTGCCACCTCCTCGCACAAACACACACACACACACACACACACACACACACACACACACACACACACACACACACACACACGCACACATTTGAATAGCATTTGTGTGCTTTGATTTATGTGGCTTTAAATAATTTACAATCAAGCATTTGACAGAATTGCCAACTCCTTGTAGACGCATATCTAGGTTTGTCAGCTTACCGTGAATTATGGCTGTGTATTTCATGCTGCTCAGATTATCCAAAAAACATTTACTACAAACTAGGCGGCATTCAACTCGGCTGTCTATCAGATTTATCAGCTTGCTAAAGCAATTTCATTATATTTGTTACTTAATGTGTGCGGCCTAGAAGTGTTCTTATTCATATTTGAGTACAAACATATCAATGGTTTGCTATAAGTATTTACTTAAGAAAGTGTTCGACCTTGATATTAAGAAAAAAAAAAACAGATCCAAAACTAAAAATGTATTTAATTAAATTATATGCAGGTACTTAAACTGAAACCTATGTCATTTAGTTAAGTTTAATAAAGCTTCAAGCCTTTTCAATCGAATAAGCTACTCAAATGAGACTTGGCTAAAGTTTCTTAGTTAACGCACCTGCACATTGTCTCTGCTGATTATCATAATAAAGCGACAGTAGCATCAGCAGTAGTCAGTGCTGTAAATGAGACATTGCTATACTGTGTTGCGACAGTACGTGATGGCAACACGTCGTATGCGCAATATTAATTATTCAATGCGCGGCGTGCAGTTAGACAGGGCAAAGGGAAACTTTTACTGCTTTCCCTCTCCGTCTCCCTCTCTCTCTCTCTCTCTTTGTCTGTCGCCATCTCAACTCTGGCCTGTGCTTTGAATTTAAAGTTGAATCTTGAAACAAACACGCGATGCGGCAATAAACGTGCAATTTTCTCAAAATTACAAAAATGTGAGCAAACATTTTATTTGCGCTTTTAACTTTGTTGCCGGTTGCCAGTTGCGAGTTGCCAGTCGCCAGTTGCCAGTTGCCTGGCATAAATCTTTTTGCAATTCTTACAACCAGTTGCCTGGGCTTTTATTTTCATTTCATTTTGTCTGCTTTCTTTGCATACATATACATACGTATACGTATACGTATACGTATATATCTCTCTCTTCTTCTTGGCTCATTTTTTCTTTGCGTGTTGCAGTGACAAGAATTTGAATAATTCGCCAAATGTGCCAAGTTGAAATGTTAAAATTCGCATCGACTTTGGCCTCACAACCCAAGCGGATGTTGGCAAGCGTCTGGCTGCTTCCTGTTTGGAATATAACTGAAACTCACGACTGCCAAATGATTGCAAATGGACGACGCCCGTCTCCGACGAGGCGTCGCACCGCTTCAGTTGTTATTGTTGTTGCCTCTCGCTTAGTTTAATGCACCGTTAAATTTATAGCCGCAGCACAAAAAATTATTTAACGCAATTTCACTAATGTGTGTCGCAGCCATAAACAGCAGCGTCTGAAAGAAATACGAAGCTGTTGACAAAGGCTGCGTCTCATTAAAAGTGTAGCAAAAGGGATGCGCCTTAAATAGTTGCCTTTGAGCCTAGAATTTTTTGAGCATGCGTTTTCCTTTGCATCAGCATAAGTAGTTGACAACAGCAAAAGTTGTTGTTGCTAATGGAGATGATGATGCTGTTGCTGCTGCTATTGATTGTTATTGATGACGTGGTTGTTCTTGTTGTTGGTATTGTTATCGCTGTTGTTCTGGTTGTTCTTGTTGTTAGTGTTGTTACTGTCGTTACTGTTGCTGTTTCTTATGGGCATGCTGTTGTTGTTGCTGATGTAGACAATAACTATTCCTGCCTCCTTCATTGCCTTCTTTCATGTTGTTATCTCAAGAATTTTTTAATAAAAGGCGCTATGCATTGAGAAAATTAATAAGTAGTGGCAGCGACAACAGCAATACAGCAGCAACACAATACCAATATGAAGAGCAACAGCAGCAGCAATAACAATAGCTCAATCAATAACAGCAGCATCATTGGCAACAGCATGAAGAACAACAACTACATATCCATCAACTGTTGCAACGGCAGCATCACCATATTTACCAGCAACAATAGCGTCGCAATAAGCAACAACTTCAGAAGCAGCAATAAGAACAAAAACAACACCAGCTACAAGAGCAATAGCCGAACAGCAACAACATATCCAACAGAAAAATATTAAACTGCAGCGAAAACGGATGCAACAACGTCTGCTAGCATAATAGTAATAAGAAGAGCAAAAACAACAATATTATCAATATCAACTACGTCAGCGGTAGCAACAGCAGTTTTATCTGCAACACCATTAGCAACAGCAACAAGAACACAAACGGCAACAATAAGAACAATACTACCAACATCAAACTATATCAACAGATGCAGCAACAGCAAAAGCAACAGTAACACCATGAAGAACAGCAGCACCAACAGCATCGACAACAGCATTGCCAACAGCATTGCCAACATTGGCAACAACAAAAACAGTAATAGAAGAAACAACAACAATATCAATATGCACTCAATCAGCCCCACCAATAACATTAAGACCAGCAGCAACAGGGGCTGCACCAACAACAGTCAGCAACAGAAACAACAACAGCTACAGAAGCAACAGAAACAAAAACAGTTTCTTCATCAACAGCAGTTGAAGCAGAACGAACAACTCTCTTTCCATCAGGAACTGTCAAGTTTGCAGCTTATGGGCGCTGGCCACGCCCTCCAGGCGTAACTGCTGCGTGACTTGAGCGTTGCACACTGGAATTTTAAAATACCGAAGCATGCGGTGCGTGGAATACTTTCAGCCAGGGGCATAACTATTCCGTAGCACATCCAAAGGAAATTTCCACCCAAGGGACAAAGGTCGGGTAGGCGTGGCCTTACACCCGCATAGCTATGGATAAGCAATTAGTTGAGTAGTCAACTGGCAGATGACACGAACTGAAATAGTCTAGGTAAAAATCATATAGCACAATGGCATTCGAATACGTGCTATGTAGCTGGAATTGCAGCAACTGCAAGGCAAAATCCATAAATGTTAGCAACTACACTGATCACTACAGTGATGACATCGTCTGAAAAACTATTTAAATTCATAAGCCAACTTTATTCAGCTTTCCACAGCTTGGTGGCAGACATTGACCTAAAACAAAATACACATGTGCAGAAGCTAATGGATTTATTTTATTTTTAGATGAGGTTTATTTGAGATACCCTTTCGCACTCTCACAGAATAGCTGCACAGACATACACTTGTTATTCTTAAGGGCCCAAATTGCTTTTTACATATCATTAGCAATATTAGCATTTAAGAAACATAAACAGGGTCAACACTTTGAAATGTTGTACGAAAGTAAACCGAAATACGCCCAAAACAACAGACCCAAATGAAATCAATTTGCCGGCACAAATATTTGGGGCCCATAATACGAGCCCCAAAAATGGTCTAATTATGCGTGGTCATATGCGGGTCAGTTGCCCAACTCAAAAGCAAATATGTAAAGTCTTATGACCCACGCACGCCCACACGCAAAAAAAGGTGCACACGTGTGCACCTGTATTTGAGTGGCTGTGTATATGTGAGTGTATTTATGTCAGTGTGTGTGAAGAAGTAAGCTCATTATTGTAGAGATTTTGTTTGCTTCTAGCTGATCAAGTTTTATTTCCGAAGTAATTTTATTTAGTTGGCACCCGTTGAATCAAACTCAGCTCTAATAGGCTCGTCGCATGAGACTGTTTCCAAGTGTCGGTCATTGCGGGCAGCGACGATTGAGCAATTTCAGATCGAGTGCTCCCAATGAGCTAAACCAGCATAGAGCATTTTATCAGCAAGCACAGTTGGGATAAGCATATGGCAAAGTTTCATGATTATGCCTTATATGTTGGGTAAATAGTAAGTTACAAAACAATGGTTAGATCCCTAATTGTGCTAAATTTTAAGCTAAAAGTATATTACTCAAATTATCAAGATCTTTTAGAATTAGCGGGTATTGTAACAAGTCTCTTCGCTAATTCTAAAAGATCTTGATAATTTGAGTAATAGACTTTTAGCTTAAAATTTAGCTCAATTAGGGATTATTTGTAATGTATCCAAATATAAATCATTTCTGTATTCGAAAACAATAAAATCAAAATTAAAAAATATGTATCAGTAAATAGAAACAACAGCACAAAAATAAACTGGATACGAAGCTAATCCGTAAAGGCAGAAAAAGGTTATCATGTAGCACTAGACACACACAAACAGTGTACACTCACATTCATTTAAAACAGCTGTGTCCACGTAAGCCACTTATACGAGGACGAGAAGAGAATGAAGCCTGGGCGCTTGCTCAAATTGGTTGGGTCCGTGTTTAATTGAGTTTGAAATAGGTGCCAGTTATTTTTGTTTTTTTTTTTTTGGGAACTATTCTGCGAGGAATACGACGACGCATGAAATTGGCTTACTTTTAAGTGCTGCCCATGTGCGTACACGTGGGTGTGTGTATGTGTGATTGTGTCCCGCTAACAGTAAGTGGATTTTCGCCTACCTGCTAACGCACCTTTTTTGTAAAAGTTAATTAGGTTAACGCGCCGGGCCCTTTGCGGCTTAAGTTGGAGCACAACATTTCGTTGACTTTGAAATGAATTTGTTTTTCATTTAGCAACAGAACATGCTGAATTTGATTTCGAGAGTGCTCTGATTGAGATTTTTAAATTCTCTCCCACTTGGCATTGTAATATGCCAATTTATGTGCGCTCGTCCCGCAATCCTTTTGCCAAATTCATTTATTTCAATTGTTCTTGAAGCTTTCGGAGCCGGATAGCGAAAAAAATTCCGTAGTCTACTATACGGCATAATAAGCAGTTTTTATGCAGCGCACATTGTGTGACTGGCGTTTTTATTGTTTCCGGCCGCATTCGAATTGTCAGATTACAGTGGAACCAAAGTTCGCATTAGTCGAAACATATTTATTTGATTTGATATGAATTATCATTAGCATCGAAGAAATACATATCGAAGAAAATAAATTTTATTTAAAACCTGTTTTTAGAGTACCTAACAGAAATAAATCGATTTGATTCCACTGTGCGTGGCTGCCTGTTACCAGAGGGGGCGGATGACTGTCAATGGGCGTGTCGGGTACGCGTATTTGCCGACTTTTCAAACGGCGCAAACTTTTTGTCTACATTCGTTTCATTTTATAACCCCGCAACCGAATAAAACAAAACAAAAGTTTTTCAACTTTTTGGATTGTGGATTGTGGGCCTTTTCCTGCCTGGCGTTTTGTTTAGCATCTGACTGCCAACATTTCGCGAGAGTCTGTCTCTTGACTTATTTTTATGACTGTCTGTCGATGTGCACCCTAAACAGGCAACCACCCAACCCAACCACTCCACCGCCCTTCCCGCCAGCTGGCGTCCAAATTACTTACAAAGTACTTATTTGCCTATTTGAAAAGCCATTCGCATAAATGCCAACAGCAGTACAAGGATGGGAATTAGCTTAAAGCCAATGAAGGATACGTGAAAGAGAAACGAGAGCGCGCGAAAGAGAGGAACTGAAGTCTTTCTTAAGAAATGTAATAAAATTAGTTCAAAAGTGCAGCTGTATAAACAACTACCTGATAAACGTAATGTTAGAGTGGTTGATAGAATGGGGTGTAACCCGCTGTGCAATACCCGTTCCCACTTTAAAACTAGCCCAAAACAACCAATCATTTAGATTTGAGTTCTGTGCTCTGTTTATTTCAATTTTAATATTTTGGAAGGAATCCTTTGTAATCTTTATCCCAAAATTATTGGCTAAAATAAAACTGTGAGACACCTTGTTTTTACTTAAATCGATCACATCTTCAGTTGGCCTTAATACATTACCTAACACAGACATTAACGGGCTCGCGAGGATACCATACAGCTTTTTGTTGAAAACTAATATACCCTTTAGTTGCTTTTGTGACGGGTAGAATGAAAAGCACCCACAGCCCTTTTACACATAATCTCGGCAGCAGTTGCCGCGAGGTCTCAGCTCCAGCCTCAGTCCTAGTCTCTGTCGCAAATTGAGCCACTCGAAAATGCGGACACTGGAATTTGCATAAAATGTTGCAGTGGGGCTGTGCCGCCTACTGTTTGGGCAATCGCCAGCCCGTTTCCGCGGCGCGCCTCCTGCTAGCTTGGCATTTTTTTATTAAATTTTATTATTATGTTTTGCATAATTTTCAAAACACTTTTCCCATTTTTTATGTTTGCCTCATTTTTGTTTTTTTTTTCTTACTTTTTGCTGACTCTGTCAGAAATAGGACAAAAAACATAAGCAACAGAAATTATGTAAAAACGTTTTTGAGTACACTTTGTAATTTTGTTGGTTTTGAAATAAATTTGACTAACGTTATTTCATACTCTAAGCTAAAGCAGTTGTCAAAACTTAATTACTTTCATTTGCACAGCACTGCAAGTCTTTAGCCTTAACGAAGAATTCCTAAACTCAGGTGATTGTATAATCAACCAAAAACAAAGCAATTTCCTCACTCAACCACATAACAATGTGTGTATGTGCTTGTGTGCTCAGTCCTAATGAGGATTACGTGAAGTTTCATTAGGTATATAATAAATAAGTAGCAAGTCAAATAAAACACAGGCAGGGAAAGGGGCAAAGGCAAGGGCAGGAGCAAGACCTAAAGATGAAAGTGCTGCCTGGGAGAAATAACCAACGAATTGAATCAAATGCTAAACAGACACGCAGGCATATTAAAATTTAGACACGTACATATTCTATTGCATGTATTTCAACGCTCTGGGTGTATCAGTCTCACACTCACACACACACTCACTCCCACACAGAGCTAACACAGACGGCGCAACATCAAAATCTGCTGCAGAACAAGGCATTCAACTACAATAAGAATGGCTACAACAACAACCACATAAACCCAACCCAACTTAACAACAACAACTATAACAAATAAGACAGCTTTGGTCGGTTGAGAACGACGAGGAGTTACCCTTAACAGCAAATAATATGTATATTCTCTATTTAAATATATTTTGATGTCCTCCACAATTAAACTTTTATTAACTATATGAATTCATACTAACTGCTCATTTCTATACAGACCACCAATATACCCCACCCCACGCCAATTTGGATTAGGGTAGCACAACAACAATAACAGTTGCCAAGTGCTGGTTAATGTTGTTGCCAGTTGGCATTGCCACCGCTTGTCTGCGCTCTGGCTGCGACTGAATTCAAATCCTTTGTTGTCCTGACATTCGCCATCTGCTAATAGCAAATTGCTTTTGCGACAGTGCCCGCCAGCTGTACGCATACCGTACATCCAACTTCAATAATAGTGTGCGCCCAAAGCGGTCGCATACAAACACAAATACAAACACAAACACAAACACAAATACAAATGCAAATAAACACACATACATATATGAAGCAATAAATCAGAATTCTTTAATTTCATGCAGAGTGCTTGTCGCTATTAATTGGTGAGTACAATAAAATGGAAATTTTGGAAATGTTTTATCTTATTATAGTGGGGATCACATAATTCAACTCGCAGCTGAAAACCTAAATTCTGGATCAAGATCGATTTGGGTTACATGTGAAGACGCCAGTTTTTCTTTATTTATTGAAAACATGAAAAAAACTAACAATTTAGGAGGCTAGCTAGGAAAAACTATACAGAGGTCTGGCTAAATGCCAACTCCCACTTGTCTTTATCTGATTCCGAACTGGAATGTAGCTCAGCTTTGGGCGCACTGCAGCGATTGCATTTCTGACGATACCAAAAATTAACATTGAAGCAGTAGCCGCAGGTCCAATCGTGTTTACGAGGACGCCATGTGCTGCTCTGTCCGGCATTGGCCATGGCGATGGCCGTGCTCTTGCTAACCTGACACCGATTGCAGCTCATACGCCAAACAAAATTGCTGTTCCTGCATAGCTCACAGACCCAATTGTCGAATGCGGGTTTCCACTTCTTTTGTCGCTGACGGCGCTGTTTCTCGATCCCGGTCTCCTGAGCGTAACTAAAACGTACGCCCTTGCCGGGCTGTGTAGATAGGTAAGCGGGCACCACGCTAAGCACTTGGCCCAGAAATTTCGCCCCATCTAGATAAAGTATGGCCGCCTGGGCGGCATAGGGGCTAGTGTATGTTATGGTTGCCTCACCCTTCGAGCGCCCCGTTAGCTTGTTTTTGTATACAAATATTTTTGGTTTCATGGTCAGCTCATCCATTTTGATGCGCCCCATTTTGCCAAAGAACTCTATAATGTCATTTTTGGTCACATTCAAACGCATACCCAGCACAAAGATCGTGTCCAAGCGGAGCACGAACTTCTCTTCACTTATTTGCAAGGTTGGCGCTGGGCGTGGACGCCGGAATTGTGAAGCCCAGTCATTTGGTGGGTGATAGCCCAACATTGTCAAAAGATCAAAATCATCTATTGGTTGTGTAGTCTCGTCCTTGTTCTTCGGCTGCAAGGATGTTGTCTTCGTTGTTGTAGTCGTTGTTGTTGCTGCTGTTGTTGCAGTTGTTGCTGTTGCAGTTGTAGCAATCGTAGCGGTTGTCGCAGTTATTGTTGCCGATGCAGTTGCTCCAGCTGTTGATGATGAAGAGATTGCGCCCGCTGCAGCTGTTGCTGATGTTAATATTGCTCCTGCTGCAGCCGTTACTCCTGCTGCTTCTGCACTTGTTTCAGCTGTTGTAGATGGCGCCGCGGTCACTGCAGCGATAGCATCATCATTGAAGGTCCTGCAGTAGTCGTCGCCGAGTAGCAGCGAACCGCGTGCGTCTCCGCCACCATCTTCAAAACGATACATATCTAATTCGCCGACCGCAGTATTGACCATGTCAATATAATTTTGTTTATCTAATTCTTGCTGCTCGTGCAGGGCAAAAAAATTTTGAGCTGAAAATAGATTTTCATACACCGAATTAACTGTCGCAAAGTCCATCGTTTATAAAAACTGTAAAAAAAAAATGATTTTTTACTGCCGAACTAAACCGTTCCCTATGAAAGAATAAAAACTACTGAATAATCTAGACCCTTAAGCACACAAAGCTGAATAACAAATATCAAACATTTTCCATGGGATACTACGTTTTTCCATAGATTTCTTTTTCCAAAGCGAAAAAACTAGTAAATTACACATTTGATTTTAACTGAGTGTTTCAACACTTTGCTAACACTCTTGCTTATGTTTCTTTCATTATTTACAAAATATGTTGAATCCGGTTTGGTAAATCATTCAGGAAGGAGTTTATAGTAGCTTAACTTTGCTATTTTCAAGGTATAGCTTCAAAACATTGGGATATATAGTTTTTCCTTTCCCGAACAAATGGGAACAAATGGGCTGACAGCCAGATGGACATTGCACAAAACCAATATACTCTTTTCACAATCTAATCTAGATTGCAATTTTTTTTAACTAGAGAACAAGATAGAACAGCTCATACTTAAGTACAAAAGTAATGAGTTAGCTCTTACGTTGGCTCAGTGAAAAATTGATTAATAATTTTTTCAAATTTTCACTTTAATCACGCTGCGTTTTATGGCAACGGCTTAAGAATCGAGCATTAGGGCAACAGTGCTAATAAAGCACAAAATTATGCGAATAATTTCCCTTTTGAGCGTGAAACAGCAGCAGTAAAGGTGAAAACCGAAGCAATAAACTAGAAAGATAGAAATGTCAGTTAATTGCAGAACAAAATGTTAATGTGAATGTAAGAAAATGTGAATGGAAAAGGGAAGGGTAAAAGAAAATATGTGGAAAATGAAACTATCAAAGTAAATAATAATGTAAATAATATATATATATATATATATTTATATATATATATATATATATATATATATATATATATATATATATATATATATATATATATATATATATATATATATATATATATATATATATATATATATATATATATATATATATATATATATATATATATATATATATATATATATATATATATATATATATATATATATATATATATATATATATATATATATATATATATATATATATATATATATATATATATATATATATATATATATATATATATATATATATATATATATATATATATATATATATATATATATATATATATATATATATATATATATATACAAATATATATATATATATAAATGTATATATATATATATATATATATATATATATATATATATATATATATATATATAAATAAATATATATATATATATATATATATATATATATATATATATATATATATATATATTTATATATATATATATATATATATATATATATATATATATATGAAAAAACTCTATATATTTATATAGTGCAAGCCAAGTCGTAGGAGTTAAGCCCTTCAACAGTTGTTAACAGTTGTTATATTCGATATTACACCTAAAATCAATTTATCAACTTTTAAGCTTTTTTATTATAAAGGGCGTATGCCTTTTTGGTCCTTAATCCTAATATATTTGCTGTAGCAAATTCAAGGACTGTAAACGTTCTGAGTCTAATCCAGTTGCCGCGCAACACTCGGATACTCGGCGAGTCGTCTTCTCGGCTCGAGCCAATTAGTTAGCAATTATTTTACTAATGAGAAACCACATTAACCCCAGCCCTGGAAGAGAACGAAGCAGAAGGTTAGCCGAAAACTAGACGAACATTAAATAGAGGCCACCAAACAAAAGTCAACGATGCATCGTAGAAGTAGAAGTCAAAGTTCTAGAGTTTCTCTCCTTGGCTACCGAGCTGATGAAATATGCTGCGTATTTCCAACACCAGAGACATATTTATATACATATTCTTATATATATAAATATATATGTAACATGTATATACATGTGTATATAAAGACATGGCGCTGATAAGCAGAAACCGCTTGGCCCCATTCTTGGTGGTGCTTGGCAAGTGGCGTTTCGCTTTTATGGCGCCTCTTTACGATGCCACGCCCCGCCTGACCTTATCGACATTAGCAGTGACAACAGGCGGCTTCATTAGGAGCTAGCACAAACAGGGCACACAGGACAGAGGACTGTCTGCCACACAGTTTGCACAATTAAATGAAATGCCGCTGCGGCATCTCAATTTCTTTTTGCCGTCTGCGGCTGGTGGCCTCATTAGGTCAGCGTTGGCTGTTGCTTTTATTGTTGGCCGTTAAAGTGTCCTGCGTCCTGTATCCTGTGTCCCGCTTGCTATCAGAGGAAGCAAGCGTAGCGATTGCACAACTAAATCATAAAAATGTCCTTATGACAGCGTTCCACACTTAGCTTTCGTTGCCAGCGAAAATTAAAAATCAACTACTCAACGCTCAACCGAAAGGATATAAGCGCAACAACAACAGTACAACAGCGTCTCTGTACGACTCGCAAAAAATCAAGATAGCGCAAACTGTCGCAAAAGTTTGAAGCTAGTTTATAATTGGCGCAAAGACAAAAGTGCAGCGAGGCGAAATTTGACTTGCACTCGAGTTTATACGAGTCGAGTCACATTTTCAAGTCGTTCCAAGGAGCTGAACAAACTTCTGTTAATGAATTTCCAAAGACCGACACGAAGCTCAGTTGAATAAGGTCCGACAGCTCACATACCTTTGTCCCAAATCAAATTAGCTGGCTGGCTGGCAGAGGGGCCGCAAGCCTTCAGAATTAGCCATAAATCAATATTCATAATTTGTAATCCAAGTTTAATTGAGATAAATTGCGTGCCGTCATCAAAGAGCATACATAGGCTGGTTTAACTTGGGTCTGGTTAAATGCACAGAGCCATATGAATTGATTAGGCATAATGGCTAATAAACGCATAGCTTGGCTAATGACAGAAGCAACAGCATCGAAATTCAATTGAAAGCAGCCGTAATCTTTTGTTTAAATTAGTTTAAGATATTTTAAAATATTATTAGGACAGAAGATATTAAATGAGAATGACTCATAGTTTTGGCTTTCTATTATTCTCATGCCTTACATATTGGTTACAATAGTTGTACTTTATTTATGGTAATGAAATTTAATTTTAAGTCTTTAATATCCTTACATTAGGAAGGGGCTTAATGAATTATAAAATGTGTAAGTTGCATGAATAAAAATTGAGAAATAAAACATATATACAAAAAAAAAATGTATATATATATATATAATAAAGTATATTTATCCATTTTCCCCGTCTAAGTCAAAAATCTCAATAAGTCGTAAAAATTGTTGTCCCCTTAAAAATAACTCATTAATTCGTAAAAGTTCCATACATTTTGGTCTCCTCGTGAATACCCAAATATTTTATCACGCAAATAAAATTCGACTATTTATAAAATTAAATTTGTTATCAGTTAAACTACCATTTGGTTATGGAGATAGATATGTCGCCTTTATTTCACTACCTCTATTTTGTGTTATTTCTCATTGTGTTCAATTAATTTGATAATTTCTTTCCAAGTGTTAAGTCAATCTATAAAAAAGACAAATAAACGTACTCATAGTACAATATCAATCGCGCAAAAACAGAGTAGAATTTTAGCCATTGATACTAATTAAAACAGCTTCATCAACTATCAAAATAATACACAAATAATAGATTTTTCTGCAAATATCCTTTATATATATATATATATATATATATATATATATATATATATATATATATATATATATATATAAATAATTATTATTATTAATCTATGATTATTTATCTAAAAGCCAAAAAACATAAAGAAAAAAATCCCGATAATCTCGAATAGGCAAGGGACCAGCTTTTTACGAATTACATGCTTTTTCGATTTGTTGAGATTGTCATTTAATGAGACTCAAAAAAAAATTTCCAATTACCGGGGATTTTGTATTTTTGCTTGTTGCCGACGTTTTAGTTTACTAAAGGATATTTGCAGAAATTTAAAATTTTTTATCTGCAAATGGAAAAACATTTATTGATATTTTTTGTCCATCTCTCAGCAACTAAATAGCAGCTATAATGAGACTAAGGGCCGAAAGTATTGAAAAGTTGCTAAAGAACTTAAACTTTTTAGTTTTCAATGAAGTTCGATATTCAAAATAAGTTATGCGTTAAAAAACTTATATGGATACAAAAAAAAACCTTTAACATTTCAAACACATATAGATGTTATTTAAATAATTTTCAAGTTATAGAGAATTTAATTTCAAAACTGGAGTTTAATGTGCTCAGCAGTTTTTGAAGCGTACACAAGCCAACGTAGCCCCTAAGTTTGCACACCCGTGGTTAATATTAATCCTAATAAGCTGGGAATATGATAGCAATAGCAGGCCATGCCGCGTAATATGGAAGCTAAGCCCCATATTGCAAACGAAGCAGGCTGTGTAAATAATTTTGACCTCACAGCACTCAGGCATTAGATTCAGTCGCCAACGAAATTTCTTATCGAATACAGTTCTGCTTCGCGTCGACAAAATTGTGAACAATTATAAAAGAAATATAAATATATCAAAATATCCCTTTTTAATTTATATATACGTAACTTTATGTTGACAAAAATATATAAAAAAAATTTCAAAGTTTTTTAAAAAAATGTTCTCAATATGGAAAAAAAATACACACGCAACATTATTAGTTGAGTTATATATATGAAAATCCCCGAAGGAAGGTGGAAGTCCAGTTTGGAGTAAGTATCCAATAAATAAGAAAATATCAAGTAAGATGCTCAGTTTGGGAGTACCCGACTTCGACATACCCTGAACCTTGCACGGATCTGCTGTACCCTTTACGCGTAAGCAGGTGCGCTGCTGAAAGCGGTTTTGGTTCAGCAGTTAGACTGAATAAAAGGATTCCACTGTGATCAATTAATTATTTAATAGCTTTTGATTTTCAGATATACTTTCATAACGGAAATTAAGATCATAATGATGACATCTGAATGTAAAGTATTGTCAATTCCCAAAGGAAAGCGGGGGAGACATCAAAAAGAAATCTCGATCAGTATATTAAATACAGGAATCTTCATATAAACTTTAAAGCTGTCATGAGTATTAAGTAACGGCACAAAGTCGAAGTAAAAATATCGACTTTTAACGATAAGAAAGAAACAGTATTGGCTATCAAGCCATGAGCTTGTAATGTAAGGCGTTTAAAGGAGTTATTTATCAAACATTCTTTTCTCTTGCTTCTGTGGTGTACAATGTCGTTGCGGCAGATTGCTCAATCGGCTCAGCACATCGTGGTGATGAGGAATATATATATACTTTATGGATCAGCTTTGGCTTGTAAAGCAATTCACAGTTCTCACAAATATTTCAAGCTTTCACATTTATTTAAACAGAATACAAGTTCTTAATATAGACTTATATTCTGGCAGCTTCCGTTGCTTTATTGTACAGGATTACTCGAATTTAATTGTTTCTCAATTCTATAGAATATTTTTTGCATTTAAGTTTTATTTTCGGCCAATCTGTGCTCAGCTGTATTGTCTCGAACGTTTTAAAGTGGTTGCCCCGCAGCTTGAGGGAGAAACAATGGCAATAATAGCTGACAGTAAATCCATTTAATCCGACCAACTGGATTCTTCGCCATCGCACAAAGGACATGCAAAAAGAGAGGACCCACAGCTCTTGGATAGTGCATCACCTGCAGAGCGAATCTAATCGCTTAATGAATTTATTTACCCCAGCCTCCAGTGGCTCAACCCGCCACACCCAGTCAATTCTGGCTCAGTGGCAAACCACTTGAGTATATCCCAGCCCCGGGCATTGCCAGCATGAATATCCTTCAGTCTGTGTGGCTCAACATTTTAGTCCTGGTGGCGATGAGTTTGTCATGTGATTTAATCAAAGTTTGCTGCAGCCAAATCTCGCCCGTAATCGTCGCCAGCTGTGGGGAGAGGGCGTGGCGCTGACTGTGCATTTTGATAGGTGTAGGTGGGGTGAGGAGAGGACTATAAGCGGGCGGGTAGACGGAACCGCAGGACCTCTGACCAACTTGCACACTTTGTGTTGTGAATTTACTTTGCACTTTCTTGCAAGCAGCCAGCTGTTGACATGGACGCTGGAGACATCTCCGACTGCTGGCTGCTAGCTGCTGAATATTTGCGTGTTGCTGCAGGTGCTCCCAACGTCCGTTGACTTTCTACTTGGAGAGGCCGAGCGGGAGGATGTTGCGGGTAGGTGTCACAGTTGAATGCCGCTCTGTCGTCCTGATGCCGATTTAAGTGCCAGCAGAAGATAGAGTAAATGCAATAAACACCATTAGCTGCGATGGCAAAACGGCAACAGGACCATGCCAGCAGCCAGCAACCAGCAACCAGTAACCAGAAGCCAGAAGCCAGAAGCCACTAGGACTTGTATTCATGTTTTACTTTGCAACGCAAAGTTTTGCAGCAAAATGTAGCACAAGAATCGAGGCCAGGTAAGCTAAGAGATGCAGCATCTCGCTGCAAGTTCGAGAAAATGTTGCGGCAACAAAAAATGCAAACAGAAAACTTAAGTGAATTGAGTGAAAAAGTTTCTCAAAACTGCGAACTGCGGGTGCCATAAACTGAATGCGGTTCATAAGGCGAACCCCGAGCAGCAAACTCCATGCAGTCGCGCTCAAGCTAAGGTCGAGTATAAGTAGATTTCGTAATTTGCTTATCGTTCGCAGCCTGTTTGCCGTTCGACTTGCCAACTTCCTCTACATTTTTTTTTTGTTATTTTCCTATTTATGTTTTCTTATGCCCAGTTGATTAGATTTACGAACAGCTGACCAAGCGCAAGTCCAATATCAAATTATACACGAAAGTTGTTTGTTTATATGGAACTGTATTATTTCTATAGTATTTGAGCAGCGACTAATAAATAATAGCTTTTGCTAACTCTTTTTAAAGATATTTGAATTTTTTAAGCTCATGTATATAGTTCGAATATTTATTAAAACTGTTCAAACGAATGCACACAGCGTGCCCATGCATTAAAAAATATAAATAATAAAGATGTACCGTAACAATTTTATTAACATTTATTCCGCTCAGCTATTGTGGCATTCATTCAATATTCACTATTTAACTGACAGTGCACAAAAAAAATTCAAATAAAATTAAATTTTCAATCATTCGGCAGCGCAAAACTCTGTTTAAATATCACGTATACGACACGTCACACTGAAAATAATTAAAGCTTTTACGCTGCTAAACCGATCATTGCATATATATGTATTTAATATACTTATGCATCGATTTAATTATTACATATATATTTATATCACAGATTTGGATTAGTTCTTCAAGTATAAATCCAAAAAACATTTCTGTGATTTCACTCGAAGTCCGTAGACTCGTAGCCATTGAGTGCGCCGCCTCAAATTGAGTGCTCCATGTGGAAACTCTTGACCCATTAGCCCTAACTTTATTTTTCTTCTGCAGTGACAACAGCTGTGCCACACAGAGAATCTGGTGGTAGACAACTGCGATATGCGCCAAGCTACCCTTTTCGGGACATGCATCAACCCACTTAACGCTTTGTTTGGGCCACAAAATAAATGATGCCAAATGCTGCAAAACAATAACAGCGCGCCTTGCTTTTTGCCAGCACAATACTCTAGCATTTCTTTCACAGAAATCCACTCAGCTATGCGTGCATATACACACACATACACACTCTCTCCCATTGAATGCAACTCTTGCGGTTCATTGTACTTTACGAGCATTTTTAGCTCGACTGAGCTCGCGACTTCCGCGTTCTTTTGCCGCCATTTTGTTAGGTTTTGTTGTCATCCGCCATTTTGTGTGTGTGTTTGATTTTTCCTTTATTTTTTTGCCGCACGTGCATCGAACAATAGTTTGAGCCCAGAGCTGCCTCAATTGTTTGCCCATAAATAATGGGCAATGTCATAGCGAATGTGGCGACAGTTGGCACTCACAATTGGCCTCACATCTGAGCCAAGCTTTAAAGCATGCAAATATCACGTATACGCCGCCGGCGCCACACGTATACACATACAGACAGATATTTGCAGAGATGCCAAATGACACACCGGGGAGTTGTGCATTTGTGAACTGTGGTTCGCATTACGCTGCATTAAGCCAAAAAGGCTGACCGAAAGGCTGTTAGCCAACAACTTTCTAACCACATTTCGGACATGGCGCAAAGTTACATACACAAAAGTGTGTGTGTCTCTGTGTGTATGTGTGTGTGTGGGCTGGTGCCTGCTGACAGCTGTTCGTGTTTTCTGCCAATGGAGAGCAACGCATTAGCGCCATTTTCCACTCTGCGGTCATAATTCACTAAAATTAATTGTCGCATTCAAGTATTGTGCGCCTTGGACAAAAACCACATAAGAACATGGCAATCAACTGTCAACGACTGCTCAATACTCTGTTCACTGCGACAAGACAGCTAAGCAGAGCTCCAAACAGAAGCTCTTGCCAAAGCAATTCATAGTTTTTTTCTAAACGAAAATAAAGCAAAAAATCAATAAAGGTTGGAAACTTTAATAGTAAAATTTGTTATTCCCCATTTGATAAAAATCTTTTTATGATTTTAAAGAATACTTAATATATAAAATAAAAATACGTATATACTATGTACTTGTTTAAGACTTTTATTTAAATATGATTAACTAAAATAAATAAAGTATATCGAGAAGTTCTTATCAATAAATTGTAACATTCTATATATAATTTCATTAAAAAAAAAAAAAAAACAGAGCTAACACATTTGCTTACAAATAAATCAAAAAAATGCCCTTCAGCATTTTTCATCTTTTTTTTAGCATTTTCTGCATTTTCATCGATATCGTGGCTGCTGTTAGTCCCACTATCGATGACGGTGCCATTGCAGATATGTTTGTTGCCCTGAAAAGTAATTTATGTTATGACAGCTGCTGTTTCCACTTTTATCTTAAAAACAAATTTAAAGAAAAGTTTAATTTGATTCCAGCTTATCAGTTAATCTTTCTCTTTCTCTCACTCTCTACGAATTCTTAACAGTTGAGGCTAAAATAAGTGCCAACATGTCATCGAGAATTTCCAGTGCGCTGAACATGCCATCCATATATCAGGCTTGTTTGCCAAATGAGTTTGGCATAGGTTGCGCGCTTAGGCTCGATGCCAAATGCCTTTTGTTATTCCCAACTAACTTTAACATAGCACTAAACTTAAAACAATGCGCAACAAAGTTGGCACTTGGCACTTTGTTTCAGTAATTACTTTGCCTACAGTTTATGATAACTTTCACTTTGCGATCCTTTTGCATAATAAATTCAAATTACGGTCGTCATAATTAAAATACAGCTTACGTTTATCAAAGTGATACGAGCTTGAAAAGTTTTTTTATAAATTAAATAATCCAAAAAAACAAAAGGTATAAACATATCAAACCGAAAATAATTAAGTTCTTTTTTACTTTCCCAATTTCACTTAGTTAACTATTTAACTCTACACTACACGGAACACTTTAAGTCAGACTACCAAATAAGCAAATATTGCTTTTGACCTGCTCGTTGCTATCGCTTTGTGCTTCAAATTGAATCGAATTTTAAAGCAGCAGAGGGAAAATCCAGACGCTCGCACGTTTCGCACAAATAAATCAGTGGAAAAGCTTATAAATTGTTGCCCATTGTTGCGTACTTTGGACTCACCTTATGCTATCCTGTTTACCAATACAAAGATATTTTCCATTCACCTAACTTCACACTCAAGGTCTCTCGCGCTATATCAAAATTCTGTGTTTGTGTGCATTTTGGGTGGGTCTAATAGGGGTCGGTTCAATTGGCTGTCATGTTGAAGTTCCATCGACTTTGACTTTCACTTTATTTTCCTTGCGTTCCTGTGCTTAAATCTCTCTGTCGACAGCATGTATACGCTTCTTTACTTGTCGGCGGGGGAGAAACCCAAAAAAAAGGGTTACGAGCTTCAGGAACGCGCTGACAGCGCATTTATTTCATCAAAAAACGCAGTGAATGTGCTGTCATTGAAATGCAACTTTTTCAATATACTGCACACACATGTTTATGGAAAAGAAAGTACAATTTCGTCATAAAATGTCACAGCTTCGAAACTTATTACAGTTGAAAGCAATCCAAGCATAGATGCAGTCAGGTGCAGTAAGTAATTAAAATGTTCTTGAAGCTTTTTGATTTTCTAATAATATTGCTCGAACGATTTTATTTATTATACCGTGCATCCATTGAAAAATAGGAAATTGATTTCAAAAGTAATCAAACTCTAGTTATTAAATCATATATTTTACGTCTTCGGTCTCCGAATTTTTCATTTAGTTTCATGTAGATTTTATAAGGCTCTAATTTTTTATTTTGGATATTGGTATTGTTTGCATTGTAAAATTCCTTATATTGCTGTGTGTTGCTGCGAGTATTTTCTGTATATCTGAAGAGTTACAAGCTATGCAGTATGTTTTTAACGCAGATCGACCGGGATTCTGCAAATCGGCCTATACTTTTCTGACTTATTTTTTATTTGTATTTGATTGTAATTGAGCTTTAGTTCATCCAAGCCATCCAGACTCACCCAGGCATTTACAGTCCAGCCAAAACTTTCGTTATCGCCGCAAGCTCTGCAATTATATTACTATTCTTAAGTATTATAAAATTAGCAACCTTAACTGAAAAAGATTAAGACTAGATCCATTGACCGTGCACAGCCGTCGCGGCATTATGTCCATAACGATACCACGTTTCACAAGCTCGGGCCTTTTCAGCATGTGTCCTCCTATACCACAGCTCAATGCTATAATACGCACCAAAAGAAGATATAATTGAACGGTTGAACGCTTCGCCTCAAACTCAAACTGCGTGCCATGAAAAGTAGAGATAAATTTATAGAAATTTACGATTAATATTCATAATTATAATTAAATTTGGCTCGATTTGAAATTAATGTAATTCATTTAGTTCGTTCATCCTTTTGCTCTTTGCTATAATTTTGCTAAGCAGTTAAAAGTACCTGGAGATCTATCTAAGCAAGTCCTCTTCAATTTCAGATCATTCCAAACATATATCATTTTTTTAAATATTAAAGTAAATATTTAAAGACAACTTTCCATTTTCGAAATGCAACAAATCCCTTCATTATATAGATTTACTATGGAAACTAATACACGAGACATACCAAGTCCGTCTGATACAACCTTTATGCAAACAAATCCCCAAATGACGTCATAAATAAAATGCATTTGTGTGGAAAATTAGGTAGTAGCAAATGACGCTGCAACGAGACGCACACAAAACTCTCAACTCCACATATTTTTTACATTTCCCACATATATCTACGCAAGTCTGCATGTTTTCTAAAGAGCATAAATCGTACACAGTGCTGTGCGGCAGACACAAACAAATCGTCTATGGAATTTATTCTTTTTTTCACTTTATATATCTTGAAAATATCAGAGAAATATTAAGAACTTGTTTTGCCTTTCTCTGGAAAAAAAACGTGTCAAGTGCGTTGGCTATATAAAAATATATGTATATATTTATACGACTATATATATATATATATATATATATATATATATATATATATATATATATATATATATATATATATATATATATATATATGTATACTAGTATAAGGATAAACCTATTCAAAACAAGCTTTAAGTGCTTTTAACTGTGTGGTATAGACTAAACTGTGTTTAGTTGCTTTAAGTAACTTCCTCGCAAGGGTTTTGCAATTCAATGCAAATGCGATGATAACAAACTGATTTCAATAGTTTGTGTCGAAAGCAGTTTCTATCCAATTTCCAATTATTGACACACTCAAGTACATTCCAGAGTAATCACCGATAAAGTTGATGAAGAAAGTCGGGTGCATTTTATATAAAATATTTCAAATTTTAATTTAAAGTTCAATTTGTTTACCGGCTAAAAAATTAATGTTATATTTTTATTTTTCTATTTATTTTATTTTATTTTCATTTGTTTTTATTTAATTTTTTTAACTTGGAAATTTTTTACATCACCCCCATTTTAATTTAAAAAATATTTTAAATTTAAAGACTATTCTTAAATAAGTCTGACTAGTCGCACTTCCATATTTAACTAAACTCTTATATATATAAGAGAGCAAATACCGGCTAGCTTATCCGCTTATGCGCTGCGTGTGACGCTCACGTGAGCGAGCGGTTGTGCGAGAGAGCGCAACATAATTTGGAAATATGTTGAGCGGGATTCATGACAGCTTTTTATAAACAATAACAAGGCATGCAACAGTTAGATGTTCACAACATTAGGGACATTCGCTATGCTAGAAATACTTTTTATATTATACACTTTTTTAAGCTTATTTTACATTTAGAATTTAATATAAAGACCAAAAAGACCAAATATTCATTACTGAATTACTTAAAGTTTGATTTGAATACCTATTGGTATGCCCTTACTACACCAAATTAATTTGAAATGGTTTTAAGTAAGCATTTCAATCAAAACTCATCCGCTTTCATTCGTATGACTGTGTTCGTTTTGTTGTATCAATTTAATATTTTCATTTTAAACTAGTCAACCTTTCATTTCATTTGGCAAAAAACTAAGGATAAAAGCTCGTAAGTCAAACATAAAAGGTTTTGGTGTTCGCTAAGACGTTTCAAGCGGAAAATTGTTTTAGCGCCACCTAGGTTTCATTAATTATTAAAGTGAACACATAAGCCAACAAAGAATTCACACATAGGTTAAGAAAAGCCAAATTCGAAGAAAAATACATATAGTTAACCAAAAACATACAAAGTCCCTAACATATCTTATTTATTTACTACTTATTTGTCGTATATTAGCCTCATAGTTATATCAGAGAAATTTTGGTATATTATGCTAGTTTCAATTTGTCTATAAAATATTTCGAAAATATATAGTTATATTTACAGACATTATCTCTAATATCCTTAAATACAGATATTATTACTAATAGCCTTCAATAAAAAGACATGTCTTCTTCATGTACCCTGACCATACTACAAAATGCTTCAGAATACCTTCCAGCCCCTATTTAATGACAGCCAATCAGAACGCCCCAAACTTGCCGATTCAAAATGGCCGTCTTAGCTGCGCTTCGCAGATGCTGCCCACAATAAGGGTTGGCAGAAATCCAATAAGTCCAACTAAGGAGAGCTGTTTTCAGAGCAGTCAGCTCAATCAGAATTTATTCCAATTCGAGCTTCCAAACAGAACAGTAGACACCCAAAGTCAACATTCGATTCAGAATAGGACATTATACTCTATATACATGCAGCATCCGAGTAACCAGCCCACATATATGTCAGAAGTGCCCTTTCAGCCACTTTGGGGCCAGGAGGCACCACCGCCGCCACCGCCTATGGTTCCCTATCAGGACCTCATTGCAGGTTTTCCTTGCTCAGATTTATGTAAGTTGCTCAAGTCCGCAAATTGTAAGCTCAACATGAATATATTTATATGTATTTTACAATTTCTTCAAACACAGCACTGTGGCAAAGATCTCAGGTGACCCCGCTCATCAATCAGCGTCCGAGCACCAATGGTCGCTCCCACGGGTCCTCTACGTCCAGTTCGAAGAAAACGCGACGCCGTGTCGCTTCTATGACTCAGAGACGGGCTGCGAATATACGCGAACGCCGTCGGATGTTCAACCTAAACGAAGCTTTTGACAAGTTGCGACCGAAGGTACCCACGTTTGCCTACGAGAAACGACTTTCACGCATTGAGACCCTGCGCCTGGCCATCACCTATATTGGCTTCATGGCAGAGCTGTTGAACGGCACGCCCTCTAATAGCCACAAGACCCGCTCGGACATGTACAGCGGCATAAATGGACACCATCATTCAGGGGCTATGCTACCAGTTCCTCCAATGCATCCCCATCATTTGCATCCAGCAGCCTATCAGCGTGACTTTGCCCCGCCTTACAATCACAGCTTAACATAGGCTATCATGCAAATAGGAGTATTTCAAAATTGTACCGTGTTCTTTGTTGTCATGCCATGTGTATAGACTTAAAATTAAATATATAAATGTGATAGATGTGAAAATTGTGGATTGTGTTTGTGATCTTCAATAGTGACAAAAGCTTGTAAGGCCGTTAGCACTGCCTGCAGTGAAAATACTGATTCAATGCTGAAACTAACCAGCTAAACATTGATGTTTTAAAGGTATATATTTTCTTTATGGGTTGTTTGCTCTGTATGTATTAAAGAAGCGTCGAATGATTGGAATATCAACTCTTCGCAGGGTTCAGAGTATCTCCTAGTCGGTCAGCCCCAACTAAAGCAATCTTGCTTGTTATTATCTGACAACTGATAAAAAAATTTCTTTTATGCAATCTACCATAAAATAAATATTATTTAAGACCTTATCAAAGATCAACAAAAATTTCAAAGACGATTGAACTATTCATTACGCGACCAGTGGATGGAAAAATATATCAGTAATCAATCGAAAGCGAAACGAGAATGTTCAGACCAACATTTCTGACTCAAGTCTCGAGTGTTTCCATCGATCCACCCGAATGGTTAGATGAGACAGAATTGCAGCAAATTATAAAGAAGGAATTTAAAACATTTCACCAAATAGAAGTCATTCGCTGCAGATCGCAGCCAAATGCGAAGCGTTTGCAAGTCCAAATTAAGTTAGCAGGTGAGCATACGCACAGCTGACTTCTCAATAATCAATAAAAATAACAATAACCTCAATGACATCACAACCGAATAGACAACTCAACTGGCACTGTGAACTATCAGATTAAGTCGAGCGAACTTGAGGCTCTAAAGCTCCCTCGATACCAAAGTTTTCAGGTTGAGCTTCACATGCACAAGGTGGTGCTGCCAGCTCTTGACAGCCTCTATAAGAATGTTCAGAAAAACATTATATTCACGCCCAGCAGCTACATAGGTAATAGCTGTCTATTTTTAGAGGATGTTCAAGCCAAGGGCTATCGCCTGGTTAGCCAACCAAACGGTCTAGACAAATTAGCAATGGAAGTCGCCTTATCAAAGCTGGCCGCATATCATGCCGCTTCAGCGTGTTATTTGCAAACGAAACTAGATCATTTAAATGAACTTGTTCCATGTAAAGAACCAGTTCAAGATATACAAGAACTAAGGAGCTGGCTACAACGAAAATTCCATGAGAGTCTGCGGGCTAACGATTTGAGACATTATGAAGATAAGGTGGTAGGTACAGGCAACATCGGCTGGAATGAATCGATCAGATGCAAATAACTATATTCGTTCCCAGAAATCCTATCAAAGAACTTTAGCTAGCCGCGTCGATACGCCTGATCCGAAGAAATCCTTTACTGTCATTTTAAATGGCGCCTGTTGGTCAAACAATTTACTTGGCCAATTTGACGCATTTGGAAAGCTTAAGGATGTGCTTTTCAATGATTTTGGTGGTGCTAGCATTGGACCCGCTGTACACGATCTGCTGCAACTGCTGCTAACAGCACCTGCAGCAAAAACTGAACAATTTGATGGATTTCTAAGATATTATGTAGATGAGCTAACAACATGCTTGAAATTATTACAGTTTAGGGGAAAGTTTCCTACCTTAACCGAAATTCAACTGGATTTACTTAACTATGGACACTGGGGTAAGCTATGAATATTTTTAATAAAAAAAGTATTAAAGTCAAAAATCATAAAAATAATTTATTTAATAGCCTTTGAGACTGTCACCGAAATTCTGCCTATTGTGCTGGCAGATTGGGACTGTGAAGATATTGAAGATTTGTTCAAGTTAACAAAATACTCGAAGGAAATTCAGAAGCTGTTGCCCTGGCTGGAAAATCGCGGTTACTTTGAGGTCGAATAGCAAATTAAATTGCTTACCAACCTGCACAGATTACTTAAAAAAACGAGCAACAACAACCACCTGATAATCCCCCTAAGGACCACACTTCCAACTGCAACCTAAAACATTATTTTAAAGCCTGATTTGCGTGCGAACTGTTGCAGCTGCGGTGACACATGTTGATGCCACATTGAAGTAACATTAGATGGAAGACAGAGAAACCCAACTACGATTAGGCAAAATTCAAAAAGTGGACAACATGAACAAAGCGTAAAATTATTGTTAATAAAATAATGCGAGAGGGCTACAATACAATGACAATTCATAAAACAGCCCTCGTGTCACGAAAACAAGTGTAACACTTCAGTGGCACGATTGCGCACAGTTGTAATACCCTATAATAATAACACTCAGTTCTCAAAAAACTACTATATATAACTACGCTTTTATGGTCTTATTAACTTTGAGCTTTATTCTACGAAACTGGCGTATTTAATACAAATATTAAACAAATAACTATTGATAATTTTTAACTTCATAGAGCTATGTATACAGAGTATTTTCTAGTCAATTATAGTTTTATTTATCAGATATGTTATGCAGCCTAAATACCATGGAATTTTTGCGTTCAACGCCCATTTCCAACAGATTAGCGTCCCCTTTTGTGTTTTTCTGTATTGCCACTGAGCAAATTAATTTTGAGCGCATAAATAAAGAGGGGTAAACAATCTGTTGTACCTAACTGGAACCACCTGAGGGTTGTTTGACTGCATCTGTATCACACACGTTGCGCCCCTAGTTTGATCTTATTTTGGTAGCATCGGTAGCTGGCAATATGTTTTGATGAATTCGTGACACTTCATGCCGCATTAGCATGGTCAACTGTCGCCCCACTCTCTACCCTTGCCATGGGGGTTGAGGGCTGGCTTTGACTTTATGAAGTGTGCTCACGTGTCTGTGATTAGCGAGTTATGTCAGAGTCATATCTAATTGTAGTATTTAGAGTAAGTTCCTCAAATCCCAATCACTTGACCACCTGCTGTGAGTGAGAAGCTCTAGAAGTACAAATTTGACTTTAAATTCGAATCTCTTATCATATGAAATCATCTTCTCCATATGAGATTCTTGCCACGCGTCGCTTAATAAATATTACACATAGTAAATCAGCGTGGAAAATTACCAAGTCGATGAACAATTTCTAACTGAGATTTGCGTAATCCGCGCACATCCCACCCTCGGGTCTATTGTGCGCATGTCAAATCGATGTGACAAATTAATTGAATTTTGTTACAATTTTTAACGAATTTAGCGCAAAAATTTCGGGACTTTCTGAGCACATTATTGCGAAATTCAAAATATATTTGACGGCATGATAGATGAACCCAACAGATGTTTACAAATTGTGCTATAAAGATTAATATATTGTGTTGAGCTCGTCAATCGCAAAACTGATTTGTCTTTGGATTTATTAAGTATAACATTATAACATAGTTAAATGATGTATTGTATCTATCTAGTATCTATCTTTATCTAGCGCATCACAAATTTGGAGTTCCAAAGCTTAAAGATATCTGTAATTTCAAACACAACATACATTGCCTATGTATATAGTATCAATTGAAACACTCTCAGTATCTCATAGAAACCATCATGGTAAAGACAACTGAACGAGAGTTGTACGAACTTCTGTGGTACAGCAATATGCTGACATGGGCATACAACTGAATAAACAGCAGTGATCAGAGAAATATATTCAAATATAAGAGATATATATTCAAAAAGTTTTTTTTTTGCTCTTTTCAACTGTTGCTGCCAAACCGACAGCCCTCAATAAGTTTATTACTATCTAAATTGGCTTTCAAATTGTCAAATTTGGGAACTTTTAAGCGCTTCTAATCATGTTTACTTGATAAGAGACACAAAACCTATAAAAAAAACGATGTGCTACAGACATTTTGTACATGTATCTAAGGGATATAGTATATTAATTATTATTTACTACCGAATTATTAATATTATTATTTATCACAATCCCTTTAATAAGATCTACGTATAAGCAAATATCTCTAATATTCTGCTGATTATAGCTTCTTTCCTTTGACTCTGTTTGTCTGGTCAAAAAGCTTTGTAAACTGTTCTCTCGCCCCGGTCAAGGCCTTTAAATCAGTAGATAAATTAAGGACATTACAGCCGGACATTACCGACTGCAGAGTTCTCATTCACACCCCAAATGCTACCAACTCCATTTTCCGATTTGCCACACGTATATACATATATAATATTTTGCAAATCAGTAGAGGAGGTTAATAGTAATTTAGCCGTGAATTTTTAATGTAGCTCAAAGACCGTAGAAGATAGTTTTTTCCGATTTGCCACTCCCAAATTGGGCGTAGATATATCCGCTTCATCTTATAGATTTTTCTATCTCATGTTTTCACTGCTCGAAACTAAATTTGCTCGACCCGAGCAAATACGAAGTTGAAAAAGTTTGTTAAAGATGTCTTAACTTCATATTGTATAGTTAGTGATATAATTTAAAGCAATTCTTATGTAAAAAATACTGACTTCATTCAAAAAAAAAATACTACTAACTGAATAATTTTAATCGATTGCGAACAGCTGTTTCTGATTGCTCATTGTGAATTGGTATCGATGCCCGCCACTTTTTGTTATTCGGTCGCGATTGCATTATCGCCGATAGCCTAACGTCATCTTAAAACTACTTATAATAAATAGACAGCCCGGCGGAAATTGTATTCTCATAAAAAACCTAATGTAAAAAACCCTTTACTTAGACTTTTTCCCTAGGGGTGCTAAAATATAAATGTTCCAAAAACAGTACTCAAAAGTATTTTATATTATTTTTTTCTAACGCAGTGTGTGGTCACATTGTCATTTCTGTTTGTACAACAAAGAAAGAAAATAAAATGCGTAGAGGAGTTGGTTCTCCACCTGTTGACTCGGTTTCGTACTCAAATTCGGTAAGTACACAAATACACACATATGTACATATTATAAATGTTTATACAGCATATTTTTGCACTCGTATAACCAGTCGTAAGGCGAGCATACGTATGCTTGAATCGCACACAATCTCACAACCATATTAAATAGGTACTATAATGAGGGCTAATTTGTAATTATGGAATTGTTTTATATTAATATTCATTGCAGGTCGGATTCATTTTCATATTCAATCTTATTGTCGGAACTGGAGCGCTAACTCTACCAGGAGTATTTGCCAAAGCAGGATGGTGTCTAAGTTTGATTGTGATAATACTATTAGCTCTTGTAAGCTATATCACAGTTACATTTGTAATCGAAGCTATGGCTGGCGCGAATGCGATAAAAAACTGGCAGAGTCTTCAGGCTTTACGTTACAAGCGCAATTCAAATGAGGATGATAATGAAATGCTTTCGAATACAGAAAGCGAAACGGTGCCCCTAACAATTCAGAATGTCGAATTTCATTACTATCAACTGACACAAAAGTTTGAATTAGGCGAAATGGCAACAATATTTTTCAATGATTGCGGTCGTATATTGTTTTATCTATGCTTTATAATTTATCTGTATGGAGACCTGAGCATATATTCTGCAGCGGTGGCCAGGAGTTTGCGTGACGTAATATGGTAAGTATTTGTATATCTTTTAAATACAACAACATTTTTGCTGCAATGCAATGCAGCTGTCAATAGTCGAAGCTGAAATGTACATATATAGCATATCTGCATTTTAGTTATCTCGAATGTGCGTGGCTACGCTACACAAATGCCACGATGCATTCTAGAAGAGAAGTATAGGGCACAATGACTGTGAAGCACAGGGTGGGAAAATTTATTATCTACCAGCGTAAAACTCACTGTCCCTTAGACTATTATGATAATCGTTAATAATACAATATATTTAACTCACAGAATTAATTTTCTTTTACAGCGAACATGATCATTCGAACAACTCGGACATCTCGAATAAAGCATCAAACTCAATGCCTTTGCTTGGCGATTTAAAAGGTAATGAGAACCTTTCGTGCTGGGAACAGCAAAATATATCACGGCTAACCATGTACAGAATCATCTTGATTGGATTTACAATTATTTTTGGACCACTCGTTGTATTTAGCATTCAGAAAACAAAATATTTGCAAATGCTAACTGCCGTTTTTCGATGGTTGGGTAAGTTGAACATTGAATATAATAGATTAGCTTTTATAATTTAATATATATAATTTTTATTCTTATCAGCGTTCATTTTAATGATATGCATTGCCCTCAAAATGCTCGCTACTGATGGGGCAAGAGGACATCCAGCTGCCGTTAGCTTTTACGGCATCCCATCACTGTTTGGCGCCTGTGTCTACTCGTTCATGTGTCACCATTCGTTGCCCAGTCTATTGGCCCCGATTAAAAACAAGTCAGCGATTGCCAAAATTCTATCATACGATTACATTTTAATTTGTACGTTTTACATAGTGCTCGCGCTTACAGGAATTTTTGCATTTGAGCACGTTGAGGATCTTTACACATTGAACTTTCTGCCATATCACGTTACAACTGGTTCTTATTTATCGACTTTATTTATTGGTATCGATTATTTCCTATCATTGTTTCCTGTATTTACGTTATCCACTAGTTATCCACTCATTGCTGTTACACTTAAAAATAATCTTCAAACCTTGTTCCTGGATATGTCCCGATATAATTCATATAGCATCTTTATACGTGCACTTTTCCCTCTTTTAGCTATTCTTCTACCATTTTGTATAACCTATTTCACTGAAAACTTATCTACCCTAGTTGCCTTTACAGGAAGCTATGCTGGAGTCGGTATACAATATGTCATACCCGTTTGCTTGGTTTATTTCTCTCGAGTAACGTGTTCCGAACTTCTGGGCAGTGGGATTGTAAATCAATTTCAAAGTCCATTTCAATCAAATATTTGGCTATTACTGGTGTTAACCTGGTCAGTATTATCCGTATTTTTAGTATCTATTAAGTTATTCAGTTAATAAGATACATAGACAGGGATACATAAACACACAACAAAGAATATATTAGTTTTAGTATTAACGAATATCGGCTGTGAAATTTGATTTTAAATATAAAAAAGAAAAGATTTTCAAACTTTGATCAACTGAAAATTTAACCAGTTAATTGAAATCGCTGAAAATTATATTGGTTATTTAAGCCTTAGCCGGTAACTACATTTTATAGATTGAACATTGTAATATGCTGTACAATTGAATGAATATTGGTAAATTACGTCATATTTAAAGCAAATGCAACATCTTGTAGACCCTGGAGGGCTTATGTGGATCATAAGCTGAAAATTTGAGTTATAATTGGTAGAAGCGATGCACGTCAACTTAAACTTGCGGGTTCGATCCTCGCCAATGTTCGAGGTTTTGATTGTCAAGGTGCGACCTCGAATGACGCAAACACATATTTTTTAGTCTAAAATTGATAGTGCATTCAAACTAAATACAAATAATTTATTATATTATGCTTTTAACATCCATTGTATAGTTTATACAAAAATTGATTTGATATATTCATACTTTATATATGTTTATACTATTAAATATACTTACTCAATATTGGGTGCTGCTTGAATTCTTGTAATTTTCAGATCAAAATCAATGTCGTCGTACCATATGGGTCCACGTCATAGACCCTTTTGGCGGCTGCTATGTCTCCTTATAAGCCGATAAGACATCTTAAGACACAAACCATGCAAACCAATAACCATATAGGAAAAATATCCGAAAAAATGCAATAAAACTTAACTGAGGGTATAAATTAAACGCTCAGCAAAGCACGGCGACTTAAATTTAAATCAAGCTTTGAGCTAGATGCCTGCTTTGACATTTGGCCTGGGAGCGCAAAATTTTTTTTTTTTTTTTTTTTTTGACTCGCATCTTGATTATGAGCTTTTTTATGCATGTATAAATGTACATATTAATTGTAAAAGAGATATTTGTTCGGTCACTAAAGCTGGGGTTGCGTTTGTCGTAATATTTGCTGGGAAGCGCGCCATAATTGCGGCCAACGAAGTATGATCAATATTTAAACTTTTGCCCATCAGGTCCGTGCACTTTTCACGTTGTGCAAAATATTCTGTATCTCCACTGACCGTAAGCATGCATCCGCTTCCTGTTCTTGACACTCGAACATTAAATAAGTCATTAGACTGAAATCGAAAGTAAAATTAAAGCACTTGTGTTCAAAGTATTTTTAAAAAGCAATTGCAATTTATCCCAATTATTGTCAGTCAAGTAACCAAAATTTGTTGCCCTTTGAGTAGCTGCGACGACTGTATTTGGACCGCTTTTGTTGCCATCTTATCTTTTTGCTGTTAGGCCCTTAGTTAAATTTTGGTGATGGACAAGTCATCCACAGTTTTATTTATAATAAATCCAGAATTTTTAAAATGATTTATCAATTTTATAAGGTGAGGCACATCTGCAAAAATGTACAACTCTTTGCCTTCAGAACAAAATCTAATAAAATTATATTTACCTAAATAAATGCAAGAAATACAAATACGACACACAAATCTTACAACTGGTTCTCAAACTTCGGGGCGTATATCATTTTTAAAAACTCAATGCTTTAATGTTTTTATTGCAGGAAGCGAGAAACTATTCCTGCGCAGCAGTCGACATTCTCTTGGCCTGGCAGAATAAGAAATGTTGCTAGAAGTAATGGTTCTAATAAACAACATTTACTAAAGTATTTATTTTCGGTTCTACAATCTCTCCTATCCAAAAGGAAGACTTTCTTTTGTTGCCTGCAAAAGCAGTTGGAAAAGACAATTCTACTGCATCCTGCAGCCATTTGAATTCTTTTCATATTTATATTGTCTTATAATGTTACTTGACACCTGGATTAAGCTGTTGTATTTCTACATTTGGCCTCCTGCATCTCATTATATCCAAATGCATTGAAAAAACATAGTCCTCAATTGTTGCAAAGCATGATGGACATTCCTTCTTCATTAGTGGAAATCTAGTGATTCTAATAAAGCTCTGTTAACACTATAAAAAACGATTGGCGGTAATAATTTAAGTTGTCTTATGATTTAAACTATGAAATCATGTTCTACGTTCGGGATGAAGCTGAATAACCGGCTAAATGAAAAGCCCTTGGAAGTAATGTGACGACATTGGAGATTGGAATCAGGACATTATCAACATCTTTTGTGACATTTCTTTTATTTTTGTTTGCGCTAGACCTCTAGTTTTTCCACTGGTCCGTAATGCGTGTGTCTGCTACCTCAGTGAAATATGATCCGATGCTGGATGCACGTAAGACATTGGCATTGTTACTGGAACTAGCACCGGGACCGGCACTGGAACTTCCAAAGCTGTTGCTCTCTTTTCATCTTGTATGCTATGCATTGAGTACGCTGTCTTTTGGCAAGATCAAGGCGGCTTGCCAGAGTCAGAGCCCGACATCAAATTAGTGATTCTAGATATTGTCGTGTCTTTTTATCCTTCTGCTGATATTGCTCTTGCAGATTGGCAACTGAGGAGGACAAATGTTTCTGAATAATAGCCGAAAAGCGGTAACTGTGTAGACATGCGCTGACTGTGACACATACGAATTTACAGCCATTCGTCTCGCTTCGAGCTGCACGAATTACCCTACGGTATTCTTTGTATACAAAGAAGTAAATATACTTGTGTGATAAATATATATAGAATAAATTTATGACAGCCTTTGTTGATAGCGATATTAAGGGTATTGGGGATACCTCTTCTATCAGAAGGAAAATGGGTAGGCGAGCCCGTCGCGCAAATGTTTTAGGAGGATGATTTTATTGCGTCGTGTATCATGCGACTGCTTTTGCACGATCGGGAACATTCCCATGCTGGGTTTTATAATCGAAAATGGTGATGAATATTTTTCTGTTTGTGATTCTGAAATTAACATGATGTGTATGTCCATATTTTCGCATTTTTTTGCTAAGCGAACCTCAAAGTTCGCTCAAAGCAAGTGCGAAGTTTTTAATTCTTTGTGTTGAAAAAGTTCGTTCTGGATGTCCTATCTACGTTTTGTATTATTAGTGGTACAATTAAAATGAAAACTTACTCGAATAATACAAGCTGCCAGACTCTCTTAGCTTATAAGATGAGGGTACTTCGCGGACATATGTATATACCCGGTACCAGTTTATTAACTGAGTCTATAGAGTAGTTACTATAAGAGTTTTCTAAATAGATATCATTACTTAAAAACGAAAATATACTGAGAAATTTATCTGACAAATCGTAGCAAACTTTATAAAACTCTCGACGAACTAAAAACAAAATAGAGTTTTTGAATGCGAAGAAATCTAAAATATTATCCTGAACACCTTATGAGCAGAGTATATAATAATATAAAGTTTTATATTTATTTGAGTTTTTTTATTCTCAAATAATTTAAACATATCATTTGGTACTTAGTTTCAATAATTCCTTTGTATACGCGTAATAAATTCAAATGTGTGGCTAACACACATTTACTAAATTACGTGATACAAATGTGATAATGAATTAATATAACGCACAAAAGGTAAACAACTACAAAATTTCTTTTTTCATATACATAATTTAGTTTATTTAACTCTACAATAAACGCAACACTATTAATCAGGATACCAAACAATTGCTTCAAAATAATCAAATTTTGAGGCAACAGAGCAAAACGCAAGCGCTCGGACATTTTACTTTATTCTCCTTACTTGTTACTTATTTTTTCCATTTTCCATGTACTTAAATACTCCTGTCATCAGCATATACAATATAAAAAGATGCGGGTGAAATATTTAAGTTTCGAAACTTGTTTGAGCTTACAGGAATCTTAGTTGTGTAAACTGCAGTCAGTTGAAGTGAATATTTATTGTGACCTTTAAGCTTCTTTATTTTACAATATTGCTTGAAATTATATGACTTTTTGTTCGCTTTTGGCTATAACTTCTTACATCCTGTGCAGGTTTTGGTAAAGTCAACAACTAATTGGACAAACTTCTGGGGCTGATCCACGTGAACTTTGTGCGCTGCATTCAAGTACTCGACACGCAATTTGGGAAAGAATTTCTTCATTACCTTAATATTCGTTGGCGTTACGAATTTTGTCTTTCGTCCCGCAATTAGCAGGGTTTCACCCTGGTATGGCGGCAGACCCTTTAACGACTGCTTGTAATTGACCATTAACTCATTCCAGCCATCCAAAATCGCCTTGGCATTTACAGTCCAGGCGAAACAGCCATTGTCGGCTTTCCGCAAGCTACTAACAATCAGCATCAGGTCAGTTTCGTTTTTAATGAGTCTTCTAATCTCAGGAAGTATTAATCTGCGACCCTCTGCCAGAGATAGATCTGAGGGTATTTTCGGCAATACATCTACCATCATCTTAAACAGCCTGGCTGCATTGATAACTTCCGGCGGCAGCGGTCCTGGAGTTATGTCCACAACGATGATACGTTCCACGAGATCGGGTCTGGTCAGCGCCAGCGTCATAAGCGCCCGCCCGCCCATGCCATGACCCAAGGCAACAATGCGCTTCAACTTTCTCTCCTCGATTAAGGCCTCCACATCTGCAGCCATGTGGGCGGGCGTATGGCACTCACAATGCGGACTATCGCCATGATTACGAGCATCCACGACTATGAGCCAGCGTGAGCCCTGTTTCATCATATGCCGAGCCGGCCGACGCCAATTGGATCGCGCTAGATTCAATCCATGTAAAACCAGTATAGGCGGCGAATTTACTTGACTGTGCGGCATCTGATAAGTCGTTGAGCTCATTTGTACGGGACTACATGTACATTTCGAGTGCACCATTAACATATGAAGACGTAACATGCCAACGGATAATTTTGAGTTCTGACTGACTGAAGCAATATAAAAAGAAGATATGATTAAACGGTGCGCTCAATCTCATCCTGTCTGGGCATAAGTTTATAAAAGAAATGTTAGATTAATTATCATAATCATAATTTAACTTGCGTCGATTTGAGAGGAAACTAATTTATTTAGCGTGTTCGTCCTTTCACCTTAAATAGAGAACAAAAACTAAAATTACTCATTTTTCAAGCTGTCAAGAAAAACACACACATTGTGTAAAAGATTAGGCTCTTATGTGGTCCAATTGATTTATCGTAATTACAAGTTCGGCAAATTTGTAGAAGAATTAGTTGAGGAATTTTCTGTATCAAGGAAAACACTTTACAATGTTAATCACGCGGAAAACAAGAGCAGCCTTGGAGAATAGGGTACAGATGGACATAAAGGATAGATTTTTAATAGCCGATCATACCGCTTAATTTTACAAAAGATTGATCAAAATCCGCAAATACTGGCCAATTTTATATAGTAAGAGCCAGTAAATTTTGCAAGACTTCTATGAATTGAAATCTCGAAACTACAACGGGAGGGTGTAACTGTCTTTATCGAATGGCTTCCGACCTTAAAGAGTAAGCATCAGTTTTATCTATGTTGGATCAACGTTTGGTGCTAGTTTCAATGTTGATAAATTGTTACCACATCCATCAATAATATCCCGAAATATATAATTATTTAAAATCGTCGTACTTGTTCTCTACTGTGCACTACATAAAGGAAGGAGTTATTGGTAATCGTTTAATGGCCATAAAGTCAATGAAAGAAACTTCCCGCACACATTTGTTCATCTAATCTACAAGTGCTCAATTTGAATTAGGTCTTATTTCCTATATCTAGGTTTGAATATTTGAGCAAAAATAGAGGAGATATTGTAACCGATCGTGGGTCCAAAATGATTCAAGCCTTTCGCGACTTAGGGAAATAATTACTTTATATTCCATTAGGTATTTCGTATCAAAACTAATTTTGGATAAAAGCTCTTAATGTGAACGAAAAATGAATGAAATAGTCAGTAAGGCCGGAGGGTGTTTTATTTAAGATATAGCGCCACCTATGTTTCATTGAAAATAACAGCGAATACTTAAACAAGCCAAGCATTGACCCATAGGGTATGAAATACCAAACTCATGGACAAATTTACATAATTGACAAAATAAAACAGGAATCATTGAATTAATTATTATTAATCAGTTGATATTAGTATCGTGGTATAACCGGTGAATTTCTGCAATTTAAATGATTTTTTTTTATTTATGCACCATTCTAATACAAAAGATCTAGTTATATTTAAAGATCTTATACCCTGCATTAAGATAATCATATCTTTTCCATATATAGTTTAACCAATTTAAAATTGCTTTTGCATACTTCCCAGCCCCTATTCAATGACAGCCAATCAGAACACCTCAAACTGTTGCCCATTCAAAATGGTTGCCTTAACTGCGCTTCACAGATGCTGCACACAATAAGGGTTGGCAGAAATCCAATAAGTCCAACTAAGGAGAGCTGTTTTCAGAGCAGTCAGCTCAATCAGAATTTATTCCAATTCGGTCTTCCAAACAGAATAGTAGAGACCCAAGGTCAACAATCGATTCAGAATAGGACACTATACTCTATATATATGCAGCATCCGAGCGACCAACCCACATATATGCCAGAGGTGCCCTTTCAGCCACTGTGGGGCCAGGAAGCACCACCGCCGCCGCCCATAGTCCCCTATCAGGACCTCATTGCAGGTTTTCCTTGCTCTGATTTATGTAAGTTGCTTAAATTGTGAATCCGTTACCTCAACATAAATATATTTCTTTGCATTTTACAATGTCTTCAAACACAGCGCTGTGGCAAAGATCTCAGGTGACCCCGCTCGTCAATCAGCGTCCGAGCACTAATGGCCGCTCCCATGGCTCCTCCTCCTCCAGTTCGAAGAAAACGCGACGCCGTGTCGCTTCCATGGCTCAGAGGCGGGCTGCGAATATACGCGAACGCCGTCGGATGTTCAACCTAAACGAAGCTTTTGACAAGTTGCGACGGAAAGTGCCTACCTTTGCCTACGAGAAACGACTTTCACGCATTGAGACCCTGCGCCTGGCCATCACCTACATTGGCTTCATGGCAGAGTTGTTAGGCGGCACGCCGTCCAACAGCCACAAGACCCGCTCGGATATGTACGGTGGCATGAATGGACATCATCATTCAGGGGCTGTGCCACCAGGTCCTCCAATGCATCCCCATCATTTGCATCCAGCAGCCTATCAGCGTGACTTTGCCTCACCTTACAATCACAGTTTGACATAGGATAAAAGCTAAATAGGAGTATTTTAAAATTGTATCGTGTTCTTTGTTGCCATGCCATGTGTATAGACTTAAGATTAAATATATAAATGTGATAGATGTGTAAATTATGGATTGTGTTTGGGACTAAGTCCCTCATCTATAGTTGTATAAGCTGTGATACTAGTGAACAAAATTACTACTTATACCTTTAAAGCAAACCAGTTGAGCTTTTTAATAGAATTACAGATGTCTTCTGGGAATATGCTTTATTTATGACACGAAAAAAAATATAAATTGGCGCAATGCTATTGCCGATCTAGACGATTGAACTATTGATTAAGAAATTTACCATTGCTGAATTGAAACTCAAACTAGAATGTGGAGACATAAATTTCTGGCTCAAGTTTTAGACGTTCCATCGATCCTTTCGACTGGGAGGATCGAAGGGAAAAAATAGAAAAACAATTTAAAACTGTTTAACAGATAGAACGCGTTTGCTCAGACCGCAGCGAAATGAGCAGCGCTTACAAATTAAAACAAAATTGACAGGTGATCAGTTGCCTCTTACTTCTTGATAATATTTCAAAGGCTTTCAATGATTTAAAGTATTGCTGGCATTGAATCTACAAAATTTGCTATAACTGTTGTTAAAAGCACTTGCAGTAAATACTGATTTGATGGATTTTAAAGATTTTATAAAGATGAGCTAACGACGAGTTTGAAAATGTTAAAGTTTAAGATCAAGTTACTTATCTTAACATACATTCAATGGAATTTAGTTACTCTAAACACCGGAGTGTGCTATGAAAATATTAAAGTATTGCCCTGGGTGGTTTGCTTTGTGAAGTCATTGATGAGTTGTTCAAGTTATCAAAATTGCGGTTACTTAGTTCAGCCTCAACTAATCACGGGGTTTTTGTGCAAATTAAATTGTTTACCAACCTGCACAGGTTACGTTAAAAAACGAGCAACAACAGCCACCTAATAATCCCCCTAAGAACCACAACTGCAACCTACATTATTTTGATGCTTAATTTGCGTGAGAGCTGCTGCAGCTGCTGTGGCACATGTTGATGCCACATTGAAGTCACATTAGATGGAAGACAGAGAAACCCAACTACGATTAGGCAACATCCAAAAAGTGGACAGCATAAACAAAGCGTAAAATCATTGTTAATAAATTAATGCGAGTAGGCTACAATACAATGACAATTCGTATAACAACCCTCGTGTGGCGAAAACAAGTGTAACACTTCAGGGCATGATTGCGCACAGTCGTAATACCCTATAATAATAGCACTCAGTTCTCACAAAATAGTTTTCAATTTTTTTATTTAATAAAGGATATAGACTGATATTTAATGCTAAAGAGAGATCTCAAAAAGGTTCCCTTTTCTACTATTATTATTTAAATTAACATTAGGGGTATAATTTTAATTTTTATGGTCTTTTTAACTTTAAGCTTTATTCTAAGAAATTGTATTTTATACAAATTTTTAAGAAATAACTGTTCACAGTTTCTAACTTCATAGAGCTATGTGTACAGAGTGTTTTCTAGTCTCTTATACTTTTATTTATCAGATATGTTATGCAGCCTAAATACCATGGAATTTTTGCGTTCAACGCCCATTTCCAACAGATTAGCGCCCCCTTTTTGTTTTTCTGTATTGCCACTGAGCAAATTAATTTTGAGCGCATAAATAAAGAGGGGTAAACAATCTGTTGTACCTAACTGGAACCACCTGAGGGTTGTTTGACTGCATCTGTATCACACACGTTGCGCCCCTAGTTTGATCTTATTTTGGTAGCATCGGTAGCTGGCAATATGTTTTGATGAATTCGTGACACTTCATGCCGCATTAGCATGGTCAACTGTCGCCCCACTCTCTACCCTTGCCATGGGGGTTGAGGGCTTACTTTGACTTTATGAAGTGTGCTCACGTGTCTGTGATTAGCGAGTTATGTCAGAGTCATATCTAATTGTAGTATTTAGAGTAAGTTCCTCAAATCCCAATCACTTGACCACCTGCTGTGAGTGAGAAGCTCTAAAAGTACAAATTTGACTTTAAATTCGAATCTCTTATCATATGAAATCATCTTCTCCATATGAGATTCTTGCCACGCGTCGCTTAATAAATATTACACATAGTAAATCAGCGTGGAAAATTACCAAGTCGATGAACAATTTCTAACTGAGATTTGCGTAATCCGCGCACATCCCACCCTCGGGTCAATTGTGCGCATGTCAAATCGATGTGACAAATTAATTGAATTTTGCTACCATTTTTAACGAATTTAGCGCAAAAATGTACACACTTTATGAGTAAATTGCAATATATATTTGACGGCATGATAGATGAATCCAACAGATGCTAAGAAATTATGCGATGAAAATTTATATAGTAAAACGTTTCATAAACCAAAGATCTACTTAGATCATAAGCAATAATCTGGTTTAGTATTTGTTGTATCTTTATTGATTGAAGTCGAAGCTTTATATTCATCATTTTATTTCTTGATTGGGAGAAGCTTCAGCAAATACAAATGCCCAGATGAAATACAATTCCTCTATACATGGGCTAAAATGTGTTTAATCAGATTTAACGTTTCGTTAGTTATTTTAAAATTAGTTAATTATTAAATAAAAAACTTAATTATTAATTTTCAAATGCATTATTTAATTTAAAAATTTACTTATTAAAATATTAGATTTGTATAGAAAATTCAGAGTATAAAACCTTATCTAGGGCATCAGGAATTCGGATAAGCTCTAAACCGTCAACATATTTGTCATTTTGGCGTAATTTCACAGAGCTTTAAGCTTATCAGCTTGAAAGCACTTTTTTGCTTGTAAACATACGGCCGGCACAATGTAAATAGTATCAATTGAAAGCATTCGTAGTATAAACAAAGCTCTGTCAACGGAAACATCATGGCAAAGGCAAATGGACAAGAGTTGGTAGACTTTCCAAGTTGGTTGGATGAGCATATGTTTATGGAATTTCTGAAACGCGAATTTAAAGACTACAAAGCCATTAAAGACTTTGAGGTGGAGCAAACAAGTGGCAAGGGCGAAAACTTTACAAGTTTGGTGGTGCGCGTAAAGATTACCGTGGAACTGAATGGTTAATAGTAACTCTGAACACATTTGTTCAAAAATAGCAAATAACTATGTATACGTGTTACAGATGGGAGCCAAACAGCGACTTCATATATTGTCAAATTATTGCCCACAACTTCAAGCACACGAGACATGATTGCCAGCTGGAAGATCTTTGATAAGGAAAAGCTGACCTATAGCAGCTACATACCCGAATTCGAGCAAATGTTTATGAAGAAGAACAAACAAGTATCATTTGGTCCTAAATACTATCAACCAACAGATCCACCGAGCGCCGAGTTGATCATCTTGGAAGATTTGGGAAATCGTAGTTTTAAGAATGTGAATCGCCAGCATGGTTTCAATATGGCGCACACTAAAGCGACTCTTGATAAATTGGCCCAATTTCACGCAGCATCTGCAGTTCGCTTTGAGCTGAAAGGCTCCTATCCGGAAATGTACGATCGAAATCTTTGCAGTGAGGAGGATAAGTTCCAAGAATTCCGCGATACGCAGGCCACATCCCTGATCAAAGCCCTGCCACTTTATGAAGCTACATATTTGGAGAGGGAACTGGTAAGTCAGCTCTATTTGAAAACATTGTATATAAAGAGTAATTATCATTTAATAATGTTATAGAAAACATATACTTCCATCGCCCCAGATATGTTCCAGGCCCATGCGCCCAAGTTTGATGACGAGTTCCGTTGCCTCAATCATGGCGACTTTTATTGCAACAACATCATGTTCCAATATGATGAACATGGAGAAATTAAAGAAACATACTTTATTGATCTGCAAATGAGTCGCTATTGCTCCCCTGCGCAGGATTTGATCTACATTTTGCTCTCTTCGGTTTCATTTGAGCTGAAGCTCTCGAAATTTGATTACTTTGTATGTTACTATCACAGCAAACTAGTTGAGTACCTCAAACTGTTGGATTATACCCAGCCACTGCCGGCATTGAGGGGACTACACATTGCAATCATAAATCATGGCGATTGGGGTGAGCGAAAATATTTGTCAATATTATATTATTTATATTATATTTTATATTGTTGATATTTTATAAATTAAACTAATCTTTTTTAATCTCAAAAATTAAAGTTTACCCAGTTATATCCCTTCTGCTGCCTCTTGTACTCATCGACCCCAGCGAAAAGACTAACATGGATACAATGATGGATCAGGAGAGCGAAGGGGATCAACTGAGAATGACCATGTTTGGGCACCAAAGTGTTGTACAGCAATACAAGCAATTGCTGCCATGGGCGCACAACCGCGGTCTATTTGTGTATAAGACAAAAAACTAACTGAAAAGCAACTATGATCCCCATTGCAAAGACCATAAGAAAAATGTACAAAAATAAAATAAATATATGAAACAAGTCAGAGTGCTGTATTCCGTACTGCCCGACTAGGAGAGACCCTGAACCCTGCGACAAGCTGATATGACAATCAGCTTACGCACACATAAGCACGCGCTCTGCTTACTGCGGCTGCAGTTTGAATAACTTTTCTTCTAGGTGGACTTTCTTAATAATCTATTCAGAGCCCGATTCTGTAGTATTTGAATTACGTATTTTTTTGCCAATTAGGGGAAGGAAGATAGCAGAAATATACAAAATCTATTAATTTTATGTTTCCATCTTTTGTGGTATTCAAGCTACGCTTAAAAAACCAGGTCAAATTATATATTTTTATCGACAAGATGGAAATGGAAAAGATTTTCGAAAAAAGATATGCTATAGCAATTGCGATTTACGGAATCGCTGAGTTCATACGGACGGTCATAAATGCAGACGGACAAAATAACATGTCTAAATCGACTCAGCTCGTTATCCTGGTGAAGAATTCAGCATATACTTTATGGGGCCTGCCAAGCCTCCTTCTGCCTGTTACATACATTGTAGTATCTCAATTGATAAGTAGCTAACCTAAGAATAAAATTTAGCAAAATAGAGTCATTGTGATTTAACAAAGAGTATCCCTGAAAAGTAAGATTGATTAACTCTTATCGACTGTTGCTGCCATCTGGCAGCTCTCAAATACGCAGTTAGTTACTATATACATTGAGTTTTTTCTAATCATATCTACCTGATAAGGTGGCACAAGACCAAGCGATAAGACAACTACGTATTCTTATCGTACATAACAGTTGCCACACGACAAGGAAATTATGGCACGTACCAGTTCTATATCAGTAATAACCAAAATAGAACAAAATCACCAAACTAGCCATAATATAATTGTTTTACTATATACTATTTGTACACATACAGTATATATATAAGAGAAATTCTTTAGATAAAATACTCTTTGCTAATAACACAGTGCTAAAGGATTTGCTAATCAGGACCAGACTAGCCGTTAGAGTTCAAAGACTGCGAGAAATAGATAGAAGAGGGTTTTATTTCTGGTATTGTTAAAAGGACGCAATAGAGCTATTCTCGTTTAAGTTTCGGAAACAGCGCGAGAATATACTTTTTTTTATTTTAAATCATAAATTTCACCAAATTTTGTTTCTGTACATTTATTTTAAATCAGTTAACGCCAAGTATATGTCAACTGATCTGAGATAAAAGCTATTGCTGATAATAGCTTGTAATTTAAAGTTGCATTTACGCAATTCCCCATGAAGCAGCTTTATTGAAGAGCTTTTTCGATAAGAATCCATCAGAAATGTATACGATTCTTTCCATCACCTATTTCATCATTTGGTCAAACAAATTTTATACATTTCGCATAATTGACACATTTTATAAGACGGAGATAAGATTAAGAGCATTTCAGTGTAACCTGTTATAAAAGTAAAGCTTTAGATGTCCCATTTTAGCAAGACCTATGACAATACTTTTCGTATAAATTAGCTCACTTTTTGAAAGATCAGACAGTTTATTAGCATTCCCATCGCCATGAGGTTGATTAAAGCGCCCAGTACATCAAATTCACTCTCTGCGATGAATCACTATAAGAGACTACCTGAACATACTTTGGACAAGACCAACATACACAATGCTAAGCCGATGAACTACAAGGAACTGGAAAAGAAAAGAATAAAGATGGAAATACTTACTGTCTATAAATAGCCTTGACAAATATATTAAAATTGAATTTAAGAATCAAATAGTATTATAAGTTTATTCTTAAGATCAAGAAAACGAGATTATTATCATTTTTTAACTGTCATCTAAGGAATTTGTAGATAGTAGGCTTAAGAATGAAAAATAAACAACAGAAATTTTAGTAATGAAATGGATATTTATATAATTTACAGAAACATGAGCAAAATGCCGTTCTATAATATAAACTAAAGCCATGTTAATTACATTAATATGGCTGTTAGTTGGGAAATAAAAGAAGAAGAGATGGCTGTAAGTATTAATAGGATATTAAAGCGATTATAAAAAGTTGAATCAGCGAAAGACAAGACAAAAATGATCCTTTATCAGTTATTTTCACTATCTATTAAAAAAATGTTTATACTAAAGCAAAAATAAAATCCGCTGAAATTTTTTTAAAACTTGTATTTTACTCATTTGTTGTTGTCAAATGAGCGAACATACTTAAAAGAAAATAGGTGATTACCAAGTCCGGGTTTCAGCCAAATAGGTTTAAATTCCGAATCTTAATTCAATTATTAAATACAATTTTTATATATCAACTGCATTGATTAACTTAATTTGTCTCCTTTTGTCTGTTCCCTGACAGTTGTAAAAGTTTTTGTATTTAGTTTAATGTAGAAACATGGGTCAGAACAGTTCGAAGAAAGTACAGAATAATAAAGGAAATCCAAGCAGTTTTCTGAAATCCAATTGTATTGAAACTTTACGAAATGCCAACGAAGACATCCTTCCTCAGTTAACGGCAGCAACACATATTGATAGGAATTTAGTACCAGATTGGATACATAAGAAGCAGTTTTTAGAAATTCTTAGTGCCAATGTGCCACAGTTCTACAAAATCCAAAATTTTTATATAACCCCAGCCTCAAGTGCTGGTGAAAACTATTCCTCGTTAATATTGCGAATTGCCATAGACGTGAAGCTAACAGGTTAGTTACAACTACTGAAGACATTTTTTAATTCTAATTATTTTTCCCGTATATTTTGTGTTTCCAAGATAAATCCATAAAGTCCGTGGCTTTCATGATGAAAGTTCCCCATGAATCAGCAAAAATGCAACAGATGCTAAAAACAGTAAATTTCTTTACCGTTGAGAACGCTGCATATACGGAACTTATTGCCAAGTTTGAGGAGCTCTATAAGTCAATTGGCATGGACATCAAGTTTGCTCCACGCACCTATAAATTCACGGAGAGCCTGAAAAAGGAGCCCAAGCTAATCAATACGGTTCTCATGTACGATCTGAGCCAGGATGGCTATAGGAATGTGAATCGCCTAGAATGTCTTAATGTGCAGCAGACCAAATTAGTCTTACGAAAGCTGGCCCAGTATCATGCAGCAAGTGCGCAATGTAGAGCCATCTATGGGCCCTACCCCGAACTATTTACGCAGGCCATGTTTGCATCGAACAAGGACAGAGCTATATCCATATTGGAAGGTATAATGGGCCCATTTAAGAAAATGTTTTTAGAAAATATTTACTTCTTTAAAAATGGCGATAAATACTACGAAAAGTTTGTAAGTAGAGGACAACTTCAATTTATATAAATATGAGCTATATCATTTATTCCTGTAGTCAACACTTTTCACCAAAATGAGCAGCAAATTTCTAAGTCTTAGCACATTTGATGACAGTGAATTTAATGTTATCAATCATGGTGATTGCTGGATAAATAATCTACTCTTTAAATTCGACACCAATGGCGAACTGATTGACATGAAATTTGTGGACTTTCAGTTACCAAAATATGGTCATCCGTCGACAGATTTACTCAACTTTCTCATGTCCTCGGTGCACATAGATCACAAGCTGAAGCACTTTGATTATTTTATTAAATATTATCACGATCAGCTGATCGAACATCTGCAATTACTGAACTATAAGGATCGTTTGCCCACCTTAAGCGAACTCCATATGCAACTCTATAAATATGGTATATGGGCGATTACAGCCTCCGTGATGGTGTTACCCATTGTTCTATTAGATCATAATGACGAAACAATGGAGTACAAGAGCAAGTTGTATACGAATGCGCGCTATAAAGCAAATATAGAACAAATAATGCCCTGGCTGGATAATCGGGGTCTACTGGATTTATAGCGAAAATCACATTCAATTCGATAAATTACTTTTTAAAAAGAGAATTTGTTTTGAGAGAAAGTTTACAGATTACAGAAGCCACAGTTTCCACCCGTTTCAATAATTCCGATTGTTTGAATGAAATATATTTATTTATTATTTATCAACTAATCCTTCTGGCTTATGATTTTGATTTTTTTGATTTATTCAACTAATTTTAAATAACGCAGATCTTAATCAAAATAATATTCATAAATTTATTTGTATGTTGCCAATAAAATTGGGAATTAATATGGTCATAATAATAAATATTACTCATTTACCGTCCAAACACAGTTGAGTCTTTTTGGTAGAGGAGTTAGGAAGGAGTCTCCAGTAAATAATTATCCCTTTTTTGGAGCTCTAGCTCCAAGGTATTGTAAAATATAGTTGTTCCGATTTGAAGCGTCCCAATTTGGAAACAAATATAGTTTTTGGTAATCAATAGAGGAGGTCAACAGTAACTTAGTCATAAAATGTTGACTTTCTTAATCATTTTTGGTCAGTCCGTAGATGGAGGTTAGAATAACGTTACTTTAAAATATTTAGATAAATCTTAACACTTTATTGGGCCAAGATACCCACGAGCATATATTCAAAATTTCAAGTCTCTTTGCGTTCACTGCACAAAACCAATATTCTCTTTCCCTTCGGGAATAAGTATTTTTTTACTATTCGTTAACATTCAACAATCAAAGAAATAGATAAGTAATATTTTGGAAAGATTGATAAACAAAACCAATAAACCGCGTTGAACTTTGATTTCAATGAAAATTATTCAAAATATGTCTCTAATTTTATGAACCGTTCTGTCATAGATCATTCAGACACATATTGAACTACGTTGTAATATATTAATTGACCATTTACTCACACACACACCCATATATTTTATTCTTACTCTTATATATACATATAATCAGTAGTAAAATTTATTGTATTTAGATTAGATAGCTGAATTATGGGGGTCAAATTCTATTATCTAAAGATTGTTCATAGTCATTGTGATTTTACCAACAATCGGTCCACAACCAGATCGAAGTAATGAATCTCAATTGATTTGTTTAATGGACAATCGTAGTTGTAATGATATACTTTATAGACAAGTAAGACAAGTAAGTAGAATGTAGTAATCTATATAATGTGCTCTAGCCGAGGTTTTAGTTTTAGTCTACAGGTTTGACCTCTCATATTACACATTCGTAGATAAAATATGCTGTGGTTGCATATGAAATATATTTTATTTCCGATTTACATTTTAATACACTTCCTATGTATGGGAACTCTACTAGTTACTCGCCATTGAAGGGCTAAGTATTTGATAATAGATTTGATAAACACAAGCTATTCGAACGATGACAAAGTCATTTTTAATTTTTTATACGGCACCAGCTGACGAAATTATTACTTTATCAGCAGCTATCTCTAAAATTTTGGTATAAATATCGAAGTAAGTTTACTACCAAATGCTCAGTTAAAAGCTATTTGTCTAACCGTACAGACGTTTGAAAATCGTTAAATTTTTGTATTAAAGATCAGCAATGGGTCATAGCTTAAGCAAGTCCAAAAATAGCTATGAAGTGGAAACTACCACAAACAAACCACACCCGAATTCCGAACCTGTAAAAGACACTAAAGCAAATCTAAGCTTTACACCGGTAGAGGCAAAGCCATGTGCTCCTCCTGTGATTGTCAATGCGGTACCCGCCCCCAAGTGGATTAATGAATCGCAATTTGTGGAAATACTCACCCAATCTGTGCCCCAGTTTGATAAAATTCGAAGCTTTGAGGTAAAGCCCGCTATGGGAGCTGGCGAGAACTACGCGACGCTCATGCTAAGAGTGAAAATTGATGTAGAGCTTAAAGGTGAGTAAAAAGTTGAAATGAGAGATTAGCCATTCATTCACAAAATATCTGTATGAATGAAAGTACTAGGTGCTAAAATGAAAGTAGCTATAATCACGGGAGGTCTGCACACACGAAAACATTTTGAGATAAGATTAGTAATACAAGGTTCCAATATATTGCATATATAGCAGAACTTATGTATAGCCCAAAATTTATGATTTTAGTTTTGAATTTTATTAAATAACTGAATTGTCAAACAGAAAATAAATAATAGAATATAAAATGGCAAATCAGGATATAATGGTTTTGTTATTATGTATACATGTATTTAACAAGCAGAAGAAGGTGTGGCAGACCCCATAAAGTATATATGTTCTTGAACGAGCTGAATCGAAAGCCATGTCCGCCTGCCCGTCCGTTCGTATGTGTGAAAGCGTCGATTTCAGATTCTATTAGAAAAACGTTATCAATATGAAGATATAAAATTATATCTCGTACGTCTTTGGATCTAAAATCTCCAAATTTTGTATTTAGTTTTGTATGTAACTTATACAATTTAGATTTTTGTCTTATTTTGCCCCGTCCCGTGGATTTTCTTAGATTTTCTTTGATTTTTTTTTTCTGATTTTAATCTATTTTTTAATTATTATTACCATTATTTAAAAAAAAAAACTACTTTTTTGACAAACATGTTATTTGTTTGTGGAAGTGAAATTATAAATTTAATTAATTTTTTTTTATAAGATTGTGGTAGATCGAACATACGGATTATAATTAAAAACACAGACCGGACGGGGTTCAGGAGATCTCCTAGTCGGGCATGCCCGACTAGAGTTTTCTTACTTGTTACATAGATATAATTTGATTATTTTTAAAATTTTTCAATTAGACAAAACCATCAAACACACTTCCTTTATGATGAAAGTGCCTCATGAAGGCGGAATGCAAGAAATGTTGCCAGTGTCCAATTTTTTCGTTGTTGAGAATGAGATCTACGTAGATTTGATACCAAAATTCGAGGAGCTTTACAAGTCGAAGGGCTTAGATATAACCCTTGCACCCCGCGCCTACAGATTCAATGAAGGTCTCAAGAAGGAGCCGAAACTCAAAAATACGGTTCTCATGTACGATCTGGGTCAGGATGGCTATAAAAACGTCAATCGCCTGGAAGGCCTCAACGTAGAGCAAACCAAGCTGGCTATCCGAAAGTTGGCCCAATATCACGCCGCAAGTGCTGTTTATAAAAGCAAGCATGGGCCATACTCAGACAGTATTATGTATGGCATGTTTGGTACAGATCCTGAGAAAGCTGTAGCTTTAATGGACTCTCTGTTTGAGAACGCACAAAAAATTTTCCTAGATAATCTAAAACACTATGAAAACTGCGAACAATATCACGACAAGTTGGTATGTAGCACATATGTTTATTATATAAATATATGTATTTTTCAAACATTTTAATTTTAAATTTCAGAAAACATATTTTTCCAAAATGACCAAAACTATTATGTTTCTGGCCGCGCCTAAGCCCGATGAATTTAATGCCGTCAATCATGGTGATTGTTGGGTCAACAATTTTCTCTTCAAGTTTGATCCGTCAGGAAAACTACAGGATATGCTTTTTGTAGATTTCCAGAATCCCAGATATAATCATCCGTCAACAGATCTGCTTTACCTTATTATGACATCAGTGGATATAAAATACAAACTAACTCAATTTGACTATTTCATAAAATACTATCACGATCAGCTGGTTGAGCACCTCAAACTGCTTGACTATAAGGAACATGTGCCCAAGTTGGTGGATCTGCAGATGGAAATGTCGAAATATGGCTGCTGGTCAGTCGTTGCCTGTTATATGGTGCTGCCCATGGTGCTCCTCGATCCCACGGAATCGGCTACATTTGAGAACTTCCTTAGTGGCAGTGAGGCAGGAGCAGATTTCAAGAAGAAAATGTACACAAACAAACGATACAAGCACTACATTGAACAGATTCTGCCCTGGCTAGATAATCGTGGTTTATTGGAGGTCTAGTAAGTGTCACTATATAACCATAGTCCAAAGCTATACTATACTATATTCTTGTTTCTTTAGCGAACCTCCGCAAGCAATGCAAGCCGCAACTGTGCCATCTATTGCCCCAACTGAGAAAGTCGAGATAGACTCTAGTGTGCCCTCATGGGTTAATAAGGACTACTTCAAAGAGCTGCTCGAAGCAGAGCATCCCGAATTCAAGGAAGTTCTAGATTTCCGCGTTAAGAAAGCCACTGAAGCTGGAGACAACTACTCCTCCACAATGCTCTCTGTGGATATTGATTACCAAACAGTCAATGGTCAAACATTAACCAAATCTTTCATGTTGAAAGTGCCGCCAAGCAAAAGTGCAGAGCTTCTTGATCTAATGCTCACCTTCAAGAAGGAAATCGCCATGTATACCGATGTCATTCCACAGCTAGAGCAGCTTTACGAGCGGGCTGGACAATCCGTTGTCTTTGGTCCAAAGAGTCATAAGCTGTCGAAGGCGCCCGATTGTAATCACATTATCTTACAGAATTTACGTCCAGAGGGTTACAAAAATGCTAATCGCCTACAGGGATTGAGTATAAAGGAAACGGAGCAGGTCTTATCCAAATTGGCCCAACTACATGCCGCATCCGCACAGCTCTTTGTGACAAATGGCCCCTATGATGACTGTCTGGATAAAACGATCTACAATGAGAATTTACGTCCCGTATATGAAGGTGAAATTGGAAAATCTTATTTGGCTGCAAATATAAACGGAATGCGAGGACTCAAGGGTAGCGAGATATTTGGCGATAAGGTGGTAAGTTATAAACTAGAGCTAAAATATAAATACAAAATGCAAGAAGATTAATGAAAATATAAAAGATATTCCTATTCCACTCAAATAATAATACTCGTTCAATAGGCCAAGATCCTTGACAATTCGTTTGATTTGGAATGCAAGGCAGGCAAATATGATGTAACCCAATTCAATTGCCTCAACCATGGCGATTGTTGGACAAACAATGTGATGTTCAAATATGATGCACAGGGCGAGATTACGGACACACTCTTTGTTGACTTTCAGAGATCGGCCTTCAACACTCCCGCCGTGGATTTGTATTACTTTCTACTGTCCTCGCCTTGTTTTGATATAAAGCTTGAAAAATTCGATTACTTTATACGTTACTATCACACCGAACTGCGGCGCAATCTGGAGCTGTTAAGGTATCCCCGACACATACCAACGCTCACGGAGCTCCACACCACTCTGCTGAAGAATCCGCTGTATGCCGTAACTACGACTGCGACGGTAATGACGGCGGTGCTACTGGATCCCACGGACAATGCGAGCATGGATACCATGATGAAAACCGATGAGGAGGGCATGCAATTTAGGAATATGCTCTTTTCCAACGAAAGATATCGTAAACACGCTGAAGCGATCTATCCTTGGCTAGATAGCAAAGGACTGTTAGACTTTGAGTAAACCTTAGGTGGTCTATTTGTAAATATTTCTGTTACAGCTGATTTTAAATCAGATTTCGTTATTTAAATTTTAAGTTTTTTATATAATGAAATAAAATGTAAGCTAGGTTTTTATTAAATAAAGAAAATTGTTTGTAATGAGATTGGACGTCATGAATACTGCCTCGTAAAAGATAACTTTTACAGATAAACGGGCTCCAAATATATTTCAAATTGAAAGTCTGCAACATTTGTGTTAACTAAGATCAGATGTGCTAGCTGAATCTTTCGTACAATTGTATACGTGGCGCCACGTTTATCTACAAGAATAATAACACACCTCGTTTTTTTTAATTAACTTGGATACGCAGGCAAAAATGCTATGCAATCGACCAAATGAATTCGCATACTGGCAGTCCCTAGAGGTGTCGTGGAATGAACATTTTACGAGCAGAGCATTTGTGTTCGCTGGATAGGTAGCGAGCATCAAAAGAGTTTGTGAAAAAAATGCATAAAGCCAATCCTTTGTTGACATGAGACCCCATGGTCTTTGTAATATAGCCGTCACCAGACTTTGTAACCCATTCTGAAGATACCCTCGAAGTCACAGACTAAAAATTTTAGAATATGCATTTTTTTCCAGTTTTGAAAAGCCGATGGTATTCGTATGAGAAAAATCTAAAAGACTCAAAATTAATTAATTAATTTAATTAAATTTATTACAGCGCAACACTTATTTAATAATAACATCTTAAAAGTCCAACTTTTTCATAAAATTAATTCTATTCTAATCCAACTTTTTCATAAAATTATTTCTAATGATAACAAAAGTAATTTAAGAACTAAATACACTTAATATTATCATTATCTTAAGGGAAATGTGACTTATAAATTATACAGATATTATCTAATTATTTGTAAAACAATTCTCAAGGCTATTGTTTCGGCAAAAAAACTAAATTATAAACTATAAATATTTAATATTTTGCAAAATTTTAATTACAATTTTTATTAACTATCGATAGTGGAAAAATAATCGAAAGTGATGCAAAAAAGGAAAATGCGATACATTAATAGTGTCATCGATAGTTTAACAGGCCTACTTCTGCACCCAACGTCGAGAATAATAATCATTTAAGTTCTGTTTTAACCTACAATGAATATTTAAACACTTCAAATATTAGTTTTATATTATATTCATATTAACAACAGTCCTAGGTCTAGTTTGATCTAGCTCGATATATCTTATAAAAACTAGTTTGCTGAATAGATACGACATGTTTATTATATGACGTATACAACATGTATAGTATATGACGCAGACGGCATATATACATATGTATGTATATGATAAAAGTCATTTTAGTTAATTTCAACACTCGACTGTTAGATTGAATAATTGTATTACAATTTGTTATCTATTTATATTTAACATTTATAACGACTAGAATTGCCGCCAATCGGTCTTGTTACGTATTCAATAATATTGTTCTTCTTTGTCCGAACTCAAAAGCCAACAAAAGCTTATAAAAAAGTTTAACTATCAGCGGCTATCAGTAAAACTTGGGTATATATATCAACGTTAATTAAATAAAAAATGCTCAGTTGAAAAGTATTTGTCTAACTGCAAACACGTCCAAAAATCGCGCAAGTTTTTTCTTTCACATCTGAAATGGATCTAAATAATAGCAAGTCAAAGCCACAACCTAAACCAAAGATCAGCGTCGCGGAAGTGCCAGATGCCCCGCCAGTGGTTGTCAATGCGACGCCTGTCCCCAATTGGATAAATGAATCGCAATTTGTGGAAATACTCACTCAAAATGTGCCCCAGTTTTCAAAGATTCGCAGCTTTAATGTGAAAGCCGCCATGGGTGCCGGCGAGAACTATGCGACCCTCATGCTGAGAGTGACAATAGAGGCAGAGCTAATTGGTGAGTAAAATGTGTGTGCATTTTGGTGTTTTCTTATGTGTAAAGAAACTCTGAACAATGTTTCAACGTCCCTGGAAAATGAGTAGAGAGAGACTCTGGATTTGATCTTACGTATGATTTTATGTATGCCAAACAGAGAAGAAAATAAATAACGTATCAGGAACTCAAAAGTGCATCAAAAAATTCTTACAGAAAGAAATACCGTGCGATACCAAAAACAAAACAAACAAGTAAGAAAGCTCTAGTCGGGGGTGCCCGACTAGGAGATTCCCTGAACCCTACCACTTTATGTAAGAAAAAAAAACAAACAAAAATAAAAAGAAAATACTGTCCTAATCTGGAATTTCTAACCGACGTGCTCTGATTCTTACAATACCGCCACTTCAGTGCTTGAACAGCTGATAACAAATCCAAAACTAAAGTAACGAGTGATAATTCAACTCCAATTCAATCAATTCAAGCAGTTTCGATTTTTAGAATATTCGAGAATGCACGCATTTTATGTACTTATGCACATGTGTATAAAAAACTGCTAGAGCTGCTGGCCACGCGCTTTTGGCAATTGGCAAAGATTTTGTTTAATAACTTTTTTGATGGATTTTCTAGCTATAGCTATAGTAATCATAGCATAAAACACTCAGCATCCGTTTTCAAGCCACATAACTTAAACAAAAAGGCTTCTATGCGCAATCTTCCCAGGTACGCAGCATATGCTATTCCAGCTTTAATATAAACATAATTATTTCACAATTCTGATCCCAACCACGTAAGCCACTCTCATGAACTTTCAAGCTTTGAAGCTTTGACATAAACACAACTGACTTGCTTGCTTAATAAAAGAACACTTCGTTCCTACAAAACTAAAATATATTTTTTTCCAATTCGACAAATTAGCGCCCAACGTGGGGCTTGCGTTAAATTAAAAACACATTAGAAGAAAATAAAAAACTTTTAGTGTACTTGTAAGTTAAAGTTAAAAAGTGTCAAAGTTAAACCCAAACAAGAGAAGAATATAGAAAACGTCTCAAGAACTCAAAAATACATCAATCAATATCGATATTGAATCAGTGCAGAACAAATTTCTAAAAAAAAAGGAGAAATACCCTGTGCTGTAATAACAACAACAAGACCTGTGTAACCAAACAAAAACATCCAACTTAGAAGGAAGGAAAATTCAGGTGACTCTACATTCATCAACCATAAAAGAAGACACACCATTTACGTGAGCCATCGCAAATACACATAATTCGTTTTTTTTATAAAAATATTCTTGTACTTGTTAAGAAGATTTTTTTATATATATTATAATTGTACTAAACCTGGACGATTTAATTAAAATTTTTGAAAAATTACAAGTGAATACCTACAATTTAAAAATGGCTAATAATTTAACATCAGATTTGTAAGCTCAACTGATTGCTAATCAAACTAGATCACTTCAAGAACAAATTTTACAATTAAGATCACATTAAGTAGAAGATACGCAGGTGCCTTAACAATATTACGAAACAAAGTTACAGGTAGGGCAAATGAAACTCTGACTAATCACGGTACCGTACTTAATTTTGAAGCAATGCTTGCTAGGCGACAGACGTCCAATGCACATTATAGAGCAAGAATTGATCATTCTTCGACAGGGCAATTTAACATTCCTTGAATACTACAATTTAGTTAATAAAAAAGTAACCCTGGTAACGGCAACAAAGCCGATGTAATAACCGAAATATATAATAAAAAAAAGGGAAAACGCTTTACGAGTTTTCATCACAGGCCTTATCCCATATTTTGTTTTCTCTTAAACCAGAAAGCCTACCGCACGCTTTAGCGAAAGCTCAAGAGTTAGAAGCAAACAATCAACGAGCTCATTTTGCTTATAATCATTTCATTAATGCGCAACAATCCAATGCTAATAAAAACTATCAAACAAAAAATGATAATTCAGATCAACCCCATTAAAAGTCTGATAATCATTTACGATTTAATCAAATTCCACAAAATCAAAATCAAAAAAACATAATCCTCAGCCTCCTCAAGAATAAATGGATGTTGATAGATCTATTCAAATACAAAACCCAAACTATCAACAAAATCAAATTTTTTAACAATCAAAAGAAAAAGAGTATTCTCTTCCCAAACCACTCAGCAACCAAATAAGGTCATGCGAGTCAACAACATTCAGGAAGATCATTTTTTAGAGGAACACGGGGAGTGCTTCCCTTCATCTACAGAGTAGATATCATCGTCATTAAGTGACTCTTATTGCCCGAATATAAAAAAAAAGAGATTAATGAAAGTTCCACGAAAAGCAAGCATAAAACAAAGAAAGCTAAAAACAGCAGACAACGAAAGTTGTCGGTATCTTCTACAACCACTTCTATATGCAAAATAAATCATTCCATTGATAAAATGGATAATCTCACAAGTCTTGAACAACAAACATTCTCAAATTCAAATACCTCTTCCTTTTAGAACAGATATTAGAGAAGAAATCAGAACTATAAATGATAGTCCAATTTATAGTAAACAATATCCTTATACTTAATCGACTAACAATTTTATTAATCAGGAAATTAATAGGATGTTAAATGGAAACATAATAAGGCCAAACAAAAGTCCTTATGGGTTGTAGGAAAAAAGGCTTTAATGAAGATGGTACTCAGAATCATAGATTAGTAATTGATTATAAAAAATTAAATAATAAATAGATATCTGATGCCTGATCCTTCGGTAATATTATCCAACTTAGGTACAGCCAAATTCTTTTTAACTATCGATCTAGAATCCGGTTTTCACCAAATTCTAATGAAAAATGAAGACATTGAAAAAACCACATTTTCTATTAATAATGGAAAATATGAATTTCTTCGATTGCCATTTGGGCTTGCAAACGCTCCCAGCATATTCCAAAGAGCTATGGACAATATATTACGAGATAAAATTGGTAAAACCTGTCATATTTATAGGGATGACAATAGTTTTTTTCAAAAAGCCTTGAACACGCTTCAACGATTTACAAGAAATCACTGAATTCTAATTTAAAGCAAGTAAGAAATATCTTTGCAAAAAATCCAAATTCTTGAGAAATCAAATTGAATTTCTCGGATATACAGTATCTTACAATATTATCACAACTGATCTGAAAAAGATAGAATCCATTATGAAATATCCTCCTCCCACTAACTTGAGAGAACTACGAGGTTTTCTCGGCTTAACTAATTATTAAAGAAAATTTTTACAAAATTACGCAAATATAGCCAAGCCACATACAAAACATTACAAGGACATGATAAATATATTTAACCACGAAACATTTAATATCACTCTCATTGACCTCATGGATGTTTCCTCTTTTTCAATTATCTCATACCAAGGTTTAATCATAATTTTTATCAAATACCCAACTATTAATTATAACTGTAAGTTATATCACGCTAAAGCGATTTCAGAATCAGATGGAAAATTATTTGTAAACAATAAAATTGCGAAATGTAATAGCAATTTTTATCTCATCAAAAATTTTAAAAGAGGAATTTACAATCATTTTGCCCACATTCTTCATGACAAAAATTGCTTTATCAATCTAGTTAATAAATAATTTACAAGCTGAACAAAACTATCCGAAAAAAATAAACCTGTAGAAATAATAACAGACGGCGCTATTTTAGTGTCAGCAACAAATTGTATTACCGACACCTGGCTTACAGGCATTTATCTTGTAACTTTTTTAGTTACGATGGTTTAACTATAAACAATATCAACTACACAAATGAAAGAGAAAAAATACTTAATTATGTAAAACATAATAAATTTACAAACTACTTAGTTACCGAATATCAACCTACCAATAACACTGAACTTCAATTGGAAAATACAAAAATTTTATCAAAAATTATTATAAAATTAGCAAATCATCATTCAAAAATAACATTTATACTATTTATAATAATTTTTATTTTTATTATGATAAAGCTTCTTAAATATTGCCCAATGACAAATTTAAATCCCATAAATCATTAATTTCAAAATCATCAAGTAATCAAAATCGTAAAAATCAAACCATGAGATTGAACTTGATATATTAAATAAAATAAACAATCAAATTGAATCTCTCATGAATGAGCATTAAGAATCAAGGACGATTCTTCTTAAGAAAGGGAGGAGTTATCACCCAGTCACTTTAGCGAAACTTATTTAAAATATAAACAAGTTTCAAATTGCTCAACTCGCTCTTTCTAGCTATAAACATAGCTATAGTAATCATAGCATAAAAGACTCAGCATCCGTTTTCAAGCCACACAATTTAAACAAAAAGGCTTCAATGCGCCATCTTGCCAGATACACAGCATATGCTATTCCAGCTTTAATATAAACATAATTTTTTCGAATTTCTGATCCCAATCACGTAAGCAATTCTCATGAGCATTCAAGCTTTGAAGCTTTGGCATAAGAAGCTTTAACATAAATATAGCAGAATTGCAGCATAAGATCACTTTTGTACTTTAGTTCTAGTTTGGAGTTCAATAAAAGAAGACTTCGTTCCTACAAAACAAAAAATATATTTTTTTCCAATTCGACAAAGAAAATTGGTTAATTTGCACCTATACAAATTTACCAAACGGAAATAGGTAGCGAAATTATTATATTACACATCATTAAATTCCTATTTTAACGATACAATACACATTTTAGCAGAAACAATCCAACATGACAGAACAATTATTAATGAAACACTTAGAAGAATAAATAGCCAAAACGAAAAAATCATAATGAAAATCCTATATAATGACCAAATGCAAAAATTAAAAAATATTGAATACAAAGTAAACTATATTCAAGAGAACAAAGCCTCTGCAAAGAATAACATAATTTTACCTGAAATTTTATCGGCAGAAGAAACAAACATATTCAATATTGATTTTTTTAAGCTTAAATAATTTCGCATGGGCATTCTGAAATATAATAATAATTTTATTATAATTGCAATAAAAATTCCAAAAAACCATATAACGCTACATGTTAAACTACTCATTCCAATGCCTAATACAGATCATATTCAAATAGACCAAGAACGCAATGAAAAATACAATCAAAGAAGTAATAACAAGAAAATTACCAGAAGGGCTTTTCATGAAACTAGCTAGATTCGACATAACAACTGTCGTAAATCTCAAGCAAGCAGCTCGAAGAGAAGGTATAAGTTAACAATTAACACTCAATATCGGATATTTTATAAGTTTATAATTAACCCTCGCTATCGCGTGCTCTATAAGTTAAGTAACAGCCCTCGCAATTGCGACATTACATAAGTTGTATCAGCGCGAGTTATGCAACCAATTAAAGTCGCACAAACAAATAACATAATTGTACAAAAAGCCAAAGCTGGACAAACAAATAAGCTTATGCATGGAAATGCTGATAACGACGAGATCAGCATAATCATGCAGAGGTACTTGAACCGAGATCAAATTTCAAAAGCATAAACAACGGAAACGTCGCCGTCGCTTCCGTTGCAAATGTTCGATCAGCAATTTATGAAACAAACGAAATGGGCATTTGCATATGCCAAAGCAAATTATATTGGGAGTCTTAAGATTCAATTGTAACCGGACAGAAGTTCCAGTTCTAAAAGCTAATAAAGAAACCCACGATATCTAAAGATATCTGTTGTCATTTAATTCAACAAACTTAATCAAAATTTAAATCTAAATTTAAATAAATAAATAAAGATATCTAAAGATATCTAGCGAATAAAAATTCGTTCTTTCAACAAATATAATTGGCGCAGTCGAAATCGGACAAATACGTTCAGAATTAACCAAAGTTAATCCGCGAGAAATTTTTTAATTTAAACTACAATGGAAGCAGAGATGGATAATCTAAAAACAATATTGCTTCAACAAGAAGGAGAGTTGAACCTATTAAGGCAACAAAATCAACAACAACAACAACAACTACAACAGCAGCAGCAACAACAACAACAACAACTACAACAGCAGCAACAACAACAACAACAACCAATCCAGTGGCTGTCAAACAAAGATATCATCCAGCAGTTTCGCCAGCTAAGGCAGCTCGACGACCAACATGATGTGTTGGCTTTTATAAAATCTGTGGAGTTCCTCATGACATTATGCCAGGGAGACGCATTACTGATCCGGTTTGGCACTAGCATCGTCGCTAATGAAAAGGTGTCGGGAACAGCAGCAAATTTCATCAGACAATTGGGGATGGAGCCTAGCTGGGACCAAATGAAGACCAAACTGATGGAGCAAATGCGACCCAGGATGACCTACGAGGACGTATTCGATAGATGTAGATTCATCAAAGTGAGTAGTTTAAGAGATTTGTTCCAGGAGTTTGAGAAAGCAAAGTGCGAAATAAATAAAATATATATGTTCGATGAATCCAAACCAGCCATGTATGAAAATGATAAAGTAGATAGAGATTTGTTAAACATGCTAATGAATAAAATAGACACTCCATTCAGGATTCATGTCGATCAGGGCATATCTATGCATGCTTTACAAACGAAATATTCAAATATTAAAGCACTGGACGATCCCAGAGCTATTTTACAGAAGTATAGAAAAAATTCGAACAATACCTATAACAAACAGGCTAACACTAACACTAACACCACTCATAACAACGCAACCCAGAATAATCAGTTTACTAGTAATAATAACAATACCAAACAGAATCAGGGTGGCCGACCAAACACCAATAATAACGCCGGCCCACCTCAGAGTGACCAAGTCAACCAACAGTCGTATAACAGGTCACAACCCACCCAAAACCCAAATTTTAAACCTAACTATAACAACAAGAGTAACAGCTCAAGACAGACAAGAATGTCTCATATGAGCGTTGACACTCAAAAGAATGATCCCCACACCCATGGAGATTGGGACTTTAGAAGAAAATCAGGCAGAAGAAGAAGAGGAAGAACAGGTAAATTTTTTGATTCCTTGCCTAGAGCAACCTTACCCATAATAGTGTGGACAATAGGAAAAGAAAAAATTAAATGCTTAGTCGACACTGGTGCGACGACAAGCATCTTAAAATCAAGAATTCTCGAATTCCAATACCCCAAAACAGAACTCACCAAACCATGCTCTTATAAAACTCTTAACGGCATTAATGTCGTGAAATACACCGTAACAACACCATTTCCAAAAGAGATACCCTACTCGGGGACACTACAGTGGAAACTTATAGATTTCTCAAACAAAAATTTCTCGGCAATAATAGGCCAAAATTTCTTAAAAGCCTTCAATGCTCAAATCAACAACACAGAGCAATATGTACAATTACTCGATAGAAAATTTTATTTTTTGGATTACGAATACCCAGAAGCAATGTACAATGCTTGTGCTCTGCAACCCGTGAACAGAGAAGATATACGAGATCGCTTCAACCTCGCTCATTTAAATGACGAGGAACGTCGAGCCGTCGAAACCCTATTCGCGGAATTTGACGACTTATTTTTTCAAGAGGGGGACGTTTTGTCAGCAACAAACCAAATTTCCCATGAAATAATTACCACAGTGGATAGGCCTTTATATTCTAAAATATATAGATATCCCCAAATACATGAAAAAGAAATAAATAGACAGATAAAGGAAATGCTTGAGCAGAACATAATAAAAAAGAGTAACTCACCCTACAACAGTCCCTTATGGATCGTCGAGAAAAAACTCGATAATTCAGGGTCAAAAAAGTTCAGAATCGTCATAGATTACCGTAAATTAAACGAATTCACGGTCGATGACAGATTTCCAATCCCTAATCTAAACTCTCTATTGGATAAATTAGGTAGATCCCAATATTTCACAACCCTCGATCTGGCGAAGGGTTTTCACCAAATTCTCGTAAGAGAGGAAGACAGACCAAAAACGGCATTTTCAACACCGTCAGGTCACTATGAGTTTGTCAGAATGCCGTTCGGACTAAAAAATGCTCCATCGACATTCCAGAGGCTCATGAATGAAGTCTTGAAAGATCATATTAATGACAACTGTGTCGTCTACATGGACGACATATTAATTTTTAGCACCTCCCTTCAGGAACATATGACCACCCTAAGGAAAATATTTAGAACCTTGAAGGAGGCAAATTTGAAAATTCAAGTAGATAAGTGTGACTTTCTTAAGAAAGAAACACAATTTCTTGGCCACATCCTGACCACTCACGGTATTAGACCGAACTCAGACAAAGTAAATATTATACAAAATTTAAAATTACCCAAAACGGCAAAACAAATTAAATCATTCCTGGGAATGACAGGATTTTACAGAAAGTTCGTTAGGGATTATGCAAAAATAGCATTCCCCATGTCAAGGTATCTGAAGAAAAACGAGACGATCAACACTGACGACCCAAGCTATATAGCTGCATTCGAAAAGTTGAAGACACTAGTTACAAACAGTCCAGTCCTACGATACCCAAATTTTTCCAAAAAATTCACTGTCACTACAGACGCCAGTAATTTCGCGGTGGGAGCAGTGCTATCTCAAGAGAGCCACCCAATCGCATATGCATCCCGAACATTAAATCAACATGAATGCAACTACTCGACTATAGAGAAAGAGTTTCTAGCCATAGTGTGGGCCGTAAAGTACTTTCGACCGTATGTTTATGGTAGAGAATTCGACCTCGAGAGCGATCACCAACCCTTAAAATGGCTGATGGCTAAATATACGGGCAAAGATATAAGCCCAAGATTGCAGAGATGGCTCATTAATCTAGGGGAGTACAATTTCCATATAGAATACATAAAAGGAAAAAATAATAATATTGCTGATTTTTTGAGTAGGATTAAAGAAGACGAAATTAACCTAATGGAGGCCGAATCAACAGACGAAGAAGACAACAAATCCCTGACTGAAACAGTTCACTCTAACGAAGAGGATCAGGGTTTTAACATGTCCATACTAGAAACGGCAGTCAACAGATTCAAAACACAAATAATTTTCACAGAAAAGAAACCCAACACCATAGTACAAGTGTTTGGCAGAAAGAGAATTTATATTAGCAAAAAAGACTTGGAAAACAACCAAGCAGTAAACCTCCTCAGACGAGAAATAACAGCAGGAAAGATAGGAGTTTTTTCACACCTAAGCGACCATGAATTTTACCAATTTCAAAAAATATTAACAAAGGAATACACTTCCAATCCAAAAGTAAGGTTCGTAAAATGTACCAGGTTCGTTACAGACATAGAGTCTGAAGATGAGTTGCACACCCAAATAGCTCTGTTTCATAAAAACGAGAGTGGCCATTGCGGGATAGTTGCTACCTATCAGAAACTTAAACTTAAAATTTACCATCCCAATCTTAAAACACATATCCACAGAATAATAAATAATTGCGACGTTTGCAGTGGTGGGAAATATGATAGGAAACCCATTAAAAACAACTTCCACCTAACAGAAACACCAAAAACCTGCAACGAGATAATACATGTGGACACATATGTGAATTCAAAACAATCTTTCACAATATTCATTGACAAATTCTCAAAACACGCCACTTGCTTGCCACTGACCGATAGAAATAGTATCACAATAGTAGAACACATTCAACAGTTCTTGTCCATAAAAGGGAAAGTCCAGAAATTTGTCTTCGACAACGAATTCAATAGCTTGAACGTCAGAGAATTCCTGGAAAAAGAAGGCATAGAATACCACTTAACAAAGCCAAATAGTCATACTGGCAATAGCGATGTCGAAAGACTTAATAATACATTGACAGAGAAAATTCGTACACTAAATATAGAAGAGAAAAGACCTATAATTGAACAAATGGCCAGAGCTGTATACTTTTACAACAATACACACCACACCACCACAAAATCTACACCGTTCGAAGTACAAAACCATAAAGTCGATCACAAAGAATTATATGACAGAATGACAGCACAAAAAGCTGGAAAAATAGCAAAGCTAAACAATAACAGGGAAACTTACATAGAAACCAGAACAGAAGGATTTATAAAAAATTACAAAAACTTAAGACACAAAGAGGAACCCAAATTTAGGAAAACAAAATTACAAAACATCCATACAACAAACATTAAAAGACCTACAAAATTTTCAGATAACGTTGACACTCCTCATCATGTGCCTGTTGCCAACACTGTCGACGGCAATGATCAACATAACCCCGATCCAGGTTGAAACCGGATTCATATCGCTGGGGGAAAGTACGGTGGAGCTGGTTAGCGAGTTCAAAATGGTCCTACATATAATAAGTCCAAAAGAAATATTAGAATTAACCAACATAATCCAGAATAATACGAAAATTCTGGTTAAGAAAGATAAGCATAGGCTAGATACAGAGATAGAAACTATAAAAATCAAAATAAGATCCATAACCCCAAATTCGCTAGCAAGACAAAAACGCGGCCTTATCAACGCAATAGGAAAAACTCAGAAGTGGCTCACCGGTCTCATGGATGATGACGATAGGGAAATCATTATGAATCATCTCCTTAATAACCAAGAAAACCAAAATAACATATTTAACAATATTAGCAAACAAGTAAAAATAAATAACGACTTACAAAATTCTATTAACACACTTAAAGAAGTAATATTGGATGACAGGGAAAAAATAACCAAAACTCTTAACAACATTGAGACATATAATACCATGCTCAGAACAGACATAATGTATCATGACCAGCTGTTGAAGCTGAAATTTTTGCATGATAAAGTAGACACCATCTTGGACACAATAGCGTCAGCTAAATATAACCTCTTTCACCCCTCAATACTAACGAACGAAGAGTTTATACTCTATAATATAGATTTTTACAAAATTAAATTAATTCGCATGGGAGTCATGACCTATGACACTAATATAATCATAGCAATCAAAATACCAACTAACATAATAACTACCACAGTATTCTTAATAACCCCACTAACTAATCAGAAGAACAAAAGAATCGACATGAGTCCCGAAAGAGTAATAAAAATAGAGAACAAAACTTATACATACGAGGAACAGAAAACAATAAATGAACTCAAGCTTAGCTCTAACTGTATAATTAAAAGAAATTGTAAAATGATAGAAGATGTAGAATTTAAGACAAAATTAATAAACGAAGGTACATTGTTAATAAGTAATGCACAAGATAATGAAATTCAATACAATTGCAACAATACCACCAAGAGCGAAATATTAAGAGGAAACTTCCTCATAGAATTCACAAATTGCACAGTCCTCATAGATGAAACATACTACAAAAATAGCCAAGAAATTTATATACAATCATTTGCCAATGAAGAAGAGGAGGAAAACTCATTTAACTTCACCGAAAAGCTGACGTTTAAAGAAATCGTATTAAAAGAAATAGAAAACACAAGAACAATTAAAAGAATAAAAATACAAACAATAGTTTCCAACAGTTTTGGCATAGTATCAATTACTCTTGTACTCCTCTTCATAGGAATATATTCCTATAATAAATGTAAAAGAGGAATCCAGGAGAATCCCTCATCAAAGGGGGGAGGAGTTATGCAACCAATTAAAGTCGCACAAACAAATAACATAATTGTACAAAAAGCCAAAGCTGGACAAACAAATAAGCTTATGCATGGAAATGCTGATAACGACGAGATCAGCATAATCATGCAGAGGTACTTGAACCGAGATCAAATTTCAAAAGCATAAACAACGGAAACGTCGCCGTCGCTTCCGTTGCAAATGTTCGATCAGCAATTTATGAAACAAACGAAATGGGCATTTGCATATGCCAAAGCAAATTATATTGGGAGTCTTAAGATTCAATTGTAACCGGACAGAAGTTCCAGTTCTAAAAGCTAATAAAGAAACCCACGATATCTAAAGATATCTGTTGTCATTTAATTCAACAAACTTAATCAAAATTTAAATCTAAATTTAAATAAATAAATAAAGATATCTAAAGATATCTAGCGAATAAAAATTCGTTCTTTCAACAAATATAATTCGCGCAATAGCTGCAATAGTCAGCGACGGTAACCGGACACTTTTGTTTTGCTGCAAGAGTTTCCGTTATCGCCAAAGATTTGCTGAGTCGGCTTGCCGACCATGACATTGTGGCGTGATGCGAGTTTTGGCTTAGCTTAAGTGAAATATTCTGTGTTGTAAGAACTTAGTTTGAATACAGCGCTCTTCCAGTAAATATTCGCTCCGGCACTTAGCCGTTAAATAATTTGTTTCATTGTCTGAACCCGAGGCCAGCAATAAGAGGTATAGTTTACCTCTCAACCTAATCTTCACCTTCGATAGAGACGAAGGATCTCAACTTATACGACATTTGTCATTTCAAATAAACTAATGCTAGAAAATCAAAGCCATAACACAATATTGTACACGAATGCGATGAACAACACAGTTAAGGATGTAATCAATAAGAAACTTCCAGAAATAATATCTATGACTCTAGCTAGATTTGACATAACACTTGTTACAAAACTAAAACAAGTAGCCCAACGTGAAGGCCTTTACGAAAATTTTTCAAACGAACGTACTAATGAAAACACTGACAACCGTGGAAAAGGAAAGAGTCAAAGTTATTACCCAAATCCCAAGCATTACGTAATGAATTTAAACAAAATCTTGATCAAGCAAGATCCCAAAATCCAATGAATTACCAAAACTTAGGCCAAAACCAAAGATCTTATAATCTACCTGTAAAAAGATAGCGTGAAACTACAAGTGGTCACTCTAAGATGGATATTTCCGAAAATTTTCATCAAGAAGAAGAAACCCTTTCAATAGAATAGTTATGAATGGGCAGCGATTTAACTGTGTAATTGACACAGGCTCATCCATTAATCTAATAAAACAAAACTTAAATTTTCCAATTAAAACCTGTCAATTAAATGTGTAAACAATTAATGGCATTGTACAACTAAAAAGTTGTATATCGTTTGCTCCTAGTAAACTTTGCCCTACTTATCAAATATTTTACTTACACAACTTTTCTGATAATTGCGATATTCTACTAGGTACAGAATATCTAGAATTTTCTGAAGCAAGAATCAATTATAAAAAAAAAAAAAACAGTGACCCTAAACGAACATCCATTTTCAATGAGATATGATCGTGTGAATCCTGTTGAGGACAAGACCGCATTTGAATGAACATCTTAACGATGAAGAAAAAACTAGCTTAACCAAAATTCTTTTCGAGTTTAGTGACATTCAGTACAAAGAAAGTGAAAATTTGACTTTCACCAGTACAATTAAGCATGTCATCAAAACTAAACATGAAGATCCAATTCAAATCGAAAAACAAGCAAAGGAAATGATTTAACAAGGAATCATTCCCAAACCTAACTCGCCTTATAGCGCATCAATTATTAATGTGCCAATGAAGCGTGGCGCATCAGGCAAAGAAAAGTTTCGTATAGTCATAGACTATAGAAACCTGAACGAAATAACAATTGATGATAGATATCCTATTATAGTCATGGATAACCAGATAAACTTGGAAAATTTCAGTACTTTACAACCATCGACTTGGCGAAGGGATTCCATCAAATACAAATGGACCCAAAAAGTATACCAAAAAACAGCCTTTTCAATAAAATAAGGTCATTACGAATATACTCAAATGCCTTTTGGACTGAAAAATGCTCCAGCAACTTTTCAACGTTGCATGAATAACGTGCTAGAAGATTTTGACAGAAACTATACACAACACTTACTTTTTACAAAATAATAAAGCATTCACAGCAACTTCAAAAGATTTAGTCATGAATAAATGTATAACAGGAATATTAAATCAAGAAGAAACAGAATGTAGATAATTAAAAAAATTATGAAATTAAATACTTAGAACTTGCCAAAAACTGTACTAAATCAAAATTGTATCAATAGACAAATAATCATTGAAGGTAATAACATTGTTCGATCCAATTGAATGAAATATATATATATAGTGACATATTCACTCTGATTATGTCTACATAACAATAGTACATACAGTACATACATACAGTCTAGACACCAAATTCCATATCAGCAGCTATTCCCCAATTATAAACATTCCCAAGCTGCACTTATAAACAAAGAGCAGCTTAGCCGACGCATCTCCCCCAATCGATCGGCAACATTTTTGGTTCCCAGATACCAGCGGTCACCCACAAATTGTAAACATTCAAATCCCAGTAAATAAAATTTTCTTTATTAATCAATAAGCAGATATCAGTTAGTCTTAAGCTGTACTTGAATAAAGCAAGTTGTCGTGAATTAAAACTCTCGCCTCGTCTTTTTGTCAGTGTTGCCGTTAGCGTGTGTCGCGGCATTTATTCGATTCATCTACACATCAAATATCTAATTGGCGCAGCCGGTAGGATAACAATTAATTGTGGATCCTGATGCAATAACTAAGTCATTAATTCGTATCCCTTTATATTGTTATCCGCTAAAAAAAAAACTAACGCTACGGCAACCCAAGCGAAGGTTAACATCGCGGCAAGTTTTTTTAACAAAAAACCTCGACAGTGACGTGAAAACCAAATAATCGCGTATTTGCCAAAGCCACGGATTTTTTCCAAAAACTTGAAAATATTTCAAGACGCTAAAGAATTCAAAGAGATTATAATTCCAGAAAAGCTGGTTTTCTAAAAAACCTTTGAAAGTGCTTTTAGTGCAAACAAAACAAAAAAATTATACAAGTTTAACTACAAAAATAAATAATTAAAATTAAACAAGAAACAATTCAATTTAAGAAAAACAATTTAAAACAAAACATGAAAGTAAATTAAGTGAAATAAACATAATAAACATACAAAATTAAATAATTAAAATATAAAAAGAAAAAAGAAGAAAAATATAATAACAAAATGGAAGCAGCAACAATGGAAGCAGCAGCAGCAGCAGCAGTCCCCTTTCCTGACGCTAACATGACACAGATCATTAATCAACTCAAAAATGTGGAGAAATTCACGGGAAATAAAAACGCATTGTACACATTTGTTAATCGGATTGACTACATACTGGCACTCTACACAACTAGTGACCCAAGGCAGAACTCTATTATTTTCGGACTTGTTGAACGATGCATCAGCAGTGACGTTATGCTATCTCTTGGCGTCAACAACCTAACAACTTGGAAGGATCTTCGCAAACAACTTGTGCTGAACTACAAGACGCAGATTAAAAACCACACCCCATTCAAGGGCAACGTACGAGAATTTCTGGAAGAAGCTGAACATCGCAGGCAGACTTTAATGAGTAAGCTAGAATTAGAACAAAATATCGATGAAAAAATATTGTATACACGGCTAATAAATACTAGTATTGAAAATCTTATTCAAAAAATGCCAACTAACATTTGCATTCGAATTATAAATTGTAATATCCCAGACTTGCGTTCATTAATTAATATATTACAAGAAAAAAATTTTTATGATGAACCTTGCAAAAATTTTAATTCAAAGCCAAAAAAAATTTCCAAACCATATCAAACCATTCCCCATGCTCAAAAATTCCCAACATTCCTTCAACCAAATAATACACCTTATGTCCCTTATCAAAATCATTGAAATCATCAACCCTATTTCTCACAACCATATCGCCCACCACAGCCGAATTATACTTATAATAATATGCTTTCTACTAACGCTTATTCACCTCGATCAGTCCCATCCGTACCGAACTTGCCAAGACCAGTACAGTTCACACCTAGACCAAACTTTCGTCAAAATTTGTTTGACCAAAATCGTTTCGGACAGAATCAGAATCTAGTATTTCAAAGAGCCCCGTTTAACAATGTTCCTGGTGGAACCAACCCACCAATGAAGCGTTCTTGACCCGCAGACAGTGGGCAGAGTAAAATGAGTGTAGATCAGGAAGCTAGAAACCAAGAAGAATTGAATTATCAGGAATATTTACAACAAGAATATTCTAATCAATTGGCTTCTTATCCCCAATACTATCAAGAACAGGGTTATTCAGCGAATTCCGATTATACAGAATCACAAATACCAGTAGCCGAATACGAAACAGAACAGGCCAATAAGCTAGAATTCGAGCAAGCTGAAAATTTTCAGCAACCAGCCTCGGACATCAACAATATATAAGAACCCTTAACGATCATGAAACCAACTATAGTACTATAGAAAAAGAACTCTTAGCCATTATCTGGGCAACAAAAACTTTTCGACACTACTGGTAGGCACAACAGAATAAGTGTGCGACGCAAGTCAGTTCTATGCTAGACTTCGGCCACCGGTTTAACAGTTTAATGACGCGTTTATATCAGAAGTGGGATCGGGCTCGGCACCTAACAACGAAGCTGAGCTGTGAAAAGTACTAATAGAGTTGCAAAATAGAAACTTAACAGAACTCGTAAAAACATTTCAAGCAACGATTTCCGAAAAAAACAAATAAAAACGCGGTTATGCTGCCAAAATTCAATGCAGACCTTGTTGGCGCCGATCCGTCGGCATGGTGCTCTATGGCAAACATTATTTTGGCAGAAAATGATATAAAAGGTAGTGCCCTTGCGACGGTGTTAAGTGCAGCGATGGAAGGTAGTGCTTCACAATGGCTTGCGCGGACTTGTTATCCAGATATGACTTGGCTCGAGTTCAAGCAACTATTCATTCAACAGTTCACTAATGTTGAAACACCAGCGGCAATGTTTCTGACAATGCTAACTAACAGTCCGAGCGACGGTGAATGCCTTTCGAATTATGCTGGTCGCATGATGACGTCACTTATTGTGAAATGGCGTGAAATGGATGTAGAGGAGATTGCAGCTTCCGTAACGCTTGCTAGGCTGGCTCAAGTTGATAGCAGATTGCAGCGCATGACCTTCACCTCAAATGTGCGCACCAGATGTGACTTGCAAACCGAGTTAAAAGCATTCACATTTAACAAAAGGAAGATGACGTCGCGGGAAGAAATGTCTTTGCTTGACATCAAGAGGCAAAAACTTTCAACAATTAAGTGCCACTTCTGTGGACACTTCTAGACAGCAGCAAAATCTTACGTCTCGTGCTATGGACCGTAATGGCAGCAGCGCATTTGGTCACCGGCAAAAATATGATGTAACCTGCTTCAAGTGTGGAGAGCGTGGCCATATTTCTACACAATGCAGTAAACCCAAAATGGACAACAGCAAGGATACGCATTTTGTAAAGAGAGTGCAACTGTGGGAAGTTGTTGAGCCTAGAGGAGAGATGGTTCATCAAGGAATGACATTTGCTACAACGTTTGACTCTGGCGCGGAGTGTTCATTAATCAAACAACAGATAAGTGCTAAGCTAGCTGGAAAAAGATTAAATAATGTTGTGAGGTTGGAAGGCATTGGCAACGGCAGCGTTTGCAGCACATTGCAAATACTTACCAACGTAAATATTAATAATTATCAAATTGAGATTTTGTTTCATGTTTTAGACAATAATTATATGAAAAATGACATAATTATTGGTCGAGAAATATTGTCGCCTGGATTTAATGTCATAATTTCACCAGGGAAATTTGAAATTGTTAAAACAAAAACTGTTAATCATTGTGTTAACGAAGATAAATTTTATGATTAGACACAGGTCTTGTTGGTGAAGACTGTGATGAATTCAAAAGTTTATTGGAAAATTATTCAAAATATTTTATAAATGGGATTCCTTTGTCTAGAGTTAGTTCGGGTAAAATGAAAATTAAACTAAATGACCCAAGAAAAATTGTCCAAAGGAGGCCATACAGGCTCAGTCCAAGTGAAAGGGAATTGGTTCAAAATAAGATTAGGGAGCTATTGGAATGCAAAGTAATAAAGCCGAGTTGCTCACCCTTCACAAGCCCCATAATGCTGGTAAACAAAAAGGACGGCTCCCATCGCTTGTGTGTAGATTACCGAGAATTAAATGCTAATACCGTTGCAGATAGATACCCTTTGCCCCTTATATCAGACCAGATAGCCAGGCTTCATGGAGCAAAATATTTCACATGCCTAGATATGGCAAGTGGATATTATCAAATCCCCATGCATGAAGACTCAGTAGAGTGTACAGCGTTCGTCACTCCAGACGGACAATATGAATTCTTAGCAATGCCGTTTGGGCTTAAAAATGCGCCTTCAGTTTTTCAGCGTACCGTGATACAAGCCCTTGGAGATCTTGCACATACATTTGTGGTCGTTTATATGGACGACGTAATGGTGACTGCTTCAACGAAAACTAAGGAAGAGGGTTGTGTCTATACTTACACAGAAGCCAGTCTTTTCGACCCGCAGTATCCAATTGAATTACATACCGATGCAAGTTCTCGCGGATATGGTGCCATCTTGTTACATAAAATCAACAACAAGTCGCATGTCATATAATATTTCAGTAAAGCTGCTTCACCTGCAGAGTCTCGGTACCATTCTTACGAATTGGAGACTCTTGCTGTTGTTTTGTCCATTAAGCATTTTCGCCATTATTTACTGGGTAGAAATTTTGTTGTTTTTACTGACTGTAATTCCCTTAAGGCGTCAAGGACTAAACATGATCTGTCTCCCAGGGCGCAAAGATGGTGGGCTTACTTACAGTCGTTTACGTTTGAATTACAGTATAGAGAAGTTAAACGAATGGCTCCCGCTAATTTCTTTTCAAGAAATTTACCTTCAACTAAATTGCTGGCCACAAATTGTAAAGCTTCTGAGAAACGAGTTTGCTTGGCAGAAATTTCCAGCAATTGGCTTTTGGCTGAACAACGTCAAGATTCCGAAATTGTTAGCATCGTAAAGAAATTAAAAGACAATTCTCTTTCCATAGACGTTGCAAAAACTTATGAGTTGAGAGCAGTATTGAAAAATTCAGCATAATGGTAGAACTCGATCCTTATCAATTGTTCCTCGAGTGTTTAGATGGTCCGTGATAAACCAAATTCATGAATCAATAATGCATTTAGGATGGGAAAAGACGCTAGACAAAGCCTATGATTATTACTGGTTTGATAATATGTCCAAATATATTCGAAAATTTGTTGAAAATTGTATCACTTGCAAAATGTCAAAGTCCTCTTCTGGTAAAATTCAAGCTTGTCTTCATCCAATACCAAAAGTAAGCACACCTTGGCATACTATTCACATAGACATTACTGGGAAGTTGAGTGGGAAGTCTGATAAAAAAGAGTATATCATCGTTCAAGTAGATGCCTTTACTAAATTCGTTTTGTTAACTCACACCCTTAAAATAGATGCTGAAAATTGCATAAATGCTGAGCTGTGTGAGAGGCATCAAACAAAGCTTGACCCAAAGTTTAGAGGCCCTTTTGAAATAACCGAATTATTAGAAGGGAATAGGTATGTGCTGAGGTCATTGACAAACAATAGGAAATATAAATATGCTCATAACGATGTGCGGAAAATTTCAGATGGTTATGTACCAGTTGAATATGAAATGGTTGAAAATGAAACTGTTGAAACAGACAGTAGTCAAAATGTTGAAAATGAAACTGTTGAAACAGACAGTAGTCAAAATGTTGAAAATGAAACTGTTGAAACAGACAGTAGACAAAATGTTGAAAATGAAACTGTTGAAACAGACAGTAGTCAAAATGTTGAAAATGAAACTGTTGAAATAGACAGTAGTCAAAATGTTAAAAGTTAAACTGTTGAAATAGGCAGTATAGGTGCCTGAAGGGCTGGAAATGAAATGCAATGCAGTTGTTTTGATCACGGCGTGTAGAGCATAAGATATAATGTTTAAAATTTGTTAAGTTAATGATAATGAAAATATATGAATTATGTTAAAAAAAAAAAAAAAGAATAATGAATGAATTTGAAGATTACATTTGTCAATGTTTAGTAGTGGTTTTGTAAGAAAACTTATCTTTGTTAAACTGAAATTTTTATAATTTGTCAATAAAATGTTTTATGTATATCGCAAAGTACATTGTGGAAGTATTGCACGAGGTCGTGTATTGGTCAGGATGGCCGTGTCGGCGCGTGCAGTTCGTGCTGTGTGTTTGTGTGTGTGTGAGGCATTTCGCAACAATGTTATTTCATCATAATGTGAAAATTGCATCAGCATCAGACGCTGTCGCCGAGCGTGGTTCGATGGTAGGCACAAAAGAATAAGTGTGCGACGCAAGTCAGTTCTATGCTAGACTTCGGCCACCGAAACTCGCTGCGCGATTAGAAAATGAAACAGTTTAATGACGCGTTTATATATATATATAATAACCAGTACTATGTTAGACTATACACAAACAATTTATGTAAACAATAATGTAACCAAACTAGAACTACTGTCATATGTTCAAACAAAAGAAATTATTTAGGAACAAACAAAATTGAATAACACGTTATAAAAAAAATATATATTATAATTATAACAGCCCTTATTATTTTTTTTTTAATATTCCACAAAAAATTAAAGTATATTTTAAGAACAAAAACGAATTAACCCCAAATATACAAACAAACCTCGAATCTTCAGAAACCCGAAATGGACTTGAAGAAATTGCTATTGAACCAATATTGTACCCTAAAATAGCCGCCTGAGAACAGGCTAATTTCTTAACGATGGGGAAGTGATATATGTAGGCACATGCTTTACTCACCCACACTTAACATTCAAATCCCTTCTCACAAACATAAACATAAAATAATCAAATGGTGGCAAAATAAAATAATCAAATGGTGACAATAACAATTCTGGCTTCCCACGAGTTTACCAAATATCATAAACAAAACACCAAAATCGCTATTCCCACCATTGGGGTTGAAACTGCTAACGTGGCACAAATCTCGATCGACAGAGCCCCCTCTCTTAAAGAGTGATCCTCTCTGTTTACATAAGAGCCAAAAATCTCCAATAGTCTAAAGTCCAATCAACAAAAGCTTAAGACCGAAATTTGCCAAGCGCTTATCAGAGCAGAGCTTATCAAAAGAAGTCTAGATTTCATCTTTGTACTCCGTATATAAGAGTTATAAGAAATAAATTTATTTAAAAATTTGAATTGATTTGCACTGCTTTCAATTTTGAGGCAATACTTTCTAAATTTGATTTCACATATAGTGATAGACGTCCAATTCACATAATAGAACAGGAGCTGAGTATTCTAAGACAGGGCAACTTGACCGTCCTCGAATATTATAACTTAGTAAGAAACTTCCCCACTTGATAAACAAAACCATTATGACATAAGGCGACAAAGCCAGTATAATAACAGAAATAAATTCTCCTGCATTTGCAGATTAGATAAAAAAATAAACAAAAATTTAAAAATAATTATTGATACAGGCGCTACCACTTGTTAAATAAATAAGGGTATTTACAATAATCCAGAAGAATTAGTAATTAAGAAAAGATTAAAAATCCATTTTTGGCAAACGTCATAGATTCTATGAAATCAAATTGTCGATTTCACGCAGATTTGTTTGCCATTTGGGCTTACGAACGCACCAAGTATATTCCAAAGAGCAATGGATAATAATTTAAGAGAGCTGCGAGGTTTTCTTGGTTTAACTAACGGCATGGTTTCAAAACAACACCTCTCTAGATTCTCAAAAGTTTCTTTTTACAACGGACGCTTCCAAATGCGCTAAGCCTCAATAAAACAGAAAGGAATCACTTATATGATGCTACAAGTTTAGAAATTCAAACAGATCATCAGACTGTCTATTTCAGCGCCAAATAAAATTGATTTAAGCCATCATAAATTTTCTATTCATAAGTTTTCAAACAAATAATAGAATATATGTAGAAAGTAAAGCGCAAATAAACTTTGCGAAAGTTTACGTAACACTAGACAAATAGACATTCTATTTTTAATGACATTTTGATAATGAAATAAACGACGAAGATAGCAGTCCAGATTGTTTAATCAGTCGAAATGCAGGGATCAGAAAGAACAAGAAAATTTTCTGATTAGTCATTGACTATCGCGATCTTTACAAAGTCACAATAGATGACAAAGTTCGCATATCAGTTATGTACGAAATACTTGGCAAGTTCGAAAAATGTGAATATATCACAACAATTGATTTAGCCCAAGGCTTTCATCACATTCAAATGAATCCTGAATCCATACGAAAAACATGCTCTCAACTAAACATAATAAACACGAATGCCATTTGCACCAGCACCTCTCCACAGAGTTATGAATAATCTTTTGAAAGATCTCATTTATGCAGATTGCCTGGTATACCATTAAAGGCACACATGTTGTTACCTAAAGAGGTATTCAAAAAGCTATAAAAAGCATACCTTAATATCCAATTGAATACATGTGAACTTATGGAAAAATCAATCCAAAATCCAAAAATAACTTAAGCCAGTGAGAATAACAATTGTATATGCACATATAACTTAAAGTTCTCTTTTGCTTCCCAATCAGATAAGACGATAAAACCCATTTCGTTCATGATGAAAGTGCCCCATGATTCTGCTCAAATGGAAGAAATGTTGAAAATGGCCAATTTCTTCGATGTTGAGAATGAGGTCTACGTAGATCTGATACCGAAATTCGAGGAGCTCTACAAGTCGAAGGGTTTAGATCTAATCCTTGCACCCCGCGCCTACAGATTCAACGAAGGCCTTAAGAACGAGCCAAAACTCAAAAATACGGTTCTCATGTACGATCTGGGTCAGGATGGTTATAAGAACGTAAGTCGCATGAAAGGCCTCAACGTTGGGCAGGCTGAGCTGGTCCTTCGTAAGCTGGCCCAATATCACGCCGCCAGCGCTGTCTACAAAAGCGAGCATGGACCCTACACAGACAGTATCATGTATGGCATGTTTGGAACAGATACTGAAAAAGCTCTGAACGTATTGAACACTATGTTCGCGCCCACGCAGAAAGCTTTCCTAGAGAATTTAAAGAACTATAGGGACGGTCATAAATATCATAGAAAGTTGGTAAGAAAACCCTAATCAACGTTTTCTGAGTAACTTGCCTCAGCAACGTTAAATTTATTTTCAGGAAAGTTATTTTGAGAAAATGCGCACAAGCTTTATATCTCTGGGAATGGCAAAACCTGATGAATTCAATGTTATCAATCATGGAGATTGTTGGGTCAACAATTTACTTTTCAAATTTGATCCGTCTGGCAATCTGCAAGATATGCTTTTTGTGGATTTCCAGAATCCCAGATATGGTCATCCTTCCACAGATCTGCTATATTTCATTATGACCTCAGTGGACATAAGTTACAAACTAACTTACTTTGACTATTTCATAAAGTACTATCACGATCAGCTGGTTGAACACCTCAAGCTGCTTGACTATAAGGAACGTGTGCCCAAGTTGGTGGAACTGCAAATGGAGACGTATAAATATGGCTTTTGGGCAGTCATGGCCTGTTATATTGTGCTGCCAGTGGTGCTCCTCGATCCCACGGAATTGGCCACATTCGAGAACTTCCTTGGAGACAACGAAAATGCAGTAAACTTCAAGAAAAAAATGTTCACGAACAAACGATACCAGCATTACATTGAACAGATTCTGCAATGGATGGATAATCGGGGTTTGCTAGAGGCCTAGTAAGTGAGACTATATATATGTTTAATCAGAGCTAATAACTAACTAAATATTTTTTAGCGAACCACCGCAAGCAGTGCAAGTCACAGCTGCACCATCAATTGCCGAAGTTGAACACACAAAATCCAATGAAGACTTGGATTTGGATTGGCTAAATAGTCAAGATTTTGCTGAGCTAATTGGCGCCCAAGAGCCGCAATTCGAAAAGATTGTTGGAGGTACTTCGGCTCCAGCAACTAAGCCAGGCGATAATTATGGTGAAACGCTACTCAAAGTTAATATCGAAGCACAGCTGAAAGGTAACGCTCACATAAAGTCAACACAATTACAAAGATTAATCCCAAACATTTCATAGACAAAATTACAAAGAACTACAATTTTATGCTGAAAGTACAAGCCAACAACGACTCGCCATCCAACACGTTCCGTAAGGAATTGGAGGTATATGGAAAATACGTGCCAGCCTTTGAGCAACTGTACAAGGATGCGGGCCACTCGATCCGCTTTAGTCCCAGAAGCTACAGATTAAACAAATCAATTAAACAAAACTATTTGCTAATGGAAAATCTGCAGACAATTGGCTTTGAAATGGTGGATCGCAGGCAAGGCCTAGACTTGGAGCACACCCAGTTTGCACTAAAGAAGCTTGCTCAATGGCATGCTGCCTCGCTTAAGTATAAGGAACTGAATGGACCCTATCCTTCCACATATAACGATGGCAAGATTTGCGAAAATTCACGCCAAATTTTCCAAGCAATCTACAAGTCCATTGAAAAGAGTTTCCTTAGAGTTAAACAAAATTTCAAAGGTGTCGAGGAATACGCACAGAAGTTGGTAAGTGAGAATTAAATTAGATATGGATTTCAAAATAAAATATCATTGAATAGGAATCATACTGCAAAGTCTATCTGGACAACTGCATCGAAGATGCTAGAGTTAATGAACTGGAGTTTAATGTGCTGAATCATGGAGATATGTGGATCAATAATGTGATGTTCCAGCATGATCAAGAGGGTAAAGTGAAAGAAGTCTATCTGATAGATCATCAAGTGACAAAATATGGTAATCCCGCGCAAGATCTCTACTTTTTCTTAATGAGCTCACCAGAATTGCAGTTGAAAATCGAACAATTCGACTATCTAATCAGATACTATCATGAGAATTTAATTAAAAGTATTCAAATCCTAAAATATACGGGCTTCGTGCCCAACTTGAAGGAACTGCACATCATTTTACTAAAACATCCGATATATGGCAAGTATTTGAGAGTGAGAGAGTAATACTATTTAGATTTTATTGTTGATAATTTTGTATTTCAGCTGCTGGCACTGTGATTGGCCCCCTATCTCTATGTCTGGCGGATCCTATTGAAGAACTAAGTACAGATCTATTTATGAAAGATGGTGCAGAAAGCGATGCTTTATATGATCAACTCCTTATAAACGAAACTTACAAAAAGCACTTTGAACTTATGATGCCGTGGCTAAACAGGCGTGGTCTATTGGACATAGTACAAGTTTAACTAACGTGAAATTTTATTGCCTTTGGTTTCGAACAAGCATATATACTATACGTCTACTAAGTTTAATTGAATAACATTAAAAAAATATTTTGAAAGCAACATAATCACTTCACAGCCAATTTGATAGCCACATAAATGCCAGTTACAAAAACTACAGCAATGGCCAATTTCTTTAGATTCGCACGATTTACGCCTTTGACTGTACGCAGTAATTGAATATTCATGCGAAATACATTGCGACTCTCTTCAATATACTCGGCGCGCTCTTCATCATTCAGTTTACCATAGACTTCATTGAAAATGCGACGCAGTTTAATTTTGAGCGTGGCGATTCGTATAGGAAAATATGTCGCCTCGCAACCCACTTGTGAAATGGTTACCTGCACCGGCATTGGACGCGCACGTAGATCGTTGTCGGCAATGCCATCATCCGCAGCGGTGGCCGCTGCCTTGGCTGTTGCTTCGGCAGCATCCTCTTCGGCTTGCTTTTGCTGCTGCTCCAGTTCGGTGCTGTCTTTGGGAAAGATCCATAGTTTGCGTGCGATCATCCGTTTTTTTTGCAACAGCTGCCCGCCGGACATTAGGGCCATGTACATTTGAAAAGCAAAGGCAAAGAGTAACACCTGACTTTTGGCCGCCACCTGTTCCAGGTGAGCCAAATATTCTTTGACAGCTGGACGCGGCTCATAGGAATTCTTCCAATCGGCGCCATAGAAATAAGCAAAGTCACGTTCAAACGCTGCGACGCGATGCAACTCTTTGGGTAGCAGACTTTCCGGCAAATGAGTCTCAAAAAATTTATATAATTCGTAGAAGACCAAAAGCCCATCATACCAGACCTCATCATCAGAAAGAGCTGTACGAATTTGATCAAATAAAGAACTGCATTTTTTTTTTAATTTTAGCACGCATTTACCTAAAGCAAATTTAGCATTGACCAGGACATCCGTTAACTTGTGCACATCCTTTGTTGCCTGACGCACTTCCTTTGTAAAAGTCATGTCCACATAATCCTCATCCTTGATGTCAGCGCTTTCTGAATTTTCACCAGAGTCTTTGACATCTGGAGTGAGTGTTGCCGCCTCCGATGACATTTTGTCTGTCTGCTTGTTTGTTCGCGTTTAACTGAATTTAAAGAAATATATTTCTTTTATTAAATAATGCGCAAATTCAACGTCTTTGTCCGCATCAATACAATGAACTTCTTTTCGATTTCGCAAAAAAACGATAAGCCTTGTGAAATAACTTACAGTTATTATCGATTACTAACAAGTGGCAACGATATGTCAAAAAGGAAAATGTATATTTTGCAAAATAAAATAAGGGTATTTGGGCTAAACATATGCAAGAAAAATTTTACAATACATTTAAAAGAGGCGATATGGTACAAATACGACACTATAAACATGAAAGCAGGAAATCAGAAATTGGCGCCAATTTTGTTTCGCGTGCCTACAGAAAATATACAAAACAATACGCATTTACCGATTATCTATCGAGCAATCGATGTAGGGCAGCATAGTTATTCGACAAAACTTACCAACACTTCTACTAATTGTTGCTCGGCTGTTTTTCAACACCCTTGCAAGCCTGCTGTTGTTTTGTTGTCTTTACTAAATTTACAGTTTAATTGTTAAAAAAGCAAATAATTAAAAGTCGAATTGTAAGTGCTTTATCGTAACCGTATCTTTTTGCTATTTAGGCGCAAGCATATAAATGTATTATTATTGAAAGTAAATGTGAAATTTTTGGCATTATACAAATTATACTTTTTTCATGTTAAAATTTTATTTTGCAATTGAAATGTACTTAAAACTGTCTCTCATACAAATCACGCACTGATACACACTAATTACAGTACACAACAATCAACAACAACGATACACAACTGCAACGCTTTGGTTTCATCTCTTTCAAAATTCTAAATCCCATTGCCTAAGTAGAGTATTTAAGAAAGAATAAACATTTTTATCTCAAAAAAAAAAAAAAAAAACAAACTATCGAAAACGCAATGTCGGATCTTTTTACCACTTTCGATAGCAACAGCGGGCAACACGATACACCAATGGCATCGCCCTCACAGCACAGCCCCATGACTAACAACAACAACAACAACAGTAATTCTTCATCCACACAGAACGGTGGCGCAACAGCGGCTCAAGCAGCCGTTGCTGCTGGTGTTGGTAGTGGTGGTGGTGGTGGTGGTAACGCTGGTAGTGGCGGTGGTGCAGGGGCTAGTGGTAATAAGAGCACAAGCCACACTGCAGCAACGGGCACAGAGAATACACCTGTAAGCACAAACCTATCTTCAATACAAATATATATTTATATACTTATAATTGCTTATCTTCTACTATTGTAGATGTTAACCAAGCCGCGACTCACAGAACTGGTGCGCGAAGTGGACACCACCACGCAGCTGGATGAGGATGTGGAGGAACTGTTGCTGCAGATTATCGATGACTTTGTCGAGGACACCGTTAAATCGACAAGCGCCTTTGCGAAACATCGCAAATCAAATAAGATCGAGGTGCGCGATGTACAGCTGCATTTTGAACGAAAGTACAATATGTGGATACCTGGCTTCGGCACGGATGAACTGCGGCCGTACAAGCGTGCTGCGGTCACCGAAGCGCATAAACAGCGTCTGGCCTTAATTAGGAAAACCATAAAGAAATACTAGAGGTGCAAGGCATGCGGTTTGCATGACATATGATTTGTCAATAGGATATTTTTTATTTAATTTTTTTTTAAATTTTCATAAAACAACACTCCACTCTATTTATAAGCAGCAAAGTTATAACACGGCTAAACAATAGTATAACAATTAATATCAGTTTTTTTTTTTTAAATATACACCGAAAATAATATATATAAGAGCTCCAAGGAGTTTTTTTATTTGCAATATTTTAAGTCTAGATAGGTAATGCTGAAGCAATAAATAAGCATATTCATGCTACCTAATAAGTGCAAAGAAACTTGTCTTAAATAATTGGCAACAATATTTACTTACTTTTCGTTTTTTAATATGGTTTTTTGAAGAAATTCTATTTAGACGACACTTTATAACTACGTAAAAATCCGCATAAGTCAAGGGAATGACATACAAAAAGCACTCATCTCTTGTTGTCATCGATATGTGTTACGATATCACGTGACTTATCGATTGGAAATCGCTTTTATTTTCGTGTTAGCTTGTGTCATCACAGTTGCGCTGCTCTGTATTTTAGTATTTAACAGGACATGCAAATTTCTGTGGTGTGTTATGTTTTGTTTTGTAAATGTGTTAAAAGTTAACAAAACTGCAACACAATGAAGCTACCCGTCATGTGTCGCACATGTGATGCTAGAGACACGGATAAACTATACAAGCTGGCTACATCTACCAAACGATTTCCAGATAAACAGCTCTCCGACATTTTAGCTGAACTAACGCACATTGAAGTAAGTTTTTACCTAAATATACATATTAAGTTTGCGATATAAAATATTATGCATTGCAGTTAGATGATCCTTTGGCGCAACAGCTGCCACAGGCTCTCTGCGGTAATTGTGCCAGAAAGCTAATTGGCGCCTATTATTATGTTAAGCAGGCGCTGGCAGCAAATGAGCTCCTCATGAATCATGTGGACCGCCTGGGGAGCAGTAAAGCAACAGTCAATGACTGCCTGCAGGAGGCGCCCATGGAGCTGTGTGCCGAGCAACATGTGGAGGTTTGTCAACATTTCAGTCTCAACTAAAAGTTTATAACGCAAATATTTATATAAATGCAGATCAAAATGGAAACAGAGGAGGAGGAGGCTGAAAATGATATAACCTGCACGGAACTGCCGGAGTTCACAACAGTACAAAATGCCAATGATGTGGACGTGGAGTTGGATAACAAGAAGTCCAATGATCCCCTCAACATGCTCGAGCCAGTGAAACTGGAGGTGGAGTCAGCCGCTGGCCGGATACCAAATTTACAAGAGCCGCAAGAATATAAGGCTGATATTGAAGATGAAGAGTATGCAACAAAGTGCTATTAATTGCAGTCGTATTTCTAGTTTATATTCACATATTATTAACAAATGCTCTTGTATTTACAGATCCCTAGATGATTTGCCTTTGCAACAGCGCGCACACAGGTGGAAGCAAACTGGAACAATTCACGCTGTAAAACGTTCCATTTTCAAATGCACCGAATGCCCCAAGATCTTCAAACGACCGGAATATCTCAAGCAACATGCAACACGGGCGCACAAATCGAAGACCGATTGGTTTTCCTGCTCTTATTGCATACGCAAGTTCAGTCATCGAGAGGCGCTGCAGTCGCATCTAAAGGTGCATCGAGATTCAAAGCGGTCGGCGAATCTGGGCGAGAGCAAAAAGGCCAAGGATATAGATTTAAACATGTGCAAGCCGCATGGCTATAAGATAATCGAGTGTATGATTTGTCAGAGTCAATACGATAAGATAGCGGATCTTCGACGTCATCTGGAGCAGCATCCGGATATTGTAGGATTCGGTGCACGCTCCAATATGCAGCCGCACGAGGTGGCCGAGCTCTTTTACCCAGATGCCAAGCATATCAGCGTGGAGCAGCTAAAGGAGCTCATACGCAAAGATCTGGATGCCGGCATTTATCAACGTTTCTATTCCATTACTAATCAGTCGGGATATGAAATGGATCTGGACAGCTCCGAGACGGAAAGCGAGGCTGAACGGGATGTTGACGAGCAGCAGCTGAAGCGCAACATACCCAAAGCCAAGTACAGCTGTGAGCTGTGCCACGAGCGCTGCCAACGCAAATACCAGCTCTTTGACCATCAACGTCTGGCCCATGCCTGGCTGGATGCGCCGCACGTCTGCGGACGCTGCGATGCGCGTTTTGTTAGCCTCCAGCTGCTAAGGCAACACAACGAGCTGCAATGCAAGAATGCCCAAAAACGTTTCCTCTGCCACAGATGTCCGCTACGCTTCCGTTGGCGTCACAATCTAAAAGCGCATATACGCGAACATCGCATTATCGTAAGAGAAATCAGATTTAGATGACCATGCAGGCATAGCAGATGTAAGAGATGTATATACATAGGCTGGCTAGATCCAGAATAGTTAAGTTTGGTTAAGAAAGAAGATCAATCGATCAATTTGACTTGGATATATGTCTCTAGCAACACCCTGTCTGCTATTCCTGCAAGGCTTATATTTGTTTCTATATATGCGTATAGCCATACTGATTTCTTTCCAGAATCAAACCTATGAGTGCAACGACTGCAAGCGTGTATTTGACAAAAAGAAATCCCTCACCGTACACATGCTCAGCGTGCATGCGGAGCAATCAAAACTCATACCGTGCCAATGGTGTACCCGCAAATTCTATCGACGTGACTATTTGGTGAAGCATCTGAAGCGTCATGGTATACGACAACAGGATATACCGCTCGCCGAGACGCTGATTGCGGCCACCTCAAAACCAAATGGCGTTAAGCGCATCACCTGCAAGATTTGTAATCTTCACTTTGAACGCATCTGTGACCTGCGCGCGCATATTCAGCTGGAGCTGAAGCTGGCCTTGTCGCTGCACCAGAACTACGATTCGCCGCACAACTACTCGATTACCAATGAGTCTGGGTACGAGCTGCAGCTAGGCGACTCGGAAACGGAGGACGAACTGCAAATGCAGCAGCCGAGAGGCTCGCCCAGCACGCGACTCGTCTACGTATGCGAGCTGTGCAAAGTGCAATGCAAGCGCAAATACGAGATGATCCAGCATCAGCGTGCGATGCATCGGTTCGACAAAATGCCACACGAGTGCGAGCTCTGCATATTCAAGTGTGTGTGCAAGGTGAGAGACATTATTTCGGCTGCTATCGAAATACGATTTTCAGCTATACCCACTGTTTTGCACTTTCCAGAGCATCATGGATCAACACAGAAAGTCTCAGTGTCACAGCGCCGAGAAGAAGCTGGCGTGCAGTAAGTGCAGCTACAAATTCATGTGGGCAGAGAATCTGCAGCAGCACATGCTGCTGCAACACGGCAGCATCGATCCACAGTCTAATCCGGCAGCTGCTCTTAGCAGCGATGTAATCAGCTCTGACCGTTTGTCCGCTGTAGCGGCTAATCCTGCTATTGCGGCCGAGGATGTACAGCTGCTGCAGTGTCCGCACTGCGATCGCACGTATCAGATGAAGGCGCGTCTCAACAATCACATACGCGACGTGCACATCAATGGGGACCGGAAGCGTAAGGAGGCCATCAAGAAGTTTCTCTGTTCGCTTTGCGGTCGGGAGACCCAGTCGGCGGCTACATTGGTCACCCATATGCGTCGGCATACGGGCGAGAAGCCGTTCAAATGTGATCTGTGTGAAATGGCCTTTCCGCGGCATTCCGAGATGATGTCCCATCGGCGAATGCACACGGGCGAGAAGCCCTACCATTGCACGGTCTGCGGCAAGGATTTTGCCCGTTCAGACAAACTGAAGCGGCACATGTTGACGCACAGCGGATTGAAGCCACACAAGTGCACCTACTGCGACAAGAGCTATCGCCAGGCGAAGGATCTGAAGCTTCATCTGCAGCAGCACACGGGCGAGTGCCCTTTCATATGTGGTACTTGTGGCGAGCGTTTCATACAGGGCACCGCCTTGGAGAAGCATCGCATGATGCGGCGTCACTTTGACGAGGTGGAGGAGCGCACCACCACCAACAACAGCCACACAGCAACCGCTTAGCTTACATTTATAAGTATTTAATTTAAATATAAATATTTTGTTTTTATTAACACATTGTTGTTCATTTGGAAATATTACTTTTTACTATTTAGAGCTCATCCACGTTGTTCTTTGCGTCGATCTTCATCATTTCCACATCGAATATTAACACCGAATTGGCTGGTATTTTGCCACCGCCTGCACCACTGGCGCCATAGCCCAGCTCCGGTGGTATGGTCAACGTGCGGCGTTCGCCCTCGCACATGCCCAACAGGCCCTGATCCCAACCCTTGATCACCTGGCGAGCGCCCAAGGTGAAGGAGAAGGGCTTGCCACGATTGTAGCTGCTATCGAATTCGGTGCCGTCTTGTAGAGTGCCCTGCAGAGCCAAATAGGGTATATTAATAAATATATTAATCACATGAAAAGCTTAGAAGTTCTCTTTTAATCTCTCAAAAAGAAGCAGTGCTTTTCAAACTGTAACTGGATTCGGCGATAAGTATAAATGAATATATTAACTATCAAAGTTGACTATATTTATTTGGCGTAGCCTTAAAACATGTAAAAATGTGTTGTTAAACTACATTTGACTTGATTAAACTCCGACTGTATAGAGCATTTGAATGAATTTAATACTTAAATAACTAAAACTGACGTGTCCCGCAAATCCTATGCACCGTTACCTTATAATGCACATGTATTAGGTCGCCGCCTTTGGCCTTTCGCGTGCAGTTTTCCACGCGCTTCTTAACGCCTATTTTCACTTTGGGAGTTTCACTAGCAACAACGGCGCCAAAAAGCGCGCAAATTAATAATAAACTTTGCAGCTTCATTTCGACACGACTTCTAGTTTTATTAAAGCCAAGCAAACTAGTTATCGCCTATCGATAGCTATCGCCAAAGTGCTGGCTATCGCGTGATTTTGTCATTAGCAACGCACTAAGCCGCCAAAATTTGAATTGCGGTGCAACTTTTTATTTTACGCACAATATATGCCAAATATTTATTAAACATTTCATTCACATTAAAGCTCTTTCAAAATACAAAGTTACGCCGAATATAATATAAGTTCTGGTAATGCTTTAATTTAAAATAACACATATTACGCAATATTAAAAAAAATAATAATAATAAACAAAGCCTTAATTATAAATATGCAACATATTATACAAGAGATTTACAAATATACGAATATATCACAATAATAAAGGAATACATACAAATAATCAAATGAAATTTTTGCCAGCACATGCAGGTGTATATGCATATATCATAGATAATACCTAGGTACATAATATACTAATACATAAAGTTACTATTTCAATATATACATACATACGTATACATAGATAGTTGTAAATATTTATAAGATATAAGAACTATGACTATAATATGCATACAGCATTACTATGTATAAGGACTTGTTCAAATGGTCTCAGCTGTCTCTGTGTAGAACAGTCTCTCAATTATCATTTGACAGATTTGTGATTTTGGTCGCATACATGTTGGCCACCTTATAGATAAATTCGTATTGCTCCTTGGTCTGCACGGCGCTGGCGCGACCTCGACGCACATAATACACCAGCTGGGGCACATCGACGGAACGCTTTGGTGTCTCCAAGCTCCGTATAGCCATGTCACAGGCAATGATCGTGCCGGTACGGCCCGTACCTGGGGAGCAGTGAACGGTTAGCGGTCTAAAACAAAGAACGCAAAACACACACAAGGAATGAATAACAGATACAAATTAACAATCAAGAACAACAATTAACGTCAATCAAGTCACATAAACAAACAAGCGTCACATAAATGACAAATGGTTTTTCTTTTGTTTTCATGCAGTAAGACTTTCCTTCCTAGTCTAATCTCTACTCACCCCTGCTGACTGCGCGATGTCCTGTTGGCCACATTGCCGTTAATCTCATTGCTCGATGTGCTGGACGCTTCCTCCTGTGCAGCCGTCGCCTTTGCCTCCTCTGCCTTCGCCTGTTGCCCCTCTAGCGATTTCAGCGTCAGTGTGGAGGACTTTTCATGCTTCAGCTCGTTGGCCTGCTCCAAGGCATACGATTTGAGGGAGGAGCGTGCCTCGAGCAGCATCGCAATGAGGGGCGCCTCATCTAGGGGCACGCCCGCCTCGGGCCATTTATACCAATAGTGGGTGAGCTCACGGCACTCGGCGCCATCCACACGTTTCAGCATCAGAGTTGAGATCGCGTACTTATCCTTGACTTCGCGATGCTTCAGTGTCACCTGGTAGTCACCGTAGCTGCTGTGATTATCCAGGGTAACCGATGGCGGTAAATATTCGGCACAGCGCTCAATGCCATTCTCGGTGAGATCGGTCGCCTGGACAATGACACGCGATTGCTGCTCCCAGATCATGCGCCAAAAGTCGCCAGTGGTACTCTCCAGTGGCGCTTGGCAGGCAATGTAATAGTTGGGCGCATCGCGGGGTCCCTGCAAGTGCAACAGCGAAAGTGAATGATTAACATTATGTTAATATATAAGAGATGCTTAACTTAACAGAAAAGCGAACAAATATCTGTGACATAACAGTTAAAGCTTTGCGCTCTCTGCTCTCTGTTTATGTGTGCGCGCGTGCTTCATTACGGTGTTTTAATTACGCTCTCTTCCTCTCCCCCTCTCTCTTTCTATTTGCTTGTGTGCATGCGTCATTTAATGGCCGCCATTGAGCTGCGCGCGCGCGCTCTCTTTTGATAAATTGCTTTACTTTTGCTATTCTATACACAAACACACACGCATGCATGCATATATATATGTATATATGTTTGTATGTACATATGTGAATACGTATGTATGCAAACGTAAATCACAGTGTGTTGTGTTTATTGCCACGTTTTACGCGCTGAGCATCAATGCATGTACTAATATAATTGCTTATCTCTTCCTCCCTCTCTCTCTCAGTCACTTGCTGCCTTTTTGGCTGAATGCACTTGGGCAACGCCTGAACACGCAGCGCAGCGCAGCGCGTCGCTAGCGTCACGCGTCAATGCTACAGCGCATTTGCTTGTTTGATTTTTAATTGATCTCGGGAATACCCTAAACACTCAAGGCAGCATAAGAGCTTATGCATTTGCTTTGATAGCAAAAATTTTTTAAAAATTATTTTGAAAATGTGACTCAGTGTTTGATTTATTGTTTTTGTTGCTGTTATCGACTGTTATCGTACAAATTATGATAACTTAAATCACGGCCCGTTAATTGCGATCAATAAATTGACAATTGTCAATTGATAACTTAACAGCAGCAACAACTCATAATTTCAATGAACTTAAAAATAAATTTAAAAATCTTATGAATCAAAACTTTAAGCAAACACATAGTTAAATATAAACAAACTATCTAAATGTACCTTTAATCTAATCGAATCATTTGCAGGGCTATTAACTGTGCAGTAGGATATTTACACTTCGTTGTGCACTCATCAAACTTTCCCCAAGATTATGATTATGCATCAAGCAATTTCAAGTTTTTTTTTGTTTTTATTATTCATTTTTTTTTTTTTTGCACTAAACTCATTTGCTTACAACAGGCCATGTAACAAAGAGGTTGAAACAGTTTTCTTGGCACTTCGCTAATCTCATGGGCCGTATAATTATGCCCCCTCTCATAAGGCTCTCCGCTTCACAAGCACACGTCATGCAAGGCTAGGCAACTCTGGCAACTCTGTTCAGTACCGTTGTAAGATTAACACACAACACACACACACACATAAAAAGATAAACACATAAATGCACACACACACACATATACAGCCGCCGCCCACACACATGTGAGAAAGTTGTTGCTGCGGCTGTGGGAGGCAGCTTTTGATTGTTTTGGTATACCCTGTAATCATTGTACTGACTGGGCAGGAGTATATTGATTTTTACCAAATATATAAATGTTGGCAAATGTTTGTAATCTAAGTCAAATGATCATCTGCAAACAGTGCTTAAGAAACAATATTTTTTTATAACTCAAATAATAAAGCTGCTGGAATACCCTACTTGGATAGCTATCCTTATAACAAACACGTAAGTAGTAAGCCTTATATAATTAGTTTAGATTAGATTAGATTGGCACTGCGTGCAGGGTATCTTCTAGTCGGATTTGTCATTGATTTTGATAGCTTATTTATGGCTTAGTTAGGAGATCCATTCGTCTGACTTACCCGCACATAATTGGCATTAATGTATTCCGTTTTGTCATCATCACCCTGACGCTGAAGCACCACCCGAGTCTCAGGAAGCGGAATTACGTTAGCGTAGCTGCGGTTCCAAGTTTGAGGTTGCGACGTTTCAGTGTGAGTAACAAGTCAACGATCCATTCCAGCATTTTGTTCATTCATTGAGTTGAAAAAATAAGTATATATAAATTAAAGAGTTGTGTAATTTATATTTAGAAATCTTCAACCTTCACGTGAGATATTTTATGAGAGTAATAATATTTTCTATAGATAACTTTCCTCAAAAAGCAACTTGAACTTGCAAACTTGAATTTATATTTTTTTTTTTTTTTTTTTTTGTTAATGTAAGCGCATTTGATAAGATAAGAAATGAGATAATTTTTGGTGTACTTTATGAGTTGTCTTTAAGAAATACTTTTTAGGTACTGCCATCATTCAGATCTAACAACACTCTGAAAATGTTAGCTAAAAGAGCTTTGATTTCTTTCTCTGTTATTCAATTAGCTGCATAGATTACTTAGCCAATATCTTCTATATATATAATATATAGGGCAATAAGTCTTATTCTCTAAATGTGTTGATTTCCTTATGTCATATTTCCTATATTTCACTTTCTTTTCTATTCCTTGCACATCATAAGATCTCCCATATTCTTTTTCATTTCATTATGTTCCTTGATTCCATAGTTCATAGTATTCTATTATCAGTAAGGATAAGGTCATTCCATTAATCTTCTGCATCCCCTTCTTCTTTATTCATTTACTTATTTCACTTTCCCTTTACCCATCATAGCACACCTCTCATCCAATTCCACCCATTTTCCACCTGAACGTACCGATTCTTATCCTCACAGCCCGTTGGCACCTCATCGGCCCGCGCAATAATCTGCGGTACATCCCGGAACTCCTCAAAGATGCTCGAACGCCGCTCCAGAAACTTGCCCAGTTCCGTGGCGCTCAGCAAATTGTGACGCAGCGAGGGATCATCGAAGGCGGCATTGCCATAAGTTCGTTTCGAGGCGCGCAAATCGCGTCCTTTGCGCCGCACGCTGCCCAACACTGAAACATTATCCAGGGAGTAGGCATCTAGGCTGACTGGGCGGCAGCGTTGGCTGTAGGACATCTGCTTTTGGCGCTTACGCATCAAATAAAGAAATGCAACAAGCAGAATGAGGGCCACAACGCCAATGACGCTAACAGTGATGGCAATAATAACGTTAACATCGGTGCCAGTGTTGCCGTGCGGCTGTTTCATATTGTGATTCACATCGGTGGGCGACTGTGGTGGCAATAACATTGGGGTGCTGCTGGTGGTCAATTCATCAGGCAGCATACTGTAATTGTGGCTGTTAATATTAATGTTATTGTCGCTGCTCGAGCTGTAAATGGGCTCTGCTGTTGTTATTGTTTCTGCTTTAGCTGTTATGCTTTTGGTTGTTGTCGTTGTGGATGTTGTGGATGTTGTTGTTGTGGTTGTTGTTGTCGTGGTGCTGTCATCCAGCAAACTTATGAAAGGCTCCTCTGTGGTGGTTGATGTGGTGATGGGCGGCCTGCGTGTAGCTGTCGCCTCACTGTTTACAGTTGCTTCAGTTGTTGTAGCATTCGCCATTTTCGTTTTACTTAGCAACTGTTGCTCGGTGACGCTTTCATGTTCAATTTGCTGCCGCTTATCATCATTATCATCATTGTCGACATTGTAAAGCTCGACGGTTGCAGCAGTTGCAGGTGCTATTGTTGTTGCCAATGCATTAACAGCAGCCGATTCTGTTGATCCTGCTGTGCTAACAGCAGTATGTATAGTAGTAGCAGGTGTTGCTGTTGTTGTTGCTACTGTTTCGCCTATGTTATTCGTTTCCAGCAATGTTTCCTGCACGTTCAGTTTACTGTTAGCCTTTGCATCTGTTAATAGTGGTATTGTTGTTGGTGTTGGTGGTGTTGTTGTTGTTGTTGTTGTTGTTGTAGTGGCACTACTGTTATTATTGATTTGCAGAGCTGGAATGTTGTCAGCGCTGTTATTGATTGGCTGCGCTGCACTGTTGTTGTGTTTGCCCTCACTACTATTTTCAATTAATAAATTATTATTGTCTTTTGTCACATTTTTAACTGTAATTGTTTCTAAATTGACTTCATTGCTAATTTGGATGATTTCCGTTGGCGTTGGCGTTGGCGTTGCCAAAGTTGTTGTTGTTGTTATTGCTAATTGTTCCTCAAGTAAAATTCGCGGCGTCGGCGTCGGCGCTGACGTTGGCGTTACCGTTTGCGTCGTCGTCGTCGTTGTTGTGCTCGCTTCGCCAGCTGTTCGCATACTAACTGTTATTGGCTGTCGCTCGGTCGTTGAGACTGTTGAGACGGCAACGGAGACGTTGATGACGTCGTCGTCGCCGCTATTGCTCTCGCTGTCGACATTGTTGCTTTTATCGCCGTTTTCATTATTTGTATGTGGCGTCGCTTTCATTGCCAATTCGCTCGCATTGCGGGTGTCGTTCAACGCACTTGGCAAAGCTGTTGTTGTCGTTGTTGTTGTTGCTGTTGCTGGCAGCTCGGGCACAGCTGTTGGCGGCGCAGCAGGTGTCGTTGTTGTTGCAGCTGTCTCTGGCTCTGCCGATGTTGTTGTTGTTGTTTTTGCTGTTGTTGCAGCTGTCTCTGGCTCTGCTGCTGTTGTTGTTGTCATCACTGTTATTGCAAGCTCTGTTGTAGCAGCAACAGCATCGAGCTTTGTCAGCTCTGTTGACGCTGGCTGCACAGCTGTAGTCGCTGTTTGTGTTGTGGCCTCCTCAATTGTTGTTGCAGTTGTTAACGTTTGTGTTGACTCCTCCTCGTCTGTTGTGTTTACTTTTGAGATTAGCTTTGCCAATTCTGTTAACGCTGGCTGCGCAGTTATTGCCTCTGTTTCAGCTGCTTTTGAGCTAAGCTTTTTCAGCTCTGTTAACGCTGACTGCGCAGTTGTTATCTCTGTTATAATAATATGTGAATTGTCTTTTGTTACAGCTGTTAACTCTGGCCGCGCAGTTACATTTGCTGTTATTGCTGCTAAATCAGGCTTTGCATAGAATGCTTCTGTTAATTGCTCTGTTGTTGTGGCTGGCTCGTCTGCTGTCGCTGTTGCCGTTGCCGTTGCATTGAAAGGAGCCGCTGTTACAGCATTGTTAGCTGGTGTCGCCATCTCTTTCTCGCCTAACATATCATCCATATTTAATGTTGTCGCCTGTGTTGCCGCCTCCGTTGCATCGAGTGTTGTGCTCATCGTTAGCTCTGTGCGATTCTCCTGGCTCGTTTGCATTAACATTATCTGTTGCCAGTCTAACAGATTTTTCTCCTTATGCTGCTCTGTTTGGTTCCGTTGCTGAAGATCAACTTCATTGCCAATCTCTGTAGGCGCTTTGGTTGTTGTTGTTGTTGATGTTGATGTAGTAGTAGTTGATGTTGTTGTTGTTGTTGTTGTTGGCACCATTTTCATGGCAGCCAAACTCCACACCTCCGCCGCATTCGGCAGCGTCAGCTGTTGCGCATTTGTCGAATTGTCACTGATGAATTTTGCACGTTTCTCGTGCTGCGGCTGCAACTTCACCTGCTCTTCTTCAATAACATTTTCATGCGAAGCGCTGGGCATAACAGTGACGCCGGCGTGCAGAAGCGCTGCTAACAACTGCGGCGTTGTTGTCGTTGTTGTTGTTGTTGTTTTCATTGGCAGCGCCCGCAGCTTCATAGGTGTGACAGCTAAGAGGGCGACAAGACTTTCAGTGCTGCTAGCGAATTGCATGGCTCGCCCATGATCTTCGCCACGCTGTATTGTTGTTGCTGCTGTTGTTGTTGATTGTTGAACTGTTGTCAACTCTTGTAATTGTTGCTCTTGAGACTTTAGCTGCTCCTGCATTTCTATAGTCGGCGTTTCTGTTGTTACGTTCGACTGTTGTTTTCCTATGCTCTCTGTCGTAATATTCACTGAGCTCTGCTGCTTGCCACTGTTAACTGGCTGCTGTTTTGTCTGCTTGACAGTTTCAGCATTCCCTTTCTCTGCCAATGTTAATAGAGACTCCTTATTAACAGCCAGGCTCTCTGTTGAGCTGCTGTTTACAGTCAGCGTGCCTAAATCTGCCTTTAGCTCATTTTTTAACAGCAGCTGCTGCTTGGGCGCTTCTGTTGTTGTTGTTGTTGTGGTTGTACTTAGCTGCATAGATTCGACCAAATTTTTGTTAGGAATTGTTGTTGCCGCTGTTGTCATTTCCGATCCGTTCGCACTTTCACTGTTCCGCTTAACAATGTCAGGGTCAGCCGTATACGTATCCACGCCCATGTCCCCCACCTGGGCGGTTTCTCTTTTTGCAAGAAAACGTGCCTGCGCGGGCGTCGCCGTCGCCATCGCAGCCCAAAGCGTCAGCTGCAACAGCAGCAGCAAGCAGCCGCTTCTGGCCCAGTGGCGTGACAAAGAGGCGCTGTCTAGACGCATATTGCCGACTCGCTTGCACTCACAGTTGAAATCGGCTCTTGACAATTGTTGCTGCAATTTTGGTGGTTGTTCTCCTGTTGTCGCTGCTTCCTCTTCTTCCGCCGCTGCGCTTAAAGCTTTAGAAACGGTTGTTGTCGTTATTGTTGTTGCTTTGCGTATTTATGTGCCCATTTTTCATCATTGTTGTTGGTATTGTTGTTGTTGCAATAGTTTTGTTTTTTTTTTTGTGTATTTTGTTTTCGCTTTACCTTTCCATTTTGCAATTATTGCAATGAGTGCGACCTGCAAAAAGGCGTAAATAATAAACATAAATTAGCAACAGAATTAACAATAATTTTTTAAATTGCAGCTGATTTTTATCTTAAGTATTTCCCTCTCTCGCTCTTTAAGGTCAGAACGAGCTCTTCCAAAGAAAGTGAACAACAACAACAACAACAACAAAAGCTATGCCCAATTAACCTCACTAGCCTTTGGATTTGCTCATAGAATTTCCTGATAAACATTTCAAATGTCATTAAACCACGTTGGAATTGTGCTTGAAAAGGCTTTAATTAGATGCAAGTTCTACAAGCGTCGCACAAGTTCAAGGTTACGAGATTCTAGGTAAAAGCAAATGGGCCAAACCAAAGGAAAAACAAAAGAAAATGTTAAGTCGAGGCTTTGTTTATTACACTTTTTGCTCTTATAGATCTAAAATATTGATTGTAAGGGTTCAGAATACTTCTAAAAATATTTTAAAAATCGTATATGTTTATTATACTATTTGAATACACATTAAATTGCTTCAGCACTATAAATAAGTAGAGTTTCTTGAATCCCGTTTTTATTTGATTGCACAGCAAAGCCCTTCCCCTTTGTCATAAAATGCTTACGAACACTTAATCATTTCAATCATGGTCAATAACAATTGTAGCTTAGCTAAGCGAAACATTTCCTCACAGCCAATTGCTCATCATCATTACAATAACTAAGTCCAATTTAGAAAACCATTTGGCTAATGCGAAAACACACTTTCCCTTAATAGTTTCTCATAGAATTTCAGCGTAAATGAGTAAAGCTGAAACTATATCAATATATATATATATATATATATATATATATATATATATATATAGAGAGAGAGAGAGATAACACGATCTTAGCTATGCCAAACAAAACCTCACTCAAAAGTTCAGTGCACTGCAATTTGACTATTGATGAAATGAAATCAAATCAAATCAAATCAACTAAAATGGATCAAGTAGTGTTGGGGTTCATTCAACTGCCACTCACACGCAATAACCATTTCAATGCAAAGGCTTCCCCCAATAAAGTTCATCGTCTCTCATATGAAGCAATAATAACTATTCCAAGCGTTTGTATATAAGGCCAGTCAGTTGAAGAGTTATATATGTATATATTTATATACATGTATATATGTTATATATGTTTATGTTGGCTATATTGGGGGCTGGTTTCAGTCACCATTCACCATGGTTATTCGTGGCTTTGTTATCTACCGATTCGCCCGATGTCATGTCAATAATGCATGCAACGGCGCCCGGACTCCCTTGTCACGAGGTGGCTCTAGCCAAAGGCCCTAAACGGCTTGGCAATTAACGTTAAAAGCAACTGCTGCACTGTGGAGCAAAGGCTCCAATCATAAAAGTAGAAGAAAAAATTAAGAAAAAAAAGCAATTTCCACAGCTACAGAGCGAACACTTTAAAAATTATTTTTATTTTTTCTAACTTATTTCGCTATTATAATTTAAGGCTTATAGCTGCTGCTGCTGCTGCTGCACAGTGGTGCAGAGGCGTTATTAAATATAAATAATATTTGCTTGAATATAGTAAAATTTTATATATATATATATATAAATAACTTTTTTAGATTTTTTTTTAATTTATTATTTTAAATAAATTTTTTTGTATAATAATCATTTGTGAACCAATGTGCTTTGGCTTAATGCAAGTTTGAGGTGTGTTTCGAGAGCTCAGGTGTGTCAAGGGTGTTTTCAAGCCAACACATGTGCGCCTGAGCATGCAAATATGTACATACATATAGATTTGTATATAGATTTATTTATATATATGTATACATATGTATATGTATATATATATATATATATATATATATATATATATATATATATATATATATATATATATATATATATATATATATATATATATATGTGTGTGTCTGTGTGTATATATATGTATAATATATATTATACAGTTTTCAGTAGCTGTGAATTTTTTACAATAAATATAAACAAATTCCACGGCACAGCTGCTAATAAATAAATGTGTAAAAAATGTTATGGGTATAAACTTTGATTGCCGGCAAAGCCTGAAAGACGAACACATGGAGATAAGATAAAAAAATAACGAAACTGAATTTTGTAATATTTATTTATTTATTTTTCTTCTGAATGTCAACTGTTGCTGCTGATAAGAAGCAAAGTCAAAACGGTAAATATGTTATCAGTGGCGGCCGTTAGTGTGTCTGTCCACTAGCTGGACAAGGCAGAATATTACTACATATCAATGGGCCAACTAATCTTTATGGATGTTCTACCAATAATATACGCAAATAACATAAATCAATAAAAATAAATTTAAATAAATATGTTTACATTGACTTTGCAAAGCTGAACTAAAAGCTTAAGCAGCAAGATCATATCTGTATATAGAACATCTGAAACATTACTTATATATATATATATGTATAAATAACATATTTTAATGAAACTATCACACAATATTTATCTAATACACGATGATCAAAACTAAAGTTAGTTAAAGTAATAAACGTCGACTTTAGTATGAATAAACTCTGCAGGCTTAAGATGCGATGTTTGGCGATGATTGAGTGTAGAAACTTAGTAGTATTCAAAATCATAGTATACTTTTAGGCTTAAGTAAAAAAAAATCTTAGAATTTAATGATTTATATTTCCTTATAAATTGAATAATATATACATTTTATTTAATATATTTTTATACATTTATTTGTATATTTTATGTATTTTCTATTTCTTTTTTTTTTTTGAATATGTAATAAACGAAATCAAAACTTGTTTTAAATCACTTTGAAACTTGAAAACGCGATTTGCTCATCAATTTGTTAAATTTTACAAAGATTAATACAATTAAAATTATATATATATATATATTATCAGCTGGTATTTTGGCTGGATGATATATATATATATATATATATATATATATATATATATATATATATATATATATATATATATATATATATATATATATATATATATATATATATATATATACTTTTAAAATATTTTTGAATCTAAGACGAAAGTCAATTTGTAGCATACAAAAATAAAATATAAAATAAATAATAATAATTTTATTGAAATATATAATTTCAATAATAACATTTGAGACATGAAAAAGAAAACAGCAAAAATTAATTTGGATGTTCTATTATATTAATTATATTAGCTTACCTTAATGATGCATAAGCTACTGTCTCAATTATTATAGCATACGATCATTGTATATATATATATCACATAGAAATTCTTAGTTGGTCTTCATACTGACCTAGCATCGTCTTACAGCACAATCGAATCATTACGTACTTGAAATTACAAGACATAGCTGAACTATAGCCACGGGCAAACCCATAGAGTAAAGCTAAGGAGGAGAGCAGAGTTCGGCATGCAATTTGAGCCCTACACTTAACCCAAATCAAAACAAGTTATAAACGTGACTCCAGCAAAGTATTACAGCAAGTGCAGACGAAAAGAAATGCTAATGGAAACGCCAGAAGCAATCCGCAGACCTTAGACTAGAAGAGCTATCATTTCCGCTTCAGCAGCAACGCACTGAAGATGAACGAATGGCTTAGAATCTAGAAAATAAAGAGACTTTGCTTTGCCAACAACTATATGATAGATCTGCTTGTGATCGTGTTGTTAGTGCTAAACCAGTTTTTGCTACAGCTGAGGGAGATTCACGAATGATCTTTAGTTTGAAATCGATTTGCAATTAAGATGATTTCACTTCGAGTGAAACAGAAAACGTTGGAAAATTTATTGCAGAAAACTGTGACGATTCCCACTAATGATCGATCTGGCTGGTCACAGACCTGAAACTTGATCAGACAGTCATTCATAAGTTTGGACTGTTTCTGTGATTGATGAGCAGAACGTGAGGAATTCATACTTGAAGTGATCAGCAGGTTGAGCAAAGAGATGATCGCTGATCGTTATGTGAAAAGCTCTGCGAGTAATGCAGGAAATTTGTTGTTCGAGTTCACATTGAAGTTCAGCTTAACAAATTTAATTGAACTCTTCAGAACGTGAGATAATTTTGTTGGCGTGTGAGCAGCAAATCTTAGAAAATTTTACAAAATCTTTTTAAACGTGGATCGTTGATCGTTTTGGGGAAATCTTCACTTATAACAACTAAGCCTGGTATGTCTATGATATGACAAAGCTATTCTCCAAGAAAATAGAAATTGTTTAACTAATGATCGCTAGCTGAGCGGGAACAGCAGATCGTTCATCTGGAGAGGCTTAAGAAATAAAATTATGATTGTAATGCTGGATGCCTTAGCTGATGATCGCTAGGAAAATGTTATAAACGAACCATTTTCATTTATTTACTTCGCTCTCTCTCTCTCTCTCTCTCTCTCTCCCCTCTCTTTGATAAACTTTGCAAAAATTTAAATCAACTCTTAAAGAACAACAATTATTTATAATCTTTAGCCTTAATTGAAGCATTTGCCGCTTTCTTTCAGCAGCTAGCTGCGGATCGCGTTACTAATCACTACAATTCACGAACCAAATCTGCAGCTAACCTAAATCTAGCATTATGCACGCACTGTAGAAATTCTAGAATCTACAAAGAATGCAGACAGTTAGGCTAGTTAATCAAAGATCTGAGAACAGACTAATTGCTCTTAAGTATTTCATGCAGCTCCACAGGCATTTACTTAACGATAACGATAATAAATACGCAATTTTATTTTACTTCGTTTTTCTTACAGATTCATTTTTTAGCTTAAAAATCAGCCAAGTGAAGAATGGAGCACATGACGCTTTATAGCGGTTGCCAGGCGCTAATTATTGTATGAAGCAGGGATTCCATGTTTGCTTTATCCATTTTCTTTTTTTTTTTTTTGTTTGAATTGTAATTCACAGTACGCTGAGTAAAATGATTTATAACTGTTTTGCTAGACTCTTGTAATTATGTGTCTGTCGAAATGTGAAATTAATTGTTTCGCAAAAAAAAAACAAAACAAAACAGAAGTCGTTGACAGCTGCCCAACTTTGAAAGAGTTGAGTCAAGTTGTGGGTGGCAAAAATGTAGAAAAATAAGAGTTGCAGAAACTGCTCAGCTGAGACCTAACTGGGGCTTGTGACCCATAGGGAGTACAATGGTTAACAAACTAACAGTAAATAAGACATATGTATATAGATAAATATTGTAATTATGACTGAAAATTTATGACAAATTTAGTTTTAAAAAAAATATTTACAGAGTTGCTACGCCTTTATAATCTTGTATTCATACAGACAGACGGGGAGACGGACTGTCTGTATAGCAAAGACGGGCATTTGAACAAAGCCAATATACTCTCTTAAATCCATTGAAAGAATGAAAAACTGAACAATTCATATTAATTCGAGCTCATTATATAATTTTAGAGAAATTTTAAACAAATTCCAACAAGCTTCAGCTCTAGCACAAAGATAAACGAGCCTCTCTCAACTTATTTATATATATATATATATTTATAATGCAGATCGTTATTTCTGGATATATTTCTATTCACACTTTAAAGCAACCAAATCACAGTTATTTGGCTCTCGGATGACTCATTTGCATGACATTTGCTTATATCACGCGTTAGAGGGAAATCAAAACTCTGTTCATTGACGTAAATATATATGTATATATATATAGTATTTGGCCCCTCGGGCTGAACTTTCGACGTAATTAAAATAGAAATCAAAAATTAACAAAAAAAAAAAAAACATTCACAAATTCATAATATGCCAATAAATACCAACAATGTTGACCTTGTTGGCCCGACTGCTGCGGCGTTTATTGAACCAGGCAGTGATGCCACCAGCTTTTAGCAGTTTTTATATCATTTTATAGATCTCATTTGGATTGCCAATGTGCACATTAGACATAGAAACATTTAATATATATGTATATATACATCTATATGTATATAAATATAAATGCATAAATATATATATATATATATAAATAAATATTATTTTTGTAGAAAATATATTTAAAATGTTAAATAAACAATTTTTCAATTATGTTTATAAATAAATAATTTAATTGATAATAATATAATATAGATATTTTCTATCTGTGCTACATACCCATTTGCGATCACTCTATGGGTGCAGGGTATACATTTATGCAGTAACATAAACTGCCATGCATACATCAGATGCTTGCCAGATTTTTAGCACAATTTCGCAAATTTTATTTTTGGCAAATTAAAACTCGCGCAAAGGCAGACAAATTTAAAGAATCTCATAATTCAAACAAAGTCCAAGAGAAAAGCAGATAGATTTTCAAAAGATCAAACAGATTTTGCAATAGTTAGTTACAGTATGTCTACTAATTGTTTGCAAAATCAAAAAAGTCACACAAGCTCAAGTTGCGCACAGCAGAAAACTTAAATACAAACTGTATCAGGACAAAGATACGAAACACACAAATCGCGGCAGTGTCGCAGTTGGCTGCTTTATAACTGCACGAAAGTTATTGTCACCCCAAACCAGAGCCCGGATCTCAATCCTATTGAGAATTTGCGGGCATTGCTCAAGAAGCAAGCGGCCAAACGAAGTCCGAAATCAAAAAATTAATTAATTCGTTGCATAAACAACATTACAACATAAATGAATTGATATTGTCGATGTCGCGACGCCTCAGATGTTTAATGGCAGCCAATGGGGGGCATACCAAATATTAGCAAATTCCATATGGATATACATATGTCTTAAATACAGATCTCAGCATATTAATGTTTGCATTTTGCAAAGAATTAATGGACAGCTAATATTTGCTCTTTTTTATTTGTTTTGATTAATTTGTATTGTGTTTGTTGCTTTTTCAATATTTTTGTTATTTATTTTTTTTAAGAATACATAAGAAAAAAAATTACTGAAAATTACTAGACGTAAATAAATATTTAATTTTTTTTTTTGAAAAACTAGAAAGCATTAAAATATGAATTTTTGTGTGTTTTTCTACAGTTGGCCAATGCATTGCTATTAATTATAATCAGCTGAAATATTTTGTAAATTGATTTATTGACATAAACTGCTTTAGTGCCAATTACTTATGAAGCTCATGTCGAAATCAAGGCGAACAAAGCCAATTCAAAAGCCGCTTAGTTTGCATCAACGACAATTGTCCGATCATAAAATGGTTTCACAGCAAATTGGAACCACAATAAAAGCCGCACAAATTAAAAGCGAACAGCAAGCAAATTTGTCCATTTCGTGAGCTCTCTACATGTGCATGTCTGTATGTGTCTGTATGCGTTTTACAAGCCTCAAGACCTGTGTGGAATCATAAAGCTGACAAATGTGCGCTCTATTTAATTCACAATAGTTTGTGCGACAGCTAAGCGCGGAGACTCTACCACATTCGCTGTGAATGGCAACTGACCCAAAACCAATAATAAAACACATTTACAATACGAGTGTTGCGAATGAATAGTGCGAAATAAGCTAGAAACTAGCAAATGGGGAACGATGGCTTTAGGAGTAGCAAATGGGGAACGATGGCCTTAGGAGTATATAAAAGTATATCCGATTAGTCAAAGACTGTACCTAGGGATACATCGTTCTGGCATTCACTGTGAATGGCTTAAGTTGTAAATAATGAAAGATAATCGAACACTTAAGTAAACTTTCTGTAGACATTACAAGTCGTCATCATCACAAAGCAGCACAGTCTTAATCTGCGTGCAGTGACAGATTTATTCCCTAAAAAACTAAGCTGAGCTAAATTCAAATGCTCTGACTGTATTCATTCTGGCATTCACTGTGAATGGCTTAAGTTGTAAATAATGAAAGATAATCGAACACTTAAGTAAACTTGCTGTAGACATTACAAGTCGTCATCATCACAAAGCAGCACAGTCTTAATCTGCGTGCAGTAACAGATTTATTCCCTAAAAAACTAAGCTGAGCTAAATTCAAATGCTCTGACTGTACCTTGCTCGCTGTGAATGGCAAATGACAAATGAAACTCAATTAGAGGCGAAACATACTAAAAAATAGGCAATATGCTATATATGGCATGGTATGGCAATCATATATTATGGTATATCAAAAAAAGAAAAGGGGCGTTTTCATTGTTCTAGGGGGAACAAGTGCAACGTTTATATATTGTAATTGCTCAACTGCATTAAAGGCAATTATACAGCTGGCCGGCCGCAAACATTAACGAGCAAATGAACTAATTTCGTGTCGCATATCTCGTGTATAGTATATATATATCTCCGCCGACTTCATCGCGCCTGTCGTTAATGTAATTGTAGTCAGTGAGACAAGAAAAAAAAAAAAAAAAATAAAACAGCGCTTGCATTTGGGGCAAATACTAAATTTGATTTACTGAGCCAATTTGAAACCAAATTTGGACACGCGACTTGTCACACAGTCATATTTATCTCTCTATATATATACTATATACATATGTATATTATATGTTCATATATGGCTGTGGGCTGGGCCCCATAAGTTGCATTTGGTGTGGCCAAGATTGTAATCTATGCGGCCTAATGAAATGGCAACTTGCGCCCTGTTGCCTTTTAGGGTTGCGCTTTACATTCACGGAAAGGAGTGCGCACATTGGAGGGTGGCTCCACATAGCACCAACAATTTAGTATCTATGATAACAACTCATTTGAAGACTGAAACTACTATGAAAACTTTATTTGATTTTATAAAATGCAAGTCGAGCCTTTAGGCAGTTTGTTTAAGTATTTAGATGGGCAACTTTATTAAGCAGATAAAAGTAAATATGGAGTCATTCTATGATTAATCCGATTTGATCTCTTCATATATGTATATGCACTTGGACTAGCCTTGTCGCCAAGCTGACACATTCAATCAGCTGAAGGACAAGAGTTGTTCAATCAACAATCACTTACACACCCACAACTGGCAACAAAAAAAAACCTTTTAAGGTGACCAAAATAAACTACAAATTGGCACAAACAACGACAACAACAACAACAAATAGCAACAACAATTACCCACTTGTTACATGTGGATTCGGAGGCAACTAATTCGTAAATCGTTGCCCTTTTTACGTGGCCAATTTGAATGTCACGAAATTGAAAAACATTTGGTAAAGAGGGCTACTGCTGACCGTGGTCACAGCTCATAGATTTCTCAACCAAAAAAATTATAGAGATTGAATCAGTTTCATATTATAATATTATAAAAAATTATAATATATTATACATAAAATTGTTATCTGTAATAATAATGCACACAATATTTGTATTCCAAATTTCATACATCTTAATTTTTGTATACTTAAAATTTCATTTTTCTTTTGTTTTAATTTTATATTTTATTGGAACTTGGCGTGCCATTCTATGTAAACATAAAACACTAGGGAAGGTCCTCGAACTCCGCCTCATGAGTAGCTTAGAAGTATTAAAAGATCTTCAACCTGTGCTAGAAAGCTAGAGTGAGTTAGTGTTTGATATGACCAGGATAGTGTCTATTATGGGTTTGATTTGTAAGTCTTTTATGATGTCTACATTCCTGGTGGCATTCTGTAGATTGCATTCCCCTGATGGAGCTCTCTTAGCTCCGTATTGTACAAATCCTCAAAATAAATCATTAATATGAAATAGTTTTTATCGCACAGTTTGTGTGGTTCGCCCACTGTGCAGCGTGTTTCAACAAGGTTTGTGGAGCTATTGGATCTATTTTTGTAGCTGGACACAATTGCACGTGTACTCGTTTTTTGTTTGGCTTTTTGTTTGGGCTTGAACTGTATTTGTTGTTGTTTTTGGGCTTTTCGCTTTTCGTTAGCAGCATAAAAAAAAAACAACTAAAACTAAAGCCATGACGCAGTCGCAGTCTGCAGTGTTAA